>CM053026.1:285991317-288391317 GCA_028564925.1 Lithobates sylvaticus
AGGGATGCATGTATGTCCGTATTTCATCCGAAAATGGATGAAATACGGACATACGGTCCGCCCCCGTGTGAAAGGGGCCTTAGGGTCTCAAGAAATTAGATAGGCCTTCAGTACATCAGCTGTGATCAGGTGTGATCAATTCTCAATGATTTGCACTATAACTTGTAGACTCTATAACTTTCACAGAGACCGAATAATATACACTAATTTGGGTTATTTTTACTAAAGAAATGTAGCAGTATACATTTTGGCTCAAATTTATGAAGAAAAATTACTTATTTGCAAAATTTTACAATATAAACTAAAAAAAAAGTGTTTGTTTTTTTCAAAATGTTCTCTCTTTTTTCACTTATATTGCAAAAAATAAAAAACACAGAGGTGATTAAATACCATCAAAAGAAAGCTCGGCTTGTGAGAAAAAAATGATAACAATTTTATTTTGGTACAGTGTAGCATGACTGAGCAATTGTCATTCAAAATGTGAGAGCGCTAAAAGCTAAAACTTGATCTGGGCAGGAAGGGTATATAAATGCCCTGTATTGAAGTAGTTAAGGACACTTCCTGGCCCCACTCTTTAACAACCAGTTTACACTGCGCCCTGATTGGGCAAAGCTTTGCCCAATTAGGGTGCAGAATGCACTGTTCAGCGCTCAGTGCATTGCAGGGTGTTTGCGGGGGCGAACACCCAGCAAACATCCTGCAAATTCGGGTGCTCGGATAATGGCCAAACGGGCAAATGTTTGTGCCGAACTGATACTCAGGCCGAACTGTTCGCCCATCCCTAATGGCAGCACAGATGGTAGGAGAAAGCAGCCAGTCAACTGATTTGTGTATACTTGGCAGAGAACAGTAAGGGCACATTCACACCATAGCATATTGTGGAAATATGCTGATTACCGCAAAGCATACAAACAAGCACTGCATGCATTTCTGTGATTAACATGCATTACATAGCAGCATAACACACTGACATCAAATGCAGTGCAGTATGTTGCCCGAAATAGGGCATGCACCATTTCAAATGAATGGGCTGCCATAACGTAATGCACATTAACATGCATGTACTAGTGCACCATGGTGTGAATAATCCCTAAGGCTACTGCACAGGGTTGGGTCACCTAAAAACCAGCACTCAACAATTATTTGTGTGAGAAGTATGAACACCCACAACGGTTTGTCCTGCAAATTAAGTTAAGCATGAATCCACTTTGCATGCCAAAAATATCTTCTTAAAAGGCATGGTCACCCCAGCCAGAAGTGTTATCACACACAGTACCTATATGAAGACTAAATGTATGATTGTGCCTTCCTTGCTTTCAAGTCCAAACACCACTGGAGAGGTAACAGGGTGACCTACAACCTAAGGAAACACGAGATAGAAGTTTTGATTGTGGAGTGCTCCTTCAGAGTGCCAGAATGATCGGTGTGGGTAAATACTAGAGCCCCCTGGTTGCTTCAGCTTAATACTGCAACCCAATTAAGACAAGTGGAAGATGGTGGAGCTTTTAATGAGGAAGAAGATAGGGGCAGTGGAAGGGGGGTTGAATGCAGAGGTCAGAGCTGAAGAGGGGTGAAAGTGAGATGTGAATAGGGGATGCAGAGGTAGGCAGCTGTTGAAGAAGGCTAAGCCATGCACTCTGTGTAGTGCATCACACCCCTGAACACTGCACTCTGTGTAACAACCCCCAAACTCTGCATTCTGTATATAATCCACTCCTGGTATTTAATGCCCCTTTAAGACACTTCAACTGTTAGTGAAATTTGACCACCTCCACTATTTGATGTGGTTTGGAGTATGTGTGTGGGAAGGGGGTCTTTGAGGGTTGTGGTTGAGTTCCTGCACCTATTTTCTGAGAAAAAAAGAACTGGTAACTCTACTACCTCATGCACTTTTATCCACAATTATTGGCAAGAACGTTATCACTTTCTTTATGCTTTACATGTTTTAATTATAATATGCAACATACTCTAGCTCCCTACCTTGTTAACCCATGGCACAAAATCTATACTGAACCACGCAATGACGTCTAAGGAAAGGAGCAAAATGTTTTTGCTACAGTGTATATATGTACAGAAGCACAACAAGGAATGTTGATGCATATAGTGATGACTTAAATCCACCGCAAACCAATCCATTGGAAAGACTTAAAAAGGGGGCACAAATCCATATTTCACTAAATTGTTTTGCTAATTAAAATGGATTTCAGATTTTCTGAGGTACCTTAGCATCTTGATTTACTCATATATGTGGTTTAAGACTTGATTCAATATTGTGTGTTTGACCTGTTTTAGTGGATATTGATTAATTGGAAATTCAATTTAATAGTATTGCAGTGTTGTTCAATCAAGTGTATCTTGAGGTCTATATAGTTTTCTCTGTAGAGAGCTACATTTTCTTTCTCTTTTTTTTTTTTTTTCTTTCTTCTTTTTTTTTTGTTAATTTTAAGGCCTTTCTTCGTATAAACCTATGCTATGCATGGTTGATTTGGATCTCTTCAGAAAAATCTAATTTGTATACAAATGCTGTAATTATTTTTTATCTCTGATTAATGAACAGGATGGATGGCTGCTCATTTTTACAGCATCTGCATAATCCCCAACTCTTTTCACAAGTGCACTTGCCATGAGAAAAGTATGGGTGCTACCTTTCCTGGAAGCCTTCTGAAAATTCTAGTTGCCTGAATATATGTGATTTCAATACTTTTGAGTTATATGATCAGGACCGGCATGCAGCAAATAGGTGTCAGAGAAAGTCATAAACTCTTATATCTACACTTACTGTATTTCAAATCGGACAACTAGCATTTTAGGCAGAACCATGCACATTAGCATCCTCTAAATTGATTTCACGAGAGGTCTTCTTTAAACATTAGACTATTCATGACGATATCAACAGTGGCGATGTTGAATGTCCAGCGAGCTAAATCTCTCTTAAGAACTTTATTATTTAATAAAAAAACGAATTGCTCTAAAAAATAAAAAATAAAAACATTAGACTATTCACATTGTCTATAATAAGCTTACAGAATCAAACTCATACCAGTTTGGATCAAGGGATATTAATGTGTTACTAAACCCACAACAGTAAACACCAGTCTGCATACGCAGTAAAGTATGCTTGTTATACTCACTGTGGAATCTAAGGGGGTAATCCTCCGCTTTGAGTAAAAAGGCTGTTTGATCCTGTCTTCTCTGATCCCCCCTTCTTTTACCAATCCCTAAGTGGCACGCTCCACATGCTCAGTTTGGTGTGTATTGCTAGAGAGTTTTTTTTTGGGGGGGGGAGGGTGCATGTGATCAGCACAGGGCCAATTAGCACTGTCCAGACAGAAAGTCAGGGATCCTGCAGCCTCATAGGACAGTGAGAAGAGAATGAAAACCCCTCCTACAAGCTTTAACCAGTGCTCGGCCGGACATCGGATAGAAGTCAAAAGACTACTATATACTGCTGATGTGAAAAGGTATTTGGCAGTTTATATTGACTAAGATATCTGAATTTCCATGTTCTGTGTACTGTGGGGGACCAGATATAGTGGATGCAGGGTCCTGGGTTTAGTAACACTTTAACTTCCTATAATTGAGATTGTGGGAGAAAACTGGAGCAAAAGAGATCCACACAAACACTGGAAACTTACCAACATCATGAAGATACCAACTGTGTTTTAAACACATTTAAACACATTTAAGTTAAAGCTAAACTCTAGGCAGATATAAAAGACAAAATTAATGCAGTTCTGTATTTATTAATACATCATTAGGTCTCATGCACAATGGATGTTTTTTCAGCTACCTCTATTGGTATCTGGCATTTTTTTATTTATTTTTTTATTTTATTTTTACCTGCCTCTAAATGCCCTTGCATGTTAACCTATGTGTTCATGCACACCCAAGCTTTTAGAGGAGTTTAAAGGCAGAGGCGTTTAAAGACAAGAAAAAACCCTCCTGCTAGTGCGTCCAGGAGAAGCAGAGTTTTGGCAGAAAATATGCTTGACACTTCTAAACTCGTAGCATTAATACGTGTTAATGCTAGGTGCGTTTAGCACTTGAGCATTAATTCATGTCAATGGCCAGAATAAGTTATTATCCTGGCCAATAAAATGAATTAAAGTATAACTAAAGGCAAAACTTTTTTTTTCATTTTGAATAGAGTGTAGAGGGATTCGAATGCTTGTCAGTTTTTATTGCTGTCTGTGCCACCCGGTAAGGAGATTCACTCTCACTATTTGTCCTGTTTACCATTATCATTGAAAGTGAAAGTAAAAGAAAATCCCAAGTTTTGCTTTGTCCCCAGAAAAGTAATAGAGGGAAAATCTTCCAATGGGGACACTAGTTCTGGTGACCTGGGGGTCCCCAAGGAATTCCCTTAATTTGCAGGGATTTTCTCTCACTTCCTGTTTGGCTATGGGACAGGAAGTAAACTCTCCACAATGGGACACAGATGGAAAAAAAAATAAAAAATCTGGTCATAATAAAAAAATGTCTAAAAAAATCTAGTCATAATAAAAAAATGTGTTATACTTTAATGCCCAAATGCTTGATGCAGCTAAACATGCCAAACGCATTACACTTTTTTACAAGCATCAAGTGTTGTTTTTGTCAAAATGCCCCTGCTAGGAGGAAAGAGGTCCAGGGAGACAGAAAAGTGTTCAGTGTAAATGAGGCCTTAAATTATTTTTTGTAAATGCAAACGGTGTAATTTAATTTATTGGTATGCAGTCTCTGTGCAGAGCTCAGACTCAGTAAGGAAAAGGCAGCATAAGGAGCCAATCAGTTTGTGTGCTGACAAAGAGTATGATCATAGCTGAAGAAAGCAGAGTGATCGATAGATGCGTTTATCACTGTGTTGTATCTGTTTCAATGTCCATTCACAGCCTGTGCTCGGAGGAGGTGGGTTGAATGATATCACTGAACTCAGAAGATGGAGGACATCTGGTGATGGAAAATAAGTACTGAGCAGAACTCCAGCTTGGTTATATTTTCTGTAAAAGCTGTTTTTTTTATCTTTAATTGAGCTTTTTTGACTGCTGAATTCCTGGTTTAAATGCTGTTCTCGTTCCATAACAGTGGTATGGTCGGCGTCCATTGAGTGTGCAATATTTATTTATAAGCAAGCTGCAAGTCTCCTCTTTGTATCTCATCATTTTTCATGAAAGGAAAAAAAAAAAAAAAATCATAGATGTGAGTAAATCCCCTGTTTTTACTGGAGCTTTTTCACACAATCACCCAGTGCTGAGATGCTTTGCAAAAAGGATCCTTCATACTTCATTACGTGTCCATTGACTTGTTTTTCAAAGTTTCCAAGTCAACCGAATGGGACAGTGCAATCAGTCTGGGAACATATGTCATGTGTCCTGTGTATGGCCTCTATGGACTGGAGTTCTTAAAAGTCTCGCCAGTAAATTAGTCATGAGCATGCAAACATTGGTCATATGTTTTAGCAGGTTGTGTGTTACATGCTAATTGAAGCAACATTTATATATAGCACATATATAAATCCCAACCACGACACTACCTGCCTGGAGTTCGCATGTTCTCCCTGTGACTGTGTGGGTTTCCCCCGGGTACTCCGGTTTCCTCCCACAATCCAAAAAGACATGCAGGTAGGTTAATTGGCTTCTGTCCAAAAAAAATGGCCCTAGTATATGAATGCGGACCTTGGATTGTGGGCTCCTTGAGGGTAGGGACCAATGTGAGTGTGCAATGTACAGGGATGGGGACAATTGTAGAGACTCACTCAGGTTGAACTGGATGGACTGATGTCTTTATTCAACCTTACTAACTATGAAACTATGAAACTATATAGCACATATATATTTTATTTTATACATAACAACATAGTTCTTGCAACACGGGGGCCCTTGGTGCATTTTCTACTATATACACTATGTGCATATCTATTCTTTTGCACCCGTATTTCAAAATTATACTGGGAGAATAACTGGGCCTCTTTGCATATCTGTGTGGTTGTAGTGAAAACATAAGCTTCTTTAGCACAGGGTTAAAATAGTTTCATGCACAACATTTTTTGGAGCTGTATAAATAAATTAAATAAATGCATAGAAATTGAACTGCTTCAGTAATTGTATGGCCTTTGGAATTAGTTCCCTAGCATTTGCAAGTGCATCTTGAAATATTGGAATGTTTTTTCCTCTTAAGTATTTTTCCTGATACAACAGCTTGTTAAATTAGGGTTATTTCCTATTCCCTTATCTTTATTGGCTCCTTAATAAAGACAGAACGACGTCTGGAAATAGAAAACTACAGCTTCAAGTTTAAGTAACAACAGGAGCCATGATTCCTGCTATTGTCTTCTACAAAGAACATGTTGCATGCGAGTTAAATCTCAAGTAAATATAAATATCTAAGAGACAAGCATACAATAAAATTTGTATATGCAATATGTTCCAATCAATGCAACTGTCTTTCTTATTATTAGACTGTGCTAGAACATAAAAAAAGGTAGTGCAATATTGCTGAGAATATGAAAAGAATTACCATTTGTTGTGAGTCGTTCTATATAAAAGTATAAGTATACTGTTTTAGCAAAACGGTTTTTGAAATAGTAAGTCTGATTATTTTTGGACATCCTGGAAAATTGAGCATTGTGGAAATCGAACATAATTTTTCAATACAAGACTGGGTAAGAACTGTTCATCACTACATAGGCAGCAACTATCTCTCCCTACAAACACTGTATGATAATGCTGTATCTACTCCAAATCTCAACACAAACTGACTGTAAACATAACACTTATCAGCATTACTGTATAGGATGGCAGCAACAAACTCTCCCTGCAAACACTGTGTGATCTATCCCTATTTCCCCTAAAGCAGTTCATAGATAATACAGTTTTTGTCGTTCAACCAGCGGGTTTAACGATAAAACCTAACTCTATTCCCTCATCCACACACTCGATGGGGATAGGAGAATCCTCCTCACTGAACTATTGTATTCTGACAATGATTGGACTTCACCACTCTTATGCCATGTACACACGATCGGACATTCCGACAACAAAACCGTGGATTTTTTTCCGACGGATGTACAAACTTGTCTTGCATACACACGTCACACAAATGTTGTCAGAAATTCTGAACGCCGAGAACGCAGTGACGTACAAGACGTACGACGAGCCGAGAAAAAGGAAGTTCAATAACCAGTGCGGCTCTTCTGCTTGATTCCGAGCATGCATGGAATTTTGTGTGTCGGAATTGTGTACACGCGCTCGGAATTTCCAACAACAAAACTTTGAGAACCAGCTCTCAAACATTTGTTGTCAGAAATTCCGACAGCAAATGTCCGATGGAGCATACACAAGGTTGGATTTTCCGACAACAAGCTCACATCGAACATTTGTTGTCGGAAATTCCGACCGTGTGTGCGCGGCATTAGAGTACACTGAGCAACATTGCAGGCTATAGCCTGCAGCACTGATCAAGCGGGGTAAAATCCTGCAGGACAGTTATACAAAAGTTGACCGGTAGATCGACTTCTATACAACCTCAGTGCTCATACATGGTTTGAAATTCAGTCGGTCTCTGCTGAACCAGCCAAATTTTGATCCATGTATGACCTGCTTAATTCTTCATAGCACACACTGACAAAAGACTGTTGTGAACCCTGTACTTAATTGGGAGGGGACTAGAACATAAGAAAACTTCCATGATTGGCCCTTCTAAGCCACCTGACCATAAAGTTTAAAGACCAGGAAGTACATTGTTGGTTATTGATTGCTACTGACATTAACAGACACATTTGTTTGCCATTTTGTCAAAATGCTAATGGCTTGGATTTGAGTCAAACTCATGTTTGGCCTGAAGCTGAAGTTCAACCCTAGTTTTTAACTGGAGCAACTATGTCTGCTTGCAAGCACTGAGTGTATATGTGACTGACTGTATATACAGCAGTTTTCACCAGCAGCAGCGATTATCTCTCCCTGCAAACATTCTGTGGGTTATTTACTAAAGGCAAATCCACTTTGCACTACAAGTGCACTTGGAAGTGCAGTCGCTGTAGATCTGAGGGGGACATGCAAGGAAAATAAAAAACAGCATTTTAGCTTGCACATGATTGGATGATAAAATCAGCAGAGCTTCCCCTCATTTCAGAGCTTCCCCTCAGATCTACAGCGACTGCACTTCCAAGAGCACTTGTAGTGCAAAGTGGATTTGCCTTTAGTAAATCAACCCCTCTGTGATCTATCTGCTCCAGTTCTCTCCAAAAACTGCAAGTAACAGATCAGCTTTTTCTGCTGCTCTGTGGAGCTACAAGTAGCAAATCAGCTTTTCTGCTGATCTGTGACAGTGACTGACTATAAATATAGCAATTTTTAGCAGCTGCAACTTCCTCTCCCTGCAAATACTCTGCATTCTTTTCTATTTACTCCATGGGGCTGATTTACAAAAGCCGTGCGCCATCAGTAGAGGCATACAGTGAGGCGCAACTCACATTTTCATATTTATGAAACGGTGCGCCGGGAACAGAGCGTGAATCCCCCATTTACTATACCAGTCTCGGCGCACGGGAGAATGCAATCTGTGCGCCACTATGGACATGGCGCACGGCATCTTCAATTCAATTTTAACAGAAGATGGAGGTGCCAATATTATGGGGTGATGTGAGGAAGTTTAGTAACAACTGCCCAAGTAACAAATATGCCCAAAATAGAATGATAAAGTAACTTTTTCAGAGAAAGCCTGCTGTGCCTGCAAGTATGTTTAGAACTCTGTGAGATCAATGTAAGCACTGCGCATGTGCAAGCGGCTCTTGTGCTCGTTCAAATGTGTTTGTTTGCTGCGCGGGCAAAATCTTAGTAAATGTCAAGCCACGCAATGGCGTGGGTTGAACGGGCGTACCTCTAAACTTGACCTTTTTTTTACGCTGGTTCACCTTTATGTATTTTTTTAAGGAGATTTGCACACAGGTCATGTTAGCATGTTACGTTGCCAACATGTGACATGCACCTTGTTAAAATTATGTAAAAAGACTCTAGCTCCTCTAGCTACTCCTAAAAGGGCATTTAACCTTCCCCCTCTAATGCATATGATTTTCTTGGGCTAGCTTTTGCTTTTAAAGGGGAACTCCATACTCCATTCTCCAATGCTCTTGTCTCCCCCTTATAATGCATATGATTTATTTGGGCTAGCTTTTGCTTTTAAAGGGGAACTCCACACTGCATTCTCCAATGCTCTTGTCTCCCCCCTCTAACCCTTTGGATTTCCATGGGCTAACTTTTGCTTTTAAAGGGGAACTCCACTCCATTATCAAAAGGCTTTGAGCTGCCTTCACCAATCCAAACCACATCCTTTTTCAGAGTATACAACAGGGCCAGCTAGGAAAGGGGCGAGATGAGAGATCGCCCAACCCCCTCCTGAACCATACAAGGCCACATGAACTCAACATAGCTGGCTGACTTTGGGACATGTTGGGCTCAGCCCAATAGCAACCACAAAGCACCTTGTACCCACTAGTTTAAAGGGGCTTTCCACATTCCATAAAGCCCCCTGTCCGCAGCCCCCCACAACCCCAGCCTAGGGTTGTGTGGAAGAGGCCCTTGTCCTCCTTAATATGGGAACAAGGTGGTTGACTTTAGGGATGCCCGAGCCCCTCCTGCCCCCAAGCATCCACCCCCTTGCATAGGCTGGCTTGCTGTGTGTTTGGCTAGGGGTTTGTTAGTGTGTGGGAGGGGAACAATATTTTTTATGTTTGGGGTGTTTTTTTTCACGTGGGGGTTCTCATTTTAAGCCTTTACAGACCCAAATGGCCTTGTATGTATTGGGGGGAGGCTATTTTTTGTTTTGTCTTAAAATCTTGCAGCTGCCACTTACATTTGTAACTTTTCTTTAAACCCATACATCTTTGAAGCAGCATTTTGGATACATGCTACAGATGCACCACTTTACAGGCAGAGTAAGCCCCCCCCCCCCCCAATCTACTAGCTTTTAAGCAATTTTGCATTTTTTAAGGCACCTCTCCTTGTTTCGTTTTTGGGGTTGTCCAAATTGGTGACATTGATATGTCCCTCAGGGTGGGACCTGGTCCCCCATTTTAAGGCCAATAACTAGAAGATAAGCCAGCCAAGTGGGGACTAACAAAATTAACAAGTCAGTTCCCATAGACTTCAATGGTATTTGTTGTATAACGTTTGCCCATGTTAGGCTCTTTGTTTGCCCCCCCTGGACCGGGGGGTGTTTGTCCCATCTGTAATTTTGTAGCATGCTGGATGATGTGCTTCATTTTGGACAGGTGGGTGGCTTATTTTGTGCTAGCTACATTTGAGTTGGTCTGGGCATGCTCAGGGACTTTGCTTTTTTTTTTTTTCTTTCTTCTTTTTGTGTGTGAACAGTACTTGGATGTTTCTGGGCATGCTCAGAGAGTGTGTTTTTTTGGGTGAGTAATTTAAGGACATCCTTAACAGGTGTACCCACATTGAAGTTCTGTCTCTACATTGGGTGAAGCATTTTTGTGCTGTGTTTCATGGACTGTGCATGTGTTTTCAATTGCCACATTAGCACACAAACCTATCTTATATAAAGCTTGCAGATAGCATTCTTTACCTTTCCCTGAAAAGTGACAAGATTGTGTGTGTGTGTGTGTGGGTGGGGGGCGGCAAGAGAGTACATTTGGGTGTCCTTATAGAGTTTGTAACACATGTTATTTCGCTTTGTATTTTGTTTGTTATGTCTTTGTTTTTTTTACTTTGGTTTATTGTATTTTTTTGGGTGGGGGGATCTTTTCCTCTGAAATATTTTTGATGTTGTCAATGTGTGTCATTTGTAGGTTGTTTCACTTTGATTTAATTGTCTGTGCTGCATTATTTTTCAAAATCTTCCTCAAGATGTTGTGACTAATTAATGTTTAAATCCTTAATAGATGTCCGTTTGGTGGGCACACTCCTGTTAACCACTTTCAGACCTGACCATTTTGCTGGCTTAAACCAGACCACTTTTTGCGATTCGGCACTGC
The DNA here is from genome assembly GCA_028564925.1 of Lithobates sylvaticus. Classification (NCBI taxonomy): domain Eukaryota; kingdom Metazoa; phylum Chordata; class Amphibia; order Anura; family Ranidae; genus Lithobates; species Lithobates sylvaticus. The sequence continues at coordinate 286,002,284 of CM053026.1, forward strand.
GTCGTTTTAACTGACAATTGCGCGGTCGTGCGACGTGGCTCCCAAACAAAATTGACGTCCTTTTTTTCCCTCAAATAGAGCTTTCTTTTGATGGTATTTGATCACCCCTGCGGTTTTTATTTTTTGCGCTATAAACAAAAAAGTGCGACAATTTTGAAAAAAACACATTATTTTTTACTTTTTTCTATAATAAATATCCCCAAAAATATATTAAAAAAACATTTTTTTTCTCAGTTTAGGCCGATACGTATTCTTCTACATATTTTTGGTAAAAAAAATCTCAATAAGCGATTATTCATTGGTTTGCGCAAAAGTTATAGCGTTTACAAAATAGGGGATCCTTTTATGGCATTTTTATTAATAATTTTCTTTTTACTAGTAATGGCGGCGATCAGCGATTTTTATTATGACTGCGACATTATGGCGGACACATCGGACATTTTTGGGACCATTGTCATTTATACAGCAATCAGTGCTATACAAATGCACTGATTCCTGTGTAAATGGCACTGGCAGTGAAAGGGTTAAGTGTGTCCTAGGGGCGTGTTACTAACTGTGGGGGCGTGGCTTTGTGTCAGTGAACACTGGTCTCTGCTCCAATCACAGGGAGCAGAGATCAGTGTCACTTGTTGCTAGGCAGAACGGGGAGATGCTGTTTACTTCCGCATCTCCCCGTTCAGCCTCCCTGTGAGATGATCGCGGGTATCCCCGCGGCGATCGAGTCCGCGGGACGCGAGTCCGGACTCACGGGGGTCCCGACCGGCGGCGCGCACGCGATGGCATGGCGGCATTCTTTAAAGGGACGTACCTGTACGCCGTTATGCCTGTCCGTGCCATTCATACATCGTCGTGCGCCGGTCAGGAAGTGGTTAATTTCCTCTGCAAAATGGTCAGACCTCCAAACTATATTCTGTTAGTGTCTCAAATTAACATACATGTTTTTTTTTGCTTTCCTTGCTCTTTTCCAAGTCCTGTTTTGTTGACCAATAAAATTTGTAGCAAATATTTATGTTTTATGTGTTTTTTGTTAATTTTGATGCAACAGATTTTCCAGCTGCAGCTTAATTAGGCTGATTGGCATGGCAAAACAAAAAAAGATGTGATTTGTCTAAAAGTTGCTTTCCTGGTGCCTTCATGGTGGTATATGCATTGATTGTGCGTATGCTGCCATGGATAGTCACCAGGAAAGGAAAATTACACAGCAGTAAGTATTCAATTTCCCATTTTAGCACAGTGATTCTCAGCCTCAGTCCTCAAGTACCCCGACAGGAGATGTTTTGGGAATTTATTTTAGCTAAAATAGCTGTCCAAAATACCAAGCCATTGACTGTGATTTAAAGCACCTGGGTAAGATGAAGGAAAACCTGCAAACATGGCCTGTTGGGGGTACTTGAGGACAGGGTTGAGAAGCACTGAGCTAAAATCGAGCTCAAGACAATCCTATTCTAATTGTGGGCATTTGAGGGAAACCGAGTGTTAGAGCACCTGATTGTCTTTTTTAGGTTGGGCTTTGTGTTCCTTTTCTTAAAATTGGCTTCACTTCCTGTCACATAGCCACACTATTATCAATGAGAAAACCACAGTTACCCTAGCACCAGTTGCAGATGACATATTTATTATCCTTTTGCGCCGGTTCGTGTGCTCGGTTAATGACTTTTCCAAGCGCACCTATTAAGGTTTGAACTGGCGCAACACATTGTTCTTAGTAAATCAGCCCCCATGTCTCTGTGTGACCGATTATAAATATAGCAGTTTTCAGCACCAGCAACTATCTCTAATTGAAAACAATCTGTAATCTATCTATCTGCTCCAGTTCTCTCTAAGGCCACTTTCACACTGAAGCGCTTCTAAACTGCCAGTAAAAACAGCTGAGCGCTTTTGAAGAGCTTTTCAGGCGCTTTTGAAGAGCTTTCCATTCATCTCAATGGGGAGGGGAGTTTTTCACAGCCCTGCCAGCACACTGCCCCAGTGTGAAAGCGTTCATTGATTTTAATGAAAATAAGTTTTCGTGAGCTTTTTAGGCGCTGTTTTTAGCGTGAAAGCACCTGAAAAGCGCCTCAGTGTGAAAGTGGTCTAACACATACTGAGTGTGTATGTGACTGACTGTAAATATAGCAATTTTCAGCAGCAGCAACTATTTCTCCCTGCAAATACTCGATGAACTATGACTACCTACTCCATGTCTCCTCCATCACATACTCGGTGTGTATGTGACTGTTATACATGGCCAGGATTGTGACCCCAATGTTCAGACTGCATGTCTTTGGAGGTGTGAGCTCAAAGAAGTACTAAGTTGAGATTTTAAAGAGCTGCCTGATATTCACCAGCACACTCCACAAGGGATAATGGACTTTGCTGCGCAGGTATCAATCTTTGGACACACCCATGAAGACAGCAGTTGATGTGGAACAGATCCAGAGTACAAAACTGAGGAAATGGGGACAGTCCAAGGGTCAAGGAAGACAAAGAACAAACAATGTCATATGAAAAGCTGAGGTTAATAACCAGAAAGACAGAAATTCTGAAAATGGGAACACAGGAACTCGGGGGCACTGGGTGATACATTGGTCACTAGAGTAGAGGGGTCACTGGAGAGAGTGGGGTCAAAGGAATTAACGGTGACAGACTCTCTGGAGTAGGGGTCGGAAACCTGGGGCCCTCTTGCTGTTATAGAACTACAAGTCCCATCATGCCTCTGGGAGAAATTGTAACTGCCAGCCTTGCAAAGCCTCATGGGAAATGTAGTACAACAACAGCTGGAAGGCCCCAGGTTGCCTACCCCTGCTCTGGAGGCACAACAGTGCAGAAAACTCTGGAGGCACAGGAGTGCAAGAGATGCTGAAAGCACAGGTTTGCAGGGTATTCAGGAGGCACAGGAGTGCAGGGGTCAGATTTAGGCACAGGAGTTAGGGGAAACTCGGGGTGCTGGAATTCAGAAACACTAGAACTTAGAGACAATGGAACACCGGAACCCAGAGACCACTCAGAAACTAAAAAGAAATGGAAAAAAGAGGGTGCACCAACCTTGTGCATTATCCTTAGATATATTTTATTAAAGGAGACTGACGTGTTACGAAGGGATATCTTCTTCCTCAGAACCCAGCCCCATGATTGTTGGTTGGTCTGAGCATGCCTAAATAGTGAGGTTAATTGACAGGCTAGGTGGGTACGGGCTGAGAAGCTGCTTTATCTAACAGCAGGTGGAACCCAGAGAGGCCTAAAGCTCCTAGTACTTTGAACTACAAGTATTTATATTATATACAAGTTTTAGGGGGGGGTGGCTTAAATATAATAAAACCTCCATTATTGTCCCTTCTAAACCTCCTGACCACCATTTAGAGACAAAGAAGTGCATTAATGATAATTGGTTGCTATATTTGCAAACAATCACACATTAACCATTTTTCTTAAACCAAATTTGACCTAAGTTTATATGTTGACAATTATTATACCAGCTTGGCCCTTTTTCATCACCTATACGGTGAAAAAACCCTTGCCTGCGGTACCGTCAGAAAAAAACAGAAAGGGCTTCCCACAAAATTCATTATCAAAAAAGGCTACAAAGCGGGGAATCCACATTCATGAGGAATGAGGAAGTATTGGCCATGAATTGGTGGGACATGAAAGATGTTCACATCCTCTCTACCATACACAAGGACACCTTGGTGACGTGGCCCCAATGCCTGAATGTGTCCACGATTATAACTTGTTCATGGGGGGGGGGGGGGGGGTGGATTTAAATGACCAGATGCTACTACCATATTTATAAACCCGAAAGTTCCGTTACTGGTATAAAAAAGTTACATTTCATCTATTTCATATGGCCATGTTTAGTTTGTATGTCTGCTACCGAAAACCAACCCATCACCTACTTTAAATATATTGAAGACATTGTCCCTGCCCTGATTTACCAGCAAGGACCTGCCCCAGAAACCATTTACTCTGATAGTGTAAGTCGACTTCATGAGCAACATTTTCCCTATAACATTCCCCCCCCCCCCCAGAATAAGGAAGATACCAAAAGAAATGTTGTGTATGCAGCAGAGGAGGAGTTAGAAGAGATACCAGTTATTATTGTCCCCAATGTCCCTCCCATCCTGGCCTGAGAACATTTAGGATTCAGTGTGATCACTGGACCTCTGGACTAACCCCGCCACTGACTTGTCTGGGGCATGGACCTCAGCACTCAATAGGTCCAGGTAATTATGCACTGTATCTAGCCTGGGCGATCCCCCATGGACTGATCATCCGTCATAGACTCTGAGTCCGCCCACAAGTGCCAAACTTTTTCATATTTTTTGGGGCATCTCCGGCACAGATAAGTTACTTTGTAGAGGGGTATCATTGTATGTATTAATATTTTCCATGATGACATGGTAGAGGGATTAGCTGACTTCCATTTTAGTATTATGGCTTTCTTTGCGTAAAATAATATGATACTTATTACGGGTTGCTTTAGCGAACGCAACGTGTTCCACAAGACCGAGAAGGCAGACGCTGATTATCAGAGCAATAGGTATGGTAGTTAACCCATTGATAAATCGCGTTACCTCCCTCCAATACTCTTGAACCTGTGGGCAATCCCAGAATATATGTAGGAAGCCTGCAAGGGTGCCAGAGCATCTCCAGCAAGCAGCTGAGGTTGGAAAAATGCGTTGAAGGCATTAGGGCGTATAGTAGATTCTGTGAAGGATTTTGAATTGGATTAGCTTGTCTCTAGTTGCAACTAGAGGCTGAAGCAGGTAATCCCACATGTCTTTCCAGTCTCCACTGTCCAGTTCCTGCACCTCCGCCCGCCACAGATCACGCAACATATCCAATGCAACCTGAATGGATGGCAGCAATGCTTGGTATATTTGAGATAGTGGCCTTGAGAGTTCAGCATTGTTTAGTAGAGTTTTGAGATCATCATGCTCCATCTGGAGCTGAACCGATTTGAACTGTGAATCAAAGGCGTGACGGAGCTGCAGGAACCTGAAGAAGAAAGAAGTTGGAATTCGTTTTTCTGTCTGTCAAAAGTGAACAACCCAAAACCATTGCAGATATCCTCCTATAAAAGGCATTACGAAGGGCCTCATAAGATCCCGAGTGTGCCGCCTCCAGGACTACTGATGCACTGGTATCGTCCAAGACCAGCCAATTGTGGGCATGAGTGAGCATTGCTGCCAAGTAGTACATGTGGAAGTCAGGGCAGGCAATTCCCACCTGTGTCCAGGGCCTATGTAGAATTTTCTTGCTAAATCTGTCTGGATGTGATTGCCACAGGAAGGAAGCCACCAGGGAATCAAACTGTGCCTTAAAATATACAATAGAACTGGAAGCAGTTTAGTTTTAATTAAATACATTTTTCCTATAAGGGTTAATGGGAGATTTGACCAGGCCTTTAATCTAGATTTACACCACTGCAGCGTTGGGGACAATTTAAGTTTACTGAAATCCTGAGTGTTGGGAGAGATATTGATTCCTAGGTATTTAATGGTACTTGCCCATTGCAAAGGTAAATTAGGATTACTCAGCTGCTTCGTCCCTGGATCTATGTGAAGAATGAGTGACTTGCTCCAGTTGGTGTGGAGGCCAGAAAGAATTCTGGACCATCTGGAATGTAAAGCAGTTTAGGGTGTGCCCCCCAAGTATGTTTTTGTATATTGTATGGACCCTGACCAGGTCTCTTGGGCTGGAGCACCCCTCCTCCTCCTCATTACCTCTTATTAGTGGCCACCAGTGCATAGGAGGAATCCCTTCAGTTCTCCCACATAGAGGAGTTTGTCTCCCATGGTTGAGACACAGGTCCTTTCATTCTATTACTAGGGTAGGACCCACTAATTCGGGGTACTTTGTTGTAGTAAGTGGGCTTAGCACAATATGACCATATAGCGTGACCAAACCCTGTATTTTTTAAATATGTTCAGGTGTTTTTAACTAGCCTTGCAGGATAAATGTCATTTTTGTATATGTGCGCTGTAATCTGTTTTGTACTGTTTTTAGTCTTATAGCAGCACCATCTTGAATGTAAAGCATTTTAGGGTATGCCCCCCAAATGTTTTTGTTTTTGTCTATCCAATGTGACGCTCACCTCCAGCCTCCCGGCTCACGGGAGGCTCCAAGGGTCAAACATAACTCCAATGGAGAGTGATCCGAGTGGCCTGCCTGGAAGGTAGGAGGCTGCCCCAACATGTGATAGAGTTGAAGCAGACCTAAACAACAAATCTATGCGTGATCCCGATTTATGTATAGCTGAGATATTCAAATAAGTCCTGTCCTCCGGGTTCTTCGACCGCCGTAGCTCTTGAAGACCAAGAGTATCTGCCCATAGTACCAAGCCCGGGTGGGCAGATCTAAGAGGGTTAGAAGTGTCTTTAGTATGGTCTAGGATGGCATTAAAGTCCCCCCGACTATGATTTTGTGGATCTGGAGAGGGGGCGAGTTTTGTGAAAATGGTATTGCCATACATTTTGACCAATGATATGTAGCAGTATATATTTTGGGCCAAATTTATGAAAAAAAAATACTTAATTGCAAAGTTGGAGTTTTTTTTCAAAATTTTCAGTCTTTTTTCGAATATATCGCAAAAAATAAAAAAAGCAGTGATTAAATACCAGAAAAAGATTAAAAAGAAAGCTCTATTTGTGTCAAATTTTGTTGGGGTACAGTGTTGCATCACTGAGTAATTGTCATTCAAAGTGTGAAAGCACTGGTCTGGGCAGGAAGGGGTATAAGTGCCCTGTATTGAAGTAGTTAAGCAATTTTGCACATTACTTCCAACGTGTTCCTTGTCTCAACAGTTGTTGGTTGTCTTTAGCTTTTTTACTTTTTCCATTAAGGAAGACTCAGCTCAAGTGAATTGTTAGTATTATGTCTATATTCTCAGTTCATAAAAGTATATGAAATGGAAGAATTTGCTTTTTTAAGTATCCTATGTCTTGAGGTTTATATGCATCTGTGAGACTGTGAAACTTTTGCTAAATGCACAAGTATTGCATATTTGTGAGTACAAGAACTGAGCATAGTAGGGTAATATTCTTTTTAATGAAAGTGATTGTAAATACAATACAATTTGTTTTTTTAATAACAAACAAGTTTACACTTACATTGCACAGAGCGGCCTTGAACCTTCTCTTCTCAGGTCCCCTGCTGCTGCTTCTGGCTCCTTTCTAGGGAGTGCCCCCATAGGAAACAGCTAGATACAGACAGCAAGATTCAGCCTTGCCCCCTGCTCCCTCATCACTGGCTTTGACTGACATCAGTGGGATCCAGTGGCCCCCACTGCCTCAGCAAAGCTTGTGAGACCAGGAAAGTATAAAGGGGGGGCGGGGTGATGGGGCCTTACTACTACCGTAACATTTTTTTTACTTTAATGCAAGGAATGCGTTAAGGTAAAAAAAATGTTTAGGCATTATAACCACCTTAAGTACCCTTTAAGTTATGTGAGCTGTTCAGCATGAAAATCACACCTCAGCATGTTTAGTACACTGTGACTTTTCTCTTGTCAGTGAGCCCAAGGGATCCAAATGTCTTTATATAATCTTAGAAAGGTCCCGGTGCACAAGGAAGCTATTGGTTCTTCTAACATATCAAGTCAGGGGGCTCATGCAGAAAAGCATTGCTGCACCTGCTCTACAGCTTCTCAGTATGCTCTACTGTCCAACAGAGCCACTCAATGCCCTCTGCTTGATAAATCCATGGCAGTGCAGGAAGGTGGGAGAGTACAACGCCCAGAAACTCAATAACAATGCAATTGTTATTGAAACTAGGTCCCTCATCTTGGACGCTAAGAATGTACAATAAATTTAACAGGCTTGTACAGCACTTTACATATACATTGTTATAGTCAATTCAATTTAAATGTTTTACTCTGAAATAATTCAGATGAAAAATAATACCAGATTTATATTTTGGATGACTATGCTGGCCTGCTAAAATGATAAATCTGTTTGCGTACAGTTTATGGCTTTGTTTTCCTTAGAAAAAATGCTTATGTAAGTGCAATGTATTAGAATTAGTGAGCTGCTACTGGTATCTCTTCTACAGAAGTCTAAATACTGGCTCTAACTCCTGCTGTGCACAGCAGGAAAGAGCATGGACCAGTGAAGCCAGGAAGTTACTCAGCAAAAGCTTCAGTGTTCAGGTTGACTCATAATCCCGATCTCTTCTTCTACACTTATTAGCAAAATAAGTCCCTGCTTTGGAGAAAAGACCTGAATTAACTTGGGATTTCTTTGTATTTCAAACAAGGTTTTAAAGAAAGGACTATACAGATTTTCAAAGTTGTTTATTTTTCATGTACCATGCATAATAGGAATGACTAAAGCCTTATCTAACCAGTATTTACCTATGAAAGCCTGTAAAAAAGGCTTTCTTGCTGCCTTCCTCTCCCGTGCCAATTTTTTCAAACATCTGATCTGTGAGCAGTAAAAGGTCAAGATTTTCAAAGTAGATGCTAAATACAATGCACGATTATTGTAGAGGATTACAGTATTTCTCTGTGTGTAGCCAATAACCTATCGCTCTAAAAACTGTGCAATTACTTGCTTGTATGTTTGTCTAGTTATATACAGTACATCCATTATAAAATAAATCTCCATTGCTTCAAACTCTTGACTAACTACAGTGATCCTTGTGTTAGAATTGAGTTTACCTGCTGGTGGTACTGTGGTGCTCTGGGCCGATTGCTGCAGTTCCAGTATCCACCAGCAGGTGTCTCCCAGCAGTCTGTAGGTTCCAGCAATCAGCTCCACTTGGCCAGACCTGCTGCAAGGGTACTTACACTCAAATTCTGCTAAGGCTTCTTGCCTCAGTGTTTTGGCTGCTCCTGCCTTGTTCTCATTTATGAGGAACTGATGGGAAGCATTCTGACAGCACATGCTTTAGTTGATGAGGGCAGATTATCCCTTAGTAAATACAGCCCTTGGCTCGGGTCTGTTCAGAATTGTTATTTCCGCTTACCTCTCAGGGCCACGACTCCTCCTTTTACTATACTTTAGGTTGGATTTTTGTCATGGCTGCTGAAACATTATACAGTTTTGTTTTTCAGCTGTATTCAACCAATTCACAACAGGTGTTGTTAGATTGTATTACTGCTGTGCTCTCTTTAATTGAGCAATCTGAACAAGAGAAAGACAAACTGAGCTTAGTTCAACCTCTGCCCCAAGCCTGGTCAGAGATCCTATCCCCAGGGTAAGATGAATCACACAAAGTCAGATCTGCCGTTAAACATCAAGAATCTCTTCTTGTGTTACCCATGGCAACCTCTCAGATCTTACTGTACTTCTGTTACTCTTTCCTCTATGCTCCCCAGTACTGTTACTACTTTTCCATCAGCAGTACACACTGGTCAGCACAATGCAACTGCTTGCAGGGCTCCAGTATCTATGCCAAAAAAGAAACAGATGTTTTCTCCTGCTCACACAATTCTGCCACTATCCACTTTTGCCTCGACCATTATTCAGCCAGTTCCTGATTCAATGCTGCTTTCTGTTGAGGTCCAGCCTGCTGATGGTGTCCATTCCTCCTCCATGCTGCCTACTGATCGGGTCCATTCCATCTAAATGCTGCCTGCTGATGAGGTCAATCCCTCCTCAATGCTGTCTGCTGATGGGGTCCATTCCTCCTCCATGTTGCCTGCTGATGGGGTTCAGCCTGCCTCTATGCTTGCCGATAGGGTTCAGCCTGCCTCTATGCTTGCCGATGGAGTTCAGCCTGCCTCTTTGCTTGCCGATGGGGTTTAGCCTGCCTCTATAAAAAAGAAGGGTAACTAGTGCGCACAACCTCACTATAAAAGGATAAAAAATGAGATAGGAAGCCGCCAACATAAATGTGATCTCACACAGTAAAAGATAATGATAAATAAGGGTATGTTGCGCTACCTTACTAAATAAAAGCCGTATTATGTGTACTAAAAAAAATCCCTCATATAAATATATGGAACTGGTATAGCTTGATGTATATAAATTAATCCTCATGTGCAAATAAATTGTGTAAAAAGAAAATCTCCAACAATATGCATGAATACAAAATAACTAAAATATCCGAAGAAAAAATTTCATCCAAAAGTATTGTGACAAACAAAGTGCAATTTCTCTATAAAGTGCTGTGTCAATCAGTGAAATATGCATATAACGGTGAAATATAAATAGAGGTGCAACAACAGTACACTGTGCAACATCAATAAGCTGTGCAATTAAGCATAATGAAAAACATTAATCCAAAAAATGTTAATATATATATAAGTATATATGTAAAGTGCAAGTGCCAAATAAAATGTAATGAAGATAGTGACACCCAATCCCAGTGCTTCGGAATAAAAATATTGTAATGAAAATCCACTGTAATAGTCCTCAATGGTTAAACATCCAGGAGCTGTCTGTAAACAGTTAAATGTGTTTCAGTGGTTAGCAGTGCTAATCTATGCATCAATCCATCCAGTGAACTCTGTGACATTCAGGGTGCTCCCCCACTGTTTCCCCCAGCCTCTCGCCTCCAGCAGCGGCCTCCACAGGCCTAGTAATGCTGTGTGTGTACTATCACTCGGGCATATCAGTCTCCCTGTATCCACTTCAGCATGGAATAGCAGCACTCCCGATTTCCAAATAGTAATTTAATGGGCAGTGTTTCAGGAAGAAAGAAAGGGGGGGGGGGGGGTCCAATGTGTAGTAACGTAATAATAATTGTATTCAAAAAAATCTAATAACTTACATTTAAAATCTTAATGAGCGATGAAGATACTGGGCGCTTCCGGTCTCGGCCGTGACCGGAAGCAAAACACTGACACCTGGTTCCTTCCCTGACGCGTATCGTCACTGAAGACGTGACTTGTCGATGGGGTTCAGCCTGCCTCTATGCTTGCCTATGGGGTTTAGCCTGCCTCTATGCTTGCTGATGGGATTCAGCATGCCTCTTTGCTTGCTGATGGGGTTCAGCCTGCCACTGGTGACCTGCCATCCACTGCCAAGCCTGCTGCTGGTGACCTGCTGTCTGCCTCTGAGCCTGTTGCTGGTGACCTGCCAACCGCTACCAAGCCTGCTGCTGGTGAACTGCCGTCCACTGTCAAGCCTGTCACTGGTGACCTGCTGTCCACTGCCAAGCCTGCTGCTGGTGACCTGCTGTCCGCTGCCAAGCCTGCTGCTGGTGACCTGCCGTTTGCTGCCAAGCTTTCCTCTGGTAAACCGTTGTCTTCTGCCAAGCCTTCTTGTGATCTGCTGTCAGCCACCCAGCCAACCTATGCTGATTCCCAGGCTGCCACCCACCCGGACTCTGTTGACGAGGTACTCAGCCAGCCTCCAGACCCCGGCGGTGGGGTACCCAGTAAGCTTCCAGGCACCAATGGTGGGGCATGATGGAGTGTCCAGAGACTACCACTTAAGGAGGAAGGAGGGGGGACTGATGGATGTCTGCTGGCGTTTTGATTTATATTTATGTTTAATGCCTGTTATCAAGATATAATGCCTAGCTGCTGCTTTGTTGATTAATTATTCCACCACAAGCACAGATTTTTACATTTTTTTTATTAAGATATCACCATGTTGTGGGACTTCTGCTGATAAGTCAATTGCACAGAATATGAGCGATTATAAATAAGATATAGCACATTTAAAAGTTGTACTTCTATCAATTTAATGCATTTAATTTAAATACATATAGACATATCATATTCAAAAAGCAGATTTTTATTATCTGGTTTTGAATATCACTCTAATATAAGTATATATAGCCCCAATATATGTAAAATAAGTAATGGCAAGTGTACTGTCACCACAGTTACTACATGAGGAAAGTGCATTAAGTTTAAAATTCTTATTAGTATAACCATCTGCCTACAGATATACAGTATATTTGTAATTCAAAGCATTAGCCTTTAGCAATGTCTAGTTTATGTTCAAACTGTTAATATATATAATAAATGAAAGGAGCATGGCCTTGAGGTCACATCCTGCATTCCAACAGATTAGAACGGAGTATCAAAAGCATACAATTAGTGTCATCCTTCTGTATATTATTACTCAAATGGGTATATAAGTATTCAATGGCAGTCTATAGGAAAATATCAAATTTTGATCGATACCACTGTGACTAAATAAAAATGAAACTTCACAGATCCTCACCACCAGCTCTTCTCCAGTGATTGTATTCAAGGGGCTCAAATCTGTAGGAGTGGTGAGTCACTGGCAGAAGAGTGTTAAAAAGAAAACAAAAAACATGGATTTTTTAGAAAGTATTATTTTACTAAAAGATTAGTTGATACCTTTAACAGACTTCCAGCAGAGGTAGTGAGACAGTCAAAAGTAAGTGGATTCAAACGTGCTTTGGACAAACACGGGTCTATACTAAAAAATTTCTAAAAGAGACCACTTGATCTTTATTCTACTTTCACGCTTCTGTGTTTCTATGAATTGAAAAATGCATATCTCATTGACATGAAATAGATGAAATTTTCAAAATAGTTTGTTGAAGGACTAGTTTTGTTAAGTTTTTACTTTTGAAAGCTTTTCCTTGCTTAAGCCAGCCATATTGTAGATAGATTGAAATTTGTCTGATTCGGCAGGGGCTGGCTGAATGGTGATCCATCTATAGGCAGGCTGGCTGTCGATCGACTTCTGTACAACCAACCTGTTGGAAAAGTTTTGCATGATCAGTGCCAGCATCTATAGCCGGCGGTGCTGATGAATGTATTACGGTGGCGTGGAAGCCTCCCTGCTGTCAGAATGCAATAGCTCATCAAGAGAATTCCTCCATCCACCTCGAATGTGTGGATGGGGAACCAATTTATTTTCTTTCGTTCAATCTGCTGGTTGAACAAAGAAAAAAAGAAGCCCTTTTCAACACAGAAAAAATATACTATTGGAGAGATTTCCCTATACTTCTCGTTCAAGTAACATGGCAGATAACAAAAGGAAATTTCTCTAATAGAGATGAAAAGAACAGTAAAATACCAACAGAAGTTCCCACACTTATCAGTAGCTCCCACTTGATATGAAATTGCTCTGATTACAAACATTGCCAAACTGTGTAATTACGAGTCTGTCTATAGGGCATCGTAATAGAGAAATGCTGCTATTAACACTACATTTGCTGTTGATTAGTTCTATTTAACACCTTTTGCAAGGTGCTATTCAACTTCTATACTAGACAAAGAATTATGATGGAGCCAGTGGCCTCTTAATTTGTATGTAAATTGGGTCTTTTTAGACTTCCAATTGCAAATGAATAAGAAATTACAAAAGACTACATTGTGTTTTCACTAAAGGAATGTATGTAGAGTTTGCTGATTTCCCATTAGAATTTTCTTTAAAAGACAGACCTTACTGGTATTTGGTCAGTTTCATTTAATTAATTTTTTAAGCGTTTAGGTTAATGTTTATATATAGGTGACTGGGGCATATAGTGGATTTCATGAGCCTTTCATGGCCGGCTTCTGTCGGACCGGCTGCCACCCACACATATGAACCGGCCGATGCCAGGTGACATTCGGCCCGTGTGTACAGAGACTTCCTTACTTCTTTAGACTTTTCATTTCTTTGAATGCAACTAGCAACACCCACTGACTTTCAGTAAATAAAATAAATATTATTATTATTATTATTATTATTATTCAACTTTCACATTTAAAACCCTTTGTATTAGAGTTTTTTATGTTACATAATTAAAAATGTGTTGTGGTACTGCTTGCTGCTAGGGATTATATATAGTTATAATATTACTCAAAAAAGGTAAAAATGTTAAAAAAAATAGTAAATTGCTCACACCTTCCACACTCTCATAATTATGTGATCCAACATATAAATTAAAGATCAAAAACACCATGCATATATACACTGTGTTCAAACGTTTAAGTGTAGATCCTGCTACTATAGTGCTTTAACATCCTATACCAGTTATCTATAATTATTTAAACCACAAATTAAATTAAATGGCCACCAAAATAAAGTCCATCAATAAAACGTGTCCATAAATGTTGCCTTATAGTATTATGCCATATTCTGTGAGCCACATTTATATTTAGTGTTCTACAGGTGACAATTCACTATTTGTGTATCACTCATACTGCATGCTGTGCTATATCCCTCCACCGGGTGTGCTCTCACCTGGGTTAATGGATCATATTTATTAATATGACCAGATAGCGCTTTTGTCCCTCCAAACGGGACTTGAAGTGTAGTTACTGGGGTAAAATGATCAATTCGCTTCCTCCTTCTCCTACCAGTTTTTCCCATCAGCCATGTACATATGAATATCAAAACACCAATAGTGCTTTTTTTTTAAAGATAAAGGTGTGTTTTTAAAAATAAAGCATTATCCCAGGTGAGAGCACACACTGTAAAAAATATTGTGCTGGGTCTACTCAAAAAAATTGAGGCAACTATTTGCATCAGCTTTTTAACCACTTTCAGACCAGACCATTTTGCTGGCTTAAGACCAGACCACTTTTTGCGCACTGCGTCGCTTTAACTGACAATTTTGCGGTCGTGCGACGTGGCTCCCAAACAAAATTGACATCCTTTTTTTACCACAAATAGAGCTTTCTTTTGGTGGTATTTGATCGCCCCTGCGGTTTTTATTTTTTTGCGCTATAAACAAAAAAAGAGCGTAAATTTAGAAAAAAACACATTATTTTTTACTTTTTGCTATAATAAATATCCCCCAAAAATATCTAAAAAAACATTTTTTTCCTCAGTTTAGGCCGATACGTATTCTTCTACATATTTTTGGTAAAAAAAATCGCAACCTCATCGGCGGGCACGCACCACGAGTACCGCGGACTGCGGTCGTGGCACGGGGAGGCAGAAAGGGGAGATGCCTATGTAAACAAGGCATTTCCCTGTTCTGACTAGCAACATGACAGGGATCTACTGCTCCCAGTGACCGGGAGCAGTGATCTCTGTCATGTTCTAATGAGCCCATACCCTCTACAGTTAGAACACACTGAGGGAACACACTTAACCCCTTGATCGCCCTGTAGTGTTTAACCCCTTCCCTGCCAGTGAAATTTACACAGTAATCAGCCCTTTTTTTTTAGCACTGATCTCTGTATAAATGTCAATGGTCCCAAAAGTGTCAAAAGTGTCCGCTCTGTCCGCCGCAATGTCACAGTAACGATAAAAATCACAGATCGCCGGCATTACTAATAAAAAACATTAATAATAAAAATGCCATAAATCAATCCCCTATTTTGTACACGTGATAACTTTTGCGCAAACCAATCAATATACGCTTATTGCGATTTTTTTACCAAATATATGTAGAAGAGTACATATCGGTCTAAACTGAGGAAGACATTTGTTTTTTTATATATATTTTTTGGTATATTTATTATAGCAAAAAGTAAAAAATATAGCTTTTTTTTTAAAATTGTTTCTGTTTTTTTGTTTATAGCGCAAATAATAAAAAACGCAGAGGTGATCAAATACCACCAAAAGAAAGCTCTATTTGTGGGAAAAAAAAGAACGTCAATTTTGTTTGGGTACAACGTCGCACATTTCGCAAAAAAGGGCTTGATCAGGAAGGGGGTAAATCCTTTCGGGCTGAAGTGGTTAAGCTTAACGGCTGGTGATCCCTCACCCTTCATCTTGGTTGCGTTCTGCCACATGCAGTAAGCGCAAATTTTGCGTGCGCACAAGCGAGTTGTCTCAATAGGTGCATGCAACGGACGTATGTCCAATTTTTATAAATATATTAATCTGCAAATAAAAGAAACATTTTGGATGGTATGTTAAGCAACATTTAACCACCTGATTACTTTGCACTTAAACCCCCCTCGTGACCAGACCAATTTTCAGCTTTTGGCGCTGACGCACTTGGAATGACAATTGCGCGGTCATACAACACTGTACCCAAATTAAATCTTTATCATTTTTTTCCCACAAATAGAGCTTTCTTTTGGTGGTATTTAATCACAGCTGGGGTTTTTATTTTTTGCCAAACAAACAAAAAAAGATGGAAAATTAAAAAAAAAATAAAAAATCATGTTTAATAGTTTGTTATAAAATTTTGCAAACAGGTAATTTTTCTGCTTCATTGATATGCGCTGATGAGGCGGCACAGGTGGGCACTGATAGGCTGCACTGGTGGGCACTGATAGGCTGCACTGGTGGGCACTGATAGGCTGCACTGGTGGCCACTGATAGGCTGCACTGGTGGGGACAGATAAGTCGGTACTGATGGGGACAGATAAGTCGGTACTGATGGGGACAGCAAAGATGGCACTGCTGGGCACTGATGGGCACGGATGGGTGGCACGGATGGGTGGCACGGATGGGTGGCACGGATGGGTAGCACGGATGGGTGGCACCGATGGGCACTGATGGATGACACTGATGGGCACTGATGGGTGGCACTGATGGGTGGCACTGATGGGCACTGATGGGCACTGGTAAGTGTCACAGATGAGCACTGGTAGGTGACACAGATGAGCACTGGCAGGTGACACTGATGTGCAGCACTGGCACTGTGGGCACTGAGAGATGGCACTGTGGGCACTGAGAGATGGCACTGTGGGCACTGAGAGATGGCAGTTTGGGCAATGGTAGGGGCACTTTAATGGGGCAAAGGTGGGCAAAATGTATTGGCACATCGCTGGGCACATTGCAGTGAGAGGGACTGATGTCCCTCTCACTGCCGCCGGTGATCGGCTTTTTTTTTTTTTTCCTCCTCGCGCTGCCAGCGCGAGGAGGAAAAAAAGCCGATTACCGGCTCTGTTAGTATCACATGATCAGCTGTCATTGGCTGACAGCTGATCACGTGGTAAGGGGTCGGGATCGACCCCTTACTCGGATCTGTGATCCAGCGAGTCTCACAGACTCGCTGATCACAGAGCGCGCGCGCGCGCCCTTCAGGGGGCGCGCAGGCAGCTCGTGTCCGGGACGACGTCAATAGACGTAGTCCCGGCACAATAGATCCGCGCTGTAGCCGTCATCTGGCTATAGTGCGGGTCTATAGTGGTTAAAGCATGTGAACAATATTTTGTTCAATATTCACTCTTACCTTTCAATAGCATTGCATGGCTTTGTAGTGACTTGGAAAAATTCTTGTCACTGGTGGCGCTCTTTTGTCCTGATGGGCCTCAAACATATGGGAACTGCCTTGTGCAAAAGTTCCAAAAGACGTCAAACTCTTTAAAATATACAGCATCAAAACTCGTGCGTTTGCACGTTTGGCAAACATATGCGTCCTGCAATTTCAGTCAAATTAAAAGATTATTTTTTAAAGTAAATGTAACTCAATTAAAATATGGAAATGCGCATATCTTAAAAGTTTTGTCTAGATTACTCAATATTATACATTATTTTTTTAAATGTAAAAGGTGTTTTTTAAGAACAAATGAAAATTAAGTAAGGTACTTAAAATATGAAAGTAAATTAATTAACATTTATTTTTATGTTAAAAATTATAAATTTTTTATATTAAAATTGCAAGCCAACAGAATAATTGTTATCAGTGCACCTGGTGGAGGGATGGAGCACAGCATGCAGCACGAATGATACACAAATAGTGAATTGTCACCTGAAAAACACAGAATATACTGTAAATGTGGATCACAGTGTATGGCCTAATACTATAAGGCAACATATATGGACACGTTTTATTAATGGACTTATTTTTCTCGACATTTAATTAAATGTGTAGTTTACACAATTATAGAAAACTAGTATAGGGTGTTTAAGCACTATAGTGGCAGGATCTACACTTATATGTTTGAACACAGTATATATACAGAACATGGTGTTTTTGATCCTAAAAGTGAAGCGCTGCACTTATATTATTTAATTTATACATAATTATATTTAAGCATAAAAAGATAGACATGAAGAACACCTGAATATATCACCTGAAGAACACTGAATATAAATGTGGATCACAGTGTATGGCCTAATAATATAAGGCAACATTTATGGACACGTTTGATGGACATTATTTTGGTGGACATTTAATTTAATTTGTGGTTTACACAATTATAGAAAACTAGTATAGGGTGTCTAAGCACTATAGTGGTAGGATCTACACTTATATGTTTGAAGTTGAACATGGTGTTTTTGATCTTAAAGGTGAAGTGCCGCACTTATATTATTTAACTTAAACGTACGGTATATACCGAGTTTTTTAGCACATTTTTTATGCTGAAAAAGCCCCCCTCGGCTTATACTTGAGTGAGGCCGAAGGGCGCGGCTGTCTGACGGGGATGGGAGAAGGCAGGGGCTGGTGCAGGAGAGCTCCGTGGCTGTGCTAGCTTTTGTTATGTGTGTGAGTTTTTATTGAGCTGACATCGGCTCTTTGCTGCCCCCTCTGGTAAATTCCTGCATGTGCACCCCTCGTGTGTACTGCACAAGAGCTGGGAGTGGAACAAGGAACACCACCTAAAAAGTAAAGGCTGTTCTACGAGTAAGGGGGTTGTGTATCTGTCTGTGTACATGTGTCTGTGTACATGTGTGTGTGATTGTGTACATGTGTGTGTCTGTGTACATGTGTGTGTGTGTCTGTGTACATGTGTGTGCCTGTGTACATGTGTGTGTGTGTCTCTGTGTACATGTGTGTGCCTGTGTAATTTACCAATAGCTGCTGCATTTCCCACCCTAGGCTTATACTCGAGTCAATAAGTTTTCCCATTTTTTGGTGGTAAAATTAGGTCCCTCGGCTTATATTCGGGTTGGCTTATACTCGAGTATATACTGTAATTATAATTAAGCATAAAAAGATAGACATGCTTTGGAATAGAGTACATAGTAAATATTTATGCTTAGAAACTGTTTACATATGCAACATCCAAACTAAGGTCACTTTATTATGCCTGTGCTGATATACTTTCTAATACAGTGTTGATGCAAATAAATAGCTATACCTGATAAAACATTAGACTAAATTAATTCAGTGTTCAATAAAGCAAAAGCAAATTAGAACATACTTCAATACATGAAGGAAAAACTATTTAATATTCAGTAGTCAACAGTGTATTAGTACAAAGTTCAATTTCTGGGCCAAAGCAACGGAGATATTTAATAAAACAAAAGCTGATAGGTGAAAAAATCAATAATACTATCACAGATGGTGTAGCACATTGAAATCATATCCCAATAAAAAGATTATTAAAATATAACACAGTTAAAATGCTTATTAGGTGACAGTAAAAATATAAACTAAAATACTAAAATATTATTTAGTGTTAGTGTTTTAAAAAATGAGGTTTAAAAAAATCATATTTAGGTAATGTAGCCTTTAACAACCATTCTCATGTTTGACTTAATTTAACTTGCACTATATTTAGGAAAGGTGTTCTCCAAAAGGCATTGTACATTTGGTGTTTTATAACTAAAGCACCAGTACATGATCAATGTTTGTGGCCACCTAGCCATTACACCTACCTGCATGGCCAAAAGAATGTTGTCACACAAGTTCTGGTCCTTCCGTTGAAGGATACTGTTTTATTCCCCCAACTCAACCGCTTAACTGAATCTTGCCCCTGAATCTGTACCTACATTATGGTTCATCTTCAGGTATGTTAAAGTGAGCAACTATGTTGATAATGTTGCTGAATAATTATACTAATATAGCCTATAAAACTTTGAACTTTATACCAACATCATCTTACATACCATGTTTCCCCGAAAATAAGACCGGGTCTTATATTAATTTTGCATACAAAAAACAAACTAGGGCTTATTTTCAAGAGATGTCTTATTTATTTACGGTATGTACAATGACGATCTTAAAGTGGTTGTAACCCTAAAAAAAATACTGTGTATATATATATAAATATATATATATGTAGCGCCGACACTTTTCTAAAGTGTGCGCTATAACGCAAATTTTGTTTTTCCAGAACTGTAGCGGAGTTCTGGGGGTTAATTCTATAGGTCTTTTACTTTGGCATCAGTTTGGCTGGGCTGTACTGGGGTTCTGGTCCTTCCGTTGAAGGATACTGTTAGTTGTATGGACACTAGTGAATCCACATTTCTTACGGTATCGCCAAGGCGGCTGAAAGATCCAGGTACCGTAGGAAAAGTTCCTAATTTATCTTCAGTTACAACCTAGCCTGTGGCAGAGACTTTGCAAATTTTCGAGTCACTTGTTGGCTGCTAAATCTACAGTTAGAGGTTTATCCAGCAGTGAAGCGCCCAGTTGCGAGTGGCTACTAGGGATGAGCCGAACACCCCCGGGTTCGGTTCGCACCAGAACCTGCGAACGGACCGAAAGTTTGCGCGAACATTCGAACCCTAATTACAATGGACGCGAACGTTCAAAATCAAAAGTGCTAATTTTAAAGGCTAATATGCATGTTATTGTCATAAAAAGTGTTTGGGGACTTGGGTCCTGCCCCAGGGGACATGTATCAATGCAATTTTTTTTTTTTAAACGGCCGTTTTTTCAGGAGCAGTGATTTTAATAATGCTTAATGTGAAACAATAAAAGTGTAATATTCCTTTAAATTTCGTACCTGGGGGGTGTCTATAGTATGCCTGTGAAGGGGCGCATGTTTCCCGTGCTTAGAACTGTCCCTGCACAAAGTGTAATTTTTGCAGGAAAAAAAGATATTTAAAATCACTCGCGTCTAATGAATTGCCGGCTCCCGTAACACAGAGAACAGTCATTCATTTAAAGTCATTGATAAAAAAAAAGTCATTGATAAAAAAAGCGCGGGGGTCCCCCCAAATTCAATTAAAAGGGCCCTTCAGGTCTGCTATGGATATTAAGGGGAACCCCGCTTCAAATTTAAAAAAAAATGACGTAGGGGTCCCCCTAAATATCCATACCAGACCCTTCAGGTCTGGGATGGATTTTAAGGGGAACCCCCGGCCAAAAAAAAAAAATGGCGTGGGGTCCCCCTCAAAATCCATACCAGACCCTTATCCGAGCACGCAACCTGGCAGGCCGCAGGAAAAGAGGGGGGACGAGAGCGGCCCCCCTCCCTCCTGAACCTTACCAGGCCACATGCCCTCAACATTGGGAGGGTGCTTTGGGGGTCTGTGACCCCTCAAAGCACCTTGTCCCCATGTTGATGAGGACAAGGGCCTCTTCCCCACAACCCTGGCCATTGGTTGTGGGGGTCTGCGGGCGGGGGGCTTATCGGAATTTGGAAGCCCCCTTTAACAAGGGGACCCCCAGATCCCGGCCCCCCCTGTGTGAAATGGTAAGGGGGTACTTAACCCTACCATTTCACCAAAAAAGTGACAAAAATTGTAAAAATGACAGGAGACGGTCTTTGACAATTCCTTTATTAAAATCTTCTTTCATCCTCTTTCTTCTGGTCTTCTTCCTTCTTCTTTTCTTCATCCTTCGGTTTCTTCATCTTCTCCTTCCGGCATCTTCTTCCATCTTCTTTCATCTTCTTCTTCCTCCGATCCGCTTCTTCTTGCTCTGGTCTTCTCGTCCGGCATCTTCTTCCGCGGCGTCGGTGTCTCTTCTTGGGCCGCTCCGCGCAATGGTAGTCTCCCACTGTGTGAGGCTGGCGTTACGTTATCACAGCTCCAAGTCACTTTGGATAAGTCTCTATGAGCTTGCCACATCTTACCATATATATATATATATATATATTTTATATTTTATTATATATACATACACAGTGCCTTGCAAATTACATTTTCCACCAAGCCCTCCCCACCCCCCCCTCCCATTCTAAAAAAAAAACAGTATTTTCTTCCATTATCCTAAGGTATTGTTCTGTTTCCCGAAACTCAATCCATTGCTGCCATGTTCTCTGGTATTTTCTTTCTAAATTCTCTAGGGTAAATAGTGAGTGTTCTATTATTCTTGTCCTCTCCACCCTCTCTACCCAATCTTTCATTGAGGGTATCTCATGAGATTTCCAGTAGCAAGGGACCAAGGCTTTGGCTGCGTTTAGTAGATAAGGGATAAGACTTCTAGCGTTCCGTCCCTCTCCCCTCTCTGTATCGTGGAATAGACAGACCCATGGAAGTTTCTTCACCCTAACTTGTGTTATATTAAAGATTATTTCTATTATTTGCTCCCAATAATTTTTTATTTTCGGGCAGTGCCACCAAAGGTGTGAGAAGGACCCCACTGCATCACACCCTCGCCAACAGTTTGGAGAATTATCTCCATTATAAGCGCTCGCTCCTTGCGGAGTTACGTACCACCTGGCTAGGAGTTTATAGGACATTTCTAAAACACGCCCTAAGATCTTGTTTTTTTGGTCCTCGCTATTTAATGGGCCTATCTCACTTTCCCATTTCCCTAAATACGAGGGGTATTCGTGCTCCGTCGCTCGCAACAGTATTTTGTAAGTCTTTGAAATTCTTTTCTCGCGATTGTTGGGGGATTCTATTAATTTTTCTAAAGGCCTAAATTCTCTCTTACCTCGTAGGGGTTTGGGCAGTGTCTGTGTGAAATGTTGTATTTGTGTGTAGCGCCATTTATCTAGTGCTCTGTGTCCCCACTTCATAATAATCTCATTATAAGTGCTAATTCTATTCCCTTCCATTACATCTATCAATCTCAGATTCTTTTTATTGGACCATCTACTAAAGTATATAAACTCTTCCTTACCTGGGGGGAAAAATTTTGTGTCTAATAGTGGAATTAGTGGGGAATTGTAGTCCCAATTGTGCCTTTTGTGTACTGCATCCCAAATTTTTAGTGAGTGCTTTGTGAGTGCGGATGTATTTGGTGCAAGGTGTCTATAGTGTGGGGGTATCCATATAATTTCTCCTATTCTTGTTCTACTTAACTTTCTTTCTAGTTCCACCCAACCTTTCCCCTCGTCATTATGACTCCAATCTATTATTCTAGATATTGCGGCTGCTTCATAGTACTTTTTAAAATCCGGGGCGGCCAACCCCCCCTCTTCCTTTTTCTCTTACTAGTGTGTCAAATGCAATACGCGCCCGTTTCCCCGCCCAGATAAATTTTGTTATTATTGACTTTATTTTCTTCAAGTAAAACTGAGGGAGAGGGATTGGGATCATTTGGCAGGTATAAGTGAATATGGGGAGAATGAACATTTTGACCGCGTTTATCTTTCCAATCCAAGAGAGAGCTTTATATTGCATTCCTCTAAGTTGCTTTTTAATTTTATTAATCAGTGGAATGTAATTGTGATTAAAAAGGTTCTCTACTTGAGGCGTTAATTTTATTCCCAGGTAGTTAAGTTCGTTTTTGCACCATTTAAATTGAAATCTAGACTGTAGGGCGCTCTGATCTTGGGTGGCAATCTTTAAGTCTGACCACAGATTTTCTATTGAATTGAGGTCTGGGCTTTGACTAGGCCATTTCAACACATTTACATGTTTCCCCTTAAACCACTCAAGTGTTGCTTTAGCAGTGTGTCCATCCTAGCCTCAAATCACACACAGAGTGGTACAGGTTTTGCTCAAGAATATCCCTGTATTTAGCACCATCCATCTTTCCCTCAACTCTGACCAGTTTCCCAGTCCTGACTGCTGAAAAAATCCCCACAGCATGATGCTGCCACCACCATGGTGGGATAGTGTTCTTTGGGTGATGTGATGTGTTGGGAGTTTTTTTGTAATGGCCAAAAGGTAAAATTTTAGTCTTGTCAGACCAGAGCACCTTCCTCTATACATTTTGGGAGTCTCCCACATGCCTTTTTTGCAAACTCAAAACGTGCCATTTTGTTTTTTTGCTGAAAGTAATGGCTTTCTTCTGGCCACTCTGCCATAAAGCCCAACACTATGGAGCGTACGGCTTATTGTCCTCCTATGTACAGATACTCCAGTCTCTGCTGTGGAACTCTGCAGCTCATCCAGGGTTACCTTAGGTCTCTGTGCTGCCTCTCTGATTAATGCCCTCTTTGCCTGGTCCGTGAGTTTTGGTGTGCGGCCGTCTATTGGCAGGTTTGCTGTTATGCCATATTCTTTCCATTTGGTTATGATAGATTTGATGGTGCTCTTAGGGACCATCAAAGATTTGCATATTTTTTTATAACCTAACCCTAACTTGTACTTCTCAACAACATTGTCACTTACTTGTTTGGAGAGTTCCTTGGTCTTCATGGCAGTGTTTGGTTAGTGGTGCCTCTTGCTTAGGTGTTGCAGCCTCTGGGGCCTTTCAAAAAGGTGTGTATACCACATATCACATATAATTCAGATTAAAAAAACTTTGCACTAAAGGCTGTAATGTAACAAAATAGATAAAAAGCCAAGGTGGGGTGAATACTTTTGCAAGGCACTGTAATATATATATATATATATATATATATATATATATATATATATATATATATATATCACAAACGTGGGTACACCCCTCTCATTTTTGTAAATATTTTGTCATATCTTTTCATATGACATCACTAAAGAAATGACACTTTGCTACAATGTAAAATATTGAGTGTACAGCTTGTATAACAGTATAAATGTGCTGCCCCCTCAAAATAACTCAACACACAGCCATTAATGTCTAAACTGCTGGCAACAAAAGTGAGTACATCCCTAAGTGAAAATTTCCAAATTGGGCCCAAAGTGTCAATATTTTGTGTGGTCACCATTATTTTCCAGCACTGCCTTAACTCTCTTGGGCATGGAGTTCACCAGAGCTTCACAGGTTGCCACTGGAGTCCTCAACCACTCCTCAATGATGACATCACGGAGCTGGTGGATATTTAAGAGGATCATGCTCTGCTTCAGTATCTCACAGTACATGTTGGCATTCATGGTTCCCTCAATGAACTGTAGCTCCCCAGTGCCGCCAGCACTCATGCAACCCCAGACCTTGACACTCCTACCACTATGCTTGACTGTAGGCAAGACAAACTCATTTTTGTACTACTCACCTGGTTGCCACCACACACGCATGACACCATCTGAACAAAATAAATGTATCTTGGTCTCATCATACCACAGGACATGGTTCTAGTAATCCATGTACTTAGTCTGCTTGTCTTCAGCAAACTGTTTGCGGGCTTTCTTGTGCATCATCTTTAGAAGAGGATTCTTTCTGGAACAACAGCCATGCAGACCAATTTGATGCAGTGTACAGGGTATGGTCTGAGCACTGACAGGCTGATCCCCACCCCTTCAACCTCTGCAGCAATGCTCATATGTTTATTTCCCAAAGACAACCTCTGGATATGACGCTGAGCAGGTGCACTCAACTTCTTTGGTCGACCATGGCGAGGCCTGTTCTGAGTGGAACCTGTCCTGTTAAACTGCTGTATGGTCTTGGCCACCGTGCTGCAGTTCAGTTTCAGGGTCCTGGAAATCTTCTTATAGCCTAGGCCATCTCTATGTAGGGCAAAAAGATTTTTTTTCAGATGCTCAGAGAGTTCTTTTCCGGTGCCATGTTGAACTTCCGATGACCAGTATGAGAGAGTGAGTGCGATAACACCACATTTAACACACCTGCTCCCCCTTCACACCAGGGAGGAATCACAGGATCACAGGGAGGGAATATGGCTAATTGGGCCCAATTTGGACATTTTCACTTAGGGGTGTACTTAATTTTGTTGCCAGTGGTTTAGATATTAATGGATGTGTGTTGAGTTATTTTGAGGGGACAGCAAATTTACACCGTTATACAAGCTGTAAACTCGCTACTTTGCATTGTAGCAAAGTGTAATTTCTTCAGTGTTGTCACGTAAAAATATATAATAAAAATTTACAAAGATGTGAGGGGTGTACTCACTTTTGTGAGATACTGCATATATCTTGTTCCTCCAAAGCATGAGAGATAGCACAGTGGTTGTGCTGTGTCATTTACCACTGTCTACGGTATGTTCTAAGAATCCTGGAATAGAAAAAAAAAATTATAATGGTATAAGGTGCAGTGTGTCTCCCTTTGTAACTGTTTTATGGAGAATACCTTTTTACAGCTATCCTGGGTGCTCAGTGATCTCCTCTTCTTCTCATCTCGGAGATACCTGCTGACGTCAGCCCTCTCCGAGCACTGCAGAGGGAGGGGCAGCAGATGTCAGCTGGGAAGAGAAGAGAAAAGGGAAGACCAGAGATCCCTGCTGACGTCAGCCCGCGCCATGCACTGAAGAGGGAGGGGCCGCAGATGTCAGTCGGGAGGAGAAGATGGAAGAGACGAGATCCCCGCTGACATCAGCCGGCTCCGTGCACTGAAGAGAGAGGGGCAGCAGGCCGGGGGGGGGGGAAGACCTCCATCAGGTCGGCAGCGGCTGTGACTAAGGTATTTTTTAATACAGTTACAAGAGGTGACACACTGCACCTTATAGCTGTATAATCATTTTATAAAACAGATTACATCTTTTTTCATGAACTTTACTAGGGCTTATTTACGGGATAGGGCTTACAGTGCATCCGGAAAGTATTCACAGCGCTTCACTTTTTCCACATTTTGTTATGTTACAGCCTTATTCCAAAATGGATTCAATTCATTATTTTCATCAAAATTCTACAAACAATGCCCCAGAATGACAATGTAAAAGAAGTTTGTTTGAAATCTTTGCAAATTTATTAAAAATAAAAAATCACACATGTACAAAAGCATTCACAGCCTTTGCTTAATACTTTGTTGAAGCACCTTTGGCACCAATTACAGCCTCAAGTATTTTTATATATAGTATGATGCTACACGCTTGGCACACCAGGCAGTTTCTCCCATTCTTCTTTGCAAGACCTCTCAAGCTCCATCAGGTTGGATGCGGAGCGTCGTTGCACAGCCATTTTCAGATCTCTCCAGAGATGTTCAATCAGGTTCAAGACTGGGCTCTGGCTGGGCACTCAAGGACATTCACAGAGTTGTCCTGTAGCCACTGCTTTGTTATCTTGGCTGTGTGCTTAGGGTCGTTGTCCTGTTGGAAGATGAACCTTCACCCCAGTCTGAGGTCCAGAGTGCTCTGAAACAGGTTTTCTTCAAGGATGTCCCTGTGCATTGCTGCATTAATCTTTGACTAGTCCCCCAGTTCTGGCTGCTGAAAAGCATTCCCACAGCATGATGCTGCCACCACCATGCTTCACTAAAGGGATAGTATTGGCCAGGTTATGAGCGGTGCCTAATTTCCTCTAGACAAGACACTTGCCATTCAGGCCAAAGAGTTCAATCTTTGTTTCTTTAGACCAGAGAATTTTGTTTATCATGATCTGAGAGTCCTTCAGGTGCCTTTTGGCAAACTCCAGGTGGGCTGTCATGTGCTTTTTACTAAGGAGTGGCTTCCGTCTGGTCACTATACCATACAGGCCTGATTGGTGGAGTGCTGAAGAGATGCTTGTTCTTCTGGAAGGTTCTCTCTACAGAGAAACACTGGAGCTCTGTCAGAGTGACCATCGAGCCAACTCCCTGACTAAGGCTCTTCCAGCCCGCTTGCTCAGTTTGGCTGGCAGCCCGCTTTAGGAAGAGTCTTGGTGGTTCCAAACTTCTTCCACTTTGAGATGATGGAGGCCACTGGGCCCGTCAATGTTGCATAAATTGTTCTGTACCCTTCGCCAGATCTGTGCCTCAATACAATCCTGTCTCGGAGGTCTACAGACAATTCCCTGGACTTCTTGGCTTGGTTTGTGCTCTGACATGCACTGTTAACTGTGGAACCTTACATAGTGCTCAATCAGGTTAGGGAGTCTTAAAACAAGACCTTCTAGATGAGATAGTAAGTCCAAATTGAAAGAAAAGGTGCATTCATTCACTGCAGTGGAAAGATACAACACAAACAGAGACTCAGCTCATGTGAGCCGAGCAAAGAGAGGAAGTATCTCTGATCTACAAAAACATCAAGCTAAACAATTTATAGTCATGAACATGCATAAGGTCTAGGTGTGTTTTAGGCTGTAAACTGGGTGTGATTGTATAGTTAGTCCAGAGTTCATATGTTCTTAGTAGCAAGCGAACAGTTGGGTGTTAACATCACGTGACCAACAAAAAAAATCAGCAATATTTGGTCAGTTCGAACGGGTTTGATATGGAAGTCTATTCTTAGAGCTTTATCACCAATGCATGTTGTCACAGGCTCAGAATTTTGTTTTGTTTGTTAGGAAAAGGAAACAAAAGCACCTAAGGAAAGAAGGAGAACAAGTGTATTATAAGTTCTTAAAGTGACAGTCTATATATATATATATATATATATATATATATATATATATATATATATATATATATACATATATATATGTCCCAACATTATTGGACCCCTATAATCCTACTCAATAGACAGGTGTATGCCTTTCCAAATCATGTCCATTAAACTGAATTTACTACAGGTGGACTCCAATCAAGTTGTAGAAACATCTCAAGGATGATCAGTGGAAACAGGAGGCACCTGAGCTCAATTTTGAGTGTCATGGCAAAGGCTGTGAATACTTATGTTTTTTTCGTTTTTTATTTTTAATAAATTTGCGAAGATTTCAAACAAACTTCTCTTACATTGTCATCATGGGGTATTGTTTGCAGAGTTTTGAGGAAACAAACAAATTGAATCCATTTTGGAATAAGGCTGTAACATAACAAAATGTGGAAAAAGTGAAGCACTGAGACATACTTTTCTGGATGCACTGTATATTGCAGCCCTTCCTGATAATCATGCTAGGTCCTATATTTGGGGTAATGCTTACTCTTGGGGAAATGTGGTAGTTAGATTTGAAAAAATATACATGTCCATCACATTTCCCTGCTATACCAGAAACTTACGGTGACAGGGAAGAGTCAAGCAGAGTATCCATAGATACAAATATGGCAGATACAGAGTCATCCTATGATCTTTATTTTACAAAAATCTCTAAATGGTGGCATGCTCCATGGGCTTCTTAATATACACAGAGCTTGTTGCTTACATATACTTGCAAGCTGAAGGTACCTTGGTTCAGGTCAAGCATGGTTTGGCGAACGTGACTTAAAGCGGTATTCCACCCTAAAGTGGAACTTCCACTCATCGGAACCCTCCCCCCCTTCTGGTGTCACATTTGGTACCTTTCAGGGGGGAGGGGGGTACAGATACTGAGACAGATGTCTAAGACCAGTATTTACACCCACTTCTGGGCATAGACTCCCACAGGAGTCTATGCCTCTTCCTGTCCCCGCCCGTGTGTGTCCCAGCAGACAGCGCGGACGATTCTCATTGTGCTGCGCGGCTCGCGCATGCGCAGTAGGGAACCGGGAAGTGAAGCCGCAACACTTCACTTCCTGATTCCCTCACAGAGAATGGCGCCGGCAGCAGCAGAGAGCCGAGCGATTGATCGGCCTCTGCTGTTGACATCTCTGGACCCTGGAAGAGGTAAGAGTCCATTTATTAAAGTCAATTTTCAGGTGCAATCCCTCTTTAAGTTCAGGTGCCCCATCTGAACCCCACTGATGTCAATGGGAGCCAAATGTTTAAAAAAACATTCTTATCAATTTTTGAGCCAATAGGCAAGGGAATGCAAAGCAAATGTCATGAGGGGTTGGGGAATATGTACCAAACCAAAAAAATAAAAATTGTTTAGCTGGGAGCAGTGACTTTAGTATTGCCTAAGGGCTCTTTCACATGGGGCGGATCCGTAATGATCCGCC
Source organism: Lithobates sylvaticus (assembly GCA_028564925.1). Classification (NCBI taxonomy): domain Eukaryota; kingdom Metazoa; phylum Chordata; class Amphibia; order Anura; family Ranidae; genus Lithobates; species Lithobates sylvaticus. The sequence continues at coordinate 286,031,684 of CM053026.1, forward strand.
CCGTAAAGATCCGCTGCTCAGCTCCGCTGATCCCCGCTGAGCCGGCGGATGACAGGGCGGTCAACCGGACCATATCGGAGGCGGACGATATCGGGTGTCAGCGGATGTTCATCCGCTGACTCCCGCTATCCCATAGGGATGCATGTATGTCCGTATTTCATCCGAAAATGGATGGATGAAATACTGACATACGGTCCGCCCGTGTGAAAGGGGCCTAAAGTGAGAAATTAAAAAAGCAAAACTCCATTAAATACAGTTTCTGGAGGATATCCTGATCTTGCCTGTGAAATGGCACATTTCTGCAATGTAGAAAAAAGTGTTTTTAAATTATCTGCAAAATAACAGTTTCCAGACACTTTCTATTCTATTTGTAAACAAAATATCTGGGGATTCAACATGGTGTTCCCCCTAATTCATACAATACAAGGCCCTTCAAGTCTGGATATATATTTTAAGGAGAACCCCACACAAAAAAGCAAAAACCTCATGAGGGCTTCCCAAATTCTATAACAGACCTTTTGGAACTGGTATTGATTTTGAGGTGGAAGTAAAAATCAGGAAGAAAAACATGAACCCCTCCCCAAAAATTCATACCCTAATTCTAGCATGCTGCATTAGCATGTGCCTCCCCTCCTGAATCATACCAGACCACATGCCCTCGACAAAGCACCTTGGCAAAGGCCCCTGGCAAAGCACCTTGTGCCCACCTTGATGAAGATAAAGGCCTGTTCCACCAACTCTGGCCTGGTGTTGGGTCTGTGGGCAGGACGCTTATTGGAATCTGGAAGCCCCTTTAACAATAACTACATAGTACCCCCTACTCACTCATAAAAAGTGTAAAGAGAAGAAAACACAAACAGTTTCTGACAATTCCTTTAAAAAATAAAAAATAAAATGCAAGTCCACCTATTTGGTGTGAGAGGAATGTCTTGTATAATGTAGTAATGCTTCAGCTTGTAAATATTTTATTCTATCTTTTCATGTGACAACACTGAAGAAATTACACTTTGCTACAATGTAAAGTAGTGGGTGTACAGCTTGTATAACAGTGTAAATTTGCTGTCCCCTCAAAATAACTCAACGCACAGCCATTAATGTCTAAACTGCTGGCAACAAAAGTGAGTACACCCCTAATTGAAAATGTCCAAATTGGGCCCCCTCATTCCCCCTTTCCTGACTTTATACTTTTTTTCTTGATTTTTGCATGGGTTTTAATAGAATTTTGGGAGCCCTCGTGGCATTTTTTTTCTTTTTTCTTTTGCATGGGGCCCCCCCTTAACATTCTTAACAGACCTGAAGCACCAGGAATACATTTTGCCTTGTACACACGGTCGGACATTCCGACCACAAAATCCGTCTGATTTTTTCTGACAGATTTTGGCCGAAACTTTTGTTGCACACACACACAGTCGGACAAAGTTGTCGGAAAATCCGATCGTTCCGAACGAGGTGACGTACAACACATACAACGGGACTACATAGAGGCAGTAGCCAATAGCTTTCATCTCCAAATTTCTTTTGAGCATGCGTGGCACTTTGTGCGTCAGAATTCTCTACACACGATCGGAAAAAGTCAGATCGGATTTTGTTGTCGGAAAATTTTAGATCCTGCTCTCAAATTTATTCCGTCGGATATTCCGACGGAAAAAGCCCGCTAGAGCCCACACACGATCGGATTTTCTGACAACATGATCCGATCGGACTTTCTCCATTGGAATATCCGACCGTGTGTATGGGGCATAAGGAGGAAACCCATTGCCTTTTTTTTTCTAGCTCCACCGATTTGCTTACATGGATGGGGATTCCAAGCACCTGTCATGTATGTATTTTAGCTGAAGCATTACTACATTATACAAGACATTCCCCCCACACCAGATAGGTACATGTTTTGGCATTTGTCCAAATGCCTGAACACCCAAGGTTTGGTTCAATGTTGTGTTCAGAACAAGCATTATGATCATTCCTATCTACAAAGCCAGATGTATGCCACTACTGATATGGCAAGGTGAACTGCCTGTCTGCACACATCCAGAAATATGTATTAGAAGAAAATAAAGAAGGATAGTTACATTTTGACAATGTATCCTAATTTCACATGAGGAATACATGGCAGGCAATACTACATATCTTGTGAATTACTATTGTGACAGGGTGGGTACTTGGCTGAATGATCAGACAGGGAGTAATGATAACTTTTCAATTTACTAAACAGTGCAAAGTTAGAATCAATAATGTAAAAACAGGGTCAGGATGGCAAAAAGCATGCATATACTGCAGAATAATACAAAACAGATTATGAATGCTCCACAAACATGAACTCACAGCAACGCCCCATAGACTCAATCAGGCCCCTTTCACACTGGGGCGGGGAGCCGCGGTGACGGTAAAGCAGCGCTATATTTAGCGCCGCTTTACCGTCGTTTTGACCGCGGCATTCGGCCACTCGTACTCACACCGTAACACACCGCTCCTATACCGCTCCAAAGATGCTGGTAGCAGGACTTTTTTTGCCGTCCTGCTAGCGCACACTGGAGTGAATGGGGCCGGTTTTTTTCAGGCGGTATACAGGCGCTATTTTTAGCGATGTACCACCTGAAAAACGCCCCAGTGTGAAAGGGGCCTTAGGGTAATGTGGCTGCATAGCAAGGCTTGTATAATAATCTATAACAACAGAGTCCAGCTGAGGATCACAACTTAAAGCGGTCCTGCACACACTTATTTTACTTTATGTCATTGTTTTCCTAATATGCCAAAGTGCTAAATGGCTTCTTTTTTTTTTGCTATGGTACCTTATAATTGCTGGCCCAGTCTATCCACACATGCCTCTGTGTCTGCGGCTGTGGGCGGGGTCTGTGTGGGTATCCGCATCATTTCCTTTGAGTGCCGCACTGTCTCCTGGGATCTGAGTCAGCGCGGACAGCCAACGTGAAATCTCGCGTAATTTCACGGACGTGAGTTGTTTACGCCTCTCTGCGCTGTTGCCAGTGCGCATGGGCGGGAACCAGCGAGCCATGCTGGAATTTATAACGAACGGGAACAAGGAAGTGATTGCTTGTGGGCTTCAAATGCCCACAAGCAAAATGACAATGCAGTGGTTTTCATTTTAAAAGTGCCGATTTTATGAAAAAACGGACATGGATACCGGACAGATGCCTAACAAGTGAGTTTAACGTTAGACTGATAATACTTGTAACATGAGAAGAAAAAGAAAAAAAATAAATGTGTGTGCAGAACCGCTTTAAGTTAAACAGTACAGAATACAATCAGTTACTTGCGCTTATCCTCATAAACAGTATCCCGCTTAGTAAAGTCCAGGGTAGGTATGGTAACAGGTGAAAAGCTGGACAAAATGGATACTCTATTGTAACTGGAGTACTCTGGCAGTAATTGCAGAGAGGTTCCCCACAGTATCTGCTACTTCTAGAGAATCTGTGTGCTATCAGCATCTGACCTGGCTGCGTATATGTGGCCTCATCACGTGTGGCTTCTCTGAGCTGCTGGGTGAGGGAAGCGAAGGAACTTGTCTTCGCTTGGTGTGTGCAGGAAACCAGGGAGTTGAGAGAAATAGGAAAAAAGGGGCCTGCCCCTACATCTGAGCATGGTAAGTAAATGGGCACACTGTTATGCCCCGTACACATGGTCGGAAATTCCGACCACAAAATCCGTCAGATTTTTTCCGATGGATTTTGTCCGACACTGGTGTTGCATACACACGGTCGGACAAAGTTGTCAGAAAATCCGATCATTCTGAACGTGGTGACGTTCGTTGCGTACGACGGAACTACGTAGAGGCTATTAGCCAATAGGTTTGGTCTCCTAATTTGATCTGAGCATGCGTGGCACTTTGCCCGTCGGAATTCTCTACACACTATCGGAAAAAGTCTGATCGGATTTTGTTGTCGGAAAATTTGAGAGCAGGATCAGGATGGAAAAAGTTAGATGGAGCCCACACACGGTCGGATTTTCCGACAACATGGTCCGATCGGACATTTTCCGTCGGAATTTCCAACCGTGTGTATGGGGCATTACACTATATAAAACTGAATATTATGTTAATATATGATTTCCTCTTTTTCTACAGAATACAAAACTGAGCTATGTCTCGGCAGCATTAGGATAACTTGAAGTAATAAATGGCTGTACCCAGGGAGCATGGCTTTATATTCTAATTTTGGAATTTCTGTATATTTCAGAAATTCATTCTGAAACACAATAATAGCTTTGAAGCTATAGCAGCTTTGGTTCATATGTGCATATCATAGATTAACATGTGGCTGATTTAAATAAATAAAATGCTATCAATGAACACAGAGAGCCATCTAAGAGGGATTTAGGGCATCTTTTCTGTAAAATGCATTCCTTGCAGCCATTTGAGCACAATGTAATTTGAAGCTAGCGGAGTTTGACTAATCCATACAGGCAAATAATTAAACAACTCTGGTATCATCCCATAAGCCTCTTTATGTGATACTCCTGTAAATAAAGAGAAAAAAGGATAATTTCTTACAATGGCCTTAGCATTATGGGACATCTTAACTTGTAAGGATTTGACTGTGTGTTGCTGCTTTGGTGATGTTCTCTTTCCTTTTATTAACCACTGGCTGAGATCCCATTGATCAGTTTACACTCAGCACACATTTTGTTGTCCTTCTGGAAAAAGCAGGACAAATCCAGGATGAATGAGGATCCTCATCTTCTTTCACGCATTTGTGTTCAGTGCTACTGCTAATCAGCCTTATCCAACATGTAAAATAAACAGGCTTGTGTAAGCAGCTGAATGCACAAATGCGTTCCCAAACAATTAGATATGCAAAAATGCACATAAGACATAAATATCTTTTAACTCTTGTGTTATATATAAAAGATGCTGCTAAAATAACAAAATAATAGAAAAGTTACTTGTACTAAGAAAAATGAATGAGAAAAGCTGTCGTTCAAAAAATATAAAGGACCATCCTTGGAATTTCAGAGCTACAGAGATTGCAAAGAGGTGCAAAACAGCAATCAGGGCAGTTAAACTAGATTATGAAAAACATAATGCTACAGTAAGAAAAAACAACAATAAAGAAAATCTTCAATTATATTATAGAGACAGAAATTCAAGTTCAAAATAGATTAGACCGACCTAACATGAATAAATCACCAGGATCAAATGGCTTACACCCATGAATCCTCAGGCCCGGTTCACACTTGTGCGATGCGAGAACCCTGCGAATCAACTGCGGGTTCCCGCATCGCACCCGACACGCAAGGCAGTTCACACTGCCATATGCAAACTGCTGGGGAGTGTCATTATATGTTAATGACGCCCTCATTTCAGCTCGCATATCGCACTGCAAACTGACAGTTCGGACATGAATCAGATCGCATAGGTGTGAACACACATGCGATCCGATTCTGGTCCGAACAGAAAAAATGGTCCTGTCCGGTTTTAGACCGAATGCGGTGCGATATCAGCCATACGGCTTGATCGATGCGGGGATACCAGCGATCATTTCACGGGATGGCTGAACGAGGAGATGCGGAAGTAAACAGCATTTCCCCGTTCTGCCTAGCAACTAGTGACACCGATCTCTGCTCCCTGTGATTGGAGCAGAGATCAGTGTTCACTAGCTCACAGCCCGCCCCCCCACAGTTAGAAACACGCCTCTAGGTACACTTAACCCCTACACTGCCACCAAGTGGTTAACCCCTTCACTGCCAGTGTCATTTACACAGGAATCAGTGCATTTAAATAGCACTGATTGCTGTATAAATGACAATGGTCCCAAAAATGTGTCAAAAATGTCCGATGTGTCCGCCATAATGTCGCAGTCACAATAAAAATCGCTGATCGCCGCCATTACTAGTAAAAAAAAAAATTATTAATAAAAATGCTATAAAACTATCCCCTATTTTGTAAACGCTATAACTTCTGCGCAAACCAATCAATAATCGCTTATTGTGATTTTTTTTACCAAAAATTTGTAGAAGAATACGTATCGGCCTAAACTGATGAAAAAAATTTTTTTTTATATATTTTTGGGGATATTTATTATAGCAGAATTAAAAAATAATGTGTTTTTTTTCAAAATTGTCGCTCTTTTTTTGTTTATAGCGCAAAAAATAAAAAACGCAGGGGCGATCAAATACCACCAAAAGAAAGCTCTATTTGTGGGAAAAAAAGGACGTCAATTTTGTTTGAGAGCCACGTCGCACGATCGCGCAATTGTCAGTTAAAGCGACGCAGTGCCGAATCGCAAAAAGTGGTCTGGTCTTAAGCCAGCAAAATGGTCTGGTCTGAAAGTGGTTAAAAAAAAAAAAAAGACAGAGCTTCATTTAGGCCAGCCATACACAGTGCAAATTTCTTTCCTGAAACCATGGGTGCACAATTCCCCCATCAACACAGACAGTGCTGACAGGGGAATCAGCCATTGTCTTCTTCTGGTAGGCGGGGGTGGGCGGGGAAGGCTGTCCACGCCGGGAGAAGACAGTGATTGTCGCTAGCGGCTATAGCGGCTGCTTGCAATAATCGGAAGTGAATTGGACAGGCTGTTTGTACCCAAGTTGATCGATCAATCAACTTGGAACATTCAGCCTGCCTATTAAAGGTTCAAATCTCAGCTGGTTCCTGCTAAACCGGCTCAGATTCGAACTATGTTTGACAGGCTTAAGTTCAACCGCTATGCGTGTAAGTATGAGTGTCATCTGTTTGAAAAACTACTTCTACAACCATAAACCTCTACAAGCATAAACCAATTTGCTGTAAGAGGGTAAAAATCCTCTGCTGTCTTACACATTACTGCATGATTGAAGTGAACACAGATTCACCCCGCTTTGTAGATTCTGTACTCCTTTAGGAAATCAACTCCATAGAGGAACAATATGGATTGTGAATAATACAAAAAAGCCCATTATTTTGGTGTTCTGCCTTTCGTATCAAGTTTCATCCTATCTCCTAATGATCTCCTAGTCACTGACCTAAAAAATATAATTTTGCTTGCTGCATGCATGTTTGGGAACACTTTTAGAGATCCAAAAGTTTTGAAACCAATGGATCAGCATGACAACAAGGTCATTTGCATTTTATGGATAAGGTCAGCTATGGCTGGCTAACATACATCTCATATTAAAAGCTGTCTTTCAAACAAAGGAGAAACCTGGAATTACCATTTATTTTAGTTTTTGATTATGACAACTGAACTGTAAGCAATTACAATTGTAAGTAATAAAGCGCTTTGTACTAGTGTTGTAAATACTGTATATATACAGTATTTCACAAAAGTGAGTAAACCCCTCACATTTTTGTAAATATTTTATTATATCTTTACATGTGACAACACTGAAGAAATTACACTTTGCTACAATGTAAAGTAGTGAGTGTACAGCTTGTATAACAGTGTAAATGTGCTGCCCCCTCAAAATAACTCAACACACAGCCATTAATGTCTAAACGGCTGGCAACAAAAGTGAGTACACCCCTAAGTGAAAATGTCCAAATTGGGCCCAATTAGACATTTTCCCTCCCCAGTGTAATGCGACTTGTAATGCCGCGTACACACGAAGGGACAATCCTGCGGGATTATCCTCTGGACTGAAGTCCAGAGGATAATCCCCTCGTGTGTGGGCGCCGGCGGACTTTTTGGCGCCAAAGTCCGGCGGACCAAAGTTTTAAGTTTGGTTTTAAAATTATCCGCTGGACTTGGCAGTCCAGCGGACAATCCCGCCGTTAGTGGGCAAGTCCGACTTTTGAAATGAACGGACTTGCCGCTCATCGGCAAGTCCGTTCATTTAGCACGTGACTTCAGGTTACGTAGCTAGCGTAGGCAGTTACTGCCGCCGCGCTAGCTCCATGACCTGGCATGGATTTAAAGGGAATCCCCACGCCGAAAAAACGGCGTGGGGGTTCCCCCCAAATCCATGTCAGACCCTCATCCGAGCACGCAGCCTGGCAGGCCAGGAAAGGGGTGGGGACGAACGAGCGCCCCCCCCCCCTCCTGAGCCGTACCAGGCCGCGTGCCCTCAACATGGGGGGTGCCCTGGGGAAAGGGGGGCCGTGCGCCCCCCCCCACCCCAAAGCACCTTGTCCCCATGTTGATGAGGACAAGGGCCTCTTCCCGACAACCCTGGCCGTTGGTTGTCGGGGTCTGCGGGCGGGGGCTTATCGGAATCTGGGAGCCCCCTTTAATAAGGGGCCACCCAGATACCGGCCCCCCACCCTATGTGAATGAGTATGGGGTACGATGTACCCCTACCCATTCACCTAAGGTGTAAAATGTAAAGTAAAAAAAAAAAACACCCACACTTTTGAAAAAATAGTTTATTGCACTGCTCCGGGGGTCTTCTTCCGTCTTATTTATTTATTTTTATTTATTACAGGATTTATATAGCGCCAACAGTTTACGCAGCGCTTTACAATATTAAAAAGGGAGACAATACAGTTATAATACAATAAAATACAAGAGGATTAAGGGGGCCCTGCTCAGAAGAGCTTACAATCTAATAGGGTGGGGGAGGTGATACAAAAGGTTGTAACTGTGGGGAATGAGCTGATGGAAGTGGTAAAAGATTAGTTGGAGACATGATAGGCTTCCCTGAAGAGATGAGTTTTCAGGGATCGCCTGAAGGTAGCTAGAGTAGGGGATAGCCGGACAGGTTGAGGTAGCGAGTTCCAGAGGATGGGAGAGGCTCTGGAGAAATCCTGGAGACGAGCATGGGAGGAGGAGACGAGAGAGCTTGACAGGAGGAGATCTTGAGAAGAGCGGAGAGGACGGTTTGGGATATGTTTGGAGACAAGATTGGTGATGTAGCTCGGGGCAGAGCTGTGGATGGCTTTGTAAGTTGTGGTTAGTATTTTGAATTTAATTCGCTGGGCGATTGGGAGCCAGTGTAGGGATTGGAGGAGAGGGTTGGCAGACACTGAACGGTTGGTAAGGTGGATAAGTCTTGCAGCAGCATTCATGATAGACTGAAGAGGGTGGAGCCTATGGAGAGGCAGGCCAATGAGGAGGGAGTTGCAATAGTCAAGGCGAGAGATAACAAGGGAGTGAATGAGGAGCTTGGTGGTGTCATTTGTTAAAAAGGGGCAAATTTTAGAGATGTTACGGAGGTGAAGTCTACAAACTTTTGACAGCGATTGGACTTGAGGCTGAAATGACAAGTCCGAGTCTAGGATTACACCGAGTACCCTGGCGTGAGGGGAGGGACTGATGGTTGCATTGTTGATTTTGATGGAAAAGTCATGGAGGGGGGCACGGGCGGGGGGGAATATTAATAGCTCAGTTTTAGAGAGATTTAATTTAAGAAAGTGGTGCGACATCCATGTTGATATGTCAGTTAGTAAGTTAGTAATGCGAGAGGAGACAGAAGGAGTGAGGTGAGAAGTAGACAGATAGATTTGGGTGTCATCGGCGTATAAGTGGTATTGGAAGCCGTGGGTGGTTATCAAGTGACCAAGGGAGGAGGTGTAGATGGAGAAGAGAAGGGGTCCAAGAACAGAGCCTTGGGGGACCCCCACAGAAAGGGGCAATGGAGAGGAGGAGACAGAGTTGTAGGTAACACTGAAGGAACGCTGTGATAGATAGGCAGAGAACCAGGATAGAGCAGAATCTTTGAGACCAAGGGAATGGAGTTTATTGAGAAGGAGCGGGTGGTCAACAGTATCAAAGGCTGCAGAGAGGTCAAGTAGTAGCAGTATGGAGTACTGGCTGTCGGATTTAGCAGTTAGTAAATCGTTAGTCTTGGGGGTCTTCTCGCCGGACTCCCCCGCCATTTACCAAGCTCTTTTACCGAGCGGGGGAAGTCCGGCTACCTTCTTCGTCGTCGCCGTCTGGGGGTCTCGATCCGCCTTCGGGGGTCTTCCGGGGGTCTCTTCTGTTCTTGCGGCGGTCGTCGTCTTCGATGTCACAATCCCAGCATCCTCCGGGACTGTGACAACACAAGGGGGCGGGGTCACCATGTGACATGTGCATGTGACCCTGTCCCCCATGTCCCTATATAAGTCCGAGCGCAGAGCGGCACAGGCATTCCGGGCAGAGACAGCGACGGGTCAACATCGGAAGAAGAAGAAGAACAAGAAGGACAAGAAGAAGGACAAGAAGAAGAAGAAGGCGCCGGCGGCGCGGAAGACGACGACCGCCGCAAGAACAGAAGAGACCCCCGGAAGACCCCCGAAGGCGGATCGAGAACCCCAGACGACGGCGACGACAACGAAGAAGGTAGCCGGACTTCCCCCGCTCGGTAAAAGAGCTTGGTAAATGGCGGGGGAGTCCGGCGAGAAGACCCCCAAGACGGAAGAAGACCCCCGAAGGCGGATCGAGACCCCCAGACGGCGGCGACGACGAAGAAGGTAGCCGGACTTCCCCCGCTCGGTAAAAGAGCTTGGTAAATGGCGGGGGAGTCCGGCGAGAAGACCCCCAAGACGGAAGAAGACCCCCGGAGCAGTGCAATAAACTATTTTTTCAAAAGTGTGGGTGTTTTTTTTTTACTTTACATTTTACACCTTAGGTGAATGGGTAGGGGTACATCGTACCCCATACTCATTCACATAGGGTGGGGGGCCGGTATCTGGGGGGCCCCTTATTAAAGGGGGCTCCCAGATTCCGATAAGCCCCCGCCCGCAGACCCCGACAACCAACGGCCAGGGTTGTCGGGAAGAGGCCCTTGTCCTCATCAACATGGGGACAAGGTGCTTTGGGGTGGGGGGGGGGCGCACGGCCCCCCTTTCCCCAGGGCACCCCCCATGTTGAGGGCACGCGGCCTGGTGCGGCTCAGGAGGGGGGGGCGCTCGTTCGTCCCCACCCCTTTCCTGGCCTGCCAGGCTGCGTGCTCGGATGAGGGTCTGACATGGATTTGGGGGGAACCCCCACGCCGTTTTTTCGGCGTGGGGATTCCCTTTAAATCCATGCCAGCTTGCGGAGCTAGCGCGGCGGCATTTACTGCCTACGCTAGCTACGTAACCTGAAGTTACATTCGAAATGAACGGACTGCTCCGTGTGTGGGCAAGTCCGTTCATTTTCAAAAGTCCCGCGGACTTTTGGCCGGCGGATTATCCGCTGGAGAAGTCCGTGCGTGTGTGGGCAAGTCCACACGCTCGGAAAGTCCAGCGGACCCAGCTGGAAAGTCCCGCGGGATTGTCCGCTGGACTAGGTCCGCCGGCAAAAGTCTGCACGTGTGTACGCGGCATTAGTGTTACAAGGTCTCAGGTATGAATGGGGAGCAGGTATGTTAAACTCTCACTCTCTCATACTGGTAAGTGGAAGTTCAACTTGGCACCTCATGACAAAGAACTCTCTGAGGATCAGAAAAAAAGAATTGTTGCTCTCCATAAAGATAACCTAGGCTATAAGAAGATTGCCAAGACCCTGAAACTGAGCTGCAGCATGGTGGCCAAGACCATACAGCGGCTTAACAAGACAGGTTCCACTCAGAACAGGCCTTGCCATGGTCGACCAAAGAAGTTGAGTGCACATGCTCAGCGTCATTTTTAGAGGTTGTCTTTGGGAAATAGACATATGAGTGCTGCCAGCATTGCTGCAGAGGTTGAAGGGGTGGGGGTCAGCCTGTCACACTGCATCAAATTGGTCTGCATGGCTGTCGTTCCAGAAGGAAGCCTCTTCTAAAGATGATGCACAAGAAACCCTGCAAACAGTTTGCTGAAGACAAGCAGACTAAGGACATGGATTACGGGAACCTTGCCCTGTGGTCTGATAAGACCAAGATAAACTTATTCGGTTCAGATGGTGTCAAGCATGTTTGGCGGCAACCAGGTGAGGAGTACAAAGCCAAGTGTGTTTTGCCTACAGTCAAGCATGGGGGTGGGAGTGTCATGGTCTGAGTGCTGCCAGCACTGGGGACCTACAGTTCATTGAGGGAACCATGAATTCCAACATGTACTGTGACATACTGAAGCAGATCATGATCCCCTCTCTTCGGAGACTGGGCCGCAGGGCGGTATTCCAACATGATACTGACCTCAAACACACCTCCAAGACGACCACTGCCTTGTTAAAGAAGCTGAGGGTAAAGTGATGGACTGGCCAAGCATGTCTCCAGACCTAAACCCTATTGAGCACCTGTGGGGCATCCTCAAACAGAAGGTGGAGGAGCACAAGGTCTCTAACATACACCAGCTCTTTGATGTCGTCATGGAGGAGTGGAAGAGGACTCCAGTGGCAACCTGTGAAGCTTTGGTGAGCTCCATGCCCAAGAGGGTTAAGGCAGTGCTGGAAAATATTGACGCTTTGGGCCCAATTTGGACATTTTCACTTAAGGGGTGTACTCACTTTTGTTGCCAGCGATTTAGACATTAATGGCTGTGTGTTAAGTTATTTTGAGGGGACAGCAAATTTACACTGTAATACAAGCTGTACACTCACTACTTTACATTGTAGCAAAGTGTAATTTCTTCGTTGTCACGTGAAAAGATATAATAAAATATTTACAAAAATGTGAGGGGTGTACTCACTTTTGTGAGATGCTGTGTGTATATATATATAGAGAGAGAAAGAGAGAGAGAGGGGGGGAGATAGATAGAGAGAGAGAGAGAAAAAAGTGAGAGAGAGAGAGAGAGAGAGGGGGGGGGGAGAGAGAGATAGAGAGAGAGAGAGAGAGAGAGAGAAGATGAATGTGAGATGTTAAAACTGACTGTCAATAATATTAAATATGAGGGGTGTACTCACTTTTGTGAGATGCTGTGTGTGTGTATATATATAGAGAGCGAAAGAGAGAGAGAGAGAGAAAGAGAGAGAAGAGAGAGAGAGAGAGAGAGAGAGAGAGAAAGAGAGAGAGAGAGAGAGAGAGAGAGAGATAGAGAGAGAAAGAGAGAGAGAGAGTTGCTTACTGTTTATTCAATAAAACCAGTTCAAAGGGCAATGGGGATGTACAAAATTCATACAAAACAGCCATCAGTCATGAATAGTTTATTCATCGATCTAACTAGTTGGATTTTAATTCAATTTGTAACCAGCCCAATTGACAGAGTGATTAAATGATGCCTTCAATAAGTTGGTTTGGCAAGATAAAGTAGAGTTTAATGGACAATGGTACGCTCAACCATCTTTTTTTGTACGCATGGATATGACATTTAATAACTGTATATTGTACTGCTAAACAGGTCATTTTACAATGAAGAATCATGACTGGATAATTGTCAGGCACAGCAACACACATGCTTTATACATATCGTTGATCATTTAAAGCTGACATAAAAGAACAATTACTAACTAATGTTATGTGCTGATAGTAGGCAAAAGGAAAATATTTGCAAAGTATCAATTTCTGAAACATGCCCTGGGGGCTCTGAACCCAGCTTTGTGCCTTAGGAAAGTGTTAAGCTGGCCACACACATGATGATTTTTTTTAATTTGGCCTGTGGCTTAAGTAAAAAAAAATAACAGATTCCTTCTTTCAGCTTGGATGAAAGGCTATTCCTTTGAGAGGGGTTGAGGAAAATACCTGACCAACCCCTCTTTGATGGACAATTTTAGGCCCGGTTGATGGATTTTTTAATTGAAGGATGTTGGGCAAGAAGGGCCCAGCAAAGTTAAACACAGAGTGAATTTCAGCTGGTTCATCAGGAACTACCCACAATTCGTACAGTATACAGCTTTATCTTAAAGTGGTGGCATAGAATTAATTGAGGTGAAAAACCATGAGAGTTTACAATATCTTTAAGCTCAGTTCAGGAACAATGGGCATCCGCAGGTGGGGCAAGGTGGCAGCGAGTGACCCCCCCCCCTGGAATCGGCAAGGGTCTGCAGTGGCCACATCTGTAGCTGTGCTGGCTCTCTGGGTTTGTACGAGTCGGCTCCACAGCTGCTGCAGATCAGTGTCACTGAACTTACAGAGCTCTTTACTGCCACCTCTGGCTGCTTTCTGTATGTGTGCCCCTCATGTTTGCTTTGCTGCCTGTTGTATTTTTATAGGAACATGTGAAAACAGGACTTGTGAGAAGGAAGACCATCTTAGAAGTGGGGGCTGTGAGTACCAATGAAGGGAGGAGGCTGTTTGTGTACAGGGGGGGGGGGGGGCAGAGCTATGTGTGTGTGCTTACAGATGTGTGTGTGTGGGGGCCTGACATATATACGGATGAGGGGGCAGCTGAGTGAAGGGGGGGTTCCAGATATAGGAAAGATCATATCATCTGTCCTGTCCTGTATACAGCTATATACATCCATCTTCCTTCCTGTATTCTTCCATCATCACTGACTGCAGATATACATCATCTGTCGTTTATATATAGCTGTATACAGGACAGATGATGTACATCTGCAGTCAGTGATGATGGGGGAAGGTCTCTATATACAGGTAGCTGTATATACCCACCTTCCTTCCTGTATATAGAGACATTTCTCCATCATCACTGACTGCACTGACTAAAATGATGCCCCCCCCCCCCCCCCGAAAAAAAGGTTCTGCGGACGCCCATGTCAGGAATGTTCTCCTTCAGGATCTAGGATGGACTCACTCATATAAGTTACCACCGGCTAATCTAATTCATTCAAGTTCATTGATAAAGTGATCTAAAAGATGACTTACTGTAGCACCACCTTGAGCGTGAATACCCTATATACCCTAATTAGGAGGTACCCTATATACCCTATTAGGAGGTAATATGTTTTTTTATGAAAGTAAATCTTGAAGTAAAATGTAGCTTAAACATTTTCTTCCCCTGACACTCTTATCACAAAAAAACATGGCATTAAACACAAAAAAAACATGGCATTAAACACAAAAAAAACATTAAGACAAATATTTAACAAATATACAGTACTTACTTTACAAACCCAGCTCCTGCCTACAAAAGCTAAGCGATGGTGACATCATGAGCATTCTGGCTAATGAAAGCTAAGGATCCCACGTCTAATGCCGCGTACCCACGACCAGACTTTCCTTCAGAATAAACTCCGACGGTCTTCCCAACGGAGTTCCGAACGAACGGACTTGCCCACACATGATCAGACCAAAGTCCGTTCATTTCGAACGCAATGACATACGACGGGACTAGAAAAGGAAGTTCAATAACCAGTAGCCAAATAGCTGCCCTTGCGTCGTATTTGGTCCGTCGGACCAGCATACAGACGAATGGTTTTCCCGATAGAAAAAGATTCTGTCGGAAAGATTTAAAGCATGTTCTATTTCTAGGTCCGTCTGAAATTTTTTAAGAAAAACGATTGGATTATCCCACACACGATCGGAATATCCGACGGAATGATTCCGTTGGACCTTTTCTGCCGGAAAGTCCGGTCGTGTGTACGCGGCATTAGGAGATGCTCCAGCATTGTGCTGTAGACTTTTTGAACTATCAGTAGTCATTTCTATTTTAATTATTTACAGGACACAAAAGTAATCATACAACAAAGTAAAAAACTTAAAACAAATGTAGTAACTTAGCTGATTCAAAAAAAAATTGTAGTAATTATTATGTTACGATGTTGTACTGTATATTGACTTGCTTATATCACTTATAGAAAAAATTTATTTCCAAAAATACAGTGATATGTTGCCAACTATAAAATGGTCTCTGAGAAAATTTGCACTATAATTAACATTGTTCAGCAAAATGCGATTAACTGTTACACAACTGCAGACATGCATATGAAATAGCATTTTCCTATAAAAGTTATGGAGCTGGCTCAGGGAAATAGATAGTTCTATTTTGTAGGTTTCAAATGTGCAATAGCTACCGCAGATGATACACTTAAACTTCATTCCTATTAGTTTTATTACAGATCTCATTTACAAGACTATTAAAGCAAAATAATTAAGGTTCTGTGATAAATGTATATATCAACTAAATTTGTTGCAGTCGCAAAAAAAAGAAAAAAAAAAAAGGAAATCTTGTAATAGTATTCTTCAAATGGTAATTAGTTCTAAGCAGTAAAGGCATTGATTCTAAGTGTTGTTGCTAGTATCATTATTTCTGAATGATGGTAGACAATCTAGTGTATGCTTGCTCATGCACAGCAGGAGACAGTTCTCATAGGACTGCTGCCTATATTACAAGCTGACTCACCATCTAATCTAAAGCTAGCAAAAACACAGTTTCATTGCAGCGTAACACAAGAAACAGAGCAGCTAAGTTAAATGAACCAGGGTTCAAGCTATTTTGACAGCCTGCTTAGAAGAACAGAAGCAAAATCCTGGCTCTAATCTCTAATCTGAGTGGTTTCATAGTATGGATAATATCACTTATGACACTTTCCAAAAAATATATGATCACAAAAAGCATGATGAAGTAACATGCAAAATATTATAGTCACCTTACCAGGGGTCAAGTCCTGGGGAAAAAAGTGTGGGAACTCCCATCCAAGATCCCCTCCCCCACAAAAAAATAAATAAATGATACACTCATATGCACGAACACGTCAAATGTGGTATTTTTCATCCAATTTTCGTATTGTGTGTATGATACAGTAGTACATAAAAAAAAACAATCCTCAATAAACATAAATACGGTAATTCTCTGAATAATCAGCATTCATTCAATTGTGCTTCCATGCAAATGTGAACATCATGTTCTGATCTTTATTGGGGAATTTTATTTTGTATATAGAGTGTTTATGTGGTGAGTTTACACTTTTCATTGAACAGAGTTGGGATAACACAGGGTTAAACGGAAAGGTCATAAATGAACTGCACATTATCTGGACAGAATGCTTGGGGAGATAGTGATGTGTTTCTGCTTAGGAGATGTATGTTATCTTGGGGGGCTGCAAAACTCTGCAGGGCTCCAACACACACTCGCTGCTATTCCAACCCTTCACATATTTCCACATAAACTTCCCTCCTGGCATTAAACTTTGCCAGGTATTGTGCTCAGCTTACCACCCTAAACTGATGTTCCTCCCTCAGCTCACCTCTCTCCCTGCATGCCCTGTGAGCAGAATAGCTGTGCTCCTCCTCTGGGTTCTCTCATCATATGGCACTGAAGATAGAGGAGGGGGGGATTCAGCGGGACACACAGAGCAAGTATGCAGGAGACTGGGGGGGGGGGGGGGAGATGAGGAGACAGAAAATCAGGAGGGGCCGGTGGGAAGGAGAGCATCACGAGAGGTCTGACTAAATACAATCTTTTAGCAGCAGGGACCTGATCTACCCATCAGCTAGCTGTGATTGACAGGTAGATCGAAGAGGAAGCTGTCATGGGGCCCCCTACTGGCAATGCCTGAATGGTCAGTCCACCCCTGGTGTGAGGCACTTACTATTGCGAGCTGTGTCGGCGGCTGCTGGTGTAGCACCTGCCACACAGCTCGCATACTTCAAAGTCTTGCAGGACGCAGCTGCTAATGGGAACCGAGTTCCTGTTGTGGAAAAAGTACAGGAACTCCGTTCCCGTGCATTCCCGCAGGACTTGAGCCCTGCACCTTACCAAAAGAACAAACTGTGGAGAAAGAATAACTCCGATACCAAAAGTATAAATCTTTATAGTTACCCCTAATAGTAGTCGTTTTATAGCTACAGTACATTAGAATATACAACAGAACAAAGCACCCCAGCTGATGAGGTTCACAACCTTGAGAAAGTTTACACATCGTAAGCATAGTTGACTTTAACAAGGGAACCTTGTTCTGTTTCCATGTTTTAGTTTTAATGGGGTAACAAAAAAGGCTACTTTAATACCCTGTACACACAATAGGATTTTCCGATGGAAAATGTGTGATAGGACCTTGTTGTCGGAAATTCCAACCGTGTGTAGGCTCCATCACACATTTTCCATAGGAATTTCCGTCACACAAAATTTGAGATCTGGTTCTCCAATTTTCCGGCAACAAAATCCGTTGTCGGAAATTCCGATCGTGTGTACAAAATTCCGACGCACAAAGTGCCACGCATGCTCGGAATCAAGCAGAAGAGCAGCACTGGCTATTGAACTTCATTTTTCTCGGCTCGCCATACGTGTTGTCCATCAGCGCGTTCTTGACGTTCGGAATTTCCAACCAACTTTGTGTGACCGTGTGTATGCAAGATAAGTTTGAGCCAACATCCGTCGGTAAAAATCCAGAATACAAGATGAAACGTGATTAGTTACTACTAGGGATGAGAGGAAATTTCATCAAGCTTATGTTCACCTCAGATTTGAGGATTTTCTTTAACAAAATTAGCCCCCTAAATTTTTCCCATTCCTGTTGTTCTGCGAGAATCATTGTCAGCAAGCTTATCTTAAAATGACAACACGGTGAGTTACCAAGTTCTCATTTTACCTACTCAGAGTGTAATCAATGAGTTGTGTGAACATTTTCACTTACTGATAAAGAATTGTATTCATAAGAAAGATTTTTATGAATGAGACTTTATCAATGGCCTGAATTGTAAACACAGTTCTAACCCTTTCCAGCTAAAAAAAAACCCTGATTGAATGAGGTTACACACAAAACCACAAATAATTTGGACTTGGACTGGATGGACTATAGTGTTTATTCAACCTTACCTACTATGTGACTTTAATTTAGTATTAAAATGTGAATGGTCAGCCAAACCTAGTTTTGCATAGAGTGTGGTAGGGTAAAGCCAGGTACACACTATTACCGTATTTATCGGCGTATAACACGCACTTTTTCCCCCTTAAAATCGGGGGAAAGTCGTGGGTGCGTGTTATACGCCGATACCCAAAAAAAAAATGACAAAAATCGGTTGCGGCGCCGAAAAATGGCGACCGCGGCCGAAAAAGGCCGAACCGCGGCCGAAAAAGGCCGGAAAAAGCCGAAGCGCGGCCGAAAAAGACCGAAGCCGGCTGTTCAGCTCCGCTCGTAGTCCCGCCTCCCTGCGCTCGCTCCCGAAACCGCAGGGAGGCGGGACTCCGAGCGGAGCTAAACAGTCGGCTCGGTCTTTTTCGGCCACACTTCGGCCTTTTTCGGCCGCGGTTCGGTCTTTTTCGGCCGCGCATGCGCGGTATTTCTCGCGGCGGGAAATTTAAACGATAGCAAGCCGCAAATGACACTAGCAAGCTGCAAATGACGCCGGGCAAGCTACAAATGACGCCGGGCAAGTTACAAATGACGCTGGGCAAGTTACAAATGACGCTGGGCAAGTTGCAAATGACGCTGGGCAGGTTGCAAATGACGCTGGGCAGGTTGCAAATGACGCTGGAAAGGCTGCAAATGACGCTGGAAAGGCTGCAAATGACGCTGGGAAAGGCTGCAAATGACGCTGGGAAAGGCTGCAAATGACGCTGGGAAAGGCTGCAAATGACGCTGGGAAAGGCTGCAAATGACGCTGGGAAAGGCTGCAAATGACGCTGGGAAAGGCTGCAAATGACGCTGGGCAAGCTGCAAATGACGCTGGGCAAGCTGCAAATGACGCTGGGCAAGCTGCAAATGACGCTGGGCAAGGCTGCAATGACGCTTAAATGTAAGTTTTTTTTTTTTTTTTTTTTCCCTAAACTTCTCTCCTAAAACTTTTTTTCCTTAAAATTCCCTCCTAAACTTGGGGTGCGTGTTATACGCCGGTGCGTGTTATATTCTTTCGTTCAACCCATCAGGTTGAACAAAAAAATACTGTCATCTCTGGTCAGTGAAGCTGTACTAACCATGCAAGGTTAGTTCAGCGATCTCCCTCCTGAGATGTTGTGTTCTGACAGAAGGACAGTCCCCCGCCAGAACACTCCGAACAACGATCTCTGCCATTGGCTGTGAGTGCAGATTGGGAGTCAGTCAGATGCTGGTTTTCCAGCATGCACGTCCAACAAACAGACTGACATACACATGGGCAGAATGTCGGCCATTTTTTTTTTAAATCAGCAAATGTCTCCTGACATTCTGCCCATGTGTGTGGGGCTTTAACAACTCGCTTGGCTTTTTAATGCTATTTGGGCTGAAAAAGAAAAATGTCTCCTTGCATACAGTCACAGTGAGAGTGGTGCAACAGGAAAACAGATAGCAATACAAAGCTGAAAGAAGTTCCAGCCTTAACCTAATCTACAAAAAAATAAATAAAAATTATGTCTGTGTCCTTGTTTCAGATTCTACCTCACTTCCTGTCTAGTAAAACCATTTTCACTGCAAAAGAAGGTGAAGGGAAATCTATTAGTCCCAGTACCATTTGAAGCATCAATGGGAACAGGTGCTTTTTAACCACTTGACGCCCGCCCACCATTAAATGATGGTGGGGCGCTACGGCTCTCGTTCTCGGTGGACATCATATGACACTGATCATCAGTGCCCTGATTATCATAAAGTGGCAGCAGTGCCAGCAATCAGTGCCCACCAGTGCCACCAATCAGTGCCCACCAGTGCTACCAATCAGTGCCCATTAGTGGTGCCAGTCAGTGATGGCTTCTGGTGCCCTCCGCCACTTACCGGAGCCGTTGGCAGCGGCGGAGGCAATAAGATCTTCACCCTTGCTGGGTATGGAGATGAGTGAGGGGAAGATGGCCCCCACCCGTCTCCATGAGGGCCATTTTTTTTCAATTTTTTTTTTTTAAATGACAATTTATTTTTATTTTTTTATTGCATTTTAGTGTAAATATGAGACCTGAGGTCTTTTTGACCCCAGATCTCATATTTAAGAGGTCCTGTCATGCTTTTTTTCTATTACAAGGGATGTTTACATTCCTTGTAATAGGAATAAAAGTGACCCCATTTTTTTTTATAAACAGTGTAAAAATAAGAAATAAAAGGTAAAATAAATAACACATTTTTTTTTTAAACGCGCCCTGTCCCGCCAAGCTTGCACGCAGAAAAGCATATGTGAGTAGCGCCCGCATATGAAAACGGTGTTCAAACCACACATGTGAGGTATCGCCGTAATTGGTAGAGTGAGAGCAACAATTCTAGCCCCAGACTTCCTCTGTAACTGAAAACATGAAACCTGTAGAATTTTTTAAACATCGCCTATGGAGATTTTTAAGGGTAAAAGTTTGTCGCCATACCACGAGTGGGCGCAATTTTGAAGCGTGACATGTTGGGTATCAATTTACTTGGCGTAACTAAAAATTGTGCTAACTTTACTGTTGTCTTATTTTTTAATTCAAAAAAGTGTATTTTTTCCAAAAAAAGTGCGCTTGTAAGACCGCTGCGCAAATACGGTGTGACAGAAAGTATTGCAACAACGGCCCTCTATTCTCTAGGGTGTTAGAAAAAAAATGTATAATGTTTGGGGGCTCTAAGTAATTTTCTAGCAAAAAAAAACAGTTTTTAACTTGTAAACAACAAATCTCCAAAAGAGGTTAAAAACAAAAGTCTTTGCCACTTTAAGCAGGGTTGCCACCTATCTGGAAATCACCCGGACAGTCCAGGTTTTGAATCATACAGTATGTCTGAGTTTCACTCCACCTGAAACCCCGGACACATTATTCAGACAGGAATGTGGCTTGGAGTAGGGCTTGACAGGAGGGTGATTGGGCACTTTTGTGCATCACATTACTATTATCTTTGGAGTGCCCAAAGGTGTCACAGGTCTGTTACAATCCTATAGTGTATATATATAAAAAAAAAAAAAAATTGCTATGCGCCGCTAAAGTGTTCGGTATTGGCTTGAAAAAAGTGGCATTCCTAACTTTAAGGCTCCATTCACACTAGTGTGACTCCGAAATCGCTTGATTTTAAGTGTGACTCAGATGCCACTTTACACTCCCCGTCACTTAAGTCGCAAGAAAGTTGAAATCAATAGGCTGTGACTTGTCATGGGACTTTATGTGTCCAAATTCGCATGACAAGTTACAGCTTTAGATATATTGTGCTAATTGCATGAAAATATTTTACTGGGATACTTATTTATTATTATTACTATTATTATTATTACATTGTTAATATATCATTATCTAAGAGTCATACTTTCGTACACTGTGAAGCAGATTTGCAATGAGAATGTTTGCTGTGTCTTTATTTCCCTTGCAGATTGATGGGGACAATTTTATTTATTATCTTACTGTGACTTTTATATTCTTTCTCACCAAACATGGGATCCTAGCAACAGCACATCTGTACTGGCATGCTGAGCCCAGAGTATTTACTTATATAAACAGAGGGAGAAAAAAGCAGACAGAAAAACGCCCAGTCAAAAACATCCATCAACTGCTTTACGACTTCCCAACTCTCTGACTCCCTACGGCTGACTTCAACTCTCTAACAAATGGTCCCATGTGTAGTTCACGACACCTATTTTGGTTTTGCTTGTATCAATGTACTGAATCACCTCTGGCACAAAACACAAGATGAAAAAAGATTTTTAAGTTGAATACATTTAAGAATATATTTTAAATGACAGAAAGATCTATTGAAACAAGAATGTCAGTTCCTCTATTGACAATGGGATGTTTAACTTTCCTGGCTGCCATCTGTGACACACTAATAGTCATTTCGTTTTGTCTCTGCTGTGCTGCCAAGGCCCATAAAAAACATTACGTAGGGCAAGTACTACTTCATAGCACATTTGGTTTATTCCCTTGTATAGCTAAAGCCATTAATAAACCTCTGAAATGTTTAAAACATTGCAAAGGACAGAAAACGAAGAATGTATCCAATCAGAAACCAGCCCTCCTGTGTACAATCAAACATGCAATTGGGAGCAAATTTTCAATTATATATTATTTCTTACTGCACATCTACTGCTCTGTGCTCCAATGGCAGCCGGTGGTATTTTTTTTTTGGGGGGGTGGGGCAGCAAACACTGCACATCCAGCCAGCCAATGACACCCCATCAACCCCTCACCCCCCACCCCCGTTGGTCGGTCAATCAGTGCCCTGTCGGGCTTTCCTCCAGGCGACCGGTGTGTCTCATGCAGTGGCGGGTCTCCTCCCGGCGGCCAGCCTAGCTTCCCTCCATATGACAGATGGGCAGCACGCTAGCTTCCCCTGCGTCTCCTCTCCTCTCTCATCCCTTCCTCCTAGGCATTCCGTTGGATCGCCTGTACCTTCAGCCATTTGGGTGATTGATCTCAGACCCGCTTAATGATTGGCCAGGAGGAGGGTCAGTGTTACAATAGCGAATATTCATTGAGCTCTGATCGGGAGTCGGTCGGCTGCTGGTTTTCCAGCATGCTTGTCTGGCAGAAGCTGGAAACCAAATGGCCGGCTTCTGTCAGACTGTCATGAAGATCCTGCCAGAAACTTAAACCCGGGCCGTCCCGGCCTTCAGATCCCACTGCGCATGCGTGCCCGGGCGCGTGCACGTGTGCAGCCGTGCACAGGGAGACGGGCGCGCGCTCTAGTTAGCGCCAGCCAGCCTATTTAAACTTGACCTGAGCAGACGGTCTTTGCTGTCTGCTCTACAGCGTTGTGGTGTGTGTAATCTGATCCTGATTTATCTGTCCTATTGACCCGGCTTACCAGTGACTACCCAGCTTTCTGCCTGTACCCGACCTCGGCTTGTTGTGACCATCCTTCTGCCTCATCCATTGTACCTCAATACCAGTTTGATTCCTGACCTGACTTCCTTGATGAACTCTGATTACCTGCATTGTCCCTGTCCGGTCTGCAGTCTGATCCCTGTAATAAACCTGATCATTTGCATTGCTCCAGCCCATTCAGTGGTTCTGTTTCCTGCTTCCAGTCTGATCACCTGCACTGATCCAGCCGGTGCCATAGTCCTGCTTCCTGTTCTGCTATCCAGTCTGCTAAGCTGTTTGTCCAGTTCCAGCCAGCTCTGCTATCCTGTTTACCTGTGAGCCTGCTTACCTGTTCAGTTCCGGCCTACTCTGCTGACCAGTCTGCTAAGCTGTCCATCCAGATCCATCCTGCTCCGCTGTCCAGTCTGCTAAGCTGTTTGTCCAGTTCCAGCCAGCTCTGCTATCCTGTTTACCTGTGAGCCTGCTTACCTGTTCAGTTCCGGCCTACCCTGCTGACCAGTCTGCCAGCTCTGCTAACCCGTTTACCTGTGGTCCAGCTCATCCGTCTGTATCCAGTCTTCTCTGCTATTCAGGCCTCCACCGTGTCCGCTAAGTTGACTTGGTCACTCTACCGGTCTGTTGATCCTGCCAGGCACCCGTGCTCCTCCTCACTCCTGGGTCTCCTGTTCCCACACCAGGGAACCAGGAGTGGGAGACGCAAGGGAGGTCTCTCTCTGCAATTTCGGGGTCGCACCACCAGGTACGTGACACAGACAGACCGACATACACACAGGCCAAATATCGTTTTTTTTTTGAACTGGCAAGTGTCTCCCAACATTCTGCTCATGTGTACCATGACTTGCGTTTAAATAAATCTTAAGGAGATTGTGAAGAGTTTGTAGAGATTGTAGCGTTGAGTTACTAACCCAGGATAGGAATTTACCTATCTAGGTTCCTGACAGTTCTTTGTTGACATACTGTACACTTCAAGATAAGTGACTCAGTAAATAGTAAAGCAAGTATTGGGAAGTGTGATGTTATTGGGTCAGTGTTAATTTGTTTTTTAAAGTGTATACTTGTTTAAACTGATGTTTTATATCAGTTTTTTTTTTTACTATCAGTCTTAATATTACATATACATATTTATTATATGAAAAAGGGTTCCCAGAAGGTTGTGGGTGATCTAAAGAGACAGCACTGCAAAAAATCTTACTTGGAACTTGCTTTGACACTACTTAGTTGGTTGTGACGAAACTTGTCCACCCCTTTCTGCCTTCCTTAGATTTCTATTAGCCTATTACAACTATGAGTCCTGTTACTAGCCAACAAAATGTGCAAAGCGGCAGGAGATGTATCAGTTTCTCCACAGATCAGAATGACCCCCCCCCCCCCCCCCCCCCCCCCCCGGATGGGTCAGCTCTTGGGGTTGAAACAAAGGCCGTGGAGGGAGTATTTACACACTGAAACTTTTGATCTCCCCCCAATAAAATAGCTGATTGCTCCAGAGAAATTTGGGAAAATTCAGATGTTAAGCTAGAGGGCTCTATTCTCCCATTTTAGGCCAGTGATGGCAATCCTTGGCACCCCAGATGTTTTGGAACTACATTTCCCATGATGCTCAATTACACTGCAGAGTGCATGAGCAACATGGGAAATGTAGTTCCAAAACATCTGGGGTGCCAAGGTTTGCCATTACTGCCTAATGCGGTGTACACACGAAGGGACAATCCCGCGGGATTATCCTCTGGACTGAAGTCCAGCGGATAATCCCCTCGTGTGTGGGCACCGGCGGACTTTTTGGCGCCAAAGTCCGGCGGACCAAAGTTTTAAGTTTGGTTTTAAAATCATCCGCTGGACTTGGCAGTCCGGTGGACAATCCCGCCGTTAGTAGGCAAGTCCGCGGGACTTTTGAAAATGAACGGACTTGCCGCTCATCGGCAAGTCCGTTCATTTAGCACGTGACTTCAGGTTACGTAGCTAGCGTAGGCAGTAAATGCCGCCACGCTAGCTCCGTAAGCTGGCATGGATTTAAAGGGACTCCCCACGCCGAAAAACGGCGTGGGGGTTCCCCCCAAATCCATGTCAGACCCTTATCCGAGCACGCAGCCTGGCAGGCCAGGAAAGGGGTGGGGACGAACGAGCGCCCCCTCCTGAGCCGTACCAGGCTGCGTGCCCTCAACATGGGGGGTGCCCTGGGGAAAGGGGGGCCGTGCGGCCCCCCCCACCCCAAAGCACCTTGTCCCCATGTTGATGAGGACAAGGGCCTCTTCCCGACAACCCTGGTCGTTGGTTGTCGGGGTCTGCGGGCGGGGGCTTATCGGAATCTGAGAGCCCCCTTTTATAAGGGGGCACTCAGATCCTGGCCCCCCACCCTATGTGAATGAGTATGGGGTACGATGTACCCCTACCCATTCACCTAAGGTGTAAAATGTAAAGTAAAAAAACACCCACACTTTTGAAAAAATAGTTTATTGCACTGCTCCAGGGGTCTTCTTCCGTCTTGGGGGTCTTCTCGCCGGACTCCCCCGCCATTTACCAAGCTCTTTTACCGAGCGGGGAAGTCCGGCTACCTTCTTCGTCGTCACCGCCGTCGTCTGGGGGTCTCGATCCGCCTTCGGGGGTCTTCCGGGGTCTCTTCTGTTCTTGCGGCGGTCGTCGTCTTCCGCGCCACCGGCGCCGCCTTCTTCTTCTTGTCCTTCTTCTTGTTCTTCTTGTTCTTCTTCCGATGTTGACCCGTCGCTGTCTCTGCCCGGAATGCCAGAACCGCGCTGCGCTGGGACTTATATAGGGACATGGGGACAGGGTCACATGCTCATGTCACATGGTGACCCCGCCCCCTTGCGATGTCACAGTCCCAGCATCCTCCGGGACTGTGACAACACAAGGGGGCGGGGTCACCATGTGACATGAGCATGTGACCCTGTCCCCATGTCCCTATATAAGTCCCAGCGCAGCGCGGTTCTGGCATTCCGGGCAGAGACAGCGACGGGTCAACATCGGAAAAAGAAGGCATTAGGCTATGTCCATAACCTAGTTGGTACCATATACATTCATTTTGTATACAATTGTTTTCTATGCACTATATAATAAAGGTCTCATTAAAATATGTGCTAGGTTGTATTTCTGAAACAAAAGTGCAAGTTTGCTTGAGTTTCAAAATAGTTCAAGAAATTAAAAGTACAACTTGATCAATTTTTTCAATCAGCATTTTGCCTAGTCTACTTTCTTCAACTAATGTTTTAAAGATACATTGTTTTCATTTTGCTCAATATGGAACAACCAGCCTAAATCTAGAAAATCTTCTTTTGGCCTGGATTTTAGTTTCCTTAACTCTGTCCTCCAATCAATAAGAATGTGTGCTAACAGGAATTAGCTTCACGCCATGTGTCAGATAAGTGATTACATGCACCAGGCTTATGTTAATCTACATTCTTCAACGGTATATTGAAAAGTCTGTTTTGAAAAGATGCACAGAAGTTAACCTTGTCTGCAAGCCAACCAGTTCAATAAGCTGTTGTTTGAATTTTTAGATGTGTAAAGAAAATGAACAGATGGCAGTTTATTCTTTCTGAAAGCAGTACAACTTGATGTAAACACAGTGTTATAATATATTATAATGTATTATTTTACCAATGTAAGATTAGCTTTTGAAATTTTAACTTCATCACTCTGTAATGTTCTGTAATAGCC
Source organism: Lithobates sylvaticus (assembly GCA_028564925.1). NCBI lineage: Eukaryota > Metazoa > Chordata > Amphibia > Anura > Ranidae > Lithobates > Lithobates sylvaticus. The sequence goes on from CM053026.1 coordinate 286,058,619, forward strand.
AATCATTTTTTAACAAGGATCAATAGAATTCTGAATGCCATCTATTGTATATTTTTATGCTGATCTCAAGCAAGGCTATAGCTTCCTATTACTTTGTGCAAGCTGTACACTCTTCAGAATCAAATAGATCTATGTTGGGAGATTGGGGTGAGTAGACGCCAGAGCAGGGGGGGGACTAATCACAGTGCATGGTTAAATAAAATCTGAGCCTACTCTGCTCTGGGTCAAGTGTACATAATGCACAGAGTGCAGGGGTATGGGGTGCATTATGCACAGACTGTATGGGTCAGGAGTGCATGACACTTACAGTGCAGGGGACAGGAGTAAGTAATGCACAGAGTGCAGAAATCAGGAGTGCATATTGCAGAGAATGAAGGAGCCAGGAGTAGGCATTGCACAAAGTGCAAGGGTAATAAGTAATTAATGCACAGAGTGCAGGGATCAGGAGTGTGTAATGAACAGAGTGCAGAGTAAATAAATGGGTGCAGTAATAAAAATACCCCCCCCCCCAACATTAGTAGTAATAAGAATAAAGTGCAGGTGCAGACACTGGGATTCCACATTTGCCTCACTGAGAAATCAGCATTAAAGTCTTCAAAGCTGTCGCTTTTCAACTACGTACCATCTTTAAAATTCGCCCCTTTTTAACAAAGGAAACCACCAAGCTCCTCACTCACTCCCTCGTTATCTCTCGCCTTGACTATTGCAACTCCCTTTTCATTGGCCTGCCTCTCCATAGGCTATCCCCTCTTCAGTCTATCATGAATGCTGCTGCCAGACTTATCCACCTTACCAACCGCTCAGTGTCTGCCAACCCTCTCCTCCAATCCCTACACTGTCTCCCAATCACCCAGCAAATTGAATTCAAAATACTAACCATAACATACAAAGCCATTAACATTCTGCCCCGAGCTACATCACCAATCGTGTCTCCAAATATCACCCAAACCGTCCTCTCCACTCTTCTCAAGACCTCCTACTCTCAAGCTCCCTTGTCTCCTCCTCTCATGCTCATCTCTAGGATTTCTCCAGAGCCTCTCCCATCCTCTGGAACTCGCTACCTCCACCTGTCCGGCTATCCCCACTCTTGCTACCTTCAGGCAATCCCTGAAAACTCATCTCTTCAGGAAAGCCTATCACGTCTCAAACTAATCTCTTTTACCACTTCCATCATCTCATTCCCCACAGTTACAACCTTTTGTACCACCTGCCTCACCCTATTAGATTGTAAGTTCTTCTGAGCAGGGCCCTCTTAATCCTCTTATATGTTATTGTATTATCTCCTTTTTATATTGTAAAGTGCTGCGTATACTGTTGGCGCTATATAAATCCTGTATAATAATAATAATCATAACTACGGTCCAGGCAGTGTATGTTTCAGAGTTAATGCACCCAGCACGCCTCCTTCACCCTCTCCTCCTCTCCAGGCAGCCATTGTGATTGATAAAAGGAAAAAGGGAATTGTCCCCCAAAGTGGGGTTTTCTAGGCAGCAACAAATTAGGAAAAAATATATACCAATATTTAAAAATAGAAAAAGTTTTAATAGAACACATACATATATAGCCATATACATATATAGCCAGTGTGATATATTGACCAACCAGGACTGGACATTTCAGCTGCTTACCTCCTGAAAATATGAGACAAACTGCATCCTGTATTGAATCAATGCAGGACCAAGCTTAAAACTTTGAAATCTTGGACAATCCTATATTATACGGAGTGGTGGCAACCCTACTGCAATAGAGCATGCTGTATCACACACTGAAACACATTATGGGCTCAATTCGTATAGCTTTACACAAGTCTAATGCCACGTACACACAGTCGGAATTTCCGATGGAAACAGTCCGATGGGAGCTTTTCATCGGATTTTCCGACCGTGTGTATGGTCAACGGTCTTTTTCTGTCGGAATTTCCGACGGACTTTGAATTGAGAACCTGTTCTCAATTTTTCCGACGGAAAACCTTTCTATCGGATTTTCCGATCGTGTGTAGGCAATTCCGACACACAAAATTCCGACGCATGCTCGGACGCATTAAACTTCCCTTTTATAGTGCTGTCGAACGTGTGTTATGCCGCTGTGTTATTGACTGTCGGAATTTGGTGTGATCGTGTGTAGGCAACACAGCTTGAGCGGAATTCCGTCGGAATTCCGTTGGAAAAACCGTCAGAGTTTTTTCTGACGAGAATTCCGATCGCGTGTACATCCTATAAGGCATCCTATTTTCAAATCTCAATGGACTCAAATGCCAATAAATGCATGTTTAAATAGGTATCCTTATTGTGGTGTGTTAACTTTTTGAATTGAACCTTATGTGTGACAGGGTCCTAAGGACTACAGATAGAGTGGGACCCTATGAGTAGAGCATCTCTCATTGCATCTATGTATGATAGCTGATAAACTGATACCAATCAGCTATATGGGCACAATTTCAAAATGTTTACTACAGTTATGTAGGTGAGGAAATAGTTCAAATTGTACTTCAACAAATTAGCAGTTAAGCTATGAACATTTGTTAGGCATACAGGAGACTGCCTGGGAGTTATGCCTCTAATGTTCTGTCTATGCACTAAGACTAATCTATATATTAGATAATGTACAGGGCTAGACACAAATGCCACTTCCATGAGGCGGAGTGGTGGCGGCTGGCTTGAAATCTTACTTAGGCAATGAAGAGGGGAGAAAGGAGGTACAGATCTGGTGCCAGCTTATCTGTGGCAATTTGGAAATATATGTGATAAGACAAGATTTCCTAACCTGTCTGATTCCCTTTTTTCTTTGAGAACAGTCAGTTGGGGCTCTTAAGGGCTGCAAGATATTAGTTTATTGCTTCTTTCAGCAGAGAATGGCCAGGTTGAAGACTGCAATCAATGTAATGTCCGTGGGCACCAGCACATAAACAAGATACAGATTAACCTTAACAATTACTATGAGGCATAACAAAAGGGACTAAAAGGCAAGGTCTCCAGCCAATATCCTACAATGGGTTTATGTTATGTCTTTATCTTCTACTCATCTGTTGGTCCTCCAGAAACAAAACTGTAAATACAATATTTTCTGCAGGGAAAATTGAGTAGTATCGCCAGCTCTCCTGGACTACAGAACTACAGAACACCTCCCGTGCTCCCCATCTTGATAGCATAAGGGGTGGGCGCTCTGTTGTCCAAAGGGAGACTGAAAACACTGCTTAGGATTTCAGTGCAGCAGAGGATTTCTGACAAAATCAACAGCTACTTTTCTGGACTTGCAGGATTTATACAGAGACAAAATATGAGGAAATTTGTGTGTATTCCAGGATGCATTGCATGTGTTTAATTATTTTACCTTTTAAAGGCATTGCTGTACTCCACATACAAAAAGAAAGCCATGCAATGTGTATATATATATATATATATATAGTACTGTCCCAGTCTAAGTCCGTAGAGTTCAATATTGAGTTGGCCCACCCTATGCAGTTATAATAGCTTCAACTCTTCTAAGAAGACTTACCACAAGGTTTAGGAGTGCGTCTATGGGAATGTTTGACTATTCTTCCAGAAGCGCATTTGTGAGGTCAGGCACTGATGTGGATGAGAAGGCCTGGCTCGCAGTCTCTGCTCTAATTCATCCCAAAGGTGTTCTATCGGGTTGACCCCAAACTCTCTTCATGTCTTTATGGACCTTGTTTGTGCAATGGTCCAAATCATTTGGAGGAGGGGGGATTATGGTGTGAGATTTTTTTTCAGGGGTTGGGCTTTGCCCCTTAACCTCCCTGGTGGTAATAACAAGTGTGGCTCTGAGTTAAATTTCAGTACCATTAGCGGTAACCCCAAGCCTCACTCGGGATTGCATTGCAGAATCCTGGTCCCGGTTACTTACATTGTCACCAGGATCTGCGGGCTCTGTCCTCCACCTGATGCTCTGTGTGCTGGGTTCCGTTCCCTGCGAACGTCGCAAAACATGGGGGCAGAGCCTGGCTGCAAATTCAAATAGTACACAAAACATAACACATACGGTACACTGTAATCTTACAGATTACATTACTTTATCAAATCATTTCACCTCCCTTTTGTCCCTAATGCTTTGCCCAGTTCCTGGCTGGCATGCAGTTTTATATTATATTCAGTTTTTTCTGCCTGTAAACTTGAGATTGTCCATGGCAACCAGAAAGTGTCCCTTTACATCAAAAGTGGTTTTAGACCAGCTAGAGAACAGCAATAGTAAATTAGAACACTTGCAGAATTGAGCGATAGTAAAACATGGGAAAATTCATTTTATTATTATATTATTATTTTTTATAATTATTTATAGTTATTTATTATATAATAATTTTCGTGTTTCAAACTTTCTCATACCCAGGATGTCTACTAGACTCTTGTTTGGACAGATTTAAATGTGTTATTACTAAGAATTACAGGCCCACAATATAAAACACCAAATTTCTATGCAAAACAATGTACCGCTTTGAGATTCAAAAATCTAACATAATCATACCGCCAGGGTGGCTACGGGCCTTAAGGCGTCAGCATACCAAGACATTTTGGACAATTTCATGCTCCCAACTTTGTAAGAACAGTTTGGGGATGGTCCCTTCCTGTTCCAAATGCGCTTCTGGAAGAATGGTCAAACATTCTCATAGACACACTCCTGTACCTTGTGGACAGCCTTCCCAGAAAAGTTGAAGCTGTTATAGCTGCAAAGGGTGGGCCAACTCAATATTGAGCCCTACGGACTAAGACTGGGATGCCATTAAAGTTCATGTGCGTGTAAAGGCAGGTGTCCCAATACTTTTGGTAATAAAGTGTATGTTTGAGGCATTCTCCTAATAATTACTGTGTTATTTTTTGTAAATTGGATCCTCATGTTTGCTGAATAAACACATAAATGTACATGTGCATAGTGTATGGGAGCCCTCAACACATCTGGCAAATAGTACACTGATGTTCAACATGTACAGTGTGGTATTAGTTTTCCACACACATTCAACATCCAAATAATACCGCTTTTGCACCTTCTGGTCCATTCAGGTGCATAAAGGAATGCACAAAATAAACAAATATAGTCTCCATGCAATGAAATTAGCATACTACAAGCAATGCGGCATACAAAAGGAAGTTGGGAAAGGAAGAAGGAGGTGCTGTCAGAGCAATAAGAAGTAGTATATGTATAGGTATCTATCTTTGCAATTTCCATTTCAAGCAGAAATGTCGCTTGACATATGCACAACTGTTTTTAAACCAATACGTGCAGCAAAAAAGCACTAATACTTATTTCAGTGCACACACAAGCACAATATACTTCACTTAAAACAATAAAAAACAAGACATGTAAATAGATAACAGCAGAGCTTTTTTTCCAGCTGGAACATGGTGGAACTCCGTTCAGCCACCTCCAACACTGGCCTTGTGCGCACCGTTCACCACTTTCACTTGTAAACTTAGAAGCCCATCTTCTGTATTCACAATTGACATTGCTGCTTTCCCACGGCTCCCACTTCACCCCCTATGCCGCTACACTCAGAGTTGGGACAAGGAAGAGGCAGCTAGCTGATTGCATGGTGTTCATGGGCAGCAGGGGTGTGTTGGGTGGTGAGCTACCCCATGATCCCCATCTCTTGCTTAGTGGGGGTGAGGTAAATGCATGTGCACTGTGTGAAAAAGGAATCAGTGGACGTGGGAGGTGCTAGTGCAGGACAGCTGCTAGGAGGTGCTTTTTAGAAAAGTAAACATGTAGAAGATGATGGAGCTTTGAGGGGAAACCCAAAGATGAGGGCATTGGTGAGGGGGTTGTGTGTAGAGGTGAGTAGGGAATTCAGATGTTAGAGCTGAGGAGGGGTGCAGAACAGAGATGTGGATGAAGGATGCAGAGGGAAGGAGCTTTGGAAGAGGGCTAAACCTTGCACTCTGTGAGTAAGGCACTCCTCAATCCTGCACCCTGTGCATAAAGCACTTCTAAAACCTACACCCTGTGTGTAAAGCACTACTAAACCCTGTACCCTGAATGTAACACACTCCTGAACTCTACACTCTGTGACTAACTCATTCCTTACCTCAGCACCCTGTGCGCAAAGCACTCCTGAACTGTGCATTTTGTGTATAGCACAATTCAGAACCCTGCACCCTGTGCGTAGAGAAACCCTGAATCCTACACACTTTGTGTAATGCACTCCTGAATCCTGTACCCTGTTTGAAGCACAATCCTGAATCATGAACCCTGCACCCTGTGAGTAATGCACTCCTGAACCCTGCATAGCACAATCCTGAACCCTGTTCATAGAGCAATCCTGGACCCTGCGTCCTGTGTGTAGCGCAATCCTGAACCCTGTGTGTAATGCACTTCTGAACCCTGCAGCCTGTACAAAGCACAATCCTGAACCCTGCACCCTGTACGTAATGCACTTCTGTATTCTGCACAATGTGCATGGCACAATCCTGAACCCTAGACTCTGTGAGTAACGTAATCCTTGACCCTGCAACCTGTGAGTAATGCACTCCTGAACCTTGCGGCCTGTGTGTAGTGCAAAGCTGAACCCTGCACTCCTGAACCCTGCATCCTGTGTTTTATTCACTCCTGGTTTTAGTTAACAATGGCTCTTTAGGACCCCCCTCCTCCCCCCACTTTTAGAGCAATTTGGCTACACTCACTATTTGACACAGAAAGTAGCACATCCTTATTTTGATCCTCGAGTGGGGAGAGTGCTTTCCGGCACCTATTCTTTGACAAACAAAAAAGCCCTGGATAACAAATATGCAAATATAAGACTTAAAATTGTGTGCCATTATGGCAAAAATCTAAAATATTCAAAAGACAATTCTTTAAAAACCTTTACAGCTCATCAGTGTAGAGTTAATAAACATGAATGGCTGTAAATGTATTCATCTTACACCTATGTGTGTGACAATATCCAAAATGCAATTATCATGTATGTACACATGTGCATCCTGGGGGTACACATGTTTATGTACTGTAAAGGCATAGGGGTGGGCTTGTGGGTACCTTACATTTTTATTTAACATTTTTTATTATTTATTTTTTTATTATACTTCACTTTTTTTTACAACTGTTTTAACATCAAATCCTAGGTCTGAGTAATGCTCAAGTTTAATGCAAAGGATGTTAAACAGCAGTTTGATAGACCAATGAACATTTGTGAAAATCACATTTTTATTTTAGACATGCCACCACTTAGCTGGCATGCATTCAAATGCTAGCGCATATCCTCTATAACAAACCACACTTTTTAGTAAATTCCATACACACATTATGACCAATGCTATGGCATAAATGCATAAGTTTTACTAAATTAGGCTCTCATTCTTCCATCCCTGCATACAATTAATCTGCTACACTTATATGGAATATTTAAACAACTGTCTGCATTGCCTGTACAAGTAAATATAATGCATAAACAAAAAAAAAATTGAAATATTTAGAAAAAGCATGTATGAAAGAAAACAAAAAGCCAATTATCATGTAGTATTAATAATTAGAAAAACTAATTTAAAACCAGGAATTTAAAATATCAATTTAAAAAGCTCAGCATGAGATAAATGTTTAAAGATTTCCGAATTTCCCCTGCAAGTACTGTATCTGCTGTATATCACTTGTTGAATGCTGTATGGGGCCAGTCTGTTTACATAGTATAAACAGATCAGGAACCCTGTGTGGCCTTCTCCACCTCTTGCTAATGATATTTGGGAGGAGCATTCAATGAAGGAAACACACTGGTTTGTCTTTTTGACAATACCAAAGAGTACCTGGAAGCTTTTGTAAACTGCTTGTATCTCTATGCTATGGAGGAAAGGAAGAGGCTGCTTTTATTTTCTGTTGTGCAGGATATGTTCTTTCTAAGGCCCTGTGTGAACATGGATTAACTTTACAGACGGACATTTCTCGTACTTGGCTTTATTCCTTACTAATCGGCTCAAGGAGAATTTTACAAAAAATTGGCTTTTTCCAGAAAATGCACTGGAGAGACCATGTTAGGTAAGTGTTTGCGCTAAACAAATGCCCAATAGTATGTGTATTTTTATTTATTTATTTATTGAGCATGTGTATTTTATTTGTGTTGTATTAGTTTTATACTGATTTATACCATTTAATTGTTTATAAATGTTTTAAGTAGCTAAAGGTCATACATGTGTATAAGCAAGAATAAAAATCCCCATAAACCACCAGCTAGCTGACAGCCTACCATATCTACTTGGCCTTCAAAATGTGGAAAATTATGATGGCATCCATGTGGAGACTTAAGGGATATGATGGAAAATACAGTCCATTATAGGCTGATGACGATGATGATTATATAACAAACATTTTCAAGATATGCAATTAAATAAATATTCAACTAATACGCATTAATATTCTTCATTATAATGATTATGCAAACAATTTTTTTTAAAGTATTCTTTAACAAATTTATTGTGAAAAAAAAGTTAAGCTACAAACCTATTTTGGGATTGTTTTATGTGACTTGGGTTGCTTATTCTTTTCAATTGTTTGAGCTTTGAACAGAAACAGCTGTTTTTTTGACTAGAACTGCACTTTTTGATAAATGCTAGACTATAATGTGTTAAACGTTCATGAAATCTTTATAAAAATTCAGGGAGGGTGGATTATAATAGAGAGATTAAGGTGGCTCAAACATTATGGATTGGAATATAAGCCAGTAAAACTGGAATTTTTTAATTTTTTTTTAATTTTTAGCCTTATAGCTCTGGCAATACATGCATCTAGACTAATGCGGCGTACGCACGATCGGAAATTTGGATAGCAAAAGACCGATTAGAGCTTTTGGATGGAAAATGCGACCGTGTGTATGCTCCGAATTACCGCCAGCAAAAGATTGAGAGCAGGTTCTCTATTTTTCGGTTGGAAAAAGCTCCGATCGGAAATTCCAATCGTCTGTAGCAATTCCGACGTGCAAAATTCCTACGCATGCTCGGAAACAATTTGACGCATGCTTGGAAGCATTGAACTTAGTGTTGTACGTCACTGCGTTCTTGGCGGTTGAAAGTTCAGAGAACTTTTGTGTGACCCTGTGTATGCAAGCCAAGCTTGAGCGGAATTCCGTCGGAAAAAACATCCAAGTTTTTTCTGACGAAAAATCCGCTCGCGTGTACGGGGCATTAGACATGTAGCCAAGTTATGCGAATAATTTTTAATGTAAATACACCCTGCTGAAAAATAAATCTAAATAAAAGTAAACTATGCAGGACTTAAAATTGCAACTGTCATGAAAGAAATATGTGAAATGCCATTGCTAGCTTCTTTATCCAATTTCTAATTTCCTGGTTGTGCGTGGATTCAATACTTCTGAGTCATATGCCGCGTACACACGGTCGGAATTTCCGATGGAAATAGTCCGTTGGGAGCTTTTCATCGGATTTTCTGACCGTGTGTATGCCTATCGGTCTTTTTCTGTCGGAATTTCCGACGGACTTTGGATTGAGAACCTGTTCTTAATTTTTCTGACGGAAAACCTTTCTATCAGATTTTTGGATCGTGTGTATGCAATTCCGACACGTAAAATTCCGACGCATGCTTGGAAACCATTTGACGCATGCTCAGAAGCATTAAACTTCTCTTTTATAGTGCAGTCAAACGTGTTTTATGCCGTGGTGTTATTGACCGTCGGAATTTGGTGTGACCGTGTGTAGGCAAGAAAGTTTGAGCGAAAGTTCAGTCGGAATTCCGACGGGAAAACCATCAGAGCTTTTTCCGACGAGAATTCCGACCGTGTGTACGCGGCAATAGACCTGGAGCAAGCATGCAACCAATGAAAGATAAGAGAGCATTTAGAATTCCTTATGGCTATATGCTATACTTTTTCTGGGTCAATGATAAAGAAAGTTTGAAACGCGAAGGGCCATCATGACAGCCAGGGAACAAGCATTTCAAAAAGAGGAGTGGGAAATGGCATTCTATTTTTTTCTCTCATTGCAGATTTATTTATTTATGTTTCCTTATTTATATAGTGGGTATGTAGTACAATAAGATGAAAAAAAAAAAAACATTCATGAATGCACAAATGTAATATTGTGGCATTCACTGTATTTTTAACATACGACATAACAAAAAAAGGCCAAATCTCAAATTAATCATCTCCTACAATATTGCTTTTTGACTTTGCTTGCCAATGTCACAAGTTATTACAAACGTTCACGGCGCTGCTGTCTAAACACATAAATAGTCCCAACTGTCTGCTTTGCTGCTTCCAAATCTGTTTGCTGAATACCAGATTATAGGGCCTCAGCAGGCACAATCTTAATTTTGCGAAGTATATTTTTTATCTATTAAAACACAGTAAGGCAATGTAACATTTTGAGTGCCTCAGAATGTTTTTTTTTTTAAATACTGTGGGAATTTACAGATTTGGATGTCAATTGCTACACTGAAAATGTCAATTTCCAATTAGGAGAGCTCTCAGTGCAATGCACAGATAGAGGCTTGAGCGTAGTGTAGAAAGCGGCCAGGAAGAAGCGGAGAATGATTTGGTATTGATGTTTGCTGAGTCAAAATTACTCTGTTAAGCGTGTGGATAAAAACAATTAACTTTTCTGCCAAATCAACTGTGGTGTGCTCTCATGCTAATACTAATTGTTTTAGAGTTTTCTTAGTACAGTGTGTTAAGAGGCACGCTTTTTGATGGAGTTTTGCAATGACCTGTAAATATAGCCTGGGGCTTTTAAGATTTTCATTTTCACACATGGCTGCACCAGCTAGAAACTGCTGTAGCGTTTTTGTTACTTTTCATTACAAACTCCCCCAGTTCAGGTATCTTTGCTGCATTTCTCCTTCTTATTTCTTTGTCACACTGATTAAATGTTCCATTGCCAATGCTCCAGCAGTTTAGCATTAAAGGCTTGATATTTGGGATATCTAATTATCAGTGATCCCTGCAGCACTGGAGTGGCTCCTATGCTCTATTATTGATGTATTCACCCCAAGGGAAAAGGGAAAGGAAATAATATTGGATTTTCTTATCTCTTATATGATGAAATAAAATTTACAGTCCATCACATAAATGATTCTGGGTCAATTGTGTTTGATTGTGTTTGTAATGCTTTGTTCTTTTATATAAGATTAAAAAAAAAACCCTGTAGAATGTTATGAAATGCTTTTTTAATATAGTTTGTGAAAGTTTTGAAATTTGGACTGTGATGCAAGGGATACAAAATTCTACTTGCCTGCTAGTTGGCTTTCTGTGGGACTTTAAAACGGTTCTTCAGTCATTTCTTCAAAAAAGAAAAGTCAGCAGCTACAAAGACTGTAGCTGCTGACTTTTAATGAACAGACACTCACCTATCGAAGGATCCAGTGCTGTCATCACCTGCCCCGGTTCTTCACCAGTCTTTGGGTTCTTGGCACCGGCATGTTAACTGTGGGTGGCCAGCTGTGACTCCATGCGGCTTCACAGCTGGCTTCCCACAACGCATGCACAAGCCGTCCTGCACTTTGGGGATGAAAGAAAAGCAAGATATACCTGTGCTCAAATCCCAATAGCTTGTACATGCATGTAACAACTTCCTGAATGGTCCCACAGCCTTCTGGGACCTGTGACATGTCCTAGAAGGTTACAGGGAGGGGGAGAACAACTTTTGTTTAGATCGCCAAGGCAATCCAAGCGAAAGTGGGAGCGGGTACCTGTCAAAACTAGGTACCCCCCCCCCCAAAATGACAGAGGAGGAGGAAAAGCAAAACTTCCCTTTTGGATGAATTTCTGGTTTATTATCCCCATGTCTACGACAAATGGCCTCTCTTCCTACAGCTGCTTTGGAAGACCATGAACATTCCCACTGGTCAAAATGGTGGGATGACAGTGTTTCTGAGAACCTACATTGCACACTAAAGAAGATCACAGCTTTGGGCCTTTATGACATGCCAGTTCCCACATTAGAACTCGTGGGGGTAGCAACATGGGACAAGGGCCCTATGAAACAGGGAGCTTTTGTTAGGACCCCCTGCTTTAATTTTATTTGGCATTGAGACTTTTTTTTTTGGAGATCTGCCATGGAGTAGACAAGCCTGTCTCCTGCCAGCATGAAGTATCTTGATTTTTTTGCAGAAGCATTGGTCTCACTGTAGATGATCAAGAATCCCCCTGCCAAGGCAAACCTAGAACCCTGTAATCAAAACAAAGCTCATGCTCCCTGCTGATTGGAGAGCTCTATTTCTGATTCAGCAGTGGGTGTGTTAGACTTCTGCAGGAAGACCACTGTTTCCAAATAGAAAGCAGTGGTCCTTCTCTACAGCATGGTCGCAGGTACCAAACCTTTCTACTTAGGCTGTGGCTGCTTCTGAAGACAACAAACTGTAATGTATTTTGGTTTTAATGCACCTGAAATGTATTTTGTTGATTTAAACTGAATTTTCAGTTAAGTTTAAATAGAGAAAAATAAAAGTGGCTGTTGCAAAAAGCATGCTAACAATCAAATACTTTTTTTTTTAACCTGCTCAAGAGAATAGCAGGTGGAATGTAAATGACTGCTATTGTAAACAGCATCTCAATAGATTTTTTATTTATTTTTTCATTTTATTATTCCACTAAATTCCTATATGCCTTTATGCATCATGCTTTGAATACTTTAGTGAAGTAAATAAATAAAAAAATATATATATTCTGCAAGACACTGTTATGGATTTAAAAAAAAAATGCACATGGCTAAGAAATGTTAGACACACAAGGGTTGATTTACTAAAATGCAAAATCTGGTGCACCTATGCATGGTAACCAATCAGCTTCTAACTTCAATTTGTTAAATTAAGCTTTGACTAAAAAAAAAAAACCTGGAAGCTGATTGGCTACCATGCACTACTGCACCAGATTTTGCACTCTCCGGTTTTGGTAAATCAACCCCAAAAGGTTTTCATGGAGTTCACAAGGTAAATGACAGTCTCAGACCTAGGCTTGATGTCTTTGTGATTAGGGACTCTGACTGTCTCTGGATGCAGACAGTTTGCATCCTGGGATGGCATTTCTGGTTGCATACCCACTGGCCGCAGCTAATCGTACAGTTTGTATGTGGCCATCACACAGAGTGAGGCTGTGTTCCAGAAACAGTGTTTTGCCTCTTCTTAATGCCTTAACAGCCTGTCTGCTCTTAATTGCCCATCTGAATGATATTTAAATCTGGGTACACACTATATGAATTTCTTCCTTAGGAACTAGCCAAAATTTGCTATGTGGATGTCCCTGTCACCCTGCTCAACATCCTTCAATTGAAAAATCAAAGGAGCCAGGTGGAAAATTACCTTCTAAACAGCTGCTGCATCCAATTACAGGCAGTCCCCGAGTAAGGCCACTTTCACACTGAAGCGCTTCTAAACTGCCAGTAAAAACACTGAGCGCTTTTGAAGAGCTTTTCAGGCGCTTTTGAAGAGCTTTCCATTCATTTCAATGGGGAGGGGAGTTTTTCACAGCCCTGCCAGCACACTGCCCCAGTGTGAAAGCGTTCATTGATTTTAATGGAAATAAGTTTTCGTGAGCTTTTTAGGCGCTGTTTTTAGCGTGAAAGTGCCTGAAAAGCGCCTCAGTGTGAAAGTGGTCTTACAGTTATTATGGGAAAAAGGTGTCTCCACTGATGTTTTATCACAAAGGCTTGTTTCCACGACAACCCAAAAATGTAAAAATCTAATTGTCATTGGGACAGAAAGTGAGGTATCTGAACGGGGCACAGACAGCAAAAAAAACGTTACAGGGGTGTTAACCCTTCCCTATGCTATCCAAAAAGCTTAAAAATCTTTTTTTGGCTGGAGCTACACTTAAAAAATGGACCTGTTACAACTTACAAACAGATTCAATTTAAGAACAAACCTACAGACCCTATCTTGTTTGTAACCCGGGGGCCGCATATAGATGCATTTGCTGTTTGAGTATTCTGACAGGAGCCAATCTGTATATCGTAGCTGGGTGGAATCTGTTAGATTATTTCCTTCAGCCTAAAGGTTGATTGAAGTGAATCTATGTGTGTATACCCAGCTTAAATAGATACTCTTGTGATTAGAGCGCTCCCAAGAGATACTGACCAATCACTCATTTCCAAGGCTTGCTTTATTCTACCACTAGTGTAATTGATGGCCTAGATAAATAACAAATGCACTAAAGATCCTTTGCTGTTTTGCACATTTTAGAACCCTTCCACAGGCTTTGCTCTGTTGAAAAGGGTCAGTTAGCTTGTTTATATAGTGGGTCATGACACTAACACTAACACTGTGTTTTCTTTCTGTTTATCAGGCTCGTTGTAATAACATTGACAGTGTTGGCTTTTCCCTTTCACAGAGGTAAGCTCTATTCCCTCTTTTTAAGTTCCTAACTGACAGCTGACACTGAAGGTGAATCTGATCATCTGGTAGCTTATTATGAAATCATTAGAATACCTTCTTTTCATCCTATATGTACTGTATATCAATTATTTTCTGTTTGTTCGGAAATGCCTATGAAGTCGTCACAAACTCCAGATAATCCCATTTCGTCTCCAGGGCACCTTCAGCAATAAATAGAATATTAAACAAAGATTTGCAACCTGTAAGATTACTATAAGACTCCACAGTGTGCCAATGCTGTCCTTTACAGTTCATACACTGATGTTAATTGAACGTGCTTGTATTGCGAGAAATCTTGCCTGTGCAAAGTGGGCTTAAAGTGTTACTAAACCCAGGACCCTGCATTCACTATATCTGTTCTCTCACAGTACACAGAACATGGAAATGCAATAATTTTAGTAAATATAAACTGTTAGTTTCTATCAGTGTCTGGTTAAGGGTACTGTTGGTTAAGGCTGAGTTTTCATTTTACTCTATGTCTGTCCTATGAGGCTGCTGGACCAATGACCCTCTGTCTGGACAGTGCTGATTAGCCCTGTGTCCATCACATGCACCCTCCCAAGAAAAAAAAAAACCTCTCTAGCAATACTCACCAAACTGAGCATGTGCAGAGTTCCCCCAAGGCTCTGTAATATTAGGAGATGGATTGGGGACTTTGGACGAAGATGTTGATCAGAGAAGACAGGATCAAACAGCCTTTGAAGAGGATTCACAGTGAGTATAATAAGCATGCTTTACTGCAAAGAGGAGGGAAAAGTTCTGGACAGCTGCACTACGAATTTTTTTTTTGCCTTTTATTAAAAAATCAGGATCACACAAATGCAGACCATAGCAAAGCGATACAAAGAAACTGACGCGTTTCACACTATAGGTAGTGCTTTACTGCATATACAGACTGATTTTACTGTTGTGGGTTTAGTAACACTTTAAAGCAGAACTCCTGGCAAACAGCAAGACAGTTGGAATACATATTCGTAAGCTGTTTTACCTGCTGAAGGATTTTTAATTCTACAGTCAGGCTGCAAAGGAGGAACAAAATATGGCATTTATATATATATATATATATATATATATATATATATATATGTTTTAAGTGCTCATGTTATAAACATGGTTGGTAGGAAGTACCTGAAATAGCATAATCTAAACCAAAACACATGTGCAGGGGAAAAGGGGGGTGGGGCAGTAGGATTTTCGTGGTAATGGAAAAAAAAAGACAATCCGGTAACAGAATTCAGCAAAAACACACCCCTAAAAGCATATACAAAGGGGTTGACAGTGAACCAAAAAACAGTTCTTGAATATAATGAAAGCTGGCCCGTGCTGCACTGGGGTCTGGGTTTCTAGCAGTTTGGTTCTTCACCTGCACAATACTCCAATTAACAGCATTTGCCTTCCCTAAGCAGTGTTATTGATTGGAGAACTCTTTAGGAGTAATGTTGGACAACTGGAGGCCCAGTCACTGAACTCCTTGTGAGACCAGTCATCTGGATCTTAAGTGTGCTGCTGGCATAAAGCAACATGTTAAGCACAAACACATAATGGACGGCACAGTGGTGTAGTGGTTAGCACTCTCACCTAGCAGTAAGAAGGGTCGCTGGTTCAAATCCCAACCACGACAATACCTGCCTGGAGTTTGCATGTTCTCCCTGTGCCTGCATGGGTTTCCTCCGGGTACTCTGGTTTCCTCCCACAATCCAAAGACATGCAGGTAGGTTAATTGGCTTCTGTCCAAAAATTGGCCCTAGTATATGAATGGGGACCTTGGATTGTGGGCTTCTTGAGGGTAGGGACCGATGTGAGTGTGCAATGTACAGGGATAGGGACAATTGTAGACACTCCCTCAGGTTGGACTGGATGGACTGATGTCTTTATTCAACCTTACTAACTATGAAACTATGAAACTATAATAATTAGAATAAAAAAACTGACTACATGTGATGTGAATTGTGAACTTTTTACACAGGATGTGCCTGTCTCAGGCTAGTGCATGAGATATGTAAATCACCTGTCACTCACAGCAAGGGGGCGTTTTTGACAAAGTTTTCAAGACTTTGTCAAGATTTCTCTAATTGAAAAATAAAAGAGGATTGCTCAGGCCTCAAGTAAATCTGTGTGGCAAGACTGGGCTCAAATGAAAGGAAATCGTATTCTCTACATTATGACATCAGAAAAAAATAATTGGGTTTACATCCACTTTAATTCCCAGAAATAATTCTAAGCTATGAGGTCTTTATTGCACAGCCCAATGTCCTCTATGAATAGGCAATAACATGAGGTATTCAGCACACGTTTCAAATGATCAAGTGTTCACTGACACTTGTTAAAAAGTGAGTGATTATCAATTGAATGCAACTACACATTTTAGCTAATATCTTGGGTTCCTTCTGCCCACTATATGCTCAAGTACTTGGTGGGTCCAGCTCAGTGATGTGCATTTTAAAACAGGTGCGTTGGATGTGCTGTAACACCTACTGCACCTTTTCCAAGTCCTCAATTTAGCTACCGTCAGTCTTCTAAAGTTGTCCATACTGCACATTGAATTTTGGCTGAATATCCTTTAGCTAAGCTTTCCAAAAATAAATTTGTGTGTGGCCTAGTCAGTATTAACTGATCAACAATAGTAGATTAGTTCAAGTGTGTTTGGATCCTAGCCTTAGCCCACCTGCCTGAGCACACCAGGAAGCTGTCACAGTACTGGGCCAATCATAAGTCGCCAAGGTATTTCTCACCCGCAGCTGCATGTATATATGCCCATTATATACATGCGGCTGCAGGGCGCGGGGAATGTACAGATGTCAATTTCCTGGCAGGCTCGCTCAGGTGGGGTCAGACTAAGATCCAAACAAACCCAAGCTTATTACTACTGGGGATGTATTAACCACTTAAGCCCTGGACCATTTGGCTGGCCAAAGACCAGAGCACTTTTTGCGATTCGGCACTGTGTCGCTTTAACTGACAATTGCTCGGTCGTACGACGTGGCTCCCAAACAAAATTGATGTCATTTTTTTTCCCCACAAATAGAGCTTTCTTTTGGTGGTATTTGATCACCTCTGCGGTTTTTATTTTTTGCGCTATAAACAAAATAGAGCGACAATTTTGAAAAAAACATTATTTTTTACTTTTTGCTATAATAAATATCCACAAAAATATATACATTTTTTTTCCCTCAGTTTAGGCCAATACGTATTCTTCTAAATATTTTTGATCATACACATATCGAACAATTTTGACACATTTTTGGGACCATTGTAATTTTTACAGCAATCAGTGCTATAAAATTGCACTGATTACTGTAAAAATGACACTGGCAGTGAAGGGGTTAACCACTAGCTGGCTAGGAAGGGGTTAAGTGTGTCCTAGGGAGTGATTCTAACTGTTAGGGGGCGTGGCTACGAGTGACACGTCATTGATCACCGCTCCCAATCACAGGGAGCTATGATCAGTGACAGTGTCACTAGGCAGAACGGGAGATGCTAATGTAAACAAGCTTCTTCCTCTCCATGAAATGATCGCGGTTACCCCGCGGGTATCGAGTCCTACTCAGGGAGCTCGAGGCAGGGTCGCGCGCGCGCCAACGGCGGAGTGCACACGACCACATGGCCGCAAATTCAAAGAGATGTACAGGTACGCCCATTTGCGCAGCCGTGCCATTCTGCCAACGTATATGTACATGCGGCTGTCGGCAAGCGGTTAAAGACTTGCATGTATAAGATGGCCATTAAATTAAGGGTTTTTATGTTGATATAATAGTAAGACAAATTTTTAAATAAGTAGTGAAAAGCTGACTGCTTGTGGGGGGGGGGGGGGGTCTGGTATGGATTGTCAGGGGAAACCCAACACGAAAAAAAAAAAAAAAACCCAAAGCTGTCCACTCAATATCAATATCAATATCAGACCCTCCAGATCTGTCGCAGATTTAAGGCGGGAACCCTGTGCAAAAAGAAATTAAATGTACAGGTACGCCCATTTGCGCAGCCGTGCCCCCCCCAAAAAAAATATAATAACAAAAAAAAAAAAAAAACCCAAAGCTGTCCACTCAATATCAATATCAATATCAGACCCTCCAGATCTGTCGCAGATTTAAGGCGGGAACCCTGTGCAAAAAGAAATTAAATGGAATTGCCCCCCCCCCCCAAAAAAAAATAAAAAATACCAGGCTCATAATCAAAGCATGCAGCCTGGCAGACCAGGAAAGGGAGGCATCTGCACTGCTTTCCTTTGCTGCATCGTAACAGACCACATGCCCTCAACATGGGGGGGTGGAAGCAGATGGACATGTTGATGAGAAACTCTGGTCCAGTGATTGTGGATGTGTAGGGGGGACTTATTGGAATCTAAAAGCCCTCCTTAAGATTGGGGGCCCCAAATATCCCCCCCCCCATGTGAATGAGTAAGGAGTATATAGTACTCTTAATCATTTCATTCACAAAACAATGTCACATGTAAATAAACACATATAATTGTTTGATGAGAGTTTTATTAAAATAAATAAATAAAACCCCTAAAATACAGTATTGTAAATCCAGCATCAACCATGATGATTGTAACACACCGATCGTCCAAAGAAAAAAAAAAACAGAAGAAAACATCAATATGCTGACCCATCCACTTATGCAGCACTCCCACCACTAGTGACAGCTTTTCAGAATTGTCATTAGGTTAGGTTATTCACAAGTGGGAGAGAATATGGTGAGATCACTGATCAAATATGGACACGGCCATGTTTGATCAATGATGTCAACACCACCCTGTTCTTTTGCTTACATAGCCTGGGGTTATGTGACTTGGGGTTAAGTGAATGGGGCCGGTGACAGCACCTACCAACATCCTTAAAAGAAAGGACAAACATTTCAGAAAAATAAAAAGTAATCTAGCTACTACATCTAAGAATCCATGAGCTGCAATATATTTTATTTTCTGGACTTAGATATGGTTTAATATTACAAACTCTGTCAACAATCATGGTACATTTTTTTGTCTGTTCTCCAAATTTTAGGAAGTGCAAAGGCGATATCCGAAGCCTTTAATAGTTTGTATGCAAAGTCTGAACCTCAACAGGTAAATGGCACCAGGGTCATGGATATACTACGTGAGATGAACAGAAGCACTGTGGTCAGAAGACTACCAAACACTGAAGCACTTATCCCTTTCACTGGTCTTACTGAAAGTAAGTAGCCAGACTCTGTGAAATTATTTTCCATTAAATTACCGCTAATGGATCCTGGAGAAATACAAATACATTTTAATAAATTAATTTTAATTGGGATGACATTTTATCCAGTAATTTTGCACATAATTGCTTTCCTACGAGTTCTAAAATAAACCATGCTAGGTTTCTTTTTCTTAGGTAGTTAAACTTGAAGCGGTAGTAAACAGAGATATATGGCACATTTTCTTCTCTAGCATAGCCTTCACTGTCGGCATCTTAATTATGGAATGTGCACATGTTACAAAGTCCTCAGTGATGTAGAAACAAGTTGTATTTTTGAGTGGATTATCCTTTAATATGCTTAGAAAAAAGGAAACTCATTATGTCACAAGCATTTTACACTGAAAATATGTTAAATCTTTACTCCAGTCAAAGCTATCTCTTTTTCATTTTATATGTGTGAAAGAGTTAGAAGTTCTGTCAAAAGAAATCAAGGTGAAATTTACCATTAACCACTTAAGTCTCCAGACCCTTTTCACACTAGCCCCCTAAAATCCCACATTTTTTTTTTTTTCAGTGATGTCTTGGTTCCCCACATTTTATTCTTGTACTCTAGTTCTGTAGTTTACCCTAACGTATTATACATTGTCTTTTTCTGGACAGCTAGGGTCTTCATTTTGCTGAAGTTAGGTTTGAAGCATAGCTGTTGTAATATATCATATAACAAGCCATTAGAAACATGTGTTATTTAACCACTTTAATACCGGTCACTTTCACCCACTGCCTGCCTAGGCCAATTTTCAATTTGAATGACGATTCCAGGTTAAACAACACTGTATCCTAATGAAATTGTTATAATTTTTTGAGAAATATAGAGCTTTCTTTTGTGTCATTTAATCACCACTGGGTTTTTTTTTTTTTTTTTTTTTACTTTTTGCTAAACAAACAAAAAAAGACAGAAAAATTTTTGCAAATAAGTAATTTTTCTTCTTCACTGATATGCACTGATGAGGCTGCACTGATAGGCGCTAATAGGCTGCACTGATGGGTACTGGTGAGGCTGCACTGATGGGTACTAGTGAGGCTGCACTAATAGGCACTGGTGATGCTGCACTGATGGGCACTGAAAGGCTGCACTGATAGGTATGGGTGAGGCTGCACTGATGGGCACTCATGCACTGTGCCCTGTCAGCCTTGCCGATTATCAGCTCTCCTTTCCTCACACAGAGATAGCGTGTGAGGAAAGGACTGCCAATAATGGGCAAGTCTGCTTACATGTGACCAGCTGTCATTGGACACAGCTGATCACATGGTAGAGGGCCACTGTGATTGGCCCTTTACCACAATCAGTAATCAGCTGTGTCCAAAGGACACAGACCAGGCTCAATTCACACCCCAGGTGGCGCACTGGAAGCGCAGTTCTTGGGGGATGTCCATGGACGCCCTCCCAGAACTGCAGAGCTGTGCTGTAGCCATCTTTTGGCTATAGCGCGGGTGGGAAGTTCTTAAATCTGAACTCTGGCCTTACATTTACTCTTCCACAGTTGTACAGGTTCATTTTCTGTACTTAAATTGCTTACTGATTCCACTGTACACTGTGGACTTCTCACAATCAGGGAAATTCAAAATCACCATAACAGCAATTTTCAGGTAGTAGTTCTGTTAAGAACTACCTGCGCATAATTCAGGCAAGCACTTGTGTTGATAACAGTACAGGCATGTGCAGAAAATGCTATTTTTACTACCACTTTCAGAATCTATCACTTTGGCAGTGACGAGTTCTTAAAGAATTTCTGACAGTTCTCCATTTAGGAAACTGGCAGTAATTAAGACCAACTCTGATCTGGCCTACAGAGGTATGCCAGTACTCACAGCAGGTCCTGCCTGTGCTGGGAAGTTGTCCTTCATGTGACAGCTTCCCACACGGCGATGTATCCCCTGCCCTGCCCACAGTTGAAAGCTAAATGGAAACAAAATGTCTGGGGGATACAGCTGATGTCATTACCCAAATATGGTCAATAATCATATTTAGGAAATTGCTTGTCATTGGGTGATAGGAAAACTAGTCTCTCAGTTCCCCATTAGGTTCACTTTACTTTTGAGTGGCAGTGCACAGCAGCGGATAGCTATGGATCTGCCCACTCCCATGCGCTGTCCATCAAAAGTGGAGTGGACCTGATGGGGGGAACAAGTCTCTCAGTTCCCTATCAGGCTCCACCAACCCCTAGTATAAAACTCCTTGGTCAAAGGTCCATCAGTGTGGCGGGCACAGTAGGGGGGGGGGGGGCGGGGTGCAGAAGTGAGTGCACTTTGGAAGGAATGTTCATTGCTCCTTCTCCATTACAGACATGCGACAGGAACATGAATTGGATGCAAGCACTGGCACTTTCGGTCCTGTGCTCCAATGGAATTCTAAAGGGTGTCATAGACACACTTCATGAATTTTCCTGAATGTGTATTACACAGTACAGCAAGTCCACCGGACATTCCTCTCTGGAAGATAGCCAGCATTATCTAGCCCTTTGCCCCAGCCTTACTGTCCCTGGCCAACCCCTTTTATTCATTGGACTTCAGTTCCTTCAATCATGGATGTTCAGCATCACATGTGGGCGTTATCTAGTGTGATACGATGCAAATGCAGTTTATCATAAGTTCCCAGTCCTTCAGACAGATATCCATTCATTAGGCATTTTAATATTTGCATAAATCCTCCGAAGAACTAGCTCACTGCTTGCATTAAAATGTTAGTAAAGGCTTGTTTTTTTTAAATAACAAACATGTCATACTCACCTCCGCTGTTCAGCTCGTTTTGCACAGAGTGGCCCCGATCCTTGTCTTCTGGGGTCCCCCGGCGGCTCTTGCGGCTCCTCCCCACATCAAATAACCCCCTAGGAGAAGCGCTCTCCCAGGGGTTACCTTGCGGGCCCGCTCCCGAGTACAGCATTCAGCGTCCATAGACACGAATGCCGGACTTGGCCCCGCTCCGTGGCACCTGCGTCATTGGATTTGATTGACAGCAGCAGGAGCCAACATCATATCAGACCTTCATATTTTAGTATACTAGCCCCTAAAGTGTATTTCCACTTTGCAGCCAAATTGGGATAACACCTACATTATATTTGTTACATGTTGATATTAACATACTGTAGCATAACTTAAGTTGCTGGTTACCTTTTTCAAGTGCTTTTTACTTGTTTAAACCTTTAAAGCGGTAGTAAACCACACCTATTTTTATTTCTTTTAAACCCTACAGGGCAAAGGCATAATGTACTAGTATGCATCGCATACTAGCACATTATAAAATACTTACCTTAGAACGAAGCCTTCCAGTGCTTCGCTGTCATTGCTTCCATCTTCACCCTGTCTTCCTTCCAGGTCTCCCTCCTCTGGCTGTCTGATTGGCCACACCGTGATCATGCGCCTGTGACGTCACTGGCTGCATGAAGTTTGAATATCTCTTAAACTGTGCAGGTTTAGGGGATATTTACTGTTACTACAGATAAGCCTTATTATAAGCTTACCTGTATGTACAAGTAAAAAAAGAGTTTACTTCCATTTTAAAAAGTGCTCTCTACTTTGTAATGTCTAGTAGGGGGCTGTGGAATAATGTGAACATAATTGACCCTGTCAGTACTGCATTTGCAGTTCTTCATTATCAGCTGTAAACTAGATTTGAACAATGTCTGTCCTAACAAAGAGAAACCATCCTCCTGCATTGTATGTTAATGAGGGATAGTTTGGGGTCAAAAACATTTGTGACTGTCCAGAAATTCTTAGAATCAACCATTACTCCTCCTTGGAAAATATTTTCTGAACAAAACATTAACTATGCTGTGTGAATGGGAACACATTACAAACATATAGTAGGGTTTCCTCTAATTTGACTGCAAAACTGGAAATACCCTTTTATGAGATGGAAAGCCCTTTCTGGTAATGTCAAGTAAACTGAGCCTTCTTGCAAGGAGTATGACAGCTGTAAATTCTCGCATCCTTTATGGCCTATGTGGCTCCACAGTACCTCTTAAAAAACACCATTTAAGAGTGCCATAAATAATTAGGCAGGAACATGTAGTACCCCCAAGCTAGAATCTATTTGGAGTGTCAGCATAAAAGGCACTAATCTTTTGTAGTTGTCCTTTAATCCTTGTTCAAATAACAGTGCCTTCACTGAACAAACATTTCTAACAGGCAGCTAATTGTATTGCTTTACAAGACAATAAATGTAAACCTTTTAAAGATCCTTTGGTGACTAGAGACAAATAAGATTTATCTATGGGCAGCGTTGCTAAGTGTGTCAATGTAACAATTTCCTTGTCTCTTTAAGGCAGTAAACTCAACAGAAATTGCTGCATGAATGGAGGAACTTGCGTCTTAGGAAGTTTCTGTGCTTGCCCAAAGCATTTCACTGGACGATATTGTGAATTTGATGAAAGGAAAAGGTAAGATTTACGTGGTGAATAAGAGAAGTTAGCAGTTGCATCTTTAAGAATATAAGGCTGTGTATGGCCACCAATGTTTGACCAAACATCTTTCTGTTAGAGGCCAGGTTATGAGCTCAGCAGGGTTTGTTTTTATCTAGTCTCAATGTATATAGCCAAATTAAAGTGGAAATCATGCTAACTGTACTAGATAGGGTATTTTCACAACTATTAGACCAGCTATACACTACCTTAAGCCTAGTACACACAGACGAATGTTGGGTGGCATGAGCCGGTTCAATAGAAACCGGCCGACCTTCAGCCCCTGTGTACTGCTGTCGGTGTCCTGTCGAAATGTGTCCCCCATCATATTCTTTTCGATAGGCGAACATTTTGTGACAGAACACCGGTCCAGCAGAAGCCGGCTGTTTGGACAGCTTCTGTTGAAGGGGCAATACCAAAAAAGGTCTCTCAGCCTCTTCAACAGAAGCGCTCTCAGCCAATGGCTGAGAGCACTGACCGAAGTGTTCTGGCGGGGGGGAGTTCCCTTGTCAGAACACAATAGAACAGCAGGAGAGATTGCTGTACTAACATCGCATAGTTAATGCAGCTAATCCGACCTGAGCTGTCATGTTTTTTTCATTTAGCCCACTGGGTTAAACAAAAAAAAATGGTAGTGTGTACGAGGCTTTAGACCAGACAACTATTAGACCAGCAATACACTAACCTTACCTTAAAGTGACATTAAACTCTGGAAAAAAAATCTATTTAGGCATGTAATCTTAACTCAAAGAGGTACCTTCTATTGTTCTCAGCCTCCTCCAAACCTCCAAATTCCTTTTTTATTGCTGTGATCCAACTGTTAGGCCCCTTTCACACTGTCGGACCATTCAGGTCCACCTGTCAGTTTTGACAGCGGACCTGAACGGGCGCTCCATGTTAACATGGAGCGACAGATGTCAGCGGTGACATGTCCGCTGACATCCGACCCGATCCGATCCACCAAAAGCAGACGGATGGCCCTATGTCCGAATCCGTCGCTGGCAGATCGGAACGGGTGAGATCTGATAAAAATGGACATGCTGTCCGTTTTCATCCGATCTCTCCATAGAAGCCAGCGGCGTTCGACAAGCCCTCCCTGCTCAGTGAGCAGAGAGGGACCTGTCATCCGCCGGCTCAGCGAAGATCAACGGAGAGATCTCCCGCTGAGCTGGCAGACAGAGGGGGACTCCGTGGAAGCGGATCTGCCTCATGTGAAAGGGGCCTTAGAGGTGGCTACCTTCATTTCCCATGGTCCCACTGTATGTAGTTTCCAAAGAAACGGAAGTGAATTAAAAAAGAGAGGTTTGGGAGCATACTGAGGATGTCAAAAGGTGGCAGAAAAACACAGTAAGATTCAATATACACAGGCAGTTTTTTCATTCAACCAGCAGGTTGAACACAAAAAACTGGCAGATCCCCGTATCAATACAAGTGAGGTTGATGTAGGTATCTCTCCCGCTGCTCTATTGTATTCTAACAACTTGGACTCCCCCTCATTGCATACACAAATCGGCGCATGCAGCCGTTGGCTGTAAATGCTGATAAAAATCTGTTTTTCCAGCAAAACCATTCAACAGAAGCCAGTCATTAGACAGACAGCGGTACAGATTTTCAGTACATGAAGAATAGATTACAGGGTCAGTGGATGTATACAGATTATTTTTAGAGAATAAGGATCATTTTGTGTGTCACTTTAATTCCAATAGTTTTTATTAGGTTTTAACAAATACAGAAAAGAAAAAGAAAAATGATGCTTCGATGAAGTTGTGCATAGCTAATCAAAATTATTCAGAGAGGTGGAAGATATACAAAAAAAAAGTGGGAGGAAAGGGGAGGATAGGAGCAAAGAGGAGGTTAGATAAAGATAGAATTCACCAGGTTAAAGATCATATGAGCCTTGAACAAGGAACGTCTGGGTTTTAGTCAGGGCAAAGTGCGTCTCCTGTACGAATAAGATGCCGGCCTGTAGGGTATTTGCTTATTTCTGCAGAGTAGCTAGTTTATGGAGGCTATTAAGACCCCTAACATTCAGGGACACAAGCTTAAAATCCATGGTGAGATGAAGGTGATGAGGAGACTGGGATCTCAGGGAGAAGCAATTAGGGATAAGGCGGAGAAGGTTAGAAAATGTGATTCAGTTCCCGGTACAGTTGCAGACAGAGTAATAACAGTCTTTGGTAAGTATCCGAAGCTGGTGTAATGAAAAGGGTAGTGACACAACTTTAGGAGGAAAAAAAACAAAAATAGAAAAAATGAGAGCCAACAATAAAAACGGGCTCCATGGGCAGAAAAAAAGAACAGGGGGGGAAACAGTATTTACAGATAGTATCTTCAATAACCAGAAGGAAGGTTAACGTTTAAGGAACTATCCAGGTAGGCCATTGAAATCTCACAAAGTAGCTTAGTTAGGGCACAGGTAGGTCCTATAAGTATTTTGGTAGTCCCACTCAGTTTCCATGTGAGAGGAAGTAGGAAGGGTGGGCAGCTGGGCTTCCTCAGGAATCAAATGCCACTCTCTCAGTAGTTGAAGACCTCCAGACAGGGTTCGTATGGCATGTGTTTGTCCCCAATGAGTTATCAAACGTTTGGTGGGGATACCCCATTTGTAGGTGATATGATGGTTCTGCAAGGCCTTGGTGATGGTGGATAGTTGTTTCCTATTTCCCATCGTTATTTTAGAGAGCTCTGTATAGATACTGACGTTAGTGAAGGGTTCAGTTAGTTTATCAGCCCTCTTTGCTGCATGCATCACTTTTTCTTTAGTGGTGAAAAAGTGATTGCGAGCTAGTCGGTCTCTAGCTGTGGATGCTGGTAGATGAGATGGTTTTGAGAGCCTATGGGCTCTATCAATTTCCATGTCTTTTTTTGATAGGTCTGGAATCAGAGAAAGCATCAAATTCTGCAAGTATTGCACCAGCTCTGGTTTTTGGACCTCTTCAGGGATGTTTTGGAACTTTATATTGTTTTGTCTCGACCTATCCTCTAGGTCTGCAAGTTTAACTGCTTCAAGATTTTACCCCCTTCCTGACCAGGACACTTTTTCAATTTTGTTTCACTGCATTGCTTTAACTGATAATTGCGTGGTCGTGCGACGCTGTACCCAAACAAAATTCCCCTTTTTTTCTTTTATTTCCCCACAAATAGAGCTTTCTTTTGGTGGTATTTGATCACCTCTGTGGTTTTTATTTAATTTTTTGCGCTATAAACAAAGAAGAGCAACAATTAAAAAAAAAAAAAAAACAATATTTTTTACTTTTTGCTATAATAAATATCCCCAAAAATGTTTTTAAAAAACGCATTTCTTCATCAGTTTAGGCCAATATATATTCTTCTACATATTTTTGGTGAAAAAAAAATCACCATAAGCCTATATTGATTGGTTTGGGCAAAAGTTATAGCGTCTGCAAACTATGGGGAAGTTTTATGGCATTTTTATTATTTTATTTTTACTAGTAATGGCGGCGATCTGCTATTTTTAGTGGTGCTGCGACATTGCGGTGGACATATCGGACACTTTTGACACATTTTTTTGGACCATTGACAATTATACAGCGATCAGTGCTATAAAAATGCACTGATTACTGTGTAAATGTCACTGGTTCGGAAGGGGTTAACACTAGGGGGCAATCAAGGGGTTAAATATGTTCCCTAGTTAGTGTTTCTAACTGTATGCGAATAGGACTGACTGGGGAGGAGACATATCGTTGTTCCTACTTACTAGGAACACACAATATGTTTCCTCTCCCCTGACAGAACAGGGATCTGTGTGTTTGCACTAGACATGTGCACAACAAAAAAATGTGTTTATTTTCTTTTAGGTTTTTTTCGTTTCCGAAAAAAATTTGTTTATTTTCGTTTCGTTTTTTTCGTTTCCGTTGATTCGTAACGACTTGTACATTCGTAAGTCGTTGGTGTTCGTATTCGTACATTCGTAAGAGTTATTTTTCGTTGATTCGTTTTTTCGTTAGTTTAATTTTCGTTCATTAGTTTATTCAAAATTCGGACACATTTGTAGTTATTCGTACATTCGTAACATTCGTAGATTCGTAATCGGAGCATAATTCATAATTTTATGTAATGTGTATGCTATTATTCCATTTTAATAATTTACGAATTGAAAAAAAAAAGTTACGAATCGAAAAAAAAAGTTACGAATGTACGAATTTTTTCGTTCAATCTATTCGAAGCACGTTATGCAGCACCATTGTAAGGGACACAGAAAATTACCAATTCAACAAAAAAAAAAGTTACGAATCGAAAAAAAAAAAGTTACGAATCGAAAAAAAAAGTTACGAATGTACGAATTTTTTCGTTCAATCTATTCAAAGCACGTTAAGCAGCACCATTGTAAGGGACACGGAAAATTACCAATTCAACAAAAAAAAAAGTTACGAATGTACTAATTTTTTTGTTCATTTTCGTTGTTCCTTTTTTCGTTTTTCGGATTTTCGCTGTTTGTTTTTTTGGATTTTCTTGCTTTTCGGATTCGTTCGATTCGAACGATTCGTTAATCCTATTCGTACAATTCGAACGATTCGTTATTCGGATTCGTTCGAAAAAAACGAAAAACAAAAAAAACGAAACGAATTGCACATGTCTAGTTTGCACACACAAATCCCTGTGCTGGCTTTCATGCCCATGATCGCGCATGGCCAGCAGAGATCGCGCCTGCCGACCACGCGCATTGGTCTCCGGTGGGTCTTACAGGGAACAACTTACCCATACGTTGTTTTGCGCAGCTGTGCCATTTTGCCCAGGTATATCGGCGTGAGCCGGTCGGCAAGTGGTTAAGCTTTAAAAAGTCTTGTGATCTGTATAGACATCAACTAGCTCATTATGAGCAGTGGACATCTCTGTCATTTTAGATTCTTTGTGTGTGATATGTTGATCCTGTGCTTGTAAATTGTGAGGAGACTGCTGTAGATAGATCAGTATAGAGGGTTTGTTTCAGTGAGATTAGCATACTCTTCATAGTCTCCTCAGAGATGGGCTGATCTGAGGCAGGAAAGGAATCTATCACTGTTGGCTGCTGTGAGTCTGAGAAGGGCAGCATGAAGAGGGCTGGGGCTTCTTGTGAGAGGGTTTGTCTCCATCCTTGGCCTTAACTGGGCTGGCAAGGGAGAGTTCGGTTCATGGGACTCACCATTAGCCACTGTAGGATGGAAAAGCTGTGGCAGGCTGTGGCTGGAAGACTAAACAGGAGAGAGCCTCATGGGATCCCGTGGGAACCGCTGGTGCCAGCCTGTGTTCACTGCAGTGAAGAATGCTGTGGGGTTCCCTTGGCAGTTTGAGATCCTTCCATCACTTGGACATAATGCCCAATGGGGGCAGAAAGGTAGTGGGTGCTAGAGGGTTGGATTGTGCCCCTTGTGAAGTTGCTGTGTGGTCACCTGGAGCTAGTTTTTAGCAGAACTCTGGTTCTATGCTGCCATCTGCTGGGCCGGCTGACTCCGCCCTTCATTTTATGTCACTTTAAAGTGTTACTAAACCCCGACATAGCATTTACTATATCTGGTCTCCCACAGTACAGAGAACATGGCCGTCCAATAGTTTTAGTAAATATAAACTGCCAAATACTGTATTTATCGGTGTATAACACGCACAGGCATATAACACGCACTCCAATTTTAGGAGGGAAGTCTAAGGAAAAAAATTAAATTTTAAATAAAGAACTTTGAAGCAAAATTAGGGTCACAGCTCATCAATGCACCCTGCTCAGTGCCCATTTGCAGCCATTAAATTGACTAACAATGCAGCCTGTTCAGTGCCCATCTGCAGCCTATAAATTGACCAACAATGCAGCCCGTTCAGTGCCCATTTGCAGCCTCACCTTTCCCATCATTGCAGCCTCGCCAGTGTTGGATTATCTCTGCTGTCTCCGAGGGAAGAGGAGGAGCGAGCGCCGCTGAATTACACAGAGCCACGATCTCCTGTGTACACGGCGCTCCGTCACTCACAGCCACGCCTCCTGGCCCTGCTCATATGATAGACAGAACAGTGGCCCAATGCGGGGAAAGGAGGCGTATCTGTAAGTGTTGGAGCGCCGGGTAAACAGGAGATTGCAGCTCTATGTAATTCAGCTGCGCTCGCTCCTCGTCCCTCCGAGACAGCAGGGATCGGTGTTTAACACGCACCCACATTTTTCCTCTGATTTTAAGGCAGGAAAGGTGCGTGTTATACACCGATAAATATAGTACCTTTTTTCATCAGCAGTATAGAGCAGTCTTGTGACTTGTAATAGAAGTTTTCATTCTCCCCTGACCTTCTATCTGGACTGTGCTGATCACATACACCCTCCCAAGAAAAAGAAAAGAAATTCTAGTAATGCACACTAAACTGATCATGTGCAGCCTGACTCATAATGCTCTTCTCTATCAAGAAATGGGTTGGAGTTAGTTAAAGAAGTAGAGGATCAGAGAAGACAGGATTACACAGCCTTTATACACAATGCAGAGGATTAACCCCTTAGGTTCCACAGTGAGTATAACAAGCATGCTTTTCTGCATATACAGACTGATTTTACTGTTGTGGCTTTAGTAACACTTTAACTCTACTGAAGTGTTCCATGTTGGTGATAACTGGGCAGTCCATGGCACTGAGCATAAAGAGTGGTAGAGATTTTCCATCATACTAAAAAGTCATTTATTTTATTATTTTAAATGAGGGCAGTTGAGGATGAACATTAAAAGCTTCTTCTATGAGCTGTTTGTGTAGTCGAAGAACCTCAGGCTAGCTCATTCATTCTCAAACAGCGAAACTGTAAAAAGTGCAGAAATTATCCTGTTATTGATATTTGGCAGTGATAAAGAAGATAAGATCTAAATGGAGCCAAGTTGTCTGTTCACTTGGACACTGTTTGGAAAATATATAAATAATTATTCTTTTATCTTACTGGACTTAATTGCTACAAATTTGGCCATCATTGGCATGCTTAGTTGTGTTCTGTCTATATGCAGTTTGGATAGCAATCACTAAACCCAAAGGCATCGCCAGCACACCTGTTATATATGATAATTTTCTTCACATATGCATTGAAAATGTTTTCCCTTTCATTTAGGTAAAACAGAAGGGTCTTATGATCAAATGATATAAAGTTTCATTTTGTGTGAATACTTGTTATCCTCCCTGCATTACACCCATGTGTCTCCCAGTAATTACTAGCATCTTTTTCATGGACAGATCATTACTGAGCATGGGTTATTGGCCAGCAGTACAATATATTGTATGTACTTGAATGCATATTTTTGGCATGTGTTATAATCTGGTTTTAGATTCTACTAGCTGCATCTGGAGAGAACTAAAACACATTTAGAATCAGATAAAATGGATAAAGTAGGGAAGGACACCTGTTTCAATTTTCTTCATTTGGTAGAGATTTTGTTTCACTTCCTAATGTCTCTGGAGTGGGGGATAATGTAAAGATCTCCCCAACAGGACACAGAAAGCAAACAAAATAAATAAAATGTTTTGGCTACACATACATTTTACCAGCAGCCCATTGGCATTTATCGTGTGGCCCTCAGATACCCTGCAGATAGCAGCCTGTGTTTTTTACCTAGGTGCTTACTCACCTTACTTTACCCTAAGTGCCAGTGAAGAAAAAATATTCTTTAGATTGGCTTCTAGCAGTTAAATCACTTAACATATTTATTTTATACTATTTTATTCTTTCTGTAGCATGTATCTCTTTTTTTCCTTTTAAGTCCTCAGTGTCCAACACCTCCTATAGCATCTTCATAGTCCCACAGCATGACTATCGTCTTTGGCCATCTTTTGTTGCATGTCTGCATTCTCTATTGCCGCGCACACACGAGCAGACTTTTTGACGGACTAGATCCGTCGGAACAAATCCGCCGGACAATTCGATCGTGTGTGGGCTTCATCGGACCTTTACTGTCTAAAAATCAGGCGGCTTTAGATTTAAAACATGTTTCAAATCTTTCCGATGGACTCGAGTCTGGTCGAAAAAATCAATTTGTCTGTGTGCTAGTCCGACGGACGAAAACCGACGCTAGGGCAGCTATTGGCTACTGGCTATGAACTTTCTTTATTCTAGTCTGGTCGTACGTCATCACGTTCAAATCCGTCGAATTTTGGTGTGCTTGTGTGTGGCCTAGTCCGTTCATTCGGAAAGTCCGTCAGAACTCCGCCCAAAGTCTGTCGGGAAGACTGTCGGACCTATTCCATCGAAAAGTCTGGTCATGTGTACGCGGCATAACAGTTTTTGTAATATAACATTTTCTGAATATTATGTTTGACTCTTTGGTGATGACAGGGGTCTCACCTGAGGCCCTCTATGACCACCATTGCTTTAGCATATAGTCTAAAAACCACTGTATACCTCTGCATAGAGTTGTGGATGAGCTTTCCTAAAAAAAGAACGCATGCATGCACCATGAAGTAAATTCTTCTCAAGATTCTGAAAATATGTATACTTTTTTTTCCCTGTATATCATTTGGTTTCTCTATGCCAGCAGTAAGTTGGCAGGCTGCCAGAGCAAGTGCACAAAAATAAGAGGGAGAGCAAAAACAACTTGATCTCTGGGAAATTGCGAGAATGAATTACTCCACAGTATCTACAGCTACAGAGGCCATTGAGGGCTTGTTTTCAAGCCTAAGTTTAGTCTAAACTGTTTAAAAAAAATAGCAGAAGAGAGCTAATGCGATGTGTCCCTTGTGCTGCTTGCTGCAAATTTAGTTCAAAATATACATAACTTGCACCCAGCTTCTGAACTGGAGAGGATGGTGTAGTGGCAACATGTTAGGACTGGAGTATACCAAATCTCACAAGAGGACTGAAGTACAAGAAGAGTGCAATGTAAGAGCATCTTCTAAGGAGATTTGGGATCCTCAGACTTTCCAGGTTCTTGCTGTGATGGGAAGGATTGAAACGTCACTCTCACAGCAGACAGAAGCCGGGTGTAAAATAAGTATATGTTTCTAACTTTTCTGCACGTGTATAATGTGTCTTTTTTACATAGAGGGGATAGATTAGTTTCTAATAAATGGACCTTGCATATTTGTGTCTGTTTTAAAGATTAAAAGCTTCCATGCATTTATACTAACAATTCAATCAAATACATTTCAGAGTAAAATTATTTCTGGTAGACATGGTAAATATATTATGGACGTGACCACTCTTACTCCTTGACATGTCATAACTGCACAGGTCTTAATAAGCTTCAAGGAAGCTCTAATGCCATTAAAGCTCCAGCCAATATGTTTTCCTTGTTTTGGATTAAATGGCAAAAGTTCTGAGCCCGTGCCACATTTTTATTGCTGATTGTGATCTTGTTGGAAAGATTTTCCCTCACTTCCTGTCTAGATAACAAGGCGTCATAGGTACAGTAAGTAGAGAAAATCTCAGAGACTGTCACCTATCCCTTAGATGTTTTTATAATGATAACACCAGGACAGGGAACGAAGAAGAATCTACTCTACTTAAAAAAAAAAAAAAAAAAAAAAGATAAACTAATGGAGGTTCTAACCCTTTGCACTCCTACATAAATAAATAAATTTGAGTTGGGTCTTAACCAATATGAGTGCCTTTCTGTTCTTTATTTGGTGGTTATGTTAAAGCAGGAGGATAAAATCTACATATTGTTTTGTGTATTTGATTTAGAAATCCAGATTTTGTTGGAAATAAGCAGGCTTAAAGCGTAACTCCACCTTTGTTGAGAAAAAAACATTCCCCTCTGGGTGATTTATGTACATTGCAGGGATTTTAACAACCTTTGTTGCAGATTCCTACCTTTTGTTATTCTGAAGAAATCACTGTTTGTTCCTCTGTGCCCCTGTGCTGAGTGAATCTAATGGGAGTGATTTCATAATAATTATCAACCAGCTGCTGCAGAATCAGGGCTCTAATGAGGAAAGTTTCAGGGTCTGCATCCCTTTAGACGTGATTTCATATTGGGAGTATCTTACAAAACATGAAATTTTTGCTGCTGGGGATGTAAAAAATCTGACTTGCATCTTAGTGTAGACTTCTGTGAAAATCAGTGAGCCAATCACACAAGCAGGAAATTATGTTTCTAGGTGTACAGAACACCTCCAGGTAGTCATATTGCATTGTATTTTACATAAAATTATAGACCTGCAGATTAAAAAGGAAAGGTAATATTCAATTACAATATGACTTGTGTCACAATTGTTTATGCTATATTATTTTTTTTTTATTTGCTATTTTTTTCCCCATGAAAGTGGAGTTACCCTTTATTGTTTTAGAGAGTGCAACGCAAGGTTATGTTTAGAAATCTAAAAAACTCTGATCAATTTTAAATTAGAGACATTTTTTTTAGCACAAAATGTCTTATTAGCTACTGTGATAATAGTTAACCTTCACTGTCATGAAAATTTTTATTTTTTTATTTTTACCCAGGAACTGTGCTGCCACAATCAAACATGGAGACTGGCTTCAACATGGCTGCAGATTATGTCGGTGCACCTATGGCGTTCTTCATTGCTTATCAGAGTTTAGGCAAACAAATTGTGGTGAGTTTGTTCTACATTGAGAAGAAAGGCAAAGCAAGTGTGGTTTATGACTGAATTGTTAAACAATGCATTGACTTTTAACCCAGAAAAAGCCACTCTTGAAGAGTATAACTAAACTTTTACCAGTTTGTTACCAGCAAAATACCAGCATCTATCACTTTATAATCAAACTACAGTTACTTGAAAAAGTATTCATACCCCCTTGAAATTTTCCACATTTTGTCATGTTACAACCAAAAAGGTAAATGTATTTTATTGAAATTTTATGTGATAGACCAACACAGTGGCACATAATTGTGAAGTGGAAGGAAAATGATAAATGGTTTTCAATTTTTTTTTACAAATAAAATCTGAAAAGTGTGGGGTGCATTTGTATTCAGCCCCCTTTTACTCTGATAACCCTAACTAAAATCTAGTAGAACCAATTGCCTTCAGAAGTCACCTAATTAGTAAATAGAGTCCACCTGTGTGTAATTTAGACTTAATATAAATACAGCTGTTCTGTGAAGCCCTCAGAGGTTTGTTAGAGAACCTTAGTGAACAAACAGCATCGTGAAGGCCAAGAAACACACCAGACAGGTCAGGGATAAAGTTGTGGAGAAGTTTAAAACAGGGTTAGATTATAAAAAAAATATCCCAAACTGTGGACATCCCATAGAGCACTGTTTTAATCCATCATCTGAAAATGGAAAGAGTATGGCACAACTACAAACTTTTGGAAGCAATAAGAAAGGGTGTTTCAAAGGGAATAGTCCAAACACAGATGGTGATGATGACTGATTTGTCAGTCGGTTGTGCACCCTTCCACCAGATCACTCCACCTGTGCTTCACACTCCCCTCTGGGGTTTAAACTCACCACAATTCCAATGAAAATAAGCGTTGCTCTATCATTCCAGAAATCAGCTTCCATATACTCTATCATCTGGGTTTTCAAAGATTTTCAGCCGGTAACACCATATGAGGAAAAAGAAAGATTCCACATAGTCCAGTTCCGCTTTAAAAATGTTATTTGAAAAATTCCACACTTAAATACAGCTTGTCCTCTTTGTAGACAACAACGATCCTTGCTGCATGCCAAATAACTGGTTGTCTCACGTTATTATGGGACCAAAATACTGAGGAGATTGGGGACGTTTTGCCTGTGAAATTTAAAATATTCACCGCTACTCGCGTCTCTCCCACCGCTTCCGGTTCTCTAACTCAGTCTCCAGGAGCGCAAGGAGCGTCAGCGTCACAACGTCACTTACGGGCGTCGCTAGGTCACGGCCTGGCGCGTTTCGTCATCACAACTTTCTCAAAGGACGTGGCCTAACGACACAAATGTAACACTGTGTGTTCCGACACTACGCCGTTCTATGTGCACATATAGATAGTGGTGTTGGTTCCTTTTTCGTAACCCGATCTCACTGATAGCCAGGATTTTTGTGCACACAAGCCAGTACAGTTAAGATGAGCAGATACAGGCAGATGTTTCCCAGGGAATGACTTTTGAGGAGTCATCTACTTATTCTATGTAGTATCTTCATTTACTACTGTTTATCCTTTGACTCTTCTCCCATGAGATGAGCCATGTAACATGGAGAATTTCAAGTTTTTTTAATTTTATGAGCTATAAAGATCCTCTCTGGAAACTTTTAGCACTTGTCTTTGCCCCCTGGGGTGGCTCTAAATGGGCTAATTTTTGGCCAAGACAGAGAGGTTATAAAATAAAGAGCAAGATTGTGCCACTTATGGTGACCGGAACGGTTTAACTGGTTTATCTGTAATTGAATGGAAATTGTAATGGGTTTTGTCTTTTTTTTAATATGAATTTTTGTTTATTTTTCTTACAAACAAACATTTCACATGGAGTGCACTCAAGACCTAAGACTGACAGAGCATTATAAAAGAGTATAAAGCAGAAGCTATTTGCCTGTAGGGTCACTGTCTCAGTTGTGTGTGCAGATAAAAATATTTTTTTAAGATTTGGATAGCGTGGGGAAGTGTTTTTGGAAATATTTCCCCTAACTTCCTATCAGGGCAGGAAGCAAAGGAAAATATCTCCAGTGGGCACACAGACTGTAACAAGAGAACTGTTTTAAAAAGGGTTTTGAAAAATGCAAAAAATCCTAAAAAAAAAGTCCCTACATGTGGTGGCGACATACTTTTTTTTTTTTCTTTGGGCGCCTTTATTTTGGCATGATGATCCTGCCAGTAACATGTTTTCTGTCTAGGTGGACGTATCTTATTCATTGTACCGTATCTATAGATAGAGCCATTATTGTAATCCTAGGCTGCTCTATTGATTTGGAATACAAACACTCCCCCCTCTCCTCATTGTTTCAGAAGAAAGTGACAAGGACATGTCTTTCAGCATCAACAGATCTTTTTTTAATTGCAGAAAAAGTACTTAGCCACATCTAAAGACCGTTGAGCTGCAACATGTTGTGTTTTTGGATTTAGATACACTATAAGTAAAAAGAGAAAGGGTTGGAAGCTGTTTCAGGTTACTATTACTGTCTTTGTCTTTCTGCCCAGTGACACCTATGAGAAACCCCTTTTAGCTGGGGTAGGGTCTTTAATTTTTAGCTTGAGCTATTGGGTTATGTCAATTTTTTTTCCAATGAAGCAGGCAAAAATGTGAAATGAAGTCCAGAGCTGCTGGTTGAAAATAAAAATACATACTATTCACATGCAATATTTTTTTATCAACTTGATTCTGAAAACCTTGAAGTATAGGATAACGAATCCCTATGCATAGAACCAGTTAGATATTGCCATGAAATACGATTGTTTGCTAATGAAAAAATAAAAATATCAGATGCATGAAGTATGGTTTTCAGGGGGTGTATATTTTAGGATACATTTATTTTCATAGGCATAAAAAATATGCAGGTTTGGTACACATTTTGTAATGTATCTTACATTTTATAAGTGATTCGGAATACTCTAGGTTGAGTCCCAAAAAAATGAGTCCCAAAAAAATAGCAGATAAGCATTATCAATTACTTAACAATGTTGCTTTTAACTGAAAAAAATACACATTTAGTTTGGTATCTGTTACCTAGGTATCTGGGATTTCTCAACAACTCAATAATGATGTAAAAGTAATAGGGCTGAGTAGTAGTTAAACTATATATATTTTTTTTCTTTAGATCCTGAAAATGATGACATTTCATTAGAATTACATTCTAACGGAGCAATATTACATTCCAGAACACAAGTATTATTTTTATTTTATTGTTATTTTCTTATTTTCATGTTATTTGGGAACAATTTACTAACCCAGTGCTTGGTTATGTGAATAAAAATGTACTCACAAAAAATTGTACTAAAATGTGCAATCTGTTTTTGGTTGCTCTGAATCATTCTTTAGATTCAGTATACTGCATGCACACTAAAATATTATTTGCACTTCCTGTGGAAGAAATATTTAACAAATAATTTATTCATTAATGTCATTAACTGATGTGAATGTACAATGTATATGTAAAGCGCTGCGTAAATTGACGGCGCTATATAAGTACCTGAAATAAATAAATAAAATAAAAAATAAAATAAATAATTTATTCATTATGTATTTCATTTTCATGATGTATAACATGGTTGAATAGCACTATGGAATACTCTTTTATATATTTGAATAAAACTATTTGCGATATATTTGGTGAATGTCTTCTTTATGTGTATCCTAAATTTAGCTCTTAAATATTAATATGCACTACAAATAAAATCTGGGTGACTTACTGTACAGTATATGGCTTTAGGGATCATTTTTTAGCACAGTGCCTTTGGTTAAATGTTTGGTGAACCTTACAAAAAACTTTGTTTCTCACACGTGTACAGAACAACTTGACAAAAACCAGGGACACCAGGTCCTCTGACCTTTGAGTGAACTAGCCATGTCCTTTTTGTCACTTGTATGAACTGTGTAAACTTTCCCGATGTGTCAAAATAAAAACAAAAATTACTTCTGATGTTTAAAGTTAACAAGATTTTTTAGGGCCAATGAAAAAACTGATTATTGTACATTGCTCCTGATGTTTTAAAGGTTTTAGATTTTTTTACAATTTATATTCAAAAGTTCTGTTTTAACCACTTGCCCTCCTAAAGATTTCCCCCCTTCATGACCAGGCCATTTTTTGCTTTACTTTAACTGACAATTGCGCAGTCATGCAACACTGTACCCAAATAAAATTGATGTCTTTTTTTTCCCACAAATAGAGCTTTCTTTTGGTGTTATTTGATCACCTCTGCGTTTTTTATTTTTTGCGCTATAAACAAAAAAAGACTGACAATTTTGAAAAAAATAAACCAATATTTTTTACTTTCTGCTATGAAACATATCCAATAAAAGAATTGAAAAAATAAATGTATTTCTTCATCAATTTAGGCCAATATGTATTCTGCTACATATTTTTGGTAAAAATAATCCCGAAAAGCGTATATTGATTGGTTTACGCAAAAGTTATAGCGTCTACAATCTATGGGATATTTTTTTATTTATTAAAAAAAAAAATGTTTTACTAGTTATAGTGGCGATCAATGACTGTGATATTGTGGTAGACAAATGGGACACCTGACTTTTTGGGGACTAATACAGTGATCAGTGCTAAAAATATGCATTGTCACTGTACTAATGACACTGGCTGGGAAGGGATTAACATCAGGAGTGATCAAAGGGTTAATTGTGTGCCTAGCCTGTGCTTTCTGTGGGGAAGGTGCTTTTACTCTAGGAAAGCATTGAACCATGTTCCTGCTTCGCAGGAACACAGGATCAATACCTTCCCTACTGACAGAAGGGTAATCTGCCTTATTTGCATAGGCAGACTGCCATTCTGCCTGTGTACTGTACAATCGGCGGGTGCCAGTGGACATCGACTTCGCAGTACCCGCCGCTGGGTGTGATCACAGAGGAAACAGGTCACCGGCCACGCTCATGCGTGCTCCAGACCTGGAAGTGTCAGATCACGTAATAGATAGGTGATCTGGCACAGAGTGGCAGTCATGCCGCGGTATAGGCGGTGGATGGTCGGGAAGTGGTTAAACAAAATTAGAGTAGCTGTAAACCCTAACTAAATGCACTTTGTACAATCAACAAATGGCAATTTTAAAATAAAATGCTTTCTCATTTTTTCATCCTTTGTTGCATCTCGGTGTTGCTGATGTCCTGCAGCCTCTTTGCAGCCATATCTTGTTTACCTGTACTCCAGCATGACATTATTCAGTGAAGTTTTTCTGATGTTGACAACAGTGGGCGATGCCTGTGTAATGTGTTCTGAAATGAGCTTGGATCAGAAGCTCATTTAAAAAGGTGACAATGCAGGATAACAACTGGTGTGTTAGATGAACATAGCTTATTTCATTCACATATAAATAACAGAGTCACAACAAACCCAAAATGTAAGAACCTTAAAAAATCCATTTTATCGTCTGATGAATGGGTCAAGCATGGTCCTAAGCCTTTGGGCCTGTGATGACTTAACATGCAAATTAAAGAAACACAGTTTCAAAACTGAAGAAACACAATTTGAAACTGTTGAAGCATAGAAATGAATGCTGTTTAACTACTTACCATCCTCCCTATAGCAGTTTTACTTCTTTAAGGTGGCAGTGG
This sequence comes from Lithobates sylvaticus, assembly GCA_028564925.1. NCBI lineage: Eukaryota > Metazoa > Chordata > Amphibia > Anura > Ranidae > Lithobates > Lithobates sylvaticus. Next base: position 286,098,633 of record CM053026.1, read on the forward strand.
TGCTTCGAATCACGTATATATATATATATGTTATCCCGCACTTCCGGGTAGGGGCCGCGCATGCGCACCGCAGGCAGCTCGCTTTTGCTGTGATTACACACAGTGGAAGCCAATTGGCGGGTGTCGGGTACTCGATGCCCACGGCACCCACAGATCGTAAGGCAGAGAGACAGAACTGCGATCTGCCTATGTAAACAAAGCAGATCCCCATTCTGACAGGGGGGGGGAGGGATAGAGTTTGTGTCCCTGCAAAGGGAATAAATTCAATCTGTTCCCCTAGTAAAAGCACCTCATACAGTTAGTAAAACACTGGTTAGCACAGTTAACCCTTTGATCACCCCTGATGTTTAAACCCTTCCCAGCCAGTGTCATTAGTACAGTAACAGTGCATATTTTTTAGCGTTTTTTTTGTGTCACTGGTTCCCAAAAGTGTCAGTTAAGTGTTGGAATGCCCACTGCAATATACTAGTATAAATAAAAATATCTCATAGTATGTACACGCTATAACTTTTGCACAAACCAATCAACATACGCTTATTGGGATTTTTTTTTTTACCAAAGATATGTAGCAGAATACATATCGGCCTAAACTGATGAAGAAATGTGTTTTTTTTTTGGTTTTTATTTTGGATATTTTTTATAGCAAAAAGTATTTTTCAAAATTGTCACACTTTTATTGGCATAAATTAATGAAGACATCTGATTTTTTAAATTGTTTTTATTGGATAGGTTTTATAGCAGAAAGTAAAAAAATAAATAAAAATTATTATATATATATATATATATATATATATATATATATATATATATATATATATATATATATATATATATATATATATATATATATATTATATATTATTATTTTTTTATTATTTTTTTTTTATTTTTTCAAAATTGTCGCTCTTTTTTTTTTGTTTATAGCACAAAAAATAAAAAACACAGAGGTGATCTGATCAAATACCACCAAAAGAAAGCTCTATTTGTGGGAAAAACATTTTATTTAGGTACAGTGTTGCATGACTGCGCAATTGTCAGTTAAAGTAATGCAGTGCTGTATCGCAAAAAATGGCCTGGGCATAAAAGGGGGTAAATCTTCTGTATGTTAAGTGGTTAAACACAAATGTTATTTAACTAATTTGAGATGATTAAGGCACTTTATGATTAGTGCCTCAGTGTGAACAATTAGCAAACGATTTCCCCCTTTTCCATGTCATTTGCATGCACTGTGATTTAGATTGCAACAGAAAACTGTGTCAGATCTGTCACAGAAGTAAGAAGTAGTATGAACTAAAATGCACGTAAGTAAAAACTAAAATGCACTTAAATAGTGTGGAAAAAGGAGCTTTCTGTAGCTTGAGCCCCTCTGCTTGCTCCCCAATCTCCCCTAACTAATTTCCTTCATTTCCATGCCATCTCCAAGCCTAAACCTTCACTGAAGTGGCAGCCCTGTCCTGACTTCCGATGGCATATTAAAGCTGGCCTAGCAGAGTGAACAGTGTGCAGTCAGCATTTTTAAAGATCTCATGTGGTTCCTTCCCTTAAGCCCCGTACACAAGGGCCAAATGTTCAATAGAAACCGCCTGACATTCGGCCTGTGTGTATTGTAGTCAGTCCGACAGAAGCCGGCCATTTGGATGGATGTCTCATTCACACCGCGGTAGAGAAGATTCCTGCGCCCAGACCGGCGCCCAGGGTTATACTGACTCTACTACCTACTATCTACTATCATAGAAGGCATTGTTTTTCGTTCATCAAATCTATCACTTACAACCACTTAAAAGCTGCCATATATGAATGAGGCCCTTCATAAGGCTGTTTGATACCTCATTGGAGCCCATTGGAGACGGTCAAGCAAATCTTCCTGCTTCTCCTTTTTCTTCCCCTCCTCTTTTTTTTTCCTCCTATATCCTTCTCCTCTTTTAATGGTGAATTGGATGCCTCATACCTCTCATGTGTTTGATTTTGTACCACCAGGATCTCCTAAAGAAGCTATTGGCCAGACACGTAGTGCTGGCATTGCGATCTCGTTGGCTGGCCTTCAGATAGAAGATTTCTGTTATGACAGCATATTTATTACTCCAGAGGCCACCCGTACATGATTCCTTGTCCAGCCAAATTTGTCATAAATGGGAGAATGTACATACTATGGCATACCTATGCATCTATTCTTGTGACATGTTTTTATGATGATATTTAATACATTTCGATTTTTTACTTCTTTTCTCCTATCGCGATTACAGCGGCAGCCTTAAAAGTCTGAATTCCAACTTTTCCCTTTTTTTCCCAATGGCTGAGGTCGCTGACCGGAGTGTTCTGGCGGGGGCTGTCCCCCTGTCGGAACACAATAGAACAGCAGAAGAGATTGATGTACTAACATTGGATTGTTAGTACAGAGGCTCCGACCTAAGCTGTCGGGTTTATTTTGTTTTGCCTGCTGGTTTGAAAGGAAAAAAAAATAGCAGTATGTACGAGGATTTACTCGATGCCCCTGCTCAGAGCTGTAATTTTGATAAACTGATTGCCTGCAGCATGATAATCACATGATTATCAAGGGGAGTGCTCTCTTTAGTGCTGCTGCATGCAGGGTGCATGAAACTTGGGGTGTCAGGCTAATTGCCTGTGCCAGAGTACATCAACCACTGTTACCACCATAGTAGCTACAAAGCATCTCAACAGCATCTCCACTAGCCTGTTGCAGTAATACGATTCTGTAAGCAAACTGAAGGGCTTTATAGCATCTATAATATATCAACCACACAAAACAAGACTGATTGCTAATTAGACTGCTAATAGTATAACTATCTTGATAAATGTCCCTCTAAGTTCTTTTCACAAGAAGACATGCTGGTGAGCTCTTCATCAACTTCTATTGTGTTGGCACCATCCTTCATCTCACTCTAGCACCCATTCTGAGAATCAAGGACATGACTGTATGGTGTAAAAATAAAACATAAATGTTAGGGACCATTGTCACCATATAACAGGATGTGCTAAGGCAAGCAAGCAGGATCACCAGTGAATATTTTAATGAAAGCTACAGATGTAAGAACTTTGAAAACTTTCCTGGTATTCCTCATGTCAGCATGCCATGTGTAAACTCCATAACCATGACACTCTAGAACCACCCTCACACTAATAAAAAGAAATTATGCAATCCAATCTCTTATGCCCTGTACACACGGTCGGAAAATCCGACCACAAAATCCATCAGATTTTTTCTGAAGGATTTTGTCCGACACTGGTGTTGCATACACACGGTCGGACAAAGTTGTCGGAAAATCCGATCATTTTGAACGTGGTGACGTTTGTTGCCTACGACGGGACTACGTAGAGGCTAGTAGCCAATAGCTTTGGTCTTGTAATGTGATCTGAGCATGCGTGGCACTTTGTCCGTCGGAATTCGCTACACACGATCGGAAAAAGTCTGATAGGACTTTGTTGTCGGAAAATTTGAGAGCAGGAGATAAAACTTTGTCCGTCGGAAAATCCGACGGAAAAAGTCTGATGGAGCCTACACACGGTCGGAATTTCCGACAACATTGTCCGATAGGACATTTTCCGTCAGAAAATCCGACCGTGTGTACGGGGCATAAGTGTTCTTTTTCTTTGGTCCCTCGCTCCAGCACACTCTACAGTAGATGCTGCCTACCCTAATCCCACCCATGTTCAGCCTTTCCTATGGACGGAGCACCCATATGTATGAGGTACATCCTCTGGATTGGGGCACCTGTGGTGCCAGGCAAGACTTGCTCCTCTGCATGTTAAATGCTGCTAAGCAAGCAATATGATTTTGTCCACTCCTTCATCAAATGCATGGCTGGTCTTTCCTTGTTCCTGCTTGTCTTTTGGATTTTTCCATGGCCATGGCCTTTACTCCTGCATTAGAGAATCTATAGGCATATACCTTGATTTGCAGTTTCCCAGAAAGAACTAGTTGGTTGTGAATCCCAGTTACCTCTGGTAGATCTTCAGGTCAAAGGGGACTCCAGTAATTGATATGATGGCAACCCCCCCCCCCCTCCCAATTGTTAGGACCAAGTTCGCTTGCTGGTAGCACTGTGGTGCTCTAGGCTGATTGCTGCAGTTCAAGTGTCCACCAGTAGGTGTCTCTTAGAGGCCAGCAGGCTCCAGTAATCAGTTCCAAATGGTCTCAGCTACTAGCAGGACATATACTGCTGCTCCCATTAGCACACGGCGTGTCAGTGTTTTAATTTCCATCCTTGCTGCCAGATCCTTATGCCCGTTTATCCTGCTCCTGAGCTAGCGTTGCATCCTGTACCCTGCTGCTTACTCCTGCTCCTTGTTTACTGCACCCAAACTTGACCCCCCCCCCTCCTTGCATTACTGGTAATCCCTGTTACCCTTGTCCCTATTTTGTATATATTTTGTATCTAGTTAGTTGTTAGGTCTTTGTTAGGTTAATTAGGTATTTAATTAGGTATTTAGTCACTGGGGTTTGTTCATGTTTACTGTTTGCTGGTGTGTGATTGTATTTTGTTTCACTGTAAATAAATCTTACTTTAAAGATATGCATGCATGGTCTGTCCCAGTTTCCTTGTGTAGCTACATACATCTGGTTATATCCTGTGCTGATTTCTGACACCAATATGGAATGTTCTCTTTTTTTTTTTGAGGTTCAAGCCCTTACTCAAGATGCCATATGAGTGGCTTGAACTTTTATACTTGTGTATGTATTTCCTACAATATATACACATACAGTGTGAACATGCAGAGTGCATATTCACACAAATAAAAAAACATCAATGATGTGCAAATCTTCTAAAAAAACAGTAAAATCCCAAAACAAGTGAAAATATTCAACTATCCGCCAACTCTCTAAATGTATCTTGAAGAGACGACCAAGACACTTGTACCACAAATAAGGTTGTCCTCTTAGCAAATATGAAAGATCCCCACCACGGAGATCAGCCAGGCATTTAATTAACAGTATAAAATACAATGCTGAAAGGACCTCTGCACCGCTAAAAGCAACTAAAACCAATAAAATAAATTAAAGAGAATGTGGAAATGCTGCAAAATCCAACAGTGATCACAAATCACATAATAACATAAAAAATTGATATATAAAATATATAAGTGATCCTGCGCATACCCTATGTTATCAAAGACAACCTAATAGTGTTAATATATATCATAATAGTCCTATAATAAGGAAAATATAATGATGAAAATGTGATAATAATATCCACGTGCCAATAATAGATCCAAGTGTTAGTGATTTCCAAATGTGAATAATAAAAAATAAAAGTGATAATACAAAGTATAATAGTTGTATGAATAATCCACAAGCTAGTATAGATACATCAAATAAAAATCCGATATGTAAAGTGAAAAAGTTCAAAGGTGAATAAAATTTTCACAACGAAATTCCAACACCACAATGTTGACTGGAGTTCCAATAATAAACACAGACTCAATGTGCTCTCAGAACTCTTACCTCATAGACCTAGATAAATGCATTAATCCCTCTATTGGATAATAGCCTCTATTCCAGGATTCCAGATCAACCAGACAGGGGATGAATGTTCAATATGGAAAATTAGTAACACCTCCAACCCGATATCCAGATCCACATGTAAGAATAAATAAGCCTCCAATGGTGCATTACCAAAATAAAATAAAATGTATTGAATAAAAATATCTGGTTCTGGATGGATTCTACTAATAGAAAATAGAACTTATCACAAAATCTGAGAGAAGTTTTGGAAATTTTTGAGAAAAAGGGAAAGACTTTTCCTCAAATTTTGGACTTTCTTCAGACATAACCTTCAATTCTATCAAAGTTCATATCTCAGCTTTGCCAGCATTGATGGGGGTCAGATGAAAGGTAATAAAGCATTTTCTGAAAAGCTAAAATTCAAGCTTTCAAACGACACTTGCATGGGACTTGTCTTGAGTGCTGTATGCTCTTCTGTGCTCTTTTTTTATCCTTCAGAAATGTGCTCTCTGTAGCACCTAACTAGAAAAAGTGGGTTTCCAACAGCCATTGCATTGGCAAGAGTAATTTCAGAATTACAAACTTTCTCTTCCCACTATGCGCAGTGTTTACAGACATCTTCTTTTCACTATAATTGTCCTTTCCTTTTCTCATTGCTATCGCTAATTACGTCTTATTGTATGCTGATATGAGGATAACCAGGAATACAGAAAATCAGCAGTGGTTTTTACATATTTTTAGGTCAAACTTCCATCATGGAGGCCGGTTGATATAACTACTTTTTGCATATGCATATTCTATTAATATGGGGTGATAGTTGTCGGTAACTGCTGGTACCACATGCATATGCCTATGATCCACTACATGGCTGTTCTATCATGTTGCTGACTCACTGGAACTCTATTGTACAAGGCAAGGACTTGTAACACAAATTATTGTGTAGTTCCTCACATTACAATCCCAAGAATTGGAATATTATAAAAAAAGGTGGGGTCCATGGCTGAGGAGGGAACCGTCACAGTTTTACACATAAAGAGAAAGAGAGAAAGGAAATAGAAAAGAGAAGCAGAGAAAGAAAAGAGAGGAGGAAGGAGGGGTGATGGAGAGATGTGGGGGGTATGGATAAAAGGGGGAGGGAAATAATGTCGGTATGACCCAGGGGAAGGTGAAAGGTGACTGTAAGATTCAGTTTGGCTTATATCAAAGAGGGCTCTGCCCTCCACAGAATATGTAAATGTCCCACAGAGTCCAGGTTTTCGAGTACTCTTCTCGTTTATGTTGTAAAGAGAGCATCAGGTCCTCAAGCAAGTTCAATTCCTTGACCTTTTTTGAGCCAAAGTCCAATGGACAATGGCTGGACATTTTTCCAGGTAAGAGGGATACATGATTTAACAACATTAAGGAGGTGATGGAGTATTGATTTCTTGTAAGTTTTTGGAAACCTGGAAAATGAAAAAAAGCTAGGTGGTGATCCCATCTTGGATGTAATGTCAGCAACCCCAGCAGACTCAGGACCACCACTCAATTTACTATTTACAATATTTATTTTCACTCCTCTTCTGGTAGCTGCATAAAAGGTTATGTAGGGAGATAAGGGAAGGGATGAAGGAGCCAGAGCAGCTCAAAGAGGAATTTGATGCAGAAGATGACAGAGCGGCAATGTGCTACAGAATTGATTCTACCCGGAGAGGTCAAATTCCCCAGTGAGTTCAAATGCACATTCTAAGTGAATTTAAAAAAAACCTTTATGTAAAGGAAATATGCAGCAAGTAAGGTACTTGTAGTACTTGTTTTTTTGGTGTTTTTATATGCAATTTAAGTTGCCAACAGGATATTTTTAAATGCAAAAAAAAAAATACATATGACTAGAGTACCAGCTGTGTCTACAGACTTCTGCACAGTCCTGATCGGGTTTTATCATAAAGATTTATCATAAAGATACATGCCACAAACCCACAAGGCACTGCAACTCAATACAAGGCCGGCATTATAAGTCTAACAACCAAAAAAAGACATTGTGAAATGCTTAGCTTGTTGGCTCCAACAGTGTTGGGATTAAGTGTATTTCCTGGCCCCCCAAGTTCTATCTATACATAATAGTATACACGACTGTTGTTGAAAGACAGCACATAGTGGAACAATACTCTTTTTCTCTACATGTAACAGCAGGAAGATCGGTTATAAATGCATTCTTTAGTATTCCCTTAGACTAAAGCTCTTGGGATCCTGCAAGATGTAATGAAATATACAAAATCTTTTTGTCATCAGTGCCTGCGATGTACTTAATGTAGAACCCCAGTCTTCAATCTGGTTGGAACTTTTATCACATTTTTACTGTTGTACATGTATCTATTAAGGAGACACAAAATTACCGCGATTTGCAGTGTTTTTTGCAACATTTTTACCGTGATTTCGATGCGTTTTTTTACGGCGTTTTGCCGCGATTTTGTGCAGGGCAAAAGGTCACCAATGTAAAAAGAAGAAAAACGCCCAAATCTGCCCGATTTAAGTGACAAAAAAGGGTCCGGAACTTGTTTGAGCTTCAGGCATTCGGCTTCAGGCAACATGGAGTGGAGATATAAACCATCTCCATTGAGAATAATGGATTTTTTCCCCTCTAGCGTTTTGTAGCTTCAGGCTTCAAGCTACAAAACGCTCAGGTGTGAATGCAGCCTTAAGCCCCATACACACGGTCGGATTTTTCGATGGATTATCAGACAATGTTGTCGGAAATTCCGACCGTGTGTAGGCACCATCGGACAGTTTCCATCGGATTGTCTGACGGACAAAGTCCTATCTCCTGCTGGATAGATTTTTTGACAACAAAGTCCGATCACACCAAATCCGATCGTGTGTAGCGAATTCCGACGGACAAAGTGCTACGCATGCTCAGATCACATTACAAGACCAAAGCTATTGGCTACTAGCCTCTACGTAGTCCCGTCGTAGGCAACAAACGTCACCACGTTCAGAATGATCGGATTTTCCGACAACTTTGTCCGACCGTGTGTACGCAAAACCAACATCGGACAAAGTACGACGGACATGATCCGATGGACCTGGTCCTCGGATAATCCGCGCGTGTGTATGGGGCTTTAGAGTTGTACCTTGAGTTGTTTTTTTGCTGCATGAAGTATCATGAATGATCATAGCAAAGCTTTTTGTTTTACTAAATTGTATCTTTTTTTCATCTAATTAGCATAAATCAAATGTTAGATTTCAAATCCAAGGTTCCAGCAAATATCTTTACTTGTTTTTTTTTTCAATATACTATTATTCACAGTTATTTATTCTTTTATATTTTTGTAATATGGTGATTATAGTTTGAGTGTTTTAACTACACTGCACCAGAGATTTGAAGTGAATACCAATTTGCTACTTTTTCAAATGTTCAGTACAAAATGTACATTATAAATGTGAAGAATATAGTTCATTTAATCACACTAACCCACAGACACATTTCTTTAGAAAGCTGTAATGTTTCACCATAAATAAATTACAAAGACTAAACAGAGTTTTGATCTTTTTTTTTTTTTTTTAATAAATCACTTATTTTAATAAACAATTTGCTTTTATATATTAATAGAACCTACATATAATATATGCATATATTTTTGCATTCTGATTATTTAATTCTTTGTCAGAAATTCTCTCTTTTTACAGGGTAATAGTAGGGCTGAAAAGAAATCTCTCTTAAAGAGGAGTATCCATAAAAAAAATTAATTAAAAGTCAGCAGCTACAAATACCGCAGCTGCTGACTTTTAATAATCGGACACTTACCTGTTCCAGGGTCCAGCGATGCAGGGGGTTGAAGCTCCGCTCGTCCCCCCATCCACTCGGCGGCGCCGGCATTGCAACTGTGGGCACCCGGCTGGGGCTTCACAGCCGGGCACCCACTGCGCATGCGCCAGCGGCGCCGCACGCCGTGATTGGCCACGCAGTCATCTGGGACCTCACATGTCCCAGATGACTGACAGGAGGGAGCTCTTCCGAGGGGAAGAGGCAGGCAGACTACGAGTTACCCCCTACGAGGGACCCCCTAGCAACAGGCATTTAGAGGTGATTTAAAAAAAAAATCCAATTACACATTTTTTTAGGAATTTTAAGCATTTTCTTTTTTTTGGGGGGGAGAAACACCACTTTAAGAGAAACATGGAGTTGGCTATTTCTAAACTCCTCCTGAAAGTACTAATTGTCTGGTCCAGAGGACATTTAAGCATCTTGCATCCTCAGAAGGTTGTCAACAATGGCAAAATGGGAAAGAAACTGCACTAAGGTATGCAGATAAATAGGCAAATATACTAAATATATGCAGATAAATAAATTGGGTCTGTATGGGGACCTGTTGGAAGCTGCAGCTTAACTGTATCACATATCTACAGAAAGGAAACAAGAGAAAATAAAATAAAAAAAGCTACACCCAGCTGGGCCCTCAAGTGATACTGCTGGTCGCCTTGTTACTCAATCTCCTTCATATGGACAACATGCCAGATCCTCTTCGTACTCTCGTATAGCACAGGGCTCATGGACAGGTGTGTGCAGCATGAAAGAGATAAGGGCTTCGATAGTGTAACACCTTCAGTTTATTAAAACATTTAAAATACAATGGTTGCACTTACAATTAGGAAGAATTTGTGAGCCTTAAGTCCGGTGTACTGGCCGGACACACACAGACAAACCCGTCCTCCCTAGATACTCCAACTGCATACACGAGGTGATGTCAGCACCCTACGCGTTTCATAATAGAGTTACGTCGTCTGGGGACACGGGCGGCGTACTGCGTCACCTCCCTTTATGCGGTAGCCACCTGACCAAGCCTCGCTCCGAGTTGTGGGTTACCATGGCTGCATCTCAGCACCAAACAATGCTCGCGAAATCCGCCAATGGATATCAGCGGGGCTCTGTCAGGCCTTACACTGAATCATAGGTTATCATGGCTGCCGCCTAGCACCACCATGAACATTGGCGGAACACTATCAGTATTGGTTTCCGCATCTACCAAAATGATTAACCTATAATCATAAAACAAAATACTTAACTTAACTTAAAAAACGAAATGTTAGAAATCGAGGAAGAAAGAAACTGAATTCTTTGTTCCTTATTTATTAGAAGACCACGTGTCACCGGACTAGTTAGGACAAGGAACAGGAAGGAGTTGTGGGCCCTAAAATCTATTCTGCATCACAATTTCATCACAATTTTAACAGTGATGATCAGTTAAAATATATGTCTGAAGGCATATATATATTTCACAAGTGTATTCAAAGTGAAATGAATAAAATATAAGAGAAGATAAATTAAATTAAAAACATAGCCGAAAAGGAATGACGTATGTTGCCTTGTTTCTTTGCTTGCATACAAGGCATCACTTCGTGTGACCAGACATATGTCTAGGCACAGTCTTCCCAGGCACTGTGTCATACCTTTGTGTGTCACACCGGTGACACACAAACCGGAAAAGCAGTATAGGGGTCAGAGGGATCACCAGCTGAAACCTGTAAAGAGCCCCATCTAGTGGCCCCTTAGCATTAATGCGTATATCATGCCCATTTTCATACATTAACTAAGGGAAGGATCTGGAAATAACTGTAGACCATAAAATCCACACCATTTACCTTGCCTGCAAAGAGACATCCCTTAATGTAACTAGATATACGTCTAAACACAATCCTTCCAGGCACCAATTTGTGATCATATATGGCACACTAGTGACACAGACACCGGAAGGACTATATAGGAATCCAAGGGATCAATACCTAAGACCTATGAAGAGCACCATCTAGTGGCAATTTAACATTGATACATGTCTAATTTAAATACTCATATACTTCCCTACCCATAGGAAGAGGTTTGGCAATGCCCAAAGGCAATAACTGCAATACTCAAAGGGCTTTTTGGCCAACCTACTTGAGTGGACACTCCAGACGTCAAATACATGTTTAGAAATAAGACGGATCGAATAAAGATCCAAACAACATGAACAACGAAATCAGAAGATTTCAAAAATCCATGTGTATTCCGACTTACCACAGATACAGACATCCATCCCTCCCTCCCTCACCCCCGGCCCAATCATCATATTGGCTCTGCCGCTCGGGCCTCTGCTCGACATCTTGGCTGTTCTGTGATTGGCTGCGTGGCCTGTGTATGTACGTCGTTATGCAGATCCGGCCGGCGCCAGCTCCTCCCATACGTGTGTGCAATCAGTCAGTGGCCGAGAATACGCTGCCAGTGCCTGGGCCTATCGTATCACAGGAGGAAATCCTGAAGAACCACAGGTAACAGCATTGCCAGTTAGGAGGAGAATTTTGATACATATATATATATATATATATATATATATATATATATATATATATATTGCTTAGAAAGTTGGACAGCTAAGCTATTGCTGGAAAAGATATTTGTGTGTTATATAATCTTCTTCACTTTTTGTATAGAAGTTACTCAGTCTCAGGCATACCATGCCCATATAAATATAGCCTAGAGAATGTACATCTATCTATATTGCAATGTATTGCAATACATCTGTTGTGGCCATATTTTGATCTTGATGAAAACAACCTATACTGTATTGCAATATAGAAAGATGTACATTCTCTAGGCAATATTTATATGGGCATGGTATGCCTGATGCCGCGTACACACGTGCGGACTTTTGCCGGCGGACCTAAGTCCAGCGGACAATCCGCTGGACTTTGCAGCTGAGTCCGCTGGACTAAAAAGCGAACGGACTTGACCACACACGATCACGCAAAAAGTCCGGCGGTTCACGCGATGACGTACAGCACGTACGACGGGACTAGAAAAAGGAAGCTCGAGATCCCAAACGACACCCTTTGGGCACCGTCAGCTAATCTCGTGTGTATCGCGTGTTAGTTGACGTTTGGTTAGAGACGATTCGCGCTTCTCAGACTCCTGCTTAATTCGCTCGCTTCTGCCGTTCAGTTTGTGCTTGTGAGGTTTGTATCTGTCTTTCAGTGCGTGTGGATCAGTTCCTACCTGTTCTCAGGCCGTGTGGATCAGTTCCTACCTGTTCTCAGGCCGTTCTGGTCCGCTCGTTCCTGTTTTCCAGGTCGTTCTTCATAGGCCTTGCTGTTCTTCAGTGCGTTCGGTTAAGTTGTTTGTTTGATCAGCCGACCGTTTTGAAGCCATGGAGTGTGGACGTACTCGGGAACGAGTTCGTGCTGTGCAGGGGCTCGGTGTTGCGGTTAACACCTTGGCCCGAGCCCAGTCCATGAACAGGGTGAGGAGGAGTTCATGGACCAAGAATTGGTTGCGCCAGCGTGACCAATTCTCGCATATGCCTTTGCTCCGTGAGATCCGTGAGAATAATCCTGATGATTTCAGGAATTATCTCAGGATGACGGACCCCATTTTTCACCGTCTGTTGGCTTCGCTGTCCCCTTATATTACCAGGCAGAATACCTGCATGCGGCAAGCCATCAGTGCGGAGCAGAGGCTAGTCGCCACGTTGCGTTACTTGGCGACGGGGAGAAGCTTGCAGGACCTCAAGTTCACGACAGGCATCTCCCCCCAGGCTCTGGGGCTCATTATTCCAGAGACCTGTTCTGCCATTATCCACGTCCTGCAGGAGGAATACATTAAGGTAAGTCTTCTCTTTTCAAATTACCTATGTCTTGTATGTTTGCTAATGTAGTGCATCAATGTCATCATTAGCTAATTACCATGATAGGACTATTCTATGAATGTCCCCTATTCCTGTATTTTTTTTTATTTTTGTTTTTTGTATAGTATTTTATGGTTGACTTATCGAAATTGCTTTAAGAATGTATTATTTAGTGGGTCACATGCATATTTCCTTGCACCAACCTCCCCAGCATGGAATCTTGGCCCCCTAAACACCCCTAGCCTAGTCACTTTCTTTGGTTAAAAATGTATCTTACCAGCTCCATTGTACTGCTTTACTCCCCCCCCCTTTCACCCCCCTTGCCCCTCACCCCTTTCACCCCCCTTGCCCCTCATTTTTAAATTGATTGCATGTGTTTTTGGTCAGCTTGTAATTAACCCCCCCCCCACTCACACCCTCTTTAATTAATTGCATGTGTTTTTGGTCAGCTTGTAATTAACCCCCCCCCACTCACACCCTCTTTAATTAATTGCATGTGTTTTTGGTCAGCTTGTAATTAAGCCCCCCCCACTCACACCCTCTTTAATTAATTGCATGTGTTTTTGGTCAGCTTGTAATTACCCCCCCCCCCCCCCCCCCCCCCACTCACACCCTCTTTAATTAATTGCATGTGTTTTTGGTCAGCTTGTAATTAACCCCCCCCCCCACTCACACCCTCTTTAATTAATTGCATGTGGTTTGGGTCAGCTTGTAATTACCCCCCCCCCCCCACTCACACCCTCTTTAATTAATTGCATGTGTTTTTGGTCAGCTTGTAATTAACCCCCCCCCCCACTCACACCCTCTTTAATTAATTGCATGTGTTTTTGGTCAGCTTGTAATTAACCCCCCCCCCACTCACACCCTCTTTAATTAATTGCATGTGTATTGTGTGACCTTACAATTAATTACTCCCCACCCACATCCCCATTATTATCTTCTCTGGGCCATCAGAGGGGTCATCAATCAGAGATTTGTCCCTTATCCTTAATCTTTTGGCTTTATTTCAAGGACTAACAAAATAAATACATATGTTGTTCCAAATTTTTTGTTAATTTGTTGTATTTAGTTTGGTGTTTTGCCTGGTTTATAATTAGAATTGTATCTTTCTGTTTGACTTCACAGTGTCCTTCCACGCCACAGGAATGGCAGACTGTGGCTTCCGAGTTTGCTGCCCGTTGGGACTTTCCCAACTGTGGAGGGGCGATTGACGGCAAACATGTCCGAATTGTGCCCCCACCCCATTCGGGGTCTTACTATTGGAATTATAAGGGGTTCCATAGTATAGTGTTGATGGCGGTGGTGTCGGCACAATATGACTTTCTTTATGTGGATGTGGGGAAAAACGGCAGGATGTCGGATGGAGGAGTCTTCAACCAGACGGAGTTCGGCCATCGTCTCCAGACTGGTGGCCTGGAGCTGCCACCAGATGAAGAGAATGTGGAGGGACTCCCGTTCGTTTTCATAGCCGACGAGGCGTTCGGTCTGGGTGACCACCTGATGAGGCCATTTCCCCAAAGATCCCTCACCCCTGAGAGGAGGATTTTTAATTTTAGGTTGGCCAGAGCAAGAAGGGTTGTGGAAAATGCCTTTGGAATTATGGCCAACCGTTTCAGATTGCTGTTAACATCCATACATCTGGCAGAGTACAAACTGAATACTATTATTCTTGCATGCTGTGTAATGCACAATTATCTACGGAAACATTCTGGAAGCTACACATTACCTATAGGGCCTGAGGCCGGAGTGGAAGGCGAGATGACAGGGCTGGATAATCGCCGTCTTGGTTTGGCCCCACAATCAGAACAGCAAGTGCGGGACCGTTATTTAAATTATTTTAATGGTAGGGGGGCCATTGCAATGGCAGCAGACCCTTAAAACATATTTTTTTTGGAAAGAATAAATACAGTTATTTATGTTTTAAAGATTGTTTTTTTCGTATTGTTTTGCTTTTAATTTTGCCTGTTTTATATGTTGTCCTAGTGCACTTATTAATAGTGGCAAACTTGTTTTGCGTTTAGTAAATAAGCCCCTTTGTCAATGAACCACAACATGTTTTGGTCAAACTGGTAGTATTTAAAAAGAAGAAGCCACACATTGTTTAATTTGTGCAAACATTTTTTTTTTTTTATTATAGTGCACATCCAAAATTTTTTATTTTTTTTTTTTTTTTGGTTGATTTCCTTTTTTTTTTTTTTTTTTTTTTTTTCATTTTTGGTGTTTTTTTTTTTTTTTTTTTTTGTTTAACAACATTTTTTTTTTTTTTTTTTAACAACAGTTTTTTTTTTTTTTTTTTTTTCGTTTTTTAATATTTTTTGGGTATTTTTCTAACAACATTTTGTTGTTTTTTTGGATATTTTTTTTTTTTCACAAACATAAAAACATGTTTTAAAAACGTAAAAATTTTAGCATTCTAGCATTCTAGCATTCTAAAATATTTACACAATGTAAAAGTAGGGAACTTACAAAGTTCAACAGGTAACCCATGTACAGTAGAAGCCAAATTTAGAATATGCACACTAATTTAACATGAAAATGGGTAATGTCAACATGTGCTATGTTCCATCATGGGGAATCAATGGACGTGTTTTGTGTGTGAAACCCCTTCCATCTCACCTACTAGCATTAGGGGTTGCAAACACAAAATGCGTCCATTGAGATCCCCTGATGGCACATAGCACATGTTGACACACCATGTGCATATAAAAAATTTGGCCTCTAACATTTGGAAACAATAGCGGATCAAAAGGGGAATGAAGGACATGATTGATGTTAGGAAATGGAAAAGGGGTCTTTAGATTCTCCCCAAAACATCAATCATGTCCTTCATTCCCTGCTGCATGGTGGCCATCTCCTTCTGCATGTTTTCCAGCTGCAGATTCCAGGCCATGATCTGGCCAATAAGCCTGTGGGCACTGTCTGTGGAAAATGGCTCCGCAGCTTGTCCTTCCACAACCAGATCAGCATCACCTAAAAGTTGGGTAGATAAAACACAAGAAAAAAAGTGTCAAAAACATGCAGACGTTAATTTATTAACTCAATCTGTGTTCTGAGACACTCGCTTGGTGGGGTGCAGATTTGATCCACTTCAAGCACCTCTTCCTCCACATCCACGCGTGGGCTTGGGCTAACTGCCCAATTAGTCTGGTGAGGCCGGGAGGTCCTGGTAGGTTCTGATTGACGTCTGAGTCTTTTGCCCCCTATGGTAATGGAACACAAAGGTACACTTTTAATCACACTGATATTTGAGTGCCGAAATATGATTATTAAACATTGTTTAAAAGTGTTGTCCAATTATTAGCAGTTTGTTAGAAGATCCTACTTGAATACAGAATTGAAATGTCTATCTAATGAAACTCCAATACTTAAACCGCCCTTCAACCCTAAAGTTGAACTTCCGCTCATTGGATCCCTGCACCCCTGTGGTGTCTTATTTGGAACCTTTTAGGGGGGAGGGGTTGCAGATACCTGTGTAAGGCAGGTATTTGCACACACATCCGGCCATAGACTCCCACAGAAGTATACGCCACATCCCGTCCCACCGTGCTGTCTGCTGGGACACACAGGGGTCCCAGAGCTAGTGTGGACCAGTCCTATTGCATTGCGCAACTGGCGCATGGCCAATAGTGACCGGGGAAGTGAAGCCGCAAAGATAAATTTCATGATTCCAATATGAAAGATTGTAGCTGCAGCATCCAAGGGGCAGGTGAGTGTACTTCTTAGAAAAGTCACCACCTACAGTATTTGTAGATGATGAGCATTTTTTAAGAATTTGGAGCTTGACACCCTGCTTAACAGATTTATCCCCCCCCCCCCAAAACAGCTTCTGTAGTCCCTGTGTAAGTTACCCATAAAACCCTTACTACAGCAGTAATAGTATAGATAGTGACAATAATAAACAACCCTACAACTCCAACAACCCAAAGCCAGGTAAACTGAATAAACGTTATCAAGACAAACGAACTTTCATCAAGTCTTCGCAAGTTTCACGTACGAATGCTAATAACATCTGCGCAAGTTTCACGTACGAATGCTAATAACATCTGCGCAAGTTTCACGTACGAATGCTAATAACATCTGCGCAAGTTTCACGTACGAATGCTAATAACATCTGCGCAAGTTTCACGTACGAATGCTAATAACATCTGCGCAAGTTTCACGTACGAATGCTAATAACATCTGCGCAAGTTTCACGTACGAATGCTAATAACATCTGCGCAAGTTTCACGTACGAATGCTAATAACATCTGCGCAAGTTTCACGTACGAATGCTAATAACATCTGCGCAAGATTAGACATATCAAGTATAACCATAGTAGCGCACGTGCTTGACTTACTTTTTTTGATGGCTTTTCGAATTCTCCTGTACTGATCGTGCTCCCTGGATTTGATGTCGGACCATCGCTTGCGCAGTTGATCCTTGCCCCTTCGTACGCCGAATTTATGCTCCAGGGTGCTGACGACTGTAGTGAGAATCTTGTCCTTGCGCAAGTTGGGTCGAGGGTACGGGCCATTTTCCCCGTCGTAATCTTCCCTTTGGAGGATGTCCACCATCTCCACCATCTCTTCAAAGGCCATATTGGTGGCCTTATATCTGCTGCTGGATGCAGATGTGTTCGCTTCTGGGCTTTCCTCCGCGCTACTGGCTGAGAATGTGTCCGCCATCTTCATGAATGTATTCACCCACAATGCAACGAGGGGAAGCGGGGCGGGGAATACTCGTCAGGAGGAACGTCATGGGCGGGCGACGCGGAGGACGCAGGCGGACTTCGACGCGTGCGCAGTGTATATAAGGCTGTTTGAAGGCCCCACGTGTTCCCGAACGGAAGTAGCGAGCGCTCTGTACGAAGGTAAGTGTTTTCTAGGATGCATTACTGTGGTTTATTGGGTTTTGGGCCTGCATTTTTTAAGGATATGTGTGTGTTGCTGCCTGTGTGTAGGGGTTGCTGCCTGTGTGTAGGGGTTGCTGCCTGTGTGTAGGGGTTGCTGCCTGTGTGGGTGTGTTGCTGCATGTGTGTAGGGGTTGCTGCCTGTGTGTAGGGGTTGCTGCCTGTGTGTAGGGGTTGCTGCCTGTGTGGGTGTGTTGCTGCCTGTGTGTAGGGGTTGCTGCCTGTGTGTAGGGGTTGCTGCCTGTGTGTAGGGGTTGCTGCCTGTGTGGGTGTGTTGCTGCCTGTGTGTGGGTGTGTTGTGTAATGTTTTGTTTGAAAAACTGGATGTGCGTTTTTAGTAACATTTGTGTTTTTGGTCTTTTGTATTGCCATTACTAACAAAACAGAAACAAACATGTCAGCAGCCCAGTTAAATCCATTTAAGGACCAGCAGTTCATGTCGGAATTCATTGCGCTGTACCGTAAAAATGCCAACCTGTGGCAGCTGAAGAACCCTTTATATGGAAATAGGGATGTTCGGAAGGTAACACTGGGGCCACTTTTGGATTTTGTGAAGACTCAAGTCCCCAACGCAGACATCAAGTTTGTTGAAGCCAGAATTTCAAGTTTAAGGCACATGTACAAGCGGGAGCGCAAGAAGATTGAGGAATCAGTCAGATCAGGAGCAGCAGCAGAGAATGTTTATGTACCCAAGCTGTGGTACTACAACCAACTGGCTTTTCTAGGTGACCAGATGGAACCCAGGCAATCACTGTCCACTCTTCCCTCCACCCTTCCCTCCACTCTTCCCTCCACTCTTCCCTCCACCCCAGCTGAGGCTTCCACGGAAGGAGAAGACCCCTCCACCTTGGAGCAGGCTGATGCGCCCAGCTGGAGCCAGGTATATATTTTGTAGCCTAAATAGTGATTGGGTGAATATTAATGATGTCAACGTAAAAATGTGAAACAATTAACACCCTGAACTCAGAATTGGGAAAAAAACTGCCAAAAATTGCGCACACTTCTAAAAATTGTTGGTGCTACATATCGATACATATATAGTGTATACATACATCCAGTAGTGGCCAAAAATGCCTTATACAACATTGGTGATCTGCTTGGAAAATGCAGGGGTCCAAATGATAGCCTTTTGGATCTTTTTTTAAATTTATCTGCACGTTCATAAGTTTACAATTGGATGATTGAGGAGGCCATAAACCAAAAAACATGTGTTTTGATTTTTAATTTTATTTGCACACAGGATGAGCTGACCCAGGATGATGCCGGGACAAGTGGTATGGAGGAGGAGGACATGACCAGCGAGAGCCAGGAGGTGGCTGGGCCCAGCACGAGCCAGACTGTCAGCCAGACTGTAAGAAGTCTACCTCCACCCCTGCCCTTACCCCCAAGAAGGCCCAGGAGGATGACCATGGTTGAGGAGGAATCACTCAACCTTATTCGGCAGGCGAGTGAGATTCTCCAAAGACCCCCCATTCCAGAAGAGGCCTATGCCACCTACTTGGCCAGCAGGTTGCTGGAAATGGAGAAGGGCCAACGGCACCTGTGCGAGTGCCTAATTTTTGAAGCTATTAAGGGGGGTTTGAGGGGTCAATTAAGAGAATCCACCCGCCTGACACATGAAGGCCCGACAGCAACTTCTCCTCCTCCTCCTCCTCCTCTTCCTTCTTCTCCTCCTCCTCCTCCTCCTACCACAAGTCAGCCTCCAAGGAAGCGTGCAGGGAAGACTGCAGGGAAGAGTGCAGGGCAGCGTGGTGGGAAGAGTCGGAAGTGATTGCCTGGCTTCAGTCTGGTCTCACAGAAGACACAGGCTGTTGTAGTGCCACAGCTTGGGGACATAGATGTCATCTGCTGCTGTTCCTGGTCTGTGTGATTCCTGGTCAATCTTCTTGTGCTCCCTATATTGGATCAAATATGCCCAAGCTTAATTTTTGCCTTCACAAACTTGATGTCTGCCATTGGGGCAAAAAGTCTTCACAAAATCTCAAAGTGGCTCCAGTGTTGCCTTCCTATTTTGTTTTGCCTTGTTTGTTTAAACCACAATAAATGGTAATTTAATTTCCAGAAAATAATGATCTACGTGCTTGTTATTCAAAAACATAGTTTATTTAGGAGTAGGCAGGTACATGTCTAAATTATATGGAGGGCATTTCCAAAACGCACATTCATTTGACAATACAAGTGTAAAGTGCAACTTCAATGGAACTGCAAGTGCAGTCGCTGGAAAGGTGAGGGTTAAGATCTGAATTAAGGGCAAGCTCTGCTGACTCCACAATTGTATCATGTGTAATAACAAATCCTTTTGATAACCAACAAATAATAAAATATATCTAAATAGAGATATATATACATATATATATATATATATATATATATATATATATATATATATATATATATATATACGTATATATCTATATATCTATATCTATATCTATATATATATATCTATATATATATATATATCAATGTATATATAGATATATATATTTTATTTTCTATTGAGATATATAGATATATTTTTAATTTGGTGATTTGGATATATATATATATATATATCTAGATATAGATATATATACAAATATATAACTTCACTAAAGAATGCTGAAGAAAAAACGTTCGGGAGTACTCTGCGTGAATATACAAGCAGCAAGGCAAAATCATTCTTCAAGTACGATAACATACAAATTCCGCTGTCAGAAAATACCAAAAAAAGATCAGCAGCGTGACGATTGTGCTAGCTTCAAAACAAAGGCTAGTTTTACCAGACCGAGCGAGTCCGTGACATACTTGCTACTGAGCATGCGTCCTTTTTGGTACGCCGGACCATACTACACACGGCGGGATTGTCCGCCGGACTGCCAAGTCCAGCGGATAATTTTAAAACCAAACTTAAAACTTTAGTCCGCCGTACTTTGGCCAAAAAAAGTCCGCCGGCGCCCACACACGAGGGGATTATCCGTTGGACTTCGGTCCAGCGGATAATCCCGCGGGATAGTCCCTTCGTGTGTACGCGGCATGAGAGTAACTTCCATACAAAGTGAAGCTGAATT
Organism: Lithobates sylvaticus; assembly: GCA_028564925.1. Lineage (NCBI taxonomy): Eukaryota > Metazoa > Chordata > Amphibia > Anura > Ranidae > Lithobates > Lithobates sylvaticus. The sequence continues at coordinate 286,119,664 of CM053026.1, forward strand.
ATCTCAAGAGCCATTTCACACTGCCATCTGGCCGCGTTATCGGTAAAGCGCGGCTAGTTTTAGCCGCGCTTCGCCATCATTTTACCCACACTGTTCGGACGCTAGCGGGGAGCTTTTAACCCCCCTAGTGGTCGAAGAAAGGGTTAAATGTGACTGCATCGCCGCTGCCGAAACGCCCATCCCGCCCCCCCCCTGAAAAAGTTCTGCGGACGCCCATGTATATATATATATATATATATATATATATATATATATATATATATAAGGAAAATTAAGCTGAAGCAAATTTAAAGCTGAACTTCACCTGAAAAAGGAAGTTCCAATCATCCTTCTCCTTTACTCTCTCATCATTGTCAACCCACTGCCACTTCTGGCCTGTTTTCTATGGTGAACAGAGTGGAAATTCAGCTCCCCCCTCCATACTTATGTCCCAGGAGACTGCAGGACCATTGAGAAAATGTAGTGGGTCCTGCACATGCGCAGGAAGAAGCCAGCTATGAAATACCAGGGAGTCTATGGGCAGAGGCTTAAAGTATAAAGACTTTCCTTTTTTCTGACTCTAGAAAGCTCCCTCCAGCACTGTGGCCATTCCTCCACCCCTGCACTGATGTTGCTTGTGTAATGCTGTAAGTGAGAATCCAATGGTTTTCAGGGGGGCTCACATGGCCAAATGAGTATGTCAATGAAATGAATGCACATTTTAAAAAGCTGAACAGTTTTTTTTTTATTCTACTGTGGGCCTTTGACTGCATAGGCAATTTTCTGGAAAGGTGAACTTCGCCTTTACGTCAATGTAGAGTCTGTCAACAACACTTTGATGGTGCTTGAATAGAAAAGGTTGTTCATAGTTGGCTGGTCAAGGTCTAATAAGGTCGTCTCAACTAACGGGAGCTGAGTATGTTTTCTGGCTATTTCTACAGCTCTCTATTTCTCTGATTTTTATGTCTTCAGTCTAAGAAAGCATGTATTTGATAGAATCTGTCATTAGAGATGAGCCAGTCCAGTAAATCTGTCTGATTTGCTCCACTGAGTGAACAAATATTCTATGTTATCTAGAAAATGACAACAACTCACTTCCAAAACTGTATAGTGCTTAGCAGGAGTCCCATAAGTCCCATACTAAGGAAATACTATACTCATTAGACTCTGTCCTAAAACGTAAGTGGATCCCACTCACTCTGTCAACTGCTTGAAGTGGGGATTTACGCTCCTTCATAACCAGGCCATTTTTTGCAATACGCCACTGCGTTACTTTAACTGACAATTGCGTGATCATGCAACAATGTTCCCAAAGAAAATGTATGTCATTTTTTCCCACGAATAGAGCTTTCTTTTTGTGGTATTTGATCACCATTGGGTTTTTTCTTTTTTTTGTGCTATAAACAAAAAAACTGACAATAAATCTCAATTAGTATATATTGATTGGTTTACGCAAATGTTTTAGTTTGGTTTACAAACTATGGTATATATTTATGTAATTTTTTTTTTTTATACTAGTAATGGCAGTGATCAGGGACTGCAATATTTCAGCAGACAATCGGACACTAACTGACACTTTTGACACTTTGTAGGAACCAGTGACACTAATACAGTGATCAGTGCTAAAAATATGCATTGGCACTGTATTAATGACACTGCCTGGGGAAGGGGTTAAACATCTAGGGTGATCAAAGGGTTACCTGCATTCCTAGCCAGAGTTTTTGCCTACTCTGTGTGCTGCTTTTATTAGGGGAACTGATGGATTTTTTTTCCTGCTTAGCAGGGACACAAAATCCATCCCTTCCACCTGTCAGAACAGAGATCTGCCTTGTTTACATAGGCAGATCTCTGTTCTGTGTGTTTTACTGATGATTGGCGGGTTTGGACAGACATCCAGTGTCTAGCACCCGCAGATCGGCTTCTGCTGTAATTAATCACATCAAAAGTGGCCTGTCAATGTGATTCTGCGAGGGAGGCCCTATAGCTGTAAATTTGCTATGGGGCAGTCCAGAAGTGGTTAAAGCTGAACTCCAGGCAAAAATATTTTTACATAGTTTGAAACGTGATGCCTTACCTTTACACAACATAAATATGCCTTCCACTGAGTAATCACATTTTTTTCCTGCATAATAAAGGATCATTCATCTTTACTTCCATTTCATAGGACTGCTGGCTGCTATTCCCACACCTCCTCCAGCCACCAGTCTTGTAACAACCCTGTGTAGTTTATTCACAGGGTCTTACCTGCCCACTGTGGAGTTCTTGCAGTGTAGTGGGCAGAACCCATGTCCCCGTCTGACTTACTCACTGTGGAGTTCTTGCAGTGTAGTGGGCAGAACCCATGTCCCCGTCTGACTTACCCACTGTGGAGTTCTTGCAGTGTAGTGGGCAGAGCTCATGTCCCCGTCTGAAGTACCCACTGTGGAGTTCTTGCAGTGTAGTGGGCAGAGCTCATGTCCCTGTCTGACTTACCAACTGTGGAGTTCTTGCAGTGTAGTGGGCAGAACCCATGTCCCTGTCTGACTTACCCACTGTGGAGTTCATGCAATAGTGGAAGGACCGAGGTTCTGGTCTGGCCCACCCCCCACAAATCACGCCATTGGATTGACAAGCCGGTGTAGTTTTCTGAGTCATGCTGAACATCCTTCAGATGTGACGTTGGGCACCTCACCGATCCCTCCTCCCAATGTCTGGGCATAGCTGCAGGATCAGAAGACGCTGTGACATCATCCATTTACAACTAAAATCGATCCCTTAGAAGTAAGTAACTGAAAAACGTTCTGCTTTTATTTACATTGCATAAGGAAAGGAAGTGCAGAAGTAAAAATGAGCCCATACTGGAGTTCTTTTTTAGAAGAAAACTCTAAAACTTTAAAAATATAAAGCATATAGCTTATATATTGCTACATGAGACAATTTGCTCCTGACTGTTATCGAAACTTTCTTTATTATTTTTCTATGCAGGTGCTGTAATTTTCTAAAACTGTTCTTGTAATATGGTAAATAGACATGTGCACACTGAAATATTTTGTTTTGGAATTTCGGGTTCGTCCGAAAAATTATTTTTTTTAGTTATTCCTGAAATGCGTTTTTATTTATTTTGTTTTGTTAAAAAATGCATTCGTATGAAAATCCAAGTTAATTAAGGTCGAATCTGTCAATTTAAGGCTTATGGTGTCTGTTGAATGCTCCGCCCACAAGCTGTAGTAGAATTCTAATGTTGTTTGACTAGTAATGATTATATTTATTAATTATTATTACTAGTCAAACAACATTAGAATTCTTCTATAGCCTATGTAAATGTCTGCTCGCGGCGATCGTATGTTTTTAGCTGCTTCGTGGAATCTTCATGTCTCTATAATGTTGAATCTTTTCTCTCTATGTCGAATAATCTTGGACTAATTGAGTTTGGCTAGGCACATTCGACCGCAGATCTCTATTGTCACCATCATGTCGAATCTTCTATCTATCTATATCAAACTGTTGTCGCAACATTACGAAAATATAATGGATACAAATATAAAGCAATTTTTATTTCAGATCTTTCAGATTTCGTATTCTGCGCGTTTGTTATCGTTTTGTTAAAACAAGCGCGAAAATCCCCAGAATTCGGGCGAAAATGCATGCAAACGATAACGATTGCACGTGTCTAATGGTAACTCGCAGGCGATTGTATGCTGCATGTCACATCCTGCTTGTGTGATTGTCTTATTGGTTTTCCCAAAATCTGTCAAAATACACGTACCTCTAGAAACAAATTAGATTTTTTTGGTGAGATCAGTGCCAAGACAAAATCCTCTGGCACCCAAAGTGAGGATGGCAAAGGATGGCAAAGGATGCCAAAGGGCCCCCCCCCCCCTCGTCCCCAGTTTTAAATTTAGCAATACAAAAACAAACACAAAATTGTGTCACTGGTTACACAAGGAGATCTGCTGCAACCTCCCAATGAATTCCGCAGGACTGAAATATGAGTTTGATAGCTCAGCTCTGCAAAGAACAGGGAATGCAGAGGTAGGACAGTCTCCCAGTTCAGCTGCACCCCACGCAGCACGATGCACAAGCTGTCTCTTCTGCTTGGCTCTGAATAAGATACTCTCCAAGGCTCATTCTCACCCAAAGGGATGGAGACCCACCAGCTATTCTTATTCACATGGGCAACAGCCCACAGCTTTTGGTGGATTCTTACTGCCAGAGGAACAGCTGCAAGTACACAGTGTGCAGTGTGGTCACCTGCACACATGAACGACCAGTGCTTCTGCTGTTTACATTTGAGCCGTTATAGGCAAATAGAGCCCTTTTCTAGCCCTGGAACCTGACATTTTGTGCCCTGGCATTGCCACACACAAACAGACTGCAGCTTAATCTGCCAGTTTGTATGTAGTTATAGCTGCCTCTGAATGCAGCAGTCTATCTGTGGTCATTTGCTTGTTTGACACTTTGAACTAAAGCTGATCAGCTACTAATAATGAAGAAAGACCCTACCAATAATGTATTAAGAAGGAGCATGTTAAAGCAAACATGAATCACTTCCGAACAAACAATGGTTGAATTTGTGAGAATGCTTGCTAAAACCAGAAAGCAGAACTTTAACAAAATTTTTGCATATATTTCCCATTTGGATTTTGTTACTTAGATATAAAACCACGTTGCAGAAACAAAAGCTGCTGTAATGAGCTTACCAGGTGTACTTGGTGATGCATGTGCACCCCACTGAAGTGATTCCTTACAACGTTGACATGCTGCCTAGAGCAGTCCTTAATGCCAAGGTTTAGTGGTTTTGAGTGCTGTAGTCTTTTCTCCACCAATCAGACATAATCCTACAAGATGTCCCAAGTAGCTTTCTCTTGCACTATGTACAGGGAGATTATTCCCTTGACTTGTGTTATAAGTGGACAGGACCTCTTGACTGGAAAAGCTAAAGATGGCTGAAACATGACTATTACTTAAATTCAGAGCGAATCAGGAAGGTTTTGTGTTGGAAAGATAGAGCTCCCTGATAATTTGTTTTGTGATTAGAGTATTTTTTTTAAATTAACATATTGGGGGTTATTTACTAAAACTGTAGAGTGCAAAATCTGGTGCAACTGTGCATAGAAACCAATCAGCTTCCAGGTTTTATTGCCTAAGCTTAACTGAACAAGCTGAAGATAGAAGCTGATTGGCTACCATGCACAGCTGCTCCAGATTCTGAGTGCACCAGTTTTAGTAAATCTACCCCGTTGTGTATTTTTACTGTTATGCCGCGTACACACGACCGTTTTTTTTCTGTCGGAATAAACTCTGATGTTTTTCTTTTCTGACGGAGTTCCGCTGAAACTGTCTTACCTACACACGATCACACCAAAGTCTGACCGTCTAGAACGCAGTGATGTACAACACGTACGACGGGACTAGAAAAAGGAAGTTCAATAGCCAGTAGCCAATAGCTGCCGTCTCGTACTTGCTTCAGAGCATGCATCGTTTTTGGTCTATCGGAAACAGCAAACAGACGAGCGGTTTTCCCGATAGGAATTGGTTCCGTCAGAAATATTTAGAACATGTTCTATTTCTAGGTCTGTCAGAATTTTTGAAAAAAAAAAAAGTCTGATGAGGCCCATACACGATCAGAATATCCGATGAAAAGATTCCGTCTGACTTTTTCTGCCGGAAAGTCCGACCGTGTGTACGCGGCATTACTATTATAATTTGTCATTTGTTTTTATATCACCTTTTGGTTTTATTCCTGCCCAGCAAGACTAAGAGAGGAAGGGGCAGTATTATGAGTACATTATAAACCAAGCTGTATTACTTCAATGTCGGCCAGGTCCAGGGCAAGGCTAAGATGTTACGTAGGGGTGTGTGGATGACAACACTGGCAAAACACAATTTCAAATTATTGAGCAGGTAAATCTTTGATTCTCAGGGTTTGGAGTTAAAATGTTTTTGTAAATTACAGTTATGCCGGAAATATATTCACTGGTGCTGCTCCACTCATAATTTACAGTGTGTGAGGTGGTGACACTTAACAAGTATACCCAGAAATTGGAGTCAAAGCACATTGATGCTTAAACATTATTTATATTGAACATTTTAATTATCACAGTAAGAAGGTAATTTAAAGCAGCGGCACTGCTAATGTTGAATATTATACACTTCTTCAGGCAGAAAAGGTACAGTTTGTCAACAAGGCACTTTGTCAATAGTGATGTAACATGAGCGTACAGACTACAAAATGCCTGAGGAGAATTTCCCTTGGATGAGGTATATGATTTTTAGATCACCCTGTGATCTCCCTGCGTCTGCTAGTGGGGGAACAGTTCTAAGAAGCCACCAGAAGAGACACCCTATAAGAGCCCTTTCACACTGGGGCGTTTTTCAGGCGGTACAGCGCTATAAATAGCGCCTGTATACCGCCTGAAAAAATCCGGCCCCATTCCCTCCAGTGTGAAAGCCGGCGGGCTTTCACACTGGAGCGGTGCGCTAGCAGGACAGCAAAAAAAGTCCTTCTAGCAGCATCTTTGGAGCGGTATAGGAGCGGTGTGTTCACCGATCCTATACCGCTCCTTCCCATTGATTTGAATGGGAAACCGCATCAAAACCGCGGCAATACCGCTGCAAAGCGCCGCTATGGCGGCGCTCTGCGGGGGTCTTTAACCCTTTTTCGGCCGCTCGCGGGGGGTAAAACCACACCGCGAGCGGCCGAATACCGCAGGCAAAACTACGGTAAAGCAGCGCTAAATATAGCGCTGCTTTACCGTCACCGCGGCTCCCCGCCCCAATGTGAAAGGGGCCTAAGAGGAAATCTACTTTTTCCCTCCTTGTCAGGTACAGTGCATCCGGAAAGTATTCACAGCACATTTTGTTGTATTACAGCCTTATTCCAAATGGATTACATTTATTATTTTCCCACGAAATTCTACAACTAATTCCCCATAATGACACCGTGAAAAAAATTTGCTTTAAATCTTTACAAATTTATTAAAAATAAAAAAGGCCAAAAATCCCATGTACATAAGTATTTACAGCCATTACGCAATAATTTGTTGAAGCGCCTTTGGTACCAATTACAGCCTCAAGTCTTTTTGAGTATGATTCTACAAGCTTGGCACACCTATTTTTGGGTAGTTTCTCCCATTCTTCTTTGCAGGGTCTCTCAAGTTCCATAAGGTAGATGGGGAGTGGCGGTGCACAGCCATTTTCAGATCTCTCCAGATATGTTCAATCGGGTACAAGTCTGGGCTCTGGCTGGGCCACTCAAGGACATTCAAGGAGTTGTCCCGTAGCCACGTATTTGTCCCATAGCCTGTATTTCTTTGTCAAAATGGATGCCCAAGTCTCTTAGTATTTTGGTATCCAATAGGCCTACTTCCCCAAGATGGCTGTCTGAAGCTTATAATGGGGACAACATTTTCCCTAATGGTCTCCTGCCATCCTGAATATATGACTCAATGCCACCCTCAGGTGGGCAGATAGACTGCAGCCCAAAACCTTGAATGAATGATTTGTATAGCGCTGCAAATGCGAACTGAATCGCCTCAAGGCGCTTGGTCTGTCCTTTGTTGTCCTGCTTTATTAGAAGAGGTGGGTCTTGAGTTTTTTTCTGAAGGCCCGATGGTTTTCTTCTAAGCGGATGTTGGTGGGTAGAGCGTTCCATAGCCGAGGTCCTTGGACTGCGAATCTTTGTTATCCCTTAGATTTGTAGCAGGCTTTGGGGATGAGAAGGCGGTTTTGGTTTGTTGATCGAAGGCTGCGATTATGTATTTTTTTATTTTCTCACATAGGTATTGAGGAGCGTTTCCTTGTGTACATTTGTGGGTGAGGCAGAGGGTCTTGAATGTGATCCTATCTTTTACCGTGAGCCAATGGAGGGTCCTCGGGGATGGGGAGATGGATTCACAGGTTTTTTTTTCCGGTGACTAGTCTTGCTGCTGTGTTTTGGACGACTTGTAGGCGTGCAATCTGGTAATCGGGTAGTCCTATGTAGAGGGAATTTGCGTAGTCAGGTCGCGAATTGATGATAGTTCCAACTACTACTGCTTTACCCTTTTCCGGGATGAATGGGATAAGTCTGCGTAGCAGGCAGAGAAGATGATGGGATCCGCTGATTACTGATCCTATTTGTGCATCCATGGTCATCTCTGAATCAAAGATGACTCAGAGGCTTTCGGCTTTGGTGCTTGGAAGGATGGTCTGTCCAAGGATGGTCGTGGTGTCCATGGGGTCTTTGTTTTTTTACTTCGGTTTGTGTTGGGGAGCAGAAGTTCTGTTTTCGATCCATTGAGTTTGAGGGAGCTAGTGGTCATCCAGTCATCTATCAATGTGAGTAATTTTTCTAGTTCCTGGTATTGGTCTCTTTGTCCGTTGATACAGAAGTACAGTTGAGTGTCGTCAGCGTATGAATGAAAGCATAGATCCGATTTGCTAATCATTTTGAAGAGTGGCCGGATGTAAAAGTTGAAGAGTACTGGTGACAAGGGTGATCCTTGAGGGACTCCATAAGAAATTGCCCGGGTTTCAGAAGTGAAGACTCCTAGTTTCACTGTCTGTGACCGGTTTCCTAAGAAGGAAACGAACCATGGAAGATCTAAATCTGTAACTCCTGCCACCTCCTTGAGGCGGATGAGAAGAGTATTGTGGTCCACTGTGTCGAACGCTGCGCTAAGGTCCAGCAGTACCAAAAGACACGATTCTCCGTCATCAGCTGCTTCCAGAGCGTCGTCCCATATTTTCAGAAGTGCCGTTTCTGTGCCATGGCCTGGGCGGAAGCCTGATTGCAGTGGGTCCAAGAGTTTGTATAGACCTTCCTATATGTGAGTGCATTTAAAGCCTAACTCTAGTTTCATTTCACTTTAAACAGTATGTATAAACCATATGTGGTATCAGTTACATACAGTAGCTTTCAGTGTGAACTTCTAGTCCCATTTTGGGAACAAAATTGAATAAAGCTGAGTATTGCTCAGCCAATTACAGGTAGCTTTGTATTGTATTAATGAATATATGAATGACATATAAGAAATATGAAATGTATATATGAAATATGAATATAAGGCTTCATTTGAACAGCTAAGGTAGAGAGGCAGCAGGTGACATTACAAACTCTACCTAGTCAATCAGTATTCATAAAAATACAGGGCTTCCTGTGAATGGCTGAACAGCACTCAGGCCAAATTGATTTTTGTTTCTGGAACAGGATAGGAAGGCTTTAAAGGTATGGGATCTGTAAACCATTGCATACACAGGTGTGGGATTCAGAGTCACATCATATCTGATCTACTCTCTGGCAATGAGGCTTGGAGAGAATCAATGGTCTGCCTTAGTCCAAACATTGTTAACCACTTGACCTCCACTTGAGCTCCCAAAAATAGAGCTTTCTTTTGGGGGGGGGGGGGGGGGGGGGGGGGGGATTTCATCACCTCTGCATTTTTTATTTTTTTTTTGCGCTATAAACAAAAAAAAACTGACAATTTAAAAAAAAAAATATATATATTTTTTTCACTTTCTGCTATAAAACATATCCAAAACTGAAAAAAATCAAATGTATTCATAAATTTAGGTCAATATGTATTCTGCTACATATTTTTGATAACAAAAAATCCCAATCAGCATATATTGATTAGTTTGCGCAAAAGTTATAGCGTATAGAATCTATGGGACATTTTATTTATTTATTTATATATTTTTTTTTACCAGTAATGGTGACGATCAGCGACTTATAGCAGGCCTGCTATTTTGCTGTGGACATTCTGACACTAACTGAAACTTTTGACACTTTTTAGGGACCAGTGACACTAATACAGTGATCAGTGCTAAAAAATATGCACTGTCACTGTACTAATGACACTGGCTGGGAAGGGGTTAATAATAGGGGTGAACAAAGGGATGGCTGTGTGCCGAGCCAGTGTTTTACTACACTGTGTGAGGTGCTTTTACTAGGAGAAGAGGTGGAATCTATCTCTGCAGGGACACAAATTCCATCCCTTTCTTCCTGTCAGAACAGCGATCTGCCTTGTTTACATAGGCAGGTTGCAGTTCTGGCTCTCTGCCTAATAATCGGCGGGTGCCAGGGGACATCAGATACCGTGCATCTGCTGATTGTCTCAGCAGAAGCAGGCCGGGGGCGGCACACGTGCGTGCTCCCTACCTGGAAGTGTTGGATCATGTACAGTATATATACGTGATTCGGGGCACAGGTGCTGCCCCGTAGTAAAACTGCTATAGGCCGGACCTGAAGCCAGGACACATAAGTTTAGATAATGTGAGGCTAGGTGAATAAGGAAACTTGCAATCAGCTGGTTGGTCTCAACTGCTCACTTGCAGCCAATAGGGATAAAGCTTAACCTGTTAAAGTTTAATATGTAAAGCTAAAAGGAAGAGGAAATTAAAATAATGTAAAAAGCTTTATTCCTGTAAAAATGTCACGCACCTAGACATGAGTACCATGTAGTGCAAATGTTCAGCACGATATAAAGTACTAATGATAATGCCTATTAGGATAAAATTACCAGTAATAATGTTGTCCACTATAATGCAATACATTATAATAATGTCCAGTGGAGGGAATAAAATTCCCCATCATAACTTTCTACCTAATTGCTACTGCATTATTATAGGCTCCAATGCACTGAACATCTATATTTATCTAATAAAAGAAAGAACAATGTGCAAAGTTAAGTAGCCCGTAGCAACCAATAAGAAGTGGTAATGATTATTTATTCATTAACTGTAACTACTGACCTACCAGTCATAGAGCACATGGGATTGAGTATTTTTTACTGCAGTGACATTGGCACGGTGGCTTACGAAATAATCAGGGGAATGTATAAAGAGTGTCTAAGATACTCTAGAATTCTGATGTGCCTTCAGATCACTAATTTCAGTGCTGGCAACAGGATAAAATTACTAAAACAGGTGGCAGGGATTTTTGGAATCTGGCGCAGGTCATTTTAAAGGGCCATACCACCAGAAAAGCATTGGTAGGACTTTATTGAATTCTTCTTAATTTACATAGGTGCAGAATTCTATACTTTGAGCAACAAAAAATATGCTTAAGGCCCCTTTCACACTACCAAATGTTGCGCGATTTTTCGGGTGCGATTTTGCCACGATTTAAGGGAGACCGGAGGTCTATGAACCTGAACTTGCATCAAAGTCGGATCAAAGTAGTGCAGGGACTAGAATATCGTACTAATATGAATGGCTGTCATTGAAAATCATGGGGAACTCATGTCATGTGACTTTGCAGTCCCAAGTCGCAGGACAAGTCGTACAACTGTGAAAAGGGCCTAAGAGCTTTTTTAAGGTTTAAATTAACTGGGAAAGCATTAGTAAGCCTAAAAAGTTTTCATAGATGTCTACAGTATGTCCCCACTGGGGAGATTTACTGTACCCCTCTATTTGCCCTATTAACCATTGTTTCCAATATAGTGTCAATGAAACAGAAAAAAAGGGGGAAATCTAATGAAGACACTTTTTGTGGTGACAACTGTTTAAAAGAGAATTCCCCTCACATTGGAAAGATTACCTCTCACTTTCTGTGGTGTCTACAGGACAAGAAAAAAGGAATTCTCCCCATTGGCACACAAACAGCAAAAAATCTGGATGGGGATCTAACGCTTATACAAAGATAACAAAAAAGTTTTGGCTTTGGATATATTTAAATAACCTTTTACCTTAGGCCATAAAAATATAATACTACTATGAAATGTATTCTCCCATGCTGGTACAATGCCAATACCGCTGCCAGTATAGAATCAACATTTATGTATCCTGAGATACATTATGCACAAGATCTGCAAAAAAATATTGACCTGCATAGAAAAGTTAAACAAATTTCACAGAGATAGTTACTGCTTGGTAAAATTGAAAATTGAAAATAATGGTGTAGGCCAACTTTATGTGACTTTCCATAGGCGTGTTAATGAATACTTTGTGTTGCCATGAATTTTGCTCTGTTCAACTATGTAGGGCAAATTGCATCCTGCAGTCAGTTAAATGGGGTCATTAAAAATCCTAAAGAGGAGCTCCAGTCTCCTGTGTAAAAATTAAATGTCAGCAGCTACTAAAACTGTAGCTGCTGACTTTTAATGAATAGCCACTCACCTGTCCCATGATCCAGCAATGGGCTCATCCCAGCCGTTTTGCCGGTGCCGGCATCTTAACTGCGAGCACCCGGCTGTGTCAGCTTCATGGCTGGGTGCCCACTGGGCATGAGCTTCTGGGACCTGTCACGTGTCCCAGAAGACTGTGGGGAGGGAGGGAGGAGGAGAACTTCCCCTTTCAATACCCTAGGCGATCGGAGCAGAAGTGGGAGTGGGTACCTGTCAAAATTGGGTACTTGCCCCCCTCCCCAAAAGCTCCATTTCACAAACAGGAGCAGGGGAGGAGGCCTTAAAGCGAAACTCCCCCTTTTGGGTGGAGCTCCACTTTAAGTAGAGTCTGAAAGCTGTACTGTATGTTACATACCTCTGACTCCAGCACACTTTACCCTATGTTATATTATACACTACACTACACTATACACATTACCTAGTCCTGAACACTGTACTTATGCTCTATGTTGTCTGTTACATAGCTCTGACCACTGTTCGCCATATGCTCTGTTGTAGATTACATAGTCCTAACAGCTGCACTGTATACATTATATTGTACATTGCCTACTCCTGATGCCTGAACTATATAGACTTTGTTGAGAAGTATATAGTCCCCCCTAGTACCCTTTTAGGCTCGTTTGGGAAGCTCTCGGCAGGTGTTAGGAATGTATATCCATTTCTGATGTTCATCTTTGTCAACTGTTGAGATAACACACAGAGAATGAACTCTGTCCTCATCATGAAGAATAGCCATCCCTATAGAAGGGGGTGCTCATAAGTATTAAGCCTTACCCAGAAAAAATTGAGCAAGGAAGCTGTAAATTTCAAGGTGTATTGGCCAATTTGTTTATACTCAATGGTGCAAAAATCAACTACTTATGATTTTAACTTATCTTTCTTATCTTACAAAATGAACTTGGCAGCACCTCCAGAAAAATTCAATGTGGAAGAGCATAGAAGGACCATAATCAAGTTCCTGTTTCTCCAAGGGAAAGGTGTCAAGCAGATCCATGATGAAATGTCACAAACTTTGAGTGACAGTGGCCCTTCATATGCAACAGTTAAACATTGGGTTGTCAATTTTAAAACTGGCCATTTCAGTGTTGAAAGTGAGAAACTAGGTGGAAGGCCTGTTTCTGTGCCTGAAAATGTGAAAGCCATTGATGACATGATCATGTTGGACCGCCGAATATCAGCCAAAAGTATTGCTACATATCTGGTAATATTACGTGAGAGAGTTGGTGCCATTATCCTCAACGACTTGTAAATGAGAAAGCTTGCAGCAAAGTGGATCCCCAAATGTTGGACTTTTGCAGCCAAAGAGACAGAAACAGGCCTTCCACTGGTTTTCTCACTTTCAACACCGAAATGGCCAGTTTTAAAAATTGACAACCCAAAGTTTAACTGTTGCATAAGAAGCACTGGGTGGCACTGCACTGCCACCCAAAGTTTGTGACATTTCATCATAGATATGCTTTGCACCTTTCCCTTGGAGAAACAGGAACTTGATTATGGCCCTATGCTTTGGACCTGAAAAAGAAAGATAAGTTAAAATCATAGGTAGTTGATTTTTGCACCACTGAATATAGACAAATTGACCAGTACACCCTGCAATTTACAGCTTCCTCGCTCAATTTTGGTCTGGGTGGGGCTCAATATTTATCAGCCCCCCCCCCCTTGTAACTGTATTTACAAACAGATTCCTAAAACACTAAAATTATTACAATTTTCAAGTTTTCTCCTGTTTAAATAAAAAAGTTTAGAGTCAATATTATTTTGGCATTTGTAAAGTTTATAACTTTTAAATCAAAGTTTTATATATTTTTTTTTTACTATTTAGCTACAAATAAATGAACAGAAATGTACATTTAAGGTCAAGTGCACCCATGACTCTGGTATCACAGTTAAATTGATACTAAACACACACTGTTTAATTTACATTATCCCTTCTATTTCTATATTTGAATGATGGCACTGTAATTATTTTAATGCAAAAAACATCTACGTACCTTTTTTCCTCATGGATACACAGCTGTCACATGACCTAGCTATTTCCCAGCCTGTCTGCAGGGAAACAGTGGCAGGAGGAGCTACTAGTCCTCTACTACTGGTCATATGTTACAAATGAACCCCTTCCCGACCAGCCACCGCAGTTACTGCGGCAGGATGGCTCCCCTGCGCGAAGCGTCATAGCTGTACATCGGCTCTCTAAGATGCTTTTGCAGGCACGCACGCGCCTGCAGCGTGTCCCCGGAGCCAATACGCATGTCCAGCAGGTGCAATGACAGCTCGTAACAGAGCGAGAATCGGGATCTGTGTGTGTAAACACACAAATCCCGGTTCTCTCAGGGAAGAGGAGACAGATCGTGTGCTCCTACTAAGTAGGAACACCGATCGGGCTCCTCCTCTAGTCAGTTCCATCCCCCCCACACTTAGAACACACCTAGGGAACACAGTTAACCCCTTGATCACCCCCTAGTGTTAACCCCTTCCCTGCCAATGACATTCATACAGTAATCAGTGGCTTATTTTAGCAAAAAGTACAAAAAAAAAAAGTACAAAATATTGTGTGTTTTTTTTTTCAAAATTGTCATTCTTTTTTGTTTATGGCGCAAAAAATAAAAAAACGCAGAGGTGATCAAATACCACCAAAAGAAAGCTCTATTTGTGGGGAAAACATCAATTTTGTTTGGGTATAGTGTCGCATGACCGCGCAATTCTGAGTTAAAGCGATGCAGTGTCGTATCGCAAAAAATGGCCTGGTCAGGAAGGGGCAAATCCTTCCGTGGCTGAAGTGGTTAAAAAAAACTGACTTTAGGATACAGGAGTAAAAATGAATAATTAATACCAATAAACTGTTTTAAACTGTCATACAAATATATATATTTGAAATCAAATCTTTATTCATTTTTTTGGCAATAACATGGTGTGGGCAAATTCCTGACAGTCACAGGCTGTGTCCAGCCTGTGTCTTAGAATAACAAGGAGATGAAGTCTCCATCAATCAAGATGTAATACCCCACCTCCATTGTGTTTAGCTGGTTAGCAGGTATGGAGGTAGAGGGAAGGCTTGGGCTGTCATTTACCACTGTGTAAACGACCACATGTGTGACTCTTTAGTGGGCTGCTCAGATGTGATCAAGGAGGAAATGCTTAGCACACAAACACACTGAAACCCGAGCATGTGCACTAGCTGCCAAAATCCCAAGCTGCAGTGGGGACATGGACATGAGGGGGGGGGGGCAGGAGCAGCAGGATCAACCTGTTTTTTTGAAGAATACAAACCCCATAATGACTAAGTGAGTATGAAAAGCATGTAATAAAGCATTTATTGATTTTTTTTTTAAAGATGTGGGTTTAATGACACTTTACAAAAGCTTTTCTAAATAGAGAGCACAGTAGTAGATGTTCAGACTTTCAGACTCTCTCTCTTGCTTTCTCTCTCTCTAACTTAATTTCCATTTGGCACTGTATGAACATACCAGGCAGGGAGGGGGGGTAGGGATCAGTTCTTCTTCTGAATCATCCAACTTTATGTATAATTTGGAGCTTGAATTATTGAGTTCTGTAAATAACAGGTTTTCTCAGCAATGCAGTTACTATTAGCCTGGTAAACAAATAAAAAGAGGCCTAGAGAGAGAACCACGTTTGAGCACTTTCTACTACATACATTTTATATAGATACTGTTTGGGAACAATAATGGCAATAAGTACTGCTTACGACAGATTATTTTACTCTCTGCTTTATTTGTCAGAGAGTCAGAGTAAAGTTTCAAGTAGTGGTTCCAAGCGTAGCAGGGCCTTGGCTTGGCTTCTCAAGTTCGCCAAAATACTCATCTGCCCTCGTCCTTAGATTTGATTTAATTGTTAATTATAAGAGATGTAACTTGAATTCATCTCAGTAAATGGAAATGAGTTTACTGGAGGAAGCTTATTAAAGTGGTTGTAAACCCTTAACTATACCCAGTCAAGTGACCTCAGGTGAAATATGTGCTTTGTTCAGATTTCATGTCTAAGGTGTACAACCCACTTTAGTGTTTGAGCAATGTTGTGAAGATATTCCACAGAGTATAGGCATTCTAGTCTAGTAATAACCATCTTCATGCTGTTAATGAGCCTAACGTGGCTGCACATGCAGAGAGGGGCTCATCATCTTCTTTCATGTTGGTTCAACCGTACAGCTGCTAAGCCAGTAAGTAGCTCTGAAGACTTTATTAAATCAAATGTCTACATGAAAGCCAATAAAAAAAAAGAGCATATAAAGGACATCAAATCAGTTTCCAATTTATGTTATATTACTTTTAGATCTATAATTGAAATAAATAAAGGAACCTTATATACTGAAATTTACTTAGCTAGGTGAACACTGATTAAGTTAGCTCTGTTGCTATTAATTTAGCTTAGTAAATAATTAAACTCTATTTATGTCAACCAACATGATCAGATTTTCTGAAGGGAAATGTTGGATGTGAGCTTGTTGGCGGTAAGTCTGACCGTGTGTATGCTCCATCGGACATTTGTTGGCGGACTTTCAGTCGGACCAAAGTCCAAAGAACAAACACGCATTCTCGGAAGCAGAAGCGGTAGGTCTTGTAAATTAGCGTTTGTAATGGAGAATTAACATTCGTGACGTGGCAAATTATGAAAGCTCCAAATGCAGCGCACATTCTCTTCTTTTTTAATGGGATAATAATGAAGCTGCTTTTCTGGTGATACTGATGGAGTTATTGCAAACAAATTTCAGAAGACTTTTTTTTCTAGTGATATCAATATCAATTTTTAATTATTTGGGCAAGTTACCACAACACCATTATCCCGTAGTTTTTAAGAACAAAGATGCAATGGGGGATATTTACGAAAGCCAAATCCACTTTGCACTGAAAGTGCACTTGGAAGTGCAGTCACTCTAAATGTAAGGGGCAGATCTGAAATGAGGGGAAGCTCTGCTGATTTTATCATCCAATCAAGTGCAAGCTAAAATGCTGTTTTTTATTTTCCTTGCATGTCCCCCTCGGATCTACAGTGACTGTACTTCCAAGTTCACTTCCAGTGCACTTTCAAGTGCACTTGCAGTGCAACGTGGATTTGCCTTTAGTAAACAACCCCCAATGTGTCTCTATGTTGGTGTCCCTCGTCAATTTTACATTGTATTTTTTAAAATGTAACTGCCTACTCCCAAACTGTCATTTGAAGTAAAACACATAGCCAAGTATTATTCTCCACAATTTTTTATTGTGCATTAAAAAAATAAAACAAATAAAATTAGACATGCTATCTGCCAATAGAACTTAACCAAAAGTGCATTCTATGCATCCAAAAATATAGAAAATGTACCAAATCAAATCATTATTCAACCAAAAAATAATGTCACAGCAATAACTCCAGGGCCTTTCACGACATGTCTGGTTGACAAATGGCTGTTCAGAAACTAACTGAAAAGCACGAATCAACTCTCACCAAACTTCTACTAACATTAAATTAGCAGAAGGAGCCCAAAGTGTGGCGCTAAAGAGCTGAAAAACCACGTAGTGCATCTAGTACGTCACTACGTTCGTAATTGTTGGCCAACATTTGTGTGACCGTGTATATGCAAGACAAGTTGGAGCCAACACCCTTCGAACTAAATTACACGGTTTTGTTGTCGGAAAGTCCGATCGTGTGTACGAGGCTTAAGTCTTGCTAAAATAAAAATGAAAAACTGAAAAATCTGCATAAGGAACATAATGTACAGTCAGTAGGATGTGTCCTTTGTGCTAATTTCTCTTCTGCTAGTAGAAATCCTCCTCAGTCCATGCCTTCCCCAACCCCAATCCAACCACTGATTAATTCAACTAAGGGGTTGTCACAGCCTCTCAAAAATGTCCAATCAATGTCCGCCCCTTCTGCCTAGCTGCTTCATTCATAGAAGCCATACTAATGAAACACAGTCTATGAATGGAGGACTAGTAGGTAATTGATAGCTTCGCCGACCCCCCCCCCCCCCCATATTCATATAACAGAAAATTATTAACATAATAATATCTTTACACCGTCGTCTCTTTAGATCATTATACATTATACATATGTTAATGGTAATGGTAACTCCAACTCTGCCCTTGTAGTTTCATATATGCTTGCATCAAAATCCATCATTTTAACAAATGTTACTACAGTAGGAAAGAGTCATGACCATGACTATTCTACAGAAGGATACAGCTGATCAACCAGAAAGCATAAAATGTGTAATCTTATTGCCAAACATTTAAATCTGTGATTTTCTGCCTTCATATATATATATAGGCTGCTTACTCTGCTTGTACCTGAAATGTGAGCCGCAATCCTTCTCCCGTCATCCTAATAAACATGAGGCTCCATTCCTATGAACACTGATTTAAATAGAAAAATGGCTCCCTCCGTTCTCCGTTGTACATTAGTGATTTTATCTCAGGACTTAATATTTGAAAGATGTGTAGATCTTTTGTTTGGTTTCTCAGCTTTGATTTACTGGTTGCAAAGCTTTCTCATAAAGGAAAACAGAAGAAAATGCAATGAATCATATTGCACAAGACTAAAATATAAACTGACACCAAAGACACAAAAAAAAAAAATGAAAATTTCTGAGTCCAATGATGAGTAAAAAAAAAAAAAAAAAAAATAGGCAACATTTCTAAAGTGCTCACTGTAACAGTTTTTACTTTGTTCGCCTTCAAAAATAAAACGCTTACCCACTCATCGTAGATTAAAGTCAAGAACGATTTTTACAAGTGCTCACTTTCCAGCATCATCAATAAAAAGTTTAAAGTAAAATGTCTAACTTATTTTGCAGTTCCATAAAATACAATAAAAAGACTCTGTACAGCAGCTGACAGATCGCATTAGGACATACAGTTTTATTGCTTCCTCTTTTTAGAGGTAATGAGTCTACAGGTATTGGGGATCATGCCCAAAAGATGAGGCCATGACTTCTGTTCTCAGAAAATTTCTGATGCTAGTGAAATTAAATAGTTCTTTAATATTATTTTTTAAGTTCAATTGAACCTTCACCATTCCTTACTATAATGCACTCTGGCTGCATGTGCAGTAATAACAATGTGGTGGTTTTAGTTTTTTTTTTTACCGGTACTGCAGTGCTGGTAATTAGAGCAGTGTACAGGGGGGCATATCATAACCCTGCAGCACAAGACCACAAACATACTAATTACTGTATACAGTGCCTTGCAAAAGTATTCACCCTCCCCTGGCATTTTTTATGTTTTGTTGCCTCACAACCTGGAATTAACATGGATTGTTTGAGGATTTGCATCATTTAATTTACAGAACATGCCCATAACTTTGAAGATTTTTTTTTTATTATTGTGAAGCAAACAACAAATAGGACAAAATAACAGAAAAAGTCAATGTGCATAATTATTCATCCCCCTAAAGTCAATACTTTTTAGAGCCACCTTTTGCGGCTATCACAGCTCCAAGTCGCTTTGGATAATGCCCCATACACACGGTCGGAAATTCCGACGGAAAATCTCCAATCAGACCATGTTGTCGGAAAATTCAACCGTGTGTGGGCTCGGACTTTTTCCGTCGGAATTTCCGTCGGAAAAAATTTGAGAGCTGGATCTCAAATTTTTCGACAACAATATTCCGATCGGACTTTTTCTGATCGTGCCGAGAATTCCGACGCACAAAGTGCCACGCATGCTCAGAAATTTTTTTGAGATGAAAGCTAATGGCTACTGGCCTCTACGTAGTCCCGTCAAACGTGTTCGACGACACCTCGTTCTGAAGGATCGGATTTTCTGACAACTTTGTGCAACCGTGTGTATGCAAGACAAGTTTCGGCCAAAATCCGTTAGAAAAAAAACGACGGATTTTGTGGTCGGAATGTCCGACCGTGTGTACGGGGGCTTAGTCTCTATGAGCTTGCAACATCTAACCACTGGGATCTTTGCCCTTTCCTCCTTGCAAAACTGCTCCAGCTCCTTCAAGTTGGATGGTTTGCGCTTGTGAACAGCAATCTTTAAAGGGGTTGTAAAGGTAAAAGTTTTTTTCACCTTAATGCATTCTATGCATTAAGGTGAAAAAACATCTGACACTGCCAGCCCCCCCAGCCCCCCCGTTATACTTACCTGACCCCTCGAAAGTCATGTGCTCGCCCCCGACGTCCTCTTCTCAGCTCACCCTGGCCGTTGATTGGCTAGAGTGGATGAATTAAAAGCAGCGCAGCCATTGGCTCACGCTGCTGTCAACCACATCCAATGACGCGGCACGCCGGAGGCCGGGGCAGAGTGATACAGCAAGTAACTACGGCCGCCAGCTGTATCAGTGGAGCGCGTGTGCAAGCACTCCACACCATGAGAGGGAGCTTGCATGAACTTGTGGAGTCCTTGTGGGGGGGAGCCGAGACAGCCGCAGAGGGACCCCAGAAGACCAGGTTCGGGGCCGCTCTGTGCAAAACGAGCTGCACAGTAGAGGTAAGTATAGCATATTTGTTATTTAAAAAAATAAATAACATTTCCTTTAGTGACCCTTTAAGTCTGACCACAGATTTTCTATTGGATTGAGGTCTGGGCTTTAACTAGGCCATTTCAACACATTTAAATGTTTCCCCCTTAAACCACTCAAGTGTTGCTTTAGCAGTGTGTTTGGGGTCATTGTCCTGCTGGAAGGGGAACCTCCATCCTAGCCTCAAATCACACAGAGAGTGGTACAGGTTTTGCTCAAGAATATCCCTTTATTTAGCACCATCCATGTAATGACAGATCATGTGACACTTAGATTGCACACGGGTGGACATCATTTCACTAATTATGTGACTTCTGAAGGTAATTGGTTGCGTATGAATGCATACGCACATGCCAATTATCAGTTTTTTATTTCTGAAAAATTCTTTATTTTATGTATATATTTTTCTAATTTTACTTCACCAACTTAGACTATTGTGTTCTGATCCATCACATATAATTCAGATTAAAAAAAACATTGAACTAAAGGCTGTAATGTAACAAAATAGGGAAAAGGCCAGGGAGGGTGAATACTTTTGCAAGGCACTGTATGCAGCATGACTAATAATACATGGAGAAGGTTCAATCAAGCTTTACTATATATATTTATATATGTCTTGCAGACTCTTGCAGACTTTAACAGGCTCCCTCCTTTGAATAGCATGATAGTTATAAAGAAACGGTTTTGTGTCTTTTAGATTACCGGTATCATTTATTTATCACTATGATTAATTCCCCCACCAGTTTTTCCATTCTTCCTCTGTGTTAGTGGGTGGAAATTATTAGAAGAGCAATGCTGGGTCTGTTGTGTAATTTATTTTGTAGCTTGTCTTACAACCTGATTTGTCTAAGCGAGCCTATGGGAATAATAATAAGAGGGTGCGTTTGTTGACTTGTTTTAAAGGTGCGGGCTCTGGGGCTGTAACTCCAGCTGTAAATCGCAAGCATATTTTAGATTAGAGATTAGACTCTTTAGACTTCATTGGCTGCATGTTTGTTCCTAGTCTGTGATTCTCTAGGTAGCGAGGCTGGTATCGCAGTCAACTGCCCCAGAGTCTGCATCTTGAAAAACAAATCAACATTCGTAACTTTTACTTCTCTATCTATATTTAGTTCTCGTCAACGACACATAAATCACAAAGTAGTACTTTTTGCAGCTAAAATCAGTATGTTATATGGTCAATGCCCTAATACCACTACTAATAATCCCTTTTTTTATACCTTATTGCATGTCTCAGTCCAAAGCATTAGGTGTCATTTATGTCCGTTGCCTCCTTCCTATGCTATCATCAGCATGAATCACTTCTGACAAGTTTTCCTGACACCAAGAGAAAAATTATGACAGGGGAGGGCACAGCCTGTGATCGACAGCCCCACCTTCGTTCCTGTGTGCTGTGTTAAGGGGATTGTGTCCCTTCCCTCCAATCACCTCTCAGAGCTCTTCTCACTGATGTAACTTCAGCTCTCTACCCCCTGCTTTTCAGAGCTGAGAGACCATGTGTAAATTCTGCACTTTTAATGGATACTCTAGTGAAAAGATTTGTAGGTAAACAGGTACAACTTTCTAATGAGGGTTTGTTTCATCTCTGTGAATCACCTGAGGCCAGTCACTTCACTGGGTGTATGTGAGGGCTTACAACTGCTTTAAGTTGTTAATTACACTGTATTCTGTGCTAAATATCAGACTTCAAGTACCACCTTAGACAAGTGCTGGTAAGTGAATGTAGCCTCTTCTCCCTCTGCATTCCTCCTGCTGATGTCGGTCTCTGGCAAGTACTTGAAACTGGAGATGAGCATCAGCTACCAAAGCAGCCATCTACTTGTAGCTTCATTATCAGGCATCTGTGGATGGGGATTCTATCCGACTAGTCTTCTTCTTTAACATGCTAATATAATTTTAACAGTTGTTTACATTTTTTTTTTGTTTTTTTTGTTTTTTCTTTTAAACTACAGCTTTTGTTAAAATAATATCTGGTTATTCTGCCATGAAGTTCCTTGTTCAGGCACTTCCTGTTTTAGGGTAACAACTGTGTCCAAATTGCTCTCATATGTTGTCACCCTATCACATGGATTCCAATTGGACACTAAGCCCTCGTTCACACTGAACACGGCTTGAAAAACGTACAAGTTCATCTGAACTTGCACGATTTCAAAGCCGCATTTCGGTCCGACAACGAGGCGACTTGAAATACATCTGTGCGGGTGCATGCACAGATGTCTATTGAAGTCACCCCTGAAGTCTCCAAAAGCAGTGCAGGAACTACTTTTGGAAGTCGGCGTTGCACTGATTGTAGGCTCCTATTTCCGTCAATAGGCTCTGTAGCGAAATATAAAGTCTAGTCCCCAATATACTGTGATGTTGATGGCCAGGATCTCCGGCTCCTAGAAGGGACATTCCAGGAGAGGTGGAGACGGTATGTCTACTGATGTCTGAATAAGTAAATTGGGTTAAGTAGGGTCTGAGGCAGCTTTCCATTCACCTATTGTTCAGTGTGTTAATGAATCCACCTATTATCTGCTACAAGATGTAATTACACTCCTAGTCATGTGTAGGGCAAGGTTTTATTGTTAGGGAATGCCCCTGGAAAATGAGTTAAGAAACCCCTTGCATGGGGAAGCATAAAAGCCAGCTGTGGCTAAAATAAAGTTGTTCATTGACTCCCCGAAACTGTGTGTCGTCCAGTTACTGGGGGGGGGGGGGGAAGGTGGCTGTGGATAAGTTAGCACTTCCTCAGCTTCAAGGATTTCCCAGCGAACTTGAGGATCCGCTACAGTGGTGGCAGCAGTGGGACTAAAGCCTTGCAGCAAGAGGAAGCAGCGTTCATGCAAATCCGGTTACACGAATGGAAGTGTGAATGGAGACAAACTATGCTGGATTAAAACGAGCAATGTTAAAGGATTTGCTGGAAGCAAGAGGGAAGACAGCCAGCAATAAAACCAAAGCCGTGCTGATTGCAGAACTGACCGAGGGGGATCGGGCATGCAGTATGGCTACAGAAACCACGGAGACCGAGTTTGACCAAGAAGTGAAACGCAGGCTAGCATTTTATGGAGAAAACCCCTCAACAGAGCTGGTACAGGCAATGTTAGCCCAAGTAGATGCCTTTACCACAGCGAGAGAAGAGCGGGAGAACCAACTCCAGCTGGCGTACCTCTGAGAGACGGCTAACGAGTACACCGTCACCAGAGACAAGACTAAAAGTACCCCATGATGCCTTTAAAAAGTTTGTGGAAGCAGAGGAAGAGATCAATAGCTTTCTGCAAGATTTTGAATGGCAATGCAAGCTGTACCAAGTACCCCAGACAGACTGGGTATAGATCTTAGCGGGTAAGCTGTCAGGCCGTGCAGCAGAAGCCTACAGATTAGTGCCAGAGGAGGAAATCGCAAGCTATAGCCGGGTAAAAGAAGTTATTTTGGCAAGATATGCCATCACCCCAGAAGCATACCGGAGATGCTTTAGGGAAACAAAGAAACAGGAGAAGGACTCCCACACCGAATGGGCTTGCCGAATGCAGAGGGCAGCCCTAGCTTGGCTACAAGCCAGTCAGGCAACCACAGCCAACGCAATCACCCAGCTGATTTTACTGGAGCAATTCTTTAATGGACTAAAGCCCGAGGTACAGGAGTGGGTAAGGGACCGCAAACCTACCACTCTCTCGGAAGCGGCCAGGCAAGCTGATGAATATCAAGATGCCCGCAAGCCATCACAGACTAGCTTCCGACCAAACACCTGACCTCTGAACAATAACCCAGGGCCACCAGCTACACAAGGACCTGAGCTAATCCCTAGCCCCCCTGCAAATCGATACCTCGGGCGCAAGGGAGTGCAGTGCCATTCGTGCAAGCGATTTGGGAACTATCAGAGACTGCACTCAGAACCAGGACCAAGCTGCATGGATTCGACCAGGGCCACCCCCTACAGCACGGCGGCCGCTCATTGCTCTCACACGAAAGCAGCCCCGGACAACCGCAGAACTGAAGAATTTGAGGAGCACTGGAGTATCCTACACAAGGCTGACCCTGTACAGGCTGCTACCGACAACAGGCAACACCATCGCCAGTCAGTAGAGCTGAACGGGAAGACTGCTCAAGGTCTACGAGATTCCGACGCCACCCTCACATTGGTCAAACGTCACCTGGTTCCAAAGGCTAACCACACCGGGAGCTCCGTAGTCGTGCAGGTTGCAGGGGGAGCAGTACACAGGCTACCCACGGCAAGAGTACACCTGAACTGGGGTGCCGGCTCCGGATTAATTAAGGTGGGGTTGATCCAGGAACTTCCCGCTGATGTCCTGCTGGGGAACGATCTGGGCCAGTTGACTTCTGCTTTTGTACCAGCCCCGGTCACCAACGAGATCTACCCCGTTACCACCCGGTCCCAGGCCCACACCAAGGAAAACACACCCTCGGAGGCCCTGATGCTTCCATGTTTGGATTGGGAGCGGTATTGAGCCAGGTTGGAGAAGATGGCAGAGAACACCCCGTAGTTTACTTGAGCAGGAAGCTTCTCTCCAGGAAAGTGAGCTACGCCGCCATAGAAAAAGAATGTCTGGCTGTGGTGTGGGCCCTAAAGAAGCTTCAGCCCTACTTGTACGGACAGCAGTGCACCCTACTCACAGACCACAACCCGTTGGTATGGCTAAATCGAGTGGCAGGGGACAATGCCCGGTTGTTGCGCTGGAGTCTGGCGTTACAACCGTATGACTTTACTATCCACTACCTTCCTGGGAAACAGAACGGCAATGCTGACGGATTATCACGGCAAACTGAACTGGAAAAGTGATCCGTTAGTACTCCCCGGACATCCCCAAGCCGATCCGTTAAGGATCAGACTGTGTATGCCGGCTTGTGGGTAAGGAGGAGCAGTGTAGTGAATTATAAAGTCTAGTCCCCAATATACTTTGATGGTGATGGCCAGGATCTCCGGCTCCTAGAAGGGACATTCCAGGAGAGGTGGAGACGGTATGTCTACTGATGTCTGAATAAGTAAATTGGGTTAAGTAGGGTCTGAGGCAGCTTTCCACCTATTGTTCAGTGTGTTAATGAATCCACCTATTATCTGCTACGAGATGTAATTACACTCCTAGTCATGTGTAGGGCAAGGTTTTATTGTTAGGGGAATGCCCCTGGAAAATGAGTTAAGAAACCCCTTGCATGGGGAAGCATAAAAGCCAGCTGTGGCTAAAATAAAGTTGTTCATTGACTCCCCGAACTGTGTGTCGTCCAGTTACTGGGGGGGTAAAAGGTGGCCGTGGATAAGTTAGCACTTCCTCAGCTTCAAGGATTTCCCAGTGGACTTGAGGATCCGCTACAGGCTCCAATTTGACATGCGATTTGACCTGTCATATCACATGTCAAATCGTGCCGATGTGAACGGGGGCTCAAAGCAGTCTTTTTTTTATTATGAGGTCTTTCACATGGGCTCAAATTGTAGCCCCAATGCAGCCATTGTCACTATCAGGAAGCCTGCCATGAGCAATTACCTGTGCTTATGATGCACAATGCTTTAGCACATAAAAAAACAGGAACTGGATTTTCTTTCAGCTGACCACCCTCAAATACATATCTTAAAATATAAAATGATAATATATTGAGGAATAGATTCCTTTTAACCACTACGTGTACGTCCTTGGATGGGATGGGCTATATCTTGCTGCCTCAACCTCCGCAACATCTTCAAAATATGGCCGTTTCCAACCAATGACACCACAAAGCTCCTAGTTCACTCCCTGGTCATCTCCCGCCTCGACCACTGCAATTCCATTGTCATTGGCTTACCTGTACATAGGCTATCCCCCTTCAGCCCATTACGAATGCTTTTGCCAGGCTCATCCACCTTACCAACTGTTTAGTGTCCCCTACACCTATCTGCAATTCCCTCCACTCGATTCCATTCACCCAAGGAATCCAATTCAAAATACTAACAACAACTTACAAAGCCATTCACAGCTCAGCCCCATCTGCATCACTAGCCTAGTCTCAAAATACCAACCAAATCATTCTCTTCGTTCCTCCCAAGCAGTGCCGATCCTGACCTCCCTGGGGCCCTAAGCAAAATTCTGCTAAGGGGCCCTCTACCTGACCCGTGATGCCGTGAGCTATGTAAACCATTTGCCATTGCCACACAGTCACACCTAACAGTTTAGTGCTCCCAATACAATCCTCCCTCCTTTAAACAAAACAGTCAAAGAATAAGTACAACAATATAGAACAGACATTATATATTTATCTTTACATATCTGAGTGCGGATCCCCACTTACATCAGGGTCCCCAGAGAGCCCCTCCTTACACCAGGGTCCCCAGAGAGCACCCCCCTTACATCAGGGTCCCCAGAGAGCACCCCCCTTACATCAGGGTCCCCAGAGAGCACCCCCCTTACATCAGGGTCCCCAGATAGCACCCCCCTTACATCAGGGTCCCCAGAGAGCATCCCTATAAAGCCCCTCCTTACATTGGGGTCCCCAGAGAGCCCCCCATACATCAGTGTCCTCAGAGAGCCTCCCTACTTACATCAGGGTCTGCAGCATTGCCCTTTACATCAGAGTTCCCCCTTGCACTGTAAGGTGGAATCCTGCATACTATGATGTAAAGGGGAACTCTGGGAATGTGGGGAGGGCTCTGGTGACCAAAGAAAGAAAACACTAAGATAAGGGGGTTTACTGATATAAGGGGGAAACCTTTATATCAGTGCCCCCTTACAATATTGTATTGACCCCCCCCCTAGACTGGCCTGGCGGTGCTGTCACTGACCTCCTCTCAGGTGCATCATGCAGGGCTCAGTCAGGCGGCTCCAGCTTGATGGCTCTGGTTTTATCCCATAGTTTCCTTTCCACAGTCCATACATGTCTGACTTCTCCCATGATCCCCATCCTGGCTGCGCTCCCTCTCTTGACTCAGGGGAGGTCAGAGGCTGCGGATGGGACAGGGGAGGTCAGAGGCTGCGGATGGGACAACAGGAGAGGTCAGAGGCTGTGGGGGGCAACAGGAGAGGTCAGAGGCTGCGGGGGGGCAACAGGAGAGGTCAGAGGCTGCGGGGGGCAACAGGAGAGGTCCGAGGCTGCGAGGGGAGTGGCAGGAGGTCCGAGGCTGCGAGGGGGGGGACAGGAGGTCCGAGGCTGCGAAGGGGGGGACAGGAGGTCCGAGGCTGCGAAGGGGGGGGGGCAGGAGGTCCGAGGCTGCGAAGGGGGGGGGGGGGGACAGGAGGTCAGAGGCTGCGAAGGGGGGGACAGGAGGTCAGAGGCTGCGAGGGGGGGGGGACAGGAGGTCAGAGGCTGCGAAGGGGGGGACAGGATGTCAGAGGCTGCAAGGGGGGCAGGAGGTCAGAGGCTGCAAGGGGGGGGGACGGGAGGTCAGAGGCTGCAAGTGGGGGTGACAGGAGGTCAGAGGCTGGAAGGGGGGGACAGGAGGTCAGAGGCTGCAAGGGGGGGCAGGAGGTCAGAGGCTGCAAGTGGGGGGGACAGGAGGTCAGAGGCTGCAGGGGGGGGGACAGGAGGTCAGAGGCTGCGAGGGGGGGACAGGAGGTCAGAGGCTGCGAGGGGGGGACAGGAGGTCAGAGGCTGCGAGGGGGGGGCAGGAGGTCCGAGGCTGCGAGGGGGGGGCAGGAGGTCCGAGGCTGCGAGGGGGGGCAGGAGGTCCGAGGCTGCGAGGGGGGGCAGGAGGTCCGAGGCTGCGAGGGGGGGCAGGAGGTCAGAGGCTGCGAAGGGGGGGGGACAGGAGGTCCGAGGCTGCGAAGGGGGGGGACAGGAGGTCCGAGGCTGTGAAGGGGGGATAGGAGGTCAGAGACTGCGAGGGGGGGACAGGAGGTCAGAGGCTGCGAAGGGGGGGGACAGGAGGTCAGAGGCTGCGAGGGGGGGCAGGAGGTCAGAGGCTGCGAGGGGGGGCAGGAGGTCAGAGGCTGCGAGGGGGGGCAGGAGGTCAGAGGCTGCGAGGGGGGGACAGGAGGTCAGATGCTGCAAGGGGGGAAGGAGGTCAGAGGCTGCGAGGGGGGGGCAGGAGGTCAGAGGCTGCGAGGGGGGGGCAGGAGGTCAGAGGCTGCGAGGGGGGGCAGGAGGTTAGAGGCTTTTAGGGGTGAGGGGGGACAGGAGGTCAGAGGCAGCGAGGGGGAGGGGGCCCAGGAGCTCAGAGGCTGTGGAGGGGACGTTTAACTTTTTAAAAATGTCGCCACTCTGCGCCATCGTGTCACTGCGCATGACGCCGCTGCCGCCGCTGTGAGGGCAGCGGCGCCTGAAAAAAAGATGGCCGCGGGGCCGACATGCAACTGCGCATGCGCCAGCGCTGTTGCCGTTGCTTGGCAATTTTCCGAAATGCATGCGCAGTTGCATGTCGGCCCCGCGGCCATCTTTTTTTCAGGCGCCGCTGTGACGGCCCCTGAGCAGAGCCGATCCGCCCTTGGGGCCCCGCGCAGCGGCGGGGCCCTACGCAGCTTGCGTAATCTGCGTATAGGGCGGATCGGCTCTGCTCCCAAGACCTCCTGCTCTCTAGCTCCCTCATCACCTCCTCCCATGCTCGCCTTCAGGACTTTTCCAAAGCCTCTCCAATCCTATGGAATGCCCTATTCCAATATGTCCGATAATCTCCTACTCTGTTTGCTTTTAGACGATCCCTGAAAACCCTCCTCTTCAGAGAAGCCTATTCTGCCCACACCTAACAACTGTACTTTTATTCTTTCCATCAACTCATCCCCCACAGTTATTACCTTTTGTATCACTTGACCCTCCCTTCTAGATTGTAAACTCTAACAAGCAGCGACATCTGATTCCCCCTGTATTGAATTATATTGTAACTGTACTGTCTGTCCTTATGTTGTAAAGTGCTGCGTAAACTGTTGCCACTATATAAAACCTGGACTAATAATAATCTTAGGCATCGCTGCAACAATGATTGAGGTATAATTTTTTTTAAGACGATTCAGCACAAAGTAAAAGTAATCTGAGCAGCTGTAGAGCTGCTGGATTACATTTACAAATGACCGAAGCGGGACCCCCCTTTGATGTCACCTATACTGCTCTCTCCCATCCCCTTGGGCAGTCCAGTAAAGATGCAACCGGCAGCACCCGCTTCTTGGGACACAGCGAGAGGAACTTGTTCATTCCACTCTGTGATGTCAGAAACTGGAAGCGACAAAGATTTCATCACTTTCAGTTTTGGTCTCATGTAAAACGAGACGTAATTGGCTTGTGAAAGCACCTGATCACATCTGGAGGCCAGAGGAAAATTATGGGGCCTAATAGACCCCAGACCTCTCCATAAAGAGGACCTATAATGGCCTATGTTATAACAAGGAACGCGATTTAAAAAAAATATAACGGTGTGACAGTGGTAAAAAATTCTAATAAAATAAATAATAAAATAAAAAATTGTAAGTGTCCCCGTTTCCCCATGCTCACCTACAAATGCAATTGTGCACACTGGTCCTGCACGCATTTGTATACAGCGATCACACCTCACATGTGACATATTGCCGCAAATGTTAGAGCAAGAGCAATAATTCTAGCACCAGACTGCCTGTGTAACGCTAAAATGGTAACATGTAAAGGCTTTTATAGCTTCATGGTGATCTTTAGGTACTGTGGTTTGTCATCGTTCCATGGTGTTGGTAATTTTTAAGTATGACATGTTTGGTATATATTTACTTGGAATAACATCTTCTTTTATATTTTACCAAACAAGTTGTTATTATATTGTGTTTTTGTGCATTAAAATCCATTAAAATTTATTTTTTCCAAAAACACCAACCATTTTACTCTCTAGGGCCTCTGCTTAAAAAAATATTTAGAATGTTTGGGGGTTCTAAGTAGTTTTCTAGCAAATAAAATGCTAAAAATTACTGGGAGGAATGTAAAAATTTTCCCGGACTGGAACTGGTTAAAATGTGTACATTGAATAACAGTAAAACCCCTTTGAGTAATATTTTTTTAGATGCGTTAATTTATGTTGAGTTATTTCATTGTTACACACAAAGTTACTATGCAAGACTTGTGTACATATGAATGAAGTGCATCCTAGATGGGCAGCTGCATACCATATGAGCATTTATTTGTTTGCTGAATAATCTACATTGTCATGTGACAACTCTTTTTTGCATAAATCTTACTCTTTCAGATGCCCCCATTACTATGTCTGTCAGGAAAAAGAGACATCTACATTTTTGTTCTTGCACATGACAATTGACAATTCCTGAGAAGTGCTGAACCAGAAAAAAAAAAAAACGTTACTGCTATTACCTGATGTAATTCAGGTTTTCAGTGCCTCGCTATAAAGAAATTTTTCATGCCACGATGCATGACATGGAGCAGGCAACACCATATCATCTTGAGTGTCAAGTACTGGGCAACAAATTAGCTTCTTTTCCACTGCAAATAAAAAAGAGCAAAGTGTTAATTAGATATATTTAGTGATCTAAACAGCTCCTCATTCTAAAACAATATCCTGCTTTTAATTAGCCTGGAGTTCTACTGATCAATAATGCATGCCCTTAAATTGCAATAAAATAAGTAGAACTTGTCGCAAATCAGATATGAACTGAAAAATCATTAAAACCACATCTTATAGCATGCACCTTTAGTTATGCTCCTTTCTATATTTAACATTCACAGTAATTAGCAGGGTCCCAGCAGCAGATCACTCACCGTTGGGGTTCTTCCCACAGCAGGAAGATTTCACACGTCAGCTGTAATTAATAGCCACGGACCTTGCTAATTATGAGTGAGCCCTAAGACCCTACAAATCAATGCCATGACAATGGCCCAAAAAAGATCCCTTCCTGAAGTAACAGAGATACAGTATCAATCTGATCAGTTCCATTTGGTCGGTAATTGTCTGCTCTACAGTTAAAGTGTTTGTTACCCCAGCATGTCATATCCCTGATATGTGCCTGTTGTACCATGTACTTCTATGAAAAAGTATCCTGTTCTCTTTGTATTGCTTCCTTTGTGTAAAATCCCTGGTCCCTTGGCTCTCCTATTATAAACTGACCACACTAAGCAGGAGAACACAGCATGGTCAGTTCTCTAGCTATGCTGGGAACCCAGCCTGCTCTTCTCCAACGATCAGACTTGTCCTGACACGCCACCCCTGCACAGCCATTCACTGGAAAGTTCAGTGTACTGTTGCTTCTCCTTCCCCAGCTCTCATGCAGCTGAGAACAGAGGGAATATAATCACTTATAAAAAAGTGAAAAAAAGGTATTTATAATGTTTTTTTTTTTTTTATTTCTATACACAAATGTTTTGCCTCTGATTTAAATTTGAAATGAAATAAGTTGTTTTACAAGGTGATCATTTACAATCACTTTAAGTGATGAAGTTCCTTAAATACAGGGCACAGTTAATTACCAGATATATCCATTACATCAGAGCCCAAGTTTATTCTGTTAAAATACAAGCATTACATAATAAAAAATAAATACAATGTAAATACCACCCAAAGTCAGACCCAGTCAGACTGATCTAGAAGACTCTACAGCAGGTGTATCAAACTCAATTTCATTGAGGGCTTCATCATAATAATAGTTGCCCTCAGAGGGCCGGCTGTATCTGTAGGACTTTATAAATGTATCTACACTTTATGATACCAGGGGTATGCATCCCTTTTTTTCAGCTGGCATAGAATTGTAATATTCTCATAATAATTATAAGCAGATGTCCAGAGCACCCCACCATCCTTACATCAGATGTCAAGAGCCCCCGAACCATCAGAGGTCAAGAGTCCCACACCCCCCTGCATCACAGTGTAACCCTCTTACCCTGTGCTGCTGCTGGGAAGAAGCTGGGGACAGAGCTGGGAAACAGAAAATGTAGGGTCTGAAGGAGGACCAGAGGAGGGTTGGCATCATCTGGCAGAGTCTGCTGAATCTGGAGACCAGGGGAGACCAGGGGAGGAAGAGACAAGGTGGTGCTGTAGCTGACACGTGGGGACAGAGACAAGGGGGGTTCACAGGTGTAGGAGAGGTGAGAGTGCCACATAAAATGACCTGGCTGGCTGGATTCGACTTGCAGGCCATGTATTTGACACGTGAACTGACTAGTGTGAAAACCTATTAGTTAGCCTAGGACTAGTAATGTTTAAAAGGAGACAGGAAGTATACAAATGCAGGGGCAATTAATTCAGGCTTGTCATCCTGAACCTGCTTTTGTATATCATAAGATATTAAACTGAAAAGTTAGTGATAACCTGGGTGAACAGAATGGTGGACAGTAGATCCTTAATGAGTCTAATTACATCTATACATAATTAGATCTCCTTGCATATGACTAGCTTCTAATGTTAATTCACGGCTCCCGTAACACAGAGAACAGTGATTCATTGAAACTCATTCATAAAAAAAAGTCATTGATAAAAAATAAAAAAAATAAAAAAAATGAAAAAAAAAAAGCGTAGGGGTCCCCCCAAATTCAATAACCAGGCCCTTCAGGTCTGGGATGGATAATTAAGGGGAACCCCAGCCCAAAAAAAAAATGGCGTAGGGTCCCCCTCAAAATCCATACCAGACCCTTGAGGTCTGGTATGGATTTTAAGGGGAACCCTAGCCAAAAAAAATGGCGTGGGGTCCCCCTCAAAATCCATACCAGACCCTTATCCGAGCACGCAACCTGGCAGCCGCAGGAAAAGAGGGGGGGACGAGAGCGGCCCCCCCCTCTCGCCTGAACCGTACCAGGCCACATGCCCTCAACATTGGGAGGATGCTTTGGGGTCTAAGACCCCTAAAGCACCTTGTCCCCATGTTGATGAGGACAAGGGCCTCTTCCCCACAACCCTTCCCCACAACCCACAGCGGGAGCCTCCCATTGCGCGGAGCGGCCCAAGAAGAGACAGAGACACCGACGCCGACGGAAGAAGATGCCGGACGAGAAGGACGAGAAGACCAGCGCAAGAAGAAGCGGATCGGAGAAAGAAGAAAATGGAAGAAGAAGATGGAAGAAGATGAAGGAAGGAGAAGATGAAGAAACCGAAGGATGAAGAAAGAAGAAAGAAGATTTTAATAAAGGAATTGTCAAAGACTGTCTCCTGTCATTTTTACCATTTTTGCCACTTTTTTGGTGAAATGGTAGGGGTACTTTTGTACCCCCTTACCATTTCACACAGGGGGGGCCGGGATCTGGGGGTCCCCTTGTTAAAGGGGGCTTCCAGATTCCGATAAGCCCCCCGCCCGCAGACCCCCACAACCACCGGCCAGGGTTGTGGGGAAGAGGCCCTTGTCCTCATCAACATGGGGACAAGGTGCTTTAGGGGTCTTAGACCCCCAAAGCATCCTCCCAATGTTGAGGGCATGTGGCCTGGTACGGTTCAGGCGAGAGGGGGGGCCGCTCTCGTCCCCCCCTCTTTTCCTGCGGCCTGCCAGGTTGCGTGCTCGGATAAGGGTCTGGTATGGATTTTGAGGGGGACCCCACGCCATTTTTTTTGGCTAGGGTTCCACTTAAAATCCATACCAGACCTCAAGGGTCTGGTATGGATTTTGAGGGGGACCCTACGCCAATTTTTTTATTTTTTTATTTTTTTTTTTGGGGCCTGGGGTTCCCCTTAATATCCATTCCAGACCTGAAGGGCCTGGTTATTGAATTTGGGGGGCACCCCTACGCTTTGTTTTTTTGTTTTTTATTAATGAATGACAGCTCACTGTGTTACAGGAGCCATCAATTCGTTAGCCGCGAGTGATTTAAATAGCTTTCTTCCTGCAAAAATGACACTTTTTTGCAGGGAAAGTTCGAATCGAACACCGGGCTCATCCTTACTCCTTGCATATGACTAGCTTCAAACAAGACTTTCTTAGGAGAAATATAGGAGCTGCCCTTGTTGGCCTCCATCTGAAATTAAGTAAATTCAGAAGTCCTTATCTGCATAGCTGTACTGGGTGAGTAATGCCGCGTACACACGGTCGTAAATGCCGCCAGCAAAACTCTGATGAGAGCTTTTTGTTGGAAAATGCGACTGTGTGTATGCTCCATCAGTCTTTTGCTGGCGAAATTCCAGCCAGCAAAAGATTGAGAGCATGTTCTCTATTTATCGGTCGGGAAAAGAGGCAGCCTGATGGGGTTCTCAGGTTATAAGGCATATTAGGAGATGGGAGTCAGAACGTTTCAAGATTTATGTTCGCCCACATTTTTAATGTTTGGAGTTTGTTCTTTCATGTTGTGGTGGCAGATTTGGTATAGGAATGGTGTATTTCTATTTAATTTTTTCTTGTTTAAGACTTTCATCTAGTGCTAATTGGAAAACACATCTTTTTTGGGGGCAATACGGGTAGATGCAAGGCCGGAATGGAAACAACTTGCTTGACTTGCAGGCTTGAAGTGGCTGGGCATGAGAGGTATAAATTGGGGTCTAGTTCTACCAGAATTTCAATATTATTCTTCCAGAGTAGAGGGGTTGGGATGACATGGGGGTGGGGGGGGAGGGGGGGGGTTGTAGGACAGACCTAGTGAGAGATGTCAAATTTGGTAATTTGTTTTATATTGTGTTGTGATTGTATGGTTAGATATTGTGACCAGTAAGCTTTGACATTATGCTCGTCTGAGCAAAGTCAGAATAAAGATGAATGGAGAGATGAATGTGACTATCCTTGGGGGATTCATGGTTCGGCTATGGGTAGACAATGGAGTACTTCTACTTTGCTGGTTATTGGTGGTTCTCCGAGGAGCTAGGTCACCTGGGAAAAAAGTAAGAATGTGTGAGCTTATATGTCTTCAAGCCTGATGCAGGTGAGGACTTGGGTGGTTACAGTTATAAATTGTGCCTTTAAGGAAACCCAAAGACCCCCTCCTAGATGCATTGTCAAAGTTGTTTGTTGTTTCTGTTATTGTTATGTTGTTTATTTTATTTTGTAAATAAAATGGCTGCTGTGACCATTTAAACCCATGTCATGCATCCTTTGTTATTATTTTAAGGGTTAGTAAATGGAACAAGATTAACAAATCCTTTAATCATGTTCCTGTCATCAAAGCTGTGCGTATGTCTGTCACTTCACAAGAAGGGATGCACTTGTGTGCAGCTAGTGTCTGATGGGCAGTCATGCCAGTACAGATAAAAAAATATGAGTCAATCAAAGCAGGAGCAAAGCTGCACCCTTTCATACGGCTCTATTTTGTAACATTAAAGCTTTCTTGTAAAAAAAAAAAAAACAAACAAAAAAACAAACATGTTATACTAACCTGCTTGGT
Source organism: Lithobates sylvaticus (assembly GCA_028564925.1). NCBI lineage: Eukaryota > Metazoa > Chordata > Amphibia > Anura > Ranidae > Lithobates > Lithobates sylvaticus. The sequence continues at coordinate 286,155,345 of CM053026.1, forward strand.
GCAATGGTTTTGCAATGGTTTTGCATAGAACAGCCCTGATCTTTCTCTCCTGAGGTCCACCCGCCGGTGCTCCTGGCTCCTCCTCTGCAGTGAGTGCCCCTATAATAAGCTACTTCCTATGGGGGCACTTGGGGGCACTATGGCGGGCTCCCTCCTGAACCATCTTGTCTGCCACCATTGACACAGACAACAATGAGGCTTGTCCGCCCCCTGCTCCCTCATCACAGAATTTGATTGACAGCAGTGGGAGCCATTTTCACTCTGTTTCTGAGTGATAGTATGGGTGTGAAAAATGTTGTTTTAAACATAAACAGGGAGGAGTTTTACTCTATTTCTGACCAAAAGATGTGGAAAATTATCTCTTAGTTCATTCCACACTATACTATATTGTTTTCTCATTTGGCTCCTTTTGTATCAAGCGTGCCTTGCATTAAAACACTAATATAGAGAAGTGTGTAGTAAGCAATAGTTACAGTATATGAACAGGTTTTCCGTCACTGAAAGAAGATTGTTCTCTTTTGGAAAGCAAAAAAGAGAACAAACCTATATTGATCTGTGTATCTCATATACCCGATACCAAACCAGTAAGATAATTGTGATGGGTCTGGGTAGATACAATCCCTTTAAAGGAGAAACCTCCTTTATTCTCAAGGTGAATCAGGGTACCTGATTATGGCCACACATATATTCTTTTGGTACAGCATTTAGCTATTGACAAATATATTATTTATACAATCTGATATAAGTGCAGTGAATGCCTACATTTAAAAAAAAAAATATAGTATACCTGTGCATGTCTTGGATAAGAAAAAGTAAAAAAAAAAAAAAAACAGGAGTTGGCTCAAACTGCAGAGTTAATCTTTCTTTCTTGGAAACTGGACAGGTTTAGGAATGGCAGATTAAAACATGCAATTGTTAGAGTAAATGAAGTTGCCTGAAACCTTTCCATCACGACCTAATTGGATCTATTTACCTGAAATCTTCCATCTCCTTCAAGGTCAGTTTCAGGGAATGATAAAAGCTATGACACTGACATCTAGTGGTAATCCTGCTCATATACGGTGAGGTAGTGGTTTATAGTAAACATGATTGAAGAACACAAACTGCATCAGACACATACACATAGAAGAGGGTATCAGAAATACAGGAAATAGAAAAAAAGCAACCTGAAACCACTGAATCAAACGTTTTCTGTCTGTAGCTCAGGTTACTGATGTTGTGTTGCTATTTAAACTATAGTGAGAATTCTCCATAATATGCAACATTTATGTTACCGTTCAACTCCATTTATAAAATTTGTTTTGCTTGGATAACATTGCTCATTCAACTCATTCAAGTGAGTGAAATATAAATATATATTTTTTGTATTATATTGTACTGTAAAGAGCCATATCCACTTCATACTGCATTACAGAACTGATAAGACAACTCAGTACTAAAAAACTTCCTGATATGGTAGCATGTGATATGTACTACAGGGCATGCTGCCTCCTGCTGTGCATAAGTCTGGTGTTTGAGGTGTCACCAGTTTTCAGAAGTTATGAAGGTAACATTTATTTATTACAGGCATTTACTTACAGTAAATAGGGCCAAGAATTTACGTAGTGATTTACAACATGAAATTAGGAAGTAAACTTTCTATGTTCAAATTAAGCATAAGCAAATGTGGTAATTCCTGAGCAGGGATGGGATTCCACAGTTTCAAAGTGAATCCTGCGAGTTTGAGATTCGCAGTCCTGGTATATTTATGTGCAGATTTGCCCATGAAAATTTCTTTTAAATAATAAGTCAAGAACAGAAATACATTTGATGGGACTTTTTAGGTGCAGCATATTGAATAGACCAAAATTTCCTTTAAAAATGCAATATTTATTTCACAATAAATTAAAAGAAAATATGCATATAAGAACATATAAAAATATGACCCAATTCTTATGGTCCTTATATTACAGCGATGTGATATTAGTAGATACTTACATGTTTTGCCCTTTGCGGGCTTCTTCAGGGGATAAGTTATCCGCTTATGATAAAAGATTTCTATTAAATAAAAAAAACAGTACAAGTATCAAACAAGAAATATAGAAACATTTTGAAAATACGCTTGTATGTTCGATAGCGCTGATCCACCAAGCTTATCCTGTGGTTACCCAAATGTCGCCTGGGTCTATGGCAAAGTTATTCAAGGATATTCAAAAGATGCCAAACCACACATAGGGCTATAGGTGGCCACAGGAGGCACACAAGGACCAAACTAAAAATAACACAAACATATGAAGAAATAATGTGTACAGTATCTCACAAAAGTGGGTACACCCATCACATTTTTGTAAATATTTTATAATATCTTTTCATGTGACAACACTAAAGAAATTACACTTTGCTACAATGTAAAGTAGTGAGTGTACAGCTTGTATAACTATGCAAATTTGTTGTCCCCTCAAAATAACTCAACACACAGCCATTAATGTCTAAACCGCTGGCAACAAAAGTGAGTACACCCCTAAGTGAAAATGTCTAAATTGGGCCCAAAGTGTCAATATTTTGGTTGGCCACCATTATTTTCCAGCACTGCCTTAACCCTCTTGGGCATGAAAATCACCAGAGCTTCACAGGTTGCCACTGGAGTCCTCTTCCACTCCTCCATGATGACATCACAGAGCTGGTGGAAGTTAGAGACCTTGTGCTTCTCCACCTTTCGTTTGAGGATTCCCCACAGATGCTCAATAGGGATTAGGTTTGGAAACATGTTTGCCAGTTCGTCACCTTTACCCTCAGCTTCTTTAGCAAGGCAGTGGTCATCTTGGAGGTGTGTTGGGGGTCCTTATTATGTTAGAATACTGCCCTGCGGCCCAGTCTCTGAAGGGAGGGGATCATGCTCTGCTTCGTTATGTCAAGTACATGTTGGCATTCATGGTTCCCTCAATGAACTGTAGCTCTCCAGAGCCAGCAGCACTCATGCAGACCCAGACCATGACACTCCCACCACCATGTAAAGAGATGGGGTTACCACCGCTCCAGGTAGTACGTTTAGTGTGAAACGCGTGAGTTGTTTTTGGTTCTGTATTACTTTGCTGTGACATGTACAGTGTGATCCTGATGTTCTAATAAAGGCACAAGAAATTTAATTTGGAGTGCGGCTGTCCAGAATTTTCTACTCACCTTGATTTACTCCCACCACCATGGTTGACTGTAGGCAAGATACACATCTTTGTACTCCTCACCATGTTGCCACCACACACGCTCGACATCATCTGAACCAAATAAGTTTATCTTGGTCTTATCAGACCACAGGACATGGTTCCAGTAATCCATGACCTTAGTCTGCTTGTTTTCAGCAAACTATTTGTGGGTTTTCTTGTGCATCATCTTTAGAAGAGGCTTCCTTCTGGGACGACAGCCATGCAGACTAATTTGATGCAGTGTGCAGCGTATGGTCTGAGCACTGACAAGCTGATCCCCCCACCCCTTCAACCTCTGCAACAATGCTGGCAGCACTCATACGTCTATTTCCCAAAGCCAACCTCTGGATATGAAGCTGAGCATGTGCACTCAACTTCTTTGGTCGACCATGGCGAGGCCTGTTCTGAGTGGAACCTGTCCTGTCAAACTGCTGTATGGTCATGGCCACCATGCTGCAGCTCAGTTTCAGGGTCTTGGCAATCTTCTTATAGCCTAGGCCATCTTCATGTAGAGCAACAATTATTTTTTTCAGATCCTCAGAGTTTTTTGCCATGATGTGCCATGTTGAACTTCCAGTGGCCAGTATTAGAGAGTGAGGGCGATAACACCAAATTTAACGCACCTGCTCCCCATTCACATCTGAGACCTTGTAACATTAAAAAGTCACATGACACCGGGGAGGGAAAATGGCTAGTTGGGCCATTGGGCATAGACTTGTAGCAAAGTCTAATTTCTTCAGCGTTGTCACATGAAAAGATATAATAAAATATTTACAAAAATGTGAGGGGTGTATTCACTTTTGTGAGATACTGTACATCTCCTAATGATTACACAGCAATACACCGTGTATAATGATGTGTAGAAATTACTGGGTCTAGTCTTCAAAACATAATCACACGGGGGGGGGGGGCAAAAGATCCACATCAATGGATGCTGGAGGGGGAGCATGGCCCAAGATGGAAGGACCAAAGCCTGGAAAAAGGGCAGAGAACCTCGGTGCAAACAAAAGCAAAGGAGAGGAAAAGGAGAAAAACACCCACTCCCCCATAGGGGATGCCTTGGGCCTCATTTTTCTCCCTCCCCGGTGGCACCTCTTTTATTTGCACCAAGGTTTGCCGCCGCTACCACTGCAGCCCCCCCAATACTTACCAGAGCCCGACCCCGATCGCGATTCAGTAATGTGTACAAGAGCAGCTGCTCTCTCTGGTCTCTGCCTCCTCATTGACTGGGAGGCTGCTGTCAATCAAAGCCAGTGAGAAGGGAGCGGGGGCTGGGGTCGAGCCCCGTTCTGTGTGTGTTATGGACACACAGAGTGGGGCTTGGAAGCAAGCCTGCACGAGTGCCCCCATAGCAAGCGTCTTGCTGTGGGGGCACACTGAGAAGAGGAGGAGCTAGGAGCACTGGCTGGTATCTAGAGAAGAGGAGGATTGGGGTTGCTTTGTGGAAAACAATTATACAGAGCCGGAACGTATGACATGCTTGCTATTCTTTTATTTATTTTTTTGCAAATAGATTTTTATTGAAGAGTTTTTCAAAAATACTGTCCACAGTGGTACAAAATACATAGCATAAGGTATTTAATGCGTATGTCAAAAAGGCATGTAGTACACATATTACAGACAGAAAATATCACGTGTTCAAGTTCATTTTTGCCATTGGAGTTCAGTGGACATTAAGCCACTTAATACCACATTGTTTTATCCTTGCCCAAGGACTTATAGGTATGTATTCAGCTTGTTATTTTTTTTTAAACAAAAAATGTACCTTTAATATCACTTTAACTTCTAGCCTGTCCCTTAACACTTATAACCCCTCCAACTCTAATGTCACATACTAAAATACATTGTTTTACATGAAAACTCACTTAAAACCCCCCAAATATTATATTTTCTGAAAGCAGAGATCCTGTAGAATAAATGTTAAATGGCCATACATTATACACGTTTCTTGTAAAATTTTCCTTTAGATTCACCAAAACCATATAATATAAGGTCAAACCTAAACACTTTCAATTTGTATGGAGGCCCTTGCACTACATAGCTGAAGGTAAATCTAAAGAAAATTCAATAAGAAAATTGTATAATGTATGGCCAGATTTAGTTACAATTGTTTTTTTATGCCATACAATATTTGTGTTGCTGTTTTACAAATATATATTTTCACTAAAAATGAAACTAAAGTTTTTAGTAAGTCTTACGTTTTTTTAAGCACACAAACACAATGTGGTCCCTATGTTTTCAGTAAAATATGAGTATGAGGTTGTGTTAAGTAAATAAATGCCAAGTACTATATGTCAAACCAAAATTGTCCATAGGTGATGCTTTAAAAGCATTTACAGGTCACCTGTTTAGAGTCAACCATTAATGATGGCCCTAAAATTATCGATCCCTGGCATGTGTGGTGGTACGTAATTTGCATTGTGCAATAGTCATTTTTTTACTCATGCTCATCTGATGCACGTTTATGGTGGGGTGTGCATGTACTTGGGGGCTTTTAAAAAATATTTGTGTGTGTTATTGGACTTTTTATAATTTTTTAAAACTGGTTTTATAACTGTAATTTTGTAAGCTTTTCTTAAACTTAAAGAGGAGCTTCAGGGCTCCTTCAGAAAAAAGTTTAAAGTCAGCAGCTACAAATAGTAAAATATAAAGACACTTATTTGTCCAGGGATCCCACTATGTTCTCGACCGAGCAGATTCTACAATTGGCTTTGGGTGCAGGCGCCAGCATCTGTAGTAAGGGAAACAGGAAGTGAAGCCTTGCGGCTTCACAGCCTGTTTCCTATTGCGCATGCACGAGTCATGCTGCTCTTGTAAATGGTCTTGTAGTCTTCTGGAACCTGTGACATGTGCCAGAAGACTGCGAGTGAAGGAGGGGGAGGCCGAGCTTCCGGCTCAGTTTTCCAGGGCGATCTGAGCTGTAAGTGGGAGCGGGTACCTGTCAACCTGGTACCTGGCTTCTCCCTCCCCCAAAAAGTGCCAAATGTGCATTGGAGGGGGGGGGTGCAAACAAGCGGAGCTTCCCCTTTTGGGTGGGGTTCTGCTTTAACTTTATTATTGTCACAAGAGGGCTGGCAAGCCCTCTATGTAATAAGATAGAAAAAGATACTCTTTAGGGAGACACTAAGGGTCTATTGGACCCCTAATGTCACCCCTGCACTCTGCTGAAGCCCATCACTTCTTGAAGAGAGCCTGCAAGCTGCAACCATGAGTTATTTTACATGCCAGAACTTAGGTTTTATACAGCTGTTTGATATCTTTTTAAATTGTTGTTTTATATCTGTGTAAATGCTCACAAACATACACACACGGTATATTATATAGATTTGCATAAGAACAACTTACTGTACAGCTGCTTCCTTTCCCATAGTGACAATACTTACTCAGTCACTCTTTCCTGTGAATCCTAAAACTGGACTGCGGGCAGCTTTGCCAATACAAAGTACACCGAGGCACTCTGCCGTAGTGACCACCGTTAAAGTGTATGGTACCCCAACATTTTTCATATTCCTGTAATTCAATGGTCAGACTTGTGCTGACATGCTCCCCTGCACAGTTCTTCACTTGGAAAGTCAGTGTACTGTTGTTTCTCTGCCTCCTGCTAACATACCTCTCTGCATAGCTCTTCACTGGTAAGATGAGTGTAATCCTGTTTCTCTGCCTCCTGTTCATATGCTCCCCTGTCTAGCTCCTTATAGTGTATTTTGGTATTTGCATTTGACATCATATTTTGCCAGTGCTCTGAGATAAGAAGTCTCCACCCCCACCTCTCTGAGGTAATTTTATGACTTATAAAAAGGGATTTTAGAATATATATATATATATATATATATATATCTATCTATCTATCTATCTATCTATCTATCTATCTATCTATCTATCTATCTATCTATCTATCTATCTATCTATCTATCTATATATATATATATATATATATATATAGCTAACATACACATTCCTATTTTAAACTGAATGGTACAAGGTAAAGGTTCATCTACTTAAGCTGGGATATGCAGCCACAAAGGGTTCATAGCAGAGCTGCTTGCTTTGAGGGGTTCAATCTGTCTGACTGCAACATTCAAAAAAGAGGTCAGTCACTGCTGAGGAATCATTGAGCTGGGTGAACTACTTTAAACAAAGAAGCAAATTGAGAAGCTTTGAATGCTAAATGCTTAAATGTAAAATGCTGCAAAACAGAAAGAAAAGAGATCCAGATCCATTCTCTAAGGCTGCTTTCACACTGGGGCGGTTTTCAGGCGGTACAGCGCTAAAAATAGCGCCTGTACACCGCCTGAAAAAACCGGCCCCATTCACTCCAGTGTGAAAGCCGGCGGGCTTTCACACTGGAGCGGTGCGCTAGCAGGACCGCAACAAAAGTCCTGCTAGCAGCATCTTTGGAGCGGTGAAGGAGCGGTGTATTTACCGCTCCTATACCGCTCCTTCCCATTGAAATCAATGGGAAACCGCGGGGATACCGCCCGCAAACCGCCGCTGCAGCGGCGCTTTGCGGAGGTTTTTAACCCTTTTGCGGGCGCTAGCGGGGGTTAAAACCACCCCACTAGCGGCCGCATACCGCGGGTAAAACGATGGTAAAGCAGCGCTAAATATAGCGCTGCTTTACCGTCGCCGCCCCGCACCGCCCCAGTGTGAAAGCAGCCTAACAGTGAAGTCTACCATTCTGACTGATTTGTAACTGATTGTTTGTTTGTTTTACACTATCAGTCTGTAGCAGGATGTTTTACTCCATAAAATCAGTGATTTTATATAAAAAGATGTCCACCACAGAGAAGTAATCCATGTCTCTCCAACCTGCTCAGAGGCCACCAGCCCAGATACCAATTCCAGAGCACACCAAAAAACGTCAGGCTCAGGCTAGAGGTGCATTTTGAAGATTTATTGCAGTACAGGGGGTCCCCGAGTTACAAACTCGTTAGGGACTGTCCTCCTGTTCTTAAATCGGAAATGTTCGTAAGTCGGCCGCGCATGCGCAGACTGACAATTACGGACATTTCCGATGTTCCGTCGAATGCCGTTCTGCGCATGCGCGGCAAATTTACGGACATTTCCGATGTTTTCCATCATTTTTCGAGGCTCCGTCTGGCCGCACATGCGCAGAGTGGCCGAGAGTCCGCGGAAAATGGCAGAGGGTCCCCGCAGCGCCCAGTTTGTAAGTAGGGGATGTTCGTAGGTCCGGCGTTCGTAAGTCGGGGACCCCCTGTATTTGAACACAGGTGGGTAGAGGGATGAGGGTACAGGATATTCCAAAACACACACAGGCTTTAGAGGATAGGCAAAAGATCCTTCTCACAATGTCTGGAGGCAGCTCCCCGGCAACATTTGCCAGTGAAAGGATTCACTTTCCATCCCAGCTCCTGCAGGTGCTATCCTCCAGCAGGTTTGTTTAAGTCCAGGTTCCTTTAAGCCAAGCACATGCTGAGGCCTAAACAGCAAAAGCTCTTCTGTAGCACAGGCTGCCTCCCAGGGGAGAGGATCCAAGAGAGAGACTTCTGATCAGACTCTCCCAAACCTTTATCTTCTTTGCAGCTATATGTTCTCGGATGACCTAATGACTAACCCTCGTACTCTATTTCTGGAAGCTTCTTCTGGAAACAGGCAGGAGCAATAAACCACCAGGCTTAGGTAGACCTGACCTAAATTTAGTCAGCCTAGGGCAGGAACGCTGCTTATAAAAATCTAAATCTGCCAGAAAAACATTCAATGTGTTAACGCCTTCACAACTTAAAATAAAGGTGTATTATGTCTAAACAGGTTGCATTAAAAAACAGAAGATAAGTGTAGAAAACATATACTGTGAAGTTTAATTAGTGGCATAAGCTGATATGGAGAAACAGCCAATTTTCAGCTTTCAGCGCTCTCACATTTTGAATGACAATTACTCAGTCATGCAACACTGTACCCAAATTAAATTTGCATCCTTTTTTCACACAAATAGAGCTTTCCTTTGGTGGTATTAGTAAATCACTAGTGTTTTTTTTTTTTTTTTGTGTTATAAATAAAAAAAGACTGAAATGCCTTTTTCTTTGTTTCTGTCATAAAATGTTGCAAATTAGTCATTTTTCTTCATAAATTTATGCCAAAATTTATACGGCTACATACTGTATATACTCGAGTATAAGCCGACCCGAATATAAGCAGAGGCACCTAATTTTACCACAAAAAAATGGGAAAACTGACTCGGGTGTAAGCCTAGGGTGAGAAATGCGCAGCTACTGTAAGTGGAAAAGACGGTCAACAATGCCCATTTGCAGCCTCACTGTGACCATTTGCAGCCATAGGTCCCCCGAACTTCAAACTTGGTAGTTAAGGGTCCCTAGATGCCCCCTAGCTGCAGCCAATTTGGGGTTTCTGGAATGACATTGCTGCAAATGGACACAGTTGACTGAATTTGGGGCCCCGTATCTCAGGGCCACTTGGTGCTAGGGACCCCAGCTTTGGATGCTCGAGCTTTGCGGTTCCTAGCACCAAGTGGCCCCGAGACACGGGCCCCAAAGTTGGTTCGGAAAATGTCATTTTCTGCAGCAGAAAAATGCTTGACTCGAGTATAAGCCGAGGGGGGCATTTCCAGCACAAAAAAATGTGCTGAAAAACTTATACTCGAGTATATACGGTATCTTCGGTAAAAATAACAATAATTAGTGTGTATGTTTTGGTCTTTGTGAAAGTTATAGAGTCTACAAGCTCTGGTGCCAATCATTGAAAATTGATCACACCTGACGTACTGAAGGCCTATCTCATTTCTTGAGACACTAACAAGCCAGGAAAGCACAAATACCCCCCAAATTACCATTCAAAAGACTCATTCTGCCTCATAGATTTTACATTGGGCTGTTTGCCTTCCAAAATGGGGTCATTTTCTGGGCATTTCCATTGTCCTTGTGCTGCAGGGCCTTCAAAAGTGTGATAGGTCGTCATAAAATTATATGCGTAATTTATGCACCTAGAACATCTGACGGTGCTCCTTGCATGTTAGGCCTCTGTATGTGAATAGGCTGTGAACAAGTCTTACACATGTGGTATTGCCATACTCAGGAGTAGCAGAATGTGTTTTGGTGTGTAGTTGCAAGCATTCATATGCTGTATGAGAGAAATAACCTGTTAATATGACAATTTTGTAAAAAAAAACAAAAACAAACAAGTGACAAAAAAACACAAATCTTCAGTTTGCAAAGAATTGTGGGAAATAATTACAACTTCAAAAAACTCAACATGCGACTTACCTTGTTGTTGTTGAAATGAAGGAAGTGCATAATCATCTCGTATCGGGACATGGAAGAATAAATGGGCATGAGGTGGATGGGGTTGATGGACCAATAGGCATGTCCTTAATTTTTTTTTGAAAGCCCCATGTTTATGGTGAGGCCCATAAACACTTTGAACTCCTCCAGAATCAAATCTCTCCACTCAAACAGACGGGCATATGATGATTGGGGGTTGTTGGCAATATGCTGGCTGGCATATAAATTGGTCTGGCCCATGATGAATTGCAGCAAAGTGTCGGGCAAAAATAAATAAAAACAATCGATTTCTGTAAAATTTGGGGTATTGGCCTGCACACCTGGCTATGTGGTGAAAGGGGGAATTCTTGCTGGTCCTGAGTCGGAAGGCAGCCATGCTGGGTTGGCAAGACCAGCTGGAAGATATGTAGCGGCCCTGGCTCATTGGGGACGTGATCCTGGGGTATATTGCTGGGGGCTGCCTGGTTTCCAGAGCGCTGTGCCCTTTTAGGAGGGACCCATTCTTCCTCTGATTCATTTGCCTATCCACTACTATCGATCAAGGTAAAATGCTGAATTTAATTCAGAATCAGAATTGGCATTTGAATCTGCTGAGAACTCCCCGCTGCTCTTACCAGTCATGGACAGGATCTGGAATGCCTCCTCACTGGTAAAAACTCTTTTGGACATTTTTGACCGGTGCACTTTATGGGACTGATAGGTGACAGATGAGGGTCATGGATGGGTCACTGATGACGGTCACTAATGGGTGACTGATGAGTGAGAGGTGATGGTCATTGATGGGTGACAGGTGCATCGCTGATGGCAGTCTCTGATGATGACAGGTGCACTTTATAGGCACTGATGGGTGACAGGTGCACTTTTATAAGCACTGATGGGCACTTATATGGTGACTGTTGGGTTGACAGCTGCAATGGGGGGGGGGGGGGGGGGGGGGGTGACAGGTTCTATTTTTTGTGTGGTGTTGGTGCAGACACTGACACTACACAGATCAGTAACTCACTGCACCTGGTCTTCTCTTCTCACACTGGAAACGGTGTGTGTGAGGAGAGAAGAGCTGCTAACAGGTAGTAACCGCTCTGTGTTTACATTTAGTGATCGCCTGTGAATGGATCACAGCCAATCACATGGTAAACAGCTGCCAGCCATTGGCTGTTTACCCTTGTCGATGACGAGCAGTGTTGCTGGTTCCCTGTTCCATGCCACCACAGACATGACCGATCGCGTGCATTTTCCTGATCGCGTGCATGCGTAGTCTTAGGAAGAGAGTACCATTCGTGATCGGCAGTGACGTAATTGCGGCCGATCACGTGGTAAACAGCCATGCCCAATGGCTGTTCACCCCTGTTGATGATGCGCTGTGTCCCAGGGACATGCCACCACCGACAGTGCAGGGCTGCGCATCCACGATCGTGCGTATTCTCCGTTTGAATGGACCGCCATCATATAACATTGGCCGAGAACAAGAGCGGCATCACCACCGCCATCATATGATGGTGGGCGGGAACCAACTGGTTAATTGAGTGTCTATGTGTGTGTGTGGGGGGGGGGGGGTGCCATTGTATCTCAGGTTCTTATTTATTTGTCTGTGTTACCATTGTGGAGATTTTTTCCTTATTTCCTATCCAAAAAATATAAGAAAGTTTAATCCTCCCTAAGGTAAGAAGTACCCAATCAGAACCCAATCGGAATATTCACTCTTGCCACCTGTTCTGTTAACTAATAGTGGTCAACAGGATAAAAACTGCTGGTGAATCTTTTTAAAGGGGACATAGGCAGCACAGGAACCCCAAAAGTGGATCTAACCCTTATGCCACACACGACCGGTTTTCCCGTCGGAATAAACTCTGAAGTTTTTTCCGATGGAGTTTCCGACGGAGTTCAGCTGAAACTGTCTTGCCTACACACGATCACACCAAAGTGCGACCGTCTAGAACACGGTAACGTACAACACGTATGACGGGACTAGAAAAAGGAAGTTCAATAGCCAGTAGCCAATAGCTGCCGTCTGCTGTACTTGCTTCAGAGCATGTGCCGTTTTTGGTCCGTCGGAACAGCATACAGATGGGCGGTTTTCCCAATAGGAATTGATTCCGTTGAAAATATTTAAAACATGTTCTATTTCTAGGTCCGTCTCAATTTTCGAGAAAAAAAAAGTCAGATGAGGCACACACGCGATGGGAAAATATCCAATGAAAAGATTCCGTCTGACTTTTTCTGTGTGTACACGGCATTACCCAATTCATCCAAAACAAGAAAAAAGCATGTTGCCTGAAATACCAATTTATTAGCTAAAGAATACATGAAACAACTGTGGCAAGCTCATGATGAATAATGCCACTGTAGGGGGAACTCTAATCTCTTTTGAAGCATTCTTTTTAAAATCGTAGAATCTCTGGATAGTTATTCTAAGTAAAGCCTACAAAAAAGGTTAAAAAAAAATTACCTTTATGACAGCCATAGGGTGAGACCTTTATAAAAAACAATCCACTCAAAGAACAATGAAGAAATAGAAGGTTGGTTAGTCTTTTAGAAATAGCTTAGTATATAGTTCATGGAAGAATGGAAATGTCAACAGCTGACTCAAAACAAGCTGAAATTAAAAAAAAATAGACTGTAGTGGTCTGTATCTGTGCTGCAGTGCCAGTCCACCTTTGTTGCTTTTCTGGTGCCCCCTTCCTTTCCCTACCACCACCAACATGCCTGAGATAATAACACTGGAAGCAAGACTGGCAGTCTTTCGCAATCCATGCTGGGTGTGTTCGCATACATGTACGCATAGACTAACATTGCTCTGGAACATGTTGTAAAGCTTGCTGAGTATATTTTGTTCATCGGCGTGCCATGATAAAGAAAAGCCAATAGTAGTGTAGGACATGACTCATCTCTTCGTAAAAAGGAAACATTTCAGTTTATAATGTAGATAGGACTCGGTTTCATTCCATCTATCATCTAATGTTTTGATAAATGGTAATACACGGACAGTGACCACATGTACAATTCAAACACTATTTTATCTTCAAATTCCACAGCAATGCTTATAGTCTTGATAACTTAAACTGAACTTATTTGGTTTTCCTGTGTACCATCTTTCCAGACTTCTGTACACCACATGCTCCTCCATAATATAAGATAAGATACTCAGTCTCTCTCATAAGTGCACTCATCTAATGCTTCTTTGATTGCTTTAGCCTTCTGCTGCATTGCTTCACTGCTTGACATATTTCCCTTGCAATCTATATATAATAATGCAACAGTGACAATCATCTCTTGGCATCACCTTCTCTGAGTCTCTCTACCTGCAGTATGTCAAATCTTATTTATTTTTTATGGTTCTCTTTTCCTCTGTTAGGACGGTGGCATTCAATCTTAAATGTATTTCCTCACTCCATAGAATCTGAGATTATTTATTTCACAGGGGATGTGTAAACTTCAAGTACACCCTTCTGGAACTGCAAGATGTATAATCCCATGTATTCAATACATGGGAATGCTACCGCTAAATGGATATTGTGTAACCCATATAGAATGCAAATAGATTAGGAAAGGAATTTGTAAGTTATCTTTCAAGTAGAGGTGATCATAAAAGTCCCCACACCAGACGTAAATGGAGAAGATCTTCCAGTGTTGCTGGGGTAGTACTCCACTCACAGTCCAAACAATTTCGTGGCAACAGCAATATAATTAATAGATAGCAGGGAATGTGGCATATAGGGGTTGAATTACTAAAGGCAAATAGACTTGCAAAATAGAGTTGCTCCATAGCTTAGTAAATGAGCAGAAGTTTTGCTGACATCTATCATCCAACTATGCATAGCTCCCAACTGTCACTGATTTTGAGGGACTGTCCCTGATTTGGAGCAATGTCCCTCTGTCCCCCCCCCCCCCCTCATTTGTCCCTCATTTTGGTCTGATCTCTATAGTTGTATATAAAATGCACTTTTTATGTTTAAAAAAGTCTTTCTTAGTGCTAAACCTTATATCAAAATTCAAAATTGCTGCATTTGTAAATGTTAAAAGCCAATATAAAGGAATAGGAGTGGCAAAAAAATGTCCTTGTGGATTTAATTAACCTTTCTTTGGGTTAATTCTACTTTAAGGGGGTGTGTTAGGGGAACGTGTCCTATGCCTACATACGTTTGCAAGTAGGCGTCCCTCATTACCATCTCAAAATGTGAGGTATCGAATTTTTCGAATCTTCCTTGCACGTGATTGGGTATTCTTGGAAAAGTAAAGCTTTATCTCATTTACTAAGCTCTGGAGCAACTGCACTTGCAGAGTGCAACTGTACTTTGCAAAGTGCACAGTCTATTTGCCTTTAGTAAATTAACCCCATAGCGTTTGTCATTGTATTTTTTGCTCTCTTTGTAATGTTGGGGAGTTTTTAATTCACTTCCTGTCCTGGAGATGTGACAGGAAGTAAAAAAATAAATCTTTATAAAATAAGAATTCTTTTTGGATATGTTTGTGTGTGTGTATTTGACGTGTGTGCATTTACGTGTGTTTTTGTACTTGATTGTTATTTGTGTACTGTCACTTTAGATTTTTTTTTTTACTTTACTTTTAAAAAAACAAACAAAAAACAATTACAAATGAATAGCCTTTTTGGCACATAAACAGGTCCAAAATAGTTGAAAATCTGACAGAGCGGTTGTGCAAACAAAATGCTGTTTTTTTTAAATCATCCTTGCACGTGACTGGGTACGCAAAGTGAACACAGTTTCACTTTATTTACTAAAATTCAATATGCAAACTAAAGAGTTACTTTGCAAAAGTAAAATGCCTCTTTTGCTTTAGTAAATCAATCTCTATATGACTAGGTGGGTTTTGTAGATACAGAAACAGTTTGCAAGGGTGGGCATTTTCTATAAACACCGTGGTCTCCATTCACAAAAGCATCTTGCATGATGTATGTAGGTGTCCGGACACATTTTCCATAAATATCACATGCGATCCTGAATTTGTCAATTCACCATACCATTTTGCAGTATTTACTGCAAAATGCTCAAAACTGTCAGTAAATACTGCATGAAAAGGGATTAAAGTAAATTTACAGAAGGAAATAAATAATTAAATGCATGCAGTAACTAAGTAGTAGTGGCTGTATTTAGGGAATGTACAAATATAAGAGCCAATTTTGCGCATCTACCTTTTTGGATCAGTTCTCTCAACAGTAAGGTCCCTTTCACACTGGGGCGTTTTGCAGGCGCTATTGCGCTAAAAATAGCGCCTGCAAACCGACCCGAAACAGCTGTTGCTGTGTCTTCAGTATGAAAGCCCGAGGGCTTTTACACTGAAGCGGTGTGCTTGCAGGACGCTGGAAAATGTCCTGCAAGCCGCATCTTTGGCTCGCTGTAGGAGCGGTATATTTACCGCTCCTATATCGCCCATTCCCATTGAAAACAATGGGGCAGCGCTCCGAACCCGCCCGCAAAAACGCTGCTGCAGCGGCGGTTTGCGGGCGGTATTAACCCTTTTTCGGCCGCTCGCGGGGGGTAAAACCACCCCGCTAGCGGCCGAAATGCGCCGCTAAAACGACGGTAAAGCGGCCATAATATAGCGCCGCTTTACCGCCAGCGCCCCAACGCCCCAGTGTGAAAGTAGTCTTATGCATAGAAATCTAAATATGAAAATATGGAAATCATTGGGGTTGATTTACTTAACCACCTCAATACAGTGCATTTTCAACCCCCTTCCTGACCAAGCCATTTTTCAGCGCTGTCACACTTTGAATGACAATTGCACGGTCATACAACACTGTACACAAATGAAATTGTTATAATTTTGTCCCCACAAATAGAGCTTTCTTTAGGTGGTATTTGATCACCTCTGCGGTTTTTATTTTTTGTGCTATAAACAAAAGAATAGGGACAAATTTAAAAAATAAAAATATTTTTTACTTTTTGCTATACTAAAATATCCCCAAAAAATATATAATACATTTTTTTTTTTTTTTTTTTCCTCAGTTTAGGCCGATACGTATTCTTCTACATATTTTTGGTAAAAAAAGGGCAATTAGCGATTATTGATTGGTTTGCGCAAAAGTTATAGAGTTTACAAAATAGGGGATAGTTTTATAGCATTTTTATTAATATTTTTTTTTTACTAGTAATGGCGGCGATCTGCGATTTTTATTGTGACTGCGACATTATGGTGAACACATCCGACATTTTTGACACATTTTTGGGACCATTGTCATTTATACAGCAATCAGTGCTATTTAAATGCATTGATTCCTGTATAAATTACACTGGCAGTGAAGGAGTTAACCACTAGGGGGCGGAGAGGGGTTAATATGTTCCCTGGGAGTGATTCTTACTGTGGGGGGAGGGGACTCACAAGGGGAGGAGACCGATCAGTGTTTCTCTGTACAGAGAACACACCATCGGCTCCTCTCCTCTGACAGGACCGTTGATCTGTGTGTTTAGACACACAGATCCACGGTCCCGCTGTGTTACCAGGCAATCGCGGGTGCCCAGCGGACATCGCGGCCGCTGGGCACGCGCATCGGGTGCCCAGTGACACGGCGGGTGCGTGCGCGCCCTGCTGGCACCGCCAAGCTGTCAATAGACGGCCGGCGGTCGCGAGGTGGTTAAAGTATAACTGAAGGAAAAATTTTTTTTTTAGTTTTGGATACAGTGAAGGTGGATTAGAACACCTGTCAGATTTTATTGTTGTCCGTACCCCCTTTAAGCCCCGTGCACACGATCGGAAATTCCACCAGCAAAAGTCCAATGTTAGCTTTTGGTCAGAAATTCCGACCGTGTGTATGCTCCATCGGACTTTTGCTGGTGGAATTCCCGCCAGCAAAAGATTGAGAGCAGGTTCTCAATTTTTAGGTCAGAAAAATTTCTGATCGGAAAACTTGATCGTCTGTACCAATTCCGACGCACAAAATTCCCACGCATGCTCGGAAACAATTTGACGTATGCTCGGAAGCATTGAACTTAATTTTCTCGGCTCGTCGTAATGTTGTATATCACCGCGTTCTTACGGTCGAAAGTTCAGAGAACTTTTGTGTGACCGTGTGTATGCAAGCCAAGCTTGAGCGGAATTACGTTGGAAAAACCATCCAAGTTTTTTCCGATGGAAAATCCACTTGTGTACGCAGCATTAGGGAGATTCACCCTCTCTTTTTGTCCTGTTTACCACCATCATTAAAAATAAAAGTAAAAGAAAATCACAGATTTTGGGTTGTCCCCAGAAAAGTTAAAGAGATGAAATCTTTCAATGTGACACAGATGGATGAAAAAACTGACAGGGGTTATAATAATCCTCTCTAAAAAAAGGTGTCCCTTTAAGTCACTTTAAGACAAATAGACTGTGCAATTTGCAAGTTGCTCCAGAGCTTAGTAAACAAGGTAAAGCTTAACTTTACAAAGAATACCCAATCACATTAAAAAAAATGCATTTTTGCTTGCACATGATTGGATGATAGAAGTCAGTAAAGCTCCCCCTTATTTACTAAGCTCTGGAGTAACTGCACTTGCAAAAGTCCTCAGTCTATGTGCCTTTGGTAAATCCAACCCATTAAAGTACATGTAGTGAAATATATCTATTTTCTCCAGTCATTTCGCCAGATTTTTGGAGACTTTTATGTGTATATACAAGCAGGGCCGGCCCTATCATGGGACCCGGTGGAACTATGGGTCCTGAGTGCACTTTCTGGGGGTGGCATACTGCCGTCCAAGAGCAGTGGCAGAACTGCCGCCCGCCCGTTCCACCCGCTGCTTACCCCACTGTAAGGGAGCTCAGTGCTGCCACTCGCTGCCCAAGGGGGAGCAGTTACAAGTTACAAAAGATTGATTGACAAAAGAGGGGCTTGTAGTGTGCTCGTGGCAGGCAGGCAGAGCTCCTATAGTTTTGTTGAGTGTGTTCGTGGCAGGCAGGCAGAGCTCCTCTATTTTGTTGTGGCAGAAGTGATTTTGTTACCAGAAGCACCTATAGGACAATTTTGTTACCAGAAGCACTATAGGACTGCAAGGCAGAGCTCCTATATTTTGTTACCAGAAGCACCTTAGGACTTGTAGTGTGTTAGTGGCTATAGGTGACTATATTTTGTGGCAAGTCCCATTACACACACAGAGCTATATTTTTCTTCCAGAAGCACCTATAGGACTTGAAAGTGTGTTAGTCCCATTACACCACACAGAGCTATATTTTCTTCCCAGAAGCACCTATAGGACAGTTCTGCAAGTGTGTTAGTCCCATCCAACACACACAGAGCTATATTTTCTTCCCAGAAGTGGCAAGTAGGACAATCTATATTTCTTCCCAGAAGCACCTATAGGACTTTGAAGTGTGTTAGCAACTTGAAGTGTGTTAGTCCCATTGGCACCTATAGGACTTGAAGTGTGTTATAGTCCATCACACACACAGACGTAGGCAAGTGACAGAGCTATAATTTTGTTCCCAGAAGCACCTATAATCCCAGAAGCACCGCAATGCACCTATAGGCCATTGTAGTGTGTTAGTGCAGGCAGGCAGAGCTCCTATATTTTGTTACCAGAAAGCACCTATAGGAACTTGTAGTGTGTTCGTGGCAGGCAGGCAGAGCTCACTATATTTTGTTCCCAGAGGCACCTATAGGACTTGAAGTGTGTTAAGTTCCCATTGTGGCAGTGTGTTAGTCCCATTACACACACAGAGCTATATTTTCTTCCCAGAAGTGATGCGGCAAGTGATTTTGTCCCAGAAGCACCTATAGGAATTCCCGAAGCACAGCACTTTTTTTATAGGACTTGAAGTGTGTTAGTCCCATTACACACACTAGGCTTGAAGTGTGTTAGTCCCATCACACACACAGAGCTATATTTTGTTCCCAGAAGCACCTATAGGACTTGAAGTGTGTTAGTCCCATTACACACACAGAGCTATATTTTGTTCCCAGAAGCACCTATAGGACTTGAAGTGTGTTAGTCCCCATTACACACACAGAGCTATATTTTCTTCCCATGCACCTATAGGACTTGAAGTGTGTTAGTCCCCATTACACACGACACAGAGCTATATTTTTCTTCCCAGAAGCACCTATAGGACTTGTAGTGTGTTAGTGGCAGGCAGGCAGAGCTCCTATATTTTGTTACCCAGAAGCACCTATAGGTGGCAGAGGCACCTATCAGGACTTGAAGTGTGTTAGTCCCATTACCACACACAGAGCTATATTTTCTTCCCAGAAGCACCTATAGGACTCTGAAGTGTGTTAGTCCCCATTACACACACAGAGCTATATTTTCTTCCAGAAGCACCTATAGGACTTGAAGTGTGTTAGTCCCATTACACACACAGAGCTATATTTTCTTCCAGAAGCACCTATAGGACTTGAAGTGTGTTAGTCCCATCACACACACAGAGCTATATTTTCTTCCCAGAAGCACCTATAGGACTTGAAGTGTGTTAGTCCCATTACACACACAGAGCTATATTTTGTTCCAGAAGCACCTATAGGACTTGAAGTGTGTTAGTCCCATTACACACACAGAGCTATATTTTCTTCCCAGAAGCACCTATAGGACTTGAAGTGTGTTAGTCCCATCACACACACAGAGCTATATTTTCTTCCCAGAAGCACTATAGGACTTGAAGTGTGGTGACTTCTAGTAGTGTTTAGTGGCATCAACACCAGAGCTCCTATATATTCTTCTCAGCAGCACCCACAGGACTTCTAGTGTTTAGTGGCATCACACAGAGCTCCTCTATTTTCTTTGCAGAAGCACCCATGGACTTCTAGTGTGTAGTGGCATCACACAGAGCTCCTATATATTCTTCTCAGCAGCACCCACAGGGACTTCTAGTGTGTTAGTGGCAACACACAGGCTCCTATATTTTCTTCTCAGCAGCACCCAACAGGACTACCGACTACAATGGCTGGAAAAGACCGCCAAGGGGAGGCAGAGGCGTGCAGAGCAAGAACACAGGGCAGGCAGGACTTCTGTTTCTAGTGACGTGGCCGTGGACGTCGGACGTGTGTCGTGCATCGTCATCAGGTACACGTGGCCATGGACAATCCGATTCCGTCTCTCTACCGGCATGTGGAAGGCAATGTCCATGCCTTCGCTGGACAGGGCGGTCAGCGGTAAGGTGCATATTACCGCTGACTCATGGTCCAGCAGGCATGGACAGGGACGGTACCTTTCTTTCACGGCCCATTGGGTCACTCTATTGCAGCTGGGAGGGATGCAGGACAAGGTGCAGTAGTGTTGGAGGTTGTTCCGCCACCACGCCTACCAAAACGCGACTACTGCTACTGGTTGTGACACCCTCCTCTTCTTCTTACTCCAGTGTGCTATGTCCTTGGAACCAGCGGTGCTCCGTAGGCGTACAAGGGGCTACGCAAGTACGCAGGCAAAAAGATGCCATGCCGTGCTTGCGCTGGTGTGTTTGCGGGGACAGGAGCCACACTGGGCCAGAGGTTCTGGCAGCTCTGCAGGGGCAGGCCGAGAGGTGGTTGACGCCACGTCAGCTTAAGCCAGGAATGGTCGTTTCTGACAATGGCACAACCTCCTCTCCGCCCTGCGACAGGGGCAGCTCACCCATGTGCCCTGCATGGCTCACGTCCTCGACCTGGTGTGCAGCGGTTCTTGGGCAGGTTCCCAGGCTTACAGGATGTCCTGAGGCAGGCCAGGAAAGTCTGTGTGCATTTCCCCCCGCCGAACTTATAATGCCTAGTGCCTCGCTTGACTGAGCTGCAAAAGGAGCTGAAACTGCCCCAAGAACCGTGACATGCCCACCAGGTGGAATTTCCAACGTTGGCCATGTGGGCGAGTGAGACGTCAGTGGCGGGCAGTGATCAGTGCATGCATCAGTGACACTGTCCCTCTTGTCCACCAGGTCAGCATCAGCAGCAGCAGTCTGTTAGGGATGAATTGTACCAGTCCCAACAAGCCAGTGGAACTTGTAACGTGGCTGGGAGGAGGTGGCTGGCGATCATGTCATCCTCAGTGACCCAGAATGACTCCGGACCGAATGCCTCAGCTGGGTGAGTGAGCGGGCTGGCCATAGGGTGCGCCTGTCCACCGCCTCAGGCGGATATAACCGGGTCACATCCCCTTCAAGGCCATATGCTGATGTGAGTGACTGGTTCACCGACCTGTGGGTGAGTGAGCGGGCTGGCCAGTCAGTGTATGTGGCACCAGACATGGCAAGTGACAATCGCAACACGTGTGACCCGCAAGCCTCATGTTTTGTGGCAAGTGACAATACACAACGCACAATTTTTCAGCCCCTGTGGCAAGTGACAATCTGCAACTTGTGGCAGGTGACCTGGCAAGTGATAATCCGCAGTTGTTCTCTGTCCCACCATCAACAGGAAGAGGATGAGGAGGAGGAGGAGGGGAGGGGAGGTGGATTGTGTGAGCATGATGGGGGTTGCAGTCTTTTAGGGATGATGTACAGTTGTTGTGCCCCTGCACTGGTGGCCACTTCTTGGGGCGGGTACATTACAGAGGGAGAGAGGAAGACTTGCACTTCAGGAAATAGTTCACAGCAGGGATGCGCCCATTCGGGTCACAGGCTATGAAGTGACAATCCGCAACGTGTGGCAGGTGACATTGTGGCAAGTGACAATCCGCAACGTGTGGCAAGTGACAAATCCGCAACTTGTGGCAATTGATGTGGCAAGTGGACAATCTGCAACTTGTGGCAGGTGACGTGGCAAGTAACATTCTGCAAGTGTGGCAAGTGACAATCTGCAACTTTTGGCAGGTGACGTGGCAAGTGACAATCCGCAATGTGTGGCAGGTGATGCGGCAAGTGACAATCTGCAATGTGTGGCAGGTGACAATCCGCATCTGGCGGCAAGTGACAATCTGCAATGTGTGGCAGGTGACAATCCACATCTGGTAGCAGGCGATGTGTCAAGTGACAATTCGCAATCTGTGGCAGATGACAATCCGCATCTGGTGGTGGAGTCCGAATAAAAAACTGTAAGTACAAGCACACATCACAAGTTGTATGAGACATGAGAGCTTGAGAGGGACTTGCCTTGCCCAGCCCTATTTAACCACTTACAGACCGGAAGGATTTGCCCCCTTAATGACCAGGCCATTTTTTGCGATACGGCACTGCATCAGTTTAACTAACAAATGTCATGTGACGATGTACACACATAAAATTGACGTCCTTTTTTTCCCAAAAATAGAGCTTTCATTTGGTGGTATTTGATCACCTCACCTCTTTTTATTTTTTGTGCTATAAAACAAAAAAAATACACAATTTTGAAAAAATATATATTTTTTAAACTTTTTGCTATAATAAATATCCCAAAAAAATAAATGTCTTCATCAGTTTAGGCCAATATGTATTCTTCTACATATTTTTGGTAAAAAAAATCAATTGGCATACATTGATTAGTTTAGCATCTACAAAATAGGGGATAGATTGCCATGACTTTATACTCCTATAAACACGTGTAGAGCCATGACAGGTCCTCTTTATATTCCTTTACATGTATAGAGCCATGACAGGTCCTCTTTATACTTATATATACATGTATAGAGCCATGACAGGTTCTCTTTATACTTTTATATATATTTATACTTTTATATTTATTCTCCTATATACATGTATAGAGCCATGACAGGTCCTCTTTATACTTTTATATACATGGATAGTGCCATGACAGGTCCTCTTTATACTCTTTTATACATGTATTGAACCATGACAGGTTCTTTTTCTACCCCTATATACATGTATAGAGCCCTGATGGGTCAACTTTATACTCCTATACATGTAAACAACCATGACAGGCCCTCTTTATACTCCTATATACATACATGTATAGTGCCATGATGGGTCCTCTTTATGCTCCTATACATGTAGACCACCATGACCGTTCCTCTTTATTTTCCTGTATACATGTATTGAGCCATGACAGGTCCTCTTTATACTCCTATAAACATGCATAGAGCCTTGACAGGTCCTCTTTATATTCCTTTACATGAATAGAGCCATGACAGGTTCTCTTTCTACCCCTATATACATGTATAGAGCCATGACAGGTCCTCTTTATACTCCTATATACATGTGTAGAGCCATGACAGGTCTTCTTTATATTCCATTACATGTATAGAGCCATGACAGGTCCTCTTTATACTCCTATATACATGTGTAGAGCCATGACAGGTCTTCTTTATATTCCGTTACATGTATAGAGCCATGACAGGTCCTCTTTATACTCTTATACATGTAAACAACCATGACAGGTCCTCTTTATTCTTCTATATACATCTATAGTGCCATGACAGGTGCTCTTTATTCTTCTATATACATGTATAGTGCCATGACGGGTCCTCTTTATATTTCTATACATGTATAGAGCCATGACAGGTTCCCTTTATACTCCTTTATACATGTATAGAGCCATGACAGGTCCTCTTTATTTACCTTTATACACATATAGTGCCATAACAGGTCCTCTTTCTACTTATATAAACATGTATAATGCCATGACAGGTTCTCTTTCTACTTATATAAACATGTATAGTGCCATGACCGGTCCTCTTTATACTTGAACTTGTCATGCTGATAACAGAAGAACCAAGCAGGAGAAAGACACGGGACTCAGGGTTTTGGAGAGAGACATAAGAAAACATTACAGATATATGTGCCTACGTAGGTCAAATTTTATGAATCAGGTTTACATCCACTTTAAAGAACATCAGAGAATGACAATGGATAATCTCTAACAAGAAAACACAGACCCGTCCAAAGATTTAGCAATGACCAAATATGACAACAAAAATGACTTTAAAGCAGGGTTTCTCAACCAGGGTTTCATGGAAGCCTAGGGTTTCTCCAGAGGTTACCGGTGGAAACTAGTATCAGAAATTACACACGTAAAAAATATTCTTCTTCCACCAATAAAAAAGACAACTTTGTATTTTTTTATTGGTGGAAGAAGGTTATTTATATACAGTATGTGTGTAATTTTTGATACTAGTTTCATTTGATATTTTACATTTTTAAAGATATTTTGTGTTTACTTAATTGAACTTAGTTGTTTTTGATACAAGATGCTGCAGGGACCGCACTGACTTAGTGAGCTGGCCTATTTTTATGGCTTAAACCATTTTACCTCTTTATTAGCAATAAAAATTGACAAGGGTTTTAATTATTCTCCGCTGTATCCATCCCACTGGATATCACATAAGATAAAATACCGCATGGTTTCATGAGACAAATACCACATATTTAGATGAAATACCGCATGCTGTATTTTAGAACCATTTATTTATTGTGAATTGCAAAAAAAATTTTGAAAAATGTGTTGAATTATTTCATCGCAAATTTTAAAAAGGAGAATACCACTTTGTGAATGGAGGCCAATATCCTGGAAGCAACCTATAATACAAATGTATTTGTTAAAGATTTTAAACAAATAATGAAAAATATCATCAGTTTATAAGCTGTAAAGGCTACACAATCATTGTTCTTGATAACTGCATTATATTTAACTGTAGTGTTACTGTACAGCCAACATCTTCCCTGTATATATCCCGAATTTCTGGAACTCCCAAGTAGAGTTGGACGAACAGTTAGAGCTGAGCAAAAGTTCGGTCTGAACTTCGCCTGTTCACCCGTTTCGGAGAACACCTGAGTTTGTGGGCGCTCAGTGGGATGTTCATCTGCCAAGCATTCCACAATGCACTGCATACTGCACGGTGCATTCTAAGCCTAGTGAATAGCTGGTTGTTAAGGAGTGGGCCAGGAAGCTGTTGAGTCATCAGCCGTCAATGGGCTTCCCCGTTGACAGCTGAATGAAAATAAAAATAAAAAAAATAAAATAAAAAAATAAACTTTGCTGGCAATAGATGTAAATGTAAAAAAAATAAAACGTTGTGGGTTCCCCACCCAGTCCATACCAGGCCCTTATTTGAGCATGCAGCCCAGAAGTCAATTACAGACCACATGCCCTCAACATGAGGGGGGTGCTTTGAGGCAGGGGGGCTCTGGGGGCCCCCTTGTTAAAGGGACCTACCAATAGGCCCCCTGCCCTCAGACCCCCACGACCAAGGTTGTGGGGAAGAGTCCTTGTCAGAGCCCCCTTGCCCCAAAGCACCCCCCCCATGTTGAGGGCATGTGGCCTGGTATGGTTTGGGAGAGGGGGCTCGCTCACCCCCCCTTCCTGACCTGCCATGCTGCATGCTCAGATAAGGGTCTGCTATAGATTTTAGGGGGACCCACACAATTTTTTTTTATTTTGGCATGGGGTTCCCCTTAAAATTCATACCAGATTTTTTTTAAAGATTTTTCTATTGCCAGCAATGGTCTTGTATTGCCGGTAATTTAAATGTAATTTTGTTTCCTTTATAAATGTTAGTTTTGCTGCAGCAGGTTCTATACCGAGTACAGGTACAGTCTTTTTTAAAAGTTGTTTTGCATTGGTACATGTTCCCCAGGGCAGTAGCCGGGCCCCCATAGCCTTTTTATGGCATAAAAGCTGTCAAAATGGGGACTTAATGACCCATAAGTGCCTCTATATCTTTCTTCGAATTGTATGGATATCTCTTTGTAGGGACTATAAATAAAGACTTTGTAGAAGTGTAGCCAGGTTATGAACAATCAATTCCTTACATACTGTATAGAAAAAGCAGTAAAAATGCTTAAAAACAATCCCTGGCTGACCTTTGTATCTGCAGTAGTCATCCTCAGATTTCAGAGAGAATATATATCAACTTTTTATTTCTTTGTGTAAATATTTTGTTTCCCCTGCCAGCAGTAAATTGTCTGCCTACGAACTTTCTAATATGCAATGTAGACACAGTAGTTGCAAGGGAGAACAAAATGTTGAGAACCGACTTAAACAACTTCACTGGATCTCTTGTGAACTTGGGAATGAATTGGTCTGAAACTAGGTCAGTGAGAGCATGTTTTAAAACGTGGAAAAAACCAATGTATGGTGTCGCGCTCCTGAACCGATGTCAGTATAAAAATCGCATAAAGTTGCTGTAGTGTCACATCAGCAAACAGGGAATAATATGCGAATTGAAGTGACTGTGTGCATCGCAGGCTAAACCATCAGTAAGACAATCAAATAAAATATATACATATATTGCAATACGCTGGCATCAACTGTAGGGCAACAAAAAATATAAATGCATAAAATGTATACGTATAAATATAGAAAGTGACTAGTGTGCAAAAACCATATTAAAAAACACACTCGAGTGCATACAAAATATTCTATGCAAAACACAAAAGTGGATGAGTGAAAGTGACTAAAACAAATAAACTTCCTAAGGTCGCTGTGAAGCAGTGAAATGGATGATGATAAAAAATATTTTATAAATAAAGAGGTGATGAGTGGTTCAGGTTTGTGGAGATACCATAGGTATAAAACCAGAGAAATGCAAGGAGTGGTAAAAACCAATAGGGTATTGGTGGATGTGATAGCAGCAATCAAAGTGCTGGAAATAGCGACCAATGTGAACAGTGGTACTAAAAATTAACAAACGGGGGTAATCAGGGAAATTGTAATGTGATGGAGAAGGTCAACATATACAAAACAATACAAAGCAGTCCATATAGCATATGATTCTATAGACAGCGTGGAGGTGATGATAACCAAAGTGATCCAATCTGGGCTGCACTACGGTGCCAAGTGCTAGGTGGGGGTGGGAGGTGGTGGATGGCTTGCCCAGGGTGAAAATAGTGCTGAGGTCTTCGGTGCTAATGACACCCGTGGGTGTCCTTCCTAATTACCTTGTTACTGCAAGGTAAGCAGCATATATGTAGATGCCAGGATGGTGGATTCTCTCTGGGGGATGCTTCGATGGTCTCTCAAGGGGATATTGCACATGGGTCTCTGTTACAGTGCTCCTCTCCTATCCGCAGTGTGTGGAGCCTATATGGTTGTAGCTTACTGGTGCTCAGGACCAGGTTCCGCTCGGTGTGTACCCAGGTATGATAGGTATAGAGGGGGGAGAGAGTGACAAAAGGGAGCCGTATAGTGTAGTATTTGGTGGTGAAACAAAGAATCAGCTTTATTTTTTAAAAAGGGTACTCACAAAACGCTCACTAAACGGACCCCGGAAGTGACGCATTGGTCACGAGCTCGGCGCTCGTTTTGAATGTTTATCGCTGTTTCATTGTTTATTGTGAGTACCCTTTTTAAAAAAATAAAGCTGATTCTTTGTTTCACCACCAAATACTACACTATACGGCTCCCTTTTGTCACTCTCTCCCCCCTCTATACCTATCATACCTGGGTACACACCGAGCGGAACCTGGTCCTGAGCACCAGTAAGCTACAACCATATAGGCTCCACACACTGCGGATAGGAGAGGAGCACTGTGACAGAGACCCATGTGCAATATCCCCTTGAGAGACCATCGAAGCATCCCCCAGAGAGAATCCACCATCCTGGCATCTACATATATGCTGCTTACCTTGCAGTAACAAGGTAATTAGGAAGGACACCCACGGGTGTCATTAGCACCGAAGACCTCAGCACTATTTTCACCCTGGGCAAGCCATCCACCACCTCCCACCCCCACCTAGCACTTGGCACCGTAGTGCAGCCCAGATTGGATCACTTTGGTTATCATCACCTCCACGCTGTCTATAGAATCATATGCTATATGGACTGCTTTGTATTGTTTTGTATATGTTGACCTTCTCCATCACATTACAATGTCCCTGATTACCTCCGTTTGTTAATTTTTAGTACCACTGTTCACATTGGTCGCTATTTCCAGCACTTTGATTGCTGCTATCACATCCACCAATACCCTATTGGTTTTTACCACTCCTTGCATTTCTCTGGTTTTATACCTATGGTATCTCCACAAACCTGAACCACTCATCACCTCTTTATTTAAAAAAATATTTTTTATCATCATCCATTTCACTGCTTCACAGCGACCTTAGGAAGTTTATTTGTTTTAGTCACTTTCACTCATCCACTTTTGTGTTTTGCATAGAATATTTTGTATGCACTCGAGTGTGTTTTTTAATATGGTTTTTGCACACTAGTCACTTTCTATATTTATACGTATACATTTTATGCATTTATATTTTTTGTTGCCTTACAGTTGATGCCAGCGTATTGCAATATATGTATATATTTTATTTGATTGTCTTACTGATGGTTTAGCCTGCGATGCACACAGTCACTTCAATTCGCATATTATTCCCTGTTTGCTGATGTGACACTACAGCAACTTTATGCGATTTTTATACTGACATCAGTTCAGGAGCGCGACACCATACATTGATTTTTTCCATTTCTCCCAAATTGGGTATTGTTTTAACCCTTTCGGTGTTCGCTGCACCTCACACCTTTATTATACCACTTCTTTTCCGTTGTAGAGCGGGAATATTACATTCACATTTACTATGTTTTAAAACGTATTTGTAATTATCTGCAGGTATGTAGACTGGTCACGGTCATACTTAAAGGACTTTGAAGCAACTCAGTGTGAATGACAACTACCTATACCCACCAAACTTCTTGAATCCCGCAGGACTGTTTTGGGATTAAAACACAATCCCAGAATTCCATGGGAGACCATGGATAAAGCACTTGTTTCTGCCATCAGCAGACAAGGGTCTTTGGCACAGGTACAGTGCCTTGCGAAAGTATTCGGCCCCCTTGAACTTTTCAACCTTTTGCCACATTTTCAGGCTTCAAACATAAAGATATAAAATTTTATTTTTTTTGTGAAGAATCACCAACAAGTGGTACACAATTGTGAAGTAGAACGAAATCTATTGGATATTTTAAACTTTTTTATCAAAAAGTGGTGCGTGCAAAATTATTCGGCCCTTTACTTTCAGTGCAGCAAACTCACTCCAGAAGTTCAGCAAAGATCTCTGAATGATCCAATGTTGTCCTAAATGACTGATGGTGATAAATAGAATCCACCTGTGTGTAATCAAGTCTCTGTATAAATGCACCTGCTCTGTGATAGTCTCAGGGTTCTGTTGAAAGCGCAGAGAGCATCATGAAGACCCAGGAACACACCAGGCAGGTCCGTAATACTGTTGTGGAGAAGTTTAAAGCCGGATTTGGATACAAAAAGATTTCCCAAGCTTTAAAACATCCCAAGGAGCACTGTGCAAGCGATCATTTTCAAATGGAAGGAGTATCAGACCACTGCAAATCTACCAAGACCTGGCTTTTCCTCTAAACTTTCAGCTCAGACAAGGAGAAGACTGATCAGAGATGCAGCCAAGAGGCCCATGGATGAACTGCAGAGAACTACAGCTGAGGTGGGAGAGTCTGTCCATAGGACAACAATCAGTCGTACACTGCACAAATCTGGAATGGAAGAGTGGCAAGAAGAAAGCCATTTCTCAAAGATATCCATAAAAAGTCTCGTCTAAAGTTTGCCACAAGCCACACCAAACATGTGGAAGAAGGTGCTCTGGTCCGATGAAACCAAAATCAAACTTTTTGGCCACAATGCAAAACGATATGTTTGGCGTAAAAGCAACACAGCTCATCACCCTCAACACACCATCCCCACTGTCAAACATGGTGGTGGCAGCATCATGGTTTGGGCCTGCTTTTCTTCAGCAGGGACAGGGAAGATGGTTAAAATTGAGGGGAAGATGGATGCAGCCAAATACAGGACCATTCTGGATGAAAACCTGTTGGAGTCTGCAAAAGACCTGAGACTGGGACGGAGATTTATCTTCCAACAAGACAATGATCCCAAACATACAGCAAAATCTACAAAGAAATGATTCACAAATAAACGTATCCAGGTGTTAGAATGGCAAACTCAAAGTCGAGACCTGAATCCAATCGAGAATCTGTGGAAAGAGCTGAAAACTGCTGTTCACAAACGCTCTCCATCCAACCTCACTGAGCTCGAGCTGTTTTGCAAGGAAGAATGGGCAAGAATTTCAGTCTCTCGATGTGCAAAACTGATAGAGACATACCCCAAGCGACTTGCAGCTGTAATCGCAGCAAAAGGTGGCTCTACAAAGTATTAACGCAAGGGGGCCGAATAATTTTGCACGCCCCACTTTTCATTTTTTTATTAGTTAAAAAAGTTTCAAAAATCCAATAGATTTCGTTCCACTTCACAATTGTGTCCCACTTGTTGGTGATTCTTCACAAAAAATTGTAATTTTATATCTTTATGTTTGAAGCCTGAAATGTGGAAAAAGGTTGAAAAGTTCAAGGGGGCCGAATACTTTCGCAAGGCACTGTATGTACTGTAAGCAATGGCTCATAGGGAGAATCCACTGATAACCAATCTTTACTAATACTTTTGGGGGAGGGGGAGAACCTCAACTCCTCAGATCCTGCCCTCATCCCATACGTTCACAGATACGATGACCTGCCTCATGCCGCAGTGTCAAACACTGTCAAAAAAATGTCAAATGTAAAAAAAAAGGATCAGCAATTGGTTTTGGGACAACCATGTATACTCCCTGTACATACGCCTTCAGTTTCCTCCTGCACAAACTTGCTTGAAGCTCATTACTCCTCACTCCACCAGCACATCACTTCCTGCAGACTGTTATTTCTAGTCACCTCCAGCACATCACTTGGTTCCCCAGGAACAGCTAGCACTATTTGTTGGTTAGGCCTGACATTGACTCAGCCAGGCCTCAGCAAATGCCCTTTGCAGGCTGGGACCAATGGTGTAGCAGAAAAGTCCTTGTGCCTGCTGCCCTAACTATGGATTCTGATTTCTGTTAGCCCTCTTCAGGCCCTGCCAGCCCTCTTGGCTGTAGCTACCTCTTTCCATTGCCCCTTCCACCACAGTCCACACTTCTGGTTCTGCACCCATTTCAGACTGCAAGCTCTCCGTCCTCTCAGGCATGCCTCCCCAGTCCTCCTGACTGTGCCTCACTCACCAGCCCTCCTGGCTGTGACCAGTTGTCCTCCCTTGAGTCTCTTAGCAGTTCACTCTCCCGCTGTCCTCTCCTTGCTCTCTCTTGTGCCTCCTGTCCAAGACCTCTGCATGTGTTCCTGAAAGTAGTCCCGACTGCACCTGAGCCCAGGCCCAAGACTAGGGAGCTCCCTCAAAGGCCCCAACAGCCTCCGCACCCTCTCACTCCAGCTCTTCCACCCGGCAACTCCTCCCCAGATGGGCTAACCCTGGTTATTTAAGGAGGCCGGCCCCCTGCCAATCCAGATTGGGGGTTGGTCAGGGCTCCTTAAACACCCCAGGTGGCTCCACCTCCCCTCTTACCTCAGAAAGCACTATCTGTTTCTCAAAAGAAATGGGAGGTCTTGATGACACCACCTGTGAGTCCCCCAGCACTACCCTGAGCCACTCTCAGCCCAGAATGAAAACAAACAGGCCTAGCAACCAGCCAGGCCTGCTTAAATGTACCTATCCTCTCTAGCACACTAGTAGAGGGTGCTACACATGTTTCATGTTTTACCAGTTCTTAGTCATGGTCTACCAAATGTCAGCTTCCAAAATGTTTGAATAGCAGGCAGTTATAAGGCTGGCACTTGCAGAGTTTGATCACTTAAAATGGCCACACACTCTTTTGGTCTGCTTCAGGACATCCTAAAAAACCAGAGTAGCTAACCAGAAACTGTTGCATCACCAAACAAGATGTGCGCCAGGCAAGGTATGTGGGTGAGATTTTTCTGCTAAAGGATAGCCAGCAGGATAATGCCATTGGCATAGCACACAATGGCATGAGGCCAGCCACCTACTGGTCAACCCATGAATCACAGGTAAAATCTCTGACCTTTTGTGGCTTCTGTGCCCAACGCATGCCAGTTGCAACACAACATTTCTCCTGGGCTATCACATAGAATCTAGGTTGCTTTGGGAGAACTGATGGTTCACAAGGGGTTTATTTGCCTTGCCCTCACTTTCCTTCTCCCCAATCTCTGGCATCCACGTGGTCTCCAAACTTGTCATTCCCACCTTACTTATCTCTGGAGCTCACTTGGCAGTAAGCTACAGGAACATCACAGCCTCTTGATGCTTCCTGCCTGGTATCGGCTTCTTCTAGGTTCCTGGCACACCCTTCCTTGTCCTCATGCTCAACATCTGATGTGAGGAAATATTGCCTATTTTCTTGCAGAATTCCGTTGACTACTTCATGCCAGTTTGAAGGGCTACAGTGGGAGTAGCAGAAGAGAAGTAAGTGCATTTGCAGCATTACAAGGAAACTAGTTGTTCTGTGCCTAGAAAGAAAATTAAGTATTTTTCAGCCACTCAGTTACATTCTCCATGCAGCCTGGATGTAGTGAACAACCACTCACAGATAGTAAGGCCCATTATTGGCCATTTTAAGCCACCTAACATAAGGTCAAAGGCCAGGAAATGAATTATTGGTAGCTGGTTACTATTACAGTGAACGGGTTGGGTTCACCATGAACCCATGTTTGACCTGAACTCCAAGTGCATCCCTATTTGGGAGGCATGCAGCATGTCTTTTTTTTTTTATTACAAATGTGCACTTATCAATTAAAAATACAGTCCAGCCCCAGTGCATAACAGGTACAATGGGTTGACTTACTAAGGAAAAAAAAGCTGTTGTTAACTTTGCAAGTGAAGTTTCTACAGAGCTTAATGATGTGAAGCTTTGCTGACCTTTATCATCCACGTTTACTAAGCTCCAGGGAAGATCGTGCAAAGTACAGCTTAGCCCTGTAAAGTGAACAGCCTATCTTCCTTTAGTAAATCAACCCCAATGTGAACAAAGAATTATGTGTTACTGTTGTTCACACTCTGGAGACATCCTGTGTTAGTTATCTGAGGTCATGCACTTGGCACTCCAGCGGCTGTCAGAATTTAGGTGATCTTTCACCTCTAATTTTCAGAGCGTAGAGTCGTAGAGGGCTTAATAATGGGTTAGGTATATATTTTTTTTATAGATACGCCCCCAAATGTATAATAATTTAAAACAAAATATTTCATAAACTTAGTCATGACTGGTTCTCTTTAAAAGGCGAATGAGGATAGAGAAGAGAGAAGGATAGAGAGGAATGAAAAATATGAAAAAGTTTATATTGGAGTAGCGATATATATACACTGTTTTTACTTTATATACCAGTAAAAACGTACTCAAAGTTTAAATTAAACTTTAATTAAACAAGGTATTCTATGTACAGTCTTAGCTTTGTTGTTTGTCAAGGGGATATTAGTGTATATGTGTCTCTGTGGTTGTTACAAGGTGCCTTTTCGTACTGGATCAGTTCGTATTTGAGCTTCACTGACCCTTTATTAAGGTGACAAAAAAGTCCCTACGGCTCAACCACTGCTTATCTCAGATTCCTGTCCTCAGGACTATTTATTTCTGTTAAGCTAGAGCAATGA
This sequence comes from Lithobates sylvaticus, assembly GCA_028564925.1. Lineage (NCBI taxonomy): Eukaryota > Metazoa > Chordata > Amphibia > Anura > Ranidae > Lithobates > Lithobates sylvaticus. The sequence goes on from CM053026.1 coordinate 286,189,027, forward strand.
AACCGAATCATTTCATGTAATTCAACTGGTGCCCAATTCTGCTTCAAACAATACCGGATCTTGGCTTGTTCAGTGGCCTATTATATGCTATTTATTATTATCCGTCATTATCCGTCAGGGCTTTGTCCAAGATTCATACTAATGCAGAAGGCTCTGACCAGCTATGTGGACATGTACCAAAATACTAATGAGGATCTATGAATTTTGAATACAAACAAAAGGCGCAGTTGGCAAACTACCATCCAGTGCCAGCAAGCAAAATGTTATAATGGCATCTGACATTCAGGTATATATGAGAGAGATGGAGTGTTTTTATGATCTTACGTTTTACATATTGTGAGCACTACAAAAGAGCACAATATTATTGTTCATGTATTTATCCCATGATGTGCATGTGCTGAAAAATACGATGATCATTTGGGATTTTATATCTGCAAGTGAGTAAACAAATGTGTACCCAGTGCTTCCTCTGTGTATCTCTGCTGCTTAGCAACCCGGATAAGTCAAACACACATTGTTCCCTTTCAAAGGAAACCATATAACACTCCACTGTCTGCCATCTATTCAAGTTACAAATTTGTTAATTTGGGTTTATTATCTCCAAAGGCTGCTTATTAAAACACCCGTCAAATTGACTTTTAAGGCACGGAGAAACCGTGTCATACAAAAGCATGAATAATTGAATTAATGCAAGGTTCGGATCTGCAGTTGTCGTGTGTACAGCATGAAACAAAATATTACAAAATTATTTCTGCGTTGACAGTTCAAGAAAAGTTCAATAAGCAGTTGCTAAATATTTAAGGACATGGAGAGCGCAGACTGTTTGATTTTCCCCAGTGGTTGGTTAATTAAACACTACTACTGTTTCTGCGACTACGTGGTTTACTTAAGTTCACTGACTAATTCAAATACTTTGTACTATTGGTCATACACTGGGGGATTTTCAGCTGGTGTACCAAAGATCCAAGCAACTTTTATAATAGGCCATGAGCAAAGTATTAATAAGAAATAGAATTTGTATATAAAGATTTATACCAGGGGTGCTCATCCTTTTGAAGAGCAAGGGCCACTTAAGAGATTTGGTAACCGGTCAGGGGCCACAATGAAATGGTTCAGAGTTTCGAGTTTTTTTTATTTTGAATAGCATAATGAAAATTTTCCTCCTGCAGCCATTGAATGCTGGCGGGAAGAAGAGGAGGAGATGAGGAGGAGAACCCGTCTTTCAGCAGTTGCAGGAGGAAAATGGAGAGGATCAATTCCTGTATATGCTGCCCCTCCTGTCCAAGTGTAAAACAGAATGTGATAGGGAGGCCGTATTGGGGTGGGGTCGCCATTGCAACCACTGACGCTACATCAGTGGCTGGCAAACTGCAAATGTAAACAAGTCCTTACTGTCCTGAGCCCTCTATAAGGCTGCTTTCATACTGATGTGCTGCTGTTTACCCGTACTGTGGGTGCAGCTCAGTGCACCTGCAGCTTTCCTGCGGGTTAGCTGCTCTTTGCCATAGACTTCTATTATATCTTGTATATCTTTCTGAAAGCACACCAAAACGCTTGCATTCAGTATGAGGGCCATATTTGAGGGCTCAGAGGGTTTGAGCGCCCCTTGTTTATATCTATGGCAGATACTGACCTTTCTAACTGTTATTACCACCCATCCTGATGATTGCTTTTCGTAACATGGAAATTTCTACTTTTGCAGCCAAATATAGTATAATATATATTTGTTAGATGTTCCCTTTCACATGATAATCGTTTCAAAATATATTTAAAATTGCTGCTTTTAGATACTCTTTTCAGCACGTAAACACCCTACTTAATCTTCTTTGTTTTCAAGAAAACTGTGGATCTGTGTTTGCCATAAATAACACTCTGTTTTGTGCTAGAAGATCACATTTTCAGTTGTAAACTAGATTTGAACACTCTGTTCTAACAAAGATTTAAATATTTGGAAGCTGGCCTCCTGCATTGTATGTAATATATGTACAGTATGTGATGGCAGAAAAAGTGGACTTTAACACCCAGCCACTGCACATATGCTTCTGAGGTTGTGTACAGAGAACCTTCGTATTGCACATTACTAACATGCTGACCCAGCTGTCTAGGACATCTCTTGGCCACAGCTTCTGATTGGGAGCCAGCGGGATGAGCTCCTGATCATGTGACCATGGTGAGAGCCAATCACTTCACTCACATGATCAGGAAGCCACTCCACCTTCTGCCATTAATGCCCACATATACGGCCTCTGCTTCCAGAAAATATATAATATTCTGGGGTTTTTAAGTAATTCTATTGCTGAAATTAAGAATTTTACATGTGTGTAAAAATTGCAAAAATTGTGGTTAAAGTAATTTTGTATTTTCAATGCTTCCCTTTAAGGACAGATTCACACTAGCTGTGGCCACGGCTCACAGCAGAGGGTCCGGTGCATCCCTGTTCTCCGTTTCAGCAGGCAAAACAGGTCTGAATTTTTGCCTGAATTCAGACCTGAGATAGAGCCAAAGACGCACAGGACCCTTTTCCAGTGCGGACCGTGTGTGAACTGGCTCCATTGAGAGCCAGTCACAGTCTCCTGTCATGCGAATTGGATGCTGTGAAACTTGCAAGTGTGAACCCAGCCTGAAGTTGAACTCCAGGAGGCAACAGGGGTTAGGTTTATTTATTTTTTTCCTATAAAATGTTATTACAATTTCTTTCTTTCTCTTTCTTTCTTTCTTTCTTTCTTTCTTTCTTTCTTTCTTTCCCTGATATCTCTTTTGCCCTCTAAAACAGCTAACCAAACACAGATCAGCTTGGTTAGCTACTTCCCTGTATCAGTCATGTTATGACAGCTCTAAAACTGGAAGTGACTAATCATTGTTGCTTCAGACTTCATTCACTGCAGTAGAGATTGAGGAACAGATGTTCCTTGGTCTCCTACTACTCCCTATCCTGATGACCCCCCCATTAGTACAGACCCCCCTCCCCTCCATTAGTACAGACCCCCCCTCCATTAGTACAGACCCCCCTCCATTAGTACAGACCCCTCTCCATTAGTACAGACCCCCCAGGACAGACCACCCCATCCATTAGTACAGACCCCCCAGGACAGACCCACCGGGACAGACCTCCTCTCCATTAGTACAGACCCCCCAGGACAGACCTCCCCCTCCATTAGTACAGACCCCCAGGACAGACCCTCCATTAGTACAGACCTCCTCTCCATTAGTACAGACCTCCCCTCCATTAGTACAGACCCCCCAGGACAGACCCCCCTCTCCATTAGTACAGACCCCCCCAGGACAGACCCCCCCTCCATTGCAGTACATAAAAACACCCGGGCGGTAGCTGAAGAGGAGAGGACAGTGTCGCCCGGGTGGAGAACAGTTCACAGCAGGCAGGAGTGACTGTGAGAGACACAGAGAGGAGGAGGAGGAGGAGAGAGCAGGCACAGACCGCCCCCCTCCCCAGCTGGTCTCTGACAGAAGGAGGGAGCGGGGAGGAGCTTGAGCAGGAAACACAGCGGCGGTGAGTGGCAGAGAGAGCCGCATCTGGAAATGAACAAGAGGAAGAGGAGGAGGGAATGGAGCACTCTGTCGCTTCAGCGCCCCCACCTCTCTGGCGTCCGGGTGCACTTCCCCTCTGAGCACCTGCCTGGGATTGGCCCTGTGTTAAAGGGAACCTGTGTTTGGCCCATGTAGAGAAAAACAAAGTGTTCACTTTAAAGTGTCTGTAAACTCTAGCAACACATTCTTATTTGCTCAGTTTGGTCTAATAAAAGAACATAGTCATATATGAGCAACTGCAATCAGATTCTAGAAGCCTCATCTATGACAGAGAGTGGCTATCAGCAACACAGAGCAACAGCAGCAACCAGTGTGGTTAGCATGTCTGCCTAGCAGCACTAGGGTCAATGCTTTCAACCCCAACCATGCCACTATTTGCCTGAAATTTTCATATTCACTCTGTGCTTGCATGGGGATTCCTCTGGGTACTCTATTCCAAAAACATGCTGGTGGGTTAGTTTGCGCCTGTTTAAATTGGTCCTAGTATGTATATGTATGAATGTGAGTTAACTTAGATTATAAGCTCCTTGTGTGCAGGGACTGAACTTATAATATATATGTAAAGCACTGCATAAAATTGACGGTGCTATATAAGCATCTGTAAAATATATCACTATCCACTCTTATACTTCATTTCACTATGCACATAGTGACCTGCTCATTCATAGAAAGAAAGGTTCTTTCTACTCAGTGGACCAAAGGGAGCTTTGTGATTCAAGGGGAGAATGTCATTTGAAGAACTTTAGTTTGCATTATCTCCTATATCAGAGAAAAAATGGCAAGTTAGCATCAAACTGCAAGAACCCCATGGAGCCTGAACTGTCTCTCGTTTGAGCGTCGCACTGATATCAGACTGCTGTAGGAGTGTAAAATTTTAGTTTTCTATCATGTTATCCCAGCAGGACTTATGTGAATATTTTGTTTTTAGCACTTTACTCAAGCAAGAGACAGGACATGCCTGAAGCTGGCCATACACTGAATACATTTCAGGTGGTTTCAGAAGAACACGCTGAAATATGCTTCATGGGTTGCCCTGTTGGCACTCTCCCACTTGACATCCTTATCCTTCAACTGAAAAATCAGGCGCAAGGGGAAAAACTTTCATATTAGATGCAGCTGCTGTTCTGGAAATCTGAGTACATTAGCTACAGCTGGAGAGAGATTCATCCACCTGCGCTATGCAGTGTGGATGGAGGAATTCATTTGATTTTTTTCGTTTAATCTATATGTTGAAAAAAAAAATAAGTGTATTGCCAGCCTTACAGATTAGCACTCAGCTGAACACTTCTGCTCTGACATGTGAAGAATAAAAAAAAAAAAAAAAACACTTTTTTTCGTTTGCTTTTCATAACTGTATTATTGGGGGTTATTTACAAAAGGCAAATCCACTTTGCACTGCAAGTGCACTTGGAATTGCAGTCGCTCTAAATCTGAGGGGTAGATCTGAAATGAGTGGAAGCTCTGCTGATTTTATCATCCAATCATGTGCAAGCTAAAATGCTGTTTTTTTATTTTCCTTGCATGTCCCCCTCAGATCTACAGCGACTGCACTTCCAAGTGCACTTGCAGTGAAAAGTGGATTTTCCTTTAGTAAATAACCCCCATTGTGTCACATATGACACATTTCTTTTATATCAGGAAATTGAATATCCTCTATACATATCAGCTATATGTCATTGCTATATAAATTACTATTTATATGTCAGGTATCCTTAGATTTTTGTGTGTAAGTGATTAAAACTGATCGATTACTAAATAAATGATCAAGATCTAACGATATATAATTACACATACAAAACATTTGTTGCAAGTTAGTAGAGAATCTATGATGAACTTTATTCAGCTTTTATACTGAGACAGTTGATGATAACACAGTTGACATGAACACGAAATAATCAATAGTTTTGCAGACATACATGTCTGTGCAGAGAAGGCTAAAGGAAAAGTCATGCTGAGCAAAACCAAGAAGGAACACTCTATCGTTATTTGTTATTTGGCAGCTAACCAAGCACATTTGAAGGTATATCACAAATGTCAGCATGTTCTCCCTAAAACCTAGTCTGTTTATACAGTTTTTATACATTATGGAATGTGTAAGCATGGATTTCTAAAACCAGCTATACTTTTTTCCACACTTTCAACTTTATTCTCAAAGGAACTATACTCAGGTCTAATACAAGCAAGCCTTTGCCGCCCACAATACAGCGATAATGCACCACACTGGACCTGAAACACACGTGTTAGCACACTGTTCATGTATTTTGCATGCTACCTCCACACGCATTCAGAACGCAGATGCCATACATCTCATAACAACACAATGTAGGCTCAATTCACAAAGCTTTAACACAAGGATAAGACACTCTACTTTAGCAAGGCGACTGTCATTTTAGCATCTCACTAGGCTCGGCTGAAACAACTCTCGTGTTTTTAAAAATAAGTACACTTATCATGGTATGTTAGCTTTGTGAATTGACTCTCATGTGCATTGTGTTTCAGTGCTCTGTATTTAAAAAAAAAAATGCAGCAGGAATGCAGTTGCAAGATACCTCAAGGACAACAAGTGTTCCATTGTAAAAGAGTCCTCAATAAACCAAACTGAAAAAAAAATCAGGGTCTACCATTGCTGATGTTCTGAAATCTTTCTTCCCTGGCCATTGTGTTGACCGCCTGGCTGTATTTTTATCTGGATACTTGTTCCAGGTCAATGACCCATAAGGCCCTTACACACGATCTGACTTTTTGACAACAAACATGCAAATTACTAGACATGTGCATTTGTTTTCGTCCGAATGCATTTTTGTCCAAATTTAACAATCGATAACGAACGTGCAGAATCCGAAAACCGACATAAACAAATGCTTTATTTCGTTGCTACAACAATTCGATATAGATAGGAGATTCAACATGACGCTGACAATAGCGATCTGTGTCCATCGAACCTGTGGTCGAATGTGCCTAACCTTAGCTCTATTAGTCCAAGATTATTCGACATAGAGAGAAAAGATTCAACATTATAGAGACAATAGCAAAAAAGGTTGAATGTGCCTAACCTAACTCTATTAGTCCAAGATTATTCGACAGAGAAAAGATTCGACATGAAGATTCGACGAAGCAGTCGCCGCAAGCGGACATTTATGGTCAAATGCTCCGCCCATAGGCTATAGAAGAATTCTAATGTTGGTTGACTAGAAATAATAATTAATAAATATAATTATTACTAGTGTCATACAACATTAGAATTCTACTATAGCTTGTAGGCGGAACATTCGACCGGAAATGTACGATTGCGGCGTCGTACAGTTTAGCTGCTCCATCGAATCTTCTTAGAACATTCGACAGACACCATAAGCCTTCAATGACAGATTCAGCCTTAATTATTTTGGATTTTCGGACAAATTTTTTATTGAAATAAGTAAAAACGAATTTCAGGATGTATTTTTTGGTCGAAAACGAAATTCCAAAACAAATTATTTCAGTGTGCACATGTCTACAAATTACCTGTTTTAAGGAAAAATCTGACCGTGTGTACGCTCCATCAGACAAACTTTTTCGGTTTTCATCGGACAAATGTTTGCTGACAAACTTTCGGGCAACAAAAGTCCTATGGTGCAAAATCCTATTGTGTGTACACAAGTCCATAGGACTTTAGTCCAAAGTACAAACACGCATGCTCAGAACCAATGCAAAAGATCAGATAACAATACAGAAGTTGACCAAAGGGTGGCGGTAAAGAGCTGAAAAAACATGTGATTTGGTGAAAGTTGGCTGAAAAAGTCCTGCTATGTGTATGCATAACAAGTTCACGGCCAACATCCTTTGGACAGAAATCCATGGAAAAGTTTGTTTGATGTCCGATCGTGTGTATGAGGCTTTAGGGTGCATAGGGTGTGCACAAACAGTAATTACATTACTACATTATATAGTGTGAATAGACCTTTAAGGAGACAGCAATAGCTGCTACAGGCCTGGATGTTATAGATAAGTCTTTTTTTTTTTTCAATTTAGGCAGGCATTCATAAAAAAAGTGTTTAACTGTTTCTTGGCTCAATGAAGAAAATAGCTTTAGTATGCAGTGCATTTGGTCAGTTGTAAAAAAAAAAAAAAAAAAAACTCCACGTCTAATTTTGAAATTATGAAATTAACAGAAAATGTGTTGGATGTTCTGAAAAGCATAGTCTGAAAATATCTTCTGATATCGGGCACTTGTCTAGTACTTCAAAAATACATGTCATGGTAAATGATAGCTGGTGCTGAAGTAATTGAAACATACCAGCTGAAGCTACAAAATGACTGACTGTTTCATAGCTAGGTTTATGTAATAAAGTAAAGCAAAAAAGATAATAATTTACAAACGGTATTAACCTGAAGTAACCAATCAGAATTCAATTTTCAGTAGTCAGATGTATGAAAGATTACTTCTGCTTCCTACGGGTTAATGCGTATTGCATATTGCTATTAAAAAAAAAAAAAAAAGGAGGGATGACTGTTGCCAAGGTACAATCACTCAATCACTGTCACTGTAAAGGATTATTTATTTGCTATAACAGTTTATTTTTCAGGAAAAGCTATAGAAAGATGAACTCTCTTCAGTGAGTTCTACTATAACCTGATGTAAAGAGTATATCTCCTAAAAGCTCCTAAACTGTCAGTAAAAAAAGTTTTGAATATGGGTCCCCTCTTTTTTTATTATTGCATTATTATTATTGCTTTTTGCATTATTCAGTTAATCACAGATTATGTCAGCACATTGACTTTGTTGTGTTTAGTTAAATATAGAAAAAATATTAGAATAAAGCAATGAACATTTGATACACTGTCCATTGTTATCCCAAATACTAACCAGAGATACCCTTATCATAATATTGTTGTCACAGCTTTCTTTTCCTTTTTTTTTTTTGCTGTGATTGACACATTGTCAGCTGATAAAATACCATTAGAAATATTAATAAGCCATCATGCAGGCTGACTTAAAGGTTGCATGTATATATAATTCATATGTTTATTTTATAGACAGCTTCCAATTTCCCTTGTAGTAGTAATATAATCTAATTTATTTTCATAGAAGATGCAAAGGCCAAATGACAGCTCTCTAACTGCGTAACATGTACTTCCCATAGAAACAGTGTTTCTATCACAGAATTGTCTTCGATACAAGCTGATTTGGTATTCTACTTAATAATTTTTCAAACGGCACTTTAAATAGCTTGCATGTAATTCAGGGAGTACACATAAACATGGCTCAGTTTCCTAACAACATAATCTAGAATCTTGAGTTTCAATAAGATCATACTGAAAATCCCCTTTCAGGCACTGCTCATATTTACCAAAGTGTACTGTGACCAGCATGTGACTGCATGTGCTAAGGCAAAGTGCTTGCCATTTTGATTTTGGCAGTGTATATTTATAACACATAAAGAAGATATCTAGAATTCTGAAATTGTAGATGGTCCATATAAGCCCAATGTTAAACTAAAGTATTAGGCCTCTGGGTGTTTTTACAGCTGCTCTTTTGGGCGTTATCCTATGTGTTCATGCACACATAGGCTTTTAGCTGCGTTCGTTTTTTAGCAGGAGAGTTTAGTGGCAGAAAAAAAAATGTCTGCCAGAACGTTCTGGAGTAGCAGCGTTTTGGCAGAACAAAATTCTGACAGCTCCTAAACCTTTCGATTCTGGTATTGATTTCAAGGGGAACCCACGGCAAAATGTAAAAAAGACAGCATAAGGTCCCCCCTAAAATCTATACAAGCATGCAGCCTGGCAGGCCAGGAAAGGGGGGATGGAAAGCAAGTGCCCCCCTCCTGAACCATACAAGGCCACATGCCCTCAACATAGAGGGGTGCTTTTGGGCAGGAGGACTCTGCCCCCCCCCCAAAGCACCTTGTCCCCATGCTTATTGGAACAAGGGCCTCTTCCCCCCAACCCTGGCCAGTGAATGTGGGGGTCTGCATGCAGAGGGCTTATTGGAATCTGGAAGCTCCCTTTAACAAGGGGGCCCCTGGATCCCCCCATGTAAATGAGTAGGGGTACATAGTCATTCACCCCAAAAAAAGTGTAGTGTAAAAAAACAAAGGAGGTAATTTTTGACAAGTCCCTTATTAAAAAAAAAGACAAAAACTATTTCCCCTGGTGTAGATCCATTGTCACTCATGGTGAATGCCAGCCACCAACCCAAAAAAAGAAAGAAAAAAGTCCGCACTCGGAGAAGCTTGCTGCCTTCTGATAGCTCTGCCGTCTGAAATAACTAAGGGCCGCCCACTTGTGATGTCATAGAATGGGGCATGGGTCAGTGATGTCACCAGGGGTGGGACCACCTGGTGACATCACCATGTGGCCCCATCCCTTTATTTAGCAGCAGGAAGTGGCGGAGCTGTCAAACTGACTTTTTTTTATTGGAATTAAATAAAGATCTACACTGGGGACATTGGTTTTGTTTTTTAATAAAGAACAAGACAAGTCAGGGGGCTTCCAAATTTGGATAAGTCACCCCCGATATCCCCACAACCAAGGGCCAGGGTTATGGGGAAGATACCTTTGTCCTTAGCAACATGGGGACAAGGTGCTTTGAGGGGGCAGATCCCACCCTGCCTCTAAGCACCCCCCCCATAATGAGGGAATGGGACCTGCTAAGGTTCAGGAGGGGGGTATCGCTCCTCTCCCCTCTTTCCTGACCTGCCAGGCTGTATGTTTGGATAGGGTCTGGCATGGATTTTGGGGGACCTACGCCATTTTTTCAAAATCCCCTTGAAATCTATACCAGAACCGAAGGGCCTGGTCCATTGGGGGAACCTCCGCACTTTTTTGTTTTTTTTTGCACAATTTTTTATTGGCAGCAATTTTATTTTTTTTACATTTTTTTTACATTCAGCTCTTAGCTGGGAACCCTACTGACAGCTAATGACTCATCTGTCACCATAGCATGTTGTGCATGATGCCTTAAGATGGCATAAAAATGCAGCTACAAACAGGTAACTACATTCTAATAGCATATAAGCGCTTGAGTATTTTCAGTATACATTATAAAAGATAACAGCATTACGGCTTCAAGCTTGATTTCCCACCATGGGTGTAGGTACAGTTTTTAAATGTGTTTTTATTCTCAATCCACTGCATAAAATGAGCAAAACACCAACCAAGTAAATCAGCTTAAAATTACAATTATTTACAAGTAAGGATGAGCTTTGGCGTGTTTGCACAGCCCACGTGCAGAGCCCACCAGGAAGTCGGCTGTGCTAATCACGGGCAGTGAGACATTTCCCGATCTCTGCAGCCACGCATCGGGACAATGTCTCACTGCCTGTGATTAGCGCATCGCAGTGCCGACTTCTCGGCGGGCTCTGCACGTGGGGTGTGCGAACACGCTGGAGCTCACCCTTATTTAAGGATGGTCCATAGTAAGCCTTACCTGAGATCCTTTTTCTTGATAACATACAGTATCTGACAAAAGTGAGTACACCTCTCAGATTTTTGTAAATATTTTATTCTATCTTTTCATGTGACAACACTGAAGAAATTACACTTTGCTACAATGTAAAGTAGTGAGTGTACAGCTTGTATAACAGTGTAAATGTGCTGTCCCCTCAAAATAACTCACACATCCATTAATGTCTAAACCGCTGGCAACAAAAGTGAGTACACCCCTAAGTGAAAATGTCCAAATTTTGGCCAAATTGTCAATAGTTTGTGCGGCCACCAGTATTTCCCAGCACTGGAAATGGATAAACCGCGCTTAGTGAGAATGGAAAAGACAAAAAGGAGGAAAAAAAAGGGGGGGGGAAGGGAGGGGGTTTTTTAAAAAAAAAGGGGGGGAAAAAATTAATAAAATAAAATAAAATAAAATAAAAAATAAAAATTAATTGGGAAGGACCCTAACCCAAGGAAAAGGCTGCTGCTAGAAAGTGGGATACTCACACCAGAAAGCAAATGGAAAATACATAAAGCTGCGCCAATTTAAACAAAAAGTAAAAACAGTAAACCAAAGAGAAAATCAGTACAAGATTATTTTCAATAAAAAATAAAAAAATACTGTCCCATCAAAAATAACCGTGAAGATTTGCATAAAACAATTTGAACAGTCTATGATTTGATATAATAGTCCAGTTTTCCTAACACCAAAAAGATGGAATTGGCGTGTAGCTGATTCAAACAGGAAAAAGACACCTCAGTGACAGTTCTATAATCTTCACGCTGTGACATGCAAAAGATGTATAGTAGTATCCCGGCCACCTATTAGATTGGAGGCTTACCAAATGGCTTTATGTTTAAGCATTAAACACAGAATCCTGTAGTTGTCCCCGTGGGCGAGCGATGGTAGGAACAATCAATCCGGGACGGATCACTTAAATGGAGGAGGAGAGGGACCAACACACCATGCGTTCCTGATATGAATCTCCAGGCAGTTCCCACTAGTTTCTGATCACTAAATGCAAAGAAGTTCCTCTTCCATTTTTCTTTCCAGGCTCCACACACTCCGTGTTCCTTCCTCAGCAGTGCTGCTGAGACTTTTCAGTCAGTACCGTCTGGTGGCAATAGAGAGCGGTACTGACTGAAAAGTCTCAGCAGCACTGCTGAGGAAGGAACACGGAGTGTGTGGAGCCTGGAAAGAGAAATGGAAGAGGAACTTCTTTGCATTTAGTGATCAGAAACTAGTGGGAACTGCCTGGAGATTCATATCAGGAACGGATGGTGTGTTGGTCCCTCTCCTCCTCCATTTAAGTGATCCGTCCCGGATTGATTGTTCCTACCATCGCTCGCCCACGGGGACAACTACAGGATTCTGTGTTTAATGCTTAAACATAAAGCCATTTGGTAAGCCTCCAATCTAATAGGTGGCCGGGATACTACTATACATCTTTTGCATGTCACAGCGTGAAGATTATAGAACTGTCACTGAGGTGTCTTTTTCCTGTTTGAATCAGCTACACGCCAATTCCATCTTTTTGGTGTTAGGAAAACTGGACTATTATATCAAATCATAGACTGTTCAAATTGTTTTATGCAAATCTTCACGGTTATTTTTGATGGGACAGTATTTTTTTATTTTTTATTGAAAATAATCTTGTACTGATTTTCTCTTTGGTTTACTGTTTTTACTTTTTGTTTAAATTGGCGCAGCTTTATGTATTTTCCATTTCCCAGCACTGCCTTAACCCTCTTGGGCATGGAGTTCACCAGAGCTTCACAGGTTGCCCCTGAAGTCCTCTTCCACTCCTCCATGATAACATCACAGAGCTGGTGGATGTTAGAGACCTTGCGCTCCTCCACCTTCCGTTTGTGGGATGCCCCACAGATGCTCAATAGTGTTTAGGTCTGGAGACATGCTTGGCCAGTCCATCACCTTTACCCTTCGCTTCTTAAGCAAGGCAGTTGTCGTCTTGGAGGTCTGTTTCAGTATATCACATGTTGGTATTCATGGTTCCCTTCAATGAACTGTAGCTCACCAGTGCTGGCAGCACTCATGCAGCCCCAGACCATGACACTCCCACCACCATGCTTGACTGTAGGAAAGACACACTTGTCTTTGTACTCCTCACCTGGTTGCCGCCAGATACTGTTGACACTATCTGAACCAAATAAGTTTATCTTGGTCTCATCAGACCACAGGACATAGTTCCAGTAATCCATGTCCTTAGTCTGCTTGTGTTCAGCAAACAGTTTGCAGGCTTTCTTGTACATCATCTTTAGAAGAGGCTTCCTTCTGGGATGACAGCCATACAGACCAATTTGATGCAGTGTGCGGCATACGGTCTGAGCACTGATAGGCTGACCCCCCACCCCTTCAACCTCTTCAGCAATGCTGGCTGCACTCATACGTCTATTTCCCAAAGACAACCTCTTGATATGATGCTGAGCACACGCACTTAACTTCTTTGGTCGACTATGACAAGGCCTGTTCTGAGTGGAACCTGTCCTGTTAAACCTGTATGGTCTTGGTCACCGTGCTGCAGCTCAGTTTCAGGGTCTTGGCAATCTTCTTATAGCCTAAGTCATCTTTATATAGAGCAACAATAATTTTTTTCAAATCCCCAGAGTTCCTTGCCATGAGGTGTTGAACTTCCAGTGACCAGTATGAGGGAGTGAGAGCGATAACACCAAATTTAACACACCTGCTCCCCATTCACACCTGAGATCTTGTAACACTAACGAGTCACATGCCATCGGGGATGGAAAATGGCTAATTGGGCCCAATTTGGACATTTTCACTTAGAGGTGTACTCACTTTTGTTTGCCAGCGGTTTAGACATTAATGGCTGTGTGTTGAGTTATTTTGAGGGGACAGTTAATTTACACCGTTATACAAGCTGTACACTCACTACTTTACATTGTAGCAAAGTTTCATGTCTTCAGTATTGTCACATGAAAAGATATAATAAAATATTTACAAAAATGTGAGGGGTGTACTCACTTTTGTGACATACTGTATTTCACCCAATAAGGGCTAAATCAAGATCCAGATCTGATCCCAGGACCTCTGTTGCATCTAGCAGTAGCTTGTACTATTGTGCCAACTGAGATGATGGAGAGCTCCCTGCCTGATCCCTTGCACAACCTTACTTTCCATTTTGTTTCTGCTGAACCCTGAACTGAGCTCTTGTAAAGACATTTTAGTGCTTAGACCCAGAAGCTTGGGCGACCTGCTTGTGCATTTATCCAGCTGGATTCTGCCTGAACCTTTCCACTGCTATAGCAACTGGCCTCCGACCTGGACCACTGATTGTGACAAGGTGATACTAAAAGCTCAATTTTTTTAAATAAAAAAGAGGTAATACCTGGTATTGATAATAGACATTTGAAGAGAATATGTTAAAATGGCCGTTGCACTACCCCGACCATGTGTCATCACGTCCATTTTACCATATCCTCTTTAGATGTCCATGCTTAAGGGGGCAATGTTTTTATTGTGAATTTCTGCTTGCTACCTTGTGCACGGGATTTAAGCACTGTTTGTGAGTATCTTTTCAACTTTTCATTTAATAAATATTTTTTTGAACATATTACACTATGGAAAGTCCCTTGTTTTTTATACTGCTGAATGACATGCACCTAAAGACATTGCTTGGAGACTTGTTCCCAACGGCTCCTTGGAAAATGACTAATTTATACAGATGTCTGGGACAGCTTTGGTTGACCTTACCACTGTGTAGGTTGACCGCGGAGGTAAGTGGCAGATGAGACTGGTGGTGGATACACAGAGGTAAAGGACTTATGCATGTCATTTTATTGGACACAAGAGATCTGGAATTTGAGCATGTTAAATATTATATGATTTCATGCATTATTAATGCAGGATGTTGTTTTACTAAAATTCACTTTTTTTTAATTAGTTTTTTTTTGGTTAGCACATTGATATTCTCATATATTTATGGTTTTGGCATTATCAGTATGCATTTATAAGGAGATTGTGAAAGTGGTATTTGGAGGCACCTTTAGGAAATGTTTTTACAAATTTTGATTATGCTGATACTGATGGATCACCAGGAAAGAGGGGTTTCAATGGGAACAAATGGATCATACTAGAGTGTATCTAAAAAGTATATGTTTATTAATGAGGCAAGATATGGTAAATGTAATATAGTAGGCCAAAATAGTGACAAAGCTACACATAAAGTGAAACATGAAACAAAACTCAGAAGCGAAACATGACATATAACATAAAAGAAAAAGAAACGTCTGGACGCCGTGTAACAACACACAGACGGGATGTCTGGCGAAAAAACGACTAATACATGAGAGTTAAAATGAGGAGTCCTCAGTAAAAAACGGCATCTCGTCTGCGTGAGGTCCCAGGGAAGGGAATGGGAAAGGAAAACAGGGAAGGTGGATGTGGAATGGGACAAGGGGGAGGGAGCTGGCTGGTAGTACAAGAGAGTGGGGGGCTCCAATAGAAGATGATGGAGGAGAGGGAGATTCAAGCTGGAATGTTTAGCCGAGGAACCAGAAATACTACTGTACTGGAGACATTGGTGCATTGGATGAAACGGCCCAAGGTTGCACAACTCTGGTAATAGTTAGTCCAAGTCCAAGTACTCAAATGTGGTGTGCTATTGGCTGTGCTTAACAGCTAAGGATATTGTTCCTCTGGAGAGAAATGCACCTGAGGCAAATGCTGGAGTGTTTAGCCACGATGTGCTGTAACACCATTAAGGTAATGATAACAGTTGACAACATCTGCGGCTTCGAGGATGGAGGTAGTTCATGCTATGGATAAGCAGATTGGGGCAGGGAGAATCCAGTTGTAGGCATGTATTATGGTGCATGTGGGGGGTACATTACCGTTCCCATGCTTTAACCACTTCAGCCCCGGACCATTTGGCAGCCAAAGGACCAGAGGTCTTTTTTCAATTTCGCACTGCACTACTTTAACTGGTAATTGCGCGGTCATGCAATTTTGTAACCAAACGAAATTTGCGTCCTTTTCTTCCCACAAATAGAGCTTTCTTTTGATGGTATTTGATTGCCTCTGTGATTTTTATTTTTTGCGATATAAATGGAAAAAGAGCGAAAATTTTGAAAAAAAAGAGATTTTCTACTTTTTGTTATAAAAAAAAATCTAATAAACTCAATTTTAGTCAAACATTTGGGCCAAAATGTATTCAGCCACATGTCTTTAGTAAAAAAAATGCCAATAAGCGTATATTTATTGGTTTGCGCAAAAGTTATAGCGTCTACAAACTAGAGTACATTTTCTGGAATTTACACCGCTTTTAATTTATGACTGCCTATTTCATTTCTTGAGGTGCTAAAATGGCAGAGAAGTACAAAACCCCCCCCAAATGACCCCATTTTGGAAAGTAGACACCCCAAGCTATTTGCTGAGAGGCATGTTGAGCCCATTGAATATTTTTTTTTTTAGTCCCAAGTGATTGAATAAAGACAAAAATAAAAAAAATTTTTTTTTTTTTCAAAAAGTTGTCACTAAATGATATATTGCTCACACATGCCATAGTTATATGTGGAATTGCACCCCAAAATACATTTTGCTGCTTCTCCTGAGTATGGGGATACCACATGTGTGGGACTTTTTGGGAGCCTAGCCGCGTACGGGGCCCCGAAACCCAAGCACCGCCTTCAGGATTTCTAAGGGTGCAAATTTTTGATTTCACTCCTCACTACCTATCACCGTTTCGAAGGCCATAAAATGCCAAAATAGCACAAACCCCCCCCAAATGACCCCATTTTGGAAAGTAGACACCCCAAGCTATTTGTTGAGAGGCATGGTGAGTATTTTACAGCTCTCATTTGTTTTTGAAAATGAAGAAAGTAAAGAAAAAAAAATTATTTTTTTCTTTTTTTCAATTTTCAAAACTTTGTGACAAAAAGCGAGATCTGCAAAATACTCACCATACCTCTCATCAAATAGCTCGGGGTGTCTACTTTCCAAAATGGGGTCATTTTGGGGGGTTTTATGCCATCTGGGCATTCCATGGCCTCCGAAACTGTGATTGGCAGTGAGAAGTGAAATAAAAAAAATTACACCCTTAGAAAGCCTGAAGGCAGTGATTGGTTTTTGGGGTTCCGTACGCAGCTAGGCTCCCAAAAAGTCCCACACATGTGGTATCCCCGTACTCAGGAGAAGCAACAGAATGTATTTTGGGGTGTATTTCCACATATGCCCATGGCATGTTTGAGCAATATATCATTTAGTGACAACTTTTTGTAAAAAAAAATATATATATATATTTTTTTTCATTATTCAATCTCTTGGGACAAAAAAAAAAAATATTTAATGGGCTCAACATTGCTCTCATCAAATAGCTTGGGGTGTCTACTTTCCAAAATGGGGTCAATTGGGGGGGGTTTGAACTGTCCTGGCATTTTATGCACAACATTTAGAAGCCTATGTCACACGTCACCCACTCTTCTAACCACTTGAAGACAAAGCCCTTTCTGACACTTTTTGTTTACATGAAAACATATTTTTTTTTTTTGCAAGAAAATTACGTTGAACCCCCAAACACTATATATATTGTTAAAGCAAAGGCCCTACAGATTAAAATGGTGGGTGTTGCATTTTTTTTTTCCACACAGTATTTGCGCAGCGATTTTTCAAACGCATTTTTTGTGGAAAAAATACACTTTTTTTTATTTTAATGCACTAAAACACACTATATTGCTCAAATTTTTGATGAAATAAAAAATATGATCTTAGGCCGAGTACATGGATACCAAACACGACATGCTTTAAAATTGCGCACAAACACGCAGTGGCGACAAACTACATACATTTTTAAAAGCCTTTAAAAGCCTTTACATGATACCACATTAGATTCACGGAGGAGGTCTACTGCTAAAATTACTGCCCTCGATCTGACCTTCGCGGTGATACCTCACATGCATGGTGCAATTGCTGTTTACATATGACGCCAGACCAACGCTTGTGTACGCCTTTGCGCAAGAGAAGGGGGGGCAGGGGTGCTTTTTTTTTTTTTTTTTTTTTTATTTAGCTTTTTTATTTTATTTTTTAAACTGTTCCTTCCATTTTTTTTCTTTGTTATGATTTTTATTGTTATCTCAGGGAATGTAAATATCCCCTATGATAGCAATAGGCAGTGACAGGTACTCTTTTTTTGAAAAAATTGGGGTCTATTAGACCCTAGATCTTTCCTCTGCCCTCAAAGCATCTGACCACACCAAGATTGGTGTGATAAAATGCTTTCCCAATTTCCCAATGGCGCGGTTTATATCCGGGAGGGGGGACATTCCCTCCCACTGCTTGTAAAAGCAATCTAGAGGCTAATTACCCGCTAGAATTGCTTTTACATGAAAGCCGATCACTGGCTGAAAAGAATGATACCAAGATGATACCTAAACCTGCAGGCATCATTCTGGTATAACCATTCAAAGTCCAGCAACATACTGGACATATATTGTAATCTTTTTTTTTTCATGCAGCCTCTTGGCTGAACGAAAAAAGAGATTGATTGGTGGGTATGCCCACCATTAGAATACCTCCCTTCATCCACCCACTTCTAATGATGGGCATACATGCACCATTTATATATGCCGATGCATGGGGGCATCCTCCCGCAAAAGTTATGCCGTGTACACACGGTCGGAATTTCGACCGTATGTACGTGGCATTAGGAGCCAATCGCTCCTCCCCCCCCCTGCTGCCCCCATGCTTCGGCATATATGCTCTTTTTTTTAACTGTGGTGGTGAAATCACCTCCTACAGCGTTGGAGTCGCGGCTTTATGTATCGTGGGAGCAAACGCTGTTGCTGTCAAGATAAATAAATCCGCGTTGCAACTGAATGGCACACCTGAAAACAAAAAAATGCTTAACACTGAAACACAGTAAACAAAATTACATACCTGAAAAGCAAGCATGATAAAACATAATAAAAACATTGCAGAATAGAATGGAGTAAAAAAAGAGCAACGATAGAGAGAGAATAGAGAGAGAGAGAGAGAGAATAATAAAACGACAACTATTTTTTATTTTTTTATTTTTTTGAGATTCACAGGTAAAAAAGCTCCTGACTGAAGCGACTGAATCAAAGCGCTACCACAAAAAAACTGTTAGCGATCGCAGGGATCAGGCCTGACTCTGCGAACGCTGCAGTTATGTGTGCTTAGTGTTTTGTAAGTGACAGTGATCGATCGATACTGCACTTGGGTGGGATGGGCTGGGCTGGGCGGAGGGGGAAAACGCAGGTGCTAGCAGGTATCTGGGCTGATCCCGCTAACAATGCGTTTTTTTTGGAACCCTAAACTGCTGGGACGCTAGTATAGATCTGATCAGATCAGATATTGATCTGTTCAGATACTATACCACTAAGGGAGGTGTATGCTTTGCGCGTGGGTGTCGGTACTGGCACTAACCTGGGGCGACGCAGACCTTATTTGACCCTAAAACCTAATTGATATCACCCGCCGGGCGATCAGGGGGTTAAACCGTTATTGGGTAATAAATGGCGGGTGCCCTGACAGTATAAAAAACAAGCTAACTAACCAGCGTCACCCGTAACAGTAATACAAAAAAAAACTGGCTACCTAGCGGCACCAGTGACACTAATGCAGCGATCAGAAAAACAATCGCTTAGTGACACTGGCAAAAGGGGGTGAAAGGGTTAACTAGGGGCAATCAGGGGGTTAAACCTTTATTAGGTAATATATGGGGGTACCTGACGCTATATAAAAACCTGACGGGGAACCTAAATAACGAAATAACTAACTGGCTAACCAGCGTCACCAGTGACAGTTATACGGTGATCACTGGTGAAAGGGTTAACTCTAGGGGCAATCAGGGGGTTAAAACCTTTAGGTTGTAATATGGGGGTACCTGACCTATAAACCTATTTATGAACCTATATAAACATGGCGGTTAACCTAAAAAAAAAAACTGGTTACCTAGCGACACTAATGCAGCGATCAGAAAAACGATCGCTTAGTGACACTGGCAAAAGGGGGTGAAAGGGTTAACTAGGGGCAATCAGGGGGTTAAAACCTTTATTAGGTAATATATGGGGGTACCTGACGCTATATAAAAACCTGACGGGGAACCTAAATAACAAAATAACTAACTGGCTAACCAGCGACACCAGTGACACTTATACGGTGATCACTGGTGAAAGGGTTAACTCTAGGGGCAATCAGGGGGTTAAAACCTTTATTTAGGTTGTAATATGGGGGTACCTGACCTATAAACCTATTTATGAACCTATATAAACATGGCGGTTAAAAAAAAAAAAAAAAATGTTTACCTAGCGACACTAATGCAGCGATCAGAAAAACGATCGCTTAGTGACACTGGCAAAAGGGGGTGAAGGGGTTAACTAGGGGCAATCAGGGGGTTAAACCTTTATTAGGGGGGGTAGGGGGCTACCTAGGACCTAAAACTAACTGCCCTGACAGTTATTACAGTCACACTGACACTAAATGCAGTGATCAGTAAATAAATGATCACTGCAATTAGTGACACTGTGACTGGGGGGGGAGGGGGTGATCTGGGGGGTGATCTGGGGGTGACAGGGGGGTGGATTGTGTGCCTATGTGTACTGGTGTCAGTGTACTGTTTGTGCACTAACCTGTACATGTTCTCTCCTCGGCGTTCTGGTCACATAGACCGGCGCACCGAGCGTGACATCACTTCCGCCTTCCTGTCTATACAATAGACAGGAAGGGGAAGCTTCTCATTCGCCAGGAGCGATCGCGAGGGGGTGGCCAGAAACCACTGGCCGTCCCCTCGTCCCGGATCGCTCCTGAAGCGATCCCGACCGTCCCCGCCGGCGGAGGGGGGTCCGATCGGACCCCCCAACCGCCTGAAGAATGGCACGGACAGGTACGTCCTTTTGCCTGTACGTGCCATTCTGTTGACGTATATGTACATGGGGCGGTCGGGAAGTGGTTAAGTAACCACTGACAGAAGTCTCTCTGTTACCCGATCCAAAGAGAACCCATGACAATGTCACCGAATGTTTGCCACTTGGGGGGCAGGCTGGAACGCCGTCTCCGATATGCTGTGCGGCGTCTCCCGTCTCCTCTCTCAGCGGGCTAGCCCAGGACCGCGGGGCTTGCATAGAAGGCATCACGTGACGCTTGTGACGTCAACGTGTTTTTCGCTAGGGAAAGTAGCGTAGCTTCATCTGGATCACATCAATGCCCATCAGTGCAGCCTATTAATGCCCATCAGTGCAGCATATCAGTGCAGCATATCAGTGCTGCCACATCAGTACAGCCCCATCAGTGCAGCTTTTCAGTGCCGTCTCATTAGTGGCCATCCGTGTCGCCTCATCAGTAAGGATGAGCCCGGTGTTCGATTCGAACCCATGTTCGAATCGAGCACCGGGTGTTCGCTCGCTCGGCGAGCCCAGAACTATTGGGACCGCTCGCATCAAATTCGTGTGATGCGAGCGGCCCCGCAATGCATTGCGGCCCGCGCAGTGCAATGCTGGCTGATGATTGGCCAAGCATGCACTGTGACCCCGCATGCTTGGCCAATCACAGCGCCGGCAGCGAGGAGAGCCATAATTGGCTACAGGCAGGATGCCTGTAGCCAATTATAGCTCAGGGGCTTTAATACACGCCCCACGGTATAAGAGGCCGCCGCTGCGGCGGCCTCGCATATTATGTTTCACTCACAGTGTCAGCGTGTCAGTGTGCTGCTGACTGCTGACAACAATATGTTCTTTATTTCTGGGGATATGTGTGTGCGTGCTGTTAGAACAGCATTGCAGTATCACATCTGGGGGGTGTCTATAGGTAGCCTGTGAAGGAGGGCAGGTTTCCTGTGCTTAGAACTTTCCCTGCAAAAAAGTGTCATTTTTGCAGGAAGAAAGCTATTTAAATCACTCGCGGCTAATGAATTGATGGCTCCTGTAACACAGAGAGCTGTCATTCATTAATAAAAAACAAAAAAAAAAAAGCGTAGGGGTCCCCCCAAATTCAATAACCAGGCCCTTCAGGTCTGGGATGGATATTAAGGGGGATCCCAGCCAAAAAAAAAAAAAAAAAAATGGCGTAGGGTCCCCCTCAAAATCCATACCAGACCCTTGAGGTCTGGTATGGATTTTAAGGGGAACCCTAGCCAAAAAAAATGGCGTGGGGTCCCCCTCAAAATCCATACCAGACCCTTATCCGAGCACGCAACCTGGCAGGCCGCAGGAAAAGAGGGGGGGACGAGAGCGGCCCCCCCTCTCGCCTGAACCGTACCAGGCCACATGCCCTCAACATTGGGAGGATGCTTTGGGGGTCTAAGACCCCAAAAGCACCTTGTCCCCATGTTGATTAGGACAAGGGCCTCTTCCCCACAACCCTGGCCGGTGGTTGTGGGGGTCTGCGGGCGGGGGGCTTATCGGAATCTGGAAGCCCCCTTTAACAAGGGGACCCCCAGATCCCGGCCCCCCCCCTGTGTGAAATGGTAAGGGGGTACAAAAGTACCCCTACCATTTCACCAAAAAAGTGGCAAAAATGGTAAAAAGGACAGGAGACAGTCTTTGACAATTCCTTTATTAAAATCTTCTTTCTTCTTTCTTCATCCTTCGGTTTCTTCATCTTCTCCTTCCTTCATCTTCTTCCATCTTCTTCTTCCATTTTCTTCTTCCTCCGATCCGCTTCTTCTTGCGCTGGTCTTCTCGTCCTTCTCGTCCGGCATCTTCTTCCGTCGGCGTCGGCGTCGGTGTCTCTGTCTCTTCTTGGGCCGCTCCGCGCAATGGGAGGCTCCCGCTGTGTGAGGCTCCGCTCCGTCTGACAGGTCTTTTATAATGGAGGGCACCTGGTGACCCCGCCCCCTCTGACGCACAGGGACGTCATGGGGAATTCCATGATGGCTTTCCCCATGATGTCAGAGGGGGGCGGGGTCACCAGGTGCCCTCCGTTTTAAAAGACCTGTCAGATGGAGCGGAGCCTCACACAGCGGGAGCCTCCCATTGCGCGGAGCGGCCCAAGAAGACACCGACACCGACGCCGACGCCGACGGAAGAAGATGCCGGACGAGAAGGACGAGAAGACCAGCGCAAGAAGAAGCGGATCGGAGGAAGAAGAAAATGGAAGAAGAAGATGGAAGAAGATGAAGGAAGGAGAAGATGAAGAATCCGAAGGATGAAGAAAGAAGAAAGAAGATTTTAATAAAGGAATTGTCAAAGACTGTCTCCTGTCCTTTTTACCATTTTTGCCACTTTTTTTGGTGAAATGGTAGGGGTACTTTTGTACCCCCTTACCATTTCACACAGGGGGGGGGCCGGGATCTGGGGGTCCCCTTGTTAAAGGGGGCTTCCAGATTCCGATAAGCCCCCCGCCCGCAGACCCCCACAACCACCGGCCAGGGTTGTGGGGAAGAGGCCCTTGTCCTAATCAACATGGGGACAAGGTGCTTTTGGGGTCTTAGACCCCCAAAGCATCCTCCCAATGTTGAGGGCATGTGGCCTGGTACGGTTCAGGCGAGAGGGGGGGCCGCTCTCGTCCCCCCTCTTTTCCTGCGGCCTGCCAGGTTGCGTGCTCGGATAAGGGTCTGGTATGGATTTTGAGGGGGACCCCACGCCATTTTTTTTGGCTAGGGTTCCCCTTAAAATCCATACCAGACCTCAAGGGTCTGGTATGGATTTTGAGGGGGACCCTACGCCATTTTTTTTTTTTTTTTTTTTGGCTGGGATCCCCCTTAATATCCATCCCAGACCTGAAGGGCCTGGTTATTGAATTTGGGGGGACCCCTACGCTTTTTTTTTTTTTCATTTTTTTTTTTTTTTATCAATGACTTTTTTTTATGAATGAGTTTCAATGAATCACTGTTCTCTGTGTTACGGGAGCCGTGAATTAACATTAGCCGCGAGTGATTTTAAATAGCTTTTTTACTTTCAAAAATGACACTTTGCGCAGAGACAGTTCTAAACACGGGAAACATGCGCCCCTTTACAGGCATACTATAGACACCCCCCAGGTACGAAATTTAAAGGAATATTACACTTTTATTGTTTCAATTTAAGCATTATTAAAATCACTGCTCCTGAAAAAAAACGGCCGTTTTTAAAAAAAAATTTTGCATTGATACATGTCCCCTGGGGCAGGACCCAGGTCCCCAAACACTTTTTATGACATTAACATGCATATTAGCCTTTAAAATGAGCACTTTTAATTTCGAACGTTCGCATCCATTATAACTAATAGGGTTCTAAAGCTCGCACGGACTTTAGGTCCGTTCGCGGGTTCTGGTGCGAGCCGAACGGGGGGGTGTTCGGCTCATCCTTACTCATCAGTGACAATTAGGGATGAGCTTCGAGTTTGAGTCGACCGTAAGTTCGACTCGAATATCAGGTGTTCGCACGTTCACGAACAGTGGATTTTATGGGGCATTTGCAGCAAATTTGAGCGCCCCATAATGCACTGCAAGACCGCAGTACATTGCTGTATGATGATTGGCCAAAGCATACACCTGACCTGCATGCTTTGGCCAATCACAGCATGCTCCTCAGCAAAAGCCATAATTGGCCAAAGGCAGGGTGCCTTTGGCCAATCATGGCTCAGGGAGACTAAGTTCACGCCCCACACTATATAAGGCTGCTTACACAGCGCCTGTATAGTGTGTTATAGTGGACAGAGAGATTGATTGATTAGATTAGGCAGGCAGGTTAGTTAGTTAGTGGCAGTGTATTTGATAAATATACAGTTGCAAAAAAAAGTATGTGAACCCTTTTGGAATGATATGGATTTCTGCACAAATTGGTCATACAATGTGATCTGATCTTCATCTAATCACAGTCTTCTTAAACTAATAACACACTAAAGCCCCATACACACGGTCGGACAATCCGCGGACCAGGTCCGTCGGACCATGTCCGTCATACTTTGTCCGATGTAGGTTTTGCGTACACACGGTCGGACAAAGTTGTCGGAAAATCCGATCATTCTGAACGTGGTGACGTTTGTTGCCTACGACGGGACTACGTAGAGGCTAGTAGCCAATAGCTTTGGTCTTGTAATGTGATCTGAGCATGCGTAGCACTTTGTCCGGTCGGACAACCGTACACACGATCGGATTTGGTGTGATCGGACCGTGTTGACGGCAAATCTTTCCAGCAGGAGATAAGACTTTGTCCGTCGGACAAACCGACGAACACTGTCCGATGGTGCATACACACGGTCTGATTTTTCAACAACATTGTCCGATCGGACAGAATCCATGAAAAAGTCCGACCGTGTGTATGGGGCTTTAGAATTAAATGTTACCATGTTTTTATTGAACACACCATGTAAACATTCACAGTGCAGGTCGAAAAATTATGTGAACCCCTAGACTAATGACATCTCCAAGAGCTAATTGGAGTGAGGTATCAGCCAACTGGAGTCCAAACAATGAGATGAGATTGGAGGTGTTGGTTACAGCTGCCCTGCCCTATAAAAAACACACACCAGTTCTGGGTTTGCTTTTCACAAGAAGCATTGCCTGATGTGAATGATGCCTCACACAAAAGAGCTCTCAGAAGACCTACGATTAAGAATTGTTGACTTGCATAAAGCTGGAAAGGGTTATAAAAGTATCTCCAAAAGCCTTGCTGTTCATCAGTCCACGGTAAGACAAATTGTCTATCAATGGAGAAAGTTCAGCACTGCTGCTACTCTCCCTAGGAGTGGGCTTCCTGTAAAGATGACTGCAAGAGCACAGCGCAGACTGCTCAATAAGGTGAAGAAGAATCCTAGAGTGTCAGCTAAAGACTTACAAAAATCTCTGGCATATGCTAACATCCCTGTTAGCGAATCTATGATACGTAAAACACTAAACAAGAATGTATTTCATGGAAGGATACCACAGAGGAAGCCACTGCTGTCCAAAAAAAAACATTGCTGCACGTTTACAATTTGCACAAGAGCACCTGGATGTTCCACGGCAGTACTGGCAAAATATTCTGTGGACAGATGAAACCAAAGTTGAGTTGTTTGGAAGAAACACACAACACTATGTGTGGAAAAAAAGAGGCACAGCACACCAACATCAAAACCTCATCCCAACAATGGCGCTGCTTTGCTGCGTCAGGGCCTGGATGGATTGCTATCATCGGAGGGAAAAAGAATTCCCAAGTTTATCAAGAAATTTTGCAGGAGAACTTAAGGCCATCTGTCCACCAGCTGAAGCTCAACAGAAGATGGGTGTTGCAACAGGACAACGACCCAAAGCATAGAAGTAAATCAACAACAGAATGGCTTAAACAGAAGAAAATATGCCTTCTGGAGTGGACAAGTCAGAGTCCTGACCACAACCCGATTGAGATGCTATGGCATGACCTCAAGAAAGTGATTCACACCAGACATGCCAAGAATATTGCTGACCTGAAACAGTTCTGTAAAGAGAAATGGTCAAGAATTACCCCTGACCGTTGGGCATGTCTGATCTGCAACTACAGGAAACGTTTGGTTGAAGTTATTGCTGCCAAAGGAGGTTCAACCAGTTATTAAATCCAAGGGTTTACATACTTTTCTGCTAAATGCAGAATATATATATATTCTGCATTTAGCATAACCTATATATTCAGTGTTTACTCTATATTCAGTCAGTGCAGGCAGTGTATTAATTATATATATATATATATTTATATGGGGTTGGACTTAGTCCCCCTGAGCCATGGTTGGCTAAATGCACCCTGCCTTTGGCCAATTAATGCTCTCTCAGAAGGACGCGCTGTGATTGGCCAAACCATGCAGATCAGGTGCATGTTTGGCCAATCATCATACAGCAATGCACTGCGATCTCGCAGTGCATTATGGGGCATTACGCGTCGCTCTAATTTTCCGCAAACACCCCATATGTTCGGTTTGTTTTAGAACAAACACCCGTTCGACTCGAACCGCAGGCTCATCCCTATTCCCAATTCTATTAAGACTATAGGACATGTAAGTGTGAAGAAATTTGCTTTGTGCTTGCATTTTTACATAGGAAAACATTGTAAGCATTATGCAGTCTTTTCTCATACTACCCTTAATTTAATGCTAGGAAATTAAATAACAAGTTCACCCCTGAACTAGATAGCAGCATGCAACTTTTCAATTTTTGATAATTTCACCCTAACCACAGTATTTAAATTAACAACTAATTGCAAATAATTGTATATCATTGTGTCAAACATATCATAGATCCTGATCTGTGATTTTTACAATTTATGATAAAACATATATTCTGTACAAGCAGAAAAAAAATTTTGATATAAATCTTGGGAAAATTATGACACATTTATAGTTTGTGGTGGCCAAGTATATTTACGACCTGTTCTAATATTCACTGTTGGTTTAATATAGCGGCTTATTTTCAGGTTCTCTCTAATCTCAAAGTCCTAATATATCACATTGACATTTAGGGCTTGTCCATATGAGAGTTTTCTCCTCTTTCATGCCAGAGAAAGAATACAGCAAGATTGGCCAAAGAAACAGGGAAGTATACACATCGTCTGATTCTTTTAGCTTTCTTCATTCGTACTGTTATAGCTAATCAGAAGCACTGTATGACTACATGTTCACCTTGCCTGATACAAGAACACTGTTGAAAATTATGTTGTTTCTATACATTTAGAGTTGGATAGTGAGAGAACCACAGGCACCACAAGTAAGGCAACCTATAAATATAGAAAAGTGTGACTTTAATGATGCCTTACCCATTTAACAACACATTTATATGTACAATTTCATAGGTTTTTATTTAACAAAAATCCATTCAAATCATTCAATTAAAAAGACAAAATGTTAATCTACTTCCAGCATATGTTTGGTAAGGTAAAAATACTCTATGCAGATATCTTCATTTTCAGGTAGATGAGACTTTGGGTAGTGGCTTCAACATGTTTCGCCATATTGGCTTTATCAGGAAGAACATTAATACCCAAAGTACACTATACGAATGAAAAGATATACAGTCAGATATACAAGTACATAACTCGAGAGTTACAATAAATCTTTTATTTCAGGGTGCATTCTCACCACAAGTAAACCACCACGCTGGTTCCAGATCACAGTCACATGCCAGTCACACTCACAGAAAGGCAGGGGGGGAACAAATGGAAAAAGAGGGATAACAACCCCTGCATGTATTGCTCCTCACCCATACCCAGATTGTAAATAGTGAACTGCAGGAGAATTATAAAGAGGGAACAAAACAGCTGGCAATTTCTGGGGGTGTGGCATGCATATGACTGTGATCTGGGCCTGGCATGGTGGTTTACTTGTGGTGACATTGGTTGGTGACATGTCACAGATGACAATGGTTTGTAAAAAATGTCTTCAGGATTAAAAATCCATTGTTTCAATTTTGAATTAAATCTAAAGATAGCTATAGAGGGATATACATTTTTTTTTTTAATCAGTGGGCTGAATTAAAAAAAACAACAGATTTCTCCATCCACACAATCAAGGTGAATAGAAGAATCCTCCCAACTGAGACATTGTATTCTGACAGTGGGGGCTCTCTACTGTCAGAATACACTGACCAGCAGCTGCAGCCCATTCAGCTGCAACTGCTGACCATGAAAATTTTCCAACAAGCCCATCGACAGAAGTTGACTGTCAACTTTTGTTGAGTGGAAGTAGCCACCCACCTGATCCAGCTGAATTTCAATACATATATTGGCAACTATACAGTGGTATACTCTTTGCAAATTACTCATAAGATGGCTGCAAATGATAAATAAACAATGCTTCTGAGTATTATGCATATGCAGTATGCATACATATCCCCAATAATCATTTAAGAAACACTTATTGCCAATAAAAAGGCTGTTATTGCTTACCACCTTCTAAAAAAAGTCCAAAGACTTGCAACGAAGTGTAGAGCTTTTTCAATATCCTCATGAACCCCTTCGGAGTCCTGGTTCTGAAAAACGACACATTTATTGTAGTAGTAAAAACTTTTCCCATTATTTTATTTACAACTTACCCCACCCCTGCTATCTCCTGAACTTATCTATTGTTTCTTTAATAGGCCGGGTGGGTCTGATCAATAGGGATGCTATGATGAAAGGGGTCATTGCCAAGCTTAAAGTGTATGTATAGGCAAATCTAAATGTTTTGGATAGAGTAGGGGATGTTTGAAAGCCCTAACAGTTTTTTTTTTTATGTTTTTATCTACCATTTGGGGAAATTTACCTTTGCAAAATTGGTAGAGAGAGCTGGCAACTCCAACGACCTTTAGAAGACTTTATTTATGGCATTCTCCAATCCATCCTATAATTGAGTCTGTCATGGATTCACCACCTGGCGCAGTGGTAACCTAGGGGTTAACAAGAATACAGAGTAATTGCAGACTGGCGCCAAGACTTCCTATTTAAACCCCCCAGCTGCACAGAGACTTTGCTGTCTGATCTGAAGCTTGTACCTGTGAAACCTGTTCCTGAGATCCTGATTCTAATTCCTGTGTTGACCAGGCTCACTCTGTTACCCTGACCCCGTCTTGCCTTGTTGACTATGATTATCTCTCTACTGCTTGATATCCTGTTGCCGAACTCTGCTTGTATTCTGACCATTCTCTGCCTGTTGTCTGTATCTGCATCTGATCATCTGTTACAAAACCCAGCTTGTGTGATTAGCCTGCTTCCTGTTCCTGCTGCATCAGCTGAACTGACAACACCTGCCATTCAACCTGCTGGACTCTCCTGATGACACATCTGCTACACCGAAGATAACCCAGGTACCCATACACCGCCAGGCCCTTGCGGCCACTGTTGCAACACCGGTGGCCCTTGAGTCTGGGTTGTACGTGAAGCCTTCCCACTGCACGTCAAGCTCAGTCGAAAGGGACGTGACAGGGTCCGACTGCAGTTCTTTATACTTTTGTTTCGTTTTGTCTCCTACCTTTTCTCTGATCTTTATGTATTTATTTTCCCATCTTTGCTGGTTAGTTTTCATTGATCCTAACTCCATATAATCATTTGTGCTTGATAGATGAATAGATGTGTCATATGCAGAACAAAAATATTACAGCGCACACATGCAAAACTGACATTTACCTCCAGCAAGGCTTTTTAAAACACCTAGACATTTTCAAAACACATTATCAAAAAATATGGGAATTTGGTCACACCATATTGCTATATGGTGCTTAAGCCCACTTACTGCGACAAAGTACCCCATGATTAGTGGGTCCTACACTATCCATAGATTGGGAGATCCTGCTTCTCTGAACCAAGGGAGCTATACTCCTCTATATGGGAGAACATGAGGTCTCCACCCATGACACAGGTGGTCACTAATGAGTAGGTACTTACTGAGGGAGTGGGGTGCTCCACCCAAAAGGATTTGGTCAGAATCCATACAATCGACAAACAAGATATTTGGGGGCACACCCTAAAAAAATGCATAAAGATGGTGCTGCCATAAGACCATACAACAGAACAAAAATATTACAGTGCACACATGCAAAACTGACATTTACCTCCAGCAAGGCTTTTTAACCACTTAAGGACCGCCTCACGCCGATATACGCCGGCAGAATGGCACGGCTGGGCACAACCACGTACCACGTACCCGGTCCTGAGCTCCGTGACTGCGGCCGCGGGACCAGCGGACCCGATCACCGCTGGTGTCCCACGATTGGGTCACAGAGCTGAAGAACGGGGAGAGGTCTGTGTAAACAAACCTCTCCCCGTGCTTCCTAGCGCAACTGACACTGATCGGCTGTTCCCTGTCATCGGGAAAGCCGATCAGTGACGTCAGACGCAAATCCATGCCCCCTACAGTAAAAAAAACACACACCCCTCCCCGCCCCCTAGTGGTTAACTCCTTCACTGCCAGTGTCATTTACACAGGAATCAATGCATTTAAATAGCACTGATTTCTGTATAAATGACAATGGTCCCATAAATGTGTCAAAAATGTCCGATGTGTCCGCCATAATGTTGCAGTCACAATAAAAATCGCTGATCGCCGCCATTACTAGTAAAAAAAAATATTAATAAAAATTCTATTAAATTATCCCCAATTTTGTAAACGTTATAACTTTTGTGCAAACCAATCAATAATCGCTAATTGCGATTTTTTTTACCAAAAATATGTAGAAGAATACGTATCGGCCTAAACTGAGGAAAAAAAATGTTTTTTTTATATATTTTTTGGGGATATTTATTATAGCAAAAAGTAAAAAATATTGAATTTTTTTCAAAATTGTCGCTCTATTTTTGTTTATAGCGCAAAAAATTAAAACCGCAGGGGCGATCAAATACCACCAAAAGAAAGCTCTATTTGTGGGAAAAAAAAGGACGTCAATTTTGTTTTGGAGCCACGCCGCACGACCGTGCAATTGTCAGTTAAAGCGACGCAGTGCTGAATCGCAAAAAGGGGCCTGGTCCTTTGGCTGCAAATTGGTCCGGGGCTTAAGTGGTTAAAACACCTAGACATCTATCTGGTTTGTCTATGTGTCATATGCAGACATGAGTCTATGCAACATGTGTCATGTGTCTTGCAGACATGAGTCTATGCGACGTGTCATGTGCCTACGCAGACATGAGTCTATGCGACATGTGTCATGTGCCTACGCAGACATGAGTCTATGCGACATGTGTCATGTGCTTACGCAGACATGAGTCTATGCGACATGTGCCTACACAGACATTAGTCTATGTAACATGTGTCATGTCCCTTCTCAGACATTAGTCTATGCAACATGTGTCACGTGTCTCACGCAGACATGAGTCTATGCAACATGTGTCATATGACTTACTCAGACAGGAGTTGAGTCTATGCGACGCGAGAGTCTATGCGCCTTATGCAGACATGAGTTGAGTCTATGTGACATGAGTCTATGTGGCTTATGCAGACATGAGTTGAGTCTATGCGACACGAGTCTATGCGCCTTATATAGCAACCATGTGTTTTTTAACAAACCATGTGTTTTTAGCAACATAAGCCTTCAACAAACATAAGCTTTTAGCAAACATAAACTTTTAGCAAGCATGAGTTTTAGCAAACATAAGCTTTTAGCAAGCATGCATGCAGTTTAGCAAACATAGGCTGTTAGTAAACATAAGCTTTTAGCAATATAAGCTTTTTAGCAATATAAGCATTTAGCAACATAAGTTTTTTCTTTCAGCAAGCATCTGGTAAGCATAAACTTTTAACAAAAATAAGCTTTTAGTCCAGTTTGCAATTGTTCACCTGTTCAACTGCACCATACTAGTTTTTTGTCAAATGCACATTATTCTGGAGACACACCACTTTAAAGTGCACTGCTAGAGGTGCTTACAGTTGTACAGGCCCCCCGTATTAAGCAGTAAGAATGCAGTATATAATCATGACTTTACCTGGCCACACAGTTTTCCAATAGTAAGTACTCACACTTCACTAGAATCTATGGGCTGTTGTATCTGCCAAGCACATGGCCAACATGGCCACCCCTCCACTTCCTGCATATAAAGAAATAGGCCCCTGAGCCTTTAGTGACTGGAGGAGAAACGACAGCTCATACTCCTAAGAAGTACACAGAGCATGTTTCAAACAGCACACTGCCCCTAGGGGCTACTGAGAGAACACAGAGATTCAGATATTTTTATAAAGAGAAACTGCAAACAAATGTAGACTTACCATTCCTGCTGCAGGACTCTGAACATAACAGGAGTCCAATCTTCACCCATCATGGCAAGCTTTGTCATAAAAGACCTTCAGAGACTGGGTCCCCCTTAATGTGGGGTCCACTCCCCTGGATCTGTATAGCACCCTGCAGGAAAGCACCTTGGTCAGAACAAACACTGCACAGGGATCCATTGCGCAGGATCCAGCACTATAAGGCTGCATTACAGGCAAAACCTTGAGGAATCTTCTCTTCTGTTCAATGAGGCTTGGGTACCATCCATGGTGGCTGACAGCTCTTTCGAATGGATCCGAATGAAGTCCATGATTCTAAACATAACTGTCCAGACATCCAAGTATGCTCCCAGAGCACATGTATCACATCCGTGAGCACCACCTTACAGTTCTCCAATAGTAAGTACTCACACTTCACTAGAATCTATGGGCTGTTGAATCTGCCAAGCACATGGCCAACATGGCCACCCCTCCACTTCCTCCATATATAGAAATAGGCCCCTGAGCCTTTAGTGACTGGAGGAGAAACGACAGCTCATACTCCTAAGAAGTACAAGCCTCATTAAGGATGCCCTTAGAGGGATTGTGCAGGTAGGAGTATGAGTAGGGGATAGAAGCAAAAGTACCAAAGTATATAAAACAGACAAATTGTATTACAAAATACAATTTAGATGTTCTTAAAATCCTATAAATTGGGACATGTATTACATATACAGTTGCTTGTTTGTTGGATCACATATAGACTCCAGAAAAGGGGTCATGCAGATGAGGTGATCACAAAAAATACCAACATGTTTCAGAAAAACGGGGGGGGGGGGGGGGGGGGTGTGGGGGGGGGGTGGGGGGGGGGGGGGGGGATAGGGGTAAAAGTATTAATTTCCTTACTCAGGGGTTAAGCAGAAACAAACTGTTTATGTCTGGTAAAGAAAAAAGTTTGTTTTCAGTATAGTGAAACATACAGTAAAAGGTATATATATATATATATATATATATATATATATATATATATATATACTTGATACAGTGAATTTTGTGTGAACATAGCAGAGCATGCCAGAACATGGGAGAAAAACAATGCTCACAATTTCAATATCCCTTTTTGGAATAATGCACAAGCCTCATTAAAGAGCGACGAAGCCTCATGTCTCAAAGATTGCTAAGTAGCAATATTGTGCCAGAGAAGTGGGGTTCAGCCAGTTAGATAGCTGGTCATCAGGTTGATGGAAAGTGAATGGGAGCCCTAGACTGGAACGCTCCCAGACTATGCTTCAAAATATGTTGTGGTATGTATTGTCCCCACCATCAAGCAGCAAATCAAATCTCACAAGGAACAACCATGAAGACAGGGAAACGCCAATCTAACATAAAAACAGAGATGGTATAAATGAATGTATACTGGCAAAAAACTGAAGTGCTTCCTGTGTAGGAGGAGTTATATAGGGCAGGACTTCCTGTTTGATTGTTCTGATTGATCTACCAGTGTCCATTCACCTATAGGTGGCATATAACCCAAGTAGTTATTATAATAACTGGCTCTGTGTCCTGTGATGTACAATAGCGAAAGATTGTTTGGTTTTGTAGAGCACAGTTAGTAAAATAGGATTGTAACTTTAATTTTGTTAAAAATAAAATTTTCCCTAACTGAGGTTACGTTTCTTTCTCTTTACTGTGGACTTCTTGTACATTTTTTGTATGAAGTTCTTGCTAATGTCCTACATCAGCTAAACATCAACGTTTTACTGTGGTAACGAATGTGCCAGAGCACTGTGCACTGTGTTTTAGTCCAAATAAGGAAAGGGTGACAACACTGGATAGGTGTTGTCACCCTAGGAAGTGCCTGTGGATACACTTTGCCAAAGTTCCTTCTACCTTTAGAGCTTTGGTGCCTCTGTGCCTCTTGCCTGTTACAGTCCCTCTGGCTATTCTCTTGCTTCTATTTAAACCTGTGCTAACAAGACAACTGGCCACTGCTCAAAAAAAAATTTTTGAGGACAACCCTTATCCACTAGTTAATGCTAAATATCACCTTTGCAAGGTTAACATTTGTTGAACATCAATTTGCCATTATTGGATATCAAAGACAGATTAACAGTCTTTTATGATAAAATGCTATTAAAATTTGAAATAGTGTTTCTGTCCAATCAAATGCACTTTCATTATATCTACCACTTTATTTCCTTGTTTGTTTATCAGAATATAAATTTAGGTGACCAAGGTCAAGTGTGTTTCTCCATATTCTTACAGGAAGAGATATAGTAAAGTGCTGTTTGATTTATTATTGTCAGTATTAGCAGTATTGGCAGATGAAGTAGTAGCAGAAGCAATAATACAAGGACACATTTCAATGCACCAGGAATATTCTTTGAAACCACAAGTCATCCTTGACCAACTACCATATCCCTGAGCAACAGAGTTAAGTACCCTCGCAATATAGGCAGTAAATCTGTGTATGTTATATGTGCTGGATCTAGAGTACTGTGATTTATTGGCTTAATAGGAATTAACATGGTCTGAAGTTACTACCTATTCTTTTTGTAAAGAAGATGTAATGAGAATGAAAACTCTGCATGGCTGGTTACTATTGGAAGAAATTAATAGACACAGTTTGATAGATACACAACACTCACAGGACTTTTGAAATCGATACATAGGTTTAATGTGAACAAATTAAGCCCATGTATTGATTGCAAAAGTCCTGTGAGTGCTGTGTCTCTATATCAAAGTGAATATTGTAACTCATTTGTTCCTGTGGGACTTCCAAAGCCATTATAACTATAGAGAACTATACACAATGCCAGGCTCTCTCTGCCCTTCGTGTCTGTGGTTTGTTGTAATTTGCTCTGTATGAAGAGTCAAAGTTTGCACAGTATTGCTATATTCTTAGCTAGTGTATCCGTATTCTGATTGTATTCCTAAGTATATAAATTCAGTAAAAGGGTTCAACCTTCTGTTTAAAAGTCAGGAATAGTCACCGTTCAGATTTCTTTGCAGTTCTCCTAATTGAATTTCGTCTCGTTTTTACATTTTGCATTGCAATAGGGAATACAGTCTCAGCTTTATAAATCTTAGACAGTTTTCTTTCCAGGATTTCTCAGGCATTATGGCCATATCATCTAACCAGCTTATTTCCCATAGTACAAAGAAAAATATATTAATTTAGAAAATTAAAGCTGTGTGCGGTCATGTGTATGGCAAGCTCTCGTTTTTGTTTCCCTTTTTAATTTCTTTTTACACAGGGCCAAAATCTTCAGTACTGATACCAGCACCTCCAACATATTGGAAAAAGGATGCTCTTAAAGGGATTGTGCAGGTAGGAGTATGAGTAGGGGATAGAAGCAAAAGTACCAAAGTATATAAAACAGACAAATAGTATTACAAAATAGCAATTACAAAATACAATTTAGATGTTCCTAAAAACATAAATTAGGACATGTATTACATATACAGTTGCTTGTTTGTTGGATCACATAAAGGCTCAAGAAAAGGGGTCATGCAGATGATGTGATCCCAAAAAATCCCAACATGTTTCGGAAAAACGGGGGTGAATAGGGGTAAAAGTATTAGTTTCCTTACTCAGGGGTTAAGAGGAAACAAACTGTATATGTCTGGTAAAGAAAAAAGTTGGTTTTCAGTATAGTGAAACATACAGTAAAAGGTATAGATATATATATATATATATATATATATATATATATATATATGTACTTGATACAGTGAATTTTCTGTGAACATAGCAGAGCATGTCAGAACATGGGAGAAAAACAATACTCACAATTTCAATATCCCTTTTGGGAATAATGCACAATCCTCATTAAAGAGTGACGGAGCCTCAAGTCTCAAAGATTGCCAAGTAGCAATATTGTGCCAGAGAAGTGGGGTTCAGCCAGTTAGATAGCTGGTCATCATGTTGATGGAAAGTGAATGGGAGCCCTAGACTGGAACGTTCCCAGACTATGCTTACAAAATATGTTGTGGTATGTATTGTCTCCACCATCAAGCAGCAAATCAAATCTCAGAAGGAACAACCATGAAGTCAGGGAAACGCCAATCTAACATAAAAACAGAGATGGTATAAATGAATGTATATTCATTCTATCACCAATGAGTCATTAATGTATATCAGTTACAAAAAATAGAAAAAATGCAGAGTATATCAAAAATCCAAGATTCAGCTGAATTACAGCAGAGGGAATAAGTTAGGAGTATATGTTAAACTGCAAAAATTAAGATGGGGAGGTATTAAGGAATGTAAAACACCTTCAATATAAATGATATACATAATAGGATATAAAAGAGCAGAAGCTGATAAAACTTTTTTTAACTGAAGAAATGGCTCACCATATGTAGTGGGCTCAGTGTATGACGAATCCTGGCTGTGCAGCAGAAAACTGTTGCACTAGGGAAGTATTTAAGCCAGGATGGGTCAATATTAATCAGTTAATTTGTTTATTCAAATAAGCTGGAACAAAGTGCAGGCACTAGATGATATGCAATGCCATCAACAAGATGGAATATGTTGATCATCTGTGCCTAGAAAAGTATGTGAACGGCGCTAATCTGACAATGGGGTGTTCCCCTGGCCAATGCGGTGTCCGGCATCACCGCGTGGCATGGTCGCCGACACAACAAAAGGGCGAGCAAGTGCTGGCAAGCTGATATAGCCAGACTGCGCAGGCGCTGCATCGAGGATGTACAAGCAGCTGCACAGTGTAATGCAGCCAAGCTAGATGGAACAAAGAGGCTGGGAGGATGGAAAGTTATGACTGCGAAGACTGAAGCTTTGGACGCATCCCAGCAGTCACGCAGTGTATTGCAGCCCTTACAAGGGGAATGCCCTGGGATGCAATGACATCCAAGGGCTCCTGTGTGTCGGGGAGCCTCGATGAGCCACAGATGGGATGGCAAAACCACACCATAGTGTAGCCATATGACTCTAATTTCAGAAAAATTATGATTATACTTGAAAAAAGTAGATCTGAAAAGTAATTGAGACTGGAGGCTGCCGTCCTTCTTGTACATTCGTATCTCACAAAAAGATGTGGGGCATTTCTAAAAAAATTCTAAAACTGGAAACGAAAAAGAAAAATGATATTCTACATTGGCATAACTAGGTATAGTTGTATATAACAGATGTTTTTTCAAAAATATACAGCTTATTTTAAACAGCTTATTTCAAGCAAGTTATATATAACCAATATTTTTGGCAAATCTGTCTCAGTTGGGTGTGATCATCAGTGTAGGTAGTGATGATCCTTTGGGTTTTGTCTTATTTGAAAAAGAAGATTGTGTCTGCTGTTTGCATCAGCACTGTTAAATGCCTTTTATATATATATATATATATATATATTATATATATATACATACACACACAATCAGAGAATAAACCCATCCTTAGATGGACAGGAAAAAGATAAAGACAAAACATACATATCAAAGATTTGATGAAAAATTTTATGAAAAAATTATATTATAGGTCTCTGTCAAAGCCCCCAGATGAGAAGCCTGGTAAAAAAAGGCTTCAGATTGAAGGCCTCATTGAGACCTGGTGGCACAGTGGCATTCAAATTTGATATCCACCTCAGCTCGCGTTGTAGGAGGAGCTTATTGAAATCTCCTCCTCGCAAGCTGGGGTGTATACGATCAAGTACCAAGACCGACACCTTGGGGCATAGCCCGCCATGGGTTTGTAAAACATGCCTCCCAAGGGGAAGGTCTGGATCATTAGTCTGCATTGCTTGAATATGTCGGTATATACAATATATGATCCTCTGCCATAATTTTTGTATGGTTTTCCCAATATCGAAACAGTTACAAATGCATAGCAAAAGGTAAACTACATATTTAGTCTGGCAGTTGAAAAAATGTTTAGAAATGAAAAGCTTTCCATTGGGTAAACATAAGTGTTTTCTGGAATACATATATTGGCAATACATACAGGAACCACAAGGGAAAGTACCAAAGGTCCTGCATGGATCTCCACATTTTGAACCTCTGGAATTCACTGCTGACCAGCATATCACCCACAGAGATGATTGTCTGTAGGTGATCGCTGGGGCAGGAGGTACAAACCGTCCTACCACAAGATCCAAGGTTAAAAGGTGCCTGCTGTTTGCATCAGCACTGTTAAATGCCTTTTTTAAGCTTTTGTGACTATAGCCTCTTTCAAGAAAACAACGTTTAAGATTGTTGGCCTCTCTTTTGAAATCTGAATAGTCTGAACAGTTGCGTTTAATATGCAAGTATTGGCCATAAGGTAGTAGATTTTCTGAATAACTTGCACGAGAGCATATTAGAGTTATCTTTAAATATCTCAACATCCAAGAAGGCCACTTTTAAGATGTCAGAGGACATAGTAAATTTTAAATTAAATTCATTAGTGTTCAGAGCCTTAAGACACAGGCGACGAAGATGTTATCTATGTACCTGTGCGACAATGCAACGTGACGTCACTGAAGACGGCCCTTTCCCATTCCCCCAGGTACAGATTGGCATAGCCAGGGGCACAGAAAGTGCCCCTGGCTACGCTCTGTACCTGGAGGAAAATTTGGCCGTTGAAAGAGAAAACATTATGTTCCAAGGACAGGAGGATGAAATAATTAAAGGATTACTCGTGATGGCTCGTTTGAGATAACAGACACAGGAGAGCCCTCTAGAGTGTGGGATTGAACTGTAGAGGGCCTCTACATCTATCATCGCGAGGATGAAATTTTCAGACACTTGTACCCCCTCAATGATCTGCAAGAGGTGTATGGTATCGCAGACATAGGAGGGCAACGTTAAGGCAAATGGTCTAATGTGCTCATCTATGAGTTTAGAAAGATTTTCAGTGATAGAACCATTCCCAGAGAGTATAGGTCTCCCAGGAGGATTTGTGGCATTCTTATGGATTTTTGGTAAAGAATAGAACGTTGCTACTCTGGGAAAAGGGATATGGATAAAGTCCTATGTCTGTTTCGAAATAACCTTATTATGAAAGGCATCCTCAACAAATGAGTAAAACTTCTTTTTAAATACCTCAACAATATCTGTACTGACTGGACGATACCAGTCACGATAGCACCTCCAACATAGGCCCTGTATGCAAAGCAATTAAGGATGCCAATGTTAACTTAGTAATTATAGTAAGGACAAAATATACACTGTACTTGCTACAACTGCTCAGTGACATCCAACAGTCCATGAGCATCCCACCTCTACCCAAGTCATTCAGCAACCCAGGCCCATGGGTCATGGCCTCTTCCTTTAGATATAGATTGTCCGGCAGAGAGGGAGAGGAAGGCAGATTTGGAGGGAAGATCTTTATTGGGGGGATTTGGGGGGAGAGTGAGGTTTGTACTGGAGAAATTTGGATTTGCGCAAGTACCACACATGTATACAATTACAAACTGACTTTAGTTTAGAATAGGGTGGAAAACTATGCAACTTTTGCACACGTCAAATGGTATACATTGTTTTTCTTTTTTACATAGAATCCCATCAAGCATCAGCTGTACATTATAGAATAGAGCTGTTGCCTTTTAGTAGTTCCCTGTTGTCATATGCTAGGCAATTTTTTGCTTGTGTTTTGAAAATGTCAAAAGTCATTTGTTTGCTGGTTTTGTTATAAAAGTTCTGTACAATATTTAGAAGTAGTCTCCAATTTCCAAGGTTTGAAAAAGATCTAGTTTCTGTTTGAGTTTTCCAAAATATCTTTCAGACCGGACCATTTTGCTGGCTTAAGACCACTTTTTGCCATTCGGCACTGCGTCGATTTAACTGACAATTGCGCGGTCATGTGATGTGGCTCCCAAACAAAATTGACGTCCTTTTTTTCCACAAATAGAGCTTTCTTTTGGTGGTATTTTTTGCACTATAAACAAAAAAAAGAGCGACAATTTTGAAAAAAAAAACGCATTATTTTTAACTTTTTGCTATAATAATTATCCCCCAAAAATATATAAAAAAAAACATTTTTTTTCCTCAATTTAGGTCGATACGTATTCTTCTACATATTTTTGGTAAAAAAAAATCCCAATAAGAGATTATTGATTGGTTTGCGCAAAAGTTATAGCATTTACAAAATAGGGGATAGTTTTACAGCATTTTTATCAATAATTTTTTTTTTACTAGTAATGGTGGCGATCAGCGATTTTTTTTTGTGACTGCAACATTATGGCGGACACATCGGACATTTTTGGGACCATTGTCATTTATACAGCAAACAGTGCTATGCAAATGCACTGATTCCTGTGTAAATGACACTGACGGTGAAGGGGTTAACCAGGGGGTGGCAGTGTAGGGGTTAAGTGTTCCTAGGGGCGTGTTACTAACTGTGGGGGCGTGGCTGTGTTTTAGTGAACAATAATCTCTGCTCCAATCACAGGGAGCAGAGATCAGTGTCACTTGTTGCTAGGCAGAACGGGTAGATGCTGTTTACTTCCGCATCTCCCCGTTCAGCCTTCCCGTGAGACTATGGAGGGTATCCCCGCGGCGATCGAGTCCGCGGGACCTGTGACCGAACCCACGGGGGTCCCGACCGGTGCGCGCCGGCGGCGGCACGCACATGATGGCATGGCGGCATTCTTAACCACTTCCCGACCGCCCCCTGTATATATACGTCGGCAGAATGGCACGTACAGGCAGAACCACGTACCTGTACGTGCCATTCTTCAGGCGGGTGGGGGGTCCGATCGGACCCCCCCCCGGCCGGCGGGGACGGTCGGGATCGCTTCAGGAGCGATCCGGGATGAGGGGACGGCCAGTGGTTTCTGGCCACCCCCTCGCGATCGCTCCTGGCCAATCAGATGCTTCCTCTGTCTGTGTCAATCAAAACACAGGCAGAGGAAGTGATGTCACGCTCGGTGCGCCGGTCTATGTGACCGGAACGCCGAGCTGTCAACACACACAGGTTAGTGCACCAACAGTACACTGACACCAGTACACATAGGCACACAAAACACCCCCCTGTCACCCCCAGATCACCCCCCAGATCACCCCCTCCCCCCCAGTCACAGTGTCACTAATTGCAGTGATCATTTTTTTACTGATCACTGCATTTAGTGTCAGTGTGACTGTAATAACTGTCAGTGCAGTTAGTTTTAGGTCCACGGTAGCCCCCCCCCCCCCCCTAATAAAGGTTTAACCCCTTGATTGCCCCCCAGGTAACCCTTTCACCCCCTTTTGCCAGTGTCACTAAGCGATCGTTTTTCTGATCGCTGTATTAGTGTCACTGCTGTCGCTAGGTAACCATTTTTTTTTTTTTAGGTAACCGCCATGTTTATATAGGTTCATAAATAGGTTTATAGGTCAGGTACCCCCATATTACAACCTAAATAAAGGTTTTAACCCCTTGATTGCCCCTAGAGTTAACCCTTTCACCAGTGATCACTGTATAACTGTCACTGGTGAC
Source organism: Lithobates sylvaticus (assembly GCA_028564925.1). Classification (NCBI taxonomy): domain Eukaryota; kingdom Metazoa; phylum Chordata; class Amphibia; order Anura; family Ranidae; genus Lithobates; species Lithobates sylvaticus. Next base: position 286,230,948 of record CM053026.1, read on the forward strand.
GCTGGTTAGCCAGTTAGTTATTTCGTTATTTAGGTTCCCCGTCAGGTTTTTATATAGCGTCAGGTACCCCCATATATTACCTAATAAAGGTTTTAACCCCCTGATTGCCCCTAGTTAACCCTTTCACCCCCATTTGCCAGTGTCACTAAGCGATCGTTTTTTCTGATCGCTGCATTAGTGTCGCTAGGTAACCATTTTTTTTTTTTTAGGTAACCGCCATGTTTATATAGGTTCATAAATAGGTTTATAGGTCAGGTACCCCCATATTACAACCTAAATAAAGGTTTTAACCCCCTGATTGCCCCTAGAGTTAACCCTTTCACCAGTGATCACTGTATAACTGTCACTGGTGACGCTGGTTAGCCAGTTAGTTATTTCGTTATTTAGGTTCCCCGTCAGGTTTTTATATAGCGTCATGTACCCCCATATATTACCTAATAAAGGTTTTAACCCCCTGATTGCCCCTAGTTAACCCTTTCACCCCCTTTTGCCAGTGTCACTAAGCGATCGTTTTTCTGATCGCTGCATTAGTGTCGCTAGGTAACCAGTTTTTTTTTGTATTACTGTTACGGGTGACGCTGGTTAGTTAGCTTGTTTTTTATACTGTCAGGGCACCCGCCATTTATTACCCAATAACGGTTTAACCCCCTGATCGCCCGGCGGGTGATATCAATTAGGTTTTAGGGTCAAATAAGGTCTGCGTCGCCCCAGGTTAGTGCCAGTACCGCAAACACCCACGCACAAAGCATACACCTCCCTTAGTGGCACAGTATCTGAACAGATCAATATCTGATCTGATCAGATCTATACTAGCGTCCCAGCAGTTTAGGGTTCCAAAAAAAACCGCATTGTTAGCGGGATCAGCCCAGATACCTGCTAGCACCTGCGTTTTCCCCCTCCGCCCAGCCCACCCAAGTGCAGTATCGATCGATCACTGTCACTTACAAAACACTAAGCACACATAACTGCAGCGTTCGCAGAGTCAGGCCTGATCCCTGCGATCGCTAACATTTTTTTTTGTGGTAGCGTTTTGATTCAGTCGCTTCAGTCAGGAGCTTTTTTACCTGTGAATCTCAAAAAAATAAAAAAAAATAAAATAGTTGTCGTTTTATTGTTCTCTCTCTCACTCTATTCTCTCTCTATTGTTGCTCTTTTTTTACTCCATTCTATTCTGCAATGTTTTATTATGTTTTATCATGTTTTATCATGCTTGCTTTTCAGGTATGTAATTTTGTTTACTGTGTTTTAGTGTTAAGCATTTTTTTGTTTTCAGGTGCGCCATTCAGTTGCAACGCGGATTTATTTATCTTGACAGCAACAGCGTTTGCTCCCACGATACATAAAGCCGCGACTCCAACGCTGTAGGAGGTGATTTCACCACCACAGTTAAAAAAAAGAGCATATATGCCGAAGCATGGGGGCAGCAGGGGGGGGAGGAGCGATTGGCTCCTAATGCCACGTACATACGGTCGAAATTCCGACCGTGTGTACACGGCATAACTTTTGCGGGAGGATGCCCCCATGCATCGGCATATATAAATGGTGCATGTATGCCCATCATTAGAAGTGGGTGGATGAAGGGAGGTATTCTAATGGTGGGCATACCCACCAATCAATCTCTTTTTTTCGTTCAGCCAAGAGGCTGCATGAAAAAAAAAAGATTACAATATATGTCCAGTATGTTGCTGGACTTTGAATGGTTATACCAGAATGATGCCTGCAGGTTTAGGTATCATCTTGGTATCATTCTTTTCAGCCAGTGATCGGCTTTCATGTAAAAGCAATTCTAGCGGGTAATTAGCCTCTAGACTGCTTTTACAAGCAGTGGGAGGGAATGTCCCCCCTCCCGGATATAAACCGCGCCATTGGGAAATTGGGAAAGCATTTTATCACACCAATCTTGGTGTGGTCAGATGCTTTGAGGGCAGAGGAAAGATCTAGGGTCTAATAGACCCCAATTTTTTCAAAAAAAGAGTACCTGTCACTGCCTATTGCTATCATAGGGGATATTTACATTCCCTGAGATAACAATAAAAATCATAACAAAGAAAAAAAATGGAAGGAACAGTTTAAAAATAAAATAAAAAAGCTAAATAAATAAAAAAAAAAACAAAAAAAAAAAAAAAAAGCACCCCAGCCCCCCCTTCTCTTGCGCAAAGGCATACACAAGCGTTGGTCTGGCGTCATATGTAAACAGCAATTGCACCATGCATGTGAGGTATCACCGCGAAGGTCAGATCGAGGGCAGTAATTTTAGCAGTAGACCTCCTCCGTGAATCTAATGTGGTATCATGTAAAGGCTTTTAAAGGCTTTTAAAAATGTATGTAGTTTGTCGCCACTGCGTGTTTGTGCGCAATTTTAAAGCATGTCGTGTTTGGTATCCATGTACTCGGCCTAAGATCATATTTTTTATTTCATCAAAAATTTGAGCAATATAGTGTGTTTTAGTGCATTAAAATAAAAAAAAGTGTATTTTTTCCACAAAAAATGCGTTTGAAAAATCGCTGCGCAAATACTGTGTGGAAAAAAAAATGCAACACCCACCATTTTAATCTGTAGGGCCTTTGCTTTAACATTATATATAGTGTTTGGGGGTTCAACGTAATTTTCTTGCAAAAAAAAAATATGTTTTCATGTAAACAAAAAGTGTCAGAAAGGGCTTTGTCTACAAGTGGTTAGAAGAGTGGGTGACGTGTGACATAGGCTTCTAAATGTTGTGCATAAAATGCCAGGACAGTTCAAACCCCCCCAAATGACCCCATTTTGGAAAGTAGACACCCCAAGCTATTTGATGAGAGCAATGTTGAGCCCATTAAATATTTTTTTTTTTTGTCCCAAGAGATTGAATAATGAAAAAAAAAAAAAATATATATATTTTTTTTACAAAAAGTTGTCACTAAATGATATATTGCTCAAACATGTCATGGGCATATGTGGAAATACACCCCAAAATACATTCTGTTGCTTCTCCTGAGTACGGGGATACCACATGTGTGGGACTTTTTGGGAGCCTAGCTGCGTACGGAACCCCAAAAACCAATCACCGCCTTCAGGCTTTCTAAGGGTGTAATTTTTTTATTTCACTTCTCACTGCCAATCACAGTTTCGGAGGCCATGGAATGCCCAGATGGCATAAAACCCCCCAAAATGACCCCATTTTGGAAAGTAGACACCCAAGCTATTTGCTGAGAGGTATGGTGAGTATTTTGCAGATCTCGCTTTTTGTCACAAAGTTTTGAAAATTGAAAAAAAAAAAAAAAAAAAATTTTTTTTCTTTACTTTCTTCATTTTCAAAAACAAATGAGAGCTGTAAAATACTCACCATGCCTCTCAACAAATAGCTTGGGGTGTCTACTTTCCAAAATGGGGTCATTTGGGGGGGGTTTTGTGCTATTTTGGCATTTTATGGCCTTCGAAACGGTGATAGGTAGTGAGGAGTGAAATCAAAAATTTGCACCCTTAGAAATCCTGAAGGCGGTGCTTGGGTTTCGGGGCCCCGTACGCGGCTAGGCTCCCAAAAAGTCCCACACATGTGGTATCCCCATACTCAGGAGAAGCAGCAAAATGTATTTTGGGGTGCAATTCCACATATAACTATGGCATGTGTGAGCAATATATCATTTAGTGACAACTTTTTGAAAAAAAAAAAAAATCTTTTTTATTTTTGTCTTTATTCAATCACTTGGGACTAAAAAAAAAATATTCAATGGGCTCAACATGCCTCTCAGCAAATAGCTGGGGGTGTCTACTTTCCAAAATGGGGTCATTTGGGGGGGTTTTGTACTTCTCTGCCATTTTAGCACCTCAAGAAATGAAATAGGCAGTCATAAATTAAAAGCGGTGTAAATTCCAGAAAATGTACTCTAGTTTGTAGACGCTATAACTTTTGCGCAAACCAATAAATATACGCTTATTGGCATTTTTTTTACTAAAGACATGTGGCTGAATACATTTTGGCCCAAATGTTTGACTAAAATTGAGTTTATTAGATTTTTTTTTATAAAAATCTCTTTTTTTTTCAAAAATATCGCAAAAAATAAAAATCACAGAGGCAATCAAATACCACCAAAAGAAAGCTCTATAAGGGACGTACCTGTACGCCCTTATGCCTGTCCGTGCTATTCTGCCGACGTACATCGTCGTACACTGGTTGGGAAGTGGTTAAGCACAGCAAGCTTAGGTGCATTTAAAGATATACACACCACTAAAAATAAGCAGCACCACACCCATTACCACACAGTGCACTTCGCTGCCTGTTTCATTTACATGGAATGGCAGCGGCAGCACCCAGGAGCTGATTGAAAAATCGGTTGGGGTGCCGACATTGTGATGTCCCTGCACAGGTAAGTGTCCTAATATAAAAAAATCTGCAGCTACAGTATTTGTACCCGTTGACTTTTAATTTACTTGGTAGGGGGCCGGAGCTCTGCTTTAATTCACCTATCAGTGTTGAATGGTTTGTCTCAACCCTATGACAATTTTGCTGGATGCTTGGTCTAATAAAGAAAGTTGAATAATAAAAGACTTATTGGCAGAATCACCAGGTGAAAATAAAGGTAATAAGCCTGAACAAAGAAAACAAATGCACTCGCTACATTTAAATATTGATAAGCTGCAATATATCAAATTTTTGGTTGTGGATTTAATACTGCATTAAAGAGGAACTGCAGTCTGTTCACATAATTTGTAATAAAAACATCTTTGCCATTCTGAAGCTTCCCTCCAACCACTTTGCATATTATTTTATATATACAGTGATTCTATACTTGCCAAATATTCTTCAGAAATTATTATTATTATTATACACAATTTATATAGCACCATCAGCTTACGCAGCGCTTTACAAAGTAGAGGGGGGACAGCACAATTACGGTACAGTTTAATACAGAAGGGACAGGAGGGCCCTGCTGATAGAGCTTACATTCCAAAGGGAGGGGGTGGTGGTACAAAAGGTAATAGATGCAGGGAATGATTTCATGGGGGTGGCTCTGGCACAGTTAGGTGGGTGTGGGATAGGAAAGAAAATAGGAAATCTCCCTCCACTGAGTCTGGATGCAACTGTTTTAACTATGGGCAGCTGAAGCTGCTGCCTGTTCACTTTCTGGATTTTACACGGACACACAGAGGCATACCTCCAGCTCTTCAGCTCTCATTGGCCCTCTTATGACTCACCCCCTCCCTTCCTGGCAAACTTTCACGAGAGTGAGAGCTGTGCATGATGTCATAAGCCTAGGCTAATGACCAGACAAAAATTAGGAAGTGGGCTGTATAAGGTATTTACCGGGGCAGGAAAAAAATGTTTTACTATCCAAAGTTAAAACAACAAGGGCAGAAGATTTAATACATGGAAAGTTGAAAATAATTACTGAAGTTCTGCTTTAAGGTTATTATGTGCAGCTTTACAAAATTTCAAACAACCGTTTCTGAAAGGCTTGTTGAAGGAGTGCATGTTATGTTTTACAAACCTGTGCAGGTTAAGCAAAATTAAACAAAATAGAAGCCTCTCCTAAAGTGATTTTTCAAATTATATTTTTATTACTGCTAACACTACTATTACTATTACTATTACTACTACTACTATTACTACTATTACTACTAAGGATGAGCTCAGGCGTGTTCGAATGGCCCACGTGCAGAAGTCGGCGCAGCGAGGCGCTAATCACAGGCAGTGAGACATTGCACGATCTCTGCAGCCGCACATCGGGGCAATGTCTCACTGCCTGTGATTAGCGCAGCGCTGCGCCGACTTCCTGGCGGGCTCTGCACGTGGGCCATTCGAACACGTCTGAGCTCATCCTTAATTACTACTAATCTTTTCCCGACTTCTAATAAGTCATGCATTAATAAGGTGTTGTAGGTTGCCAGACATCACTGTTTTCACAAAGGCTATTACTGCTTTATCTGAGGGCCAGGTATGTCATAATTCATGCATATTATAAAGATGTGACACCCTCCAGAATTCTCAGCTTAGAGTTAAAGGTGAGAATTACAGGGGAAAGATCTTGGTCACAAGAAGCATGCCATTGTTTTAATATGTCGACAGCAATTTTTTGTAGACCACATTTGACAATAATAAAAACAATAATAAAAACATAATATAAATAGTCGTAATTAATATTTTTAAGGTATTCGTAATTATTTGTAAGGTATTCATGTTTATCATGTTTTGTCAAAGAACTAGAATTCTGCATGTTCAGTTACTGGAAAGTCTAATGTTTATCTGTTTGATTAATGAAATTGCTATATTTACTTGTAATCAAAATTAAAAAACAGCACTTTTTGATGACTTAGTCAGCTATTTGAAAATCAAAACGAATGACCCTTTTCTCTAGGATTTATTAACTATCTAATTGATACAAATAAAATGAAAACAAAACCCTAGGCTTGCGCTTTAGTGTCTTTGTTTAACATTGGGAATACAACTTCTACCCTTATTAAACATTCCAGAGAACGACAGTTCTGTTAATGTGATCATTGTCAATCTCTATCAAGCAAATTTATTTTGACATAGGTCATTAACACTCCTGTTTCCTGTGGACAGTTTATGTGTGATAATGAAGAGTGCATCTCTAGATTAGCAGTTCTAAAGAAGAACATATTTCTTAGTGTCACATGTAATACAATAGGCAACTGTGATCGCACCACATTCCAGCCTTTCTTCTCAGTGCTGTATCACATTGCAAAAGATTTAATGTACAATACAAAATGGAGTAAAGTGCCTATACAGTGTTTAAAAGTATACTCATGGGCTTATAATTAAGTGCTGCTAAATATGTCTCATTATAGCATACTACAACTGTGTTTACACAGGGCATGCTTTAGAGAAAATCCAATGCATTTGCTCTAAGGTTGTCAACTAGCTTGGTTCAGTGAGGGAAAAACCTTAACGGACATGGAATAAAAAGATCATGCAGGTATTTGTTATGTGACTCCAAGCCCTGCCATTGATATGTTCGTTGCTATATAACTTCCAATAACACCAAGGGATTGAACCTGCTTCAGAGGCAGAACTGATAACTAGCTAAAGCTTGGTAGGGCAGGTTACTTGTCAGCCCTGTGTGAGCACAGCTCCTAAAGGTAAGACTAGAATCTGCTCTGTCTCCTCATAGCTGCTGATTTATTATAAGAAAAGCAGAAAATACAATGCTGACAATATTTTTCTAACTGTGTTTTTTTCCATCCAGCTTACTGCTATTAAGAGAGTTTCGTTTAGCAAGCAAATACTTTATTTGCATGACTACAAATGAAAAATTATCAAAGGACCATTACATTTTCTGAGCTAAAAAAAAAATTGTATACATGCAAGCAATTTATTTCAAGTGCCTAAACCACTGTGCAGTCGAAAAAACTGAACAACTAGTTCTACACCATCATCCATTAAAAAAATAATAGTTTATGTAAGCATTATAAGCATGGATAGTAGAATATGTTAGGGTGAACAGGTACTTAGTCAATTAAATTAATTTTAGACAACCTGTATTTGTGCACTGATGCATATCTTAGAATAGTACCACCAAAAAGCATTTTAATATGCATATTTTATGTGATTCAACAAGTGGCATACATATGACTGTACCACTTTCATTTGACTGATAGGGAAAAGGTTTTAAAAAACCTTAGCCATCCAGTGCTCTTATGAGAAATCCAGGTTGAGTTAACCCAAGAAATGTACACTTATGGCCTATTTTTGAGCCCTTTTCTGTTATGGCTAGTTTAAAAAAGATCATTATTATTACTTTTATTAAGTGCAGATATTGACCACTGGACCACATGGAAGTTGCTTCTCCAGAATGATATGTCTTCTGTTTGGGTCCTAACCCTTCATAGTGGCATGTTTATCATTTTTGTGACTGTATCTATCCACTCTATTGATGGTCCTCTTCTTCTTCTCTTCCTACCATATTTGTTTTTCTCAATGAGTTGGTTCTTCATAGAATAAAGTTTCCTTACCCAAACCAAACTTTGGGCCACACGAGGAATATTGGAATGAGATGGACAGTTTGTACGCTGAAAAAAGTTGTTAATGGCTTTATGGTTTTATTTTTAATAGCTAACTGATATTAATTGTCATTTGAGCCATTTTTGCCCCATACTCCATACAATTCTTAGCAAATTAGGTCTAAAACAAAATAATCTGCTAACACTAGAATATGACGAGATGTTCCCTCTCTTGAGAAAGCCTTCACTTATATTTATAATAGCCTAATCTCGTATCTTTCACTTTGTCATTTCTAATAAAGTTTAATAGTTCCACTGTTTTACAGTTGTGGTCCTACTTCTCAGATTTTTGAATTAGTGCATCTGAGTTGCCTCTTAAGACTGCTCTGTTTGCATTTATGTTTTAATCAAAAATTGTAATTAGCTTCAATGCTTAAAGCATAATTCTTTGAATGTAATCAATTGCCAAGGAGCTGGCTTTTGATTTCACGCATACAGAAAGTGAGAATTCATCAAGAAAATATTGAGCAGTTAGTATTGGATTACTGACTAAGAGCCAAACTCTGCTGTGACTTTGGGTGTTAATGAAACTTTGTTCAGGAGGTGACATTATGACATGACATGGTGCTGTCACTAGCTATTTGTTTTAAAAGGATGCTGTCTTTCAGACAGGGCTAGTTATTCAGTTGTGTAATGATCATCAAATAATTTATTAATCTTTCAAGATATCTAGACTTTATCTGTATCTCTTTATGAATAGCTGAAGTAGTTATATCATTTGCATGTACATCTTTCTCTAATCATGTAGTAAGTTGTTCTACTGTAAATGCAAAATAGATATTTAAATTTCTATGCCTCATTTGAAGTACATGCTTAATTTTTTTCATCTTCAGGTCTCGCAGCATGACATACTTTTATTAATCAAAAGCTCAGTAGAAGATATTTCTGGAACAATTTTTTTATGTATTCTCTAGGCAGACAGTTGCTAAAATGATGCAATATATTGGGATATATCCAGTGTTTTCTGTAAGCGTAAGACACAGAAAATAGTCTGCCATTTGTTTATGGTCACCAGATGGATTGATTGAATGTAAAACCTTGCAAAGCACTTACTTGTTTTCAGAGTGCCCTTAACTGTTGATCCAGAACATTAAAGTATTGCAGAAACAGCTCACCCTTTGATCCCAGAAAGCACTTTTATATGCCATATTCTTTGCTCTTAAGAAATTCTACAAAACACAGGTGTACAGCTGTGGCTTCGAATTACTTCCAAATAATGCCAAACCAAGGAAATATGAAAATGGGTTTTAGAACTGCAAAGACCCTCTTTCCACCCATAATTCACATACGATGTTCAGCACTTGCCAGGTGTGCTCTCTATTGTATCTGAATCATGCCATGAACATTGGGAAATGGAACTAAAGTTTTAATTCCACGCTAATATTTTTTGTAGCATCGCTGGTCTATCAAGATTAAAGTACAAAATGTATGCAATAGAAAATATTGTTGACCATAACAAATAATACAATCCTTGCTTTACTTTCGGTCCTGTACTGCAGAAATGATTACTAAAAGTTGGTTACAATGGGCAAGAGGATATTTTTCTTACAGCACACTGTGCATGCATTATCTTTTTTTAAATTTAGCCCAGCTCCCCTCCCATCCCAATCAATTGATATACCTTTTCCCACCCCAGCACATATACACCCCCCCCCCCCAAATCAATAACCCCAAATATATCTTCTGCAGCTACTGGACAATAATAGCAGAACAATTAACAATCATTTAATAATCCAATACAGAGTCCCAGAAATAAGGCTAATTACTTGGGACTAAGTCTTTGAATTCTGACTAACCACTGGCCAGTGAGTAAATCTACTGCAATGTTTTCTGGCAGTGGGACATTTGGGTGAAAATGGTTTGTAATCTACAATGGTAAATATATCTGTCCTCTTATTGGCTGGTTTCCTACTCAGGGGGAGGGGCTACACAGCATAAATCTATTCAATAGATTAATGGGGACAGCTGTAGTAGGCTAGTGGTTGTAGCAAAGAGAGCGGTACCCTCAATTATGACACCCAGGCTGTTTCTAGCATTGCTATCTTTAACCACTTTCTTTAACCGACTGCCGCATGTACATTTACATTGGCAGAATGGCACGACTGGGCAAATGGGCGTACAGGTACGTCCCTTTGAATTTGCCGCTGTGTGATCGTGTGACCCTGCCGCAAGCTCCGTGAGTAGGATCGCGGGTCCCGCGGACTTGATGTTCGCGGGGATACCCGCGATCGTCTCACGGAGCTGAAGAATGGGGAGATACTAATGTAAACAAGCATCTCCCGTTCTGCCTAGTGACACTGTCACTGATCATAGCTCCCTGTGATCGGGAGCCATGTTCAGTGATGTGTCACATGTAGCCACGCCCCCTAACAGTTAGAATCACTCCCTAGGACACACTTAACCCCTTCCTAGCCAGCTAGTGGTTAACCCCTTCACTGCCAGTGTCATTTTTACAGTAATCAGTGCAATTTTATAGCAATGATCGCTGTAAAAATTACAATGGTCCCAAAAATGTGTCAAAATTGTCTAAAGTGTCCACCATAATCACCCACCGAGAACCACCAAATATCACAGAATAAATCAAGAAGAATAACTCTTGAGTAATGTAATTCCACCACCTATATGTCCAAAGAAATGCAGTATATGTGTATTTATGTGTAGGAGGTTTCCACATGTGGCAGCTCTGTGGCTTAGAGGTTTGAACCTCTGCTTAGTATCTCTGATGGTCTGGATTTGAATCACAAACATGCCACCTCATGTAGAGAAGTTGTCTCATCTCTATTGTTAAACATAACTCCTGACTCAGGTCCTAAAATTATAAATTATGTCTAAATGTAGTGTTTATGTGTAGGAGGGTTCCACCACCATTGTAAATCTTGCCAGGTACTCTATCTAGCCAAAAGTATTGGGACACCTGCCTTTACACACACACATGAACTTTAATGGCAGCCCAGTCTTAATCCATAGGGTTAAAATTTGATTTGGCCCACCCTTTGCAGCTATAACAGCTTCTGGGAAGGCTGGGAAGGCTGTCCACAGGTTAAGTGTGTCTATGGAAATGTTTGACCATTCTTCCAGAAGCGCATTTGTCAAGCCAGGCACTGATGTTGGATGAGAAGGCCTGACTCGCAGTCTCTACTCTAATTCAGCCAAAATGTGTTCTATCGGGTTGAAGTCAGGACTCTGTGCAGGCCAGTCAAGTTCCTCCACCCCAAACTCCCTCATCCATGTCTTATGTGCCTTGCTTTGTGCACTGGTTTGCAGTCATGTTGGAACAGGAAGGGGCCATCCCCAAACCGTTCTTACAAAGTTGGAAGCATGAAATTGTCCAAAATGTCTTGATATGCTGATGCCTTAAGAGTTCCCTTCACTGGAACTAAGAGGCCAAGCCCAACCCCTGAAAAATAACCCCACATCATAATCCCCCTTCACCAAATGATTTGGACCAGTGCACAACACAAGGTCCATAAAGACGTGGATGAGTGAGTTTGGGGTGGAGGAACTTGCCTTGGGGATTAGAGCAGATACTGTAAACAAGGCCTTCTCGTCCAATATCTGTGCCTGACTTCACAAATGCACTTCTGGAAGAATGGTCAAAGATTCCCATAGACACATTCCTAAACCTTGTGGACAGCCTTCCAGAAGAGTTGAAGCTGTTATAGCTGCAAAGGGTGGGCCAAATCAATATTGAACCCTACGGACTAAGACTGGGATGCCATTACAGTTCATGTGCGTATAAAGGCAGGTGTCCCAATACTTAGGACAATATATTGTATATTGCTTGTGACACTGAGCATGGCTATGGACTTAGAGCTGGTTCACACCACAGAGATGCAGACTACATGTGTGAGGCTGCCCACTGGCTAAGTGGGTAGCAATTCTGTCTAGCAGCATTGGGGTTGCTGGTTTAATTCCCCAACATGCTAATGCTTGTGTTAAGGTTTATATGTTCTCCCTGTGTGAGTTTCTCACCATAATCCAAAGAAATGCTGGCAATTTATTTGTCTCCTGTCGAAATAGTCTCTAATGTAAGAAAGTTTGTTTTGGATTTTAGATTGGAAGCTCATTGTAGCCAGAGACTGTCTGATGTTAATGTTTGTTAGCACTAATCTTGTCCAAGGACTTGGACATTTAAAATTGTAGAGTTTACACTGCACAGGTATATATGCTTAGAAAACTATTGCTTTGTTCATGTGCATGCAAATGGACTTCAATCTTTGGCTTGTAGTTGGAGATTTGATGCACATAGCCCAGGGTTAACACAGTTGAAAATAGTATTATGTGTTCCTGCTCATCAGGTGCAATCACTTTAGAGATACATGAAGAGACAGATTGAAAGATACTGGTGGGCGTGTACTTCTATTTGGCGTGTGTCAGTGTGCTAACAATACAACCTATCTTATATAAAGTACTGCAGTAGGGGGGGTTCGTTTGGCCTGAGAATAGGCCAGTTATTTTTCTGTGATTTGTGGGGGAGAAGGAATGATATTGTGCATAATGGCAAACGCACCACTAGGGCTGTTTGTTTGCTGAAATTCTTGTGTATTTTTCCATCAAAAGTGGGTTTATGTGGCCATGCTGTCAATGTTGTGTGTGTATTGTTCCTGTCTGACCATGCATTCATGGTTTGGGAGCATGTGCTGACCTTCTACTCTTTGATCTCATTACTTAATCATGTACACAGAAATGCAGCTTCCAGCAGAACATGGTCCCCAAAGTATGGTTGTGGGGTGGTGGTGGGTGTTATAGTTTGAATATGTGCCTTTTTAAATATTATGTTGGAATGCTTTGTAAGAATAATGATTGTTAAGTATGTTTCTATAATCTTGCAGATAAAAATATGATGTAGGTTGGTGGGAGAGTGTTGTACTAGGAAACGTGTTGCCCGTTATACACTGACAGTAAAGCTGTGTCCACTGTAAGGTTTAGACAAATTTTAGATTGTAAGCTCATATGAGCAGGGCCCCTAAATCCCAATTACTGTTTTGCTAAATGTAGCACCATATATACTGTATAATGTTTTTTTGCCAGTAAATGAATGTACATAATTTGGTTTCTGCTGGCAAAATAAAAGAACATTATTGAGCTTGTTTGCTGTTTCTTCTCTTTTCTTTCTTCTTTTTAATTAGTTTTGATGGTGGTGGTTTTGGGGAAGTGCAATATCTTACTTATACCCATAGAAATGATAAGATATAATTGTGCACCAAAAACCCTAATCTCTTCAGCACACCTGCAAGTAAATGATAAAGGTGTTTAGGTGGAGTCTTTGTATATAACAGCTGTGGAGAATCGCAGGTAATGAATTCAGCTGGTGGATAGGCAGTGTTGTATGTGTCAGCCCTGGTTCACATTGGTACAATTTTTGGAATGCGATTTGACATGTAAAATTGCATGCCAAATCGGCAGCAATTGCACCATCCTAATCGATGCGGCGCTGCAATTTCCAAAAGTAGTTTCGGTACTACTTTTGGTGACTTTGGGGTGCAATTTCCATTGACCTCTGTGCAGAAACTCGCACATATGTCTCTGAAATTCCCCCCGCAGTTGGCACTGACATGCAGGAATGAAATTGTGCATGTTCAGCTGAACGCGCATGATTTCTTCCCGCTGTCAGTGTGAACCAGAGCTCAAACTGGGCCTTTGTCTTTGTAATTCACCTTCTGCAATCACAGGGACACCATTTCTTATCAAACTCTGTTAAGTTTAACTTCAAATATGGTTATATGTAGAAATACAGATTTGCATATCTGCAAATAAATAAAAATAAAAATGTTTGCGATCAAATATTCACAGCTGCGATCAAAAGATCTTTCACCTTTCACCTTCTGACCCGGAAATTAGTCATTGTAATCACTCGGAAGTTCATGTGCTGGTCAGGATCTCCATCTAGGTGGACATGGCGAGGTCCCTCTTTAGCAAAGAGGAGGTGTTGCTCAATTGCCGGGTAAGTGTAGGATATGTACTTGTGCTTATTCAATGTGGGGGTGGATGTGGTAGTTATATTTGGTGTAGGTGGGGTTCCATTGATTTGTTTATTTGGCATTGCCACACATTTGCTTCTGGCCCATGTGCACACATAACTTCCTGCATTTGTTCTGCTGATGTAAATCAGTAAGGACTATGCAAATATAAATGAGAGCTCCTTTCTGTTAAAATATATATATAACTTGTTTCACACTTGGGTGACTTTTCCAGCAAATTTGGACCTCCAAGTTGCATGACAATTTGTACCCCTTGATTCTCAATGATAACCATTCATATCTGTGCTACTTCAAGTTGCAACAACTTCAAAGTAGTCCCTGTACTACTTTGGTGGGACGTTCATGTGACTTGAGGTACATAGGGCACAAGTTGGGGCCAGAAGTTGGCCAGAAGTTGGGGCCAAGTTGCAGCAGCAATGTGGCAGCAAAATAGCGTGACTTTCAGGTCGCAGCAGTGTGAATGAGATTCATGAATAATACCTTTGAATCAGGCCCAATTCTCACTTGTGCATCCTGAAAGTGGGTAAAACTCGTCCCTGCACTACTTTGGTTTGACTTTGATGCGACTTGAGGTCCATACACCACAAGATTACACAGGCATTGGTCTCACAAGTGCAAATGGGGCCTAATTCAAAGGTGTTACCAATGAATTTCATTAGGTTCCTTTCACACTTGGCCGACTTTTCATGCAACTTGAGGTCCATAAGGGCCCTTTCACACATTTGCGACCTTAAAGTCCCACGATTTTGCAGTGATTTTTTCTGCAAATTTGATGCGATTTTAAGCAATGCCTGTGTAATGTTAAGGTCTATGGTCTCAGGACAAGTCACACAAGTGTGAAAGGGGCCTTAGGGCTGGTTCACACTGCTGTGCTGTCCAACATCGGATAGGGATGAGCCCGATGTTCGAGTCGAAGGTAAGTTCAACTCAAACATCAGGTGTTCGACCGTTCACCGAATTAAGAACATTATGGAGCGTTCCGGGAAAGCTGATGTTTTTTCGGGAGCAGTGATTTTAAAAATGCTTAAAGTGAAACAATAAAAATTAAATATTCCTTTAAATTTCGTGCCTGGGGGGGTATCCTTAGTATGCATGTAAAGCAGCGCATCTTTCCCATGTTTATAACAGTGCCACAGCAAAATGACATTTCTAAAGGAAAAAATTTAATTTAAAACTGCCCGCGGCTGTAATGTATTGTCGGATGCTGGCAATATAGATAAAAAAATAAAAAATGGCGTGGAAATTCCCCCAAAAATCCATACCAGGCCCTTCAGGTCTGGTATGGATATTAAGGGGACCCCCGCACCATTTTTTTTAAATGGCATGGGGGTCCCCCAGGCACCCAGGCACTATATACTCTGAACAGCATTATATATACTATACGGCCGGCCCTATATACTCTGCAGAAAATTGAGCCTTAGGTGTTGGTGGTACCAGAACACTGTAAGCCCTCACAGGTACTCTTGATATTATATCAATAATTGTAATTACATACCCCTGTTAAACAGGGGCAGAAAAATTGGGTATTGGGTGGTGGTGGTGGTGATGGTGCCACAACACTGTAACCCCTCACATATACTCGTGTTGGGTGCAGGAATGGGCCCTGCTGTAAAATATTATATCAAAAGTTGTAATTACATGCCCCTGTTAAACAGTGGTAGAAAAATTGGGCCTTGGGTGGTTGTGGTGCCACAACACTGTCACCCCTCACAGATACTCTTGTTGGGCGCAGAAATGAGCCCTGCTTCGAAACATAACTGCCAGTTTCTTGTCCTTCTGTGGCACCCCCTCTCTCTAGGCTCATGTTACTCCCTTCCTCAACCTAGGAACCAATATCGGAGCCTTCAAATCGCTGCGCATCCTCCAGCAGCATATAACCGACACTGTGTTTGAATAGTTCTGGGGACTCCTCCATGCATGATGGTGGGGCTAAAGTAGGAGTGACTGTGGACAAGGGCCCTCACGCGTATATTACATCCAAACGGCGCTCCAGAAAGGAAAAAATCACTCCCAGCTCAGGGTGGCATACAGGGGTAAGGGATAAAGAAAGTGCTCCAATGTGTAGTAGTTAAAAAACTATTTTAAGGGTATGGGTAAAAAAAGGAAGTAAACAATAGGCACCTGACTTCCTCCCTCACGCGTATCGTCACCGCCACCTATTTATATTTATACTGTGTCTGAATAAAGTTTTAATGGCGGCGGTACGTCAAACTAATAAAATATAACATCTAGCCATATCTTAAGCTTCCTAATGACATGGGCAATAATAATATAATAAAAACAATGTACTTTGCGGTGTACAATTAATCCTGAAGCAAAACAATTCTAATCCCCATTGCTTACAATATATATTTAAAATTACCAACGCCACCTGGTGGCCATTGATAAGTGTTAATTCTCCAGGAAATGATGTAGTACTCAATAGTGACATCCAGTGGTGAACAAAAATATGTCATTCACTGGGTAATCTCCATTACTGCCATCTAGTGGTCATTTATCATAATGAGCTCATCTTCATAATTCTGACAATAAAACGTTACTTAAAATTCATTAATAATAAATTAGGTAATTTATTTCTAAAACGAAATTAAAAACTAGTTGTTTATATAGGTTGCTTTGGCAAATGCATTGAAAGGCAAACTACTGAGCCTGGGTGGCAGAGAATGAGGAGGATGAGGACCGCTTTGTTATCCACTCCACCAACTCTTTTGCATGTTGTGGCTCAATAACACGGCCAGCAGCAGCTTAAAAGGACAAGTGTGCCCCACGGCCACCTGCAGAGGACACACCATGTCCACGACCACCACTGTTGACTGTAGACACAGAGGCTGCTTGCCCTCTTTTAGTGGCCTGTGAGCATCTGCCTCTCCTTGGTGGCTTTCCGGACATGATGTATTTTTTGTTTTGCAACACCACACTACACACTGTATTAGATACTGTGTACACCGCCTGAAGTTTATTAGAACGTGTACAATGGCTGCACTGTATTGTATGCTGTGTACACCACCAGAAGTGTAGTAGAAACTGTACACCACGGAATGCGCTGTAGATATAGGCTACACTGAATGCAGAGTATATATATATATATATAGATATATATATATATATATATATATATATTAATACACCGCCTGACATCTATTAGAAACTGTACACACTGTATTAGATACTGTATTCACAGCCTGCACTGTATTAGCAACTGTACAATGGCTGCACTGTATTGTATAGTGTGTACACCACCAGAAGTGTAGTAGAAACTGTACACACTGTATACTGTGTACACCGCCTGCACTGTATTAGCAACTGTACACCACGGAATGCACTGTAGATATAGGCTACACTGAATGCAGATTATTTTTATATATACTAGACTGTACATATATATATATATATATATATATATATATATATATATATATATATTAATACACTGCCTGAAGTGTTTTAGAACAGTAAGGCATAGAATGCTGAGTATATATATATATATATATATTAGATATGATATATATATATATATATATATATATATATATATATATATATATTAGACTGACTGTATAAATAAATAAATATATATATATATATATATATATATATATCAAATACACTGCCACTAACTGAATAAACTGCCTGCTTAATCTAACTCAAGCTATCTCTCTGTCCACACAAACAACACTACACACAGCTGCTCTGTAAGCAGCCTTATATAGTGTGGGGCATGGACTTAGTCCCCCTGAGCCACGATTGGCCAAAGGCACCCTGCCTTTGGCCAATTATGTCTCTCTCAGCAGAGCACACTGTGATTGACCAAAGCATGCAGGTCAGGTGCATGTTTTGGCCAATCATCATACAGCAATGCACTGCGATCTCGCAGTGCATTATGGGGCATTCTGCGGCGCTCAAATTTTCCATGAACGCCCCATATGTTCAGTTAGTTTTAGAACAAATTAACACCCGATGTTCGAGTGGAATGGGGCTCATCCCTAGTCAGTCACCAACAACTAGGCAGGATATGTGCAAAATCAGGAAACAGAAGCAGTGCCAGGGCTAGGCCAACGTCAGTATCAGATGAGCAGAGACGGTATTGGATCAACAGACAGAAGACAAGGTTGGGTCATAAGCCGTGTTCAACAATGAAATATTGGGATCAATCAGAGTCAAGATGAAGGTGGGTCAAAACACAGATGCAAGCACAGGGTCTGGTTACAGAATTAAACTACATCAAAAAATATTTTGGTTGCAGTGCAGGAGTGTGGCTCCTCAAATATATTGTTAAAGATTCAGATTAAGGCAATCAAGAAAGACATTACTTTTATCAGACATAAGCTGGAGAAAAGTTTATGAAGGAATTTTGGCTTTGACAGGTAGAATAAGTGACATAGAAGTTACTTATGTCAAAATTAAATGCTGATACACTGAATGATACTGAAAAACAATGTTAATTGGAATTCCAGATATAAACTAAAGTGGGTAACATAATGGAGTATATAGAAAAAAGGCTTTTCCTTGTACTTGGGAAAGATACCTTTACTTCTGTTTTGTACTTTGAGAGGGCACATTGGGTCCTCATTCACCTCTCTTCACTTGGAGAATTGCCAGGGCTGATTTTTGATTGACTATTTAACTAAAAGGATAGAAGCATTATCTTAAAAAAGCATGTGGTTTTGAGAATATTTCAATAAAAGATCTTACTGGAACCTGATTTTTCTGTCAAAGTGAAAAGGCCAAGTTCCAGGAAATAAAAAATAAAAAGATGTTGCAAAAGATGGAATTGCTAATAAATAATTGCTACTAGGAGAGAACGTATTATTTGATACACTAGCTGTTGCAACTTCTTGGTTGATAGAAATAAAAATAAAAACACTTCTGATGTTTTTTTCTAGAATAATAGTATTTTTGGTGATGCTGAGAGACACCCATTTTTATAATTTTTTTTATGTTTACCTAATAGCATACGTGACTAATGTGTAGAATGGAGATGAATTGTTCCTTAAAATTATTTCATGAAGGTAAAAAAACTTTATTGTGCTGTTTCCCCCATAGCCCCCCCCCCCCCAATACTCACCTGAGCT
The DNA here is from genome assembly GCA_028564925.1 of Lithobates sylvaticus. NCBI lineage: Eukaryota > Metazoa > Chordata > Amphibia > Anura > Ranidae > Lithobates > Lithobates sylvaticus. Next base: position 286,250,000 of record CM053026.1, read on the forward strand.
CCCTCTCGATCCAGCAAGGTCCACGGGAGCCTTGGCTGTCCCAGGTCTCTCTCTCTCCTCATTGGCATGAGACACAGCTGCAGGAGCCATTGGCTTCTAATGCTGTCAATCAAAGCCAATGAGCCAATGAGGAATGAGCGGGGGAGGGGGCAAGCCATGACTCTGTGTGTCCTATGGGCGTGAGCATGCTACAGTTTTCCCATAGCAAGTGGAAGAGGAGGATCGGAGCTGCTCTATGCAAAACTATTGCACAGAGAAGGTGAGTATAACATGTTTGCTATTTAAAAGACACAAAAAACAACAACCTTTAATATCACTTTAGTGTGACTATAACACAAAAATCATGGTTTATTATTATTAATATTATTAGCTCATGTTCCCGGAGAAAGGTTTAAGTGTTGGGGGTGTTTTTTTTTACTTTTTGACCCCCTTATGTTGAGTTTGAATGTCCATTTTTATGAAGGTAGAATGAGATTAGTTTCTTCTTTGGTTATATGGGGGGTTTATTTTTACTTTTTGACCCCCTTATGTTGAGTTTGAATGTCCATTTTTATGACGGTAGAATGAGATTAGTTTCTTCTTTGGTTATATGGGGGGGTTTATTTTTACTTTTTGACCCCCTTATGTTGAGTTTGAATGACCATTTTTATGAAGGTAGAATGAGTTTAGTTTCTTCTTTGTGATATGTCTCTCTAGTGGCCTATCTTCTTTTACAATCACTGTATGTGGATTTTTCTATGGGGGTTTAGAGGAAATGGACAATTCCCTATGGCTTTCCATGTGGTGTCAGAGGGGGGCGGGTCACCCGTTTATGTAAACGTGGTGACAGCTCTTATAAAATGGAGGGTGGGGCTACCCGGTGACCCGCCCCCTCTGACGCACGGGGACTTCCCTATGGCTTTCCCCATGGTGTCAGAGGGGACGAGGTCACCCGTTTACATAAATGTAAACGGGTGACCCCCACCCCCTCTAACAACAGGGGGAAAGCCATAGTTTTATAAGAGCTGTCATCTGAACAGAAGTGTCACACAGCGGGAGACTCCCATTGAGGTGGATCGGAAAGAAGAAGACATTAATAAAGTAATTGTCAAAACGTCTATTGTCTTTTTTTTACATTTTTGACACTTTTTTGTGAAATGGTAGGGGTAAATTTGTACCCCATTACCAATTCACACAGGGGAGGGTGGGATCTGGGGGTCCCCTTGTTAAAGGGGTCTTCCAGATTCCCATAAGTTCCCTGCCCGCAGACCCCCACAACCACTGGGCAAGAGTTGTGGGAATGAGGCCCTTCTCCCTATCAACATGGGGACAAGATGCTTTGGGGGGCTACCCCAAAGCACCCTCCCAATTTTGAGTACGGTTCAGGAGGGGGGGGGGTGGGGTTCACCTTAATACCAATACCAGACCTGAAGGGCCTGGTATGGAATTTGGGGGGACGCAATTTTTTTTTAATTTTGGTTCGGGGTTCCCCTGTGGGGGAATCCCATGCCGTTTTTATCAATAAACTTTTATGTGTATTGCCGGACCGACAATTCATTATAGCCGCGAGTAGTTTTAAATTACTTTTTTTCCTTTAGAAGTGTCATTTTGCTGTCAGACTGTTCTAAACACGGGAACAGGCATACTATAGACACCCCCCAGGTACGAAATTTAAAGGAATTTTACACTTTTATTGTTTCACTTTCAGCATTATTAAAATCACTGCTACCGAAAAAACTGCCGTTTTTAAAACTTGCATTGATACATGTCCCCTGGGGCATGTCCCAGGTCCCCAAACACTTTTTATGACAATACCATGCACATAAGCCTTTAAAATTAGCACTTTTGTTTTTTCATGTTCGTGTACCATAGACTTTAACGGTGTTCGCATGTTCAAACTCATTTTTTGCCTGTTCGCATGTTCTGATGCGAACCGATTGGGGGGGGGTTCAGCCCATCCCTAGTACTTATACAGCACCATCAATTTACACAGCGATTTTACATTAATTCCATGTTTTTCAACCTTGTTTTCAGTCAAGGCACCCTTCAAAATTATGGACAGTCTCGAGGCACCCCATTCTAAAATGTAACAAAGTATTCTAATAGATTTACACAATGCAGCAACATCTAAACATAGGACACACAAAGTTAGAGGTGATTTATTCTTCCAAAGCAAATACACTTTTTCACACTGGTACTGACTAGTACTCCAATGTTTCCCTTGTCCCTCAACTTCTCTCCATCAGTCAGCTGATGTCACCCCAGTGCTAAGGGAGGGTGGCACAGGATGGTCAAACAAGGATGCTGTGGAGGCAACAGACATCCTCCTTATCAACTGATGATGTCATTGGTTGTTAGGATGCCAGTGTCTAGAAAGTCATAATGATTCATAACGCGGACCTGTGGCTTTGTGTAACTAAAAGGCAGGCTTGATCCACCTGCTGGCTTGTATACAATTTTTGATCAATTGTTAGGCATTTTGCCAAGGCACCCTTGAAGAAACCTCAAGGCACCCTGGTTGAAAAAGGCTGCAGTATATTGTACATTCACATCAGTACATACATACACATAGGGCCAGTTTAGACAGGATCCAATTAACCTACCAGCATGTCTTTGGAGTGTGGGAAGAAACGCATGCAGACACAGGGAGAACATGCAAACTCTAGGCAGGTAGTGCCGTGGTTGTGATATAAACTGACGACTCTAGTGCTGCCTGGTGGAAGTATTAACCACTTGTTAATGGGGACGAAACCCTTTTTTTTGATACAGCGGCTGATGGAACTTCTTGGATTGATATAAATTGAGAATTTGTATGATGGTTTTTGCAGGTATAACAGTATGTCTGGCACTGACACCAGTCTTTATCCTTTTTGTGTGTAGAGTAAGGGACATGTTGTGTATTATTGTGATTATAACACCAACTCAGGGTTTGAGAAAAGATTTTATTGTTTGAGTGTTTTTTTTTTTTTTTTTACTTTTCTTCCTTCTTGCCCTTAATATTGAGTTTGAATATACATTACTATTGTAGCACTAACCCCGAAGGAGCTGCTGAATTTGATTGGGCCTGCACTCTGCTATTAAACCCCCACTGACTTGGCTTAATCCCCTTGAAACAGCTGTGGTGCAATGTTGGTGTGAAGCTAATAGTAAAGGATAAACCCACAATGTGCAATATAACAACAATATACCTTTGTTATTACCTGGGTATCTGATGTTCCACCTGCTGGAAAAGGAACAACACTCCACACCAATTGTACTTAACCAGGAACGTATTTTTACTGGAACTGGGATAAAATAGTAATTACAGTATTTGCACTGTCACACAAACATAATGCAACAGCACAATGGGTATTCACAACAGTTGGTACATATAGAATTGTCTTAAATGACCCCTGAGAGTGTGTCTCCACGTGGGACTAATGCTCAGAGTGAACACGCCTTAACTCTGGGCACCTTCCCACTTTCAGCACACTTTGATTACCACAGGAATGCAAATGGAAAAATGCTAAATTTTTCTTGATTAAAAGGGATTACTTTATGTACAATGTGTGACAAAATTTGATAGGAAGGCTATTGATTTTAGAGTAGAGCTTATTTGAACTATATTGTGAAAAAATACACTGTATTATTGTACTTATGGGAATGGTTATTTAAGTGCTCTTTTCCATCTGCTGAACAAATACCGGTCTGTCATATTTTGTTTGCAGGAAGCTTGTGCTATTGAAGATACGGCGAAGGATCTACAAAGCATAAATTATACTCAGGCTGTACATTCTTGTTGCTCTTCATATTCTAATGGTGTTGGTATACACATACTGTACACAGGCTGGTACAGTCTACTTGTATTCAGAAAGAGATATACTCTAATGGTGGATTTTTTTTTTTGTATGGAATACTAGGTGACAACAAATACTTAATTACTAATATCTATATCTCTACTCCATATTTAGGTTAAGTGATGACAATTTTTGTCAAATTTGTGTATTTGATAAGCAATATAAGTTTCCTATTGCAATTGAAGATTTTAATAACAGTAATGCCAGAAATGGATAGATGTATTCTTCTACTGTGGTATTGCTTTTAGTGGTCTTTTTTCTTTTAGCAGGAGCTCTGATTAATAGACATATGGCATACACTACTTCTTATTATAAGTCACATTTAACTATTTCAAGAATAGATTTAGCAATTCATTTTCTAATATCATTTCATTGATTCACAAGATTGGCTATATGGCTGGGGAATATATGATCATTCTCCAATGATAATGCAATTTAAAATGAAATCCCCTTTGGTTCATACATACTCCTCTATTCATTTTGATTATCATTTTTTTTTTTTTTTTTTTTTTTATGTGGAATTATTCACATCTTATCTTTTGATAATTTGGGAAGGCCAAAGGACACATATTGGAGGGGTCCTAGTGATGCAAAGTTTTGCTGTTAAAGAGTAAATCCACTTTAAAAAATCCCATCTGGGTGAGCAATGTACAAGGATTTTAACAAACTATATAACAGATTCTTACTTGTTGTGGCTCTGAAGAAATATCTGTTTGTTTCATCAGACTGAGCGCAAACTGATCCAGAATGGGAAGCACTGGTTCATTGTAATGGCCTGGCACACTTTAGCCTCGTACACACGATCAGATTTTCGTCAGGGAATTGTGTGATGACAGACTGTTGGCCTAAAATCCGACCGTTAGTACGCTCTTTCAGACAATTGTCCAACTTTCCGCCAACAAATGTTGGATGGCAGGCTAGTAAATTTTCATTGGACTGCGGTCTGTTATCAGATTTTCCAAACACAACATTAGCAGAAGGTGCCCAAAGGGTGGTGCTCAAGAGCTGAAATTCCTCATAGTACGTCACTACATTCGTGTTTGTTGGCCGACAATTGTGTAGCGTTTGTATGCACACGCCCTTCAGACAAAAGTCTGACGCTTTACAGAAAATCTGACCGTGTGTACGAGGCTTTACAGTGTTCTAATGATAAATGATGCAGGGTCTGCATCTCTTTAGAAGTATTTAAGCCTTGGGGAGTATCTTACCAAAACAGAAATTCTTATTTTAGGGCGTGTGTAAAATTTGACTTGTATCTGTTCAGGTGTCTGGTAAAATCACCAAGCCAGACAGGAAATATTTCTGGGGGAAATGGAAAGATGATTTTTAAAAATAAATAAATTGCAACATAGCTTGTGTAGAAATAGTATATGCCATAGCATTTTTATTTGCTATATATATTTCTAAGAAAATGGAGTTACCCTTTAAAGCCAATATTTGATGACAAGATATATACTGTAAATCATTCTACCGTTCCACTAAATTATTGGAAGATGGTGCAAAATGTACTGAAAAAAACTAACAACTTAATTATAGAAACTGGAACGTAGGCATTCTTTCTCTAAACAGAATTATTTGCTATTTATTAGCAACTAGAGCACATGTTCCACAACCCTCTATATATAGGGGCAACAGAAAACAAAATAGTCATTGTAGTGTTTTCTACTCCTGAAATTATATATACTGTTTTCTGTTCTATATTAATGTAAAGCTTCTAAATAGTCATATTCAAATCAAAAGATACAAAATGATTTACAACAAATAACATTACCATCTTAGGATTTGGGAGATGTAAAGTAATTGGACTCCCCTTTAAAAAAAGGGTTATGCCGCGTACACACGATTGGACTATCTGGCGAACTTGGTCCGACGGACTAGAGTCCGCCAGACAATCCGACCGTGTGTGGGCTCCGGTGGACTTTTTCTTCCCAAAAGTCCGGCGGACTTAGAAGTTTTGACAATCCGGCCGTCTGTGTGCTAGTCCGCCGGACTTTTGAAATGAACGGACTTGCCCCCACATGTAAAGTCCGTTCATTTAGAACGTGACTGCAGGTAGACGGGAGTAGCGAAGGAAGTCAATGTCGCCGCCTCCATCGGCGAGATTGATACTTTGCTAGCTCCGTCACCTAGTATGGATTTAAAGGGGAACCCCTACGCCAAAAAAATGGCAGGGGGTCCCCCCAAAGTCCATATCAGACCCTTATCCGAGCACGCAGCCCGGCCGGTCAGGAAAGGGGGTGGGGACGAGCGAGCACCGCCCCTGAGCCATACCAGGCCACGTGCCCTCAACATGGGGGGGTGCTTTGTGGAAAGGGGGGCCCTGCACCCCCCACCCCAAAGCACCTTGTCCCCATGTTGATGAGGACAAGGGCCTCTTCCCGACAACCCTGGCCGTTGGTTGTCGGGGTCTGCGGGCGGGGGGCTTATCAGAATCCGGGAGCCCCCTGCAATAAGGGGGCCCCCAGATTCCGGCCCCCACCCTATGTGAATGAGTATGGGGTACCCCTACCCATTCACCTGGGGAAAAAAGTGTACATAAAAAAACACAACACAGGTTTTTAAAATACTTTATTAGACAGCTCTGGGGGATCTTCTCTTCTTCCGTCTTCGGGGGTCTTCTCACCGGACTCCTCCGCTATCTTCTGCTCTTTTAATAGCTCTTTTACTAGTGGAGGAGCCTGGCTTTCTCCTTCGTCGCCGCCGCCGTCCGGGGGTCTTCTTCCGACTTCGGGGGTCTTGTCCCGCTCTTTGGTTCTTCTTGTCGGGCCTCCACTTTCTTCTTTCAGCTCTTTTACTAGCGTTGGCCCGGTCTTCTGTCGCTGTCGCCACCGCCTTCTGCTTCTGCTTCTTCTGCTTCTTCTGCTTCTGCTTCTTCCTTTATCCGATGTTGACATACCCTTTTCAGCGTAGGGCTTCCCCTTTAAATCCATACCAGGCAACGGGGCTAGCAAGGTGTCAATCTCAAGGTGTTCTCAATTTCTCAAGGTGTTTAATCAGAAGTGATTAAATACCACCAAAAGAAAGCTCTATTTGTGTGAAGAAAATTATAAAAAATTCAAATGGTTACAGTGTAGCATGACTGCGCAATTGTCATTCAAAGTGTGTCAATGCTGAAAGCTGGAAAATGGCTTGGGTAAAAAGGGGGTGTAAGTGCAGTGTATTGAAGTAGTTAAATTATTGATGCATTATGAGAAAAATTAAATATATGCCAAAAAAGATTTGCAGATTTTGATGAAAAAAATTAACTTTAGGGTAGTAGGGTTGAGCGAACCCGAAAAAACCGGATTTGGACCCGAACCCGATTTGCTGTATGTTCGGGTTCTCGGTTTCGGCCCAAGCTGCAGGGCAGCCAATGACAAGTTTCACTAACTTAGAAACAATTACTAATGGCATGGCTGTGATTGGGCAGTTAGGTACAGACACACAGCGTCACTCTGCTATAAAGCATAAGAGAGGATTTTAGGAGTTTTGTCAGTCAGTCCCCCAAAAATATCCAAGCAATATAGCTAGAGTATACTTTAATAGAGGCAGAGAGAATAAGTAATGGGGTGCAGTTGTAAAAGTTAGTGCCAGAGTTTTACCTCAATGAACAGACTGCACTGCATATTTTATAGAGCACCATACTCTGTGTGTATTATGCTATTGGAAAAACATTGCAAAAAAATTTATTTTGCTGGTAGCATTTTCTGCATGTTCGTACACGTAGACATATGGGTAATATTTCAGTGCTTTGTGAGGAGTGTGACATACAATCGATGAAGTGGTTGTTCATACACGCTTTAGACACTGTAAGTGTATTCTGCTATTGACAAAAAATAAAATATTTCAGTGCTTTGTGCAGGAGTGTGACATACAATCAATTGATATATTTCTTCTAGTGTTTAGCAGTTTTTGAGATACACGCTTTACATCCTGTGGGTGTATTCTGCTATTGCAAAAACACCCATTTAGGGCAAGATCATACATTTTGAAAATATGAGGAGATCATCAAAAAGGGGACGTGCCCCCCGGTCGTGGTGCTGTTGGTGGCGCTCCTGTTGCAGGGAGAGGACGTGGTCGATCTGTGCCAGCTACACGCATTAGTGAAACACCTCCTCAGGTGCGAGTAGGCGGCAGAGCCTGCAGCGGTATTTCGGCACGCCTAATGAGGCTGTACGAATGTTGAGGCCAGGACAAGTACAGGCGATAGTAGATTGGGTTGCTGACAGTGCCTCCGGTTCCTTCACATTGTCTCCTACCCAGTCTCCTGATGAAAGTTCAGAGTTGGCACCTGCAGCCGATGTCCATCAGTCTTTCACCTCATCCTCTTGCAAATCAGCCAATCAGTCTGAGCCCCAAATCATGCAGCAGTCTCTTCTGCTTTTTGATGACTCTGTTAGCAGGGTTTCCCAGGGCCATCCACCTAGCCCTGCCCCAGAAGTGGAAGAGATTGTGTGCACGATGCCCAACCACTTATGTTTCATGATGAGTACATGGGAGGACCATTGCAGCACGTCTCGGATGATGACGAAACACAGGTGCCAACGGCTGCTGCTTTCGCCATTGTGCAGACCGACAAGGGGGCAGGGGGTGAAGCTGGGTGGAAATGATGTGGAGGACGATGAGGTATGTGGTCGCACAGAGCCACCAGCACAGCAGAAGAGGGAGCAGGGTGCAAAAGCGGAGCGTCCGTCCCCTAGACAGTACGTCTGCTACTGCCCAACGCAGCAAGAGACCGAGCACACCAAAGCCAGGTCCAAGGAGTTCCCTAGCGTGGCAGTTCTTCAGACAATGTGCTGATGACTAACGCTGTGCAATGAGGCATAAACGTTCTCAACCTGAGCACAACCTGTAAGTGCAAAGCACGAGATGCAGTGGAGTAGACACCTTAAAAACCAAGAAAGGTCTCTGGCTCCTCCTGCTTTCTCTTCTGCTGCAGTCTCGGCCTCTTCATCCACCTCTGTAGTGACAGTGACACCTGCCAACCGGCAAACAGAGGATCTGCCAGCAACACTACCACCTGGGTCACCAACCATCTCCACAATGTCCCATGGAAGCGTTTGGAGCGGAAGAGGAAGTACCCCCCCTAGCCACCCGCGATGAATGCCAGCATTTCAAAATTGCCTCGCCTTTGAAATGCTGTATTGGCTGTCCCAAAGTACGTCGTGCCAAGCCGCCACTACTTTTTAGCTATCCCTTACTGATGCATTATGAGAAAAATTATAATATATGGCCAAAAACAACAGACCGATGAGTGGTTGGTGGCAGTGCGCCTCAAGCCCGGCCTGGTGGTGTGCGATAATCGGCGAAATCTCGTAGAAGCTCTGGGCCTAGGCGGTTTGACGCACATCCCTTGCCTGGCGCATGTGCTGAACTTGGTGGTCCAGAGGTTCCTTAAGAATTACAAATAAATTAAAACAAATTATGAGAAAAATTAAATATATGCCAAAAAAGATTTGCAGATTTGTACTCGTTTTCCCCTTAAAATGCAAATAAATTAAAACAAATTCCCAGAGGACTTTAGGGTCACAAGAAAGCATAGTTTGTCCCCCAAAAAACAATATATGTATACATAATCATAAGTAATTTAAAAGTTATAGACTCATGAACAGACACATAGCAGAAATATGAAAATATGGTCTGGTCCATATGGGGTAAACAGATGTGAGAGATGAAGTGGTTATACACACAAGTGCTATTCTTACCTAGACCAGAAGCAGAGACTTTTAGGGCAAGTATGTTATAATAGATTAACTGCTGTCCACGGCTTCATGAGTATGTATATAAATCCTTGTGACAGACTTATCTCTGTCCTATTATTATCCTGCATGCACAGTGCCAGAAAGCTACGTCTTTGGTACTGTATGTATGTAGTGGACTAGTGGTCACCTTCCAATATATTAGTCAGTGAACCTGTTTATTCCAGTGAACTCCTGTTATTTTAGTTCACCTTGCCCCTTCTAGTCTTGGATTCTATAGCTGGTTTTAGCTTAGGGCACGATAACCAGCATTGTCTAGAGCCAGGTTAGGCTCCAATGGCCAGGTAGTTAGAGGCCTGGTTGCGTGACAAATTTGAAACTGCTAGGGACTAAGACACAGAGTAGATAGACACCACAGTTTCTGTTGGGGAGAAACTGCATTTCAGGCTGGTTGGACAACAGTTGGAGAATCACCCATTACCACTGATCTTGTCTTTAGGTTTCTGACACAAAGACAGATGCTGCAACAAGATCATCCTCAGGGGACCCTGCAACTGAACTGTGTGGCAATATTCATCTGGAGTTATCTTTATTAATAACTATATACCCGGGTAAATGTGCACAATTCCACCTGAACTCTTGCTGGGCTCTTTGCTGATAATATCTGTTTATACATTGGATTGGATTACTAATCGTTCCTTATATAAAGCTTGTATTATTTCCATACTGATGTGCATCTATATACTTATGGTTATATGCTGGTTGTAGTAGTTCTTCTGGTCCCAATTACTTTAATAAAGTTACGGCAGTCCCCTTTGTTCAAAGAGGACCTGTCCTGGGTGCAGTCACTGCCAACTTTATTATCAAACCTGAACATTCTGTAATGAAGTTTGGGGATTCTTGGAGACTTCTTTTAGTACAAAACAGTCAGTTCCTTTTTTTTTTTTTTTTTCAATTTTCATTCTTTATTTATATATTTTTTTCTCCCACAGTTATTTAACATTCCATAAAAATAACAAGCAAACATTTACTTAACACCATAAAGGAACATTTTACGCTTCTCTATACCCTTAGTGCCTACCTGTATGCCTTTAATACCTCCCCTTACTTCTCATCCCCCCCCCCCCCCCCCCCCCCCCCCCCCCGGCACCTTCCCCCCTAACCCTATGTACCCATGCATGGGTTTCTATGTGCCCGTACTGTAAATTACTTTTCTATTCTCTAATATTTTCCTGTTGTTTCCTCTATCTTTTCCTTCCCTTCCTTCCCCCCCTCTTCCTACCGGTTATGAAAAAAAAACATCAAAATTATACTTTTTAATCTAGAGGACTCATTTTTTGCAGCCAGGGGTACCACATCTTATTGAACTCTTTAAGTTTGCCTCTCTTTATGTATACTTCTCTTTCTTTGCACAGAGTTTAATTTACCATCCTAATCCAGTTACTTACTGTGGGGGGTTCTTTTGATTGCCATTTAATTGCAATCAGTTTCCTGGCTTGAAATAAGCATCTTAAAATTGCTATTGTTTTACTTTTACTCTCTTCCATTTCCCTTCTATATCCCAGTATACACACCTTGGCCTCCAACTCAAGCTTAAAGAGGATGTAAACCCAACTCATGCATTAGCCTGAGACAGGCACAGACCACAGATCCACAGACCAGAGTGAAATAAAATGTATTCTCGAGTGAACAGCAAGAAGAAGATAGGGGAGATGTATGTAGTCAGAGTTGGGCAGAGTAGAACATCCAGTGATCTGATGATTGTTATAGTGCAGTGTGTGTGTCTGAGGTCACCTGATAACAGATAACATTCCTTTCCATCACCCAGGATTTGTTATGTGGGGGCGGGGTGAATTTCTCACTTTTTATAATTACACAGGATGTGCCTGTCTCAGGCTAGTGCATGAGATATGTAAATCACCTGTCACTCACAGCAAGGGGGGTTTTTGACAAAGTTTTCAGCACGTTGTCAAGATATTTCTAACTGAACAATAAAGAGGATTTCTCAGGGCTGGAGTAAATCTGTGTGGCAAGACTGGGCTCAAATGAAAGGAAATATTATTCTCTACATTATGACATCAAAGAAAATATATAATTTTTTGGGTTTACATCCACGTTCCGCCAGTCAAACGCCAGGGACTTTTACATCCACTTTAATCCCGAATATATCTCTCTGAGTTCTCTCAAAGTGCAGGTAGCAGCAATTTCCGCAGCCACAAATAAAAGATGGGCAGAGGGTCCTTTGGTGGTCACCTTCCTCAGGGGGGTGCTAAAGATCCGCCCTCCTGCCGGACGGCCGTTCCCTAAGTGGGATCTGTCCCTAGTCCTGGAGGTCCTATCTAGCCATCCATTTGCTCAAGTAGAACAAGTGGCAATCTAGAACCTATCACTGAAAACTGCCTTCCTGTTAGCCATCACATCCGGCCGAAGAGTTTCAGAACTACATTCGTTAGGGACAGGGGACGACCATATCTCCTTTTTCCCAGACAGATTGGAACTCCGTCCCCTTAGGGGCTTCACGCCTAAAGTCACTACCACAAGCCATATGGCAGAACCTTGGGCGCTACCAGTATTCACAAATACGGTTTCAGAGTCTTGTCACGAGCTAGACTTCTCCAGAGTGCTCAGGGCTTACCTCGAAGCCACCAGTCCCTTCGGAAGGAGGACAGTCCAGGCTGCAATGTCCTTTTCTGATTAAACATTTAACAAGCATTATCCCACCCTTGTCAGCTAGTTATTTATCACAGGTATGCTGCCATGGAGGCACCAGGAAAACGGAAAATTGTATCATACTTACCGTAATTTTCCTTTCCTGGTGCCTATCCATGGCAGCATACGCTCCCACCCTCGGTATGCTATATTACAGAGAATGTTGGGGGAGGGACGGTGCCTTTAATTTATGCTATTCACTAGTCCTGAGGGAGGAGTCGAGGCGGAGCTCTATCACAGGTATGCTGCCATGGATAGGCACCAGGAAAGGAAAATTACGGTAAGTATGATACAATTTTCCGTTTTTTGGGTTTACATCCACTTTAATCCTGAATATATCTCTCATATTGTTGGTCACTCCCTCCCAGTAGCGAAACAATTTAGGGCATTTCCACAGCTTGTATATGAGGTCTCCCGTCCCTTGGCATCTGGGACAGTTATCATCGGACCTCATACCAAATTTAAATAGCCGCTTGGGAGTGTAGTAGGCTCTATTTACCAACATCAGGTGAGATATTCTCTACGGGGGGGATACTGAGACCTTCGGGCCCATCTCCAAAATTTTCCTCCACTGTATATCTGTTATTACTTCAATGTCTATTTCCCATCTTGCCTTTTTATTTTGGAGTTTCCCCCCTGTATCCGCTTCTTGACCTATTTACTCATATATCTCCGATATCAATCCTTTAGTTGATCCAACCTGTAGTATATTTTGAAAGAGTGGTGTTTTTTTCCATATCAGGGTTGTTCCGAGAATTGGGCCTCAAGTGCATGTACTATTTGCAAATAGGCATAAAACGTATGCTCACTCACGTTTCAGATCTATAAATTTTTTGAGCACCCCACCTCTATATAACTGACTCAACCTACTTATACCGTGTTTTTCCCAGTCTCTGATTTTGCCTATCTGGAGGATTTCTTGCAGGTTTTTGTTATTCCACAGGGGAGTATGATCATTCATCCCATTATATTGTAATTGTTTTTTAACTATTGTCTAAATTTTTATTATCATTTTTATTGTGGGATATTGATGGCAAAAGGAGTCCGCCTCAAGGGCTTCTATTAACGTATTATGCCCAGCCTCCGCTAACATTATTCCTCCGTTAGGGGTACCTCCACCACATCCCAACAACTGCTGCAGCTGAGATGACAAAAAGTAGCGATCCGGGTGGGGCACCGCAAACCCCCCCTCCTTCACTGGGAGTTGCAGAGTACGGAGCCGAATCCTGGCCTGCCCACCCTTCCATATTAATTCCCTAAAGAGGGTCTCAATTTTTTGGAACCACTTCCTGCATATCCACACTGGCGAGTTGTGAAGTATATACAGGAGTTGTGGCATCCAAATAATTTTTATTAACCCACATCTTCCCGCCACCGACAGTGGGAAACGTTTCCAGATAGGAATTTTTTTTTAAAATTTGGACAATAATGGTACAAGGTTACAGCTTATAAATTGATTAGGATCTTTCATCAGAACTATTCCCAAGTATTTCAACAAGCCCACCACCAACAGGTGGGACATTCCTGGGATTATTACTTTAGTAGCAGAGTCGATTGGCAGTAGCTCTGATTTCTCCCAATTTATTTCTAAGCCTGTAAACCTACCAAATTCCTCCACTAATTTCATTGCTTTAGTTAATGACTGGCCCATATCTCCCAGAAAAAGTAGCACATCGTCTGCGTATAATGCGATTTTTTCTTCACTACCCTTCTTCCTCTGGAAACCTATTATCTCAGAACTGGTTCTTATAGCAATAGTACAGGCAAAAAAACGCGCTAACCCAAACAAATAAAAAACAAAAACAGACACAAAGAAATATTTTGGATAAGAAATAATAATAAAAGACTAAACAAGGCTGCAGAATAGTGAGATAAACACAGTATATAATGCAATATATAAAAATGTTTTGTTTCACTTTAATTGCTCATAAGTTGAGTTTGCAAAACAGTGGGATAAAGGATATTAACAGTTAACTTGAATTTAAAATTAGACCAGCTGACCTTTCAGCATAAAGGGGTCTGTGAATTAATTTGAAGAAGAACTAAACCCTCCTATCTTTTATGCCAAAGATGCTGCCATCTTAACTTCTGTTTGATCTGCATATGCCATGGTGTTGCACATGGTATGAGCTATGACGCCAGCCATTTGATGACTTGACTTCAGAGTGTATTTCCGCTTTAACAATACATAGTTGGATTGGCTTCAGATACCTGGTCTGATAACACAATTTATTTGTTTGTTATTTGGTTGCATTGTATGGCATATGGATAGAGCTTATTTTACCATGGATTATTTTATAAATTGTGTGGTTTGAAGATGATTGATGTAACAAATTTAGAAATAAAAGGGTTACATTCTGTTTAATGATATGTAATTTTAATAGATAATGTTGAAAGGAGGTTTTTCTTCCATCCACGCAAAAAAAAAAAAAAAAAAAGGTTTGCATTTGTTATGACAAATCTTCAGTGAATAAAATATGCATAAAAACACATTTCAAATAGCCATGTTGCAGAATCTGACATACATTCCTAAATGATCACTTACAAAATGTTATTTGAACAGTCGGGGACAAAACAGGGTTGTTAGTATAGGCAAGAAGTACATGGAGAAAACAGAAACTAAAATGATACTGTTATACCACAGTAAGAGGAACTACATTCTAACAGGTGAAAACAGTGATTATTTTTGAAAAAGAAAAAAGAGCTAACACTGCGCTAGATAATAATAAAATTACTGTGTGAATATTATGAAAACAAAATAAAGCAGCCAGCACTTAAGTTCAATATAAAAACATAAACAAGATAAATTACAAAGTGAGTGCAGTGCTAAATATAATATGAAAGTGATTAGAGATAAAATCATTGAAAAATGATATAAGAAAGAAAAATGCGAAAAAAGAAAAATGTATATAGAAGAGGGAAAAAAACGAAAGCAACGTCCCATTCAAATTCTGATCAGTGAAAGTCTGTGCAAAGTTAACCTCCAAAAAGATGAATTGCAGGAAAAAACAGTTGTGACACCAATCTTCCCAAAAACGTGCGTTCAGGTCGACACCCAAGTGTAAGGTAGCCTGCTTACCAAAAAGCCGTGACTGCTTATGACAGTCTCACCCAGCACAGGGAAATAACGGTCTCCCCAAAACCAATATAGCATCCGGAACAGCCGCTAATGTTCTAATGTTGCTCAAAGATAAAAAACAAAAGCTCCCATAGTGCAGTATATCAATTCAAGTAATTTAATAAAAGAATAGTTTGCACTTACAGGAACAAAGTGGGTAATCAGCAGTTGTGTCATATAAGAGTGGCGGCGTCTCTATTTACTTCTCCCTATTTCCTGTATTATTCGTCTCACCACCGTCTCAAAAGGAAAGCATAATGACGTCACATCGGAGGCTCCGATGTGACGTCATTACGCTTTCCTTTTGAGACGGTGGTGAGATGAATAATACAGGAAATAGGGAGAAGTAATAATACACGAATAATACAGGAAATTTTTGTACAAGCACAAAGTAAATAAATAAAAATTAAGTTGACTCTTCAGAGGTTAATCAATAAAGGTTTTTTAAACATTTAAGTATAGCCAAAACTTTTTAGTTCAGTTAAATAGAGTGGGGAAGGGTCAAAACCTCTGTCCTGGAGAAAGGGAAAAAATAAATTTCTACAAAGAGAAAGGAATTCCCCACCTTTACAGTTGTCACTGTCCTCATTAGAAGAACTACCTTAACTCTTGTTCTGGAGACAAGTCTAGTGACAAATGTTATATTTCCCATTACTTTCTATTTCAGTGAAAATGGTCACCAGGACAATTTTAGAGGGTAAATCTACTTAGTGGAGGTAATGACAGCAACTCAAACTCAACAACTGTTCTAATCCTTTTTCCTTTCTCACACTATCCAAAACTATAAAAAGCTTTGGCTATACATACGCTCAAACTTTATTGGGACATACTGTAAATGGGACCTACCTGAATTTTGAGGCCAACAATAATCTTAGTGAAAATTGAATGGCTGAAAGGAAAAAAGAGGTCATATAATGATTATACTGTTGCATGTATGCTAGTTTCATATGACCATTGAGACATTTACTGGGTAATTTTCCTTTCTAAAACAGCCTGTATGGTACCTTGATATATAAAAGCTGTTTTAATATGCTCAGCTATATTACGATGATTTGTGACCAGTAAACCTATATTTGTATTGTAGAAAGTAAAATTACCCAGTGTCTACCTTGAAGAAGGAATACAATTCTGAAACATGTTGAGTTGCATCAAAGAAACTCCTGTGGACTGACCACAGTATATATCTGGCAGTACCTGTGGTGCATTTGATACTATTTGGGTATTGGTCATATGATGGTTTGAATAATGTGCATATGCTAATATTGTAAACATTGTTATATGTGTCTTTTTTACTCTTACGTCCCTTCTTTTTTTTTACATTTGTATCAATAAAGTGGCGTTGGTGCCTTTTAAAGATACATACTTTTTATACAATTTTCTGACTTAAAAGTCCATGGGGGTTTGTTCTATATTGCACTTTTGTGAATTTGCATATGTGTTGAAACGTGGATGTTGGCAGTTTAATACACTCTATCCCTAAACATAATTATTATTTAGGTTATAAACTACTCACTCATGCATTATCCATAAACAAAAACTCTTCCTATCTCTCCCCCCCCCCCCCCACATTGGATGGTGTCATCTTGCCACTCACAAGCACAGAGAATAAGTCAAGCTGTCAATCGTGGATTGCACATCAAAGACATCAAAGACACCTCCACCCTTGCGGTGACAGTCAAAGGGATGCATGGATCTGTGCTAGGGGGAGCTGTGAGAGATAAAGATAGACTTTTTGGCATACTCTCAGAATTGGTATTATAGTAACAGTACAGTTTAGATTACAAAGGAGTGGATTTTGGTGGCACCCCTATTTATACATGCTTAGGAATTGGAAAAGTCCCAAAGTATAATTACTGAATGCTAATCACTAAAACTATAGACATATATCAAATTTAATCTGTCAGTAAATGCAGGTTTTTAGTGTATATCTCAGCATCTGATTACATCCAAAAGAGATCTTTATTACTCTGCAATGTGCCGATGCTCCTGACTGGCTTGGCCTCCAGCAACTCTATGTATTAATGAAAACATTACAACTGACATCAAGGGCAGAATCAAAACATGGTTTGGGGTTACTGTACCATGTGTTTATAGTGTAGTACTTTTGTATTTCTATCCAGGGAAAGTTAACATTCTATTAGCCCATTGCTTAATTTCCTATGGCAATAAAAACATTATCTCAATTCTGATCAGGTAAGGTCAAGACTTTGAAATGGTAAACTGAAATGACCATAATTATAACCACTGAAATGTTTATGTTTCTGCAGCTATCAATTTTATATGTTGATATAAAATCCATAAAAACAAACTGTTGGTACATATAGGGATGCAATAAACAAATACCCATCTTCAGATCAGTGAAAAGGCTCTTAAATATGTTTTAAACTAACATATGGCAGGTAATGAGGTGACTCTTAATGAATTCATGGCCACTGTTCTCAATCTGCTTTTAGATTTACTCTGTGTGGTTATGTTTTTCAGTATAAATTTTACAGTCAATTTACTTTAATTATGTCACTGTTTACTGTAATGAGTTGTAGACCCTCCTGCTGCTGCAATATTTATTGGCTGATGTAAGCATATGATCTGGTCCCTGTGTGTGTCGTGATGTATTTCCCAATGAATGCACCAAGGACAACATCAGTTTGACTAATGATGAACTGTACACTGCTCTGCACTTGTTCCTAAGAGAAATCACAGTGTCACAACCAGAGCAAAAACATATAACTTTCCAGAACAATTTCAAAAGAATAATGGAGAAAACCATTTAGAAAGCTTGTGTTGAATTTTGCAGTAAGTTTAGTAAGTTTTTCATAGACTCCGTGCATCAAGTGAGTGACAGTCCTGTCAGCCGAAGTCAAGGAGAGATAAGCGACAGCACAAAGAGTATGTACAGGTCAGCACTGAGGTCAGAAATCAGCCCCCATGTATAGCTGTAGTATAATACAAAGCAAGAAATAACGAGAACATGCAAGAATGGGAACTGCTGGAACTGTAAAGTGTATTGTAATATATATCTATAGTATCTGCATATTGTTATGCATATTATGCAAAGATACAGATACAGATTATTTAGTTAACACAAGAACATATCGACATGGATGTTTATTTAAGTTCCTCCTGCAATAAATTTACACAAACACATTATTTGACCATTTTGATAAAAGCACAACAAAACCAGAAACATGTATTTAGGGTTAAAAAGGTCTTAGGTAAAACAAAAACTTTATTATAACCAAAACATAAAAAAGAAATCACAAAATATCACCCTCCAACAATGAAACTTTAAACCTTTAACACAAAAGACCAACGTATACAGTAAAACTGCAATCTAAAACAAACACATCAGCATTTATTATATTAAACTTCAGATATTAAAATGACCATATATTATATAGAATGATCTCTCCTTAAATGGGCAAAATGTTGTATGCCAGTCACTGCTGCCAACCATATAACCAGTAGGCATATTTCCTAAGATATACCTAATGTATATCCAAGTGAAGCTTGTTAATCTTTTTATGTTTTTACCTCTGTATTGACATTGAATTACCAACATACCTGGACAAAAAATGTAAAGGGCATTTTACTATTCACTACCTGCTACAGTTATATCTGTGCTGCTCCATGCCTGACAGGACACCCCCCCCCCCCCAACCACATGAATAAATAAGAGGTTATTCTTTAACAAAAAACAAAAATGTAAAGTCCATTTTTGATCAATGTCATCACCTGGGATACCCCGCCTCTTTATTTACATTAAACTTCCAGCTAGGGATATGTATGCAGGTCGGCGGGTTTTTTGCTTTAACAGGTTGACGTGCATAATCCATCAAGATTGACATCAATCTGCATCACTAAATGACATGAACGACAATGTATTTACAATGTAGGACATTTTTTTTATTTTTTTAATATAGGACTTGTCACAAGTGTGTCGTGTCTTTATTTACTTTACAATTTTTTTGAAAGACTAGCCAAGGGTACTATGTCCTGAGGAAGCCTTTACGGCAAAACACATAGACACAACGCACAAAGGCTCAATGTACAAATTATATCATTTTATATGATTTTTATATTGTTTTGAACACTGTTATGATATTGTATTTTTCAATAAAATAAATATTTTTTTCTACTTTCCAATTTGCTTCCATGCCTTAAAAGTCCGACCTGTTGATATCTATTTGGGAAAAATCTTCTTTGTTTTCCCTTGATACATTACGGATGTGGCAGCGTGGGTGCTCCCTCCTTCCTATTTCTCCGGTAGTATGTGCCTCTTACTCATTCCCATGTAGAGGTCCAGTATCTGGGTCCCTCTTAATTCTAAAGGGGGTTTTCAGATTCCGATAAGCCCCTGGTCTTGTAGCCTAGTCAACTAGAGGTGCCTGCAAATACCTGCAGCCTCACTCATTCACCTCTGCTGTGGCCAAATGCTGATCATTCTGAATGGGAGACATTACTACACTTCCTGGTTTGTTCAAAGCTTTGCCTGTTCCCTATCCCATCACTCCTTCCACATATTGGCCAGTCACTACAAATTTTCGCCATTAAAAAAGTGTGCGAGGCATTAGGGGGCAGACAAGGAAGTGCTTTGCTAGTTAGGACTGGCTCAACATTTGAATGTAGCAGATGTGAAAGAGAACTGCTGTACATACAATATGTGTAGTTATCTATAAGTGCTTATACTTTATATGTGCTATCAGTTCTCTTGTTTTAAAGCAACTGATTCACTTTAAATGTAAGAGACTAAAATGTCTGCCTGAAAAATAAAATCTGTATATGTTTACATTATTTTCCTGCAATCTCCTGCAAAGCAGAAATCTAAAAAGCACTGGATGATTTGAATTAAATAAGTTTACGTCTCATTCATATGACTATCCTGGGCCATACATTGCAAAAATCAGTGTACTGCTGTGGTAGGTATGGTGTTTGTAATCATCTGCAAAAAGGAAGCCTGTACAAATCAATGACAAGCTGACACTGTCGGCTGCTGTTTACATGTGTAGCACTATCCCTAGGGGGTTGCTTGTAATTGCATGTTCTTCTGTGCAACCTTGACCCTGTGAACTTTCCAGCCCTCCTGACACTCTATTGGGTTCAGACTATTGCTTGCTATAAAGAATACTGCTAAAAGGAAACCCCTGGCCGGCCTATAGTACCTTTAATCCTAATGATTAGGGATGAGCCGAACACCCCCGGGTTCGGTTCGCACCACAGGTTTGGGGACCCGGGTCCTGCCCCAGGGGACATATATCAATGCAAAAAGAACTTTTAAAAACTAACGTTTTTTTCGGGAGCAGTCATTTTAATGATGCATAGTGAAAAAAAAAAAGTGAAATTTTCCTTTAAATATGTACCTGGGGGGTGTCTAAAGTATGCCTGTGAAGTGGCCCGTGTTTAGAACTGTCTTGCACAAAATGACATTTGTAAAGGAAAAAAAGAAGCCATTTAAAACCACTTGCGGCTTTAGGTTTGTTCTTAAGTAGAATCTGAACAGGTACATTATGAAGTGTAGCTCCATCCAAAAAAAATCTATTTTTAAGCTTTTTGGAGAACATAGGGAGGGGTTATCACCCCTGTAACATTTGCTGTCTTTGCACATCTGTTCAGAACATGTCACCTCACTTTCCGTCCCAATGACAAATGTTTTTGGAAAAAGTGGGGTTTTAATTGAAACAAGGATTGGTGATAAAGTATCAGTAGAGAGGAGATACCTTTTTCCCAAATTAAATCTAACAGGATAGAATTTCCCTTCCTAGGGGTAGATTTCCTCTCCTGTTTTCTCTTTCCATTTGCAAGTAGGAGTCGTTTGTAAGTTGGATGTTTGAAAGTAGGGGCCTGGCGTATATACTCTGCAGAAATTTGCCCTATTAGATGTTGGTGTAGCCAAGACTGGTGGGCACAGGAATGGGCCCTGCTGAGTTAATAGATCAAGATTTGTAATTGCATGCACCTGTTGAACAGGGCAGAAAAATTGGGGGTGGTGGTTGTTGCCACAAGACTGTAAGCTCTCACAGTTACTCTTGGTCGCAGGAATGGGCCCTACTGTGAGTTATTAGATCAAGATTTGTAATTGCAAGCCCTGATGAACAGGGCAGAAAAATTGGGCCTTTGGCGGTGGTGGTGACGGTGTTGCCACAAGACTGTAAGCTCTCACAGTTACTCTGGTGGGCGCAAGAATGGGCCCTGCTGTGAGTTATTAGATCAAGATTTGTAATTGCAAGCACCTGATGAACAGGGCAGAAAAATTGGGCCTTTGGCGGTGGTGGTGGACGGTGTTGCCACAAGACTGTAAGCTCTCACAGTTACTCTTGGTGGGCGCAGGAATGGGCCCTGCTGTGTGTTATTAGATCAAGATTTGTAATTGCACGCACCTGATGAACTGGGCAGAAAAATTGGGCCTTTGGCGGTGGTGGTGGACGGTGTTGCCACAGACTGTAGGCCCTCATAGTTACTCTTGGTGGGCGCAGGATGGGCCCTGCTGTGAACTATTAGATCAAGATTTGTAATTACCCGCCCCTGTTAAACAGGGCCTGAAAAATTGTGCCTTAGGCACTGGTGCTGGTGCCACAACACTGCAACCCCTCACAGATACTGTACTTGGAGCACAGCAGTCACACGTGTTGCAAAGCATTTTTTTTAAAAATTGTAATTACCCGCCCCTGTTAAACAGGGCTGAAAAATTGTGCCTTAGGCACTGGTGCTGGTGCCACAACACTACAACCCCTCACAGATACTGTACTTGGAGCACAGCAGTCACACGTGTTGCAAAGCATTTTTTTAAAAAATTGTAATTACCCGCCCCTGTTAAACAGGGGCTGAAAAATTGTGCCTTAGAGAAGGCGCATGCGCGGAGTTCCGTAGATGGCCGCTTAGCCAGGAGCTCCGCTCTACCCCAGCCAGCCAGCGTCCATCGCTAGCTCCACAGCACGCCAGGAGCGACGAAAACACCACCCGCGGACCCCCATCACTCACGGGCATCCCCCCACATGCTAGGGGCCTCAGCCAGACGTAGCCTGGGGCCACAATTCACCACCCTGGAGCCGGCCGGCAGATCCAAGATGGCGACCGCCACGAGGCAACACCCGGCCTACATGGAGGACACACAGGAGGGGAGACAGGTACATTCCCCTGCAGCTCTTCTAAGCACCCCTGTGGCACAGGGACTCCTCCACCATGAGATGACCCCGTCCCCAGCCTCCACAGAATCCCTGATAGGCCGCTCCATAGACAGATACAGCATCTCCCCTGATGTACCTCATGCTGCGCTCCAAGCTGTCCCTCATCACACTGACCCCATACCAGAATCGCTCTCCATGTCTGACTTATATGTGAAACTGTCAGATCTGCTCTCCCAAACAGCTGCCAAAATCACAGGAGATCTGAAGCAGGATTTCCAAAACCTGGGCACCAGAATTGACTTTATGGAGCATAAGATGGAACAAACAATTGCTGTGACTAATCAGAATTCTGATCACCTTCACACAGTGCAAGATCAATTGGAAATCGCCTTATCCAGAATTGACGATTTGGAAAATAGGTCAAGAAGGTACAACGTTAGGATCAGAGGCCTTCCTGAATCAGTCACCAACATTCCAGCCGCGGTGCAAAACATGATCCAAAATTGTGCCTTAGGCACTGGTGCTGGTGCCACAACACTGCAACCCCTCACAGATACTGTACTTGGAGCACAGCAGTCACACGTGTTGCAAAGCATTTTTTTTTTTAAAAAATTGTAAGTACACGCCCCTGTTAAACAGGGGCTGAAAAATTTGCCTTAGGCACTGGTGCTGGTGCCACAACACTGCAACCCCTCACAGATACTGTACTTGGAGCACAGCAGTCACACGTGTTGCAAAGCATTTTTTTAAAAAATTGTAAGTACACGCCCCTGTTAAACAGGGGCTGAAAAATTTGCCTTAGGCACTGGTGCTGGTGCCACAACACTGCAACCCCTCACAGATACTGTACTTGGAGCACAGCAGTCACACGTGTTGTGAAGCATTTTTAAAAAAATTGTAAGTACACGCCCCTGTTAAACAGGGGCTGAAAAATTTGCCTTAGGCACTGGTGCTGGTGCCACAACACTGCAACCCCTCACAGATACTGTACTTGGAGCACAGCAGTCACACGTGTTGCGAAGCATTTTTTTTATAAAAAATTGTATGTACACGCCCCTGTTAAACAGGGGCTGAAAAATTGTGCCTTAGGCACTGGTGTGGTGGCATGGATCATTGAGGAGGAGGAACAGGATAGTCAGTGAACATAAGAGGACAGTCACTCAGCATCAGCATAGGCAGTCTTGAAGGGATGTGATATTAAAAATTATTCGGTTATATCCGCCTCAGGTGCCTGGTAGCTTCTGGGAAGAAAATATAGGTCTGTGTGATGGGACTAACACACTTCAAGTCCTATAGGTGCTTCTGGGAACAAAATATAGGATCTCTGTGTGATGGGACTAACACACTTCAAGTCCTATGGTGCTTCTGGGAAGAAATATAGGTCTGTGTGATGGGACTAACACACACTTCAAGTCCTATAGGTGCTTCTGGGAACAAAATATAGGATCTCGGTGTGATGGGACTAACACACTTCAAGTCCTATAGGTGCTTCTGGGAACAAAATATAGGATCTCTGTGTGATGGGACTAACACACTTCAAGTCCTATAGGTGCCTCTGGGAAGAAAATAAAATAGGTCTGTGTGATGGGACTAACACACTTCAAGTCCTATAGGTGCTTCTGGGAACAAAATATATGATCTCTGTGTTGATGGGACTAACACACTTCAAGTCCTATAGGTGCTTCTGGGAACAAAATATATGATCTCTGTGTGATGGGACTAACACACTTCAAGTCCTATAGGTGCTTCTGGGAACAAAATATATGATCTCTGTGTGATGGGACTAACACACTTCAAGTCCTATAGGTGCTTCTGGGAACAAAATATATGATCACTGTGTGATGGGACTAACACACTTCAGTCCTATAGGTGCTTCTGGGAAGAAAATATATGATCTCTGGTGATGGGACTAACACACTTCAAGTCCTATAGGGAACAAAATATATGATCTCTGTGTGATGGGACTAACACACTTCAAGTCATATAGGTGCCTCTGGGAAGAAAATATAGGTCTGTGTGATGGGACTAACACACTTCAAGTCCTATAGGTGCTTCTGGGAACAAAATATATGATCTCTGTGTGATGGGACTAACACACTTCAAGTCCTATAGGTGCCTCTGGGAAGAAAATATAGGTCTGTGTGATGGGACTAACACACTTCAAGTCCTATAGGTGCTTCTGGGAACAAAATATATGATCTCTGTGTGATGGGACTAACACACTTCAAGTCCTATAGGTGCTTCTGGAACAAAATATATGAGCTCTGTGTGATGGGACTAACACACTTCAAGTCCTATAGGTGCTTCTGGGAACAAAATATATGATCTCTGTGTGATGGGACTAACACACTTCAAGTCCTATAGGTGCCTCTGGGAAGAAAATATAGGATCTCTGTGTGATGGGACTAACAACTTCAAGTCCTATAGGTGCTTCTGGGAACAAAATATATGATCTCTGTGTGATGGGACTAACACACAAGTCAAGTCCTATATGTGCTTCTGGGAACAAAAAATAATGATCTCTGTGTGATGGGACTAACACACCTCAAGTCCTATAGGTGCCTCTGGGAAAAAATATAGGTCTGTGTGATGGGACTAACACACTTCAAGTCCTATAGGTGCTTCTGGGAACAAAATATATGATCTCTGTGTGATGGGACTAACACACTTCAAGTCCTATAGGTGCTTCTGGGAACAAAATATATGATCTCTGTGTGATGGGACTAACACACTTCAAGTCCTATAGGTGCTTCTGGGAACAAAAATATATGATCTCTGTGTGATGGGACTAACACCACTTCAAGTCCTATAGGTGTTTCTGGGAACAAAATATATGATCTCTGGGTGATGGGCCTAACACACCTCAAGTCCTATAGGTGCCTCTGGGACTAAAATATAGGTCTGGGTGATGGGACTAACACACTTCAAGTCCTATAGGTGCTTCTGGGAACAAAATATATGATCTCTGTGTGATGGGACTGACACACTTCAAGTCCTATAGGTGCCTCTGGGAACAAAATAAATGATCTCTGTGTGATGGGACTGACACACTTCAAGTCCTATAGGGTGCCTCTGGGAAGAAAATATATGTCTGTGTGATGGGACTCACACTTCAAGTCCTATAGGTGATTCTGGGAACAAATATATGATCTCTGTGTGATGGGACTAACACACTTCAAGTCCTATAGGTGCTTCTGGGAACAAAATATATGATCTCTGTGTGATGGGACTAACACACTTCAAGTCCTATAGGTGCTTCTGGGAACAAAATATATGATCTCTGTGTGATGGGACTAACACACTTCAAGTCCTATAGGTGCTTCTGGGAAGAAAAATATAGGAGCTCTGCCTGCCTGCCACGAACACACTACAAGTCCTATAGGTGCTTCTGGGAACAAAATCTAGGAGCTCTGCCTGCCTGCCAGGAACACACTACAAGTCCTATAGGTGCTTCTGGGAAGAAAATATAGGAGCTCTGCCTGCCTGCCACGAACACACTACAAGTCCTATAGGTGCTTCTGGGAACAAAATATAGGAGCTCTGCCTGCCTGCCACGAACACACTACAAGTCCTATAGGTGCTTCTGGGAACAAAATATAGGAGCTCTGCCTGCCTGCCACGAACACACTACAAGTCCTATAGGTGCTTCTGGGAACAAAATATAGGAGCTCTGCCTGCCTGCCACGAACACACTACAAGCCCCTCTTTCTAAATCAATCTTTGTAAATGAATCTATCTAACTCAATCTCTCTAAGTAAATCTCTCTAACTAACTAAATCCAGCAGAGTGTCACAGATCTATCCTGCTCTATCTGTGCCGGAACAGCATGTGACCGGCGCAGACGGCGTGGCGGCCTTTTATAGGGGGGGCGTGTACTAAAGCCCCTGAGCTGTAATTGGCTACAGGCGTCCTGCCTGTAGCCAATTATGGCTCTTCGAGTTTCCGGGGCTGTGATTGGCCAAGCATGCGGGGTCACAGTGCATGCTTGGCCAATCATCAGCCAGCAATGCACTGCGCCGGCCGCGCCGGCCGCAATGCATTGCGGGGCCGCTCGCATCACACGAACGTGATGCGAGCGGCCAAAATAGTTCTGGGCTCGCCGAGCGAGCGAACGCCCGGTGCTCGATGCGAACGTGGGTTCGCATCGAGCACCGGGCCCATCCCTACTAATGATAGATAAAGTAAATATAAATGCTAATGACGTGTAGTTAGATGTTCACAGCTGTTAAGGCTTTCTTTTCTCAAAAAATATCTTCCAATATGAGTCTATAAAACAAATATTTTTTCCAAGTTCCAACTGCCAGGAAATAAATTAGTATATAGACTTATACACCTATACACTAGAGTGGCAAAGATTCCAATAGATTTATTTTTAAGAGTGTAGCATGCTAATGGTCTATATAACAGTTTGCTATGCGTGTGAATGTATGAGGCCTCATCCTGTGGAGAACCCCAACTAAAATTCTACCTCTTTGAGCTATTTACTTACAGTATATCATACAAGGTTCTCAGCCATTCCTTCTATACTTGTTAAAACCTTAAAGTTGTTGTAAACCTTAGATATGAAATATGAACAAAGTATATACTTCTATACTGTGTACTTGTCTCTATCCAAAGCACTGAGTGTGATTTATTTCTGCTGACTCATTCCTCTGCTATAAGTGAGGCAGTGAGTCACAAGAGATAAAATGTAGACATGTGCACCGTCAATAAATTCGTTTTCGTTTTGTTCCGTTCCGTTTCGTATTAGAATTAATTTGTATTTCGTAATTCGTGTCCAAAAATTCGTACGAAATACGAATTTCCGTTAGGTTCGTTAACTTTTCATAAAAAAATTATGAATGTCCGTTATGATGAATTTATCCTTATGAGGGGCTCCCATCATCCCTGTGCTGTGCTGACTTCCTGGGTTTTTAACTTTTAGGTTCATTAACTTTTCGTAACAATTACGAATGCTCGTTATGATGAATTTATCATTATGAGAGGCTCCCACAATCCCTGTGCTGTGCTGACTTCCTGGGTTTTTGACTTTTAGGTCTGTTAACTTTTTGTAACAATTACGAATATTCGTTAGGAATTTGGATCCGAAATTCGTATTTCGTACAGAATTTGTAAGCATAGCAATTCGTATGCTCCCGAATGTACTAATTTCCGAAAATTCATACAAATTTTCGATTCGTACGAAACTATTTACACATGTCTAATAAAATGGTGATGGGGATGAGAGCTCCAGCAGAGCCTGTGACTGATATCCTTAGTACTGCCTGTTCTCCATGTACTGTGAGTAGGGTGGTGTGCCCCTTCCCTCCAGTTGGGGCTCAGAGCTGTCCTCATTCAGATCTGCACTGTGAGACTTCAGCTCTCTGCCTCCTGCTTTTCAGAGGTGAGAGATCCTGTGTAAATTCTGAACTTTGAATAGATGGTATAGAATAGATAGTAGCAGATAAACAGATACAACTTATATAGGAGGATTTGTTTCAAAACTGCATATCATCTGATGCTAGTCACTTCGCTGGATATATGTGAGGGATTTTAACCACTTCAATGATGCCCTAGAAGCTAATTTTATAGGTATGGTGAAGCACTATGTACTACATGCAACTTTCTTAGAATATAAGCTCCTTGAGGGCAGAGACTGATGTAAATGTACAATACATATGTAAAGTGCTGCGTTAATTGTCGGCACTATACAAGCACCTGTAATAATAAATAAACATCCAAATTAGAAGTTTGTTTGCATGTGGTACACTTTTAAGCTTATAAGCACTGTTTCAGCAAGATCTTTTTTTTTTTTTGGAGATTTTTTTCCTGCTGGGGGGATTACCTTTTATTTCTAGCATGAAATACAATAGGAAAAACAAAAAAAATCTTCACAAAGGAAGGGGAATTTACTTCCTAGTTGTCACCAGAACATTTGTCCCCTTGGGAAGTGTTCCCCCCATCCATCTCTCTTATTGCAACAAAATTTAGGATTCTGTTTTTCTATCTCGGTGACAATGGTCACTAGGGCAAATTTAAGGGCGAATCTCCCCCGGGGGGGGGATTCATTCCTGTATTCATTAGTAAGTGCAAGGCAGCAGAAGAGAAGGAGATTTCACAGTCTGTGCCCTTTATCTCCTCAATTACAAAGGGAAAAAAACATTAAGTTTCTGTTTAGGTTTAGGTATTATTTCTCCAAAGAGGACCTGTAACTCCTGAAGTTTATACTGTCACTGAGGGGCTTGTTATCCCCCAGTAAAGGACCTGAGCAAAAAAAGTAAAACAATAAATAAATAAAATAAAGCATAAAAATAAAACAGAACTACCCAGTACCCACACATAACATACAGTTATGTAATTTTCCCCACCAAAAAGTCACAATTTAAAATGTACAAATATTTGCTATTTAAAAACTCACTAAAGTTTTATGCTTTAGATTGAGACGGAATGTTGTAAGGTATGCTGTATTTGTGTGCACTAATAATGGTTTTAGTGTAGTTTTATCAATAATAACATGTATAGAAACATTTACAAATAGGGCCCACAAGATCAAAATCTTTTATCGGCCTTATGCTTTTAAAAAAAAAAATATGGCTTTTACAAACTCTGAAAGTTGAAAAATTATTTTTAAAAATGCTAAAATTGTATGGCCACCTAAGGTGAAAAATGGAGAGCAGGGGCTACTAGCAAAAGGGTTACTAGGTTCCCAAGTTAGAACTTTCTCATGTTGAAGAAGACCCAACGGATGAAAGTTGCTCCAGCAGCATTCCTGCTTTTTTTCTTTCTAAACAGCTGATCTGTTCCAAATTGGGAGACACTGCAGGTTCACGTGGGGTGAACAAATGGAAATTTAGGTTTTTAATGGAAAGTAAATTGGATTACCGTAAGTCCAATTTTGTTTTTAATAGAATGGAAAAAACTTAGAACCTCTGTATAGTTTTAATTCATTTCTGTAATTCAGTTTCAGGGGGAGGTTTCCAGTCAGTTCCTGTTCTAGTTACGGTCTTATTATTGGAAGATGTTTGAAGATTTATTGGAAGTCAGGGGTTTTATTCCATCAACTAACTGCAGATGTTTTAAAGCGGAGCTGCACCCGCACAAAAAATATTAAAAGTCAGAAGCTACAAATACTGCAGCTGCTGACTTTCAATAAATGGCCACTTACCTGTTCCAGGTTCCAGCGGTGTAGGCAGAATGTGACGAGAGACCGCTCGTCTCTCGCTGCCCCGCCGCCATCCTCTGTCAGGGAATCAGGAAGTGAAGACGCAACGTCTTCACTGCCCGGTTCCCTACTGCGCATGCGCGAGTCGCGCTGCGCGTCACTATTGGTCCCCATTGTGTCCTGGGAACTGTGTGTTTCCCAAGACACAACGGGAACCCTCGGATATGGGCGGGCATCCTCGGATATGGCCGGGGCAGATACCTGTATTATACAGGTGTCTGCACCCCCCTCCCCCCTGAAAGGTGCCAATTGTGGCACCGGAGGGGGGGAGGAATCCGATAAGCGGAAGTTCCACTTTAGGGTGGAACTCCGCTTTAACCTTAAAAAAGTTGGATGGTATTTTTACCACATTTATAGTTTTGTTTACCCAGTTACAGCTGTGCAAACTTTCCCCCCTCTTGTTTTTACCTTTTTCCCATGTAGCTGCCTTTAACTTCACCAAAGTTCATTACTTCTGTGTATGTATTTTTTACAAAGGTTCCTAGTGAATACAGTATACAGGCTGCATTTTCATAAATAGTGGCCAAACTACTAAGGATAACTATAGCACAGGGGTGTCAAACTGGTGGCCCTCCAGCTGTTCCAGAACCACAAGCCGCATCATGCCTCTGCCTGTGGGAATCATGCTTGTAACTTGCAATGCCTCATGGATGGGACATGTAGTTCCGCAAGAGCTGGAGAGCCATCAGTTTGATACCTGTGCATAGCACCTCAGCGTCTTATCATTATATAAAAATGAAATTCAGTTCAGTGGTTCTCTTCCATCTTCAGGCTGCAGAAAAATTAGAACTAATTCAGAAATGTTTGTATTGATTTTTACATAAAATGTCAACGCTTTCTATTGCAGAATCCATTGTAATTTAACACTGCAGTATCATTTTATTATTACTTTTAACTAGAATATTTTCTCTCTTTATATCAGAAACATCTATGACATATTCTTATGTCTCAAAACACACCTTTGTTAGGCGAAGTCTTTAAACACCCAGTCAATAAGGACATATAAAATAAGAAATCATGAAATGAGCCATACTGTCTCCGAACAAATTAAACCATCAGAATGGTTCTTCATTTCTGATTCTTTTAGTATTACTCAGCAGGAGTGTGATTGCTGTCAGATACAGTGGAACAGAGAGATGTCACATTGCACAGTAATCATGCTTGATGACCTACCAACATAATCATGTTAAGTTTTATTCATGCTGATCTGCCTATGGAAATCATCCTTCAAGCACAGGGAAACTGTATAAAACTTGACTGTCAAAACTTATTACTGCCTTCTTTCTGTCTGTGAATATAGTGCTGATTATCTAAATGTGAAAACCTCTTATTCAACAGTATTTTTTGTTTCAAAAGTATCCTGTCTCTGTATAATATCCTTTTTTCAAATCCTTGAATGATGAAAGTACAATAAAAATAATTACAAAAAGAAGACCTTTTTTTATAGAATTTTTATGAAAGACAAGTAATCAATATACATTAAAGAGGATGTACTGTGGTTTTGTGCATATTTTCTTTATTTATTATAGTATATTATATAAAACTTTTAAAATGTTCTTTTTTTTTTACTAGTCAGGTAACTGTGAAATAGCACACCACTTTGAGCTCCAGCTCTCTGTACCATGTGCTGTAAACATCCTTGTTGTAGATGTCAATATTCAAAGGTGAAATTTACAAGTAAATTTACAAGTAAATGTGCTGGGGGCAATGTCTTGCTGTCAAGATGGTAGGACAATGAACCATCAGCCTCAGACTCACCTCATCATGCAGTTTGTTCATCAAGACACAGTGCTTACCTCTATCCACACCTGCAGACAACAATAGTAAAGATTGGACAAGGTAAAATACAGAGTGCTGTTGACAAACTAAATTCTACGTTGCCCTCTGCAGCCCAGGAAACTTCCACCATAAAGACTCTGAGCCTACTTTATCCCAAATCATGCTGACAAGGGAGGGCTGTAAAAAGGCACTCACTGTACATATTGGCAGCATGTGTATTAGGGCCCTTTCACATGGACGTGTCCGTGTACGGGCTCCGCTCTGCTCAGCGGGGGATCGCTCCGTCGATCCCCGCCGAGCAGGCAGATGACAGGTCTGTCTCTGCACACTGTGCAGGGACGGACCTGTCAGAGCGCCGCTCTCCTCTATGGGGGATCGGATGAAGACAGACCGCAGAGTCCGTTTTCATCTGATCCGCAGATGGATGGAAAAGTAGGCTTTTCCTCCGTCACACTTTTTCGGATCGGAGCGGGTCGGATGTCAGCAGACATGTCACCGTTGACATCTGTCGCTCCATAGAGGAGATAGATAGGGATAGGGATAGATAGGGAGAGAGTAAGGCCTCTTTCACACGGTCTATGGAGCGTCCGTTCAGGTCCGCCTGTCAGTTTTTTAGGCGGACCTGAACGGACGCTCCATAGACCGTCCGTGTGAAAGAGGCCTTACTCTCTCCCTATCTAAACAAGGTTTTCAAAATATACAAGAGCACACTACAGCTACAGATAACAGAATTAATACACTGTAAGACACTGTTTTTAAACTCTATACTGGCATGAAGGAACTTAAGAAATACTCTGCTATTCTTACTGCAAAGTTAGGTGATTTATAAAACCACTCTAGTTGTGATAATTTGCGTTGTGGTATGGGACTTCTCTAGGTAGGACCATTTTTGAAACTCAATGACAACCTACCAGACCTAACACTGTCACAAGCTTCCCTAATGAGAGAGTCCACATGATCCCACCAAGACCACCTGCACTGAGTGCTTACACACCTGAATTGATTGCAAATATATTAAACTAAAGAGGCAGTGGTGGCTATCCTCTGAGCTGCAAGTCTTGCTGATGAGCTGGGCAGCTCCGTGCACAAACCTCCATATTCCCCAAATTTGCTGAAGTTCAGAAAAAAATGGGCTTTATTCAACTAGGTTAAGGAGAAATAAGAAGAAACTCTATGATAGGGCTGCGCTTTATACTATGATGCATGTAATTTCTGCCAAAGCTCCAAGTCATGTCAGGGAGAAGATAATGTTCTTTACCTCCCCATCTGAAGCTATAGACTGGAGCAACAGAAACTTGGGACTGCAACAGCAAAAATCACCAAGACATGATTGATAAGTATTACACTCTGTTTGTGTTAAATTGGGGACCCCTCCTGCTTACTTGCCCTTTTAATGGTATATCAGCTGAACTGACATAACACTATGAATCATAAAAAGGTTCTAGTTTGTGGATTATAGAAGCTGAAGGGTACATCAAGGAAGAAACTAGCTATATAAAATAACACAAAAAAGAGGGAAGGAACTGCATTAAAGTATAGAGGAAAAAGAGAAAGTCAGTGCTGAATCAGTTGAGTGGGGTGAAGCGGAAAAAGAGTAATGCCATGTACACACGATCGGACTTTCCGGCGGACCAGAGTCCATCGGACAATTTGATCGTGTGTGGGCTTCAGCTGACTTTTTCTTACCAAAAGTCCGGTGGACCTAGAAATAAGACTGGCTTCAAATTTGTCCGCCAGACTCGGCTTTCTAGCGGACAATTCATCTGTGTGCTAGTCCGGTGGACTAAAACCGACGCTAGGGCAGCTATTGGCTACTGGCTATGAACTTCCTTATTCTACGTCATCACGTTCGAATCCGTCGGACTTTGTAAATGTAAATTTTTCACAGGTTTATGGGGATTTTTTTGGAGAGTGTAAATTTCATCCTATGCTGAGGGAGCATGCAACAGAAGGGGGTTCAAATAAAAAACAAAAAATATAACCACAAGCTATGGGAAGGGGTAGGGATATACTATAATATGTGTTTGGAACCCTTATACCTCAGAGAG
Source organism: Lithobates sylvaticus (assembly GCA_028564925.1). Lineage (NCBI taxonomy): Eukaryota > Metazoa > Chordata > Amphibia > Anura > Ranidae > Lithobates > Lithobates sylvaticus. Next base: position 286,283,469 of record CM053026.1, read on the forward strand.
ACTACTAAAAATATTGTAAATGGAAGTAGGCATAGTGTGGTGATTTCTCAAATTAATTACAATTGGTTGTATAAATATTAACTGGGATAAAAGGAAAATAGCACCCATAGGGTTTAAAACGCCCATATAGAAGATTAGAAAAAGAGCACACATATTTGTGGAGCAGGATAATGGAGATGTGTTACCTTGTATGCAGCCATGAACCCCCATCAGCATGCTCAAATATGGGCTGACTGATAGGGTTCGGAATCATTAAATACCTGCTTCGGCAATGGGGGGGATCATCCTCCAAAATTATTGTGCAGCTGGGCATATTGGCATCTGAACGCCATACCGGAAACCTGAAACAGGACCTGGCATTCCAAGAGGGTCCCCCGGCACGATGACTACATAAAGTGTTGGGGTGCGGGGGGGGGGGGGAATGGGCAGACACAGAAAGACTAAGGTATTTATTGGCTAACATTTGTTTAATTCCTCAGTAAAGGAATTTTCTATCTTATGGAACCCTATCTTACTACCAATTTCTTATAGGCTTTCAATGGCCCTTTGTTATGATTAAGGAGCAGGTGTTTTGGATACCTGACGGTCAGTAAATTTCATTACTAGTATGGACTTGGGACCTAAAGGTCTGAAGAATTGGACATGACCAAAGAATGTGTAACATATCCTCTTGGTCTCTTTCACATCTCCAGCATAGCTCAGTGAAGGGTATAACTGATGTAAAACCATTGGGGTGCAGTACCATTGCATGACTATTTTATAGCTCAAATGAAGATTTATATGAGAGTGTCAACATTTTAGCTCATGCATGGGCCATTAGGGAGAGTTGAAATATTTGCAGAAGGTGTAGAGATCCCTGTTGCAGGAAATGTTATTCTTGAGACTGCTAAAAACATTTAAGGCCACGTACGCTTCATATTTCCATGGAATGTCAATTCTGTTTGTTAAATCCATATCACCTGAAATATTGACTCTGAAATTGGACATACATGGCTGTTTCATAATACTTATATTAAAATTAGCTGGGAAAATCATGACTATACTGAAACCTCTATTTTTCAACCCCCTTATAAACTTTCGACTTCCTGAATTTGTTCACCCTTCAGGCCTTAGAAATCCTCTTGAATATAGGAGGCAGGAACATTTCTAGCTTACTTGGCTTGTCCTGTTTTTAATCCAATTCCCATCCCACACATTGTTGATGATGTGGATGAAACACAAACACAATCTCACAAGCTGCCTATAGGGGTATATGGATTTTTAGGCTATGGGGGCACAGTACTCAATGGAGGACCTACCAACTTATAAAATAAATTACCTTCTATGCTCCTCTTACTGGTGAAAAAACAAATTAATTTGTGCTTTCACAGTTGTCTTTTTGTAAAACCCACACATTTGTAGGTATAGATATATATATGGCCTTCAGGAAGGCAGGTACAATGCCCCCTCCTATGAGGGAGGCCCTTATAGTTCTCATTCCAAAATCTAACAAGGACCATGTTCAGTGATAATCCGACAGCCCAGCTTCTCTTCTAAATTCAAATGGCAAAATACTAGCCAAAGTCCTTGCTGTTAGGTTGGACAAATATATATGTCATCTGATGGGCAGTGAATAGACCGATATTATACCAAAGAGAACAACCCACATAAATTTATGAAGATTGTTTGCTAATTTGCAAGTTACACCTCCACCAAAATGATGAAAAATGTGTTGTGACTTCTTCGTCATTACTAGTAAAAAAAAAAAGCAAATTCCATAAAAAATATCATGTCATTTGTAGACACTATAACTTTTGTGCAATACAATCAATATACACGTATTGGATTTTTTTTTACCAAAAATATATAGCAGAATACATATTGGCCTAAATTGATGATGTAATTAGATTTTTTTAATTTTTTATTGGATATGTATTATAGCAGAAAATAAAAAAAATATATTTTTTTAAATTGTCGCTCTTTTTCTGTTTATAGCACAAAAAAATAAAAACCTCAGAGGTGATCAAATACCACCAAAAGAAATCTCTATTTGTGGGAAAAAAAGACATCAATTTTATTTGGGTACAGCATCACATGACCACACAATTGTCAGTTAAAATAACGAAGGGCAGTATTGCAAAAAAATAGCCTAGTCATGAAAGTGGTAAAACCTTCCAGGGCTGAAGTGGTTAAATAATGATAACACTCTCTTATATTTAGTGGACCTGGATTGTTCTCTTTCTAATTTTTGGATATCTTTCATGAGTTTGGGGCTTTTGGGGGTTTTGGGTTACTGGCGTCCCACACTTTGGATAAGAAAGGAATACCTATATTATAGGTACCGGCATTTCATCATCACTGGTGAGATTGTAGCTGGACTTGTTGCATTGCTGTATATGATCTAGCAGGACTATGCTAATTTTTATGCATATGTACCTTTTCTGACCACGTTGAGGGTCTATGAGGGAGATGGTGATAGTGCCTTGGAGGATGATCATTGTTGTATGATTTTCAGGTTGCTGCAGCTGCACTCCTAAGGTCTCTGGTATGGTGTATTGCATCATATACTGTCTATTTTCTTGGCTAATTGTACTTTCCATAGATGATTTTTAATTGATTAATACAATTGTTTAATCAATGTACCATGTTATGGTTTAGGATTTCTGTTGAATGATGCAGCAAAATCTCTTTATATATTTCCATACAACAATATACATGGCTTGCAGCTGGTGCTATTTTGATTACCAGGTTAGAGTGGAGCAGTAAATAGATTTTTGTGAATGTATTTACTTAAGACTACCCCTTTACTATAATTTTAGGATACTCACATAACTTTGGATTTACATTCATATTGATACCTCCTAGTCCTAGCTTTTTTTTAGAATGCTCCTGTGCTCACCCAGTACGCAGTACTGTGATATTACCTGTATGCAAACAAAAAATGTAAAGTAGGCACTAATTAAACTACATACATCCTAAAATTAACATGTGCTAGATAATAAAGATTACACCCACTGTAATAATCACTATTGTGCACTGCCAGAAACCAACAAATGCACAACAAAATGCACCAAAAGAAATCACAGAAAAAATTGCACAAAAATTCTGTGAAAAAAATTGTTAATACCGGTATTATATCAGTGATAACTTAGTGCATATACATTCAAAGATAAAATAATCTGATAATCACTATTGTGCAATTTCAAAAACCAAAAAACGCAAAAAATTTAAACAAATTATTGCACAAAAAAAATAAAATCACACCAAACAAATTCCACAAAAATGCTGTGAAAAAATTCCAATTAATGTTACTAGTGTTCTATCAGTGAGCATATACATATCAAAAAATGAAAAGTGCTGTAAAAATATGCAGATTGAAGTCCTTATTCAACTGTGACCATTTCCAAGTCTTTGCACTTTAATTAAATGATTCCAATCCATCTTTATATGATTCCAAGTACAAATGCGCTCCACCACCAATAATGTAAATGATCACTCACCAGAGCCAAAAGGCCCGCTGGACCACAAAGCATGTGTAATGGTATTATTACAATCTGCCAGCACGGGGGTTCCAAGTTTTCTCTTCTCCAGCTCACAGACGCTCCTTCTCCTCAGCAGGATATACACGGTTCACCCAGAAAGAAGATAAACACAGTAATCGTGCAACACAGTTTTATAAAAAAGTTCCCTTTTAGAATAATTCCCCAAATAAATGCGCTTACATGTCAAGGTGCCCAGACTGGCACCAGCTCGACCAGCATAAATGTTTTAATTCAAAGGATAATATCCAACACACTGCCGTTGAAATGGTGCAGACAAAAGCGGCATCTGTCTCATCAGGAAGGTATACAGCGAAATGCATAGAGGTTGCATTGCTGGTGCTATTCCTGTTGACCACTTGTGACGTCAAATTGAATTTGAGGTTGATATATACTGTATGCTGGATATACTTCTACTATAAGTAGGTGTATATAATGTGTTTGCAATATATGATGTTTTATTCTTTGTATACAGTAGATACAATGTTGTAACTATATTTTAAAAGAGTTGTAGAGTGGCTACTTGGGTATCATTACAGTCCATTCTCTTAACATACCTGTATATATTATTTATAGAAAGAGGTACCTACATAACAGTATATGACAAAAGTGAGTACACACCTCACATTTTTGTAAATATTTTATTATACATTTTCATGTGCCAACACTGAAAAAATTACACTTTGTACAATGTAAAGTAGTAAGTGTACAGCTTGTATAACAGTGTACATTTGCTGTCCCCTCAAAATAACTCAACACATAGCAACTAATGTCTAAACCACTGGCAACAAAAGTGCGTAAACCCCTAAGTAAAAATGTCCAAATTGGGCCCAAAGTGTCAATATTTTGTGTGGCCACCATTATTTTCCAGCACTGCCTTAACCCTCTTGGGCATGGAGTTCACCAGAGCTTCACAGGTTGCCACTGGAGTCCTCTTCCAGTCCTCCATGACGACTTCACGGAGCTGGTGGATGGTTGGAGCTGGTGGACCTTGCACTCCTCCACCTTCCATTTAAGGAAGCCCCACAGATGATCAATAGGGTTTAGGTCTGAAGACATGCTTGGCCAGTCCATCACCTTTACCCTCAGCTTATTTAGCAAGGCAGTGGTTGTCTTGTAGGTGTGTGTCAGAGAAATACCGTGCTTCACCGCCGGGTTCCAGGGTTGCGCACGCGCGGTAGAGCAGCTCAACGAATAGTACAGGTACGCCGGGTAGCGGGTGCGCATGCGCGGGTCTGTGGCACTCGGGTATCTGACACAGCCCAGCCAGTGCGGCTCACCTCTGTGCGCGGCGCTGACAGAAGATGAGTGCGCATGCGCACTCGTCCGGGTATCCCACCTGACCATTCACCTGGCCTATAAAAGGCTTCCCCTGTTGTCTCACAAATTGCTGGTTTGTTGTCTCTTCCTGAGTCCTGGCTCCAGTCCTTGTATCCTGTATCCTGTATCCTGTACCCTGTATCCAGTACCCTGTATCATGTACCTGCTTGACTACCTGTGCCGACCCGGAATCTGCTTGACCACCGCTGCCGGTACTTACCTGTGTTTGACCCCTGGCTTGCTTCCTGGATACTTCTGCTGCCTGATCACCTGTGCTTGACCCTCGGCCTGCCTACTGGACATTCTCTGAGTTACTTACCTGTGTTTGACCCCTGGCTTGCTTCCTGGATACTTCTGCTGCCTGATCACCTGTGCTTGACCCTCGGCCTGCCTACTGGACATTCTCTGAGTTACTTACCTGTGTTTGACCCTGGCTTGCTTCCTGGATACCTCCGCTGCCTGATCACCTGTGCTTGACCCTCGGCCTGCCTACTGGACATTCTCTGAGTTACTTACCTGTGTTTGACCCCTGGCTTGCTTCCTGGATACTTCTGCTGCCTGATCACCTGTGCTTGACCCTCGGCCTGCCTACTGGACATTCTCTGAGTTACTTACCTGTGTTTGACCCCTGGCTTGCTTCCTGGATACCTCTGCTGCCTGATCACCTGTGCTTGACCCTCGGCCTGCCTACTGGACATTCTCTGAGTTACTTACCTGTGTTTGACCCCTGGCTTGCTTCCTGGATACCTCTGCTGCCTGATCACCCGTGCTTGACCCTCGGCCTGCTTACTGGACATTCTCTAGTTACTTGTGCTTGACCCCCTGCTCGGTGTTCTGGACTTTCAGTTCTCTCATGCTCCTGAGGGTCCTCCTCCAGCATATGTTCTGGTACCTCTATAACCTCTGCCTGATCACAGCCCTGCCAGGTGTCTACTTCCAGTGCAGCATCAGCCTCTCCTGGTCAACGTCGCTACTGCACACCACCTGCAACACTCCTGCTGGCAACCCGTGCATCTTTGTGCCCGGTGACCTCTGTACCCACTCCAGAGGCATCGTGCACCTAGTCGCAAGGGGAGCAGCTCTCAGCATATCGGCCCGGGTGAGTACCTGTGACAGTACAAACCAGCCAATGTCCGAGGCCGACAGAGCTGGTTCACCCCTTGAGGCCTTATGCCAGCAGGTGACAGCCCTTACTCAGGCTGTACAACGCCTCCAGGATGGGTACTTTCAGATCGAAGGACGTCTCCAGCACTTGACTCTTTCTCCAAACCAAACGGACCAGTCACCCCCTGCAGCCAGCACCCCCACTCTCCCACAAACACCTGGAGGTGCTCCTCCTACCTATGTCATGTCTAATCCTGATCCCAGGGTCCCCACACCAGAACGTTTTTCCGGGGACCGAAGGAAATTTCGCTCTTTTAAAAATGCCTGTTTACTACACCTGGCCCTACAACCCAGGACTTTCCAGTTGGAATCCACCAAGGTGGGTTTTATTATCTCTCTGCTTTCGGATGACCCCCAATCCTGGGCATACCACTTGATGGAACAAAAGAGCCCACAGCTGAATTCTGTAGAGACTTTCTTCTCCGCTATGGCAGCACCCTACGAGGACTCTCAACGCACAGGTACGGCAGAATCCACTCTGCACACCCTATCCCAGGGTAGAAGGCCCGTAGAGGACTATATAGTAGATTTTCGCAAATGGGCTGCAGATACAGAGTGGAATGAGTCTGCTCTAAAGTACCAATTCCGTTTGGGGCTATCCGAAGTATTGAAGGATGAACTGGCCCGAGGAGAAATCCCAACCACCCTTGCAGACCTCTGCCAACTTGTCACTCAACTTGATCGTCGGTTGCGGGAACGACGGGCAGAGAAACTTCAGAGTCCCCGGCCCACTTGGATGATGCCCCGGGTTCCTCCGGCACCTGCTCCTTCTTGGAACTCCCGCTCTTCCCCTCATGGGGAGCCTATGCAGTTGGGCCTGGCACGGTCCCCCCTGTCTGCTGAAGAAAGGCTCCGCCGTCGACAAGCTAACCTCTGTCTCTACTGCGGAGGCACCGGTCACTACCTACAGAAATGCCCCGTGAGACCCAGTAAGTGCCCTTCTCGGTCCCTCTCGAGCTCGCACACTGCTGGAATTCCGCATTTTCACTTGACTGTTCCACTCTCCCTACAGGTAGCGGGAGAGGCCTTCCAGCTGGGAGCCATCCTTGACTCTGGAGCATGCAGTTGCTTTATGGACTTGACCCTAGCACGACATTTGAACCTCTCTTTAGTAACCAAGAAGCAACCTCTTCAAATCCAGCTGGCTGATGGCTCTCCACCCTGCTCAGGACCGGTCACCCAGGAGACCGTTCCCATTCTGACCTGCACCAAGTCGGGCCACCAAGAACTTTTACGTTTTGATGTAATCCACTCTCCTATGTTCCCCATCATCCTGGGGTACCCCTGGTTACTGGCCCACAATCCTCGGATCGATTGGATCAACAGAGAAGTGGTGTTCTCCTCCCCTTACTGCCTGCAGCACTGCTTCCCGGATAAATCCGCAGGACCTCTTACCCATCTTGCCATGCAACCCAGTACCAAGGACCTGCAACATGTTCCAGCACCCTATCGAGATTTCATGGACATTTTTGATGAAAGAAAGGCTGAAGTTCTTCCCCCTCACCATTCATATGATTGTCCAATTGATCTCCTACCTGGGGCTGAGATCCCCTTCGGAAGAATCTTCCCCTTGTCTGAAACTGAGCTTGAAGCCCTACAGGGGGTATATTGATGAAAATCTCGCCAAAGGGTTCATTCAGCCATCTTCTTCGCCAGCAGGGGCTGGGATCTTCTTTGTAGAAAAAAAGGACGGTTCCCTCAGACCCTGTGTGGATTACAGGGAACTCAACAAAATTACTATCAAGAACAGGTACTCACTCCCACTCATCCCCGAACTTTTCCAGCGGCTCAGGACTGCCAAAGTTTTCACCAAGCTTGATCTCCGTGGGGCCTACAACTTGGTTAGAATACGCTCTGGGGATGAGTGGAAGACGGCCTTTAGGTCCAGGTTCGGCCATTTCGAGTACCTGGTCATGCCGTTTGGGCTTTGTAATGCCCCAGCTACCTTCCAGCACCTTGTCAACGACATCTTCCGTGAGTATCTGGATAACTTCCTCATTGTATATCTTGACGATATTCTGATTTTTTCCGACTCTCTAGAAACTCACCGTCAACATGTCCGGAAAGTCCTCCTCATCCTACGTAAGCACGGGCTTTATGTCAAAGGAGAGAAATGCGAGTTCGAGACAGACACCATCCAGTTCCTGGGCTTTATCATCACCACCGGAGGAGTACTGATGGACCCACAAAAAGTGAAGGCTATCCAAGATTGGCCTGCCCCCACAGACAAAAGGTCAGTCCAACGTTTTATTGGCTTTGCAAACTTTTATAGACGGTTCATCCAGGGGTTTTCTGCCATTGTGTCCCCTATCACCCAACTTACCCGTCAGCAAGTCAAGTTCCAATGGACACCCCAAGCGCAAGGCGCATTTGAGAAGCTCAAAGAACTTTTTTCCTCTGCACCCATCCTGCAGCACCCTGGCCCTGAACTTCCCTACGTCCTAGAAGTGGATGCTTCCGATTCTGCCATGGGAGCAATCCTATCACAGAGAAGGGGCCCAAAGGCCCTACTCCACCCGGTCGCCTTTGTCTCCTGAAAGTTGAGTCCCCCTGAAAAGAATTACGACGTAGGCGACCGGGAATTACTTGCGATTAAGTTCGCTCTTGAAGAATGGAGATACCTGCTAGAGGGAGCCTCCCAACCCATTCTTATTTCCACAGATCATCGCAATTTGGAGTACCTCAGGGCAGCAAAACGCCTTAGACCCAGACAGGCCCGCTGGGCCTTGTTCTTTTCCCGATTTAACTTCCACATCACTTACCGTCCCGGCTCCAAGAATGGCAAGGCGGACGCCTTATCCCGTATGTTCCTGGACACTGAGTCCTCTAAGGAACCTGCCACCATCCTGTCCGCCCACAATTTCCTCCATGCTATTCAACCTGACTTGACCGTAGCCCTTAAACAAGCCTCCAACCAGTTCTCCTCTCCTACGTTACCCTTTCTTGAAAGGAAACAGGACTTACTTTGGGCTCATGCCCGAATATTTGTTCCTCCTCCCGTCAGACTCCAAGTCCTGCAGACCCTTCACGATCACAAGATGTCCGGCCATTTCGGAATACAGAAAACAGCGGACTTGGTAAGTCGGTCCTACTGGTGGCCAGGCTGGAGAAAGGACTGCCAAAATTATGTACTTTCTTGTAACACCTGTCAGAGGAACAAAGGGTCCAACATCAAGTCCTGGGGTCTGTTACGACCTCTACCCGTCCCGGAACGTCCATGGAAGGAGATCTCTATGGACTTCATTGTAGACTTGCCTCCCTCAGATTCCTTCACCACAATTCTAGTTGTGATAGACCGCCTTTCAAAGATGGCCCACTTCCTGCCCATGAAAGATACCCCTTCGGCTTCCGCTACCACAGACATCTTCATTAAAGAGGTTATAAGACTACATGGAGTACCAGCTAATATCACCTCAGACCGGGGGGTACAGTTCACCTCCAAGTTCTGGAGAGACCTCTGCAAATCTCTTGAAATTAGGACTTCCATGTCTTCAGCATACCATCCACAAACCAACGGCCAAACTGAGCGCACCAATCAGACTCTTGAACAGTATCTGAGATGTTTTTGTTCATACTCCCAAGATGACTGGTCAGGCCTGCTACCCTACGCAGAGTTTGCCTATAATAATTCCTTACATTCTGCCATTAACCAAACGCCCTTTTGGGCAAACTACGGCTATCACCCCTCTTTTCTTCCAGATTCCATTCCAGACGTCCCTACTCCAGCTGCACAGGAACTAGTCAAGCATATCCAGGACAACTTTCTCCGGATCCAGCAGGCCATGAAGGAAGCACAAAGGGGGTATGAGGTACAATACAATCGAGGCAGGAAGGAATGCCCACCTTTCCAGATTGGTGAGAAAGTTTGGTTATCAACCGCTAATTTGAAACTCCCCTGTCCTTCTCGGAAACTCGGTCCCAGGTTCATCGGCCCTTTTGAGGTCAAGAGGGTGATCAACCCAGTGGCCTTTGAACTAGATCTCCCCAGTTCCTATAGGATCCATCCAGTATTCCATGCTTCTTTGCTGAAACCTGTAATTGCCAATTCTTTCCCTGACAGGCAGATGCCACTTCCTCCACCCATCACTATCCAAGGAGAGGAAGAATTCGAGGTTGAAAAGATTCTGGATCTCCGAAAAAGAAGGGGACAGGTTCAGTACCTAGTCAAATGGAAGGGTTATCCCCTGGAAGACTGCTCCTGGGAGCCATCTGAAAACATCCACGCCCCTCGTTTAATACGAGAATATCACCAAAGACACCCTGAAGTGGGCATCCGGAGGCTGCCCTTAGGGGGGGGCACTGTCAGAGAAATACCGTGCTTCACCGCCGGGTTTCAGGGTTGCGCACGCGCGGTAGAGTACGAATAGTACAGGTACGCCGGGTAGCGGGTGCGCATGCGCGGGTCCGTGGCACTCGGGTATCTGACACAGCCCAGCCAGTGCGGCTCACCGCTGTGCGCGGCGCTGACAGAAGACAAGTGCGCATGCGCACTCGTCCGGGTATCCCACCTGACCATTCACCTGGCCTATAAAAGGCTTCCCCTGTTGTCTCACAAATTGCTGGTTTGTTGTCTCTTCCTGAGTCCTGGCTCCAGTCCTTGTATCCTGTATCCTGTACCCTGTATCCAGTACCCTGTATCCTGTACCTGCTTGACTACCTGTGCCGACCCGGAATCTGCTTGACCACCGCTGCCGTTACTTACCTGTGTTTGACCCCTGGCTTGCTTCCTGGATACTTCTGCTGCCTGATCACCTGTGCTTGACCCTCGGCCTGCCTACTGGACATTCTCTGAGTTACTTACCTGTGTTTGACCCCTGGCTTGCTTCCTGGATACTTCTGCTGCCTGATCACCTGTGCTTGACCCTTGGCCTGCCTACTGGACATTCTCTGAGTTACTTACCTGTGTTTGACCCCTGGCTTGCTTCCTGGATACCTCCGCTGCCTGATCACCTGTGCTTGACCCTCGGCCTGCCTACTGGACATTCTCTGAGTTACTTACCTGTGTTTGACCCCTGGCTTGCTTCCTGGATACTTCTGCTGCCTGATCACCTGGGCTTGACCCTCGGCCTGCCTACTGGACATTCTCTGAGTTACTTACCTGTGTTTGACCCCTGGCTTGCTTCCTGGATACCTCTGCTGCCTGATCACCTGTGCTTGACCCTCGGCCTGCCTACTGGACATTCTCTGAGTTACTTACCTGTGTTTGACCCCTGGCTTGCTTCCTGGATACCTCTGCTGCCTGATCACCCATGCTTGACCCTCGGCCTGCTTACTGGACATTCTCTAGTTACTTGTGCTTGACTTTCAGTTCTCTCATGCTCCTGAGGGTCCTCCTCCAGCATATGTTCTGGTACCTCTATAACCTCTGCCTGATCACAGCCCTGCCAGGTGTCTACTTCCAGTGCAGCATCAGCCTCTCCTGGTCAACGTCGCTACTGCACACCACCTGCAACACTCCTGCTGGCAACCCGTGCATCTTTGTGCCCGGTGACCTCTGTACCCACTCCAGAGGCATCGTGCACCTAGTCGCAAGGGGAGCAGCTCTCAGCATATCGGCCCGGGTGAGTACCTGTGACAGTGTGCTTGGGGTTGTTATCACGTTAGAATACTGCCCTGCAGCCTCCGAAGGGAGGGGATCATGCTCTGCTTCAGTATGTCACAGTACATGTTGGTATTCATGGTTCCCTTAATGAACTGTAGCTCCCCAGTTCCGGGCAGCACCCATGCAGCCCCAGACTATGACACTCCCACCACCATGCTTGACTGTAGGCAAGACACACTTGTCTTTGTACTTCTCACCTGGTTGCCGCCACACACGGTTGACATCATCTGAACCAAATAAGTCTATCTTTGTCTCATCAGACCACAGGACATGGTGGTTCCCGTAATCCATGTCCTTAGTCTGCTTGTCTTCAGAAAACTGTTTGGCCATATGGTCGTATTTGGCTATTGACATTGTCCAAATATGGCAACCTCAGCTCATCACAACTATCACTCATTATAAAGAAGCCATAACTTTTCTGCACATTAAACCATTTCACTGTGCATCCCTGGAGGGGTCCTGTCCCACACCTTAGTTGCTGCAGGAAACACCTATCTACAGTACTGGGGTTAGCATTTTTTAACCTTAGTGTACTGTTGTGCCAAATGTCACACTAGCCAGCACTTCCAACAGCATTTATAATTACTTTTTATTTAATTTTTTTTATTAGGTTCAGCTTGACATAAAGCACCTCTGATGGTTTGCTACAAAGAAACTAACTTTTCTCTGATCACTGATATCAATTGCCAAAAATTATGAACAACTCTTCACCACTCTGTACAAGGTGAAGCAGCATTAGTGCTCTATGCCATCTCTAAGGCGGACAGATTGGATAAATTATAATTCAGCTAGTGTTTGCACATGTTACTTTCAATGCTTTTTTCAGGTTCTTTTTCAGTGTAGTAGTTTCAGGTCCCCACACAACTGCCCAACTTTCTGGATTCATTATTATCTACTGACCTGTAACCTTCTTTTTTCTTAAAGCTTTCTTCAGACCATGCAGTGCATTTGCAAACAGCAGTGTTGTCTCTGACACCTACTCATAGGCTTCCTTAAAAGCACATACGCTACAGTGGTGCCATCATAAATGTCCCCCAAGAACAACAATATTTTATGTAAGGAGGAGCATGTTTCTAGAGATACATGCAATAACGTTCTCTATGCAAAAAATTATGAACAACTCTTCACCACTCTGTTCTCTATGCATCCCCTTCCAATGACTGTAAAGCAAGATCTATATGTCAGCTCTAACATGTTCCTACACTTACTGAAATATCATAACCTACTGTGAATGCCAATAAATATACAAAAAAAATAAAGAATGACCTGTGCACTGGAAATAATTACAATTACTTCATAGGTACATATCACAAAAGAGTAATTTAAATATGAAATCACCATAAAATTGTATACATACAGTATGTACATTATTAAATATATACTATGTGAATTTGGGCTTTAAATAATGTCTATCTATCTATCTATCTATCTATCTATCTATCTATCTATCTATCTATCTATCTATCTATCTATCTATCTTATACACACACACACACACACACACAGTATATATCCAAAGGTTTGTAGATACCTGACCATCAAACCTATTTAAGCTTGCAGAACATGCAATTCCAAAACCATGGGCACCAAATCTAATAGCCTCCAGTGCTCTGTGAAAGGTTTACACAGGATTTTGGAGTGTCTATGGGAATTTGTGCCCACTGAGCCAAAAGAGCATATGTGAGGTCAGAGAATGGTGATGAACAAGAGGACCTGATTGGCGTTCCAATTCATTCCAAAGGTGTTCAGGTCAGGGCTTTGGGCAGGTCACTCAAGTTCCTGCAGACCAAACTCATGTCTTTATGGGCCTAGCATTGTGCCTGTTGACATAAGGTTGGAAGATCACAGTTGTCTAAAATTACTTTGTATGCTGTTGCATTAACTGTACCCTTTAGTAGACATGTGCATTCGTTTTCGTCCGAATGCATTTTCGTCCGAATTCCAGGTATTTTTGTTATCGTTTTAACAAACGAAAACTAAAGTGCAGAATACAAAAAACAAAAGATCCGACATAAACAAATGCTTTATTTTTGTTGTGACAACAGTTCGATATAGATAGGCGATTCAACGCTGACAATAACAATCTGTGTCCATTGAACCTGTGGTCGAATGTGCCTAACCTTAACTCTATTAGTCCAAGATTATTCTACATAGAGAGAAAAGTTTCGACGTAGAAAGGAAAGATTCGACGTAGGGAGGAAAGATTTGACGTAGAGAGGAAAGATTGCTGCTGGAATTGGGTGGAATTGTAGCTAAACTATACAGAGTCATACAGTTTAGCTGCTCCGTCGAATCTTCTTTGAACTTTCGACAGACACCATAAGCCTTCAATGACAGATTCGACCTTAATTCATTTGGATTTTCGGACAAATGCAATTTTTAATGAAAAACAAAATAAATAAAAACGAATTTCGGGAGTAACTAAATAAAAATAAACTAAATATTTCAGTGTGCACATGTCTACCCTTTAGTAGATAGAAAACTTTTTTTTTTAAACGTTTTAAAACACATACTAATTAAATTAAATGTATATCTAAAACCCAATTTTTTGTAATTTTGGATAGAGTAGGTAATGTAAAAATTAGGGTTGCACCGATACCACTTTTTTTAAGACTTAGTATAAGTACCGATACTTTTTTCAAGTACTCGCCGATAGTGATTACCAATACTTTTTTTTTATGTCATGTGACAGTGGCACTAAGATGCAGCACTGATGGGCACTGATGAGGTGTGGACTGTGTCAGTAGTTTTTTTTTTTTTTAATATACAATTTTATCATTTACAATTTGTTTTCTTTTATAACTTTTTACAATATATATATATATATATTACAATGCTTTCATTTTTTTTTTAAGGTGGGGGAGAGTGGACAGTCAGTGTCAGTTTTTTATTTTATTATGTTTACAATTATTTTAAATATTTTAAAATATACTCTAAAATATTTATTTATTACAATGTTTCCTTCTTTTTTTTATTCTATCCTGTTGGGGGGTAGGGTGGCTTTGCATGTCAGGATGGGGGGGTTTGGGTGGAGGAGCATGCCGAGAGGGACCAGAGGAGGACGGGGGAAGGATGGAGGAGAATGGGGGAACAGAGGAGGATGGGGAGACCAGAAGAGCCCACTGAGGGGGACCAGAGGAGCCCACGGAGTAGCACAGAAGAGGATACAGAGGGGAGCCGAAGGAGGATACAGGGGACACTCAGGGATGATTGGTGCGGCAGCGGGGAAAGTTATAATCACTGATCTCCCTGTGTGGCTTTCATTAAAGCAGCTGGAAGCTGCAGAGGGGAGAGGAGGGGAAGCGTCTGTCAGCTGCTTTATTGAAAGCCACACAGAGAAATCAGTGATTATAACTTCCCCCATTGCCGCACTGATCATCCCTGAGTGTCCTGGTATCAGACTAGGCAATGGGAGCATTTGCACGAGTACAAATACTCCTGCAAATACTCGGTATTGGCACTGATTTCATGTCCCCTCAAAGATCCAGGGACTATAGGGAATAGGGATTTTAATGTGCCCAAAGGAAAATAAAAAATACATAAAAAACTTTTTTATTAAAAATTTAATTTCCTCATAGATATAAAAACATTGGTCAAACATTGGTCATCAACTGCACAAATAAATGTACAATTAAATACTTACTAAATACTTAGGAATGAAGAAACAATGGATCAGTGTGTTTCACCCGTTGAGGGCATCAACAGCTGCAACAGTTGCTGTTTGGTTCCTCCTGGGAGGCATAACAGGAAGTGAGAGAAATGCTCTTCAATGTAGGGAAAGTCTATGATCTTGACACAATCTAGTTACATGCAGGAAAATATCTACCTTCTACAATGCAATCTTTTATATGAGAAATTGTCTACAAATTTCTGGAATCTTTACTTCTGATAAGCTCTTGAGGCTTTCATATATTGATTTAGGTTTGTCAAAAAGTGCTTTCAACATAATAACGTAATATCTTTGTCATGATGCCGAATTCATTTTTTCCGGACGCCAGGAAATTTTTTATCTTGCTATGCTTTTGATAAGAATGAAGATATTAAGTGAATCTTATGCCGCGTACACACGTGCGGACTTTTGCCGGCGGACCTAGTCCAGCGGACAATCCCGCCGGACTTTCCAGCTGGGTCCGCCGGACTTTCCGAGCGTGTGGACTTGCCCACACACGTGCGGACTTGCCCACACACGCACGGACGGATAATCCGCCGGCCAAAGTCCGCGGGACTTTTGAAAATGAACGGACTTGCCCACACACGGAGCAGTCCGTTCATTTCGAACGTAACTTCAGGTACGTAGCTAGCGTAGGCAGTAAATGCCGGCGCGCTAGCTCCGTCACCTGTCATGGATTTAAAGGGAATCCCCACGCCGAAAAACGGCGTGGGGGTCCCCCCCAAATCCATGTCAGACCCTTATCCGAGCACGCAGCCTGGCAGGCCAGGAAAGGGGTGGGGACGAACGAGCGCCCCCTCCCTCCTGAGCCGCACCAGGCCGCGTGCCCTCAACATGGGGGGTGCCCTGGGGAAAGGGGGGCCGTGCGGCCCCCCCACCCCAAAGCACCTTGTCCCCATGTTGATGAGGACAAGGGCCTCTTCCCGACAACCCTGGCCGTTGGTTGTCGGGGTCTGCGGGCGGGGGCTTATCGGAATCTGAGAGCCCCCTTTTATAAGGGGGCACTCAGATCCCGGCCCCCCACCCTATTTCAAATGAGTATGGGGTACGATGTACCCCTACCCATTCACCTAAGGTGTAAAATGTAAAGTACAAAAACACACACACTTTTGAAAAAATATTTTATTGCACTGCTCCGGGGGTCTTCTTCCGTCTTGGGGGTCTTCTCGCCGGACTCCTCCGCTCTCTTCTGCTCTTTTACCTAGCTCTTTCACGAGCGGAGAAGTCCGGCTACCGGAGGATGCTGGGACTGTGACATCACAAGGGGGCAGGGTCACCATGTGACATGAGCATGTGACCCTGTCCCCATGTCCCTATATAAGTCCCAGCGCAGCGCGCCTCTGCCATTCCGGGCAGAGAGAGCATCGGGTCAACATCGGAAGAAGAAGAAGAACAAGAAGAAGGACAAGAAGAAGAAGAAGGCGCCGACGGCGCGGAAGACGACGACCGCCGCAAGAACAGAAAAGACCCCCGGAAGACCCCCGAAGGCGGATCGAGACCCCCAGACGACGGCGGCGACGACGAAGAAGGTAGCCAGACTTCTCCGCTCGTGAAAGAGCTAGGTAAAAGAGCAGAAGAGAGCGGAGGAGTCCAGCGAGAAGACCCCCAAGACGGAAGAAGACCCCGGAGCAGTGCAATAAAATATTTTTTCAAAAGTGTGTGTGTTTTTGTACTTTACATTTTACACCTTAGGTGAATGGGTAGGGGTACATCGTACCCCATACTCATTCACATAGGGTGGGGGGCCGGGATCTGAGTGCCCCCTTATAAAAGGGGGCTCTCAGATTCCGATAAGCCCCCGCCCGCAGACCCCGACAACCAACGGCCAGGGTTGTCGGGAAGAGGCCCTTGTCCTTATCAACATGGGGACAAGGTGCTTTGGGGTGGGGGGGCCGCACGGCCCCCCTTTCCCCAGGGCACCCCCCATGTTGAGGGCACGCGGCCTGGTACGGCTCAGGAGGGGGGGGGGGGGGGGGCGCTCGTTCGTCCCCACCCCTTTCCTGGCCTGCGAGGCTGCGTGCTCGGATAAGGGTCTGACATGGATTTTGGGGGGACCCCCACGCCGTTTTTCGGCGTGGGGATTCCCTTTAACTCCATGACAGGTGACGGAGCTAGCGCGCCGGCATTTACTGCCTACGCTAGCTACGTAACCTGAAGTCACATGCTAAATGAACGGACTTGCCGATGAGCGGCAAGTCCCTTCATTTTCAAAAGTACGGCGGACTAGCCTACTAACGGCGGGATTGTCCGCCGGACTGCCAAGTCCAGCGGATAATTTTAAAACCAAACTTAAAACTTTGGCGCCAAAAAGTCCGCCGGCGCCTACACACGAGGGGATTATCCGCTGGACTTCAGTCCAGAGGATAATCCCGCGGGATTGTCTCTTCGTGTGTACGCGGCCTTAGCAATAAACAAGGGGGGCAAATCTTCATCACTGCTATATAACTGATTTCTGTGTACAAACAGTAGAGCAACGTAATTGCATCACATATTTTACTATTTAATTTAAATTTTATAAGCAGTTTTAGCCTGGGTTCACACATGTGCGGTGCGAATTGAAGCTCAGGTTTCCCTGTGAAGAGAAAACTCAGTTGTTCAGCGTTTCATGTCAGTTTTTGATCAGTATCAGCTCAGGATTGCTTCAGGATCAGCTCAGGATTGCATCGGTATCAGCTCAGGATTGCATCAGTATTTTATCCTGTTCACAACGGAACACATCTGCGAATCAGATGCGTGCCCATAGAAGATAAAGGGCCTGAATTCGCACCTGAGCCGGACCGCACTGCCTAGAAAACGCACACGTTTTTTGTGCAATGCGGAGTGCGAATGCACCGCAGATATGTGAACCAGCCTCATTAAAATTAAAGCGGAAGTAAACCCATCGATTTAACAGTTTAAAAAAAAAAGGCATGCCGTGAATGCTAACTGCACATTGGCTGTGCTCTCAACCAAACAGTCAAACCATCCAATGGCTGGTGTCATAACGGATCACATGTGCAGCACTGTGGCAGTTGAAGATTAAACAGAGGCAAAGATGGCAGCTTCCTTGGCTGAAAACGATAGGGGGGTTTACTTCCACTTTAATGTATTTTGAAATGTCCTGTGAATTGGATGTGGTGTCCGCATCTAATTCGCATAGGTGTGAACGGGGGCTTACTGTTGCTAAAGATATAAAGATTAATATGTGAATTATCTATGTAAATATATTTTGCATGCTGAACTCTTTAGGAACTATATGGTAACACACCAATTACACAATTGTAAAAATTAGACAATCAAAGGAAAATGGGACATTCTGTTCTACTGAATTCCCTAATTATAAAAAAAAATAATGACTGAATGCAATCTTTTTTATCTAGAATTCTTAGAAGAAATGTAAGGCTGCATCTATATTAAGTCACATTTTCTAATTTCCATATTCATGTAAGTGTCTGGACTATGAGCCAATCAGGCAGCATGGCAGCATTACTTTGCACATCGCTTCCAATCTGTCTTATTATCTGGCAGTGAGGGCTGTATGGAAGTTGTTTTATGCTGTTTATTGGAGGAAGGGACCACAGGGAAGACCTCAGCAGTGTGATTATGCTTTTTGTAGTGTAATGAGCAGGTTGGAAGAGGATATGTGATACATAAAGTCCCAGAGCTGCAAACTGAATAATGATTCCATTCTTATAACTTAATGGTGTCAGAGGGTTTGAAATGGACTCACTAGTGGATTTACTAGAAAAAGTTAGTATTCAATTATATTAAGAAGAACACTCTGCCAAGGAAAGGGTTAATACTTATCAGTGTTGCTAACTGTCAGTATTTTTACCGGCAGCCAGTAAAAAATTTTTATTTTTCTCCTGCCAGTACATGCCAGTGACAGGAAAATGTTGCTAGTAAAAAATATGTCTGCAATGCTCGGCTTAGAACTGCACGCATGACCATCTGAGTGCCTGCTACAGTGTGTTTGGGCGGCACCAGCGGAGGGGAAGGGTCTTGCGGTGCCTGAGTGTGTTGTGTGATGTCATGGTGCAAGGGAGGTGAACAGAACGTCCGGAGCCTCGTATGTGGGTCTGCAGGATGGGAGCAAGGCAACCCGAGAGCAGGACTGTCAGTGCTATTTGGATTAGAGTGGACTGAAGGGACCACCTGGCGTAGAGAGAGACTGTCACTGTAACACAGGAGGATACGTGTTGTGATGGCGATGTGTCATAATCATCTTTGCTGCTGCACACTTTTGAAAATGGCAGTAAAAACGTGTCTGTGCCAGTAAATTTTGGGTGTTGTGTGAGTAAATGTCAATCTGGTAGGTTGGCAACACTGATAATTTTGCCTCCTGCTGCTAATGCTGCCAGTCCCTGCCATCTTCAACTATTACAACGAATGAAAAAATCTTCTTCATCCAACACACTTCCAGGTCTGCTGAATGTCCTGTCCTGTGCTTCTATCTGCCTGTCCCTATGACACTACTGTTCTGTAGTGATGTAGGGACAAGCAGATGAAACCCCAGCATGCCGAAGGGTATTAGATATCCAACACTCCTGGATGTTGAAGAATTTTAAGCCAGCATACATCTCATCAGGACAGCAAAGACCGGCAGCAGGGGTGGTGTTAACCAGAAGAAAGGGCTTTTAAAAAATAACTAGCAACAGAGTCACTTTAACATATATATATGATTTGTGTTTAAAGTGTAACGAATGTTAAAAATCTAAAATGACTTTTTCTTGTTAAAAAAAAAAAAAAATCGAATGCCCCGTACACACGGTCGGAAATTTCCGACGGAAAATGTCCGATCGGACCATGTTGTCGGAAATTCCGACCATGTGTGGGCTCGGACTTTTTCCGTCGGAATTTCCAATGGAAAAAATTTGAGATCCTGCTCTCAAATTTTCCGACAACAAAATCTGATCGGACTTTTTCTGATCGTGTGTAGTGAATTCCGACGGACAAAGTGTCACGCATGCTAAGATCAAATTAGGAGACCAAGGCTATTGGCTACTAGCCTCTACGTAGTTCCGTCGTACGCAACGAACATCACCACGTTCAGAAAGATCGGATTTTCCGACAACTTTGTCCGACCATGGGTATGCAACACCAGTGTCGGACAAATTCCGTCTGAAAAAATCCGACGGATTTTGTGGTCGAAATTCTGACCGTGTGTACGGGGCATTAAAAGACATACAGTATATGCTCCAAGTTTAAATTCTCAATTATTTCATCCTGTTTTTTTTTTTTGTATATTTTTTCCTTATAATCATTCCAGACATCCCCATCATGTTCTTTGCCTGTGTCTACTATTTACTATTCTCTCGCAATATCTCCTTTTGTAGTCAAACATTAAGATGCACTGAATGCAAAGGTGTAAGTAATGAGCAGTGTTTTAGCCTGAGCAAAAGAGCACATCTCCGGCCACACTTTAGACGAGCATGCTCCTTCCTGATGGCCACTGGATGGTGCAGACTTTATCCGTGCTGTGCTGATTAGTTGCTTGATTACTTTTCCTGTGGCAGGTCTGTGAATGTAATCAAGAAATTGATGGGCAGACTGTTCTGTGGCCAGCTACCTTCCTGGATCATATACTTCTAAAGGGAACCCAGGGATGTGTTCTTTCACTGTTGCTATCAGCAGCAAGTTCACGTATCACTCCACCTGCTGACTAAAATGAAGAGCCAAAAACAGCAGTTACAACTAGACATGTGCAATTTGTTTCAGTCCGAATACAAATTTGGACACATTTTTGGTTATTCGGAGATTCAGATGTATCAAAATCTCCAAATTAAATAGTAATGAGTTTAATTGAACTCCGTTAAAATGTGTTTAGTTTATTCATTTTCTAACAAATTCCAACTTTTTCAGAGCAATTAGACCCCTTTCACACTGGGGGTGTTTTGCAGGCGATATAGCATTAAAAATAGTGCCTGAAAACCGCCCTAAAACAGCTGCTCCATTCACTCCAGTGTGAAAGCCAGAGGGCTTTCACACTGGAGCGGTGCGCTGGCAGGGCGTCGGAAAAAGTCCTGACAGCAGCTTCTTTAGAACTTACCGCTCCTCCACCGCTCCTCCCCATTGAAATCAATGGGGCAGCGCTGCTATACCGCCAGATATATAACGCTGCGGCGGCGTTTAGCGGGCAGATTTAACCCCTTTTCGGCCGCTAGCGGGGGAATAGTGCCGCTAAAACGATGGTAAAGCTGACGCCGGTGGCAGTACAGTGTGAAAGGAGTCTTAAGCCCCATACACACGGTCGGACAATCCGAGGACCAGGTCCGTCGGATCATGTCCGTCGTACTTTGTCCGATGTTGGTGTTGCGTACACACGGTCGGACAAAGTTGTCGAAAAATCCGATCATTCTGAACGTGGTGACGTTTGTTGCCTACGACGGGACTACGTAGAGGCTAGTAGCCAATAGCTTTGGTCTTGTAATGTGATCTGAGCATGCGTGGCACTTTGTCCGTCAGGAATTCGATACACACGATCGGACTTGGTGTGATCGGACCGTGTTGACGGCAAAGATTTCCAGCAGGAGATAAGACTTTGTCCGTCGGACAAACCGACGAACACTGTCCGATGGTGCATACACACGGTCTGATTTGTCGACAACCTTGTCCGATCGGACAGAATCCATGAAAAAGTCTGACCGTGTGTATGGGGCTTTAGAGTTCAGATCGGTCGAAAAACGATCATCCGACTCAAATTATGTGTGAAGAAATAGCTGGTTGTTATGCAGCGGTGCGGGAAGCCGGCCGCCCGTGTCCTTAACAACCATGAGTGATCATCTGTCAGCGGGTTTTCCCACTGACAGATGAATATAAATATAAAGAATGCCGACAATTGCACAGCAATATAATATTATTTTTTTTAAATGGTGTAGGGTCCCCCCAGTACATACCAGGCCCTTCGGGTCTGGTATGGATTTTAAGGGGAACCCCATGCCAAAAAAAAAAAATGGTGTGCCCCCCCCAAAATCAATACCAGACCCTTATCCGATCATGCAGTCTGGCAGGTCAGCAAAGGGGGGGGGGGGTGATGAGCGAGCGCCCCCCGCTCCTGAACCATACTAGGCCATATGCCCTCAACAGGGGGGGTGGGTGCTTTGGGGCAGGGGGGCTCTGCGCCCCCCCACCCCAAAGCACCTTGTCCTGCGGGTGGGGGGGGCTTATCGGAATCTGGAAGCCCTCTCAAAGCTGAAGAGAGGGAAGATGGGGTAGCCTCTTAGGAGGCAAAGCGCCTTTTGACATTTTTATTTTTCGGGTCGGCGGGCATCGTGGGACTCTTTTTTTTTCTTTTCTTTTTTAACAAAGGACTTGTCAAAAACTGCTTCCTTTTTTTTTTCTTACTTTTTGACACTTTTTTTTGGTGAATGGGTAGGGGTACGATACCTGATACCCATTCACATAGGAGGGGGGGCTTCCACATTCTTATAAGCCCCCCACCCGCAGACCCCAACAACCACAGCCCAGGGTTGTCGGGAAGAGGCCTATGTCCCCATGAACATGGGGACAAGGTGCTTGGGGGTGGGGGGGTTGCTCGTCCCCCCTTTTCCTGACCTGCTTGGCTGCATGCTCGGATAAGGGTCTGGTATGGATTTTGGGGGGACTCCACACCATTTTTTTTCATTTTTTTTTTGTGTGTCTTTTTTACTATAGTTTTAAACACTATTAAGGCCAGGTTCACACCAGTGTACTGTGGTTTGGGCACAGCGCATCTGCATGCACGTTTTACGTGCAGTTTTAGGTGCTTTTTCATAAAAGCACATCAAAGTCCTGCATGCTGCATCTCTGATGCACTTTCAGAAATCACATGGTCTAATAGAAGTCAATGGAAAAATACAGAAAATGGGGCACTGGGCAAAAAATCATTAAAGAAAAATCATTAAAGAATAAGTTTACCTTTTAGAACCATATTTAGGGTGAAACATGTAACATGTTCCAGCAGCTACTGCCTCTCCCCCCTCCCCAGTGACAGCCAGGGGTCATCTTCTCCGGACGCCCGCTGTCACTGTTTGAAAAAACGTGGCGATGCAGGGCACCAAAAACTCGGCCATGTCATTCATTCACAGTCCTCTGTGTATGGGAAACTACAAGTCCCTACAGCATTTGCGACTGTCGGCTTGTAGTTTTAATAAACTACCATGGCGCTGTTGAGCACCCTGGTAGTTCATTCATTCTTCCTGTCAGTGTGTATCTGTCTGCCTGTATGAGGTACAAGCAGACAGATACATTGAGAAGTCTGCAGGAGTCCTGCATGACACCTGCCATCTGCCGATCGCGGGTGCAATGCTTTCCAGGCTTCAAGCAAAGAAAATAATAAATGCAAATTTTTTTACCTGCAAAAAGGTGAACTTATCTTTTAAAATAATATACTGATGGCACAATGCTTTTGTATAAGTGACATCACCAAAGGGCTACACATAATATTCGACTGGTCATTTGATAAGAGTTGTTAGAGATTGTGGACGTTCCAAAGGGGTTGATTTACTAAAGGCAAATAGGCCATGCACTTTGCAAGTGCAGATGCACTCATATTCCACATAGCGTAGTGCAGGGATATGCAATTAGTGGACCTCCAGCTGTTGCAAAACTACAAGTCCCATCATGCCTCTGGATGTCATGCTTGTGGCTGTCAGAGTCTTGCTATGCCTCATGGGACTTGTAGTTCTGCAACAGCTGGAGGTCCGCTAATTGCATATCCCTGGGGTAGTGAATGTGGTGAAGCTTCACTTTGTAAAGAATACCCAACCAGGTACAAGAAACATAAAAAACAGCATTTTGCTTGTGCATGATTGGATGAGAGAAATCAGCAAAGCGTTATTACATTCACTACCACTGGGGAAAACCAAGGCTTCCATCTTTGTGCTTCATATAAGGCCACTTTAAAATCACCTGTGCCACATTTGATATTTCTCTCAGCAAGGTCCATTTATTTAGCTTTAGTTTATTCCTGTACTGTCCTGATTGACATTGCAATAAATATTTGTAAGCTTTTAGATTTTAGATGTTCTAACAGTGTTATATTTTTTCATACCGTTAAAAGTTAAATCTAACTACTGCCATTGCGTATAGCTCATTATTCTCATTTATGCTTTGGTATTAATTAACCCCAACTTTACGCTGTGCAAAGTGCATTGAATTTTAGTTTACTGTTTCTCATTGGTTGCTCTAGGCTCACAACATTTTCTCCTCAGTGCTCTTGACAAAAATCTTAAATTTTCGGAGCTTTCTTTACCTTACTGCTGAACTTAGAAAGGATAAGATTTGCACAAATAACATAAAGCTAATGAAAATAGCTGCAAAGTACCTTTTTAATTAGGTATAAGATGCTTCGCTTTCAAATTTACATATGAGAGATAAATAACATATAAGGGGCCTTTAATTCCAAATATATTCTTATGTTTGAGCTCATATCAAAAGGTTTTTCTACATAAATTCACTTTGATCATTAAGATATATCGAAAAACAAAGTGATTTTCAAATGTATTGCCACGTGTTACATCCTGATAAACCAAAATGGCAGAACAAATATTGTCACGCTTCGGGGATGCAAATCACATTTTTCTTTCCTTATGATGTTTTGAGGCAGGATTTACATACAAAATCAGAATTTTAAACACTTTACTTCAATAACTTATTGCATAATACTTTTGAAGTATAATATTCTTGAATGCCAGATTTACATCCTATGAACAACTCATTGAAATAAAGTTGAAGCATATCTGATGTACAAAAGCTAAAAACTATAAAGCAAATCTACCACTACATTTTTTTAAATATATTTTTACATTAGATTTAGCATAAATGTCTGAATCGGTTTGGATATAAGCCTCCTGTAAACCTTTGCACAGCAGTAGGGATGAAGTTAACATACATGGATTCAGTTCGAGGCAGGTTTGCTATACTTTTCTGAAGTTCAGGTGCTGAATCTGAACCCCACTGAAGCAAATGGGAGATGATTCTTAGAAATCTGTAATGACCATTTTCTAGACTAATACGCAAGGGATTGTCAAACAAATGGCATTGGGGGCTGGACATTGCCCTGGGGAACATGTATCAAAATGAACAAGGGATGCCCTAAACCTACCTGTGCAGTGGAGCATCTGTATGATTTATACAATCTACTACAGAAACACTGACATTTACAAAAAAATGATGTTTAACCACTTTCTGACCGCTGCACAACGTTATACGTCAGCAGAATGATACGGTGGGCAAAAGGGGCGTACAGGTGTGTCCCCTTTAAAAAGCGCGTGCACACCCTCCACGTTCTCCGTGACTGTATCTGCGGGTCCAGCGGACTCAATGTCCACCGGGTGCCTGCGACCGTGTCACGGAGAGGTAAAACGGGGAGATGCCTTTGTAAACAAGGCATTTCTCCATTCTGCCTAGTGACATGACAGAGATCACTGCTCCCTGTCATCGGGAGCAGTGATCGCTGTCATGTGTGTTGAAGCCCACCCCCCCCCCCCCCCCACAGTTAGAATCACTCCCTAGGACACACTTAACCCCTTCATCGCCCCTGCAATTTACACAGTAATCAGTGCATTTTTATAGCACTGATCACTGTATAAATGACAATGGTCCCAAAATAGTGTGTCCGCAATAATGTTGCAGTCATGATAAAAATCGCAGATCGCCACCATTACTAATAAAAGAAAAATAATAATAAAAATGCCATAAAACTATCCCCTATTTTGTAGACGCTATAACTTTTGTGCAAACCAATCAATATACGCTTATTGCGATTTTTGTTACCAAAAATATGTAGAAGAATACATATCAGCCTAAACTGAAGAAAAAAATTGTTTTTTTTTTTTATATATTTTTGGTGAATATTTATTATAGCAAAAAGTAAAAAATAATGTGTTTTTTTCCAAATTGTCACTCTTTTTTGTTAATAAAAATATATTAAAAATATTTTGCGCAAAAAATAAAAAACGCAGGGGTGATCAAATACCACCTAAAGAAAGCTCTATGTGTGGGAAAAAAAGGACGTCAATTTTGTTAGGGTACAACGTTGCACGACAATTATTGCAGTTAAAGCGACTCTGTTCCGAATCGCAAAAAGTGCTCTGGTCAGGAAGGGGGCAAATCTTTCCGGGGCTGAAGTGGTTAAAAGCCAGTAAAATGACAGCTGTCTGCCAACTTCTTTTTTTTTAAATGGCATGGAACCCTCAAAAATGCATACCAGATCCTTAAGTGTTAAGTGTTGTATTGATCCCTGCCTAAACTAACCATCAATGCTAGTGGGAAATTTCTCACTGGCCACAAACGTAGGGGGTTACATCTACACTGACCACTAATGTTAGGACACACCGCAATTTTTATTATCTATGTATTATTATTATTGTTGTTATTATTACTTTATTATTATTAATATTACAAATTAATGATCAATTATTACAGTGAGCTGTAGGTATAGCTATTTTTAGCAGGGCTTCCATGAGATCTCCAAGCTATTTGAAGGGTTCCTCAAGAGTAAAAAAAAAAGGCTGATTTAAAAGCTTAATTTTCAATTCCAACTGATGTATTCCTTTAAAGAGAAAATGATGGCCCATGGGATGTCCCTTTTGATATATAGGGGTTTGCACACATACAAATTTTGTGCTAAAGCTTATAATAACTCTAGCCCTGGAAGCTCCAGTATGTGTCTCTACACCTATATGAATTCACTCATCAACGATTATATTCCAACATTGCAAACTAGTGACACTGATATATTGAAATAACAGGGTGTTAATTGGAGACTATGTGTGATGTGTTGCAATGCAATCCCTGATGACAGTTGCAGAAGTTATAAATCACACTCCTAAGTGCCAGATTTTTCAGCAGTGGATAATCATTTAAAGAATATGTAAATATTTAAAGAATATGTATGTTTTTGATTCTTTTACCCATACTTAGAACACCAACATTTTTCTCAGATATTTCAGTTAAAGTGGTGGCCAAGTGAAAAGCTATCCAAAATAAAATCTTTAGGTTGCATAGATGACTGGTATACATTTAACACATTTCTGTCTCTCTCTTGAAATATGAGTGATTGGAAGAGCCTTTTAACGTTTGTCCCCTTTTCAGCACATCCCAGGAACAGAAGCTCTGAACCAACAATGTGTAGACCACTGGCTGCTCGAAGACTGACTGCAGTTAAGCTGCCCATATGTTAGTCCGTTTCTTTCATTCAGCCAGCAGGTTAAACTAAAAAAACTAACACGATCCCCCATGTGTACATTCGAGGTGAATGGGGGAATCTTCCCTGTTGTGTCATTGTATTCTGACAGCGGGTATACTTCCACTCCATCAGAAGACACAAATCAACGCTGCAGGCTATAGCTTGCAGTGTGGATCGAGTGTCTAAAATCTGACAGGGTGGTTTAACAGAAGTTGATCAATAGATTTACTTCTGTTTAACCACAGTGTCCATAAATAGATCAAAAATTGTCCCGTCCCCACTGAAACAAATTACTGGAGAATTTTTATCCATGTATGGCTAGCTTTAGTCTTTGATAGCCTATATCAACGCTGTATACTGGCTTAGGCCGACAAGGCCCAGGCCTAGGGCAGCACTTTGCAGGGGGGAAGCACAGAAAGAGTCCCCGCCGGCTTGCATTACACTGTTATGCCCCGTACACACGGTCGGATATTCCGATGGAAAAAGTCCGATCGGACTATGTTGTCGGAAAATCCGATCGTGTGTGGGCTCTAGCGGGCTTTTTCCGTCAGAATTTCTAACGGAAAAAATTTGAGAGCAGGATCTAAAATTTTCCTACAACAAAATCTGATCCGACTTTTTCCGATCGTGTGTAGAGAATTTCGACGCACAAAGTGCCACGCATGCTCAGAAGAGATTTGGAGACGAAAGCTATTGGCTACTGGCCTCTACGTAGTCCCGTCGTACGTTTTGTACGTCACCTCGTTCGGAACGATTGGATTTTCCGACAACTTTGTCCGACAGTGTGTGTGCAACACAAGTTTCGGACAAAATCCGTCAGAAAAATCCGACAGATTTTGTGGTCGGAATGTCCGACCGTGTGTATGGGGCATTAGTGTAGCAACAGTCTTATGGGGCGGACTGGGCTGAGAGGCAAATTAGTCTAGTGTCCCCACAAAGCGACCACACTGCTTCCGTTATGTGGACGGCTGGCATTACGCAACTGTGGGGGGGGGCACTGTGGTGATCACCCAGAGGGGAATGTTTTTTTCTCAACAAAAGTGGAGTTACGCTTTAAATTAAGCAATAAAAATGAAAGATAGAAGCTGATTGGTTGCCATGCACAGCTGCTCCAGATTCTGGCTACTTAAGTTTTGACAAATTCCCTACATTGTATAGAGTGCAGTGGTCAACAGTGTCATAGTGCCCCTTAACCACTTCAGCCCCGGAAGGATTTGCCCCCTTCCTGACCAGGCCATTTTTTGAGATATGGCACTGCATCGATTTAACTCACAATTGCACAGTCATGCAACGTTGTACCCAAACAAAATTTATGTTCTTTTTTCCCCACAAATAGAGCTTTCGTTTGGTGGTATTTGATCACCTCTGCGTTTTTATTTTTTGCGCTATAAACACAAAAAGGAACAATAACAATATTTTGTAGTTTTTGCTATAATAAATATCCCAAAAAAAAAAAAATGTTGTCCTCAGTTTAGGCTGCTATGTATTCTACATATTTTTGGTAAAAAAAATAAAATCGCACTAAGCGTATATTGATTGGTTTGCGCAAAAGTTAAAGCGTCTACAAAATAAAGGATAGATTATGTCATTTTTAATATTATTATTATTTTTTTTACTAGTAATGGTGGCAATCTGCGATTTTTTATCAGCACTGCGACATTGTGGCGACACTTTTGACACTATTTTGGGACCATTGATGTTTATACAGCGATCAGAGCTAAAAATAGCCATTGATTACTGTATAAATGTCACTGGGAGGGAAGGGGTTAACACTAGGGGGCGATCAAGGGGTTAACTGTGTTCCCTAGGTGTGTTCTAACTGTGGGGGGATGGGAGTGCCTAGAGGAGGAGACTGATCGGTGTTCCTACTTAGTAGGAACACACGTTTTTCCTCTCCCCTGAGAGAATCGGGATTTGTGTGTTTAAATTTGACCATATCTAAGAAACTAGAGCTGATGCAGTCTAGCCAATGTAAGTCTACACACGATCGGAATTCCGGCCAGAAAAAGACAGATGAGAGCTTTTCATCGGAAAATGCGACCGTGTGTAGGCACCATCGGAAATTTTGCTGGCCGAATTTCCGACAGCAAAGAATTGAGCGCAATGTTCTCAATTTTTCAGACGGAAAAAGTTTCTATCGGAAATTCCGATCATCTGTAGCCATTCTGACACGCAAAATTCCTACACATGCTCGGAAACAATTTGACGCATGCTCGGAAGCATTGAACTCGGCTCGTTGTAGTGTTGTACATCCCCGCGTTCTTGACTGTCGGAATTTGGTGTGACCGTGTGCAGGCAAGACAGTTTGAGCGGAATTCCGTCGGAATTCCGTCGGGAAAACTATCAGAGCTTTTTCTGACGAGAATTCCGATCGTGTGTACGCATAAGACGCAAGGTACTGAGAACAAAGATTTTTCTTGTTGGGCTGTGTTATTGATGATGATTAGCACAGGGTGGGTCTGGTTCATATATGTATGGGGCTCAGCATTACACATGGCCCAGACACTGCGGGGGGAGCAGAGATCTTATCAACTGCGGGGGGAGCAGAGATCTTATCAGCATGTTGCTCAGACTGGAGGTGGCTCAGAGTCCCAGGACTGACAGGCAATAGAAAACCCAGAATGTGTTTCTACACATCTCTTGGGTAAAGAGGCACAGGTCACAGCACTGACTTTGTGATGTAGAGGATGAATAGTGTCACCAGAGAGCAGGGCAGGCTGTAATAGGAACGCATTAGAAGCTAGAAATTCTTTCAGCCTACAGTATACTGTTTTATACCCTGGGCTGAAAGAATTCACACTAATTCCAATCAATGAAAGTGTACTGTATACCTTTTCTTGATAAGGTGGCCACTAAAGAGCCACAAAATGCATTGATGGTGTTTTAACCTTTTTTATGATCAATAAATACTGTCCTTCCTGAAGAATCTAATGGCAAAAATTTTTATTGAAGATGTATATTGCAGCAAAAGCTATAACGCCAGTATTTTTTTCATGGAAGTGGTCTGAGCGTCTCATTAGTCACTTTCAGAAGTGATGGGAGGACCGTCCTCCTCTCCTGCCACTCGCTGGTGTTTTATGGGCTCACCGCTCTCACTGGCGCACCTGAGAAACGATCTGATGGTGTGGCGGGCTTGTCACAGAGGCAGTGAGAGACTAGATCAGGCATTACTAAACGGCGGGCCACGGGCCGCAGGACAATCTTACCCTGACCATGGCTCCGCCATTTAGCAGCCTGGGTAGCCTCTCCTGGCTGCAACTTCCTTCTCCCGCCTCCACAGCATTCATCCATAGCAGGTGGAAGGCAAAAGGTGCGGCATGTCTGGACAGAGGGCAAGACATGCTTTTCATGTTAACAAGCCGACCATTTAGTGCTGGAATGCGGGGCAGTCCTAGCAACCAATCACCTGCCTGTTAACATAAAAAGCATGTCCCGCCCTCTGTCCAAAAATGCCACGCTTTCTGCCTTCCTCCTGCAATGTAAGGTAGGATCAGAAAGGATGGAGGAGAATTGCAAGGAAGGAAGGGGGGCTGTGATGGGGACCAATATATAAATAAAGGGGGGGACACTGTGAAGGGGACTTGGATACAAAGAAGAGGGAGGCTGTGAAGGGGACTGAGGTGAAAGTAAAGGGGACTAGGGTCCAAGGAAGGGGGGCATTGAAGTGGACTGGGGTGCAAGGAATGTGGGTTGTGAAGGGAACTGGGTGCAAGTAAGGGGGGGGGGCTGTATAGGCGACTGAGGTCTTAGGAAAAGGGGCTTTGAAGGGGACTGGGATACAAAGAGGGGAGGGGCTGTGAAGGGATCTGAGATGCTAGAAAGAGGGGCTGTGAAGGGGACTGGGGTGCTAGGAAGGGGGCTGTGAAGGGTACTGGGGTGCTAGGAAGGAGGGCTGTGAAGGGTACTGGGGTGCTAGGAAGGAGGGCTGTGAAGGGCACTGGGGTGCTAGGAAGGGGGGCTGTGAAGGGCATTGAGATGCAAGTAAAGGGGAGCTGTCAGGGGTACTGGGACACGAGAAGGGGCTGTGAAAGGGACTAGGGGGCAAGTAAAGGGGGGAAGAAGCTGTTAAGGGGACTGAGATGCAAGTAAGGGGTGGCTACAAATGGGACAGGTGTGCTAGGAAGGAGGGCTGTGAAGGGGACTGGGGTGCTAGGAGGGGGGCTATGAAGGGCATTGAGATGCAAGTAAAGGGGACTGTCAGGGGTACTGGGTCACGAGAAGGAGCTGTGACAGGGACTAAGGGACAAGTAAAGGGGGGAGAAGCTGTAAAGGGGACTGAGATGCAAGTAAGGTGGGGCTGTAAAGGGAACTGGGGTGCAAGGAAGGGAGGCTGTGAAGTGGACGGGGTGCAAGTAAAGAGGAGCTGTAAAGGGGACTGGGGTGCAAGGAAGGGAAGCTGTGAAGGGAACTGGGATACAAGGAGAGGGGGCTGTGAAGGGGACTACAAAGCAAGTAAGGAGAGGCTGTAATGGTGACTGAGGTGCAAGGAAGGAGGGCTGAGAAGGGGGGCTAGGATTCAAGTAAGGGGGGCTGTGAAGGGGACTGAGTGCCAAGTAAAAAGGGTCTGTAAAGGGGACTAGGGTGCAAGGAAGGGGGCTGTGAAGGGAACTGGGAACCAAGGAAGGGGGGCTGATGTAAAGGGTAGAGGTCTCTGATGTAAGGTGGGGGTGCTGTGATGTAAAGGGGGACAGAGGACATTTAAGTAAAGGAGGCGCTGTGATGTAAAGGAGCGATGTGATGTAAAATGGGGGGACTTGGATGCAAAGGGGGATGTGATGTAAAGTAGGCACTGTAATATAAAGGGCTGTATGGTAAAAGGGGCTGTATTGTAAATGGGGGTGCTGTGATGTAAAGGGGGGCACTGTAATGTAAATGGGGAGTTCTGCGATGTAAAGAGGGGTTTTGCAATGTAAAAGGGGCTGCTGTGGTGTAAAAGGGGGTTGTGATGTAAAGGGAAGGACTGATGACACTTATGGGGGCTGGGATGTGAAGAAACCGAGTCATAGCACAAACATGAGACTTGGACCTCTGATGGATGAAAATTGTAATAGCCGGACCTCCGAGAATTTTAATTCAATACCCCTGGACTAGATCATCTTTGATTGCCTCTGTGTTTATAAATATGGTAGTAGCGCGCTGTCACCTAGTGATAGAAATTAAGAATTACAGGGAACAGCTGCTGCAATCACCAAATGTGTTCCTACATCCGCATTAAATCAATACTAAAATGTGTGATCGCGCTGCCTCTAGATCAAGATAAAATAATAACTAAAAAGTGACAATAAATGACTAAATAGGTAAGTGTTTCATATATATAAAGTTAAATTAAATTAAATCCATAAACAAACATATAATGCAAAAAAGCCAATGCAATAAATAATAATGTTTCTTATAAATTGTGCAATCAATAAAGTCTCTGTTTGATAAGGTGCTTCAAAAAGATGACACCACAGTGGCTTCTTTCACCAGGTGAAGTGCAAGCTCACCTCCATTTTAAGGTAAAAAATATCCCTGTGCCAACCAAATGAATAAAGCGAATACGGCTGTGAACACTGAGGGAAATGTCAGACTGAGCCAAATGCCAGGTGAACAGATAAGATAAAAATATTGTTGCGCTGTATAAATTATATAAGAAAATAAAGTGCAAAAGTGCTCTGTGATAAATACACTAAATACGCACTAGTAAAAGGCAGCACATGTAAACTTCAACACAAGATAAAGTGCATATGAATAGACCCCTAAGGCCCCTAAGGGTCAACAAAGCATGTACGCAGATCAATCTGATATACCAAATTCTGGTGTTCAGGTTCCTTTATGAGCGATGGACTTCCCTCTTCTTTACCTAATAAATGTGAGTGCATTTTATGAAGTGGGTTCTGTACTGTGTGTTTAGCCTAATAACCCAGGTACTGCACTATTGGAGGTTATTTTTCTGTTTGTTGCCTATGACCTATGTGTGAGCTGTGTGGAGCCATCTTGGAGAGGGAATTTGTTCGTTCATAAAGAAACCTGAACACCAGAGTTTGGTCCATCAGATTGATCTGCTTACATTCTTTGTTGACCCATAGGGGTCTATAATAGAGGTGAGCTAGCATAGGGAAGACACATATAGGAGAGATATTGGGGCTGCACACCCCAGAGACGTGCAATATGGTAATGTTCCCCCAAGGGGTTTTAAAGGAGCAATGTATACAAATTCAAAAGGAATTGAAAATTAATTATTTATTTAGAAAAATATTAGGTCACAAGCATGTTGCAATTCAAATATGAGCTCTGGTTAGGGGATAACAATACCATCCCACAATATAGGAAATGCAAACACAGGGTTATACACAACATCCCATGTCATATCTGTTGTAATGGTGTTTCGACACGTTTTGACCCATACAGTCACGGTCTTCTTCAGGGGATGGTTTGCTCTAAAAGAATATATTTAACATTTCAAGTATCAAAAAGGTACATTTCACCAAATATTCAATTTGATAAACATAAGGTATAATTACCACTGGCTGGAAGGTAAAAGTGGGAGATCTCCTGACCAGAATTGATTAAAAACAGTTGGATGATCCCAGAGGTCTCATTGCTACTCACTATCTGAGGAAGGATGATATTCAACCCAATAAGGCTTGCAAGGAGTCACACTTGAGACACCCTCAGGGGCTAAGGGAGGCCAGCACCTGCAGCAAATCCACAGCGATATCATTATATCAAAAAGGGGGGTACTAGCTTAGTCCTAACATATCACCAAAGTGCCAGATGGATTCCCAATATTCATTAACAATGTGTATCTACATTGTAATGATATTATCTTAATGTTCATTGTTGGTATCTGGCTCCAAAAATGTATATCTTGTCAGTATATCAATGTATTATTGTGATAATATTAAAGGATAACATTTTTTTATGAACGATGAATAATTATTAAATATATACGTGAATGGTGTGCGTGTGTTGTGGGTGAGGTATGCATGAGTGGAATAATGAAATAAGAGGACTTATGTGAGCGTTGTAAAATGTGTGATATGATGTGCAAAATAAAGCATGATAAAATAAAGGACACAAATAGGTGATTAGTGAGAACTAATAATAATGAGGTGAATAAAGGATTAATGCATATAGAATCAATTGAGCTACAAATGTGATGCTGATTAAGCTGTGCAAGATTTATAAAGCTTATGTGTTTATGGGTAAAACAATATGTGATAGCAATCAGTGCAAAACCACAATGCCATATGTGAAAACATCCTAATTTACCTTGATAATGGTGTTGGTGCCGAGCACCATCAATGGTGTGCTATTAAATGCCTGGCAGTGGCTATTCAAGAATAAGCAAAAAATTAGACAAGCAATTATATTATATTTGAAAATGAAATAAATATATTTCAATAGGTGTAGCTTGAGCCACCCATAAGGGCAGACAAATCAAGAAGCTGGATAGCCTGACATATTATTGTAGCGTACTTACATTGAATCATTGGTATAAATGACCATCAACTCAGGAATGCACGGGATCATGTCTTGATCCTCATGACATTCATAACATCACATGTTAAATTGTCACCTATGGAGATTTTTAAGTACCGTAGTTTGACGCCATTTCATGAGCGTGCACAATTTTAAAGCATGACAATGTAAGGTATCTATTTACTCAGCATAACATCATATTTAATATTTTACAAATAAAATAGATTATATATTGTGGTTTTTTTTTTTTTTTACATTCATTGAATTGTATTTTTTTCCAAAAAAGTACGTTCGAAAAACCGCTGTGCAAATACCTTGTGACATAAAAAAATTGCAATGATTGCAATTTTTTTCCATAGGGTCTCTGCTAATATATATATATATATATATATATATATATATATATATATATATATATATATATATATATATATATATAATGTTTGGGGGTTATAAGTAATTTTTTTAGCAAAAAATACTGATTTAAACTTGTACACAAAAAGTGCCAGAAAAGGCTTGGTTATTGAAAAAGTGGTTATTTTAAATTTCAATAGGCTACTCTTTTTTATCTTGTTATTTCTAGCTAGAGCTCTGCTTAAATAGGTCATTTTTACCTTGATAGAGAACAACAACTTTATATACAAAAGAGCCCTTTTCTCTAAAAGTGCATAACGCAAAAAACATTTGTGCACTTAGCTAGAAACCACCTGTACAATTAACGACTTCAATACAGAGCACTTTCACCTCTTTCCTGCCCAGGCCATTTTTCAGCTTTCAGCGCTGTCGCGCTTTAAATGACAATTGTGCAGTCATGCAACACTGTGCCCAAATTAATTTTTAATTATTATCTTCACACAAATAGAGCTTTCTTTTGGTGATATTTAATCACTGCTGGGTTTTTTATTTTTTACAAAAAAAAAAAGAGACCGAAAGTTTTGCAAAAAAAAAAAAATACTTTTTTCTTAGTTTCTGTCAGTAAATAAGTAATTTTTCTCCTGATGTGCACTGATGAGGCTGCACTGATGGGCACTGATTAGGTGGCACTTATGGGCTCTGATTAGGTGGCACTGATGAAAAGGCATTAATATGCTGCACTGATGGGCACTGATAGGTGTCACTGATAGGCAGCACTGATGGACACTGATGGGCACTGATAGGCAGCACTGGTGGACACTGATAGGCGGCACTTATAGGCGGCACTGATGGGCACTGATGGGAGGCACAGAAGGGAACTGAAAGGCAGCACTGACTGGCATCACTAATGGGCACTGATTGGTGACACTGATGGGCAATGATTTGTGGCACTGGGGGGCTTTACTGTAATCAGGGCGCTGATGTCTCTCCTCGCCACACACTCTGTCAGTGTGAGGCGATGAGAGCCGATTACCAAGACTTCTGTATTTACATGTGACCGGCTGTGATTGGACACAGCCGATCACATGATTAAAGAGCCGCGCCATCGGCTCTTCACAGAGATCAGGGTCGCGCCGTGTCCCAAGAACACAGCGCGGGCATGTGAGAGCAGTCTTTCTGGGGCAACGTCATATGACGTCCACCCAGAATGAGAGCCACACTGTCCCTTTGATGATGGCAAGTGGTTAATGATGCAAGACTTTTCGAACATATTAGGATGGAATTGTGCAAAGATAATGTCAGTTGTGCACCTTTTGTTCCATGCAATATAATAATTTTGGTTTGCTGAAAAAAATAAAAAAATATTATGTATTTGGTTAGGCTTGTGACAGCTGTCTTAAAAAAAAGCACCAAAAAGCATTTTACACCTTTGTCAAATGTTTGATTTAAATACAGTATAAATAAAGCATACAGATACTACAGTGTGAAAGTAACATACAGTATATCCTGTATTGATATATTTGCAGCTTGCCATCAATATTTTTATCTGTCCACAGATCATGAACAACCAGTACATACGTGTGGAAATCTTTGCTTTGGAAACATGCGAACTTAAAAATGCTTGGGAACAGCGAATTCAAAAACAAAATGAAGCACGGCAAAACGAAGCAGCTAGACAACAGAA
This sequence comes from Lithobates sylvaticus, assembly GCA_028564925.1. NCBI lineage: Eukaryota > Metazoa > Chordata > Amphibia > Anura > Ranidae > Lithobates > Lithobates sylvaticus. The sequence continues at coordinate 286,320,393 of CM053026.1, forward strand.
AAGTGCCCTAAAAAGGTAAGATATTTTGACTTCTATACTAAGGTGTAAGACCTGTGTTCTATAGAAGCCAAAAACATTTCAATTCAGAACAACCTTCAGTAGACATATAACTAAAAACTGGCATGTAAAATGAAGACTATGTGCCTGGCCAGATAATTTTTTTACTACCACACTGATGAATGCTATTAACCACTTACCCACTGGGCACTTAAACCCCCTTCCTAACCAGACCAATTTTCAGCATTCGGTGCTCTCACACTTTGAATGACAATTACTCAGTCATGCAACACTGTACCCAAATGAATTTTGTGTCCTTTTTTTCACACAAATAGAGCTTTCTTTTGGTGGTATTTAATCACTGCTGGTTTTTTTAATTTTTGCCCTATAAATCAAAAAATACTGAAAATTTGGTAAAAAAAAAAAAATAATTATTTGTTTCTATTGCAGAGTATTGGCGAGTATTGGCAGAGTATTGGCGAGTATTGGCAGATTATTGGCAGAGTATTGCCGAGTATTGGCAGAGTATTGCAGTGTTGCACAGTATTGCACAGTATTGATAGAGTATTGCACAGTGGTGGCAGAGTATTGCACAGTGGTGGCAGAGTATTGCACAGTGATGGAAGAGCATGCACAGTGGTGGCAGAGCATTGCACAGTGGTGGCAGAGTAGGCAGTGTATTGCACAGTGGTGGCAGAGTATTGCACAGTGGTGGCAGTGTATTGCTGTCACTGACCAGCGCTGTGGGCACTACACATCCAGCCTAAGGATGAGCCCGGTGTTCGATTCGAACCCATGTTCGAATCGAGCACCGGGTGTTCGCTCGCTCGGCGAGCCCAGAACTATTGGGACCGCTCGCATCAAATTCGTGTGATGCGAGCGGCCCCGCAATGCATTGCGGCCCGCGCAGTGCAATGCTGGCTGATGATTGGCCAAGCATGCACTGTGACCCCGCATGCTTGGCCAATCACAGCGCCGGCAGCGAGGAGAGCCATAATTGGCTACAGGCAGGATGCCTGTAGCCAATTATAGCTCAGGGGCTTTAATACACGCCCCACGGTATAAGAGGCCGCCGCGGCGGCGGCCTCGCATATTATGTTTCACTCACAGTGTCAGCGTGTCAGTGTGCTGCTGACTGCTGACAACAATATGTTCTTTATTTCTGGGGATATGTGTGTGCATGCTGTTAGAACAGCATTGCAGTATCACATCTGGGGGGTGTCTATAGGTAGCCTGTGAAGGAGGGCAGGTTTCCTGTGCTTAGAACTTTCCCTGCAAAAAAGTGTCATTTTTGCAGGAAGAAAGCTATTTAAATCACTCGCGGCTAATGAATTGATGGCTCCTGTAACACAGAGAGCTGTCATTCATTAATAAAAAACAAAAAAAAAGCGTAGGGGTCCCCCCAAATTCAATAACCAGGCCCTTCAGGTCTGGGATGGATATTAAGGGGGATCCCAGCCAAAAAAAAAAAAAAAAAATGGCGTAGGGTCCCCCTCAAAATCCATACCAGACCCTTGAGGTCTGGTATGGATTTTAAGGGGAACCCTAGCCAAAAAAAATGGCGTGGGGTCCCCCTCAAAATCCATACCAGACCCTTATCCGAGCACGCAACCTGGCAGGCCGCAGGAAAAGAGGGGGGGACGAGAGCGGCCCCCCCTCTCGCCTGAACCGTACCAGGCCACATGCCCTCAACATTGGGAGGATGCTTTGGGGGTCTAAGACCCCTAAAGCACCTTGTCCCCATGTTGATTAGGACAAGGGCCTCTTCCCCACAACCCTGGCCGGTGGTTGTGGGGGTCTGCGGGCGGGGGGCTTATCGGAATCTGGAAGCCCCCTTTAACAAGGGGACCCCCAGATCCCGGCCCCCCCCCTGTGTGAAATGGTAAGGGGGTACAAAAGTACCCCTACCATTTCACCAAAAAAGTGGCAAAAATGGTAAAAAGGACAGGAGACAGTCTTTGACAATTCCTTTATTAAAATCTTCTTTCTTCTTTCTTCATCCTTCGGTTTCTTCATCTTCTCCTTCCTTCATCTTCTTCCATCTTCTTCTTCCATTTTCTTCTTCCTCCGATCCGCTTCTTCTTGCGCTGGTCTTCTCGTCCTTCTCGTCCGGCATCTTCTTCCGTCGGCGTCGGCGTCGGTGTCTCTGTCTCTTCTTGGGCCGCTCCGCGCAATGGGAGGCTCCCGCTGTGTGAGGCTCCGCTCCGTCTGACAGGTCTTTTATAATGGAGGGCACCTGGTGACCCCGCCCCCTCTGACGCACAGGGACGTCATGGGGAATTCCATGATGGCTTTCCCCATGATGTCAGAGGGGGGCGGGGTCACCAGGTGCCCTCCGTTTTAAAAGACCTGTCAGATGGAGCGGAGCCTCACACAGCGGGAGCCTCCCATTGCGCGGAGCGGCCCAAGAAGACACCGACACCGACGCCGACGCCGACGGAAGAAGATGCCGGACGAGAAGGACGAGAAGACCAGCGCAAGAAGAAGCGGATCGGAGGAAGAAGAAAATGGAAGAAGAAGATGGAAGAAGATGAAGGAAGGAGAAGATGAAGAATCCGAAGGATGAAGAAAGAAGAAAGAAGATTTTAATAAAGGAATTGTCAAAGACTGTCTCCTGTCCTTTTTACCATTTTTGCCACTTTTTTGGTGAAATGGTAGGGGTACTTTTGTACCCCCTTACCATTTCACACAGGGGGGGGGCCGGGATCTGGGGGTCCCCTTGTTAAAGGGGGCTTCCAGATTCCGATAAGCCCCCCGCCCGCAGACCCCCCCCCCCACAACCACCGGCCAGGGTTGTGGGGAAGAGGCCCTTGTCCTAATCAACATGGGGACAAGGTGCTTTAGGGGTCTTAGACCCCCAAAGCATCCTCCCAATGTTGAGGGCATGTGGCCTGGTACGGTTCAGGCGAGAGGGGGGGCCGCTCTCGTCCCCCCCTCTTTTCCTGCGGCCTGCCAGGTTGCGTGCTCGGATAAGGGTCTGGTATGGATTTTGAGGGGGACCCCACGCCATTTTTTTTGGCTAGGGTTCCCCTTAAAATCCATACCAGACCTCAAGGGTCTGGTATGGATTTTGAGGGGGACCCTACGCCATTTTTTTTTTTTTTTTTTGGCTGGGATCCCCCTTAATATCCATCCCAGACCTGAAGGGCCTGGTTATTGAATTTGGGGGGACCCCTACGCTTTTTTTTTTTCATTTTTTTTTTTTTTTATCAATGACTTTTTTTTATGAATGAGTTTCAATGAATCACTGTTCTCTGTGTTACGGGAGCCGTGAATTAACATTAGCCGCGAGTGATTTTAAATAGCTTTTTTACTTTCAAAAATGACACTTTGCGCAGAGACAGTTCTAAACACGGGAAACATGCGCCCCTTTACAGGCATACTATAGACACCCCCCAGGTACGAAATTTAAAGGAATATTACACTTTTATTGTTTCAATTTAAGCATTATTAAAATCACTGCTCCTGAAAAAACGGCCGTTTTTAAAAAAATTTTTTGCATTGATACATGTCCCCTGGGGCAGGACCCAGGTCCCCAAACACTTTTTATGACATTAACATGCATATTAGCCTTTAAAATGAGCACTTTTAATTTCGAACGTTCGCATCCATTATAACTAATAGGGTTCTAAAGCTCGCACGGACTTTAGGTCCGTTCGCGGGTTCTGGTGCGAGCCGAACGGGGGGGTGTTCGGCTCATCCCTAATCCAGCCCACAGCGCTGGTTCCATCTCATCCCTTTCCGCTTCTCCCCTCTCACTGTATCGATCGGTACAGAGAGGGGAGGGAGGAACCGGCGTCATGACATGACGCCGGTTTGTGTACATGTGATCACTCCATCATTTGACGGAGCGATCACGCGGTAAACGGCCGCTATCAGCGGCTGTTTACTGTGATCCGTGATGCAGTTTCTGTGTGATGACGTTTCTGGGAGGACGTCCACTCAGGATAAGCCGACCGTGCTGTAGCCGTCTTTCAGCTATGGCCCGGTCGGCATGTGGTTAAAGTAACCATAACATCCTTTAGCATAAAGTTTGTATGCCTACTTACATCTTTGTGGTACATTAAAGTGGTTGTAAACCCTTACAAACCACTTTGACCTACAGGTAAGCCTAGATTAGGGCTTACCTGTAGGTCCAATAAATATCTCCTAAACCTACATGGTTTAGGAGATATTTAGAAAAAAACAGGCATCACTGTCTACGGCGCATGCACCGTAGACAGCGGCGCTCAGGCGCACTGAGCATGCCGAGATCAAGGCAATATGCCGCTCTCGTCCGCATGCGCGGGAGCGACGTCATCGCCGCTCCAGTGAATGACAGCGATGGAGCAGCGAGACCCGGAAGTCACTCCGGGATTGATGGCGGCGGAGGAGGTCATGGACGAGGGTTGCTTCGGGGGCTTCATTCTCAGGTAAGTTATTCATAATGAGCTAGCTCATTATGCCTTTGCCTTGCAGGTTCCGTTTTTTTTTTTTCTTTTTTTGAAGGAGACTTTACGTCCTTTTTAATACACATGCTTTAACATGTATTATGTCATGCATTGATGGGTGTTGCTTTAAGACAGCTAATTGAAAGCAATGAGCTGCCAAAGCACCAAACCATCCTGAAAACCAAATATACCACAAAATGTGTGACACAATGCACTATGGTGTGTTATGGCACTACAACACAGGAATGTGTGTAATGTGCAATGCTGTGCTTTACCATAATGCACATATATAAATGTGCTTTTGCTGACAGAAAAATGGATGCAGTCATCAATGACTTCCCTCTAAAAATGCTAGCTACCAAGCTATTATGCTGGTCTGCTGGCTTCAGGGCTGGATCTAGCCTGTCTGATGTGGGGGTGCAGTAAAAAATGTCAGGGGGTCAGAGGATAGGAGGTTAGCAGAGCGGTGTATGGAGACAGCAGGGCAGTGTACAGGGTTTCAATAGGGAAGTATATAGTGGGTCAGCAGGGCAGTGTACAGGGGGTCAGTAGGGCAATGTAGAGTGGACCAGCATGGCAGTGTGCAAGGGGTCAGCAGGGGAAGCATAGAAGGTCAGCAGGGCAGTGGGGGGTGGATAACAGAATCTGGGAATCCAGCCAGAATCAGAATCCAGCCATGGCTGGCTTCAGTACTTTATGAGTCGCTGACCCTAAACAAAGTCAGAGTTACATCTAAAATCCTTATCTACATACTCGTTCTGGGTTAGTAGCTCAAAGTAATGGAGCAAGAGAATCAGCCTGAAGTCAGCACAACTAGTATTTACGGAATGGTAAGACAGCAGTGCAACCTCTGAGCTTGTCTCAGAGAAAATTATCTTTGAGGTCACTACAAACAACAATAAACCAAAGCAACCAGAATTCATATTTATAGTGGGGTTTCATGTTCAAACAGTGAGCAAATAAAAGACAGTCCATTCAAGAATTGTTGATTTTTATTTGTCAGAAAAGTCCGTAAAAAAGTTTCTTTTCACATGTAGGATAGGTCCTGCACAACTCCACAAGGGTAGTACAGGTGTCTTGCCGGCTCTGTACGTCATATGTTAACATCACAGACAGGCCTGAGGACGGTTCACACTGGTGTGACATATGCTCCGACTTTGGGAGCACATGTCACATGACTTGTATAAATCAATGGTTCCCTATGAGAGCCATCTTAACTGGTCCAACTTGTGTCGGTCCGACTTTGAAAAAGGTTCCTGCACTACTTCGTTCTGACTTGGGCACAATTTCAGCCCATTGATTTGAATGTAAGTTGCATACAAGTCGGATCATAAAATTAACTGATCCGACTTGTGGAATTCTCTGAAGATCCTAAAGAGGGATGCCAAATGTAAAAGAAAAAATGGCGTAGGGTTCCCCCCAAAATCCATACCAGACCTTAACTGAGCAGCCTGGCAGGTCAGGAAAGGGGGGACAAGCGAGCGCCCCCGACCATACCAGGCTACATGATTTTGGGGGACCCATGGCATTTTTTTTTATTTTGGCACATGGTTCCCCTCAAAATCCATACCAGACCTGAATGGGCCTGGTATGGATTGGGGGGGGGGGGCTCTCACATTGTTTTGTTTTTTTTAAACAGTACATTTTTTTAATTTCAAAAAATTCAAATAAGGATAGAAGGTACAATCTGCTTATCCCTCATACACAATTAAAGTGGAAGTAAACCCATTGCTTTAACAGTTTCAAAGAAAAAGGCATGCCGGGAATGCTAACTGCACATTGGCTGTGCTCTCAACCAAACTGTCAAACCATCCAATGGCTGGTGTCATAACGGATCACATGTGCAGCACCGTGGCAGTTGAAGATTAAACAAAGGCAAAGATGGCAGCTTCCTTGGCTGAAAACGATAGGAGGGTTTACTTCCACTTTAACAATACAATCCAATAAAAGAATGGGTTCCAGAGTCAAGTATAAGTCTAAATCTTTAAACATTGGAGCTCTGACAACGCAAAGGAATTAATACAACAATCCAAAAAGTGAATATTACCCCCCCCCCCCCCCCCAACCTCCAGTAGTACTCAAAAGTACCAACTATAACCCTAAGAAAGAAAAGTACAATGCCTTGCAAAAGTATTCACCCCCTTAAAATATCTTCATTAACCACTTGTCTGCCAGGGGATTTTTTTTTAATTTTTCAAAGGTTAAAATCTGCAATTTTTTTTTTCTTCTAGACATTACTTTAAACTCCCAAATGATATATTTTCTTAAAGCGGAGGCCCTGGAGAATAGCAATTGCAATTTTTTTATGTTGCAAAATATTTGCGCAGCAATTTATCAAACATATTTTCAAGAACAAATACAGTGCCTTGCAAAAGTATTCACGCCCCTTGACATTTTTCGTGTTTTGTTGCCTCAAAATGGAATTAACATGGATTGTTTGAGGATTTGCATCATTTAATTTACAGAACATGCCCACAACTTTGAAGATGTTTTTTTTTTATTGTGAAGCAAACAACAAATAGGACAAAATAACAGAAAAAGTAAATGTGCATAATTATTCACCCCCCTAAAGTCAATACTTTGTAGAGCCACCTTTTTTGAATAAGTCTCTATGAGCTTGCCACATCTTACCACTGGGATTTTTGCCCATTCCTCCTTGCAAAACTGCTCCAGCTCCTTCAAGTTGGATGGTTTGCGCTTGTGAACAGCAATTTTTAAGTCTGACCACAGATTTTCTATTGCGTTGAGGTCTGGGCTTTGACTAGGCTATTCCAACACATTTACATGTTTCCCCTTAAACCACTCAAGTGTTGCTTTAGCAATGTGTTTGGGGTCATTGTCCTGCTGGAAGGTGAACCTCCATCCTAGCCTCAAATCACACACAGAGTGGTACAGGTTTTGCTCAAGAATATCCCTGTATTTAGCACCATCCATCTTTCCCTCAACTCTTACCAGTTTCCCAGTCCCGACTGCTGAAAAACATCCCCACAGCATGATGCTGCCACCATCATGTTTCACTGGGGATGGTGTTCTTTGTGTGATGTGTTGTGTTTGCGCCAGACATAACGTTTTCTTTGGTCTCATCAGACCATAGCACCTTCCTCCATACAATTTGGGAGTCTCCCACATGCCTTTTCGCAAACTCAAAACATGCCATTTTGTTTTTTGCTGAAAGTAATGGCTTTCTTCTGGCCACTCTGCTATAAAGCCTAACTCTATGGAGCGTACGGCTTATTGTCATCCTATGTACATATACTCCAGTCTCTACTGTGGAACTCTGCAGCTCCTCCAGGGTTAGCTAAGGTCTCTGTGCTGCCTCTCTGATTAATGCCCTCCTTGCTCGGTCCGTGAGTTTTGGTGTGTGGCCGTCTCTTGACAGGTGTGCTGTTGTGCCATGTTCTTTCCATTTGGTTATGATAGATTTGATGGTGCTCCTAAGGATCATCAAAGATTTGAATATTTTTTTATAACCTAACCCTGACTTGTACTTCGTAACAACATTGTCCCTTACTTGTTTGGAGAGTTCCCTGGTCTTCATGGCAGTGTTTGGTTAGGGGTGCCTCTTGCTTAGATGTTGCAGCCTCTGGGGCCTTTCAAAAAGGTGTGTATATGCAATGACAGATCATGTGACACTTAGATTGCACACAGGTGGACATCATTTCACTAATTATGTGACTTCTGAAGGTAATTGGTTGCACCAGAGCTTGTTATGGGCTTCATAACAAAGGGGGTGAATACATATGCACATGCTAATTATATTTTTTTTATTTCCGAAAAATAGTTTTATGTATATATTTTTCTAATTTTACTTCACCAACTTAGACTATTGTGTTCGGATCTATCACATATAATTCAGATTAAAAAAACATTGAAGTAAAGGCTGTAATGTAACAACATAGGTACAAAGCCAAGGGGGTGAATACTTTTGCAAGGCACTGTATCTTAGAAAGAGTAGCAAGAACTAGAAAAGAAAGAAAAAGAGAGAGAGAGATCAGAAGCAGGCTGACATTAGGTTGTAAATGAGAGATGCATATATCTGGCCCATGAATCACAAATATTTTCAAGGTTGTTAACCTTTTATACCATTCCAGAAGCTGTGAATCCTTGGACACTTCCACCAAATATGATACATAGACCCTGACATATAAAACCCTCAGAAGCACACTGGGGTGACAGAGGAATACATTTTTGCCAGCCTCGTCTGAACCAGATACCAGTGGGTAATAACATTTAAGTTAGCTTCTACTAAGGCATCATTCAGGACACCAGAAAAGGATTGGGATAAACATTTATGCCACACATCAAGGTCTTTTTTCCTCCTCTAGATCCCTCTCCCAGTCTAACATATGAGAAAATTTGGAGTGCCCAGCAGCAACCCATATATAAGAGAAATGCCACCTCACTGCCCTGAATCCTGCATACACCATTTTATATATTGGGTAACCTGGTATTGTTCCTGCCCCACTGGTCGTAGAGATCCTAAAAAATTGGAGATTTGGAAAAACTGGAAGCGCTTTGCAGGAGGCAATACCAGAGTTTCCTCACAGAAGCATAGAGTAAATAGCTCCTGTGCTTGGAAAAAATGCCAGATTCTGTAAAGCCCCTTTTCGAGCCACCCCCTAAAAGACTTAGGGCACTTCCAGCTTCCGGCATCGCATGTAGTGGAAGTGTGAGACTGCGGCTCTGGCAGGTGACGGCTATTAAACCGGCAACAGCCTATCAGGTACGACTCCCGGCTCACATCACCCTATGGAGCGATATTTAATATCGGGCAGCCCAGGCACAGTACAAACTACAGATCCTGATCCCTCTTTTACTCGGCTCACAAGTGGCCAAAATGGCTGACAGCTACCTCACAAGCCCTGCATCACAAGCAGCACAAGCTGCTCAACCACCCCAAGCTGCCGCCGAAGACCAGTATAATAAAATAGCCCATCCTTTGGCAGCTCTACTCTCTCCCACAATCACCTAAGCTGTGGACAGGGCAGTCACAGCAGGGATTGACCAGCTCCGGAGGGAGCTTCAAGGGCGGGCTGGCAGACTCAATGTAGCAGAGCAACGCATAGCAGACTTAGAGGAGGAGGCATTGAGCACTCATGAGACAACACTCCAGGCATCCCAAACCCAGCAATACATATTGGAAAAATTAGACGACCTGGAAAACCGCTCGCAACGCAATAATCTTAGAATTATAGGCCTCCCAGAGTCCTACAACATATGTGTTGGAAAGAGTCCACCGAGTGGGAGCCCCGGCCAACGACTGACGCTCCCCCCGCCCGATCGTCATAAGATACCTCAACTACTGGACAGGGTAGCCATCTTGAAATCCTTTTGGAATGCTAACTCCTTCCCATTGGAGGGGCACATGCTGCTCATATTTTCTGATTACTCACAAGAAGTTTCCCGCAAGCGGAAAGCTTTTCAACCTATCTGCTCTGCCCTCCACCTCAAGAGGGTGAAATTCACCTTGGCATACCCAGCTATTTTATGCCTCACTGAACAAGCAGGGGAGACAAAATCATTCTCCCACCCAGATGAAGCAGCCTCTTATCTCCAGACACAGCTACACATCCAACAGGTGCTTTCTCCAATGTAAACTAGCCGATACCCCGAAGGCCCTAGGGAGCAATGCAACCCACGTAAGGATCCACCAAAAAGATTTCACTACTCCAATAACCTGGGTTCTCCTAAACACTGTTGAAGAGCCTCATATGGATCCCTGAGAGTTCGAGCCTTTCCTCCTCTTCCTGGTCTCCAAGGATCTACACGCTCGTAACACTTACATGACTATTCAGGTTCCTTATTAGCATAAATTTATAGTTGTTTAACTACTATTGATTTTATCTTCTATGACAGCCTTTCTGGAGTCGTGCGATTGTGGTTTTCCATATGCACTGACCAGCACCAGTAGGTGTCTTTCAAATACCTAATCACCCCCACTGAACAAACAACCTGACGGATGCAAATGGACATACTAACCAAATTCCCTTCTCCGGTAACGCTGTCCTTGGTGAATTCTACTTGTGGAAGAAAAGTCAACTTTGGTCTTTACCCCCTCTGTTCTTTATTGCTGTTTCTCTATACACCTATCAGACTCTTCACCCCTCACTGAGCGCTTATATCCCCCCTCCCGCTATCACCCATGACCCAGATCGCATAAACACCATACGGGATCCCTAAAGGACAAAACATACCTTACGCTAACCCAGGCCCATTTCCCCCTGACACAATGAAAATCATATCGTGGAAAGTCAAATGTCCCCGCACAAGCATTTGGCAATGCTCTGCCACTTAAAAAGACTAATAGCGGACATAGCACTCCTCTAGGAGGCTCATCTCCTTTCAGCTGACTTCTGGTGCATGCGCAAATTATGGGTGGGCCAAACTCATGGCTCTGCCTCTACTAAAGGTAAACTAGACCACAAAAATCTTCCCTACGAAGTTGTGTCACCTGCACACAATGAGAATGGACGCCTCTCAACCCTTCACCTTTGCATTTCCAACAAACACCTCATAGCCACTAACATCTACGCACCCAGCTCCCCCACCAAATCCTTCTTTCAGGCGGTCACTGCACACCTAGCCCGCTATCTACTATACCCCCTCCTATTAGGAGGTGACTTTAACGCTGTGATGGATACACAAGAGGACAAATGCAAGGCACTACCGACCCTTCAACCTCCCCCTCAATCCACTACAACTCCACTAACTTCCTTTGCAACAGCCCTCCAGCTTAGGGACCCATGGCGCTTAGCTCACCCGGAAGGCAGGGAATACTCCTATTACTCACCCCCCCACCACACTCTATCCAGGATTTATTACCTATTATGCAATTCTGCGCTACTAACCAAAATCTCAGAAACACTTAACCCTGACATTGCAATCTCTGACCATGCCCCCGATTTGATAAAATTACATGACTTCAGCCCTCTACCACATTAGAAAATGGCGCTTCCCCCTATTCTTGGCCCGAAATCCCGACCTTCAGAAAACTATACATGAGACCTGGTCAGACTACGAGCTGACTAATGCCCCGCAATGCCCTGACCTCAACTTGTTCTGGGATGCAGGCAAAACCATCCTACGCGGTAGGATCATCGCTTTTGCCACTATGTACTGGGTCTGATCTTTATTATGATGATGCATTTTATATTATGTTGATTCTTTTAAAACGCTCTACATTTTTTATGTATATATTATCTCTCAAATTAATTTTGTTATATTATATTTATACTTTATTTCAATTTCTTTTTGTGGAAAGATATGTTGTGCCTTTAAAGTCCACCAATCAGGGGAAATTTTCTTCTTTCTATGTACAAAAGGTAGGTTCTTACAAATTTACGTGAAGCCAGCGATCGCCTCAGACTCCTCCAAGCACAGCTATCACGGAGCAATACCACAAACCATAAGAATTGGCGAAAAGCCAAAACAAACATCAAACGATGGATGGAAGCTCAATAACGTATACATAAATCTTATTCTGACCTTCATTGCCATAAGTTTTGGGAACAAGTCAGGGAAACTGCTAGCGAAGCTGTGCGAGGGAGCACATGTTCCCACACACATAACTCCCCTAAAAGATTCCCAAGGAAACTTATGCTCCTCTCCCAATGACATAAGCTCTATCCTTGAACAATATTACACATCTCTATATAGCCCAGGCCCCTCTAACCCAGACGCTGCAAAACATTTTTTACAGAAGATCCCTCTTCCTCAAATCGATTCCACCCTCCTTGATCAATGAAATTTTCTGATCATTGAGCCAGAAATTCACAAAACAATCTCCTCTTTTGTCAACGGGAAAGCCCCAGGCCCAGATGGGTACACCCCCGAGTTCTTCAAGCTCACAGCACATACAATAGTCCCCACCCTGGTGAGGGTCTACCAAACGATTCTCCAGGTTCGGGGATTACCTCCCTTCAGGATATCAAGCCCACATAAAGCTGATAGCCAAGAAAGGTAAATATCCCTCTGAACCCAGCTCCTACAGACCCATCTCACTACTTTACCTAGACTCTAAGATCCTTTCCAAGATCATGGTCAATAGATTGGCCAAAATCATGCCCACCCTTATCCACCCGGCTCCAGCTGGCTTCACCCAAGGCATCCTCCAATATCTGCAAAACATGCCAAGTCTAACACCAGTAAAGACATAGCCATAATCTCCCTTGATGCGGAGAAAGCCTTTGACAATGTCAGCTTTCCCTGGTTGTCCTCAGTCCTGCAATATCTAGGTTTTACAGGTCCCTTCCTCCTCTTAATAAATACAATGTATGCTGCCCCAACAGCAAACATAGTAGAAGCTGGCCTTGTCTCAAAAACTGTAAAACTATATAAAGGCACCAAACAGGGATGCCCACTTTCCCCACTACTCTTCAGTCTGGCCCTAAAACCACTTTCCCGTTACTTCCTCTCCCATCCCTCCCTACATAGAGTCCAAATAAGTCAACAGGATCTCTGCCTAGCCCTATTTGCAGACAACATACTCAATCTCTCCTCTAACTAAACTTTCACAAGTTTAGGGGACTTTCAGGTCTACGTATACAATTCACCAAAAGTGAGATCCTTCCTCTGTTTCATTTTAGAACTCCCTCCTCATGGACTACCTCTTTCATCTCTAGCAAATACATACCTATTTAGGGATAAAAATTGGAAAAACTCCTTTTTCCTTATATAATCTCAATTTCACCCCAGTAATCTCTAAAATAATAAGCGAATTGGAGACATGGGTGGATCGCCCCATCTCCCTATTTGAGAGGTGACACCTATTTAAAATGGTCAGCTTTGCCAGACTTCTATACCCTCTTCAAACAATACCCCTGCTCCTACGACACAAAGATATAAAAAAAAATTACAAAAATCCTTAGCACACTTTTTCTGGCAGAGACGGCACCCCCGCATTGAACTGAACAAACTAGTCCTCCCGAGGAGCGAGGGGGGAGCCAACCTCCCTAATATTAGAGTGTATAATTTATCTTGTCTCCTAAGAATATGCCTAGACTTGATCTCCCACACCTCCAGATACGCCAACTATGACCTGGAATCCCAATTGGCTACCCCTTACTGCCTGCCAGCTCTCCTTCACTGCAAACTGTGGTCCATCCCTCCTAACCTCCGCCAAAACCTGTTATTCAGATACATGCTGATCGCCTGGCAAGAGGTCAGACGCAAATTTAATTTTTTTCCATAGGTACCTCTATACCTCCTAATTCATGAGAATCCCTCCTTCCCATCTGCTATGTCTCACTCTGGATTCAAAACCTGGGCCCACAGGAAGCTACTGCACTTTAATCAACTTTTTGACACGAATACAGGCAATGCTAGACTGATCTCCCAAATCTTGACATAATTTGAGCTCCCACACCACCACTTTTTGTTCATTCATCAAGTTGTACAACATGTTACAAGTCTATGTCCGAACCAACTTCAACGCTTCCGCAATTCCTTTCTGGACTCTTTACTGGAACAGCAACAATTTAAGATCTCAGACGTTTACAAACCTCTCAGTACCCACCTCAGCAAGCATCTACAGGCATCATCTGTCACTTCTTATAACTTGGACCTCAACTCTTCAGAAACAGTGAGCTGCATCATAATTATGACTCTGGCATAAACAACAATTCAAAATAATGCACCGCGCATACATCCCTTTACCTGCCTTCAACACAACAACCCCACAAACACAAATGTCCTCTGTGTGACCAGGAAGGTCCTTCTTTACTACACAGACTTTGGCTTTGCCCTCACATCTCTTCCTTCTGGAGTCAAGTCGAAGACCTCGCCTTTAAAGTCATTGGACGCCCCCCCTAAGATAACATTTTCCCTCTGCTTTTTGGTAACCTGAAAATCCCTGCTTTAAAACTCAACAAGCAATCAACCGGCACAAAAAGGTCTGGTTGTCAACATGCTTCATGCCAACCAGATGAGCAATACTCCAAAAATGGTCCTCTCCCAGCCCCCCTACAATCCAGGAAAAAATGAACTCATACCCCTGCTGGACAAGGAAAAACTTGTTACATGTCTAGCCATGTTTGCCTGTTGGACAAACACACCGATTTCAGCGCAAATGGTCTTCTTTCATCGCTATAACACTACCAACTATCCATCATCCTGGTACCCTATCCTCCTCTTCTGCAACTACTGGACCCCCCCCCCCCCCCCCCTCCCTACAGATATATTTTCTGCAGATATATTTTCTTTTTAAGGTCTATTTGTGGAACTCACCAACCTATGGCTGAACTCGGTGGCTCCCACATCACCCTTTTCATCACCCCACCAGCTTCTAACCTCAATAGGAGCCTTCTTTCCACTTCAATGACGTATGAACTGGTACTACTCCATGGTAAACCCCACCCTCACACCACCATCATCTCTATGGCACCCAATGGTAACAGGGGTCGACGACTATCTTGCCAATAAAACAACCCACATGCTCCTCTTCAGTCATATGATCCATCCATAGTCTCCAAGTTATTGTTCATTACAAATGTTAGCTTCTCACCATCTGATTATTTATGTCATTATAAGTCCCCTCTGGGTCACGGACCTGGTGTCACTGCTTCCCTCCCAGGAGGTATGAGATCAGAGCCCCATATCAATTTCCTCCCCTTTCTCCCTCCTGGTTGGAGCAGAGGAGAGGTGTTGCAAAAGGGATTGGAATAATATCCATCCACTCCTTATACTTGCTCTGTAAGGTTAATTGTCTATTAGTTACATCTCCTTACTCAGTTCTTTCAACTTATATTTCTAACCTGACCTGAATGTTTACATGCACGCAGAACTTTACGATTTTTTGTTGTCAGACTACTAAATCTTCAGTGTATGCCTCCATATGATTTTTCCTAATCTGTAACTTTATCCCGTTCATGTTGCAAAATCAAATAAAGCATTTAGAAAAGTTGATTTACTAAAGGCAATTAGACTGTGCACTTTGAAAAGTGCAGTTGCTCCAGAGCTTAGTAAATGAGGTAAGGCTTCCTTTTACAAAGAATACCCAATCATAGGAAGGAAAATAAAAGAGAAACAGCATATTTGCTTGCACATGATTGGATGATGGAAGTCAGCAGAGCTTCTGCTCATTTACTAAGCTCTGTAGCAACTGCTCTCGAATTTGGTCAGGCCCCTTCCTACCAGGGATGAACCCCATCTGATCCTTATGTATATACAAACTAATAAAAGATGACAGACAATCTGCCAATATTTTAGTCATAAGTTTCAGGTCATTATTAATCAGTGAGTTGTATTGGGCGAACAGTTATAGTTTAACAGTTTGAGCCAAGCAAAAGTTCAGCCTGAACATCGCCTGTTTGCCTGTTCATGTGTGCCCTAAAATGCACTGTGTGCTTCACAGTGCATTCTAGGGTCCTAATTGGATGAAGCCTTGCACCTGACGGCTGGTCAGGTGCAAGGCTTTGCCAATTAGGACACAGAGCACTGTCAGAGCCCTGATTGCACAAAGTGATGATGACTTTCTCCAATCACGGCTCAGTGCTCATAGTCCTACCTCACACTATAAAAGGTTCCTTCCTATAGGAAGCTTTTGCAGTGTGTTGGAGTGGAGATAGATAGAACAGAGCTCAGTTTGCTACTAGCGAGTTAGTGTGTTTGCTTATTGTGACTCTGAGTGCAGAGTGTTAGTGTAGTGTTAGTATAGTGTGTCAGTATAGTGTGTCAGTATAGTTGCTGTACCACAATGGCAGGTTCCCAGTCGCTAATTCTTTGCACATAAGGCCACTCCAGCTCTGTACTGCTGACACGTAGTCCAGCAAGCATGGTCAGAGACAATATATTTAGTTCACAGCACACTGGGTAACTGCTTGCAACTAGGAAGGATGCAGGACAGGGCTCAGTGCTGGAGCTTGTTTTGCCGCCACATCTCCATACAGCTGGTGGGGATGATGCAAGCTCTTTCAGCTCCACCCCTCCTCCTCCATGCCCTCTTCTGCTGGATTGTCCTATGAATCCCAAGTACCCCTAAGCATTTAAAGTGCCATTCAACAAGTCAGGCTAAAAGATGCCATGCAGTGCTTTAGCTGGTCAGTTTAGGGGACAGGAGCCACACCGCAGGAGAGATTCCTTCAGCTCTGCTGGGGCAGGCCCAGAGGTGGTTCATGCCATGGAAGCTTGAGCCAAGAATGGTGGTGTGCGATAATGGCACTAACCTTCTGTCCACCCTTTAACATGTCCTCAATTTGGTGGTGTAGCTTTTTCTTAAACAGGTACCCAGGGTTGCAAGATCTTCTAATGCCACGTACACACGACCAGACTTTTCAACAGCAAAGGTCCGACGGAACAAATCCGTCAGACAATTCGATCGTGTGTGGGCTCCATCAGACTTTTGCTGTCGAAAAATCTGACAGACTTTAAAAATAGAACATGCTTCAAATTTTACTGCCGGAACTCCGCTGGACCCAGTTCCTATCGAAAAATCTGCTCGTCTGTGTGCTAGTCCGACGGACAAACAACGACGCTAGGGCAGCTATTGGCTACTGGCTACGAACTTCCTTATTCTAGTCCAGTTGTACGTTCGAATCCGTCGGACTGTGTGATTGTGTGTGGCCAAGTCCGTTCATTCAGACCGTCGGACCTAGTCCGTCGAAAAGTCTGCTCGTGTGTACACTCATGTGTACGTGGCATTAGGCAGGCCAGAAGAGTCTGTAGCCATTTCAGACACAGCCAGTGTTTGGTTGGCTGAAATTCAGAGGGAATTCCACCTGCCTGTAAACCGTCTGATTTGTGACATGCCTACCAGGTGGAATTCAACTTTGGCAATGCTGTAACACATGCAGCAGAAGGCCGTTAATGAGTACCTGTGTGAGTATGGCCCAAGGACAGGCTCAGGGCAGCTCAGCTTTTTTTTCCCCATGCCAATGACTGCTGATAAAGGAGGCATGCACTGTACTGTCACCATTTGAGGAAGCGACAAGGATGGTGAGCTGTGACAATACATGCATCAGTGACACAATCCCTCTTGTGTTACTGCTGGAGCATACTCTGCGTGGCATTATGGACAGGGCATTTTGAGGCAGAGAAGCATGATGGAGGGGGACTTCCTTTCCTGTCAAGGCTGCTCTATGCAGACACCATTCTTTTGCGACGCCACAGAACACACAAGAGGAGAGGGAGGAGAAGAAAGAGGATTCTGGCAGTTTTGGAGGCATAGAAGCAGAGGAAGACATACGTCAAACCTTAAGGGATGGTTTTCAGTTCCCAGAAACCTTGGGAGTAGTATGTGGCTGGGAGGAGGCAGTTCCAGATACTGTAATCCTCAGTGACCCAGAGGAGTCTGCTTCTCATGCCTCCACAAACTTGCGGTGCATGGGCTACCTTATTCTTCAAAGCCTGCAAAAGGACCTGAGAATTTGTGACATCAAGGAGAAGGATCATTATTGGTTGGCAACCCTTCTTGACCACCGTTACAAGGAGAAAATCTCGGAAATCATCCTGGATTTTCCTGGATATTTCATCCTTACAGGATGAAATATCTTGAGGACATCTTAAAGAGGAGCTTATGTAATGCCTTTCCAGGTTACAGTCTCATGGAAAAGCTACTTTTGAGGCTTCTGTTGGTCAAAGGAGGAGCGGTGGAGAAGGGGGTCGCCTCAGTGATGCATTTCAAAATTTTTTAGTCCTCGGAACCCAGGGCTGACAGCTTTAAGATCTTATCAGCAGTGTCTGCATTATGTGGTAGAAGATTGTCTAGGGGTGATTATCTAGACTTGGATAGCTTTCCAGTAGACAATCCACTGGGTTTCTGGGTCATGAGAATAGACCACTGGCCAGAACTTGCTAAGTATGCAATTAAGCTGCTGGGCTGCCCTGCATCCAGTGTGGTTTTTGAGTGAGCATTTAGTGCTGCGGGATGTTTTGTGACAGATAAAAAAGCGCGTCTGTCTACAGACTCTATTGACCCGATGCAATGATATTTGTCAAAATGAATCAGTCCTGGATTAGCAGCAGCTGTCGCTGATTAAGTGTTATTGGGATCTCGAATCTCTGCAAGACTGTCTAGGCTGCCTAGCTTTGTGGGTGTTGATTTTATCTTGACATTTTTTGGTATAGGTTTCATGGGCACAAAGAACACCCAAAGACCAATTTTTTCATACCTGTTTGACAGGAGCATCAAATTTCTATTTTTTACAGCAAGGCCTATTCCTGCTTTCATCAAGAGTACCTCTAGAAGGCTACGGGTGAAGGCACCACCAATACCCAAAGACCAATTTGTTCCACAACTGTGTGAGGCAGGGGCATATCTGCTGCGAGGCAAACAAGGTTTGGTGGCATTTTTCAGGGTGAGGCAGTGCCGCCCACAGGCAGAAGGGACCAGTGGCAACACTTAAAGGGGGTCAAGTGGGCAAGATCGGAAAGGTCTCAGCTTGGATGGGCTCAGGCAGGGTGGCAGTCTTGGCTGAGCTGGGCTGGGCTGGACTCGGCTTGGCTATGCAGTCTCGGCTGCGTTCCAGCGAGGGGTGGTCTCGGCTGGGCTGTACTTTGGCGGGGCGGCGGTCTCGGCTGGGCTCGGGCAGGGCGCTCTGTGTATGCGAGCAGTGGGGCAGATGAAATTACTGTGACAAGTGAGCTATATACTGTATGTCGGTGCCTACATATGGCATAGTCTCATGTGAGTGCATATTTTATACAAGCTTTATTTATGAATATTGAATAAAATCTTCTACTCTATATACCTCCTTCCAATTTTTCCACAACTGTTTGACAGGGGCATCACATTTCAATTTTTTACAGCAAGGTCAATTATTGCTTTCATCAAGAGTACCGCTATAGGGTTACGGCACCAACTCCCAAAGCCCAATTTTTCCTCACCGGTCACTTCTATCCAAAGTCTGCGAAAGAGACACCAGACTTTATCTAAAAAAAAAAATGTTAATTGTGTTCCGAGTGTACTATAATTTGGCTTCTTCACATAAGGCTTGCTCACTGTGGTGCAAAAATGTGTTATTCCCATCCAAAGTCTGCCAAAAAGACACCAGAATTTATCCAAAAAATCTCTAATCTTGTTCTGAGTGCACTAAATTGTGGCCTCATCATATAGACTGGCTCTCCAAGCCATTGTTTACAAAATAAAGAAAGCTTGCAGGGAAAATCAATTTAAATGACATTTTTTTCCTTTATAAATGTCAGTTTTGCTGCAGCAGGTTCTATACATGGTACAGATGCGCCAAATTACAGACATACTAAGGGGACCCCCCAGGCACTATATTAAACGGAATTTTAAATTTTTATTGTTTTACATTACGCATCATTAAAATCACTGCTCCTTTTTTTTGCATTGTACATGTCCCCCAGGACAATAGCTGGACCCCCATATCCTTTTTATGGCATATAACTTGCATATAAGACTTCAAACTGGGGACTGTCAAGTTCGACTACCATAGACTTCAATGGGGTTCCAGGTTCAGGTCTGAACTTTTGCGGTGTTTGTGAGTTTTGGCGCAAACCGGTGTTCTGTCCATCTCTATCAGTGACATGGGTCTGTACTTACTTACATCACCAGGATATTTTGAGGGCTTAGGGATTACTGTGATAATAGCTGTATTAAGAGCAGAGGAAGGAATTAAAAAAGCGAGCCAGATACAGGGACAGAGTAACAGCAATTTTTTTTGCTTGTTTAATTGCCTCAAGAACCTCCTCTGTAGAAATCGGGGGTACCAACCAATTCCGGTGTTCTGCTTTTATCTTTGGGATAGGCACACTGTCCAGGAAAGTGTCAACCGCAGACTGATCGCCCCAAAGTGCCCGACTCATACAGCTGAGAATAGAAATTCTTCCATATTCTTTTGCAGGTTTTGGGTGTAACCTCCTGTAGCAGAGCAAATCTTTGGAAGGGTATAGGAGTGCACCTTTGGGGTCAACTTAGCGACCATCATCGGACCAACCTTGTCTCATTGAAAGTAAAATTTAGCACTGCTCCATCTCAAGCTCTTCTCAGCCCTAGCAGTCAAGGCCAAATTAAGGGCCAACCTAGTTGACTCAATTTCGGGACAGCGTGTCACGGGTGGGGTTACGGTTATGCACTTTACACAGGAATCGTAACTCTGTGTCCATTCTCTCCAGATCTACCCGGTGCTCCCTCTTAGCTTGGATGGAAACTTGGATCAATCGCCCTGGAACAGTAGCTTTATGGGTGGCCCATAAGGTAGCGGGGGAAACTTCCTCTGAGTCATTCCGTTGGAAATACTCCCTTATTGAGCATTTGATTTCAGTGCATGGCACTGGGTCGCTATGGAGTTATTTAAACATCAACACAAGAGCCCCTGGGGTACATGGGATTGAGAGAGCACCAGGCAATCCAAGGAGGGATTGGACCAAGCCACCTCTCTTATATGAGTCTTAAGGGCCAAGGGGACACTCACACTAGAAAGAAAAATATGATCGATTCTAGCATAGGTCGTGTGAGGCAATGAATAGAGCATGTAATCTCTAGAAGTAGGGTGCGTTTCCCTCCATATGTCCACAAGCCCCAACGAATGGAGCATTTTAGCAATAGCTACACTCATTTAAGGGGGCTGCTTTAAACATGTTGATGCTGCCCTAGATTTATCTAAATGTAAGTCTAAAGCTACATTTAATCACCCCCAAATACAACTGTCCCTTTGACATGTGGAGCAAGCTCGCAAAACATCTCAGAAAAAAAGGTCCAATTCCCTTGATTTGGAGCACAATATTAAATAAAAGTGTAAAAGTGACCGTCAATAGAACCATTCAGGAAGATATACCGTCCGTTGGGATCTCTAATTTCCTGTAGAGGGGAAAAAGTTACTCGCTTGGAGAAAAAAAATGCAACACCCCTGGTCTTATCGGCAGCATTTACCAGGAAAAACTTGGGATATTTACTGTGGACAATAGAGGGGTTATAGGACCGAGACAAATGTGTCTCCTGGAGCAATACAATGTCAGCCTTTTTTGAGTGATAATACTGAAAGACTGCTTGCCTCTTAACAGGAGAGTTCAGTCCTTGGGTATTATAAGAGAAAACTCTCAAGACATGACAATTAACAGGACACATGCTAATCAGTAAGCAAGGGGGCATGCTCTACTAAGAAGCTGCTACTCACCACTCCACATAGGCGCCCATCCAAGTCGCCCACCCAGCAACAAAGATGGACTTCTCCAGCCACAGTGTCAGGAATGGGTGACACCAGCTCGCAAAAAATAGAAGACAAAAGAAGACAGAGACATAAGAAAAAGAGATATGAGAGAGAAGAACAAGAAGACAAACGAAGAGTGGGAGGGGTCCACACTCTGCACTCCGAATAACCTTGTCTAACAATACAGTGAACAATAACTTGAGCCAAGGTGCCAAACTACAGCACATTGGGTCAGCAGGGATACAAACATCCCTGAGCCGACCTTACAGCCACTATTACCAGTATTATTAAATAGCAACACCAAAAACATATCACCCACTTGAAATCTCAAACAAGGGATCTACCACCCTAGGAAAATCAACAGCTGGGAGAAAAAACTAACAAAACAGGCCCCAGTCCTGTTATCCCAAAAAGTTAGGGGGAGGACAAGAAGAAGGAAGCTCCGGAGGGGCAAGGGGGGCAAAAACTGTGTCCCCCCTTCTTCGGGCTCCTGAGAAGTCTCAGGGCACAAGTCCCTGCACAAAAACCCTAAAAGTTTGTTAAGAGCTCATGGGAGCCCAACATCAGTCCCAAAGAGGTCACATGCAGATAAGTTTGCAAAAATAGGTATCATAGCTTCAAACAACAGGAAAACTTCCACCCCCTCAAAAAAATGCAAAACGAGTCCCACAAACTCTACCTCCAGGTGAAAAAGACCAAAGCAGTGAAGACTCGGATCAAGGTGGGGGGGGGGGGGGTCCCTTGTCCGACGTAATTGGGTACTTTGCCATAACTAAGAAATCCGATGAGGCAGAGGGGGGTGATTGTTTGCTTCAGGTCCACTGTGAGGCAGAGAGGTAGGTGGCTCCCGAGCAGTTGCAAAAGTAGACGTTCCCCTTCTGTAAAGGAGGGGAAAACGTGGGGCTTGTTTTAAAAGGTAAATTAAAGACGAAAAGGGAAAGCCCAAAAATATTTCATATTCTTCCTGGAGAGTTCCAGCAGTAAGGGCTTGAGGGCCTGACATCTTTGGATGGTAAATGGCGAAAGATCTGCAAAGACCTGGATTACATGATCATGGAGGGTCAGTTGTGGAGATTCCCTGAAGCGCTTTATTGCGGCTTCCTTCACCGTATAATAATGCAGTTTGACAATGATGTCCCTAGAGAGGCCATCTTGATGGCGAGGTTGTAAAGCTCTGTGCTCTCTATTTCCAACCGGTGTTCAGGCAGAACAAGCAGGAGCGCTCTCAAAAAAATACGGACCGCAGCCGGCATATCCTTGAAGGAGCATCTAGAGCGGTTCTCCAGATCATCTATCCTCGCCAAAGCCGCCTCTAGTTGTTCATGTACAGTATATCCTGGATACGTGCAGTGTTTTGGTTTGCTCGGGCTACTGTAATATCAAGCTTGCTCTCTATTGTCTCAATACGTGAACCCAATCCCTGAAAATATGATCATTTACTCATGACAAAGTATTCCCAGAAAACTATATGTTTTCTAAGCAGTAGTTGTCTCCATTCAGATGTCTCTCATTTAAACCTTGAACAAAGGTATATGGCAGTATTGTAAGAGATGGAAATTAGTCATTGCTCTGCCTCAGGCCTATTAGCATTGGATAGTAACTACTAGAGTTGGCCGGAACACCCCCCCGTTTGGTTCGCACCAGAACGATCGAACATCTCAAAAGTTGGGATCCTAACCCCAAAACCTATTGAAGTCTATTGGACCAGAATTAGAAAAAGAAAAAGTCCCCATTTTGAAGGCTTATATGCAAGTTATTGGCCATAAAAAAGTGTATGGGGTCATTTTTACAGGAGCAGTGATTTTAATGATGCTTAAAGTGAAACAATACAAATTAAAAATTATTTTAAATATAGTGCCTAGGGGGTCCTCTTACTGTAAAGTGAAGCATCTGTACCGTGTATAGAACCTGCTGCAGAAAAACTGACATTTATAAAGAAAAAAAAATACATTTAAATTGCCGACAATACAATACCATTGCCGGCACTACAAAAATGTTAAAGAAAACCTTTGTGCCTGGTATGGATTTTAAGGGGAACCCCACTGCAAAATTTAAAAAGAAACTGCGTGGGCCCCCTCAAAACCCATACCAAACCCTTATCCGAGTATGCAGCCTGGCAGGTCAGAAAAGGGGGCGGGACGAGTGAGTGCCCCCCCTGAACCATACCAGACTACATGCCCTCAACATGGGAGGGTGCTTTGGGGTGGGGGGCTTTGCCCCAAAACCCAAAGCACATTGTCCCCATGTTGATAGGGACAAAGGCCTCTTCCTGACAACCCTGGGCTGTGGCTGTGGGGGTCTGCGGGCAGGGGGCCTATCATAAAAAGATCCCGCCTCCTATGTGAATAAGTATGGGGTACCCCTAACCATTCACCAAAAAAAGTGTCAAAAACAAATAAAGACGGAAGACCATTTTTGACAATTCCTTTATTAAAAAACAATTTAGATAGTGTAGATCCATCATCAATCATGAGGCTTTAAAATTCCAACAAACCCCCTGCACGCAGATCCTCACAACACCACCACCCAGGGTTGTCGGGAGAAGGCTCTTATCCAAATCAACATGGGGAAAGGGTGCTTTGGCGTGGGGGGCACCTTAAAATCCATACCAGACCCAAAGGGCCTGGTATGTATTGGGGGAGGACCCCCATGCCTTTTCTTCACTTTTTTCTATTGCAATTGTTTTTTTTTCCACTCCTTAACAATCAGCTATTCACTGTGCCCTAAATGGGCAAAGCTTTGCCCAATCAGGGCTTAGAATGCACTGTGCAGCTTGCAGTGCATTGTGGGGCGCTCAGTGGGTGAACATCCCGCTGAGTCCCCCGGAAAATTTGGGTATTCCCCAAGCAGGCGATGTTCAGGCCAAAATTTTGCTTGGCTCGAACTGTTCGCCCAACACTAGTAACACTTATAAGATGCTAGATGGTACCTTTAACACCACTGCTCCCTTTTGTGATGCATAAAAAGGAAAAATACAAATCCTTATACTACCACCAGGTGACAGTGATTAAAGCCTAAGAGACCAGTGAGATGTATATCTAAAAATATAAAAAGTACCAAATGTCAGTAAGTTGATGTTCACATAAAATAGGCTATATAGTTGCAAACATTTAAAAATAATTAGGAGGAACATATTGAAGAGCCCAAAAAGATAAATGCCCACTAGACACATGAAAGTGGATGTGTCTTTATAGCAAATGGTGTATGGCAAATACACTGTCTGCATTGTCTAATTTAGGATTATTCTACCTTTATGCACTTTTTTGACACTCAGCCAGGTTAGCAAAATATCCCAGTTTAACTGCATTCTTCATTTATATTGTTCCTATGCTAGTACAGGATTTTAGGTTTCCACTATGTTCATTTTAAAATTTTAAAATTGAGTTTCCTGCCATGTGTGAACTGTAGAAACAATGAAATGTCGTGTGAGGATTCCATAGTTAAGTATTGACAGTAATAGGTTGATCTCCCTGACTTTATTCGATATCTGAATATTTCCATTAAAGCACAATTGCTGCTTTAAAAATCTGTATAAAATGAATTAAAACAATAGTAGCAAATAATGTTTACAAATTGTATTATTTTAAAACCATGCAGCAGTATCAAATGTATAACAAAGATAAAGTTATACTTCATAAATTTTTATGTTGTTCCTTTATATTACTCAAAAAGAACTTATAGATTGTGAATTTGAAGTCATTGCCTACAAAAAAAGCTTCTTCCTGTGTGTCTAAGTAAGTTTTCTACAGTGTACAGAGGTTGATATGGGGTGTACCCTTGTATTTCATCAATTAACCTCCACATCAAAAGTGTAGCTATTCCCTAATGGTATACATACTTTAAGTACCAAAACCCAACAAAATAGCTATATAATGCTTTTTAAGACATTCTCTTAAAGCAGTCAACAGCACAAGGGCACAGGCAAACAAAAAGGGTCGAAAAGCACTTACATAGAAAATTAATGAGAGAGCCCTTAGTTTATTCATCAAAGTCAAACTGAACTAATGTGTTCATATAAAATGCATACTGACCTTCTTGCTCTAGTAATAATATCACAGTCAGCGCAGTGTAATGTCAAACGTCTTAAAATAAACATTACAATCACAATAATTAAGCTAAACCATAGACCCCACTTTGCACGTTCTGTGAATGTCATGATGCAAATTGAATGCCATGCTGTTAATCCTTTATGTTTCAGAGGGATGGGCACTCAACAGAGAACATTAATGTGACAAAAGACCCAGTGAGATCACTGGTTATACATTTCCATCAATGCACGTCATCCCAAGCATGCAGACATAGGAACATATGATTAAAGGCACAAAGTTATTATTACTAAAGTGAGATTAACGCTTTCACTTAAAAAAAACAAGCCACTGTAGCCCTTTTACATGTATGCAATGGATACAGTGATGAATTGGTCCACAGTCCGCTACAAATATTAGATTTGATTAAATAATATTTGATTATATAACATGACAATTTGTCTGGTTCATTATTAAACACATAACCATTTTTAACTGCCCTGCTGTAGCCGGCAGTGGAAGAATTACCGTATAAATTTGACATTTCCGGGATTGATGAATTTTTGCTTTCCCAAATGTGCTGTGGTTCCTTACGATAGTTCCTTCTGATGACCCTTATGTCACTACTGTGTAAGTCTGGTGCAAGGAACCAGAGTTTGATTTTTGCTGCGTAAGTTGTTACTCACTGAACATCACTCTCCGACCATCAGAAAAAAAGATATGTATCATTGGGAATAAAAAAGTCATACAAAAGAAAAAATATATTTTTTTTAAAGATTTCAAGCTCTAAATGCAAAGTTCAAATTAAATTTACCCAATCCATTCAAATTTCCCTTTAAATGAGGACAATCCATTGCTGTAGGCATAGCAGGAGTTAGTAGCCTCTAGATCAGGGATCTCCAAACTACGATCCTCCAGCTGTTGCTGAACTACACGTCCCATGAGGCATTGTAAAACTCTGACATTCATGGGCATGACTAGGCATTAAGAGAATTGTATGGCCATAGTTTGGAGACTCCTGCTCTAGATAATAAGGGGCATGTCCCACAGTGTTCAGTCATATAAAAGTATGTAGTTTAGCTGATAATTATGTGGAATTTCAGTTAGATTTATTTAAAGAATATGTCAACCCAAAATGTCATATTCTTGATATGCGATTCTTGTACTA
The DNA here is from genome assembly GCA_028564925.1 of Lithobates sylvaticus. Lineage (NCBI taxonomy): Eukaryota > Metazoa > Chordata > Amphibia > Anura > Ranidae > Lithobates > Lithobates sylvaticus. The sequence continues at coordinate 286,347,118 of CM053026.1, forward strand.
TGTACCATATTTTTCGCTCCATAAGATGCACTTAGGCATCTTATGGAGCGAATACTGACCAGGCCAACCCCCCCCCCCGTCACTGCTGCCATGTTACTATACCGGGCCAGCCGTTTCCCGCGAGAGCCGAGTGATCTCCCAGCTGGGCCTGTCACAGACAGAAGACAGAGCAGCCCGAGCAGCCGAATGGAGTCTGGCCGCTCTGTCTTCTATCTGAGTGACGGGTGGATGTGATGACGTCCTCGCCAGGGAATGCCAGTCTTTGCAAGGTGGAGGACTGTAACAAAGTCCCGCCTCCTAGATAAATGGAACACTGATCCAATGATACATTGAATCAGTGTGACATGTATTATAGGAGGCAGGACTTTGAAACAGTGGGCGCCGGGATATTCAAATATGTGACGTAACAGAGCTCTGTGTGGTAAGGCTGCATTTCATGGGTACAGGTCAGGCTGCATTTCATGGGACTGATCAGGCTGCATTTCAGGGGCACAGGTCAGGCTGCATTCCATGGGACTGGTAAGGCTGCATTTCATGGTATGGGTAAGGCTGCATTTCATGGGACTGGTAAGGCTGCATTTCATGGGACTGGTAAGGCTGCATTTCATGGGCACTGGTAAGGCTGCATTCATGGGCACCGGTAAGGCTGCATTTCATGGGTACTGGTCAGGCTGCATTTAATTGACACTGGTAAGGCTGAATTTAATGGGCACTGGTCAGGCTGCATTTCATGGGCTCTGGTAAATTTTTTAGTACACCATTTGGTTCAGAATATTTTTTTTCTTGTTTTCCTCCTCTAAAACCCATGTATGTCTTATGGAACTAAAAATATGGTACTTGTAAGAAAAAGCATTCTATTTATTCCCTTTGCATTGCTTCCTTTGTGTGAAATAGCTGGTGAAAAAGCATTCTATTTATTCCCTTTGCATTGCTTCCTTTGTGTGAAATAGCTGGTGTTACCGCCAGTCCCTCTGCTTTTCTATAAAAAAAGTGAGCCTGCTTTCCTCCAATGATCGGATTTATCCTGACAATCCCCCCCCCCCCCGCATAGCCGTTCACTGGAAGGATCACTGTGCTGACGATGATGAGGGTTTACATACTGGGCATCTACATACATTTTATGATGAGGGTTTACATACATTTTATGAAAGGTTCACAAAGTGCAACTGCTCATGACAGACAAATGCAATTTCTTGTTTACCTAATTTAGTTACATGGAAGTGGACCCCCCCCCCCTATCCTGAATAAACTGTCAGCACTTAATACATGTACACAATTACACTAACTTTCCTTTCCATCCACCCCTTCATTAGAAACCTGCTCTGCCATCTTCTTCTTTGTTCCCTGGGCCAACGCTCCAATGATGTTCATGCCAAATGTCATGTATGAAGTTTAAGGGCTTGTTTAGACTTGTGGTTGGGAGTTGGTAACAACAGATGGTTCTCCTTACTGCCCCAGCTTAAGCTGCAAAAGACAGGTGTGCTCACAGGCCCTAATTAAGTGAATGGGGACATGCCACAACTGTCCCGCAACTTAATGCAATATACACGGCTGTAGTGCATTGGTGCACTATTTATGGGGTTAAAACAGGCGGTGGGGGGGGGGGGGCGCATGCGCGGCGCTGAGACGGATGGACGCCTGAGAGTTTAGCTCCGCTCGGCCCGGGACCCTAACGGCATCTAGAGGGCCATAAACTGCACTAAACCCTGTTATACCAACACCCCTCGCCTCACTGTGACTCAGTGCATGCCTTCGAAGAGGAAGAAATCCCGAGGAGGATCGCAACCCACCCTAACCCACTATCTCCTCCGCACGCGGGAGCGTTACAGCATGGAGCAAGATGGCGCCGAGGGAGGAAGTCAAGCTCCTGCACCTGTCCACGGCCTCCGTCCCTCTCTGAGTCTGTCTCCAGTGAGTACCCTATCGCCTTATCTAAGGCTGACCTTGACGCTAGCTTGGAAGCAATGTACCTCAGACTGGCTACCAAATTCCAGACGGAATTACATAAGACATCACACTCCCTGTCCCAGGAAATTACGGCAATCGGTTCTAGGACCGAAAAACTAGAATCCAAACATGACAAATTGGCTCTGGCCTATAATGATTTATGCAGGGAACATGACACCCTGACATCAGCCTTCCACTCGATCCAAGCCCAAGTCGAAGACCTCGACAATAGAAACAGACGCCACAACCTACGGATCCGTGGTATTCCAGAGTCTGAATCTGACCTAATACCCACAGTGATCAGGCTGTTCAAAACCTTGCTCCCAGATCATGACTCACAATCCTTTAAATGTGATCGGATTCATAGAGCCCTTCGCCCCAAACCTCCTGACGACAAGCCGCCCAGAGATATAGTCCTCTGCATGAAGGACTTTCTAACAAAGGAAGAAATTCTACGCGCAGCCCGCAACAAGCACAGGATCACATTAGACGAGCATGTTGTACAAATTTACCCGGACATATCTCCGACCACCCTAGATCGTAGACGGGGCATGAAAGAGGTCACCACGATCCTGCAATCAGCGCAGATTCGCTACAGATGGGGATTCCCCTTTAAATTGATCATACCCCACAACGGAACCACATACCTAGCCACCTCTTTACCTGAAGGACAAGAGATCCTAGTAAAGCTGGGCCTGTTGGACGTTGCTGCAATACGTCGCCTTCCCTCTACTCCCAGACCCGCACCGATTTGGCAGACCCCTCCGCCCAGAAGAGACAGACGGAGGATCCGCTACGACGCCGGAGAGCTCCAAGATGACCGCCCGCTCTGAACTCAACTATGAAACTCACCTCGGACCCATCCACATCCCGATATGTCTAACAGCAACACTTCCACGGACACTTTTTCACGTTCCAACATCAAAGTTTGTCCCTCGGAGCTGCTGCATGCCTTCCCCACCCGGCAGTAACTATTCGTTTAGCCTCCCCGACCCTCTGGATGTACGGTCGGCCTGGCCGGGTACGAGACCGCGCTGTCTTGTTGTTCTTATTTTCTTTTTCAGGTATCACCTCCTATGTCCTACCTGACCGAATTTGGCGACCACCCATGAGGTTTGCCCACCACTGGTCTTTGCTATTTTTTTTTTTGGTATCTATCTTGCAGGTTGGCCTTTTTTTCCTCCTCCACCTTTTTTTTGATGCAACTTTTTTAAATGATATACTTATCCAATGTGTATATATTCTAATGACAGGTTTGGTCACAGGTCATTTTTGCTCAACATGTACTTATCTGTTCAGCTTGCTATATATCAATAGATTTGCTTTTAAGTACTTTCCAGAGGTATGGCTGCGCCCCCTACAGTTGGATCAAATTTCAGTTAGATCGGTTATGAATACCCAATACAAATGGCTATAACATGCATTTCTCATAACGTTAAGGGTTTCAATTCCCCAATAAAGAGAAGGAAAGCATTTGCCCAATATAAAAAACTCAATGCCAAGGTAATTTTGCTGCAGGAGACACATTTTGCCCACTCCTCTCACCCTAAATTTCTTCACAGGAATTTCCCACAATCCTATTTCTCCCTGCACTCGTCTAAGAGTAGGGGCGCCGCCATACTTCTGCATTCCTTCTTTCCTATGGAGGTTAAGCGTGTCTATAGAGATAAGGAGAGTAGATTTGTCATTATAAAAGGGATACTTCATAACAGAGAGCTCACAATCGCAAGCATTTATGCTCCCAACGACAACCCAGCTTCCTTTTTTAGCCAATTTTTTACTAAACTAGCTGAATTCCACTCCCCCCACATGATAGTGGGTGGGGATTTCAATATGGTTGCTAATCCTAATCTGGACCGTTCCTCTCCTACACCCTCTACTAGAGCCTTCCCAAAATCCCTGACCTCAGGCCTCCAAAGTAACCAACTCGTAGATACATGGCGGGCACACAACACCGGCCTGAAAGGGTATACATTCTTTTCCCACCCACACAATAGCTATGCTAGATTGGACTATATATATACTTCACCAATAATCTTGGCTAACTCCTCAGATGCAGAGATTCACCCATGTGTATGGTCGGACCATCATATTATCTCCTTCACTACAGAATATATACGTTTGGCTCCAACCCCATTCACCTGGAGATTGAATGAATCGATGCTCTCAGACTTAGCCATAGAATCACAGGTGGCACAATCAATAGAGGAATATTTCTCCATTAATGCACTCCCAGATATCTCCCCGTCACTGCTTTGGACGGCTCATAAAGCGGTCATTAGGGGAAAATTGATTAGCATCTCGGCCACACAAAATAAATTGAACAAACAAAAAATTCTTGACCTCACCAGGGAACTAGATCAGCTATATAAAGATACCCCTAAGCTCCTTTTAGCAGACACTAGACGCCTCATAGACCAAAAACGTTTGGAGTTAGACTCCCTTCTCTCCACCAAAGTAGAAAAAGCACTTAGATGGACAAAGGCCAAATACTTATTGCACAGCAACTCCTCCTCCACCATGTTTGCTAGGAAATTGAACCAAGCTACACGCCCATCTCATGTATATAAACTCTCTAACCCCGATGGGACAGTCACCTCGCACCCTAAGGAGGTTCTAAAAATTTTTGAAGAGTTCTACTCTAAGCTATTAGCTGCAGATAGAGGGATTCCCCCTTTAAATGAGGACCCCTGGTTTCGGGACATACCCCTACCCACCCTCACACCTACACAAGTGGACTCCCTAAATGCCCCTATCACCATTTCAGAAATTATAAGGGTTTTTAAAGCTTTAAAACTTGGTTCCGCCCCAGGCCCTGATGGATTCTCCTCCCTATACTATAAAAAATTCCCTGAACTTCTAGCCCCTAGACTTGTTAACCTTTATAACTGGATCTTACAAGGTGGTAGCTTTCCTGAAGAAATGCTACTTTCAAACATGTCCTTGATCCCCAAACCTAACAAGAATCATGCCCTTCCCCAAAACTATAGGCCCATCTCAGTTATTAATAATGATCTGAAGATCTTTAGTAGAATCCTCGCAGACAGGTTATCACATATTATCCCTTCCCTGATATCCCCGTATCAAGCAGGTTTCATCCCCCACAGACTAATTACAGACAATATACGGCTAGCCACGAATATTATCCAAGATGCTAAGCTATCCTCCCGTAAACTCCTTTTGCTCAGCCTAGACATACAAAAGGCATTTGACAGTGTTTCATGGGAATATATAGGAACACTCCTGCAAAACATGGGCTTCCATGGAGAATTCCTATGCGCATTTCAGGCCCTCTACCAACACCCCAAGACACGAATTAGAATCCCAGGCTGTAACTCTGAGTTCTTCTAGTTGGGAAAGGGCACCAGGCAAGGCTGCCCTCTCTCACCCCTAATTTTTGCTCTTGCCCTTGAACCCCTTGCAATTGCCCTACTAAATAATCCAGATATCGCGGGATATACGAAAGGCCCCTCTTCATACAAATTCTGTATGTACGCAGACGATGTATTAATGTTTATCACCAACCCCCTGATATCCCTTCCTAATCTTTTCCTTACCCTTTCAAACTTTGCCAAAGTCTCCGGCCTTTCAGTCAACGTTTCTAAAACAACGGCCCTCCCAGTAGGTTTCCACCCAGCGGAACTTACTCACCTAAAACAAACCTACTCTTTCACATGGTCAGACACCCATCTCTCATACCTTGGTATAGAACTAGCTAATGACTTCGACAAACTCTTTGTTCTCAACTACCCTAGGCTGGTAATTAAACTCAAAAAAGCGCTAAAGCATTGGGCATCACTTCACATCCCGTTTATAGGCAGGATTACAGCCCTGAAGATGGTAATTCTCCCCAGGCTATTGTATCTTTTTCGCTCACTTCCCATTAGACTGACCAAATCTTATATTGCAGGGATTCAAACACACCTTAACCGTTTTGTCTGGCAGAATAAACCCTCCAGATTCTCGAGAACGGTTTTATACCGCTCCTCGAAAAGGGGTGGCCTAGGAGTGCCCCAGTTATGGCTCTATTTCCTGTCATGCAGGTCCACACAACAGACGCAATGGAACATTAGACAGTCTAAGGTGCCCTGGGTCAAATTCGAGTCGGAATCCATTGCCCCCCTACACCTCCCGGGACTAATGTGGTCCTCCCTCTCATCTTACCCGGAACTTGAGAGGAAGAACAGCATTGTAGCGATAGGCCTGCGTCTCTGGAAGCAATACATGTCCAAGTACGACTTGGCTTCCTCCCCCTCCTTAGGAGCCACCTTCCTAGGAGACCCCAGATTCCCATCCTCATTCCATGACCCTGAATCCTTCCATCGGTGGACAGACCAAAACCTGACCAAATTGGGTGATTTCTTCGTTGGAGGGCAATCGGTCTCATTCCAAAATATGCAGGCCCTATACCACATCCCAGATTCTGAATACTTCCACTACCTACAGATTAGGCATTTTTTCCTCTCCCATTACAACGTCTCACAGGCTACCAACAACACCCCTTTTGAGGACATATGTCACACTAGACCACGACAGAAAGGCCTGATATCAGGGGTCTATAAATCTATGGAGGCTCAGCAGGAATCCCTCCCCTTGAAATATAGGGCAGACTGGGAACTTGAACTAAATCTAGGGGATGATACAATAGACTGGGAGAAAGGTTGGACTAATCTAAGAAAATGCACCAAATCCCTTACGATCAGGGAAACGGCCATTAAACTTATCACTAGATGGTACTATACTCCATCACGCCTGCACAGGATCTACCCTCTTACATCGCCCAACTGCTTTAGAGGGTGCAATACCCTGGGGACATTTAGGCACCTGTTCTGGGACTGCCCCATCGCCCAAAAGACTTGGTCTGAGCTACTCAAACTGATCGACGAAATAGCAGGGAGTCAAGTCCACCTGTCCCTATACCACTGTATCCTGTTTCAGTCACCCCCAGACACTGCAAAGCCCTTGGTAAGATTGATCCACTCAATGTGCACAGCACTTCTCTGGACGGTGGCTCTCCACTGGAAATCCCCGGTAGTCCCCTGGGCCCAGGTTTCAGCACGCATAGACCACACGATGCTAGCTGAAAAGATATTCCATACCTTACATGATACGATTCCTGTATTTGATGCTAAATGGAACCCTTGGATTGTTGACTCCAAGAATGACCGAACTGTCCTGTTAATTTTACATTATGCTTCTCCCTTTTTTAATTTGCTTTTGTTTCTTTACCCCTCTTTTTCATTCTTCTCTTTCTATCTTTAATTTTTGTACAATTTTCCCTTCATGATCATACCCTACTGGTTGAATTGCATTTCAGATGTACTGTTTCGAGGTAATCTCCGATTTATCTGTCTCTCAATGACTTTGGATATGTCACCTCGGCATTGTTGTTGTTACACTATTTAATGGTACTATATGATATGATTATGACACAGTTCAACGTGTTTAATATCTATGTTTGTACTTTCTGTTAATCTTCTTTAATAAAAACGTTTTGAAAACAAAAAAAAAACAGGCGGTGGGGAGGCATCATATCACCTCTTCACTGCCTGTCAAATGCCTCTGAAAAGTTATATGAACAAGGATCAGTTTTCAGAGGTGCGGTCATTTAGCTGCACATCTAAACCCAGTCTTGGAGATCTGTGTTTCTACGCAATTATTTGTTTAACCCTTGCCATAGTTTAAGCAACTAGAGCATCATTATGCACCTGACAATTTCATCAATCATGAGTTCATAGCAATGTATTAACAATAGGGTTGCACCAATACCGATACCAGTATCGGTATCAGTGTCGATACCGAGCATTTGCACAAGTACTTGTACTTGTGCAAATGCTCTGATGCTTGACCCGATACCTGGCAGGAGGCCAGTACACCGGCATCCTCAGTGTAGCAGGAGGAGCCGGGCAGCCTCACATATGATCGGTGTTGTGGTGGGGGCAGTTACAAGCACTGATCTCCCTGTATACTTTTTTTTTACAGATGCTTCTCCTCCTCTCCCTCCCACGGCTGTCAGGGAGATTGGTGCTTGTTGGTGCCCCCACCGCCACACTGATCATCCCCGATTGTCCCCTGTGTCCTCCCCTGCTCCCCAGGTCCTCCTCCAGATCTGTCAGGATAGAGAGCGGAGGAAGGAGCCAGTAAATCTGTCCAAATATTACCAAGGACAAAATTGGAGTTTAAAGGTGCAAACAATCAATGAAAATTTATATTACAAAAATATATAATTTTTATTAAGCAGACATAATTTAGAAAAAGAAAAACAATTTAATATATAAGAGCACAATACAGCTCAGTGGTCACAATACAAAAGAATGGTTGCCTCAACATGTTTCACCACAATCGTGGCTTCTTCTGGAGCTTTTTTAGGACCTTAATACATACAGGATATTTGTATCAGTCCATATACTTCCCACTATAACAGGGTGTGATTACAGGGTTATTGTTCCCCCCTCCTTTTTGGCACATAGACACCTCATTGGAGCTCTTGATGGGCTCTGAGAAATCTTTGGAAACTTGATCTTTTAAAGTATTATGGCCCTACAAAAGCTCCAGAAGAAGCCACGATTGTGGTGAAACATGTAGAGGCAACCATTCTTTTGTATTGTGACCACTGCTTTATTGTGCTCTTTGTTTATATATTAAATTGTTTTTCTTTTTCTAAATTATGTCTGCTTAATAAAAAAAAATTATTTTTGTAATATCAATTTTCATTGATTGTTTGCACCTTTAACCACTTCCCTACCGCCCACTGTCATATGATGCCCACAAGGTGGATCTCCCATCCTGGGTGGGCGTCATATGACGTCCTCCCATTCCCAGCCACCTAGGGGGCGCGCTCGGGACACCGGTGCCTCGATGTCCGCCAGGCACCCGCGATTGCCCGTTAAAACAACGGGACCGTGGGGGACCGTGGAGCTGTGTGTGTAAACACACAGCTCCACGTCCTGTCAGCGGAGAGGAGACCGATCATGTGATCCCAGTACAGAGGAACACCGATCGGTCTCCTCCCCTTGTCAGTCCCCTCCCCCCACAGTTAGAATCACTACCTTAGGGAACATTTTAACCCCTGCAGCGCCCCCTAGTGTTAACCCCTTCCCTGCCAGTCACATTTACACAGTAATCACTGCAACTTTATAGCAACGATCGCTGTGTAAATGTGAATGGTCCCAAAAATGTGTCAAAAGTGTCCATAGTGTCCGCCGCAATGTCGCAGTCACGAAAAAAAATCGCAGATCGCCGCCATTACTAGCAAAAAAAAAATGCAGTAAATCTATCCCCTAATTTGTAAACGCTATAACTTTTGTGCAAACCGATCTATATACGCTTATTGTGATTTTTTTTACCAAAAATATGTAGAAGAATACGTATTGGCCTAAACTGAGGAAAAAAATAGTTTTTTTTAAAAAAAAATGGGATGTTTATTATAGCAAAAAGTAAAAAAATATTGTGTTTTTTTTCAAAATTGTCGCTCTTCTTTTGTTTATAGCGCAAAAAATAAAAACCGCAGAGGTGATCAAATACCACCAAAAGAAAGCTCTATTTGTGGGAAAAAAAGGACGTCAATTTTGTTTGGGTGTAACGTCGCACGACCGCGCAATTGTTAGTTAAATCGACGCAGTGCCGAATGGCAAAAAGTGCTCTGGTAAGGAAGGGTGTAAAATGGCCCGGTGCTGAAGCGGTTAAATTCCAATTTTGTCCTTGGTAATATTTGAACTAATTTAAAGGAGGTGGTGTATATAGTGAAATCTCCAACCTCAAATACTAAATTTAGCCTCAGTAAATCTGTCATTTACTTAGTGATCACTGACTCTGTCCAATTATAACTGAGTATTGTAAACTGTGTTTACGATGCTTCAGTTTGTGAATGAACAGGCCTTGTCTCCTGTCTATTCATCTTCAGTGCAGCTGAAGCTGCTGATAAAGGGACTTGGGAATCTGTGTCCTCAGTCCCTTTCCCTGTCTCAAAGGGGAGATGTCAGTGGTCAACCGCCCCCAACTGGGTTGATAAAAAAAGAAAAAGGAAAAATTGTAATAAATAAATATTTGAAAGTAAAATTGTAAAAATATTAAAAAATTTTAAAATAAAATTAAAAAAACACTGACACCATCCACTCTTTGACCCCCCCCCCCCCCAAAAAAAAAAGAAAACATTGTAAAAAAAAATAAAAAGAGAGAAAAAAAAAACGACTGTGCCACCTATCAGTGCCCATCAGTACTGCATATTAGTTCCACTTTCACTTTTCAAGCAGTTGTGAGGTGAGGGCTACATCACCAGTGCCTTGGGATAGGCAGAAGTACGTTTAAAAAAATTGTAAGTTTTTCTATCCTGGGACAAAAGCTTGGATGTAGCCTTCCCAGGAAGCAGTTGTCGAGCCAGGGCTACATCACCAGTGCCTTGGAAGAGAAGGAAGTACATTATTAAAAATTGTAAGTATACCTTAAAAAATAAATGATTACAAAAGTGCCCAGTCTATATTTGTACCATCGCAGAGGTGCATGCAACTGTGTTTTTTTTTGTTTTGAGGGGTAAATGTCCAGAGTTTCTGCAATTTGCACAGACACTGTTCTTGCAACACTTACCAAAACAATATGTAACTATATTCCCTGTTTATCAAATTGCAGTAGAGTACAGTAGTAGAACAATACAAAAAAGAGATTGATAATTGGTTGTAATAAAATTGTCAGTTTACAAATTTGTCATTGCCTAATGATGTCAAAGCTCTATTTCTATATGTCTATGCCAATAAAATGATATCCCATAGGTTGCATTTGTGCACAGAAATTCTGCTGAAAATGAATTTGTAATAGCCTACTTAAACATGTAAGAATTATTTATGTGTGCTTTAGTACTAACTATAAATGTACACATACGGTGTACAGAGCTGCCAAAAGTACTAAGAGTTGTTAAGTACTCAGGGTCAGATTTAAAGGAGAGATTTCATGATAAACCTAAATAAATGTTATAATATTCCAACTTCCCAACCCCCATAGGAGGGTGGGGGGAGCATTTTTAGGATTAGTTAGGTATATCCCAAAATTCTACTTTAAGCACAAGCCACACACTAGGATGGCAGGGTTGTCAGGATGACGCTAAGCAATCCACATATCATATTGTGGATAGTCAGTGACACACGCTCCTGTCAACGGCATCCCAATACTGTCCTTATTGTTTCTGTTCCTGTACAGACTGTGCATTTTTGTTAGTGCAATAATGTCGAGTGCACTTACAGTTTGCTCCCTCTGAGTTTTGACACCTAGAACTGCAATACAGAGATGGCCCATTTTTGTTGTGCTCCTCTGGGGCTCAGTTAAAGCTGTAGTTTAGCTAACAAAAATCCCTACAGATTTAGTCACATAACTTACCAGGATACTGGTCTCTGAAAAAATCTTCACTTCACTGTCCTTTTTCTGTCCCTGAACTTCAGGCCCTGCAATGGATAACAGCTTCAGGCAGAACAGCAGTACAGATGGTCTGATGGGGACACATCCTCTCCTTTCTCCTCCTCCATTGAGAAAAAAGTTATTTGATTAATTACACGGATTGTAACATTATCTGTGAATGTGGGAGAGTATAATTAGTCAAAGTATCCCCCCCCCCCCCCATTCACAAATAAAGAATGCACATTATGGGCCTGAATGGGTAATTACAAAGGAGGGAGGGATAAGGGGATGAATATGGGTGTACGGTGAGGGTAGATATTGGTAGAATTGGGGAGGAATTAAAGTGTAACTCTCCCCAATTTAGCCCCCTACTTTACCACAAGTGTTTTTTTTCTTTTTCCTTTAGGGCATTAGACTTTATATTATTTGGTTATGTCACAACACAGAAAGTAAGGGGTGATTGGGGGTCATGAAGAGGGGAGGATAGGGGATGGGGATGGGGAGGTGGAGGGCCTGGGGAGCATGGATTAGGTAGAAAAGCCTGGTAACCGTTAGAGGTTTTTCTTTTCTTTTTTTTTCCTTTTTTTCCTTCTTTTTATTTATTTTTTATTTTTGGGGGGAAAGACCAGTCAGAGTTATTTCTATTTAGATGCCTCCACCTCTCATGTTGTCTCTTGCTTTCTCTTTGGGGAAGAATTATTATGATTTATATGACTATTATGACAAGATTCTAGGATATACACCTTTTATGTATTCTCCTATATGCTGTGATATATTTTGTTTTGTTTTCCTAAAATGAATAAAAAAAAATTAACCACTTCAATACAGGGCATTTATACTTCCTTCCTACCCAGACCAATTTTTAGCTTACAGTGCTCTCACACTTTGAAGGACAATTACTCAGCCATGCTACACTGTACCCAATCAAGATTTTTATCTTTTTTTTTTCACAAACAGAGCTTTCTTTTGGTGGCATCTAATCACGTGGATACTGGCTACATAACTTTAGTAAAAATAACCCAAATTAGTGTATATTATTTGGTCTCTGTGAAGGTTATAGAGTCTACAAGCTATGGTGCAAATCATTGAAAATTGATCACACCTGATCACACCTGATGTACTGAAGGCCTATCTCATTTCTTGAGACCCTAACAAGCCAGGAAAGTAAAAATACCCCCCAAATTACTTTTTGGAAAGCAGACATTCCAAGGTATTTAGTAAGAGGCATGGTGAGTTTTTTGAAGTTGTAATTTTTACCACAATTCTTGGGAAACCGAAGAATTTTTATTTATTTTTTTACACAAAATTGGCATAATACCAAGTTATTTCTCTCACACAGCACATGCATATTTGCAATGACACCACAAAATAGATTCTGCTACTCCTCCTGAGTATAGCGATACCACATGTGTGAGACTTTTACACAGCCTGGCCACATACAGAGGTCCAACATCCAAGTAGCACCTCCATGCGTTCTACGAGCATAAATTGCACATCTCATTTGATGACAACCTATCACACTTTAGAAGGCCCTGGAGCACCAGGTCAATGGAAACTCCCTCAAAATGACCCCATTTTGGAAAGCTAACACCCAAATGTATAATCAATGAGGTATAATAAGTCTTTTGAATGGTTTATTTTTTTCCAGAAGTTTTGGAAAATGTGGAAAAAAATTGAAAACGCATTCTTTTTACACAAAGTTGTCCATTTATAAGATATTTCCAACACACAGCATGTACATAGCAAAAATGACACCCCAAAATACATTCTGCTACTCCTCCTGAGTGTGGCGATAACACATGTGTGAGACTTTTACACAGCCTGGCCACATACAGAGGCCCAACATTGAAGTAGCACCTTCAAGCATTCTACAAGCATAAATTACACATCTCATTTCTCAACCACCTATTACAATTTTGAAGACCCTGGAGCACCAAGACAATGGAAACGCCCACAAAATGACCCAATTTTGGAAAGCTAACACCCCAATGTATAATCTATAATGCATAATAAGTCTTTTAAATGGTTCATTTTTTTCCAGAAGTTTTTAGAAAATGTGGAAAAAAATTGAAAACGCATTCTTTTTACACAAAGTTGTCCATTTATAAGATATTTCCAACACACAGCATGTACATAGCAAAAATGACACCCCAAAATACATTCTGCTACTCCTCCTGAGTATGGCGATATCACATGTGTGAGACTTACATTACAGCCTGGCCACATACAGAGGCCTAAAATCCAAGTAGCACCTCTAGGCATTCTAGAAGCATAAATTACACATAAATTCCTGCCAACCTATCACATTGCTGAATGCCCTTCATATTTCTAACACATAGCATGTACTGTACATACCAACAACAAACCAAAATACATTCCACTGAGCGAAGGGTAAAGAAAAGATTACCTGCGGTTTTAGTAGAGCAGTGGTCCACTGCATGGTCCATGTACGCAGTGGTACATTTTTTTGGGCGTTGTCTTCTGGATCCTGATGGTGGAATATGGTCAGAAAAATGGCGCTCATGTAGTCTGCTGACACAATCGGAGCGAATGCTTTCTGGGGGGGATACTTGTTGATATATCAGGGCAGTGACAATGTCTTAAATAAACTTTAGGAAGGTGTTGGGTGTTTCCGTCGATTTTTAATAGATGATGAAAGAATTAGACATGGCCAAATGAAAAAAAGTAAATTGCGACTTTTTTATACCAGAAGAGAGATTTTTGTGTTGATAAATAGGGCTACAACATTTGATCATTTAAATCCACCCCCCCATGAATTTATTGTACTTGTGGATATAGGAAGGCTTTCGAACAGGACTGCGTCTTCTGCAAAGTTCCACAGAGGTGTCATCATGGATGGTGGACATGATGTACACATCTTTCCTATCCATCCACTTCACAGTAGAGGTGCGCATCTTCACTGGCCTCGCAATTAGATTTGATTACGATTATCTGGTCAAGGATTCGATTTGATTCCACGATGCATCACAATGCATCACGATTACCGACAAGCTCCCACTTCCGCTTGGGCCGCCTAGGCGACCCCTACCTCCCTGCAATCTTCTGGGACACATCACAGGTCCTAAAAGATTGCCCAGCCATTCAGGACAGCGCAGTGAGACATGCGCACCCGGCTGTGAAGCTGCAAGCTGTGACAGCCGGATGCCCACAGTAGTATTACCAGCGTCGCGGATAAGCGGGGGAGAGAAGAGAGGGTTTGGGTGACCACGTCACTGGATTGTGGGACAGGTGAGTGTCTTTATTAAAAGTCAGAAGATACACTTTTTTTGTAGCTGCTGACTTTTAATAAACAAAAAACTGACTGCAACTCCGCTTTGAATTAAAAATAACCTCACTCCCGTTAAAAGTGCACTAATCCGGTGCACTACAGGGTACAGGCATTCTGGCACCTCTAATATTTGTTCCTCTCCCTTCTTATTTCTTACTTTCTCACATATGTACCATTCTTGTTTTGTAGACAGAGCACGCAAAGGAATGTTTGCTGCTCTGAAAAGTGATCACTTTTTTTTCAAAATAATAAAAACAATTGAAACAGAAAATTACAAATTGGGAGTTTGAGATAAAGCAAATTGGGGGCATGGACTAATGCAAATTAGTATGAGCTCAAGCAAATTGGGAGTATGAGCTAAAGCTAAGTGAGGGTATTGCCAAAAATGTGGATGAAATTACAGTAAAGTTATCCATAGCAACCAATGAACATTGTAACTGTGCCTTATTATTGCAAAAAAAAAAAAAGTCTCACACAAAACTAACCCAGTCCCTACCTAACACTGATAGAAGCCAGAGGCTTGTAGAAGGTTGCAGGTTTCAGTCCACATACTAGTTTCAGACTACAATAGCAACTAGTCCAGCAGCAAGCAGTAGCAGCAGAAGCGTGCCTTTGTCCCTTGAGGGCATAGGCGTGCGCACAGGGTGTGCCGGGATGTGCCTGGGCACACCCTAATTGCCCCGAGCGCAACACGCACAGTGGCAGTTGGGTGGCCAGTGTTGGAACTCTCTGTGTTCCAGCAGCCAACACAGAAAGGAGATGCAAGCAGAGTGGCAGCGGAAGCTGGGTGCTGGAACCCTCTCTGTGTACCAGCACCCATCACAGGAAGGAGTACACTGTCGGAGGCTGGGTTTTTACCATCGGAACCTCCAGCGCTGGCCTCTAGTGTCTGCACACACAAATCCCTCCCTGCTCTCCCTATACAACAGAGGAGGGGGCGGGGCGGAGTATCCACTTGGCCGCTCTAGCCTCACAAAGGTAGCATCAAGAGAAGCCCGCGGCAGCAGCCTGACCAGCCACAGTAAGTTTAAGATTCTGTCCTGCGGGGTAGAGGAGAGCTGCTGTGGGTATAGGACAGGGAAGATTGAAGAGATGTAACTGTAGCTGCACTGGAAGGAGAGGAGAGCTTTTGCTTGGGGAGATATTGTAGGGGAGAGCTTTTTATTGGGGGGAGGGTCTGTAAACTGGTGTAGCATCCCCTGAACTTTGTACAATAGCACACGTCTGAACTCTGCACCCTGTGCATAGGGAATTCCTGAACTCTGCACTCTACATAGCGCACTTCTGAACTCTGCACCCTGCGAGCAGCTCACCCCTGTACTCTGTACATAGCACACACATGATTTCCGCACCCTGTACCTAGCTCACTCCTGAACTGTGCACCCTGTGTGTAGTGCACACCTGAATTCTGTACTCTTTGCATAGTGCATTCCTGCAATTTGCATTCTGTGCATAGCGCACTCCTGAACTCTGCACTCTACATAGCGCACTTCTGAACACCTGTACCTTGCACATAGCTCACGTCTGAAGTCTCTACATAGCACACGTATGATCTCTGCACCCTGTGCATAGCTCACTCCTCAACTGTGCACCCTGTATGTAGCGCACACCTGAACTCTACACTCTGTGCATAGCGCCCTCTTGAACTCTGCACCCTGCACGTAGCTCACATCTGAACTCTGTACATAGCACACGCATTATCTCTGCAGACTCCTGAACTGTGCACCCTGTGTGTAGTGCACACCTGAACTCTGCACTCTACATAGTGCACTTCTGAACAACGGAACTTTGTACATAGAACACATGTGAACTCTGAACCCTGTACCTAGCTTACTCCTGAACTCTGTACTCTTGTCACGTACCTGGTGATGCGAGCCCGAGTTTGCAGAGCGAGACCTCCCTTGCGTCTCCCACTCCTGGTTCCCTGGTAGGGTGACAGGAGACCCAGGAGTGAGGAGGAGCACTGGTGCATGGCAGGATCAACAGACCGGTGGGGCAACACAGGGTCAACTCAGCAAGGTGGGTAAACCGGATCAGCACAGCAGACTGGATAGCAGAGCAGGCTGGATCTGGATGGACAGGCAGGATCAGCACAGCTGACTGGATAGCAGAGCAGGCTGGATCTGGATGGACAGGCAGGATCAGCACAGCAGACTGGATAGCAGAGCAGGCTGGATCTGGATGGACAGGCAGGATCAGCACAGCAGACTGGATAGCAGAGCAGGCTCGATCTGGATGGACAGGCAGGATCGGCACAGCAGACTGGATAGCAGAGCAGGCTGGATCTGGATGGACAGGCAGGATCGGCACAGCAGACTGGATAGCAGAGCAGGCTGGATCTGGATGGACAGGCAGGATCGGCACAGCAGACTGTAGAGCAGAGCAGGCTGGATCTGGATGGACAGGCAGGATCAGCACAGCAGACTGGATAACAGAGCAGGCTGGATCTGGATGGACAAGCAGGATCGGCACAGCAGACTGGATAGCAGAGCAGACCGGATCAGTACAGGTAAGCTGGTTCAGCAAAGCAGACAGGACCTCAGAGCAGACCGGATCAGTACAGGTAAGCTGGTTCAGCAAAGCAGACAGGACCTCAGAGCAGACCGGATCAGTACAGGTAAGCTGATTCAGCAAAGCAGACAGGACCTCAGAGCAGACCAGATCAGTACAGGTAAGCTGGGTCATCAGAACAGGCCGGGTCGGATATCAGGCTGGCAGAAAGGTACAAGAGGATTAAGCAGAAGGGTGGTCACTAACAAGCCAAGGTCGGGTGCAGGCAGATAGATGAATAGTCACAGGCAGGCCGGGTCAATACAGGACAGAGGTATCAGGATCAGTTTACAGTCACCACAACGCTGTAGAGCAGACAGCAGGGACCGTCTGCTCTGGCCAGATTTAAATAGGCTACCTGGCGCCAACAAGAGCGCGTACCTGTCTACCCACGTCCATGCCCATGCGCGGCCGCACACGTGCACCGGCGCACATGCGCATGCGCAGTGGCGCCCGTGGGCCAGGACGGCCAGGGTTCAGGTTTCTGGCAGGATCTTCATGACAACTCTGTACATAGCGCATTTCTGAACTCTGCACCCTGTGCGTAGCGCACACCTGAAGTCTGCACTCTGTGCTGGTGCACTCCTGAACAGTACACGCTGTATGTAGAATTCTCCTGAACCCTGCACACTGTACGTAGTGCACTCCTGGGCCCTGCACTCTGTACAAAAGTTAACCCCCTCACCCTGCCACACACACTTTTTCTTGCCATCTCCCCGGTAGGGGCCCCAGTGTATCACTTTGCGCAGGGGCCCATGATACTTTTAAGACCACCCTGGTTCTGTGTGAAGATGGGGAAAATCTCCCACTGATGGCTCAGCTTATAAGAGAAGTGTGGAAGCACATGTGTGTGTGTGTGTGTGTGTATATATATATATATATATATATATATACACACACACACACACACACGTGTGTTTGAGCTTTGAGGGGCACACCCTAATGCAATAGGCTGCGCACACCTATGCTTGAGGGTACAGTATAACACAACATTTCCACACACCGTTTCTGTACTCAAAAAGATCAGAGGGCATAACTCTCCCTCCTCCTACGTCTCTACTTCTCCAGATCTTCCTCTTTATACATGCTGGTTTGTATGGCATTCATTTTATCACCAAAATCTGTCCCAAACAGAATGCATCTACTTGTAATAGTCACAGTACTTACTAATGACATCTCTCACGTCTCTCCTGATGTCAGCACCGCCTCTCTTGTGATCTGTTAGCTACAGTCAGCGGGCGGGGCTGAGAATTCTCCACTGACGTCAGGAGAGACTTGAGACATGAGAGCAGAGAGGCGGACCGGGCAGTCACATGAGCGGCATGTATGTAGGGATCACTCTCCCGGGAGGGGCGGGGCAATGTCACCTGGCAATTGATTTTTACGATCGCATGCATCGATGCCACATCGGGGACACCCGAATCGCGATGCATCGATGCAGCGATTAATTTCAGCACCCCTACTTCACAGCCAGCACTTCCTCGTTCCTCAAGCTTATCGATTCCCCCTTTATAGCGTTGTGGTGACTAGACTCTGTGGGAAGCCCTGTTTTTCCTTGCTGTACCACAGCAGGTATGGGTGTCAGAAAAGGGGCAAACTGGTATAGTAATTGTCCATGTAAATGTGATACCCCTTTTGGAGGAGTGGGAATGCCAACTTCCAGACAATTTTTCCGCTTATTCCCATGTACGGTGGATGCTCAGGGGGCTGGAGCTGGGAGTCTTTGCCTTCTTACATGCGGAATGAGTGCACATATCCGGTGGAGCTTTCACAGAGCTTGTTAAGCTTCAACCCGTACCTCAGCCTCTTACTGGGGATATACTGCTTGATTCCCAGCCGGCCTGTGAAATGGACCAGGGATTTGTCCACAGAGATGTTCTTGTTAGGGATATAAAGTTCAGCAAACCTCTTGGAGAAAAAATCAATTAGGGGGCGAATTTTATATAATTTTTCAAAGTCTGGGTGATTTTTTTTGGGGGGGGGGGGCACTGTGAGTTATCACTAAAATGTAGGAAGCACATTATAATTTCATATCAGGACCAGGACATGACAGATGAAAAAATTGGCATGTGGTGGATAGGGTTGGTAGACCAATATGCATGCACTTCATTTTTTTTTGTAGGCCCTATGTTGAGCGTTAGGCCTAAAAACAACCTGTTGACCTGTACACCTGGCTGTGCTGTGAAAGGGGGGATCATGGCTGACCCTGTGCTAGAAGGCAGACACAATGGGTTCGTCAAGACATCTGGAAGCTGGATTTGGGCCCTAATTCTTTGGCATGCAATTCCCGCACTTGTACTGGGCCTTTTCTCCTGGGGTCTAATAGCGCTTGTACTGGGCCTCTCCTCCTGGGGTCTAGCACTGCTGGTAGCTGCCTGGTGTTCAGACCATCTTCTTTTTGGACAGACTACTTCCTCCTCTGATTCAGATCCTGATGTGCTGCCTTCGACGGGCTCATATTCCGAACCAGAATCGGAATCAGAACTGGGCGGTGAGAGCTCCCCGTTGCTCTTATTGGTCAGGCTCAGAATTTGATATGTCTCTTCTGGAGTGTATACCTTTCTGGACATAGTAGCTGTATGATGGGTGACACTGATGGGCTGCACGTCAGAGACTAATGGGCTGAATGTCAGGGCCTAATGGGCTGAACGTCAGGGACCAATGGGCTGCACCTTGGAAGTAATTGGCTGAAGACAGGTACTCCTAATGGGATCACGGGACAGGTACTCAGATGGGATGACAGGTACTCAGACGGGATGGATGGATGACAGATACCCTGATGGCAGGTACTCTGATGACAGGTACTCTCATCACAGGTACTGTGATGGCGGGTACTCTGATGGCGGGTACTCTGATGGCATGTACTGTGATGGTGGGTACACTGATGGTGGGTACTCTTATGACAGGTACTCTGATGACGGGTACTCTGATGGTGGGTACTCTGATGACAGGTACTCTGATGACGGGTACTCTGATGGTGGGTACTCTGATGACAGATACTCTGATGGCAGGTACTCCTGATGACAGGGGTACTCTGATAGGGGGGACTCTGATGGCGGGTACTCTGATGGCGGGTGCTCTGATGGCGGGTACTCTGATGACAGGTACTCTGATGACGGGTACTCTGATGGTGGGTACTCTGATGGCAGGTACTCTTTATTTGAGGGGGGGGGGGGCAATCTGGGCACAGTAGTACATACAGTAATATGTAACTCACTATTCCCGCAATCTCCTCCTCACATTGGATCGGCGTGTGAGGAGGAGAACCCTGCAACAGCTGTTACACTGGGGTTTGTTGACATTTGTGACACAGCCGGTCATGTGGTAAAGAGCCATGTGCGGCATGCACACTGCTCTGCATAGTGACCGGCTGTGATTGGAGCCAGCCGGTCACGCTGTTTCCCACGCTCTGCCAGATGCTCATTACCCTCATCGTGGAGCAGCTGTGTCCCTGCGGCAGGAAGCCGAGGACGTCATATGACGCCCGCTCAGGATGGGAGATCCCATCTGCGGATGTCATTTGACTATGGCTGGGTAATGAAGTGGTTAAACACAGATCAGAAAATGTTACAAGCAGTGTAATCAATGACAGAATGTAACTCAAATTAGGAGGAAGGAGGCGCGTGTCCCCATCAGACCATATGTACTGCTGTTTTGGCTGAAGACCCAAAGCTGTTAACCACTGTAGTGTCAGAAGTTCAAATACAGGAAGAAGACAGGCATCCATGCAGTGAAGATTTTTCCAGGATCCTGTTGCCTGCACAACGTGGGACATCCTTCTTTACAGGTAAGTGATGTGACTAAAGCTGTAGGTTTTTTTTGTTTAGTTTAACTTTAGCATTTTAAAGGTCCTGAGTGAGTAAACCATCTGTTTTTAACCTTACTACCCCTAGCTGAGGTACAATTATACTTATTATTAATATAAAGAGTTTTTATAGCACCAACAGTTTAAGCAGAGTTTTACAAAATAAAAGGCGTGCATACAGTTACAATATAATTCAGGGCCCAGGATGAAAGACTCTTTAATGTGCAATATGCTCATTCAGAATAGTTTTTTCTTGGCTTAGGTCCAACATTTTTCATTTTTAGCTGTCATAAAAGGTCATCATCATCTGTGCTCCAAAGAAAATAAAAAAATGTTTTAGTAAGCAAGTGCATTTATTCAAAATAAATAATCTAAGCAGTAATATTAATTACATCACATGTTAACTCTATTAGAGGAAGAACACATAATTTGTCCTATATGACATTCATTTTAGTTAGGTAGAAATAAATAGTCTTCTAAATATAGAATAGCAGTTGTTGCTATAACCGGGACAGAACAAACACACATATTTCATGACAAACAAACTGGCCCATGTGAAGTTTTCAAATCCTACGTCACATGCTGTACCAGGTATTTTTATTCTGATCTAAATCCCAAGTCACATTAAATGTGATGATATACTTGTGGCAACAGGTTTACTGTGGGGAAACGCAAGTATTGCTTTAACTCAAGCCAGCCTCCACAGTAGATTTGACAGCATACAATTTGTAGGCTACTATTTCAAAAGTCCAGACTAAACTTATTCAGCACTGGAATGTCACTGTTAATTAAAGCTCTAATTATTTCAGACTACCATACATATGTCAAAATCCAGTAGGGCTTCTTATTATAGAAACCACAAGGGTGGTTGCAGAGACAATAAAATACCGTTCTTCTCCACAGCTATACCTTTGATGTAGAAGGACTACTTGCAATGACAGAAATTACTTCCATTGTATGAAATAATAAAACAACCATTTTGTTTTATTTTTAATGGCAGGACATTCTTGACACTTATTTGGAACTCTTTATTCTATGAGTTCTATGTAAGATCAATAAATTTGTTGTGAAATCGACTTCCGTGTTTCCAGAGCAAAGTTTTGCCCCATGTAAAAACATTGACAACCTATCAACATGCTATAGAGAAGAGTGGCAGCACCCCTACCACCAACAGGAAGCCCATGCTCCCAGCCTACTGGCTATCATCTGGTCACCCAACAGGACCAGATGAGAAGGTGAATTAAGGCCACTGTAGCTTAGGTATCAAAAATGTCTGTTTGCTGTGACAACAGCAACCTAAAAAGAGAGTAATTCTATTTTTGTAGGTGTTATCACCACTCCAATTAGCAGGTAATATATAAAGTATTGGCTTCCTGCTTGAGGGGATTCACTATACACACTGCAAGCCAGGAGTGAACTGGTAAGAACTCCTTTGGATTAGTTTGCCACTTCACCTGAGACAATCAGGCTAGCAGTTCAAGACAGTAGAGACAGCATAAGAACCAAGTTACCACAACAAAAAACAAAATTGCAAAGAAAAGGTCAGAACCTTAATGATGAACAAGAAAAGAAAAATCTAAGCGAGAATGAGAGCTAGGTTGTAGGTACGCAGACCATGGGCTGACTGGCAAATTTTGGCCCAGGGGGCAAATACAACCCAGAGGCCCATGGTACAGTGACTCAACACCCCTCCTGCTCTCCCTCTTTCCTGTCTCCTCCCATCCCACACCCAGGCTGAAGCTCTGCTCCAGGTACTCTCTTCTCACCGGGCAGGTCGGGCCAGTGCCTGCTACCCCAACTCCGGGTTCCTGAACTGGCCATCAGGGGGTGGCCAGGGGCTGCAGGGGAAGCCAGGGCAGCTTTGTCAGGGCTGGCCAGGGGAGGAGAGCCTCTGATTGAGGCAGCCTCTGCTTGGACTTAGCGTACACCATCCATGCGGGGGGGGGGGGTAGCCTGCACTTTGTCCTCGTCCTGCATTTGGTAGAACACCAGTGGGAACTTTTTACTCCTCTTCATTAGGAAGCCTTTAGACATAGGTGTGCACATCCTATTGCATTAGGGTGTGCACCCCAAAAGCTCAAGCACACACATATATATATATATATATATATATATATATATATATATCATGGCTCAAATTTTCCACTCGCCTACTCGCATTTTGCGAGTGGAAATTTGTTTCTGGCGAGGAGCTGGGCTGCCAGGGAGTGGGGGGCGAGTACCGCCGGCATGCAGGGTTAAACAGGAGCCGTTCTGCCATCGATCGGTCCGGGAGAAGAGAGCACGGATCACAGAGCGATAAGTTTTTTGTTAGTTTACATTTGAATTGCCTCCGCTCATGATTACACACAACCCCGCCCCCTCCTGACCCCACGCCGGTCATAGACAGAACGCCAGTACAATTCTGGGATGCGTTCTGTCTATCACAGTGTCTAACAGGCGCGGGGTCAGGAGGGGGCGGGGCTGTGTGTAATCATGAGCGGAGGCAATTCCAATGTAAACAGAAGGCTATTGCTCTGTGATCCGTGCTCTCTCCCTCGGACCGATCGATGGTAGAACGGCTCCTGTTTAACCCTGCATGCCGGCGGTACTCGCCCCCCACTCCCTGGCAGCCTAGCTGTGGAGGCAATTACAATGTAACAGCAGGCTATCGTGATCTGGCGGCTTTTCTCTTCCCCATGATGATCCTCTGCACAGGTGAGGTGGGGTGAGACTGCAGTGGTGGGCACAGGTGAGGTGAGACTGCAGTGGTGGGCACAGGTGAGGTGAGGTGAGACTGCAGTGGTGGGCACAGGTGAGGTGAGGGGAGGCTGCAATGGTGGGCACAGGTGAGGTGAGACTGCAATGGTGGGCACAGGTGAGGTGAGGGGAGGCTGCAATGGTGGGCACAGGTGAGGTGAGACTGCAATGGTGGGCACAGGTGAGGTGAGGGGAGGCTGCAATGGTGGGCACAGGTGAGGTGAGACTGCAATGGTGGGCACAGGAGAGGTGAGGTGAGGGGAGGCTGCAATGGTGGGCACAGGTGAGGTAAAACTGCAATGGTGGGCACAGGTGAGGTGAGGTGAGGCTGCAATGGTGGGCACAGGTGAGGTAAGGCTGCAATGGTGGGCACAGGTGAGCTGAGGCTGCAATGGTGGGCGCAGGTGAGCTGAGGCTGCAATGGTGGGCGCAGGTGAGCTGAGGCTGCAATGGTGGGCACAGGTGAGATTGCAATGGTGGGCACAGATGAGGCGAGGCTGCAATGGTGGGCACAGGTGAGCTGAGGCTACAATGGTGGGCACAGGTGAGCTGAGGCTGCAATGGTGGGCACAGGTGAGCTGAGGCTGCAATGGTGGGCACAGGTGAGCTGAGGCTGCAATGGTGGGTATATTGAGGCGAGGCTGCAATGGTGGGCACAGGGGAGGCTGCAATGGTGGGCACAGGTGAGGCTGCAATGGTGGGCAATGATAAAGTTGTAATATTTATTTTTGCAACTTAATTCCGCATGGAACATTTAAGTTTAATTTCATGAGATAATTTATGAGGGCGTGTATAGGCACGGAATTAGGGGCGGTGCATGGTAGGGATTGGGTTGGGCAAATGGTGGCGAGTAACACTTAAGGCCTGGCTAGTAGCTCAGAACTTGAAAATTTGAGCCCTGTATATATATATATATAAATATTATATATATATATATATATATATATATATATATATATATATATATATATATATATATATATATATACACACACACATACACATACACAGACACATTCTTAAGCAGCCCATAGATTATACAATTTTATTTTCTTCCACCAGAGATAGAAGGAAAAAAAATCACTCAATTCCCCTCTCATCACAGTTATACAATGATCACTGCTGGCAGCAGAAAGAAAGTCTGCCGAGCCTCCGCCCACATCAGAGTCCACAGAGCGCCCCCTATATCAGAGAATTTGCACTTAAACTGTAAGAGGGATCTCTGTGGACTCTGGTGTAAAGGGGAACTCTGATGTAAGGTGGTCTCTGCTCACCAAAGCCCACTTACATCAAAGTCCACAGAGCTCCCCTTAAATCAGAGTGAGTACTCACTGGGAGGAAGGAGAGAGAAGGGAGACTTCACTCACAGTGGATGAATAGATGAATGGGCAGGCTGCACCTTTCCTCTTCTGGCTGCTGGGCTTCAAACTTCACGCCCACACATCCCTTTCTCTGAGGCACAACACTGCCAGGGGAGTGTGAACAGGGCAGACAAAGGAGGAGAGGTCAGGAGGAGGAGGAGCAGAACCAGCTCTCTCTCCTCTCCTGTCCATCTGGGGGGGGGAGTACCTGTAAGTGCTGGCTCTGGGCTGTGAGTACTGGCGGTCTGAAAGGAAACAGGCAAACAGGCTTGAGCAGGATGTTAGCAGGATCAGTATAGAAGCAGAGCGCTGGTGGCGTGTGACTATCTCCTCCCAGGTTCCAGCCACGTCCCCACCCCAAGGTGCAGCCTTTTTAAGGGGCATCAGAGTGGCCCGGAGGGCATTTGCCCCTGCCCTCCGCCCCAGTTTGCCTCTAGTGCAGACAAACACATTTGACCTTTAGCTTATGAACAGATGGCACTGGTGATTCTAAAATGTAGGGAAGGAAGTACCAAGCCAGTTGTTTAATAAAAAGCCAACACATTTTAGAGATTCTTAGGTTCTCCCTACTTCAGAACTTTAAAAAATGCTGAAGAATTAATGAAGATTAAATTGCATCAAGAGGATACAGAAAAGTATGCTCTAGTTCTTGGTTTGTCAGTCTAGTCTCTGAAATGCAATGGCTTTCTACTGGACAACAATTAAAAAAAAAATTTATTTGTGAACCCTATAACAGTGACTTTTCACCTAACACATTGGGCTGATCTGTGATACAAGCTGACTCATGGCCCCTGTCCTCCAGAGAACTGCGTAGTGAAAATTTCCCCTTCATTATGCAACTCTCTGGAGGACACCTTCTGAATCAAGTGATTTAGCACCCCACATCTTCTGTTCTTTTATGGGTGGTCAGGGCAGAAAGTTTTTTTCCGTGTTCATTGAGGGACACAAGATTCATAGACAATTGGGTGGTGCTGACACCTACAGGTGAATTTGAACACGGGCAACAAAAAAACAGTGACTGGTCTGGCATAACCTTTTCCACTCCAAGCATACCTCAGTTTTTGTTAGTGTCCTAGAAATATAGACATATTTTCTCTATTGACTGTTTTACTATTCATTTCATCTTTTTTTCAGGATTATTTTTTTTCCTAAATCAAGACTGATGTAAGGGTTTCTCTGCTCACCAAAGCCCCCTTGCATCAAAGTCCACAGAGCTCCCCTTACATCAGAGTGAGTACTCACTGGAAGGCAGGAGAGTGAAGGAACATTGCTTAAGTCTGGCACAGCGTCTGGACTGAGTCTTTGAAGACTCATTTATGAGTAGGCCATGTGGTCTGAGCATTTGGAGCTACTACTTTTATTAAAACCATTGAGTGCCACTTATGCATCTGTTTTACATTGGTCTTCATGGAATGGGTTACAAAGCGATGCTATCAGAAGGTGCATCATTAGTTAAAATGATGTGTGCACCCTCCACTCTCTTTGGTGTGAGGTAGTATGCTCCCCCTTTGCTCCTATTTACAATAGACACACACGTTTCACCTTGGTTAGTTTTAGCTGTTGCCTACAGTGACCTAGCCATTTGAACCTCTCCTGCTTGTGAGTACCAAAGGTTTTTTTACCAGGTTTTCTCAAATACGTTTTCTCCGTTAACCAGTACATTTTAGATACTAAGCACAAGAGGAACAGTCCCTCTGTGTCTGATCTCTTCAGCTGATGATCCACTAACAATTTTGAGGAGGCCTGCAGTGATCCACCTAATTAATGTGACGCCAACATCCTAGTCTGCTGTCACTTGCTGGAATGCATACATTTCTCAGGGTCTTCCCTATCTTCTTTGGGTGTGGCCCTCTCATCCACACTATATATCCCTTCTATAGGGATGGATTCTCAGGAATTATACAAAAGTTTAAGGACCATATTGTAGCTCTGATCCCTGACCCTGAATGCTGAGGCTCAGTATAAACTGTAAACCAGCACAATGCTTGAAATATCTGGGACTCATTTTGGATCTGACTTAAGCCAGAATTCTTCCCTAGAAAAAAACTTCTGACTCTCTGCTCCCAGAATTGGACTTTGCAGTACAGAAGCTGTCCAACTCTGTGCTTTATGGTAGTCTCATTTGAGGCAGTCCTATTTTCTCAGCCACATCTCTTCAACTCAACATTCTGTTGTTGGTTCAACTTCTAGACAAACAAACTTACTTGACATAGAGAAGTATGTTATCCCTGGCCTGGTGGCTAAAGCATCCAGCTCTTGGAGGATTTTTACAATGGATGCCAGTCTGAAAGATTAAGGAGGAGTCATGGATAGTTTATCAGTACAGGGGACTTGCCAAAGGAATCATGCAGGGGCAGACTGACCATTAGACTACTCGGGCACTGCCCGAGGGCCCCCTGGGCAACTAGGGGGCCCCATCAGGGTTGCCAGCCTAAGTAAAACCAGGGACAGTATGTAAAAATCTGTGAAATCTATTTCTGAAATGTCCCTTACCGACATCCTTTTGGTCTAAAAATCACGAGATTATAGCTGCCCCACCTCTCCAGTACCTTCTCAGCCAATAGAAACATGTCTGTGTATACATGTATGTTTATACTGTGTGATTGTATACTGAGTGTGTATACTGTGTGGCCCCATAATCTGTGATTGCCTGGGGGCCCCATAATCTCTGATTGCCCGGGGGACCCATGAGTTGTCAGTCCGCCCCTGGAATCATGTCAACATTTTGGAACTCCAGGGGCATGGTTACTCTTCTAACACTAAACCTTTCTAATGCTGGGATATCCGATTCAGATTCACAGCAGTATATAGCAAGGAGAACCCAGAAGTCTTATTGTGGCAAGAGAGGTAGAAAGAATCCTGTCCTGGGCAGAACATGTCAGCCATTGCCATTCAAGGCATAGAAAATTGTCAGGCAAACTTCCTCAGCTGGCAGCGTTAAGAACTGTGGGAATGGTTCCTACACCTAGAAGTGTTTCAGGACATTTGTTACAGTGGAGGGATGGTGAACAGGGACTTTGTGGACTTCAGATTCAACAAAAAACTGTACAGGTTTTTTTCCAGGTGCAGAGATTCTCTGGCACAAGCAGTGGATGCTCTAGTAGCAAACTGATCAATCCCTTCCCATTTAAAAAACACCTTCCTCGAGATTGAGATCATTCTGGTAAAACTACTAGCTCCAAACTGGCTCAGTCAGATGTGGTACTCTGACTTAATCAACTGAATCTTTTATCACAAGTACCAGTCTTTCACGCTGCTTCAGGATTGCTGGCTTTATTGGTATGGCTGTTGAAGCCTAACTTTCTATAGTCAGGGTTCTCTCTGATTTGGTAACTCCCATGTTGTTAAAGTTAGAAAATCAATATCTCCTGCAAAGTTTACCATAACATATGGAAGACATACTTCCCATGGTGCGAGGAACAAAGTTGTTACCCCAGGAAACACTCCATGGGATGAATTTTAACCTTTTTACCAGTGGCGGTGTGTCCATTAAGGGTGCACGGGCACCACCCCCTCTGTCACGCCACCCCCCTATATGAATAATGGATAGATTATTAGTTACTAGGGATGGGCCCGGTGCTCGATGCGAACCCACGTTCGCATCGAGCACCGGGCGTTCGCTCGCTCGGCGAGCCCAGAACTATTTTGGCCGCTCGCATCACGTTCGTGTGATGCGAGCGGCCCCGCAATGCATTGCGGCCGGCGCGGCCGGCGCAGTGCATTGCTGGCTGATGATTGGCCAAGCATGCACTGTGACCCCGCATGCTTGGCCAATCACAGCCCCGGAAACTCGAAGAGACATAATTGGCTACAGGCAGGACGCCTGTAGCCAATTACAGCTCAGGGGCTGTAGTACACGCCCCCCCTATAAAAGGCCGCCACGCCATCTGCGCCGGTCACATGCTGTTCCGGCGCAGATAGAGCAGGCTAGATCTGTGACACTCTGCTGGATTTAGTTAGTTAGAGAGATTTACTTAGAGAGATTGAGTTAGATAGATTCATTCATTTAGATTGATTTAAAAAGAGGGGCTTGTAGTGTGTTCGTGGCAGGCAGGCAGAGCTCCTATATTTTGTTCCCAGAAGCACCTATAGGACTTGTAGTGTGTTCGTGGCAGGCAGGCAGAGCTCCTATATTTTGTTCCCAGAAGCACCTATAGGACTTGTAGTGTGTTCGTGGCAGGCAGGCAGAGCTCCTATATTTTGTTCCCAGAAGCACCTATAGGACTTGTAGTGTGTTCGTGGCAGGCAGGCAGAGCTCCTATATTTTGTTCCCAGAAGCACCTATAGGACTTGTAGTGTGTTCCTGGCAGGCAGGCAGAGCTCCTATATTTTGTTCCCAGAAGCACCTATAGGACTTGTAGTGTGTTCGTGGCAGGCAGGCAGAGCTCCTATATTTTGTTCCCAGAAGCACCTATAGGACTTGTAGTGTGTTCCTGGCAGGCAGGCAGAGCTCCTATATTTTGTTCCCAGAAGCACCTATAGGACTTGTAGTGTGTTCGTGGCAGGCAGGCAGAGCTCCTATATTTTCTTCCCAGAAGCACCTATAGGACTTGTAGTGTGTTCCTGGCAGGCAGGCAGAGCTCCTATATTTTGTTCCCAGAAGCACCTATAGGACTTGAAGTGTGTTAGTCCCATCACACAGAGATCATATATTTTGTTCCCAGAAGCACCTATAGGACTTGAAGTGTGTTAGTCCAATCACACAGAGATCATATATTTTGTTCCCAGAAGCACCTATAGGACTTGAAGTGTGTTAGTCCAATCACACAGAGATCATATATTTTGTTCCCAGAAGCACCTATAGGACTTGAAGTGTGTTAGTCCCATCACACAGACCTATATTTTCTTCCCAGAAGCACCTATAGGACTTGAAGTGTGTTAGTCCAATCACACAGAGATCATATATTTTGTTCCCAGAAGCACCTATAGGACTTGAAGTGTGTTAGTCCCATCACACAGAGATCATATATTTTGTTCCCAGAAGCACCTATAGGACTTGAAGTGTGTTAGTCCAATCACACAGAGATCATATATTTAGTTCCCAGAAGCACCTATAGGACTTGAAGTGTGTTAGTCCAATCACACAGAGATCATATATTTTGTTCCCAGAAGCACCTATAGGACTTGAAGTGTGTTAGTCCAATCACACAGAGATCATATATTTTGTTCCCAGAAGCACCTATAGGACTTGAAGTGTGTTAGTCCCATCACACAGACCTATATTTTCTTCCCAGAAGCACCTATAGGACTTGAAGTGTGTTAGTCCAATCACACAGAGATCATATATTTTGTTCCCAGAAGCACCTATAGGACTTGAAGTGTGTTAGTCCCATCACACAGAGATCATATATTTTGTTCCCAGAAGCACCTATAGGACTTGAAGTGTGTTAGTCCAATCACACAGAGATCATATATTTTGTTCCCAGAAGCACCTATAGGACTTGAAGTGTGTTAGTCCAATCACACAGAGATCATATATTTTGTTCCCAGAAGCACCTATAGGACTTGAAGTGTGTTAGTCCAATCACACAGAGATCATATATTTTGTTCCCAGAAGCACCTATAGGACTTGAAGTGTGTTAGTCCAATCACACAGAGATCATATATTTTGTTCCCAGAAGCACCTATAGGACTTGAAGTGTGTTAGTCCCATCACACAGACCTATATTTTCTTCCCAGAAGCACCTATAGGACTTGAAGTGTGTTAGTCCAATCACACAGAGATCATATATTTTGTTCCCAGAAGCACCTATAGGACTTGAAGTGTGTTAGTCCCATCACACAGAGATCATATATTTTGTTCCCAGAAGCACCTATAGGACTTGAAGTGTGTTAGTCCAATCACACAGAGATCATATATTTTGTTCCCAGAAGCACCTATAGGACTTGAAGTGTGTTAGTCCCATCACACAGACCTATATTTTCTTCCCAGAAGCACCTATAGGACTTGAAGTGTGTTAGTCCAATCACACAGAGATCATATATTTTGTTCCCAGAAGCACCTATAGGACTTGAAGTGTGTTAGTCCCATCACACAGAGATCATATATTTTGTTCCCAGAAGCACCTATAGGACTTGAAGTGTGTTAGTCCCATCACACAGAGATCATATATTTTGTTCCCAGAAGCACTTATAGGACTTGAAGTGTGTTAGTCCAATCACACAGAGATCATATATTTTGTTCCCAGAAGCACCTATAGGACTTGAAGTGTGTTAGTCCAATCACACAGAGATCATATATTTTGTTCCCAGAAGCACCTATAGGACTTGAAGTGTGTTAGTCCAATCACACAGAGATCATATATTTTGTTCCCAGAAGCACCTATAGGACTTGAAGTGTGTTAGTCCAATCACACAGAGATCATATATTTTGTTCCCAGAAGCACCTATAGGACTTGAAGTGTGTTAGTCCCATCACACAGACCTATATTTTCTTCCCAGAAGCACCTATAGGACTTGAAGTGTGTTAGTCCAATCACACAGAGATCATATATTTTGTTCCCAGAAGCAACTATAGGACTTGAAGTGTGTTAGTCCCATCACACAGAGATCATATATTTTGTTCCCAGAAGCACCTATAGGACTTGAAGTGTGTTAGTCCAATCACACAGAGATCATATATTTTGTTCCCAGAAGCACCTATAGGACTTGAAGTGTGTTAGTCCCATCACACAGACCTATATTTTCTTCCCAGAAGCACCTATAGGACTTGAAGTGTGTTAGTCCAATCACACAGAGATCATATATTTTGTTCCCAGAAGCACCTATAGGACTTGAAGTGTGTTAGTCCCATCACACAGAGCTCCTATATTTTCTTCTCAGCAGCACCCACAGGACTTCTAGTGTGTTAGTGGCATCACACAGAGCTCCTCTATTTTCTTTGCAGAAGCACCCACAGGACTTCTAGTGTGTTAGTGGCATCACACAGAGCTCCTCTATTTTCTTTGCAGAAGCACCCATAGGACTTCTAGTGTGTTAGTGGCATCACACAGAGCTCCTATATTTTCTTCTCAGCAGCACCCACAGGACTTCTAGTGTGTTAGTGGCATCACACAGAGCTCCTCTATTTTCTTTGCAGAAGCACCCACAGGACTTCTAGTGTGTTAGTGGCATCACACAGAGCTCCTCTATTTTCTTTGCAGAAGCACCCATAGGACTTCTAGTGTGTTAGTGGCATCACACAGAGCTCCTATATTTTCTTCTCAGCAGCACCCACAGGACTTCTAGTGTGTTAGTGGCATCACACAGAGCTCCTCTATTTTCTTTGCAGAAGCACCCATAGGACTTCTAGTGTGTTAGTGGCATCACACAGAGCTCCTATATTTTCTTCTCAGCAGCACCCACAGGACTTCTAGTGTGTTAGTGGCATCACACAGAGCTCCTCTATTTTCTTTGCAGAAGCACCCATAGGACTTCTAGTGTGTTAGTGGCATCACACAGAGCTCCTATATTTTCTTCTCAGCAGCACCCACAGGACTTCTAGTGTGTTAGTGGCATCACACAGAGCTCCTCTATTTTCTTTGCAGAAGCACCCACAGGACTTCTAGTGTGTTAGTGGCATCACACAGAGCTCCTCTATTTTCTTTGCAGAAGCACCCACAGGACTTCTAGTGTGTTAGTGGCATCACACAGAGCTCCTCTATTTTCTTTGCAGAAGCACCCATAGGACTTCTAGTGTGTTAGTGGCATCACACAGAGCTCCTCTATTTTCTTTGCAGAAGCACCCACAGGACTTCTAGTGTGTTAGTGGCATCACACAGAGCTCCTCTATTTTATTTGCAGAAGCACCCATAGGACTTCTAGTGTGTTAGTGGCATCACACAGAGCTCCTCTATTTTCTTCTCAGCAGCACCCACAGGACTTCTAGTGTGTTAGTGGCATCACACAGAGCTCCTCTATTTTCTTCTCAGCAGCCCCCACAGGACTTCTAGTGTGTTAGTGGCATCACACAGAGCTCCTCTATTTTCTTTGCAGAAGCACCCATAGGACTTCTAGTGTGTTAGTGGCATCACACAGAGCTCCTCTTTTTTCTTTGCAGAAGCACCCATAGGACTTCTAGTGTGTTAGTGGCATCACACAGAGCTCCTATATTTTCTTCTCAGCAGCACCCACAGGACTTCTAGTGTGTTAGTGGCATCACACAGAGCTCCTCTATTTTCTTTGCAGAAGCACCCATAGGACTTCTAGTGTGTTAGTGGCATCACACAGAGCTCCTATATTTTCTTCTCAGCAGCACCCACAGGACTTCTAGTGTGTTAGTGGCATCACACAGAGCTCCTCTATTTTCTTTGCAGAAGCACCCATAGGACTTCTAGTGTGTTAGTGGCATCACACAGAGCTCCTCTATTTTCTTCTCAGCAGCACCCACAGGACTTCTAGTGTGTTAGTGGCATCACACAGAGCTCCTCTATTTTCTTCTCAGCAGCACCCACAGGACTTCTAGTGTGTTAGTGGCATCACACAGAGCTCCTCTATTTTCTTTGCAGAAGCACCCATAGGACTTCTAGTGTGTTAGTGGCATCACACAGAGCTCCTCTATTTTCTTTGCAGAAGCACCCATAGGACTTCTAGTGTGTTAGTGGCATCACACAGAGCTCCTATATTTTCTTCTCAGCAGCACCCACAGGACTTCTAGTGTGTTAGTGGCATCACACAGAGCTCCTATATATTCTTCTCAGCAGCACCCACAGGACTACCGACTACAATGGCTGGAAGACCGCCAAGGGGAGGCAGAGCGTGCAGAGCCAAGAACACAGGGCAGGCAGGCTCTGTTTCTAGTGGACGTGGCCGTGGACGTGGACGTGGTCGTGCATCGTCATCAGCACGTGGCCATGGGACACGCGCGTCTTTGTTTTTGGCAGCTGGACATGTGGAGCCGCATCATGCTGAAGGCTTGGTAGAATGGATGACCAAGCCCTCCTCATCCTCCTCATCCTCTCTCACCCAGGCTCAGGGTACTGGCAGAGCATCATCAGCCACCCCTTCCCTAGACCCACCATGTCCTCCTGAGGAGTCCCCCGAACTCTTTGAGCACAGTGTTGGGTACATGCTCCAGGAGGATGCCCAACGATTCGAAGGCTCGGATGATGATACCCAGCTTGAGGAATCTGGCAGTACTGTTCCACCAGCTGCAGCTTACTGCCAGGTTTGCTCTAGTGGTGAAGAGGGAGGGGATGATGAGGTCACTGACTCCACGTGGGTGCCTGAAGGGAGAGAGGATGAGGAGGAGGACGAGGAGGAGGAGGATGCGGCGTCACATGTCCAACGAGGCAGGGTGCCCCCTGGAGGCCAGGTAGAGGCCAGCACAGCAACTGTACAACACCGCAGAGCTCCGCCTGTGCAGGGCGCTGCCTCTGCACGTTATCAGAAAAGTTCTTTGGTGTGGGCCTTTTTTGAGACGAGTGCAGCAGATCGCACCACTGCTATTTGCAATATTTGTCTCAAGCGTATCTCGCGTGGCCAAAACATCAGCCGCTTGGGCACCACAAGCATGACCAGACATATGGCGACCTGCCATGCAGCTCGTTGGCAGGCACACATAAAAGACCCACACCAAAGAACTAAGCGGACCTCTCCTTGCTCCTCCTCAGCTGGGATCTCCATCCCCACTACACCTTCAGTCCTCTCTGAAAGCTGCTCTGAGAGGACTGAAGGTGTAGAATTAGGTGTGTCACAACCAAGTACTTGCAGTACACCGACGTCCGATTGCAGCAGGCAAATTTCCCTGCCCCAGCTGCTGGACCGTAGAAAGAAGTACACTCCCAGCCATCCACATGCCCAGCGGTTGAATGCTAGCCTGGCTAAATTGCTAGCACTTCAACTGCTGCCTTTTCAGTTGGTAGACTCGGCCCCCTTCCGTGAGTTTGTTCAATGTGCGGTTCCTCAGTGGCAGGTTCCCAAACGCCACTTTTTCTCACGGAAGGCGATTCCGTCTCTCTACCGGCATGTGGAGGGCAATGTCCATGCCTCGCTGGACAGGGCGGTCAGCGGTAAGGTGCATATTACCGCTGACTCATGGTCCAGCAGGCATGGACAGGGACGGTACCTTTCTTTCACGGCCCATTGGGTCACTCTATTGGCAGCTGGGAGGGATGCAGGACAAGGTGCAGTAGTGTTGGAGGTTGTTCCGCCACCACGCCTCCAAAACGCTACTACTGCTACTGGTTGTGACACACCTCTCTCCTCCACCCCCTCCTCTTCTTCTTCCTCCAGTGCTCTGTCCTTGGAACCAGCGGTGCTCCGTAGGCGTACAAGGGGCTACGCAAGTACGCAGGCAAAAAGATGCCATGCCGTGCTTGCGCTGGTGTGTTTGGGGGACAGGAGCCACACTGGGCCAGAGGTTCTGGCAGCTCTGCAGGGGCAGGCCGAGAGGTGGTTGACGCCACGTCAGCTTAAGCCAGGAATGGTCGTTTCTGACAATGGCACCAACCTCCTCTCCGCCCTGCGACAGGGGCAGCTCACCCATGTGCCCTGCATGGCTCACGTCCTCAACCTGGTGGTGCAGCGGTTCTTGGGCAGGTTCCCAGGCTTACAGGATGTCCTGAGGCAGGCCAGGAAAGTCTGTGTGCATTTCCGCCGATCTTATAATGCCAGTGCTCGGCTGACTGAGCTGCAAAAGGAGCTGAACCTGCCCAAGAACCGCCTAATATGTGACATGCCCACCAGGTGGAACTCAACGTTGGCCATGCTGCAGCGACTGCACACGCAGCAGAGGGCCATCAATGAGTACCTTTGCGACTACGGCACCAGGACAGGGTCAGGGGAGCTTGGTTTTTTTTCCCCACGTCAGTGGAGCATGATCAGGGATGCATGCACTGTCCTCTCACCATTTGAGGAGGCCACGAGGATGGTGAGCAGTGACAGTGCATGCATCAGTGACACTGTCCCTCTTGTCCACCTGTTGGAGCATACGCTGCGTGGGATAATGGACAGGGCACTTGAGGCAGAACAGAGGCAGGAAGAGGAGGACTTCCTTGCCTCTCAAGGCCCCCTTTATCCGGACAGTGTTCCTCCTGTCCCACCCATCACACAGGAAGAGGATGAGGGAGGAGGAGGAGGAGGAGGAGGAGGATTGTGTGAGCATGGAGGTGGAGCCTGGCACTCAGCATCAGCAGCAGCAGTCTTTTAGGGATGATGTACAGTCCCAACAAACCAGTGGACTTGTACGTGGCTGGGAGGAGGTGGCTGGCGATCATGTCATCCTCAGTGACCCAGAAGACTCCGGACCGAATGCCTCAGCTAACCTACGCTGCATGGCCTCCCTGATCCTGCAAAGCCTGCGGAAGGATCCTCGTGTTCTTCGGATCAAGGAGAGGGACCATTACTGGCTGGCCACTCTCCTTGATCCGCGGTACAAGGGTAAGGTTGCGGACCTTATCTTGCCGTCGCAGAGGGAGCAGAGGATGAGACATCTCAGGGAGGCCTTGCAGAAAGGTCTGTGCAACGCGTTCCCAGAAACTGGGAGGCTACAAACTCCTGGTCCTGGGCGACGAGTAGCTGAGGCTTCGGTCAGTAGCAGAAGGAGCGGTGGGGAAGGTGGACGTCTGACCGATGCGTTCAGACAATTTTTTAGTCCGCAGCCCCAAGGTATGATCGGTTCCAGCAACCATCGCCAGCGTCTGATATACATGGTGCAGGAATACCTTGGGGCAAGGTCAGACTTGGACACCTTTCCCACCGAAAATCCTCTGGCTTACTGGGTCCTGAGGATGGATCACTGGCCAGAGCTTGCACAGTATGCAATTGAGCTACTGGCCTGTCCTGCCTCCAGCGTTCTGTCCGAACGCACATTCAGTGCTGCTGGAGGATTTGTGACTGATCATAGGGTGCGCCTGTCCACCGTCTCGGTTGATCGACTGACCTTCATCAAAATGAATCAGTCTTGGATCACCACCAGCTACCAGGCACCTGAGGCGGATATAACCGAATAATTTTTAATGTCACATCACATCCCTTCAAGACTGCCTATGCTGATGCTGAGTGACTGTCCTGTTATGTTCACTGACTATCCTCTTCCTCCTCCTCAATGATCCATGCCACCACACCAGTGCCTAAGGCACAATTTTTCAGCCCCTGTTTAACAGGGGCGTGTACATACAATTTTTATAAAAAAATGCTTCGCAACACTGTGCTCCAAGTACAGTATCTGTGAGGGGTTGCAGTGTTGTGGCACCAGCACCAGTGCCTAAGGCAC
Source organism: Lithobates sylvaticus (assembly GCA_028564925.1). Lineage (NCBI taxonomy): Eukaryota > Metazoa > Chordata > Amphibia > Anura > Ranidae > Lithobates > Lithobates sylvaticus. Next base: position 286,384,386 of record CM053026.1, read on the forward strand.
AATTTTTCAGCCCCTGTTTAACAGGGGCGTGTACTTACAATTTTTAAAAAAAATGCTTCGCAACACGTGTGACTGCTGTGCTCCAAGTACAGTATCTGTGAGGGGTTGCAGTGTTGTGGCACCAGCACCAGTGCCTAAGGCACAATTTTTCAGCCCCTGTTTAACAGGGGCGTGTACTTACAATTTTTTAAAAAAATGCTTCGCAACACGTGTGACTGCTGTGCTCCAAGTACAGTATCTGTGAGGGGTTGCAGTGTTGTGGCACCAGCACCAGTGCCTAAGGCACAATTTTTCAGCCCATGTTTAACAGGGGCGTGTACATACAATTTTTATAAAAAAATGCTTCGCAACAATGTGCTCCAAGTACAGTATCTGTGAGGGGTTGCAGTGTTGTGGCACCAGCACCAGTGCCTAAGGCACAATTTTTCAGCCCCTGTTTAACAGGGGCGTGTACTTACAATTTTTTAAAAAAATGCTTCGCAACACGTGTGACTGCTGTGCTCCAAGTACAGTATCTGTGAGGGGTTGCAGTGTTGTGGCACCAGCACCAGTGCCTAAGGCACAATTTTTCAGCCCCTGTTTAACAGGGGCGGGTAATTACAAATCTTGATCTAATAGTTCACAGCAGGGCCCATTCCTGCGCCCACCAAGAGTAACTATGAGGGCCTACAGTCTTGTGGCAACACCGTCCACCACCACCGCCAAAGGCCCAATTTTTCTGCCCTGTTCATCAGGTGCTTGCAATTACAAATCTTGATCTAATAACTCACAGCAGGGCCCATTCCTGCGCCCACCAAGAGTAACTGTGAGAGCTTACAGTCTTGTGGCAACACCGTCCACCACCACCACCACCACCCCCAATTTTTCTGCCCTGTTCAACAGGTGCATGCAATTACAAATCTTGATCTATTAACTCACAGCAGGGCCCATTCCTGTGCCCACCAGTCTTGTGGCTACACCAACATCTAATAGGGCAAATTTCTGCAGAGTATATACGCCAGGCCCCTACTTTCATACATCCAACTTACAAACGACTCCTACTTGCAAATGGAAAGAGAAAACAGGAAGTGAGAGGAAATCTACCCCTAGGAAGGGAAATTCTATCCTGTTAGATTTAATTTGGGAAAAAGGTATCTCCTCTCTACTGATACTTTATCACCAATCCTTGTTTCAATTAAAACCCCACTTTTTCCAAAAACATTTGTCATTGGGACGGAAAGTGAGGTGACATGTTCTGAACAGATGTGCAAAGACAGCAAATGTTACAGGGGTGATAACCCCTCCCTATGTTCTCCAAAAAGCTTAAAAATAGATTTTTTTGGGATGGAGCTACACTTCATAATGTACCTGTTCAGATTCTACTTAAGAACAAACCTAAAGCCGCAAGTGGTTTTAAATGGCTTCTTTTTTTCCTTTAAAAATGTCATTTTGTGCAAGGACAGTTCTAAACACGGGAAACACATGCCACTTCACAGGCATACTTTAGACACCCCCCAGGTACCATATTTAAAGGAAAATTTCACTTTTTTTTTTTCACTTTATGCATCATTAAAATGACTGCTCCCGAAAAAACGTTAGTTTTTAAAAGTTCTTTTTGCATTGATATATGTCCCCTGGGGCAGGACCCGGGTCCCCAAACCTGTTTTATGACATTAACATGCATATTGGCCGTTGTAATTAGCACTTTTGATTTCGAACGTTCGCGTCCATTATAACGTATAGGGTTCGAAAATTCGCGCGAACTTTCGGTCGGTTCGAAGGTTCTGGTGCGAACCGAACCCGGGGGTGTTCGGCTCATCCCTATTAGTTACATTGTTACCTAGTAGGTGAGGTTGAAAAAAGACACAAGTCCATCAAGTCCAACCTATGTGTGTGATTTTATGTCAGTATTACATTGTATATCCTTGTATGTTGTGGTCGCCCAGGTGCTTATCTAATAGTTTTTTTAAATTATCAATGCTCCCTGCTGAAACCACTGCCTGTGGAAGAGAATTCCACATCCAGCCGCTCTTACAGTAAAGAACCCTCTACGCAGTTTAAGGTTAAACCACTTTTCTTCTAATTTTAGTAAATGGCTGTGTGTCTTATTAAATTCCCTTTCATGGAAAAGTTTTATCCCTATTGTGGGGTCACCAGTACGGTATTTGTACATTGAAATCATATCCCCTCTCAAGCGTCTCCTCTCCAGAGAGAACAAGTTTAGTGCTCGTAACCTTTCCTCATAACTAAGGTCCTCCAGTCCCTTTATCAGTTTTGTTGCCCTTCTCTGGACTCTCTCCAGTTCCAGCACATCCTTCCTGAGGACTGGTGCCCAGAACTGGACAGCATACTCCAGGTGCGTCCGGACCAGAGTCTTGTAGAGTGGGAGAATTATTGTTTTATCTCTGGAGTTAATCCCCTTTTTAATGCATGCCAATATTCTGTTTGCTTTGCTTGCAGCAGCTTGGCATTGCGTGCCATTGCTGAGCCGGTCATCTACTAGGGCCCCCAGGTCCTTTTCCATCCTAGATTCCCCCAGAGGTTCTCCCCCTAGTGAGTAGATTGCATTCATATTTTTGCCACCCAAATGCATTATTTTACATTTTTCTACATTAAACCTCATTAGCCATGTAGTTGCCCACCCCATTAATTTGTTCAGGTCTTCTTGCAAGGTTCCCACATCCTGCAGAGAAGTTATTGTCCTGCATAGCTTAGTATTGTCCGCAAATACAGAGATTGAGCTGTTTATCCCATCCTCCGGGTTGTTTATGAATAAATTAAATAGGATTGGTTCCAGGACAGAACCCTGGGGGACATTCATGCATTGCATGAATCTATCCATGGCCGCCACTGCCACCCCCTATTCAGGCATCCGGCCCCTTTCGGACACCTGAAATACAGCACCAGGGTTGTTTTTCTGATGCACTCTATTAGGCTTCAAAAAAGGTGGACTCGGAGTGCAGAGCATTGTGCTCAGAGCCCACCCAGGTGTGTTAGAATAGAAAATAAATATTTGCTTTTCTAACACTGGGACACCCCTCCTTGTCAATCAGGACAAGGCACAGGTCTAATACCCATCACCTGATTGGCTCAAGGCAGAGGTGATCTTATTGGACGCCAAGCGGAACAGAAAGGGAAGCATGGACGACAGCATGGAGGACCCACTGCTTGTCCCACACAGCTTCCCGCCGTCACCCGCTGCTTGACCATCCACCAAGATGGGGTAAGTTTCAGGCAGACAGCGGACAGGCAGGAGTCACAGTGGCTGCATTTGATGGGGCATAAGTGGCTGCATATGATGGGGCACAAATGGCTGCATATGATGGGGCACAAGTGGCTGCATATGATGGGCACAAAGAGCTGCATTTGATGGGGTACAGTGGCTGCATATGATGGGCACAAGTGGCTGCATTTGATGGTACACAGTGGATGCATTTGATGGGGCACAGTGGCTGCATTTAAAGGGGCACAGTGACTGCATTTGATGGGCACAATGGCTGCATTTGATAGGCACAATGGCTGCATTTGATGGGGCACAGTGGCTGCATTTGATGGCGCAGTGACTGCAATTAATGGGCACCGTGAGTCTGCAATCGATGGGATTTTTTTCAGTACTTTTCAGTTTGTTTGCACCCCCAAAAATTTTGAGCATCAGCCGCCACTGCTTTTTACAATTAGGCCTGGATTAACATTTGGACCTGAGTACTATCAAGGGACAAACCTAGGCCAATGTGATATTTTTCTAGTGTAGCATGACCCCCTTGAGGACTGCTTGGATTCACCTGCTCATCTGCACTGCCATGACCCTGGGAACATGCCAACCCACCTGACACTCTGGGTTAAGACATCTTTGCACCACCTTAAAGTAATAGGTCAAACCACTCAATTCATTTTTTTTCTATTAACATTTACTGGACAACTCAAGGAAGATCTTCGTTACACAGAAGAGGTACTAGATCAACTGAACTTTGGTTAACAGTCCTAGTTCAGCAGAGGAATTCCTCCACAATGATACAAGTTAAGACAATTTGGAAAGAACAGTATATTACAGTGCCTTGCGAAAGTATTCGGCACCCTTGAACTTTTCAACCTTTTGCCACATTTCAGGCTTCAAACATAAAGATATAAAAAAATTTTAATTTTTTGTGAAGAATCACCAACAAGTGGGACACAATTGTGAAGTGGAACGAAATCTATTGGATATTTTAAACTTTTTTAGAAAATAAAAAACTGAAAGGTGGTGCGTGCAAAATTATTCGGCCTCTTTACTTTCAGTGCAGCAAACTCACTCCAGAAGTTCAGCGAGGATCTCTGAATGATCCAATGTTGTCCTAAATGACTGATGGTGATAAATAGAATCCACCTGTGTGTAATCAAGTCTCTGTATAAATGCACCTGCTCTGTAATAGTCTCAGGGTTCTGTTAAAAGCGCAGAGAGCATCATGAAGACCAAGGAACACACCAGGAAGGTCCGTAATACTGTTGTGGAGAAATTTAAAGCCGGATTTGGATACAAAAAGATTTCCCAAGCTTTAAACATCCCAAGGAGCACTGTGCAAGCGATCATTTTGAAATGGAAGGAGTATCAGACCACTGCAAATCTACCAAGACCTGGCTGTCCCTCTAAACTTTCAGCTCAGACAAGGAGAAGACTGATCAGAGATGCAGCCAAGAGGCCCATGATCACTCTGGATGAACTGCAGAGAACTACAGCTGAGGTGGGAGAGTCTGTCCATAGGACAACAATCAGTCGTACACTGCACCAATCTGGCCTTTATGGAAGAGTGGCAAGAAGAAAGCCATTTCTCAAAGATATCCATAAAAAGTCTTGTCTAAAGTTTGCCACAAGCCACCTGGGAGACACACCAAACATGTGGAAGAAGGTGCTCTGGTCCGATGAAACCAAAATCAAACTTTTTGGCCACAATGCAAAACGATATGTTTGGCGTAAAAGCAACACAGCTCATCACCCTCAACACACCATCCCCACTGTCAAACATGGTGGTGGCAGCATCATGGTTTGGGCCTGCTTTTCTTCAGCAGGGACAGGGAAGGTGGTTAAAATTGAGGGGAAGATGGATGCAGCCAAATACAGGACCATTCTGGATGAAAACCTGTTGGAGTCTGCAAAAGACCTGAAAGTGGGACGGAGATTTATCTTCCAACAAGACAATGATCCCAAACATACAGCAAAATCTACAAAGGAATGGTTCACAAATAAACGTATTCAGGTGTTAGAATGGCCAAGTCAAAGTCCAGACCTGAATCCAATCGAGAATCTGTGGAAAGAGCTGAAAACTGCTGTTCACAAACGCTCTCTATCCAACCTCACTGAGCTCGAGCTGTTTTGCAAGGAAGAATGGGCAAGAATTTCAGTCTCTCGATGTGTAAAACTGATAGAGACATACCCCAAGCGACTTGCAGCTGTAATCGCAGCAAAAGGTGGCTCTACAAAGTATTAACGCAAGGGGGCCGAATAATTTTGCACGCCCCACTTTTCATTTTTTTATTAGATAGAAAAGTTTCAACAATCCAATAGATTTCGTTCCACTTCACAATTGTGTCCCACTTGATGGTGATTCTTCACAAAAAATTTAAATTTTATATCTTTATGTTTGAAGCCTGAAATGTGGCAAAAGGTTGAAAAGTTCAAGGGGGCCGAATACTTTCGCAAGGCACTGTATATACATGTATGTACAATGAAGTACCCCTTGCATATGACCTGAAAGGATAAGCAAGAGTTAAGCATTAATCCTGGCAAGACTTCTAAAGGGGAAACCCAGGCCGGCCTATTCAACTTTTAATCCTAATGAGAGATCGATTAGACAAGAATGGTATGAGGGCCCTTAGTAATGACAGTAATGTCCCCGTTGCAGGCCTGATGGTCTTTACCTGCAGGCGGAGCTCGTTAACTATATCCAATAAGGTGCAGCCACAGCAATAGTATTTCTTGGAAAAGGTTGATGCGAGAGGTGTATATGTACAGTGTTCAAATAGAGATGCAGTAAAGTGTTTCCTCAGGGAAAAACTGTCTTTGCACAGTGTCCCAGTGAAGTAACAAAGAAAAGGTTTGCAAAGGTGGGCAATTGCCCTTTCACCAACGACCAGGCCGATTCAACACCTTCTGAACAGTGGTTTTCGGAGAGGCATCCTTGTAGCGGATCCGCTTGTGACGATCATCTGCTGCGAAGCCCAAATCATGGGTTGTTGGACTATGTGGGTGGTGCTGGATAGATGTCTAAAGAACAGCAAGCAGTAATGGGCCCTTCTCAGCCGGTTTGAAATGTCATAAACCGTGTGGTAGGCCGCGACCTCACCTTCTCTGAACAGAGAGGTCCGTCACACACCAGGCCCAGGAGGAAGAGAGCATGGTGCAGGTCTCTGGCTTGTTTTATAGCTCCTCCCAGCATTCTCTCTGATAGTAGCAAAGATCTCTGGGATATGTAGTCCGGGTGAATAGTCATATGGTGCAATTTCCATTCTGAGGAACTACTAATCCCACAATCCCTTTGGTTTGGCTCACAGATATGATGTCAGTTAGTGACGCTGGGCACTAGAGGAACAATACAGTACATAGAAATTACTGAGAATCGCCATGCTTTGCAATTGTATTCCACATTGCTACACTAGAGAGTGCTATCCTACCATTCTTTGGCTAAAATGTTTGTACAGGATGTCGCTCATGCTGCTTCCCCTGTGAATCTGTGGGATATGAATTTGTTTCTGTCAGCACTTAAAAGACTGCCTTTTGATCCATCAGGGATATCCCCCTTTCCAGTCTTACTCAAAATATTGCTTTCCTAGTTGCCATTACCACTGCAGGGTGTGTTTCTTAGCCTGCAGCTTTGTCATAAAAGGAACCGTTTAGTCTTACAAAGAGATAAGGTGGTGTTAAGAGCCAGAGCCTTCTTCTTTACCAACATTGTTTTGGCCTTTTACATCATTCAGAAGCTCTCTGCTCTCTCCTCTAGAACTCACTGGAGTGCTGGGCTGTGTAGGGGGTGGGAGGGGCTGGCTCAGGCTCTCAGTGGATTCTGGGTGGATACCGACCATATGATCAAGATCTTTTCAGAGCATCGACCGGCTCTGTAACGTCAGAGATAAAATGATAATTCTCCCGCTCTACAAGATTCTGGCCCGGTCGCACCTAGATTATGCTGTTCAGTTCTGGGCACCGATCCTCAGAAAGGAAGTACTGGAAATGGAGCGAGTACAAAGAAGGGCAACAAAGCAAATAAAGGGTCTGGAGGATATTAGTTATGAGGAAAGGTTGCAAGCACTGAACTGGAGAAGAGACGCTTGAGAGGGGATATGATTTCAATATACAAATAGTGTACTGGTGACCCCACAATAGGGATAAAACTTTTTCGCAGAAGGGAGTTTAACAAGACTCATGGCCACTCATTAAAATTAGAAGAAAAGAAGTTTAACCTTAAACTACGTAGAGGGTTCTTTACTGTAAGAGCGGCAAGGGTCTCAGGCGGTGGTCTCAGAGGGGAGCATCGATAGTTTCAAAAAACTATTAGACAAGCACCTAAATGACCGCAACATACAGGGATATACAATGAAATACTGACATATAATCACACACATGGGTGGGACTTGATTGTCTTTTTTCAACCTCACCTACTATGTAACTATGTAACTATGTCAGCTAAAAATAGATCACAGGAGCATAGAACAAACTGCACTCCTGTGATCCATAGGAGAAGTATGGTAAGTATGTAATAAGTATTGGTAATGTAATAGTATGTAATGTAATATAATAGTACTGTAATAGTAATGTAATAGTACATAATTAGTATGTAATAAGTATGGTAATAAGCTTTGCCCATACTTCTCCTTTAAGTAAATGTCCTATACTTTAAACTATGTATTCTTGGCAAAACATGGCTCTTATTCACAGGATGTAGCTTAGCAAAAAACTTTTTTTTTTTTTTTTTTTTTTTTTTTGCCAAATTTTATTAGATTTTAGCATTTTCAATACAAAGGTATAAAACACAGTTGAAGGAGGAAAGAGAAAGAGGTGGTAATAACACTGGAGTGGGCATAGGCGTCCTTGAATCATCAGGATTGATACAAAGTCTAATGGCATAGTTAGCTAGGTTACAGCTCTATAACACAGAAGGACACAATGCTGGAGAAATAGCAGTGAGAGCTTCTCTGTCAGAAATTCCATTAACATGTTCTGTAATTTATAATTGCGTGGCCTGCTTTTCCAGAAAAAAAAGAGAGGAAAAGGGGAGTGAAGGAAAGAATAGAGAAGGGAAGAGATATAGAAAAGCTCCAATCAGTTGGGCTGGTCTCTCCTGGGCTCCGAGTGCTTACGGTATACAGAGCAGGAGGGGTCTCATGGAATTAAGGGGGATCGATCCGTTGATGCCAAGGATCCCATGTTGTCGTGTGTTGGTCCACCCGGTCAATTAATCTAGCTGACATGGACTCCATAACCTCCACGTCCTTGATTCTGGCATAAAGATCAGATAATGTCAGGGGGTTTTGTTGTTTCCATTGAAGGGCCACTAGACATCTAGCCGCCGTCAATATATGTGTGGCCAATTTTTTGGCTAAACTGGGTAATTTGGGGGAGAAGGCCCAATAAAAAAATTTGAGAGAAAGGGATATCCACCTAATACAGCCAATGGAGAAGTCCCTGGACCGAACGCCAGTAAGGCTGGAGGGCTGGGCAACTGCAATAGAAATCTCCAGCAGTGATCCAAGGCCGATGAATATATAGCCTGTAGGTGAGATGGTGTTAGGTACCAGTAGAAGAGCACCTTGTATGTGTTCTCTTTATAGAGTGTGCACATAGAGCACATACATCCAAGACCTTATAGAGGACCGTTATTCAAGGGATAATTCCTCTCCGAGATTTTCCTCCCATCAGCGCATGTATCTATGTTTCCCCTGAGAGAATATATCATAGGAGTTTAAGAGTTTATATATGTCTGAAGTCAGTCCTTTCTGGGTGGGGCCTGATAGAATTAAGCATTCGAATGAGGATGGCTTCGAGAATTGAAGGGTTGGGGTCATGGTAAGTGCGTAGTGCTGAATTTGGAGGTAACTTCTGCTTTGAGGGCAGAAGAGAGATCTAGGGCCTAATAGACCCCAATTTTTTTTTCAAAAAAGGAGTATCTGTCGCTAACTATTGCTATCATAGGGGATATTTACATAAAAAGATAAAAAAATAAAATAAATGAAGGGAACAGTTTAAAAATAAAATAAATATAATAAAATAATAATAATACAATTTTTTTAAAAAAAGCACCCCTGTCCCCCCGTGCTTATGCGCAAAGGCGAACACAAGCGTTGGTCTGGTGTCATATGTAAACAGCAATTGCACCATGTAAAGGCTTTTAAAGTCTTTTAAAAATGTATATAGTTTGTCGCCGCTGCACGTTTGTGCGCAATTTTAAAGCATGTCGTGTGTGGTATCCATGTACTCGGCATAAGATCATCTTTTTTATTTCATCCAACATTTGGGCAATATAGTGTGTTTTAGTGCATTAAAATTAAAAAAAAGTGTGTTTTTTCCCAAAAAAATGCATTTGAAAAATCGCTGCGCAAATACTGTGTGAATACTGGACTCAACATGCCTCTCAGCAAATATCTTGGGGTTTCTACTTTCCAAAATGGGGTCATTTAGGGGGGATTTGTGCTATCTTGGCATTTTATGGCCTTCGAAACTGTGATAGGTAGTGAGGAGTGAAATCAAAAATTTACGCCCTTAGAAATCCTGAAGGCGGTGATTGGTTTCCGGGGTCCTGTACGCGGCTAGGCTCCCAAAAAGTCTCACATATGTGGTATTTCCATACTCAGGAGAAGCAGCAGAATGTATTTTGGGGTGTAATTCCACATATAACCATGGCATGTGTGAGCAATATATCTTTTTGGGACAACTTTGTGTATTTTTTTTTTTTGTCATTTTTCAATCACTCACAAAATCACAAATCACAAAATATTCAATGGGCTCAACATGCCTCTCAGCAATTTCCTTGAGGTGTCTACATTCCAAAATGGGGTCATTTTGGGGGGGGGGGGGGGGTTTACTGCCCTGCCATTTTAGCACCTCCAGAAATGAGATAGACAGTCGTAAACTAAAAGCTGTGTAAATTCCAGAAAATGTACCCTAATTTGTAGACGCTTTTGCTCAAACCAATAAATATACGCTTTCCCAAAGACATGTGGCTGAATACATTTTGGCCTAAATGTATGACTAAGATTTAGTTTATTGGATTTTTCTTATAGCAAAAAGTCGAAAATATCCTTTTTTTTTTTTTTTAAGTTTATATCGCAAAAAATAAAAATCGCACAGGCAATCAAATACCATCAAAAGAAAGCTCTATTTGTGGGAAAAAAAGGAGGCAAATTTTGTTTGGGTACACCGTTGCATGACCGCGCAATTATCAGTTAACCACTTCAGCCTCGGATGATTTGGCTGCAGAATGACCGGGCCATTTTTTGCGATTCGGCACTGCATCACTTTAACCGACAATTGCGCAGTCGTGCGACACTGAACCCAAACAAAATTGACATCCTTTTTTTCCCACAAATAGAGCTTTCTTTTGGTGGTATTTGATCGCCTCTGCGGTTTATATTTTTTGCGCTATAAACAAAAAAAGAGCGTCAATTTAGAAAAAAACACAATGGGGGTCCGATCCCTTGAGCTGACGTTTAGCTACGATGGTTCGTGGGATCGTGCCGACCTGGCGCAGTATAATGACGGCGGCTGGTCGGCAAGCGGTTAAAGCAGTGCAGTGCCAAATTGTAAAAAGTGCTCTGGTCATTGAGCAGCCTAATCTTCCGGGGCTGAAGTGGTTAACAGAAAACCAAAACGTTTCACTACTGGGCAATTTGTGATGAAATAAATGAACCCATCACAAATCTCAAAAAATAAAAATGATCATATGAAGAAAAACTGCAAAAGTCAAGGCATAGCTGCACCACACATTTTTTTCCCACCATAAGTAAAAATACAGTAAGTATAGTAACGCCTGCCTTAACAAGCACATTAATTTTAATGGCATCCCAGTCTTAGTCCGCAGGGTACAATATTGAGTTGGCTCACCCTTTGCAGCTATAACAGCTTCAACTCTTCTGGGAAGGCTGTCCACAAGGTTTAGGAGTGTCTATGGGCATGTTTGACCATTCTTCCAGAAGTGCATTCCTGAGGTCAGGTGCTGATATTGGATGAGAAGGCCTGGCTTGCATTTTCCACTCTAATTTGTCCCAAAGGTGTTCTATCCGGTTGAGGTCAGGACTCTGTGCAGGCCAGTCAAGTTCCTCCACCGCAAACTTGTTCATCCATGTCTTAGGGACCTTGCTTTGTGCACTGGTCAAAATCATTTGGTGGAGGGGGGATTATGGTGAAGGGAACTCTTAAGGCGTCAGCATACCAAGACATTCTGGACAAATTCATGCTCCCAACTTTGTGGGAACAGTTTGGGGATGGTCCCTTCCTGTTCCAACATGACTGCGCATCAGTGCACAAAGCAAGGTCCATAAAGATGTGGATGAGTGAATTTGGGGTGGAGGAAGGTGACTGGCCTGCACATAGTCCTGACCTCAACCTAATACCTTTGGGATTAGAGCGCAGACTGCAAGCTAGGCCTTCTTGTCCAACATCGGTGCCTGACCTTTACAAATGCACTTCTGGAAGAATGGTCAAAGATTCCCATAGACACACTCCTAAACCTTGTGGACAGTCTTCCCAGAAGAGTTGAAGCTGCTATAGCTGCAAAGGGTGGGACAACTCAATATTGAACCCTACAGACTAAAGCCCCATACACACTATCAGATTTTCTGCTGATTTTTGTCTTCAGATTTACCAAAACCATGTAGTGCAAGGGCCTGCCTGATTGCATACTGTGACAGACCTAGCCGGGACACAGGCTGTTGGAGGGGACTGAATGCGAGCCTATTACCTTGCGATTATGGGCCCTGGCATTTGGGGGAACAGTGCTCTTTGCAAGCCTGGGACCCCTGAGCTGGTGTTACTTGGATTCAGGTCAATGCTGGCCCCCCAATACACATAGAATCTGTATGTGTATTTGGCATATTAGCAAGAGATACTAATGTCATGAACTCCAGACTGTTATGTAATTGAGTATAGTCTGGCTTGTAGGATTATTCCACCTATTGTTGTGTGTGCTAATTAACCCTGCAATTGAATGATGGAGCCCAGTGTTGATTAAGATAATTAGCTCATGCTAATTAGGTTAGGCTTTAGTCATCTGGCTGTATATATGTGTGACATGTCAAATAAAGATTCATTCCTGCTGTACCCTACACTGGTGCTGTCTGGTGACTGGGTGAGCTAAGGGGTCTTGGATTGTGTGGTACCGGACAGAGGAAGCATTTACGGCGGAATCTTGGGTACGAGGTCCGTCACAATTGGCTGGCAGCGGTGGGATCGTGCTTCCTTGTCGTGAACACATCCAAACCATCACCTGGATCCAAGGCCCGGATAGCAGAGGTACAGATACGTCATCATGGAAGAGGAATTCGGAAGGAGGTTGCGAGAGATGCGGCTACAGCACAGAGGACCAGTATCGGTGCAGGTCCTGCTGGGATGGTATGATTCTGTTCGCCTACAACTCTGGAAAGAAGCGCTAGCCTGTGAGCAGCGACACCAGGGAAAAGTTCTCCCCTCCATCCATGTAAGGTACTGGTCGCAGTATGAAGTACGATTGCTGTTATTGGGGGAACGACCGAAGCAGGAGTGGACAGCTGAGTTAAGCAGGCTGATCCGGGCAGAAATGCGTTTGGACGAGAGCTACAGAGCCCTCCGGTGGTATGTAGCCCAAGTGTGCCCGTGGACAGCGGATGACAGGCCCACGGAAGGCTTTGATTATAATGGCCTGGGATTGTTGTACTGGAGGCTGTCCGAGGACCCCGACTTTGGGAGTGATCTGGAGTGGCGTTTGGAGGAAATAATGGAGCACAGAGAGCAAAGATTGAACGTCTCGGAAGTGCACTGGGCACAGGAAGATTTGGAGTTCCTGGCCTCTCAGGAATGGGAGCTGGAGATCGCCTACATACAGCTGCTAGACTCTGCTCAGCAGCAGGATGGGGCTCCCTTTGCCTGGGACTATCAGGAAATACCAGCAGACAGCTCTGAAATCCTGGCTGAAGACTCAGCAATGTGGCATAGTAACAGAGTGCTTTGCCCACCTGCCCCCGCAGCTATGGACGCGGAGGTCTTATGGCGGATGCAGCAAGTGCTGACTTACCTTGACAAACCTGTTACTGCACAAGATGAGGTTGGATGGAGGAATATGCCTGTCCAGCAGCATGCAAGAGAATCGGCAGTGGAAAATCTGGAGATTGCCATCCCCAAAGCTGAAGTGCTGACAACAGGGCAGAGCTCTGCTAACCTCTGCCCAGCACCAATGGCATCTTCTAGGTTCCACGGACAGATGGTGAACCTCTATCCCCAGCCATCAGTTGTAGAGACTGGGGATTTAATAGACTTTTCTGCTGAGGAAAAACAACCTGATGAGCCTCCATCAGAAGAGCTGGTATTAGGGCCAAACTTCACTGAGCTCTGCCCAGCACCAACAGCAGTATCCGTGGAGTTACAAGGAACTTCCCCAGCTGAAGCGCAGGTCACCGGACAGAGGGTCCAAGACCTCTGCCCCACACCGGTGGCAGTTATGGAGGCTCAGGGTGAGAAGGTGGCAATCACTTCCCAGCAGCAGATACAGGGGGATAAGGGAGAGGAGGTGTTTGTCGTCCCTCCCCAACAGTTGGCCAGGGTGGAGAAAGCGATCTTTCCTCCCCAGCAAAGATTTGTGCACCTGGGAGACAGTACCATAGACATGTTGTCCCAGCAGCCAGATGTGGGAGTGGAGGAAGCCAGCCTCCTGCCCCAACGGTTAACCAGAGCGGAGGATGTGGAGTCCCCAGCAGAAGTGCTGGCAACAGGGCAGAGTGCTACCCACCTCTGTCCAGCACCAGCAACAGCTGCGGAGTTCCAGGGAGCTGGGGCAGTCGGCCTCTCTCCCCAACAGTTAGCTGGAGGAGATGATGTAGGGAAGCTCCTACACCCAGCTGAACTGTTGGCAACGGAACAATGTGCTGCTGGCCTCTGCCCACAACTAACAGAGGGCAGATTTCCTGTAAAGGGGGATGGGACTGCAGTCCCCACCTGTATACCCCCGGGATGCTGGGCGGTTGGCCCAAATCCCCAACAGCATGACGGAGTGATCCCAGTCACCCTGTCTTCTCTCCAGCGGCTGAAAAGACTCCAGGGAGAAGGACCAGTCTGGGCCTCTCCCCAGCGGCGGATATGTTCTCTGAGAGAGGCAGAGGTTGGCTGGGTGAGGAATACTACGTTTGGAACTATTTGTTTGGGGTACTGTGTGGATCCCAGCATTAGAGGACTGGAACCACTGACTAACTTCGGAGTCAACCCGTCTGGGGTCTCCTCCTGTGTTAGTCTCCTGCCGAAAGGGGAGAAATGTGACAGACCTAGCCGGGACACAGGCTGTTGGAGGGGACTGAATGCGAGCCTATTACCTTGCAATTATGGGCCCTGGCATTTGGGGGAACAGTGCTCTTTGAGCTGCAAGCCTGGGACCCCTGAGCTGGTGTTACTTGGATTCAGGTCCATGCTGGCCCCCCAATACACATAGAATCTGTATGTGTATTTGGCATATTAGCAAGAGATACTAATGTCATGAACTCCAGACAGCCTGTCTGTTATGTAATTGAGTATAGTCTGGCTTGTAGGATTATTCCACCTATTGTTGTGTGTGCTAATTAACCCTGCAATTGAATGATGGAGCCCAGTGTTGATTAAGATAATTAGCTCATGCTAATTAGGTTAGGCTTTAGTCATCTGGCTGTATATATGTGTGACATGTCAAATAAAGATTCATTCCTGCTGTACCTTACACTGGTGTTGTCTGGTGACTGGGTGAGCTAAGGGGTCTTGGATTGTGTGGTACCGGACAGAGGAAGCATTTACGGCAGACATCTTGGGTACGAGGTCCGTCACACATACAAATTGAAACTCCTAAGGTTTGACCTCATATTATATGGTTTTGGTAAATCTGAAGGAAAAAATCTGCAGAAAATCTGATAGTGTGTATGAGGCTTAAGACTGGGATGCCATTAAAATTCATGTGTGTGTAAAGGCAGGCGTCCCAATACTTTTGGTAATATAGTGTACTTAGCCAGGTTAGAGCCAGTAAAATTTGAAAATATGTTCTGTGTAAAAGGGAGCATTTGTGTATCTACAGGATCAGGAAATTTGGCACTTAAGCTGGCCATTAGGGATGAGCCGAACACCCCCGGGTTCGGTTCGCACCAGAACCTTCGAACGGACCGAAAGTTCGCGCAAATTTTCGAACCCTATTCGTTCTAATGGACGCGAACGTTCGAAATCAAAATGGCTAATTACAACGGCCAATATGCATGTTAATGTCATAAAACAGGTTTGGGGACCCGGGTCCTGCCCCAGGGGACATATATCAATGCAAAAAGAACTTTTAAAAACTAACGTTTTTTCGGGAGCAGTCATTTTAATGATGCATAAAGTGAAAAAAAAAAGTGAAATATTCCTTTAAATATGGTACCTGGGGGGTGTCTAAAGTATGCCTGTGAAGTGGCATGTGTTTCCCATGTTTAGAACTGTCCCTGCACATGTCCTGGCTGCCATATGGCTGAAAATCCTTGAGAAAAATGGCATGGCTACCCCATCACCCCCCCCCCACCCCAGCCCATTTGGGTCTTGTATGGATATTAAGGGGGACCCCGCACCCAAAATAAAACCCTATACCTACAGCCCTATATACTCTGAACAGCAGTATATAGGTGGTGCAAACAAGACACGGACTGTAGGTTTGTTCTTAAGTAGAATCTGAACAGGTACATTATAAAGTGTAGCTCCATCCCAAAAAAAAATCTATTTTTAAGCTTTTTGGAGAACATAGGGAGGGGTTATCACCCCTGTAACATTTGCTGTATTTGCACATCTGTTCAGAACATTTCACCTCACTTTCCGTCCCAATGACAAATGTTTTTGGAAAAGTGGGGTTTTAATTGAAACAAGGATTGGTGATAAAGCATCAGTAGAGAGGAGATACCTTTTTCCCAAATTAAATCTAACAGGATAGAATTTCCCTTCCTAGGGGTAGATTTCCTCTCACTTCCTGTTTTCTCTTTCCGTTTGCAAGTAGGAGTCGTTTGTAAGTTGGATGTTTGAAAGTAGGGGCCTGCCGTATATACTCTGCAGAAATTTGCCCTATTAGATGTTGGTGTAGCCACAACACTGTAAGCCCTCACAGTTACTCTTGGTGGGCACAGGAATGGGCCCTGCTGTGAGTTATTAGATCAAGATTTGGAATTGCATGCACCTGTTGAACTGGGCAGAAAAATTGGGCCTTTGGTGGTGGTGGTGGTGGTGGTGGACGGTGTTGCCACAAGACTGTAAGCCCTCACAGTTACTCTTGGTGGGCGCAGGAATGGGCCCTGCTGTGAGTTATTAGATCAAGATTTGTAATTGCATGCACCTGTTGAACCGGGCAGAAAAATTGGGCATTTGGTGGTGGTGGTGGTGGTGGATGGTGTTGCCACAAGACTGTAAGCCCTCACAGTTACTCTTGGTGGGTGCAGGAATGGGCCCTGCTGTGAGTTATTAGATCAAGATTTGTAATTGCATGCACCTGTTGAACAGGGCAGAAAAATTGGGCCTTTGGTGGTGGTGGTGGACGGTGTTGCCACAAGACTGTAAGCCCTCACAGTTACTCTTGGTGGGTGCAGGAATGGGCCCTGCTGTGAGTTATTAGATCAAGATTTGTAATTGCATGCACCTGTTGAACAGGGCAGAAAAATTGGGCCTTTGGTGGTGGTGGTGGTGGTGGACGGTGTTGCCACAAGACTGTAAGCCCTCACAGTTACTCTTGGTGGGCGCAGGAATGGGCCCTGCTGTGAACTATTAGATCAAGATTTGTAATTACACGCCCCTGTTAAACAGGGGCTGAAAAATTGTGCCTTAGGCATTGGTGCTGGTGCCACAACACTGCAACCCCTCACAGATACTGTACTCTGAGCACAGCAATGAGACCTGTTGCAAAGCATTGCCTAAAAATTGTAATTACACGCCCCAACAGGGGCTGAAAAATTGTGCCTTAGGCACTGGTGCTGGTGCCACAACACTGCAACCCCTCACAGATACTGTACTTGGAGCACAGCAGTCACACCTGTTGCGAAGCATTTTTTTTAAAAAATTGTAATTACACGCCCCTGTTATACAGGGGCTGAAAAATTGTGCCTTAGGCATTGGTGCTGGTGCCACAACACTGCAACCCCTCACAGATACTGTACTCTGAGCACAGCAATGAGACCTGTTGCAAAGCATTGCCTAAAAATTGTAATTACACGCCCCAACAGGGGCTGAAAAATTGTGCCTTAGGCACTGGTGCTGGTGCCACAACACTGCAACCCCTCACAGATACTGTACTTGGAGCACAGCAGTCACACCTGTTGCGAAGCATTTTTTTAAAAAATTGTAATTACACGCCCCTGTTATACAGGGGCTGAAAAATTGTGCCTTAGGCACTGGTGTGGTGGCATGGATCGTTGAGGAGGAGGAAGAGGATAGTCAGTGAACATAACAGGACAGTCACTCAGCATCAGCATAGGCAGTCTTGAAGGGATGTGACATTATAAATTATTCAGTTATATCCGCTTCAGGTGCCTGGTAGCTGGTGGTGATCCAAGACTGATTCATTTTTATGAAGGTCAGTCGATCAACCGAGTCGGTGGACAGGCGCACCCTGTGATCGGTGACAAATCCTCCAGCAGCACTGAATGTGCGTTCGGAAAGAACGCTGGATGCAGGACAGGCCAGTAGCTCAATTGCATACTGTGCAAGCTCTGGCCAGTGATCCATCCTCAGGACCCAGTAAGCCAGAGGATTTTCGGTGGGAAAGGTGTCCAAGTCTGACCTTGCCCCTAGGTATTCCTGCACCATGTATATCAGACGCTGGCGATGGTTGCTGGAACCGATCATAACTTGGGGCTGCGGACTAAAAAATTGTCTGAACGCATCGGTCAGACGTCCACCTTCCCCACCGCTCCTTCTGCTACTGACCGAAGCCTCAGCAACTCGTCATCCAGGACCAGGAGTTTGTAACCTCCCAGTTTCTGGGAACGCGTTGCACAGACCTTTCTGCAAGGCCTCCCTGAGATGTCCCATCCTCTGCTCCCTCTGCGACGGCAAGATAAGGTCCGCAACCTTACCCTTGTACCGTGGATCAAGGAGAGTGGCCAGCCAGTAATGGTCCCTCTCCTTGATCCGAAGAACACGAGGATCCTTCCGCAGGCTTTGCAGGATCAGGGAGGCCATGCAACGTAGGTTAGCTGAGGCATTCGGTCCGGAGTCTTCTGGGTCACTGAGGACGACATGATCGCCAGCCACCTCCTCCCAGCCACGTACAAGTCCACTGGTTTGTTGGGACTGTACATCATCCCTAAAAGACTGCTGCTGCTGATGCTGAGTGCCAGGCTCCACCTCCATGCTCACACAATCCTCCTCCTCCTCATCCTCTTCCTGTGTGATGGGTGGGACAGAAGGAACAATGTCTGGATAAAGGGGGCCTTGAGAGGCAAGGAAGTCCTCCTCTTCCTGCCTCTGTTCTGCCTCAAGTGCCCTGTCCATTATTCCACGCATTTCTCTAATGTGTTAGATGAAGAAGCTTGAACATGTGGCGATACCAAAATCCCAATTTGAATGAATATAAAACCTTCTAGGAAGGAGAGGGGGGAACATGAGGCCACATACCTCAGGGATTTTTTGTAGATGGTATCTAATAGGTTAATGTATAAGGACAAAATAGAAATGTATAAAAATAGAATTTTTATTTTCCCATAGGGGTAGACAACAACAAGGACACAAGTAATACATCCATACTTTACAGACATATGAGTTAAATCAGATAAAGATGTAGAGCTTCGCCATACTCGACATGTTTCACTCTATGGAGTTTCTTCAGGAGTTTGATAGGTTAAGCTCAAAAGTGTACTGAAATAACAAAGTCGCATGAGAATCGCATCCTTTTTCAAAAATGTACAGATCAGATGTACATAATTATACAATAATATAAAACAGTTGGCTCAAAAATAGAGTATACATCTAAAAAGATGAGCAGTTAATACATGAATTTTGTTGTAAATGTTAACAGGGGGGGGGGGGGGGCCATAGAAAGCAGAGGGAGGGCATTGAGAGGTAAAGCCAGGCAAAACTTACCAACAGGACTTGGATGGATCTAAAGTAGGTCTGTTATACATACAATGTAAATTTGTTTTAGGGTATAGAAACAAATAGATTGTAGAGAGAGATGAAGTCGCTTCCAAAATGCCACAGATCAGCACTGTGTCGCTTGCAGAGAGTCACGCTAAAGTGTTGAAGAAATAAGTGAAACTAGATTAATGGGGTATTGTGTATGATGTGGTTCATAATGTACTGATATCAGATTGGTGAATGAATAGATAAATAAATAAATGAATAGTACCTGTAGCAAAGTACGCTGAGAGTAACCGAGCTCATGAAAGTTCAGTATACTGTGCAAATAATTGCAATCAATCCAAAATTTATTTGAAAAGTCATTCTCAGGTTTGTCTGCAATGCAGCAGAGTGAAAGACACTCCGTTAATTGCTGTATATAAATAAAAAAAATGTAAATTTATGAGTTGGGGGAAGTAAAGAGAGTAGAGTCAGTGGTATGAGGAGTAAAGTTAAAAGGTGTCTTACCCTATGCTGAGTAAAATGTCGGTAGCGGAATTGCCATTGAGTGGGGGCGGATAAAACCACCTCAACCTCTCATGTGCTGAAGATTCCAGGCAGATATGAAAAATGGCAGAGGGAACTGCCATAAGTAGCGGCTCTCCGATCCGACGGCGTCTGACGTCACCACTAGATCGTGGGCGCCAAAAGCGGCCATATCCCGCCCTGGATGTCAAAGGGTGAATGGTGCGCATGCGTCAGCGGCGAACCTTGTCGCCGATGCATGACGTCAGTTGGTGCGTCGCTGTGGAGCGGCGCACCGGCGGCCATCTTGGATTGTCCTTTTTGCCCACATCTCTGCGGAGGAGAAAGTGGGCCGAGCCCTCCATACCGGCAAGAAACACCTGGATGGTGAGCGTAAATCGCCACCAGGGGACAACATTCAGGATGGAGGGGGACACATACAGGAAGGCTGACGGCAAAGCAGGGTGGAATAGGCCAAGGGGTGGGGGAGGCCCAGTACATGAGAGGCTGCAGAGCTAATCAAGCTTGCTATATCTCAAAAAAGGGGACATCCCCGGGGCGCCCATACAAGCGACTGAAAGATGTGCGACTGTGAGCATTAATGTGGGAAGCATCTCTCTATAAATATAATGCTGATCAATAGGGCAAAAGCAAAGCCCAAAGAATGGGTACCAAGTTCAAATGTGTGATAAGTCTGCCCGGTTACATCTGTCCTCCATCTGTTTTGAAACAAACATAGAATATGAAATATTAGGTATTATCTAAGTCATCAATTGCATATTCACATTAAATGACATGCTACATTAGTCTATTGCAGATGATACAGGCAAGGAAATCTAAATTAGAGATGAGAAAAGAAAAAGAAAAAAAGAAAAGAAAAAAGAGAAGAGAAAATAATAAATGAAAAAAATGAATGAATATTCCCCATAAAAAATATCTAACTTATAAAAAGGATTTATAACTGAGAGCATCATTCAACCCTGGATAACTAGTTGCTTTGAGGTCAAAGATCCAACGAGCCTCACGTTGGAGTAAAGTGCGATCATAATTGCCACCTCTTTCACCTGGGGGCACATGCTCTAGTGCGAAAAAGTGCATTTTTTGATCATCATGGGCATGAAATAGTCCCATGTGACGGCTGATTGGAGTTTCCATCTTCTTTCCACGGACAAGATTTACATGATCTCTTATACGGTGGAAGAATGGACGTTTTGTTTTTCCGATATAGAAGGCTGTGCATTCGCACAGCATAATATATACTATGCCAATGGATTGGCAATTCACTAAAAACTTTGGTTTATATATATGTTTGTTTGGTAAAGTAATTTGTTTGGATGCATATATATAACGACAAAAATTGCATTTATGACAAGGTTTAGTTCCAACATTTTTTTTGGGGGTAGCAGAGGAGCTGGAACCATTATCTTGAATTGAAACATAATGGCTACGTACAAGGGTGTCTCGTAGAGATTGAGATCTCCTGAAGGTTATAACTGGATGATCCTCTATATGTTTGGAGATCAAGGGATCCGCCTTCAGTAGATACCAATATTTGTCAAAGATCTTTCGCACACGAGCATGATGTCCAGAGAAGCGGGTAATGATTCTGATGCCTGAGTCATTGGTGGAAATTTTGTTTGTGTGAATGAGTTTAGAGCGATTTTGTTGCTTTGCTTTCAAGTATGACTTCCTCAGACAAGACTATACTAGATACCAGAGGACCGGGGTGAGAGCTAGTCGCATGTAGAAGTGTGTTAGCTGCTGAAGGTTTACCGTAAGCCTTCAGCAGCTAACACACTTCTACATGCGACTAGCTCTCACCCCGGTCCTCTGGTATCTAGTATACCTTATGGACAATATCTTAGGGTTAAACGGAACTGCAGCCAAGACTCCGACTTTAAAGTGGAGGCCAAAAAACTGCAGCAGCGTTTACGACATCGTGGCTACTCCCAGTCTTGTCTGAGGAAGTCATACTTGAAAGCAAAGCAACAAAATCGCTCTAAACTCATTCACACAAACAAAATTTCCACCAATGACTCAGGCATCAGAATCATTACCCGCTTCTCTGGACATCATGCTCGTGTGCGAAAGATCTTTGACAAATATTGGTATCTACTGAAGGCGGATCCCTTGATCTCCAAACATATAGAGGATCATCCAGTTATAACCTTCAGGAGATCTCAATCTCTACGAGACACCCTTGTACGTAGCCATTATGTTTCAATTCAAGATAATGGTTCCAGCTCCTCTGCTACCCCCAAAAAAAATGTTGGAACTAAACCTTGTCATAAATGCAATTTTTGTCGTTATATATATGCATCCAAACAAATTACTTTACCAAACAAACATATATATAAACCAAAGTTTTTAGTGAATTGCCAATCCATTGGCATAGTATATATTATGCTGTGCGAATGCACAGCCTTCTATATCGGAAAAACAAAACGTCCATTCTTCCACCGTATAAGAGATCATGTAAATCTTGTCCGTGGAAAGAAGATGGAAACTCCAATCAGCCGTCACATGGGACTATTTCATGCCCATGATGATCAAAAAATGCACTTTTTCGCACTAGAGCATGTGCCCCCAGGTGAAAGAGGTGGCAATTATGATCGCACTTTACTCCAACGTGAGGCTCGTTGGATCTTTGACCTCAAAGCAACTAGTTATCCAGGGTTGAATGATGCTCTCAGTTATAAATCCTTTTTATAAGTTAGATATTTTTTATGGGGAATATTCATTCATTTTTTTCATTTATTATTTTCTCTTCTCTTTTTTCTTTTCTTTTTTTCTTTTTCTTTTCTCATCTCTAATTTAGATTTCCTTGCCTGTATCATCTGCAATAGACTAATGTAGCATGTCATTTAATGTGAATATGCAATTGATGACTTAGATAATATCTAATATTTCATATTCTATGTTTGTTTCAAAACAGATGGAGGACAGATGTAACCGGGCAGACTTATCACACATTTGAACTTGGTACCCATTCTTTGGGCTTTGCTTTTGCCCTATTGATCAGCATTATATTTATAGAGAGATGCTTCCCACATTAATGCTCACAGTCGCACATCTTTCAGTCGCTTGTATGGGCGCCCCGGGGATGTCCCCTTTTTTGAGATATAGCAAGCTTGATTAGCTCTGCAGCCTCTCATGTACTGGGCCTCCCCCACCCCTTGGCCTATTCCACCCTGCTTTGCCGTCAGCCTTCCTGTATGTGTCCCCCTCCATCCTGAATGTTGTCCCCTGGTGGCGATTTACGCTCGCCATCCAGGTGTTTCTTGCCGGTATGGAGGGCTCGGCCCACTTTCTCCTCCGCAGAGATGTGGGCAAAAAGGACAATCCAAGATGGCCGCCGGTGCGCCGCTCCACAGCGACGCACCAACTGACGTCATGCATCGGCGACAAGGTTCGCCGCTGACGCATGCGCACCATTCACCCTTTGACGTCCAGGGCGGGATGTGGCCGCTTTTGGCGCCCACGATCTAGCGGTGACGTCAGACGCCGTCGGATCGGAGAGCCGCTACTTATGGCAGTTCCCTCTGCCATTTTTCATATCTGCCTGGAATCTTCAGCACATGAGAGGTTGAGGTGGTTTTATCCGCCCCCACTCAATGGCAATTCCGCTACCGACATTTTACTCAGCATAGGGTAAGACACTTTTTAACTTTACTCCTCATACCACTGACTCTACTCTCTTTACTTCCCCCAACTCATAAATTTACATTTTTTTTATTTATATACAGCAATTAACGGAGTGTCTTTCACTCTGCTGCATTGCAGACAAACCTGAGAATGACTTTTCAAATAAATTTTGGATTGATTGCAATTATTTGCACAGTATACTGAACTTTCATGAGCTCGGTTACTCTCAGCGTACTTTGCTACAGGTACTATTCATTTATTTATTTATCTATTCATTCACCAATCTGATATCAGTACATTATGAACCACATCATACACAATACCCCATTAATCTAGTTTCACTTATTTCTTCAACACTTTAGCGTGACTCTCTGCAAGCGACACAGTGCTGATCTGTGGCATTTTGGAAGCGACTTCATCTCTCTCTACAATCTATTTGTTTCTATACCCTAAAACAAATTTACATTGTATGTATAACAGACCTACTTTAGATCCATCCAAGTCCTGTTGGTAAGTTTTGCCTGGCTTTACCTCTCAATGCCCTCCCTCTGCTTTCTATGCCCCCCCCCCCCCCTGTTAACATTTACAACAAAATTCATGTATTAACTGCTCATCTTTTTAGATGTATACTCTATTTTTGAGCCAACTGTTTTATATTATTGTATAATTATGTACATCTGATCTGTACATTTTTGAAAAAGGATGCGATTCTCATGCGACTTTGTTATTTCAGTACACTTTTGAGCTTAACCTATCAAACTCCTGAAGAAACTCCATAGAGTGAAACATGTCGAGTATGGCGAAGCTCTACATCTTTATCTGATTTAACTCATATGTCTGTAAAGTATGGATGTATTACTTGTGTCCTTGTTGTTGTCTACCCCTATAGGAAAATAAAAATTCTATTTTTATACATTTCTATTTTGTCCTTATACATTAACCTATTAGATACCATCTACAAAAAATCCCTGAGGTATGTGGCCTCATGTTCCCCCCTCTCCTTCCTAGAAGGTTTTATATTCATTATTCCACGCAGCGTATGCTCCAACAGGTGGACAAGAGGTACAGTGTCACTGATGCATGCACTGTCACTGCTAACCATCTTCGTGGCCTCCTCAAATGGTGAGAGGACAGTGCATGCATCCCTGATCATGCTCCACTGGCGTGGGGAAAAAAAGCCAAGCTCCCCTGACCCTGTCCTGGTGCCGTAGTCGCAAAGGTACTCATTGATGGCCCTCTGCTGCGTGTGCAGTCGCTGCAGCATGGCCAACGTTGAGTTCCACCTGGTGGGCATGTCACATATTAGGCGGTTCTTGGGCAGGTTCAGCTCCTTTTGCAGCTCAGTCAGCCGAGCACTGGCATTATAAGATCGGCGGAAATGCACACAGACTTTCCTGGCCTGCCTCAGGACATCCTGTAAGCCTGGGTACCTGCCCAAGAACCACTGCACCACCAGGTTGAGGACGTGAGCCATACAGGGCACATGGGTGAGCTGCCCCTGTCGCAGGGCGGAGAGGAGGTTGGTGCCATTGTCAGAAACCACCATTCCTGGCTTAAGCTGGCGTGGCGTCAACCACCTCTCGGCCTGCCCCTGCAGAGCTGCCAGAACCTCTGTCCCAGTGTGGCTCCTGTCCCCCAAAAACACCAGCACAAGCACGGCATGGCATCTTTTTGCCTGCGTACTCGCGTAGCCCCTTGTACGCCTACGGAGCACCGCTGGTTCCGAGGACAGAGAACTCGAAGAGGCCATGGAGGAAGAAGAAGAGGAGGGGGTGGAGGAGAGAGGTGTGTCACAACCAGTAGTAGCATTTTGGAGGTGTGGTGGCGGAACAACCTCCAACACTACTGCACCTTGCCCTGCATCCCTCCCAGCTGCCAATAGAGTGACCCAATGGGCCGTGAAAGACAGATAACGTCCCTGTCCATGCCTGCTGGACCATGAGTCAGCGGTAATATGCACCTTACCGCTGACCGCCCTATCTAGCGAGGCATGGACATTGCCTTCCACATGCCGGTAGAGAGACGGAATCGCCTTCCGTGAGAAAAAGTGGCGTTTGGGAACCTGCCACTGAGGAACCGCACATTGAACAAACTCACGGAAGGGGGCCGAGTCTACCAACTGAAAAGGCAGCAGTTGAAGTGCTAGCAATTTAGCCAAGCTAGCATTCAACCGCTGGGCATGTGGATGGCTGGGAGTATATTTCTTTCGACGGTCCAGCAGCTGGGGCAGGGAAATTTGCCTGCTACAATCGGACGTCGGTGTACTGCAAGTACTTGGTTGTGACACACCTAATTCTACACCTTCAGTCCTCTCAGAGCAGCTTTCAGAGAGGACTAAACATATAGTGGGGATGGAGATCCCAGCTGATGAGGAGCAAGGAGAGGTCCGCTTTGTTCTTTGGTGTGGGTCTTTTATGTGTGCTTGCCAACGAGCTGCATGGCAGGTCGACATATGTCTGCTCATGCTTGTGGTGCCCAAGCGGCTGATGTTTTGGCCACGCGAGATACGCTTGAGACAAATATTGCAAATAGCAGTGGTGCGATCTGATGCACTCGTCTCAAAAAAGGCCCACACCAAAGAACTTTTGTGATAACGTGCAGAGGCAGCGCCCTGCACAGGCGGAGCTCTGCGGTGTGATACAGTTGGTGTGCTGGCTTCTAGCTGCCCTCCAGGGGGCATCCTGCCTCGTTGGACATGTGCCGCCGCATCCTCCTCCTCCTCCTCCTCCTCTCTCCCTTCAGGCACCCAGGTGGAGTCAGTGACCTCATCATCCCCTCCCTCTTCACCACTAGAGCAAACCTGGCAGTCAGCTGCAGCTGGTGGAACATTACTGCCAGATTGCTGTCCTTCAGCATCCCCTCTCTCTGCGCGCACACTACTGCCTTCCTCAAGCTGGGTATCACCATCCGAGCCTTCGAATTGTTGGGCATCCTCCTGGAGCATGTACCCAACACTGTGCTCAAACAGTTCGGAGGACTCCTCAGGAGGACATGGTGGGTCTAGGGAAGGGGTGGCTGATGATGCCATTGAGTACGCGTTGGCAGCTGCTCTGCCAGTACCCTGAGCCTGGGTGAGAGAGGATGAGGAGGATGAGGAGGATGAGGAGGGCTTGGTCATCCATTCTACCAAGCCTTCGGCATGATGCGGCTCAACATGTCCAGCTGCCGAAAACAAAGACAAGCGTGTCCCATGGCCACGTGCTGATGACGATGCACGACCACGTCCACGACCAGCACTGTTGTCTCTAGAAACAGAGCCTGCTTGCCCTGTGTTCTTGCCTCGGGACGGTCTGCCTCTCCTTGGCGGTCTTCCAGCCATTGTAGTCGGTAGTGTATATTGTATAAAAAATAGAGCTCCTATGTGTGCTCACAACACACTGTAGGTCCTATGGGTGCTGACACTAACACACTATAGGTACTATGTGTGCTGCTGACAAGAAAATATAGGAGCTATGTGTGCTGCCACAAACACACTATAAGTCCTATGGGTGCTGCTGACACAAAGACACTATAGGTACTATATGTGTGCTACTGACAAGAAAATATAGGAGCTATGTGTGCTGCCACAAACACACTATAAGTCCTATGGGTGCTGCTGACACAAAGACACTATAGGTACTATATGTGTGCTACTGACAAGAAAATATAGGACCTATGTGTGCTGCCACAAACACACTATAAGTCCTATGGGTGCTGCTGACACAAAGACACTATAGGTACTATATGTGTGCTGCTGACAAGAAAATATAGGAGCTATGTGTGCTGCCACAAACACACTATAAGTCCTATGGGTGCTGCTGACACAAAGACACTATAGGTACTATATGTGTGCTACTGACAAGAAAATATAGGACCTATGTGTGCTGCCACAAACACACTATAAGTCCTATGGGTGCTGCTGACACAAAGACACTATAGGTACTATATGTGTGCTGCTGACAAGAAAATATAGGAGCTATGTGTGCTGCCACAAACACACTATAAGTCCTATGGGTGCTGCTGACACAAAGACACTATAGGTACTATATGTGTGCTACTGATAAGAAAATATATGACCTATGTGTGCTGCCACAAACACAATATGGCTCCTATAAATCCCTGCCTGGGATGGGACAGAAGGTTGGGACAGAAGTTGGGGTGCAATGCTGTTCTAACAGCACTGCGATTGGTGTTACTGCTATGCTGTACTAACAGCACGCACACACCAGACTAATCCCCAGCAGCAGCTAATATCACACTCACTGAGCAATCAGCAGCAATGAATGATTAGTAATGATGAATGACTCAGGTAGCAATGGATAGCAAAGAAATAGCAATCAAGCAAATCAATCAGCAGACTGCTCTCCCCTAAAGCCGGAACACATGTGACCTCGGCCGACGGCGTGGCGGCCTTTTATATGGTGCGGCGTGCTACTGATAAGAAAATATATGACCTATGTGTGCTGCCACAAACACAATATGGCTCCTATAAATCCCTGCCTGGGATGGGACAGAAGGTTGGGACAGAAGTTGGGGTGCAATGCTGTTCTAACAGCACTGCGATTGGTGTTACTGCTATGCTGTACTAACAGCACGCACACACCAGACTAATCCCCAGCAGCAGCTAATATCACACTCACTGAGCAATCAGCAGCAATGAATGATTAGTAATGATGAATGACTCAGGTAGCAATGGATAGCAAAGAAATAGCAATCAAGCAAATCAATCAGCAGACTGCTCTCCCCTAAAGCCGGAACACATGTGACCTCGGCCGACGGCGTGGCGGCCTTTTATATGGTGCGGCGTGCTACTGATAAGAAAATATATGACCTATGTGTGCTGCCACAAACACAATATGGCTCCTATAAATCCCTGCCTGGGATGGGACAGAAGGTTGGGACAGAAGTTGGGGTGCAATGCTGTTCTAACAGCACTGCGATTGGTGTTACTGCTATGCTGTACTAACAGCACGCACACACCAGACTAATCCCCAGCAGCAGCTAATATCACACTCACTGAGCAATCAGCAGCAATGAATGATTAGTAATGATGAATGACTCAGGTAGCAATGGATAGCAAAGAAATAGCAATCAAGCAAATCAATCAGCAGACTGCTCTCCCCTAAAGCCGGAACCCATTCCTACCTGTCCTCTCCCTTTTGTTTTTCATTAGATAGGGATGGAGATATAGGACCTATTGGTCCTTGTCTCATACAAAGTCCCAAATTATCGTTTTGTTCTCAATATGTGTGCTGCTGACAAGAAAATATAGGAGCTATGTGTGCTGCCACAAACACACTATAAGTCCTATGGGTGCTGCTGACACAAAGACACTATAGGTACTATATGTGTGCTGCTGACAAGAAAATATAGGAGCTATGTGTGCTGCCACAAACACACTATAAGTCCTATGGGTGCTGCTGACACAAAGACACTATAGGTACTATATGTGTGCTGCTGACAAGAAAATATAGGAGCTATGTGTGCTGCCACAAACACACTATAAGTCCTATGGGTGCTGCTGACACAAAGACACTATAGGTACTATATGTGTGCTGCTGACAAGAAAATATAGGAGCTATGTGTGCTGCCACAAACACACTATAAGTCCTATGGGTGCTGCTGACACAAAGACACTATAGGCTCCTATAAATCCCTGCCTGGGATGGGACAGAAGGTTGGGACAGAAGTTGGGGTGCAATGCTGTTCTAACAGCACTGCGATTGGTGTTACTGCTATGCTGTACTAACAGCACGCACACACCAGACTAATCCCCAGCAGCAGCTAATATCACACTCACTGAGCAATCAGCAGCAATGAATGATTAGTAATGATGAATGACTCAGGTAGCAATGGATAGCAAAGAAATAGCAATCAAGCAAATCAATCAGCAGACTGCTCTCCCCTAAATCCGGAACCCATTCCTACCTGTCCTCTCCCTTTTGTTTTTCATTAGATAGGGATGGAGATATAGGACCTATTGGTCCTTGTCTCATACAAAGTCCCAAATTATCGTTTTGTTCTCAATATGTGTGCTGCTGACAAGAAAATATAGGAGCTATGTGTGCTGCCACAAACACACTATAAGTCCTATGGGTGCTGCTGACACAAAGACACTATAGGTACTATATGTGTGCTGCTGACAAGAAAATATAGGAGCTATGTGTGCTGCCACAAACACACTATAAGTCCTATGGGTGCTGCTGACACAAAGACACTATAGGTACTATATGTGTGCTGCTGACAAGAAAATATAGGAGCTATGTGTGCTGCCACAAACACACTATAAGTCCTATGGGTGCTGCTGACACAAAGACACTATAGGTACTATATGTGCGCTGCTGACAAGAAAATATAGGAGCTATGTGTGCTGCCACAAACACACTATAAGTCCTATGGGTGCTGCTGACACAAAGACACTATAGGCTCCTATAAATCCCTGCCTGGGATGGGACAGAAGGTTGGGACAGAAGTTGGGGTGCAATGCTGTTCTAACAGCACTGCGATTGGTGTTACTGCTATGCTGTACTAACAGCACGCACACACCAGACTAATCCCCAGCAGCAGCTAATATCACACTCACTGAGCAATCAGCAGCAATGAATGATTAGTAATGATGAATGACTCAGGTAGCAATGGATAGCAAAGAAATAGCAATCAAGCAAATCAATCAGCAGACTGCTCTCCCCTAAAGCCGGAACACATGTGACCTCGGCCGACAGCGTGGCGGCCTTTTATATGGTGCGGCGTGTACTAAAGCCCCTGAGCTTTAATTGGCTACAGGCGTCCTGCCTGTAGCCAATTATTGCTATCCTAGTTTCCGGCGCTGTGATTGGCCAAGCATGCGGGGTCACAGTGCATGCTTGGCCAATCATCAGCCAGCAATGCACTGCGCCAGCCGCAATGCATTGCGGGGCCGCTTGCATCACACGAATGTGATGCGAACGGCCCAAATAGTGCTGAGCTCACCGAGCGAGCGAACGCCCGGTGCTCGATTCGAACGTGGGTTCGAATCGAGCACCGGGTCCATCCCTACTGGCCATACATCGAATTTCGAAAGATCTTTCTTTTGAAAATCAGAAAATACGTGCATTTTGTGATTCGATGGTGCCACCATTGATTTCGAAATTCGACCAATCAAACCTTCAATTTCACCTCATGTTCCTACAGAAAAGAATTTTCTTTTCTGAGAATCTTCTTTTCTTGCACATGCGTATTTTTTTTCGATTACATTTCTCGCACGATTCTCCCATCATTGGTTCGAAAAGCGTTTGTTTTTTTTAAAAATTTCCAACATGTCGGATTTTTTATATTCGATGGCCGCACGAAAATCGGCCGTTGCTACAGTCCACTAATGGTGCGGAATTCATACGAAAATTCTTAGATAAGATTTTCGAAAGAAAGTTCTTTCGAAATTCGACCCGTGTATGGCCAGCATAAGCCAGGATTACCTGCAGTGAAACATGAACGTCAAACTAATCAGTAGATCCAGAAAAATTGGATGTGAAATCCTATGCAATTCTGTCTATTGGCCTTACCGCCCTACCTCCTAAGTATCAACCTTGAGGCTGGGTTCACACTGCAGCACGGAGCGGCTCATAGCAGGGGTCTGGTGCGTCCCTGTTCGCTGTTTCATGTGCGATCTCAGTCCGAATTTGTTCTCACATTTTTCACCTTTGGGGAAAAGGAACGTCTATAGCTAAGAAAACTGTGGTTATGAAGTATTCATGCTATGGAGCTTTATTCTACATATTAGCAATCTGAGAACTAGATCACTTCACTACACTGGACACTTGCTCTCAAGGCAAATCGCTAAATACAAGGCTGAAATACACATATGAGTACGGTCGTATTTGCCAAAGCAATTGTATTTCTGTCCATACAACTTTTAGTTTCATATACAGCTGATAATTAAGTATTACTGTACAGTGGTGTCACCTCCCTGCCCACATCCTGATGGCTGGATAAAAAATCAGAAACACAGTGATGAATCATAACCTCTGCTCACATTTTCACACTGTGATGCTGTGGAAGGGTTGACACCAGCCTATAACACTATAACACTATAACAAGATCCAAGCACTTATACTATATGTAAAAATATACTTTCACAGTTGCATGCAATGATGTTATTTAATACTTGCCTTGAGTTCCTCTTTTAGAGGCTGAATGCTTAAAAAAACAGGAAAAAGGGAGGTAAAAATCTAGTCCAAAGCAACTATCAAGCTGTTTCATTTCATTTTATAATCTGTGTTAATAAAACCACCTCTACTATTGAATTAATTTTGTTTGGGCAACATTACCTTTTTCATTTCTTGCAGATTTTATCCATGGGGCTCATAGTATATATGTATGCATGTTGTACATTTATAATCCCAGGTTCATTACAGATTGTTTAATTATTATTCATTTGTAGGCTCCGAAATGAATGGGCAGAAAGGCTGGAAAAAAGAAGACTTGAAATGATGAGAAGCCAGAATCAAAACAATAAGGCAAATGCGTGAAAACGCCATCCTTACGTTGTTTACGTCTTGCTATGATAATAGCTTTTGCAGCATAATTACTGAATAATTACAACATGTCTACTTAGTAGCTTATTGCAAATGGGATCATTAGCTGAGGGCCAGTATAAAAGCAATTAACGTTTACCTTTTTTTTATAGCATTGCAACTCAACTTGGACTAACATATCAGAAACATTATATAGATGAGATTTGTCTACTATATTGCTTTTGAAAATATTTGAAAATTCAGTATATATCTTACCAGTTTCCTGGTACTTTTTCTTTACTATGAATGTTTTCAAAGAATGGCTATTTTTTTTATAAATGTGTTTCATGGGAAGGATTCAATATGATTTACGATATAAGATGCAGTACAGTCCTATGAAGATGGTAAAATTTATTGATATGGCTAAACAGCCACCAACACTATCCTTATTACTAAACGACTGGATAATTTAAAAATTGTGCGCCCCAAATGGGGTCTGTTAAAAAGCCGTTGTGTGCTTGGATGATAAATAACAAACATTTGATGTGTCTAAAATCATAGTATGCTCTTTTATTACAAAGGTTATTGTATTGTTTTCTGGACAGAATGCTAAAATTCACTGCTTGTGTACACAGAGCTCTCGCAATTTCCTTGTGTGGTATTTAAAAAAAATAGCATTTTGCTTTATATGTCTCCCCCTTGATTTTTCCCTTCATAAATCATGTATAATAAGGCTCAAGACAGCATATTATTTGCTGCAAGAACAGCAGTGGGAATTTTGCAGGTCGACTGAGTCAGGGCATGGCTTGCATTCAAGGAGGTCAACCAACAACCCTCGTATCACATAAAACACTGTGCAAGCAGTATATTTATTGCACACATCCTAATGAGTTTAATGGACAGAAATTAATATTACATAAATAGTGTCACTTTATGATGTGATATAAACCAGCTCTGAACTGGATTATTGAATTATCAGAAATTATAAATAGACCACCAAAATGGACTAAATTTAATTAAAAGAACAGATGTACGGATTCTTATAAATAATTCCTGATCCAATGTGCCTCCACCAAGGACAAATTTATTGCCAATTTACAGTTTGGGCTGTCACTAATTTAGAGATTAGCACAGGAACTCTAGAAAACATATCCAAAGGAACTGCTGATATGAAAAATTAGAAAATATGACTATAAAAATTGCTTTAACATTTGGGTTGATAGATACAAGTTTTTAGGTGATCTAACTTTTTATCTTCAAGTATGTGTCTATACTGTATATGTGTTACTGAATATCAGCAATTAGGGATGAGCTCAAGTGTGTTTGCACACTCCACGTGCAGAGCCCGACAGAAAGCCGGCACGGCGCTCCGCTAATCACGGGCAGTGAGACATTTCCCGATCTCTGCAGCCGCACATTGGGAAAATGACTCACTGCCTGTGATTAGCGCAGCGCCGTGCCGACTTCCTGGCAAGCTCTGCACGTGGAGTGTGCAAACACGCCCGAGCCCATCCTTATCAGCAATCTTTGTACATTTTTATTAAATAAATCAAAGCCCAACTGAATCATTTGTTCAAAATTAATGTAATGCAGTCAGGCTGTATTAGCAGTAAAGAATGTGTCAGTGTTTTATTTTTCATTTTATTTTTTAATGTACTGCAGATTTAAAATTACATGTACCAGCATACTGGTACAACTAACATACCCCTGTTCAACAGAGAGCACAGCAGTATGAAACGTCATCATTTTGACACACCCATAGCAGAGTACTCCATATAATAAAGCTGTTCAAGGAGTGTAAAGACATTGATTGGAGTACTGTGCAGGGGTGTGTTGCGTTGCACTCTCGCTTAATAGTTAAATAACAGTCCAGATCCACAGTGTACTGTACAGTTCTTCAACATACTGCCAACAAGCAATTTTAACAAAGCCTGCAGCACACTAGTTTATTTAAAAAAAAAAACACATGATTTACTGTTTATGCAACCTGGCTGCAATATAGTAATGCAATTGTTGAATTAGGCTTTAAACACTGGCAAGTGAGGAGAGGATAATTGTTTAAACTATAATGCATAACTGCAGAACGATTCTTCTTTAAAAAATAAAAATGTAGGATTGTAGAATTGAACATTTGTAAAGTGTATGCACTGTTGACCACACATATTGAGGTTGAGTTACTAAAGGCAAATAGACGGTTTACTTTGCAAAGGACTTTCCCCTTAGCTTAATGAAAGTGGTGAAAATTCACTTTGTGAAGAATACCCAATCACATGCAAGGAAAACAAAAAACAGGATTTTTGCTAGCACATGATTGAATGATGGAATACATCCAATCATGTACTGTATACAAGAATTGATAGAGTTTTCTTTATACATCATGAAAGCATGTTAACATTGCACAATACTTTTTAGCACTCATGCCTTGCAACAGTTCTATTCTGAAATGGTTCCCAATTTCCCACCATGTAGGAAACCTGTGTATTCTCGCGTTTGTATCTCTACCCACAAATGACTTGTATGTCAGCTGTTTTCTTCACAAAGGGCATTTGATTGTAAGCTCCTTCAAGAAGATGGTAAATGGTTTGATGCTTTCTGTAAAAGTGCTGTGGAAACAACTGTCAGCATCAAATAAATGATTAAATAAATTAAACAAAAACTACCACAGAGATCACTACTTTGTATGATAGATATGAGTGTTAGTACTTATTGATGAATTGTAGAAATCTTATAAGACTGCTTGATTTTAAGTTTATTTAGATGTCTTTGGACAACATAGTTAATATTATACTGAAATATGTTCATTAGCTTTCAGCATTGCAAACCTGGTGCTGGAAGTGGTCAGCACAAGGAAATGAGAACGGAAAATAATTCAACACATTTATTCTTCTACATGACCTGACCTTAACCTACCCCTGAGACTATGCCTTAAGCTTATCCTTTCTTACCCAAGTCCTAAAGTTGATGTAATCTCTTAATTGAACACCTATTTCCCCCTAACCTGTAAAGTACTACCCCCATGAACATTCAGTTCTTGATCTGGGCAGCACAGTGGCTAAGTGGTTAGCACTTCCATATAGTAGCACTAGGGTAATCAGTTTTTGATCCCAACCACGACACTACCTGCCTGCAGTTTACATGTTCTCCCGGTGCCTGCGTGAGAGTACTCTGGTTTCCCCCCAAACTCCAACGACATGCTGGTAGGATTAATTGAATCCTGTCCAAATTGTCCACAATGCACAATGTGTATGTATGAATATGAGTTAGGAGCCTTAGATTGTAAGCTCCTTGAGGGCAGGGACTAATGTGAATGTACAACATATACTGTATGTAAAGCGCTGCTTAAATTTACAATGCTATATGAGTACCATAAATAAATATTAGGTATTCTCCCTAGTATTTTGCCAGAATTTTCACCAATATTTACCTTAATTTGGCATTAGAAATCAATGCTTATGTGCTCATCCACTTCACACCTCTTGGTCACTTTGAACCGTAAGCAATGGTATACATCTCTCCAATGATGTGGACTTCTCATGAGCCTTTTTGTTCACTGTGGACTACAAGCTGGCATGCTGTGCATTGGTATGTCAACATTGCGTCCACAGGGAGCATGCATTCTAGGTAGTGCAGGAATATCAAATAGGCAGTCAATTTGAGTTTAATCCAGCACTGATTCCAGGGTAACAATTCTGCTTCTGTTTAGAGAGCCACTCACAGAGCATTGTCACCCTAGAACCAGACGATAAGAAATAGGTAAAAAAAAAAAGAAATGGAGACTGAAGAAAGATAAGGTTTTTATTTGTTTTATGTAGGTTTAATTACATTTTTTTTCTCTCATGCCCCATACACACGGTCGGAATTTCCGACGGAAAATGTCCTATCGGACCATGTTGTCGGAAAATCCGACCGTGTGTGGGCGCCATCGGACTTTTTCCCTCGGAATTTCCGTCGGAAAAAATTTGAGATCCTGCTCTCAAATTTTCCGACAACAAAGTCTGATTGGACTTTTTCCGATCGTGTGTAGCGAATTCCGACGGACAAAGTGCCACTCATGCTCAGATCAAATTACAAGACCAAAGCTATTGGCTACTAGCCTCTACGTAGTTCAGTCGTACGCAACGAACGTCACCACGTTCAGAATGATCAGATTTTCCGACAACTTTGTCCGACCGTGTGTATGCAACACCAGTGTCGGACAAAATCCGTCGGAAAAAATCCGATGGATTTTGTGGTGGGAATTTCCGACCGTGTGTATGGGGCATTAGTCTATCCCTGAAAACGAACCCTTAAAGAGGGACTGTACCTGGAAAAAAATTTTGGTGACACCGGAGGGGGGGGAGGGTTCCGATGAGAAGAAGTTCCACTTTAGGGTGGAATCCCGCTTTAACTTACCCCCTTAATGAGCATTTTTTGCGATTTGGTACTGTGTCGCTGTAACTGACAATTGCATGGTCATGCGACGTTGTACCCAAACAAAATTGATGTCCTGCGGTTTTTACTTTTTGCGCTATAAACAAAAAAAGACTGCCAATTTTGAAAAAAAAGCAATATTTTTAACTTTTTGCTATAATAAATAGCCCCAAAAAATATGTAAAAAAACGAATTTCTTCCTCAGTTTAGGCTGATATGTGTTCTTCTACATATTTTTGGTAAAAAAATAAATCGCAATAAGTGTATATTGATTGGTTTGCGCAAAATTTATGGCATCTACAAAATAGGGGGATAAATTTATGCCATTTTTATTATAAATTTTTTTTTTTATTAGTAATGGCGGTGATCTGCGATTTTTATCAGGACTGCGACATTTTGGTGGACAGATCGGACACTTTTGACACTATTTTGGGACCATTGACATTTATACAGTGATCAGAGCTAAAAATAGCCACTGATTACTGTATAAATGTCACTGGGAGGGAAGGGGTTAAACACTAGGGGGCGAACAAGGGGTTAAATGTGTTCCCTCAGTGTATTCTAATTGTAGGGGGGGTGGGCTACCACTTAGATGACAGAGATCACTGTTCCTGATGACAGGGAACAGAAGATCCCTGTCATGTCACTAGTCAGAACAGGGAAATGCCTTGTTCACATTTCCCCCGTTCATCCTCTCCTCGCCGCGATTACGGGCCACCGGCGGACATCGAGTGCCCGCAATCCCGGGATTATGAAAGGACTACGGGTACGCCATTTTGGGCACCCGTGCCATTCTGCCAACGTATATTAGCGTGCAGCGTTCGGGAAACGGTCAATCTAACCCTAACTCGTAATCATCACAGCATCCTTTTCCTCACTCTAAAGTTAACCCTCAAGCTAATCCCTAAAACTGCCAATCATTATTTCTCAGCAGTGGTAATTATCTGCTATTGCTTCTACTTGTCAACATAAGTGTGAAGATTCAGCAAGGCTACACAGGATAAGTTGAATATACACATCAAACAATTAGTTTTGTTTTTTAGAGGTTGGTTTAAGGGTTATGACAGAATTTGACATGGTTTTAGGAACAGGGCTTAAAAGAAAAGTATGGGTTTTTATTTTTTAAAAGAATCATACTTACCTGCTGGATGCAGCATCAGTCTGATGCTATATCAGTTCCCCGCCAGCTCTAACACTGAGAACCGAGCGATCAAACCCCGCTGATCACTCGGTTGTCAGAGCTCCCTGCTCTACCCCCTTCTCACGTACTGGAACGCTGAGCTGTGAAGGGGGCGAAAACAGCCAGCTCAGGTTTTCAGCAGCTTTCAGCTTGCACTGGGTGCATGTGAGTGGATCCCGACCATATGGCCGTGATCTTGCCTGAGCCTGGACCGGCTCTGTGACATCAGCGGACAGCGAGCTTTAGGCCGGGTTCCGACTGCTGCGATGCGGGAGATGGCATATGATTCGCACCGCACTGCAGTGCAAATCATATGCGATCTCTGTGCGATGCGATTTCAGACATACAGATAGTATGGCTGAATTTGCATCGCATTCGGCCCAAACTCGCACAGGACCCTTTTTTTGGTCCGCAGCAGAATCGGATCGCATGGTGTGTTCTCACCATGCGATCCGATTCCTGTCCGAGTTTGCAGATCACACTGCGATATGTGAACTGATATGGGGGTGTCATTAACATTTCACTGACACTCCCAGCAGCTCGCATAGGGCAGTGTGAATGCCGGCGGGAGACATGCGATGCAGGAACCCGCAGTAGATTCGCAGCGTTCCCGCAACGCAGCAGTCTGAACCCGGCCTTAGACCATTGTCTGCTGAAAATGGGTCCCAGGAGTGCAAACGAGCTTTGGCTGCACTTCTCCTTTAAGGAATTCAGTTTATATTTTAAGGTTGAGTTTAAGGTTAGGCCTAGGTAGCCAGGGGTAGGCGGTAGTTAAATGTAAAGTCATATATTTACAAGAGAATATATTGTTTTGTATATATTAACATTATCTATTACACTCTGGACTATATAAAACTATTTTGTTTGTTATTCAGGTCAATATAAAAATATGGTAAATGAACATTTCATATTTATTACGTCCTTTAAGCAGATGGAGCTGAAGGCTCGTTTTCATTCTTTCTGGCCTACCCTTATGTTTATTTTTGGATGATTTTTTAAAATGATATATTCTCTAAAAGCATATCCAGAGTGCCAACTCTCTATAAAAGTGAATAATCATTGTAGAGCACATACATCTGCCCATTGGAGAAAATGTTGACATACATCTGAATTAGGAACGAGTGAGTATTCAAAGAATAAATGTAACTGAAGTAAAAAAAATGTTTTCTAAAAAACATTAAACAGACTATACAAAACCCCTTAAAAAAAAAAAATATATATATATATATATATAAAAACAATATACAGGATATATTGTAATCATAATATACAGACAGTCTAAGATGTAAATTTAATATCCAGAAGCTTTAAACTTTATGAGCCTGTAGATCTGTTTTCACACTTACATTGCTATAACTACCCATAATGTACTGTCAGCTTTATTAATGAACACCAAAATTAACTCAGTACAAATAAAGTAATATATACTTTCATAAAGATATACCCCCTTGGAAAAACTTATGCAAGGTGACATTTATAAACATAAGTAGCGTTTTGTGCTAGATGATGTTTGCAGCAAATAAACCAAAGTAATATTTTACTTGGACTAATGACCCTTCTAGTTTGTGAGAAGCAGCTGACAGCTTTGAGAAATGGATCTGTCAGAAAAGCAAACACACTGAAAAACACTCGTTCTCTGCATACAGAATATTTTAACATTGTTTTTTTTAAGGTTGCTGGCACTGTACCCTGTATAGATTATTAAATTTCTGTTCTGAAGGTGGAAAAATATATATGAGAGAAGTGGAAGTGAAGTCTTCAGGTACACTAGTGCCCAGATAGCTCCTAGGGGACAAGTAAAGTAGTACACAGTATAGGTAATATAGATAATAAAAAGTATAGTTAATTCTCAGTAATAGGCTCTCTATAATCCCACTGATAAACAACTAGTACCCACAATGCTATTTGTGAAGCAAAAATTTAGCACGAATCAATATTGTTGGCTCGATTGTTTGAGATCAAA
This sequence comes from Lithobates sylvaticus, assembly GCA_028564925.1. Lineage (NCBI taxonomy): Eukaryota > Metazoa > Chordata > Amphibia > Anura > Ranidae > Lithobates > Lithobates sylvaticus. The sequence goes on from CM053026.1 coordinate 286,423,787, forward strand.
AAAGGTACATATTTACAAAAATAGCCAGAACTACCACAGCACAGATAGATTTGCTCTGTTCTAAAGAAAAGTATAGCACAGGGATGACCTCATCAATGTGCTACTGGTTCTTCATTATACAGTCTACCTGGACCAAACTGTTAAGACTATTATATTTTCTAAATTAAATCGGGGACACCCTATCAACCGAACCCACTTTTAACCACACCCACAAAAGCACACCCCCGCATTTAACCATGCTCACAAAGCCACACCTCCCCCATTTTTTAACACTCATTTGGTCATGGACTCTTTGAATAAGAGGCAGTTATTCAAGGTATAAAGATAAAAACAGCAGTTTCAAATAATGGACACAAAGATATGCATGCATTGGCTTGCGTGCATGGCATTTAACCACTTCATGTTCTTAGGCTGGTTTAACTCATCCTAGTGGTTAAAACATGCTTCGAAAAAATTTTTACCACCACCAATTGGCTGTTCAATAAAAGTGATTGGGGCAGCTCTACAGCCACCTGATCACATTTATGATAGTGAGAATGAACCTCAACCCCTGTGGTGGTTCACTTGTTCATCCAGGGAGTGCAGACCTGAGGTAAACTGCAGAAATAGTTAGCTAGAAGGGAGCTTGAGGAACATCTCAACCCCAATATCCACTGTGACTAATGAACCCACAAGCATCAAGGATTTCATCCCTTTTGGTTTCAGTGCTATTGTAGCCAGGGAGTCAGCTAATCAAGCAGGATCTGTGCAGAGGAGGACAGGGGAGACATTAGGGGTATAAAAGAGTAGGGGCTTGTGATAGCAATAAAGGTAAATTAAAAAAAAAAAGGGTGAAAAATCTTTTTTTTACTAACACATACATGAAAATGCAAATGTGCATTTATGTCCCACAAAAGTATGTAAACAGTGATTGGACCATATGTGTGAGGTATCGCTACAAAAGAGCATGAGAGCAACAGTTCTAGGGCCATAATTCATAGTTAAAACTAAAATTATATTCTGTATAGTTTATTTACACAATATCGAGTCCTGACATATTTAGTATGTATTTACTCTATGCAATTGCATGCTTTACAACTGTATATTTTACAAAAAAAATCTGTATTATGTTGTGAGTGTGTACTAAAATTCATTTTAGCGTATTTTGTCCTGAAAGTTTGCATTTCAGCTGTGCAAATATTGTACTAAATAATTTTTTTTTTAACAATCACCATTTTATTTTCCAGGGCATTTGCATTCAGAAAATATATGATGTGTAGGGGTTTTAATTAATTTTATAGCACAAAATGCTGATGTGTGAAAAATTAAGAAATTGTCCTGGAAGTAAAGTGGTTAAGGTATCAACAATAAAAATAACGAACACCTGGAGGTATAGCTAATAAAGTGAAAGCCTCTTTGTGGAGTATAGTGTGTACTGCAGGATTAAAATACACCCCAGGATTGGTGTCCTTGGCAGTCAGTACCTGATTACACACTCCTGAGTAGAGCTCTCTGTCAGTCGAGCCATCCTATAGTTAACTGTGGGGTGGAGATCACTCTGGATCATAGTTCTACTGCCTTTCAGTGCCAAGTGCTGGAAAGCAGAAAGTGTTCCAACACCAATGCCACTCCACATACAGGGGCACCCTTTAAGTCAAGGTTAGGCAACCCTGGAGAGGTGAAGATGGACCCGAACAACATGGAAAAGATTAAAAATCACTAGGGTATAGTTTGCTTTTTTGAGGAGATACCTTAGTAAGCCCTATTAAAAATGAGGGTTAAATACAACTTTTAAATGTATAATAATATAAATGTCACTGAAAAAATATAAACCTTTTTTTGCTTTAGTGAGAAACTTGGCATTCAATGTCAGTCACAGTTCAGGGGTCAGTAGTAAATAACATAGATTGCAGGAGTCAGGAGTAAGGATCGCAGAGTTCAGGGGTCATGAGTAAGTAATGCACAGAGTGCAAGGGTCAGTAGTAAGTAACACAGAGTTCTGGGGTCAGTTGTATTAGCACAAGAAAAAGTTCAAATTAGTGTGTCAGCACATGTATGTGTGTAGCTGTGGCTCCTCGCCCTCATGTGTTCACACCCTGGTGCATGGCAGCTGTTGGTAGTCTATGATGATTGCCAGGGAAAGATGAGCAGGGCCCCCACAGTGAGCAAAGACCAAACCCCGCTGCCAAGCTGCCTTAATAACTGACACACCATGTGGCAGATAACACCGGCAACGACTGAGCAATAAGCGCTGATCCTCATCCCCGGCATCAAATTGTTTGTAGCACCTCTCTGATACCCCAAACATAGGTTGGCACCTCCAAAGGCAGGGGCTCATTAGCATTACACCCCAGGGCTGAGTTCATGGCTAAAATGGGGGGGCCGAGAAAGGATATTGGGTGCCAATAATTTTTGTCTTTTTATAGCAGAACGGTTAAGGAAGTGAGATCAATTACAGTCTGTCAATATCCAGATCATTGTCCAGCTTCATAGTGTTAGAACGTTTAAGATGACTTAACAACACTGTAAGCACTTTCCATAATTTCAGTACATCCTACAAGTTAGTCACCTGACCATTCTGGGAGACCAAAAGAAACAAAGGGCACACTGACCTAGTGCATTATCCTAAGATCAAAATGTATTGAAGTAAAACATGGTAAATATCATACTCACAGAGTGTAAAACCATCAAAGCTCATAGTGTAAAGTACATCCATTCGTATGAGGATCCGATAGGCTAACGCGTTTTCGAGAATGTCCCTCTTCCTCGGAAAGAGGAAGTCAGTGTTCCAGACCTCCCCGGTCTAAGAGAGCAGCAAGACCTGGTTTATCCAAATAGAAACAAGATGGAGACATAGCCTTTATCATTGGAGCCGGCACTCTACCAAGCGTAGGAGATATTGTGTTTGTGACTATTCAGAGAGACCATCCCTCTTCCTGGCTCTCTCCTCGCTCTCCTTATTGGCACAGCTTCCTCCAGACCAGGCAGGACAGCTTCAGGACCACTTCAGCACATGTTAGGCTCCAAAACAGGCTATTGGGCCTAACAGCATAGCTCCATCTTGCAGCACTTCCCTAGCCTCAGTCAAGGGAATGAGAGCAAGCACATGGCCTGTCCCAAATATGCATACCCTTCCATAGCATGCACCAGTGGCATGCTCCTACAGGATTGGCTGAAGGGAATGTAAATATTTATAACTTTGTTTTGTTTGTTAAATCTCATACTATGACCAGTGATACCAGTGAAATCTACTGGCTACAGTGAGAAATCACAGGCTATACTAGGCATAGGTAAAAACTAGATGAAAACCTATACAATCAGCCTGAGCTAACTACAGCCCAGCCAAAAACTAAATTGACATAGTAGCCACTGTTTAGGACAAGGGGGAGACATATTGTAGCCCTGAGCTGTGGAGTAGGGGTTGGTGTGTGGTATGTTTTACCCTACAATACAGTTTCCAGAGGACAGACTCCTCATAAAGGGAGAAGGGGGACAAATGGCAATCATATTTTGTGTATATATATATATATATATATATATATATATATATATATACGCACACACACAGTATCTCACAAAAGTGAGTACACAATTCACATTTTTGTAAATATTGTATTATATATTTTCATGTGACAACATTGAAGAAATTACACTTTGCTACAATGTACAGTAGTGAGTGTACAGCTTGTATAGCTCAAAATAACTCAACACACAGCCATTAATGTCTAAACCGCTGGCAAAAAAGTGTGTACACCCCTAGAGAAAATGTCCAAATTGGACCCAAAGTGTCAATATTTTGTGTGACCATCATTATTTTCCAGCACTGCCTTAACCCTCTTGGGCATGGAGTTCACCAGAGCTTCACATGTTGCCACTGGAGTCCTCTTCCACTCCTCCATGACGACATCAGAGAGCTGGTGGATGTTAGAGACCTTGCAAGCCTCCACCTTCTGTTTGAGGATGCCCCACAGATGCTCAATAGGGTTTAGGTCTGGAGACGTGCTTGCTCTTTTTTTGTTTATAGCGCAAAAAATAAAAACCGCAGAAGTGATCAAATACCACCAAAAGGAATCTCTACTTGTGGGGAAAAAACGGACGTCAAATTTGTTTGGGTGTAACGTCGCACAACCGTGCAAATGTCAGTTGTCAGTTGCTAACGCAGTGCCGAATTGCAAAAAGTGCTCTGGTCAGGAAGGGGGTAAATCCTTCCGGGGCTGAAGTGATTATACAATTAGAATAAAGGGAAGCCAATACAAGAGCAAGGAGATCTCCAGGGGCCCTATAGAATTCAATAGGAAGGTCATCTGGTCCCGGTGATTTCCTCAAGGGAAAGGAACAATAACCGAAAGGACCTGTTATTGGCCGTACTAGCATCTCCCTCTTATTATCTGTTAACCAGGTCAGTGCAAACGAGTCCAGCTAAGCCGCCAACTCTGTTGGCTGGAAATCGGATGACAACTGTGATGTATATAATGTCTGATAAAATTGTCGAAAGGTCTCCAAGATTTTGTAGAAGCCATATCTCCTGAGGAGGTAGGTATTTCCGAAAGCAGAATACTAGGTTGTTCATGTTTAGCCATCATAGCCAATAACCGACCATTACAACCCCACTGCTCAAAGGATTTCTGTTTATTTTTATATAGATCCATCCTCGTAGCCTCAGCCATATGCAAATGCAGGGCCTGTTAAAGTTGGCCTCTGATGGATTCGCCGCATATTGAGCTGTTTTTTCATCCACTATTGCCTGCAGAGCATCACTATTTACTCTTGTGCTCTACTAACCGCCTTAATGGCAGATATATACTGTTCTCTAGTATAGGCCTTAAAGGCATCCCATGTTATTACTGAAGTGGAAGACCCCTGCATTGAATTCCTAGGTCATCTGTTAAGAGGGATGGAATTTTATTAGCCACATCTGGATGTGAAATCCAGTGGGTTTCTTGTCTCCACTGGGCTGCATTCCAAAAGTGATGAAGACGAAGTGTAAGCATTAGCGGGGCATGATCAGATAACCCACTAGGCAAATATTTGACACCTACCATATTCACTAATAAAGCCGAATTAATGAAGGTTAGGTCTATACGGGAGGCAGTCTTATAAGAATAAAAAAAACAAGAATATGATCTAGTTAATGGGTTTTTCCATCGCCAAGTTTCTACCAGTCCTACCATCTGGGCCCAAGTAGAAAGTTCTCCAGAGACATATTTAGGGGGGATTGGTCTATCCAAAACAGGGTCAAGTATAGCATTAAAGTCCCCCATTTTTTTTCAAGAGACTATATAAAACAGTCCCAGCAAAAGGAGGCGGTACATACACACTGACAGCTATGTATCTCTGGCCCCACAGGAGAAACACAACCAAAACATATTTACCCTGGGGGTCCGAGAATACATCATCTACCATACATGGGCACTGGGCACAGATAGGCGGCACTGGTGTGCACAGATGGGCATTGATGGGCAGCAGTGATGAGCTTTGATGGGCAGAAGTGATGAGCATTGATGGGCAGCAATGATAGCCATTGCTGCCCATTGTGCCCTGATTACATCCCTAGATGCCCTCTGTTTAGGAGATGCTGCTGATTGGCTCTTCTCTCCTCACACTCTGTCAGTGAGTATTATAGTATTAGTATAATTTTAAAGTGCAGTTACGGCGCCTTACCATGGAAATTAATGGATGCAGCTCATAAGCATCAATGCCTATTGAAAGCAACATGCTGCTTAATTTTCTACCATTCCTGTTTGTACTGTACTATTTAATACCAAGTGTAATATTCATAGCAGGCATTGAAGGGCGGTTATAAAGCTTTAAAAATGCTGCATAAATGCCACTTAAACACTTTGATGCACGTGTAAACAAGCTCAAAGTGAAAAACTATAAATAGAAAATGCCCCTAATTTTACTTAAACTTGAAAGAAATAATGGTTTAAATTGTTACCTTCTCTTCAGTCCTCATTCACATGCATCCCTGTGCAAGCAGTCCCATTCATATCGATTAGGATGAAGTGGCTGCACAGACACAGCCACTGCTCCAATTGCATGTCCCTGAACACAAACGGGTGTTCTCTTAAGTGCGCCCACGTGAACAAGGCCTTTAGCTGTCAGCATGCTGGCCATAAAAATCCAGCAGACATTGCATGCTTTACTAAATAATTACCGTATTTATCGGTGCATAACACGCGCCGGCGTATAACATGCGCCGGCTTATAACACGCACCCCAAGTTTAGGAGGGAATTTTAAGGAAAAAAAACTTTTAGGAGTGAAGTTTAAGGAAAAAAACTTACATTTAAATGCCCATTAATGCAGCCTTATCAGTGTCCATCTGCAGCCTTGTCCATCATTGCAGCTTTGCCCAGTGTCATTGCAGCCTTGCCCAGTGTCTTTGCAGCCTTGTGTCATTGCAGCCTTGCCCAGGCTGGCTGATTATTTAAAATTGGTGCCGATCTTGTGTATGTCGCATTTACCGACATACACAAAGCCGAGTGTACTCGGCTAGGCTCAGCTCCTCTCAGAGTCCCGCCCAGTCCCGCCCCTATGATGGACATAACACAGGTCCAATGGCATGACAGTGAGCGGAGCCTAGTCGAGTACACTCGGCTTTGTGTATGTCGGCAGTGCTCGCTCCTCTCCTTTCAGTGGAGCGGAGATCGACGGGGATCGGCGTATAACACGCACCCACGATTTTTCCCTGATTTGAAGGGCAAAAAAGTGTGTGTTATACGCCAATGAATACGGTACTTAAAGTAGAACTATAGGCAAAACTTTTTTATTTTTTTTCATTTTGGATAGGGTAAGGAAGAGTTATAATCCCTGTCAGTTTATTTTTTGCTATCTGTGTTCTATTGGGGAGATTTACCTTCGATTTCTGTCCCACAGACAAAACAGGAAGTGAGGGGAACTCCCTGCAAATTATGTGAATTCCTTGGGGACCCCCAGGTCACCAGAGCTAGTGTCCGCATTGGAAAATGTCCCTTCTATTATTTTTCTGGGGACAACATTTTTGGGTTTTCTTTTACTTTCACTTTTGATGATAATGGTAAACAGGACAAATAGAGAAGGTGAATCTTCATAACAGGGCCACAGACAGCAATAAAAACTGACAATAGATAATCCCTCTGCATTCTGTTCAAAACAAAAAAATAATAATAATTGCCTTAAATTATACTTTAATGTCTTCTACTCTCTGCAATGTCATAAATGCACATTGTCCATTTTATTATTTATTAGAGGTACTTATATAGTGCCATCAATTTACGCTGTGCTTCACATATATATTATATATTCACATCAGTTACTGCCCTCAAGAAACTTACAATCCAAGGTCCCTAAATTACATTCATGCATACACATACTAGGGACAATTTTGACAGGAGCCAATTAACCTACCAGTATGTTTTTGGAGTGTGGGAGGAAACCGGAGTATCCAGAGAAAACCCACACAGGCACAGGGAGAACATGCAAATTCGAGGCAGGTAGTGCTGTGGTTGGGCTTCAAACCGATGACCCTAGTGCTGCCAGGCGGATTTAAAATGAACTTGCATTATAAGCACATGAAAATGCATAATTATCAATAATGCATGCGAAGTACACAGAAAACTAAAAATCCAGCCTATATGTTTAATAGAAAAAATAAAAAACATGTACTTTCTTGTATCTGGAAAAATTGAGAAAAGGGCCTATAGGGTTAATAGCAGTATAGCTACAAAATGACTCACCACAAAGTGGAAATAACCATCTTCAGTTATGTGCAAAATATTAAAATGTATACATTTTTATATTTTCCTTGATTATTATTAATTTATATGTTGCTTTACTTGCCTTTTAAAGTGAATAGTTTTGCTGTTCATTATAATTAGTTCAAATTATGTTACCCCTGCTTACCACAAAGTATACATTGGAATTGTGCCTAACTTTTGCCATATACCTGGACTACTGAGGTACACAGAATGTCACTGGAACTGTAAATTGCTAGGCAAACTGGGCTCTTGGCAGTTTAGACAATCTAATAACTCTTTTTCTATTTTCTCTATTTATCAATGTCCAACACAGTCCAAGTAAACTAAATTGGCTTTTGTATAATGGCTTTAGTTCATAACAACATGCTGAATTGGTAGCACATGGCAGCACCAGTTCAAATTTCACACCAGTGCACACACGCATGCATACCTCCCACCCATACTGGATTCTGCAGTACTGACCTGAGATTTTAACAAAATCCCAGCAACCCACACTCCCACTGAAAGTCACTTTCAGATCCAAGTGAAGGCAGAAGAGGCACCAAACAGCTCCAGGTGACATGCTGCAGAGGGAAGCATTTGGGGAGAGAGCATCTTTTGCATTCGCATTTTCTGGCTGCCAAGGCACAGGGCAGAGCCCCAACTTCTCAGCTCTCTGATGGCAAAGGGGTGACAGAAGTGATGTTCTGCAGGGATGGTAGAGGGTTGACAGGAATAATGTTCTGCAGAGATGGGGGTGATAGGTCACAATGCCCCCCTCCTATTAACCCCTAAATTGGGAAAAAAAACTAACTATACCTATTCTTTAAACTGTTCACTTCCCCCTCCTCCTACCTATGTGGCCTAAAGGATGTGAGCAGCTGCTTCCAGGGGTAGGAGGCAGGGCCGCCATCAGGGGGATACAGCCCATACACTTGTAAGGGGCCCCAGCATCTGGACAGGCCCGGCCGACTGGCAGGAATATGAGAAGGCAGGGTCGGGTGCAGAGGAGCTCCTGTATGTGTGTGAGTCAGAAGGCTGCTGCTCTGTCATGAGCTGACATTCTGCTCTTTGCTGCCACCTCTGGCCATTTCCTGCATGTGCACCCCTCTGCATATGGAAACAAGAGCTGGGACTGGGACCACCTTACAAGTAAGGGCTGTTGTGCAGGGGGGGGGGGCTCTGTGTGTGACTGTGTACATGCCTGTGTGTCTACATTTCTGTGTGTGTACATGTCTCGGTGTGTGTGTGTAGATGTCTCTGTGTGTGTCTGTGTGTACATGTGTGTGTGTGCATGTCTCTGTGTGTGTCTGTGTGTACATGTCTGTGTGTGTGTGTACATGTCTGTGTGTGTACATGTCTGTGTGTGTTTACATGTCTCTGTGTGTGTACATGTGTTGTGTGTGTACATGCCTGTGTGTACATGCCTGTGTGTGTACATGTCTGTGTGTGTGTACATGCCTGTGTGTGTGTACGTGCTTGTCATATACACACATGTGAGTGGTGCTAGGAGCGTACAGGTGTGAGGGGGGCTGAGAGCCTACAGGTGTGAGGGGGCTGAGAGCGTACAGGTGTGAGGAGGCTGCGAGCGTACAGGTGTGAGGGGGGTCTGAGAGCGTACAGGTGTGAGGGGGCTGAGAGCGTACAGATGTGAAGGGGTTCTGAGAGCGTACAGGTGTGAGGGGGCTGAGAGCGTACAGGTGTCAGGGGGGGTAAAAGCGTACAGGTGTGAGGGGGGCTGAGAGCGTACAGGTGTGAGGGGGGCTGAGAGCATACAGGTGTGAGGGGGGCTGAGAGCGTACAGGTGTGAGGGGGGCTGAGAGCGTACAGGTGTGAGGGGGCTGAGAGCGTACAGGTGTGAGGGGGCTGAGAGCGTACAGGTGTGAGGGGGCTGAGAGCGTACAGGTGTGAGGGAGCTGAGAGTGTACAGGTGTGAGGGGGCTGAGAGTGTACAGGTGTGAGGGGGTTCAGAGGGTACAGGTGTGAGGGGGCTGAGAGCGTACAGGTGTGAGGGGGCTGAGAGCGTACAGGTGTGAGAGGGGCTGAGAGTGTACAGGTATGAGGGGGCTGAGAGCGTACAGGTGTGAGGGGGGCTGAGAGCGTACAGGTGTGAGGGGGGTGTGAGGGGGCTGAGAGCGTACAGGTGTGAGGGAGCTGGGGTACAGGTGTGAGGGGGCTGAGAGTGTACAGGTGTGAGGGGGTTCAGAGGGTACAGGTGTGAGGGGGCTGAGAGTGTACAGGTGTGAGGGGGCTGAGAGCGTACAGGTGTGAGAGGGGCTGAGAGTGTACAGGTATGAGGGGGCTGAGAGCGTACAGGTGTGAGGGGGGCTGAGAGCCTATAGATGTGAGGGGGGCTAAGGCACTGAAGGACTTGGTGGGATGGCTAGTGGGCAGATTCGGTGGGACGGCCAGTGGGCGTTACCCTGGGGAATGTTGGTGGTCAGGCTCGGGGGGGGGCCAGGCCTAAAGCTGTGTAATGGGCCCCACAATTTCTGATGGCTGCCGTTGTAGGAGGACCACCAACAATAGCTGGGCCATGGGAGCCTTTGTCTGATATAATTCTTCCTGGAATTAACAACCATTGATGAGTGCTCCCTTACACAGAATCACGTGACAGGACCGTAATGGATAAAAAATAGGTAAGTACACACATCTTTTTTATATAAGGTATGCAGGATAAGTAGGAGGATTGGAGGGAACATTTTATGAATAGTTAAAGTTAGGCTTTTCTTCTACTTTAACCCCCAATATGTGCAAGTGGGCATTTTATGAATAGTTAAAGTTAGGCTTTTCTTCTACTTTAACCCCCAATATGTGCAAGTGGGCAATGTGCATGGGGGGCAATGTACACAGGGGAAAAGCGTACAGAGGCAAATGGGACAGTGTGTGCAGGGAAAAAGGAGGCAGTGTATATACGGTGGATTTAACCTCTTTGAGCAGGCGCCACCTGGCCCTTTAAGGGGTTTAGGATACCGGGAGGAGAGGCAGGGTTTATGATCACATGATCAGAAAGCTCCCGATCGGAAGTAGCGATTGTGAGCTTTCTGTTAGCTGCTGGTAACTGTTCTAAACACAGCTGTTTTTGCAATATTTCACGCAAATATGCGGCTGCTCAGCGTAAAGGCCCACCTGCTGAGAGGCCGCATATTTGCGTGCAGCTGGCGCCAAGAGGTTAATTTCCAAGCTTCTTTATTGTTTCTAATCCAATTTTTTAAAGCCATGGCCAATATTTACTTAAGTTTAACCACACTCTATTTTCGGTGTGGTGCACAATGTGCATCTCAGGTCAGGGCCTCTTTAATGTGTCTCTCATTCTCAAGTTGGGAAGTATGCTTTATGTGCTATATGTTTTGTACTGTGTAGTGTGCATGAGCCCCAAATAAACTTCCTCCTCCATACAAGTTAGTTTTGGGTATACGTAACATTACGCTACCACAAGTACAGCCAATACCAAATTAAAGTGGTTGTAAACCTAGTTATACCACTTGTACCTACAGGTAAACCTATAATAAGGCTTACCTGTAGGTACTGTAAATATCTCCTAAACCGTCACGGCTTAGGAAATATTTACCTTATGCACTTGCACCGACGCCATCGGCGCATGCATTGTGAAGAAACGGCTCTCCATGGCGTTTCTTCACTAGCAAGAGCCGTGACTGACAGCTCCCGTGCGCATGCACTGGAGTGATGTCATGCGACTCTGACCAGTCACAGAGCCAGAGCCCACGGCCCCGGAAGGAAGAGAGGCAAAGATGAATACGGCCACCAGCGGGGACAACGCGGGGGACAACGTGTTTGCAGGTAAGAGCCAAATTAATGGGCTAGTATGCGATGCATACTAGTCCATTATGCTTATTACTTTGCAGGGGAAAGCAGGGGAAAAAAGAGGAAGTAAAACCCATCAGGGTTTACTTCCTCTTTAATACTGTATTAGGATGGCAACCTTGTGGTTGGATTGGCAAATATATGATTGCTTGACTGCATGATTGCATTCCATTAACTGTATTGGTTTGGCGGTTTAGTCCCAGATTATTTTCGCTGTTCTGCACACAGCAGCCAGGCACACAACATTTTTGCATTCTGAGAGAGTATACAGCTCTTTTTTGTTTTTTTTTTATTTTAGGGGTAGAACTTGGATGGGGTAGGGGTGAGCCTGATACGCCATTATTTAATTTCCCCCTGCTCCTGTATGGAAGAAAAAGGTTGACCCCTTAGGCCTCTTCAGGAATAAAATACAACCACTGGGGGAGAGGGTACATCTTGAAAAGTGTGCTTACAGTACAGAATGGGATGCACACAAGCCAATAAGTGAGCATGTCATAGTCTAGAAAGAATGCCACTAGAAGAAGTAGAAACTTTCATGACATAACCACACCAGACCAGCAAGAAGACTACAGAAATCGGTATGAAAATAAAATAAAAATTCTCTATAAAAGTACCAGGAGGAAGGGGTGAGGGTCACCAGAGGCAGGTTTTATTTACAGCTAGAGTTCTACTTTAATGTTTTATGTTATCAGCCATGTTTTGTTAAAGGGGGCCTAATAGAGGCTGCCTGCTGTGCTGTGGGGATTATTGAACAGAAAGTTTGGTGTGTGAATGTTAGGTTACCTCCCAGCTTGTGATTAACAAAATGAAGAAGCAGCAATAGACTTATGAGGTCATCTCTCTGCTCTCCCCCTGTTATCATATGTGAATACAGGACATCTACTTGGCCTCAAGTATTGCCCCTTCCTCTAGGTAGAAGTCCAAAAAGTGGGTTTACAACCACTTTAATATCTGCAGAGAGTTCAACTTTAAATAAGATTGTAATATAGGCTCACATGCTCTTTAAGCACAAATAAGCAAAATTAAATGAAACCTGGACTTAATGCACAAATTAAAACAGCTCTGTATTTATTAATTTATCATTAAATGCATTTCTTTAATTGCAGACAGTGTAGGTACCTAAACTTAACTTGGAATCAGCCTCTTGCAGCACAAGGAAACATTCAGGTGTGTTGCAGTACAAATAGCATACTTACAGTAGAGAGCATTTACTGTCCCATCACAGGGTGGAAGTGAAGGAGAAACGGCAGCAAAGGTCCTTTCCCCTACCAAACAGGAATGTGTTGTGCAGGAAAACTGTGTAAATCTCAAGACTAGAAGGAAAGAAATATAAATTCCTTGGCTGGTAAAACTACTCCTATATATGTATTCCATCTGCGTGTTTAGCTGTTTGCCTGGACTTCAGCTTTAACTTATTACAGTAAGCAACTTCTAAATCTTCTATTGGCATTTAGAAGAAAAGCAGACCTTCAAAGAGATTCCTCCACTGAGTTTCAACAAAGTGTGAAACAACCATAAAAAGAAGGGGTTTTCCAGATTTTCTATACCAGTGACATTTCTCATATTCTTAATAACTACTTACATCTTCGCCTCTTGGTAATCCGGCTCCTGAGTTCTTAATGTCAAAGAGCAATATTTAAAAGCTTTGGAGATTTTGTCCAGCTGTCAAAGACATTTGGTCTGGGTGTTTCCCTGGAGAGAAGTGCCATCCATATATTCAGCCAGCACAAAAACTTTTGTCAGGGAACTGTTAGAGCGTATGAAAGGAAAATTGCAATGATAGATCATTTTTTTTATGACAAAGGATGAATTGGCATCATTAGGTGGTAAATGAACTATTGAAAGAAAAGACCGTTCTGACATTATTAAACCAAAAAGAAAAATTTTACAGACTCGTGGCCTTACCACGGCTTGCTATATTTCTTTGTCTACAGTTCACTCTGTCTAAACAGTTATTTAGCAATAAAAGCAAAGTGCCCTCTTTTTAGCTGTCCATATCATCAGAAAAATGCACATTTATGAAAGAAATGATAGATTGAGCAAGATGAGATTTGAAAAATAGATTTTATATAATAGTTATCTATAAATCTCAGAGCCTATCAGAACTCAAAAATGGTTTATGTGCTTGCAAGTTGCTACCAACTTAAATATACTCAATTTTTTTTCTTTGTTCCTGTGAAACTGCTTTTTAATTAGGAATAGTTTAAGTGAAAAATGTGTGGATGACCGTAAAATGTATAATTCACTTTATAACACATGAAGCATGGAAAGTAAAAAAAAGTAATAGTATCTTTGTTAATAATCAAAGATGTTAAATGGACACGTAGTTTGCTTTTGGATAAATCATTAGGATAATTTTGTGTTTACAAGTTCGTGCATTTTTTCAAACCATTGTACACTCAGGATTGGAAATCTTTACAGCACAACAAAGGAAGAGAAGAATAGTAGAAGAATATTCGATTTTGCCCCCTTTTCACAACAGTTGGTTAACCAACACAGAACAAATATTTTTTTTTGCAGTCCCGCTGGACTAACAGCTAAGCAATTTTTTTTTATAAATAGACCCACAACATTGCTTCCAAAAAAAATGCCACGCAGCTCCAGGTCCTTCAGTTACCATAGAGGTGACTGAAAAATCTGATCATTGGAAGTCTAATGCCCCGTACACACGGTCGGATTTTCCAATGAAAAATGTCCTATGTCCTATGTACCATGTTGTCGGAAATTCCGACCGTGTGTGGGCTCCATCGGACTTTTTCCGTCGGAATTTCCTGCTCTCAAATTTTCCGACAACAAAGTCCTATCGGACTTTTTCCGATCGTGTGTAGCGAATTCCGACGGACAAAGTGCCATGCATGCTCAGATCACATTACAAGACCAAAGCTATTGGCTACTAGCCTCTATGTAGTTCCGTCGTACGCAACAAACGTCACCACGTTCAGGATGATCGGATTTTCCGACAACTTTGTCCGACCGTGTGTATGCAACACCAGTGTCGGACAAAATCCGTCGGAAAAAATCTGACGGATTTTGTGGTCAGAATTTCCGACCGTGTGTACGGGGCATTAGGCCTTATTCACATTGACAATGACTGTACTTGTTTTTTTTTTTTATGTTTTTATAGGACATTTCTAAACATATATAAATACATATATTCATTTTAAGGATATCATTCACATTTTACATTTAGTTGAATTTAGCTTAGCTGTGTTTAAAAAAAAAGAAATAGAATTCTGTGCATCCAGGGGGCAGATGTAATTGCACATACATTGTAGAACCTGATGCTGGGGAGCATATACAGAGTAATTTATGTAAACTTCCTAAATAATTTCTCTTGTATTTAAATAAACCAAATGCAAGAAGCTAATGTGAATTTAGCCTAGGAGGAATTCACACCAGAGAGAATAACTTTCCCAGTAAAGATTTTTTTTTATTTCATTTTAAAAGTGCTTTTTAGATTTATACACTAGACCTTCACTGGATCTGTTTTTCAAAGGCCATTTAATGGACAACACTTTAGCATTGATTGTCCTAGGGATAAATAAAAGGTTTTACATAATTAAAAAAGCTCATGTACCTTTAAATTAATCACACATGTTTTGGAATGTTTAGGTCATATGACAAAGTGCAAAAAATGCAGTTGATGATATCAAATATAACTTTAACAGGAGCGAAAAAACGTGAACTTTTCACATTCCTATTACCAGCATTCAAATAGAAAGCAATTGTTGGTTAAAGCCTCACCATATGCTGTTACATGAACTATGCATTCACTGTTTAGTAATCTTGTATCTATTTATTAAACTCTGGAGACCATTTTCTAATAAAATGCCTTGGACAGATTTAGACCTAAACCATGCCTTTATTGACTAAGTGCCCTATTACCATCTTTTCTGCAGTAAACCTGATTTACACCCTAACCTGTCTGACCTTTTCTCTAGCTGTCCATAAATTTCAAAGATTGCCTGCTACTTCTCTTACTGCCTCTCCTAAAAGATTTAAGCTAACACACTTTGGTAATGCGTTAGAAAAATGTACTTGTCATCAATTGATGCCAGTTAATCTAGATGTGGACAGCTGCAGTGGTAATAAGTGGACAGGATCCACTCTGCTCACTGTCACAGTAGTTGACAACAATTCAGGGCAACATTGTCGTGCATTAGGAATGACAAAGAAGTTCCAATTTGTCAAGTTTGTTTAAATGTTTCTAAGAATGAGTTTCTTTTGCAGAAATAATTTACAACAGAAAATGTTTCAGACATTGGATTCCATATTCATTCCAAGCAACTGGTAAAACACAGAATACGGAGTGACATAAACCTGTTCTATCAGCCACCTCTTAACACCAATTCATTTATTTTCTGTGTGTAGTAGAAGTATAACTAAAAACATCAAGACTCCAATTTAAGACAAGGGAAATCCATCCCAACCCAATATTACACAAGAATTTGCAGGCAACTGATACATTTAACTACAGTATATGACCATTTAGCATTTTCTAAATTATAAACACATTAATCTACAGCAGGGAGTGATATATACAGTATACATATATTTTATTATAAGATTGTGAACTCACAAGGAGCTTGCTGAAGCTTCTTTTATAGTTCAGATTATATATATATATATATATATATATATATATATATATATATATATATATATACAGTATCTCACAAAAGTTAGTACACCCCCCTCACATTTTTGTAAATATTTTATTATACCCTTTCATGTGACTGAAAAAATCACACTTTGCTATAATGTGAAGTAGTGAGTGTACAGCTTGTATAACAGTGTAAGTTTGCTGTCGCCTCAAAATAACTCAACACGCAGCCATTAATGTCTAAACCGATGGCAACAAAAGGGAGTACACACCCCTAAGTGAAAATGTCCATATTGGGCCCAATTTGCCATTTTCCCTCCCCGGTGTCATGTGACTATGTATATATATATATATATATATATACAGTGGGGATCAAAAGTTTGGGCACCCCAGGTAAAAATGTATATTAATGTGCATAACGAAGCCAAGGAAAGATTGAAAAATCTCCAAATGGCATCAAATTACAGATTAGACATTTTTATAATGTGTCAAAAAAAGTTAGATTTTATTTCCATCATTTACACTTTCAAAATTACAGAAAACAAAAAAATGGCGTCTGCAAAAGTTTGGGCACCCTGCAGAGTTAATATCTTGTATTGCCCCCTTTGGCAAGTATCACAGCTTGTAAATGCTTTTTGTAGCCAGCCAAGAGTCTTTCAATTCTTGTTTGAGGTATCTTTGCCCATTCTTCCTTACAAAAGTCTTCCAGTTCTTTGAGATTTCTGGGCTGTCTGTCACGCACTGCTCTTTTTAGGTCTATCCATAGATTTTCAATAATGTTGAGGTCAGGAGATTGTGAAGGCCATGGCAAAACCTTCAGTTTACGCCTCTTGATGTAATCCCCCGTGGATTTTGAGGTGT
The DNA here is from genome assembly GCA_028564925.1 of Lithobates sylvaticus. Taxonomy (NCBI): domain Eukaryota; kingdom Metazoa; phylum Chordata; class Amphibia; order Anura; family Ranidae; genus Lithobates; species Lithobates sylvaticus. The sequence continues at coordinate 286,440,771 of CM053026.1, forward strand.
GTTTAGGATCATTATCCATTTGTAGAAGCCATCCTCTCTTTAAATTCAGCTTTTTCACAGATGGCATCAAGTTACCATCCAAAATTTGCTGGAATTTTATTGAATCCATTTTTCCTTCTACTCGTGAAATGCTCCCTGTGCCACTGGCTGCAATACAACCCCAAAGCATGATTGATCCACCCCCATGCTTAACAGTTGGACAGAGGTTCTTTTCATTAAATTCTGTGCCCTTTCTTCTCCAAATGTACCTTTGCCAAAAAGTTCTATTTTAACCTCTGTTAAAACCTTTGTTTCCAAAATGCCTCAGGCTTGTCTATATGTTCATTTGCAAAGTTCAAACGCTGATTTATGTGGTGAGGACGTAGAAGAGGTTTTCTTCTGATGACTCTTCCATGAAGACCATATTTGTAGAAGTATCTCTTTATAGTGGAATAGTGTACCACAACTCCAGTGTCTGCCAGATCTTTCTGGAGGGATCGTGCAGTCAAACGTGGGTTTTGAATTGCTTTTCCCACAATCCTGCGAGCTGTTCTGTCTGATATTTTTCTTGGTCTTCCAGATCTTGCTTTAACTTCCACTGTTCCTGATGACTGCCATTTCTTAATTACATTCCGAACAGAGGATATTGACATCTGAAAACGCTTTGCTATCTTCTTATAGCCTTCTCCAGCTTTGTGAGCGTCAACTATTTTCAGTTTCAGTTTTCTAGACAACTGCTTAGAAGAACCCATGGTGCTGATTGTTGGGGCAAGGTCAGATGAGTCTGGCCATTTAAAACCTTTGAGATTGACATCACCTGGTCTTCCCAGATGATGATTGAGAACAATCCATGACACTGGCATGTCTCAGCTTTGCAAAGGGGGCAGTGCATGCTATAAATTCTGCAGGGTGCCCAAACTTTTGCAGACGCCATTTTTTTGTTTTCTGTAATTTTGAAAGTGTAAATGATGGAAATAAAATCTAACTTTTTTTGACATATAAGAATGTCTAATCTGTAATTTGATGCCATTTGGAGATTTTTCCATCTTTCCTTGGCTTCGTTATGCACATTAATACACATTTTTACCTGGGGTGCCCAAACTTTCAATCCCCACTGTATAATGGCCGGTGCAGCAATGTTCACCTTCCCTAACAGACTTCCCAGGCCTGTAAATACCTGTAATGTTCAGGTAACATCCTGCCGAAACAGAATAAAAACAAGCTTCGTCCAGGCAATTAAATTATATCTCAACTCACTTAATACAATGAGGGATGTATTGGCTATTTGTAGCTAGGAAATATATTTTACTTTTTCACTACAGCATCCCTGTATGAGAAGGGGAAGTGAAACAAATTATGTATGCTGTATAATTAATTAGAATTATTTTCCGAAAATTAAAAATGCTCCACAATTCAGTGCCCCGATAGCTTCTATGGTCCTATAATTCTCTTTTTTCCTGCATGTTTTCCAGCTTTTTTAGGCAGTAAATGTATTGGTATCTGGAGTATACCTTTGCAGTCTACAGACTACAGTCAGTCAATACCCTCATATAGGAGCAAGGAGACATGTTTATATATTTTAGGATCCTCATACATTCAAAAACATTGAGGCTGGTTTACTAAAGGATTTGAGAATGTTCACACCAAAATGTGGGAAGAGTAACTTCAAATATCCAGTCATGTAATTTGATTCCATCTGCCCATGATTGCATTCGCAAATCTTTTTAGTAAAGCCTTGTACACACAATGCGATTGTTGGCAGGGGATTGTCTGTTGACAGACTGTTGTCCTAAAATCTGATCGCTAGTACGCTCCTTTTGACAATGGTTGTCCAACTTTCGGCCAACAAATGTTGGATGCCGGGCTAGATGCCGGGCTAGACAATTTTTTTGTCTGTTGTCAGATTTTCGTATTTTCAGTACACAAATCCATCACACAAAAGTCGAAAGTACAAACATGCATGCTCAGAATCAATGCTCTCCAAACACGAAATTAGCAGAAGGGGCCCAAAGGTTGGCGCTCAAGAGCTGAAATTCCTCGTAGCACATCACTACGTTTGTGTTTGTTGCACGACAATTGTGTACTGTTAGTATGCAAGACAAGATCCTGGCACACACCCTTTTGACAAAAATCAGTTGGCCAACAATCGCATCGTGTGTATGAGGCTTAAATTAGCCTCAACAATTGGACTTAAGAGTGAACTGAAAATAGATTCCTGACTATTTAAAAACATAAAGTACACTTACCAATGGATAGTATGGAGTAGGGTGGTGTTTGAACCATTGTTAGTCTTTTTATTCTACTATTTGTCCTTGTGATGACTGTCACTGGGACTGAAAATAAGGAAAATACTAAATTTCAATTTGTCCTCAGAACACAAATAGATGGTAAATCTTGTAACAGAAATACTTGTTTGACAACTGTCTAAGAGGGGATTCACCGCTTGCTACTGGTTGTGACAACAGTATGAAAAGTGAAGGGAAAATGTCTTAAATGAGACACAGATGGCAGAAAAAAAACCTCAAAGAGGTTTAACCGTATGTGTGCACAACCTATTGCATTTGTGTGTGCCCCCCAAAGCTCAAACACACATGCGTGTGTGTGTATGTGTGTATATATATATATATATATATATATATATATATGTATACTGTATATGCTGTACACAGACATATACACTCTTATAAATAAATGTAAAACAAACATTTTAAAATGTGTTAAAACATGGACAGTCTCAGTAGGGCAGTGGACAGTGCCAGTAGAGAAATAGATGGTCTGTTTAGTTTTATCACAATGTTGCTCTTTCACTCACAATTTCCAATCAATTGACTAACTAATATGCCATCTCTGATTTACCACCCTCAGATATGGTAATAATGCAACATCCCCCTCCACAGTGCATATTACACAAAGCAGAACAATGGAAGAGTCCACTGTGCTACTATGCTCAGTGTTTATATATGGAGGAGGAGTAGCTACACATAGGCGCTAATATACAATAATATACAACTCATTAATAAAGCTTTTTCAGAGGAAGGCAGCATTTCAAATATATTTTTATTTGCACTGATTAATTTAGAAATTCACAAAGGAATGTAAAAATATACAAAACTGCAAAACCTGCCACTAAGTTCTTGATAAGGTCTACCTATTAATTTACTGTTACAAAAAAAATAAACATTTTCATAACAATTTAGTCAAATTATTCTGCCCTAAAAATATCTAAACAGATATACCAATAAATGAGCTGACCCTTAGTATATGTTTAGCCAATTATTGAAAAGAAAAAAACATTTATTGAAGATATTATGCTGAAATGTCTTTGATTTGAAATACCTTGCTAATGGACTTGCTATAACAAGATATCATTCTAGCCTCATTAGGTCAGAAATTCTCATTAACTTTTTCTGTAACAAGGGAAAAAGTCTGAAATACCTTTTCTACGTGTTTTCCTGCTGTAGAGTATGCAGCTGTAATTTTAATAACTATAAATAAAATCATATAATTTGCTATCACATAGCTGTGCATCAATGAGGTTCAAATAGCATCACAATATTTTGACACAAAATTAAAATAGAACAATATTACAGTATGCAATAAACTTCTAACAGATCTAAAATATGTATTTTTATTTTTCAATAGATGGCAAGCATTTTAAGAAATATACACTATATTACCAAAAGTATTGGGTGGCCTGCCTTCACACGCACATGAACATTAATGGCATCCCAGTCTTAGTCCGTAGGGTTCAATATTGAGTTGGCCCACCCTTTGCAGCTATAACAGCTTCAACTCCTCTGGGAAGACTGTCCACAAGGTTTAGGAGTGTGTCTATGGGAATGTTTGACCATTCTTCCAGAAGCATATTTGTGAGGTCAGGCACTGATGTTGGACGAAAAGGCCTGGCTCGCAGTCTCCCTGTCTGCAGACCGCCCAGGGCTGTGGGGAAGAGACCCTGATCCCCATCAACATGGGGACAAGGTGCTTTGGGGGGAATCCCAAAGCACCCCCCATGTTGAGGGTGTGTGGTCTAGTATGGTTCAGGAGCTCATAGCTCACCCCCCCCTTTCCTGGCCTGTCAGATAAGGGTCTGGTATGGATTTTGGGGGACCCCACACTGTTTTTTTTAAATGTTTAATGTGGGCATTGTTTGTTTATATTCTGCTGTCAGCGGGGAATCCTGCTGACAGCAGATGAGTCATGGCTGTTAAGGACGTCACAGCCAGCTTGCCAGCCTGCTCCTTAACAACCAGCTATTCTTCAAACAGAATTTGGATCGGTCAATACATTTTCGATCAATTGGAATTGTAATCGTTAAAAAAAATTGGAATTCATTTAAAAATGAATGAATAAATTAAACTAAACTAAACTAAATGAAACTAAGCAGATTACAAAAATTAATAATGAAACAAAACTAGTAACATAACAAATCCATGTGAAACAAAACTAAACAAATTTTTCTGTTTTTTTCTGCACATGTCTAACAGATATCCTCAGTACAGGCCCCCTAATAGACACCCCGCTTACAGACAGCCCCTGTACAGACAACCCTCAGTACAGACAACCCCAGTACAGACATCCCCCAGTAAAGACAGCCCCCAGCTGTGGATTTGACAAAACACATAAATCGTGTGAAAAACATCAACCTTGTTCCTTCTCATCCCCTGCCTGTACCCATCCTGTATTTGTATGGTTCTGCAATAAAGAGATGGAATCTACATAATTGTGTGGGTGTGCAGCCTGTCCGGTATTACCTGTTTCACAGACAGACCCAAGTACAGATACCCCACATAGACACCGCACTATAGACCCCATAGTACAGACACCCCGCAGTAGAGCCCCCCAGTAGAGCCCCCCAAAACAGACCTGTCAATACAGACCCCCAGTACAGACCTCTCTCAGAAAGACACCCCAGTACAGACCCCAGCAGCACAGACACCCCTAGTACAGACCCCCTTTGTACAGACCCCCTTAGTACAGACCCCCTTAGTACAGACACTCCCTCGTACAGACACCCCTATTACAGACACCCTTACAGATGCCCCCAGTACAATCACTCCTTAGTACAGACACCCCCAGTACAGACATCCTATACAGACTCTCACAGTACAGCCCCCCTCAGTACAAACACCCCTAGTACAGACCCTCTTAGTACAGACTCAATCTCTTCAGTAAAAAAACCTAATACAGACATGTCAATACATACACCCCAGTACAGACCCTCCTCACTACAGACATGCCCTAATACAGCCACCCCTCAGTGCAAACACCCTAAGTACAGACATCCCTAATACAAACACCCCGATACAGACCCCCCCCCCCCCCACACACAGACCCCCTAGCGAAGACACCCCCAGTAGAGCCTCCCAATTCAGAAAACCCCCCAAAAAAGATTCCCCAGTTCAGTTACAAATCAGTAAAGACACCCCCAATACAGACCCCCTCAGTACAGATTGTCTTAGTACAGCCCCCCTCACTACAGCCCTCAGTAGAGCCCCCAAGAACAGCCCCCCCAATAGAGATAAGCTAATACAGATCCCCCAATGCAGGCCTTTCCATATAGGCTCCCCACTACAGACAGACCCCACTGTACAGACACCCCCACTGCAAACAACCCTCCAGTATAAACACCCCCAATACAGACCCCCTCAGTACAGGCCCCACCCAGAAAAGACCCCCCCAGTAAAAAAAACCTTTCAGTACACACCCTCAGGACAGACACCCCCAGTACAGATTTTCTAATACAGACCCCCCCAAACAGACACACCCAGTTCAGACATCCCTCCATTACAGGCCCCCTCAATATGGCCACCCCCCAGTATTAACACCCCTAATACAGACCCCATAGTTCAGGACCCCTCAGTACAGACCCCCTCAGAACTGACACCCCCAGTACAGACTCCTCTTAGCACCCTCAGTACAGACATCCCCCAGTACAGACCCCCCCCCCCCCCTGTACACACACCGCTGTACCCCAGACAGTTCAGAGTGAGAGAAATCCTACCCTTGATTGTGACTGCATCTTGTGACTTAGTTGATCTAAACACTGTTCCTCAAAATTGCTGGGAATGTAGTTTGCCTCCAATCCAACAGGCATCTGTTAAATTAAAGAAACCCATCAATGTATTGAACTTACTGAACAGGGATTCACAACCTACAGCCTGGATAAAATGTTGCTCCTTTTCTTACTGCAGATCTCTCCACATGGGTATCTCTGTTCAGATTCAGATTTGCCATTCTCTCTGGGCACGGTAACAGGCTCCTAGCTTACTGCTCTCAAAGATGGCTACTCTCTCCTTCTTATTCCCAGACTGCCCCTGCAGAACTCTCCTCCCTCTGATTTCTTTCTCCCTGCAGTCTGGCACATGTCTATCTTGTCAGTATTCATCCCATATTGCTGAGTCATGCCAGCCATTTTGAAGTAGTCCAAATGGCATTAAAGCGGACCTTGAGGTAATAAGCAAGGTCTACTTAAAGCTGAAATCACCTCAGCAATAAAAAGGTTGGTATGTTGTCCATCCACCTTCTTAGCAGTCCTTCCCTAGACATGAGGATGTCACCTCAAATGAGAATGTTAGCTGCTGGAGAAGCAAGGAATAATATGAGTACTAAACCTCCCCCAAACTAAGCATTTAGGTGATATCACCAACCTACTAGTTAAAGCCCAGGAAATGCTGAATACTATTAATTAGCTGTAGTGCAGGAGCATCTTCTCATAAGATTTGGAATACTCCATATTCCCCATAATATCATGCCGGGAAGATGAAGACGTCATTCTCCCCTAGGCACCATGTGTTGAAGCCAGAGGTAAATGTATTTTATACTTTTTTCCCTACAGTTTTTTTTTACCTTTCACTGCTATTTAGTATGGCAGTCTGAATATAAAAACCTTTTTGTAACTAAACTGATGAATGAAGAATCATTTTCACAAACATTGCTTTATATGGTAACTGAAGTGGTGAAATTTACAAGGATAGGGCAACAGAACTGTAAGCAATCCAGGACTATAATTGGTGTTACAAAAAATTTTGACCAAACCTAATTACCAATCAGCACAGCCACTATGTGATTACCCCCTTACACCACAAAAATGATCAAACATATAAACATAAGTATAAATGTACATAAGAATCAATAATTAGGCATGAAGTTGCTGTGTGCACGATAAAGTGGTTTCACTCCACCCCCAAGATGTCGCACAACCCACAAACCTTCACTAAAATAACAATACATTCCAAAACAGAAAGTCCAAAGTACGATCGAAGTAAGAAGTAAGATCTTCCACCAAATTATCTATGTGTACCACCAAATTACCCACCTGTCCCAAAATTTTTGTGCATCAATAACTTCTAGAACTGTGAACCAGTGATATTCATGCATACACCTCCCATGAACAATATAAGCTCACCTTCAGGCCAGTCAAGGGTCACATGCACTTTTGCCCTCTTAATGGGCAGCAAACAGGATAGCTCCAAATTCATTCCCCCACACATATCTCCTACTGTTCCATGGATCCTCCACTCACATAAGAACCATTATTTTGTAAATGAAAGAAGAATAGGGACTGTGTCAGGGCTGGGCTCAGTCCTTCCTTCTCTGAACTGGCTGCTTAGCTGTTGGCTAATTGCCAGCTCCCATCTCTCTGTTCCACAGTTACTCAACTGTTGATGATCCTGCTCGTTAGTCCTGCCTACTTGAGCTGTCCAGTCCAGAGGAGTGTGATGTGACCAAGCCTTCGCCTTGGTCATATCACAAGAAACTATCTTCTGCATTCCTGTTTAAAGACTGGCTTTACTGACATCCCTTCTGGCTAAAGATTCTGCTTGCTGTTCCACTACATTTATTCCTGATTTCTGGCTTGCCTGTCTATCCGTTCTGGTTACTGAACTTTGGCTATGTTTTGACTACGTTTGTTCTTTTTACTTTTATTATTAAACAAGTGTGATTTAACTGTACTTCTGTCTCAGCCTGATTTCATGGTTTCTGACAGTAGGCAAAGGCCTTGAAATCAAAAGATGCAGTCAATCCACTTGTTGGTAATATTTTTTCCAGATTGGATGAACTGGATCACCGCATGGATCAGTTCGCCTTCTGATTCGCACGGTTCACCTGGAATCTTCCACCGTGGCCGACCCAATACAACCTATGTTGCAGGCCAAACCTGCTGCTGCTCCAGTCTCTGTGCAGGCACCTGCCTCGAGTATTACCTCTATAAAAGGTATGTCTGGTTCTGCTCCGCTTCCCCAGCAATTTTGGGGTGATCCAGTCCAATGCAGAGGGTTTCTCAACCAGGTTGAGATATACTTTGAGATTCTGCCCCAGGTGTTTCCCACAGACAGAAGCAAAGTAGGTTTTGTGATATCTTTGCTTTCTGAGAGAGCCTTGGCCTTGGCAAACCCTCTATAGGAGACGCAAAAAACTGTTGTCATGAGGTACCCTAAGTTTGTGGCTTCGTTTTAAAAGGGTATTTGATGTTCCCGCACGCTCCGCTTCTGCTGCCAAGTGCCTCATGTCCATTGAACAGAGTACGAGAACTGTTGACGACTATGCCATTGAATTCCGTACTCTGGCAGCAGAGGTTGCATTGAACAATGAGGCCCTTGTGGCTGTTTTTTCTCATGGTCTCTCAAATACCATCAAGGATGAAATAGCCTTTGAAACGCCACGGAAGATTTCCAGGAATTTATTAACAATGTCCTCCGAGATTTGTTGCAGTTATATGTGGTGGTTTATCTCAATGATATCCTCATATTTTCCAAGTCCCGGAGAGCTACCACACAGATGTCTGTCGTGTGCTTAAGAAACGAAGAGAGAACAATCTCTATTGTAAACTGGAGAAGTGCGAGTTCCAACGTGAACGGGTTAAAATCCTGGGCTATGTAATTTCCACTGCTGGCTTTTCAATGCACCCAGAGAAACTTTCGGCAGTCCTACAGTGGCCCCGACCTATGGGTTTATGTCCTCTGCAGCGTTTCCTGGGCTTTGCCAACTGTTATCGGAAGTTTATTTCTTAACTTCTCGTCTCTGGTCAAGCCCCTTACTGATATGACCAGAAAGGACGGTAACCCACAGAGTTGGTCTCCAGAGTCCATTAAGGCCTTTGACAGTCTCAAGGCTGCCTTTGTTTCTGCTCCTGTGTTGGCACATCCTGATCCTACGTTACCTTTTATCCTTGAGGTTGATGCTTCTGAGACTGGTATTGGCGCCGTTCTGTCTTGACGTCCTACCTCTGAGAGCGCTTTGCATCCTTGTGGCTACTTTTCCAAGAAATTGTCACCTGCGGAGTGCAATTACAAGATTGGTGACAGAGAGCTGTTGGCAATCATTTTACCCTGAAAGAATGGAAACATCTCCTCGAAAGTACCAATGTGTCGGTTCTCATTCTTACTGACCCTAAGAATCTCACATTCTTGTCTGAGGCTAAACACCTCTCTCCCAGAAGGGCGCGGTGGGCTCTTTTCTTGTCAAGTTTCAATTACATTGTCTCATTCTTACCCAGTAATAAGAATGTAAGGCTGACGCCCTGTCACAGCAATTTTCCTCCACTTCCAGTTGGAGTCGGTTCAGGTTCCTGGGATCCCTCCTGATGGTATTCTGGCTACGGTTCGCACCAGTCTCACTTCTCTTTTGGGTGAAAAAATTCTTGCTGCTTAGGTCCATGCTCCTCCTGAGAAACCTTGTGACTACTGCTTTTTCCCAGAGTCTCCGTACTACCATACTACCGTGCTCCGGACTTACCATTCTCCCAAGGCAGCTGGCCACCCTGGGAAGAATCAGCTTGTTTGGGCCATTTCCCAACAAATCTGGTGGCCTAGTCTACATGCTTATGTAACTGCCTTCGTAGCTGCCTGTTCTGTGTGTCCTCAAAGTAAGCCCCCATACACACGGTCGGAAATTCCAACCACAAAATCCGTCGTTTTTTTTTTTCCGACGGATTTTGTCCTGACGCTGGTGTTGCATACACACTGTCGGACAAAGTTGTCAGAAAATCCGATCATTCTGAACGTGGTGACGTTCGTTGCGTATGACGGAACTACATAGAGGCTACTAGCCAATAGCTTTGGTCTCGTAATTTGATCTAAGCATGCGTGGCACTTTGTCCGTCGGAATTCTCTACACACGATCGGAAAAAGTCCGATCGGATTTTGTTGTCGGAAAATTGAAAGCAGGATATCAAATTTTTTCCGACAACATGGTCCGATCGGACATTTTCCGTCGGAATTTCAGACCATGTGTACGGGGCATAAGACTCCACGACACCGTCCAGTGGGCCTCCTACAACCCATACCCAATGGAGAGAGGCCCTGGACCCAACTTTCAATGGATTTCATTGTGGAGTTACCCAACTCCCAGGGCAACACAGTTATCCTTATGGTGGTTGACCAGTTCTCAAAGATCTGTCATTGTATTCCACTTAAGAAGTTGTTCTAAGGAACTGGCTTCCATTTTTGCTCGGAAGATCTTTTGCTTACATGGGCTACCCAAGGTGATTGTCTCAGACTGGGGTAGTCAGTTTGTGTCCCAGTTGTGCACAGTTGGGAATTCAGCTTGCTTTTTCCTCTGTGTATCACCCGCAGTCTAATGAGGCTGTAGAACGAGCCAATCAGTCCTTGGAGAAATTCCTATGTTGCTATATTTCTGACCATCATAACAACTGGTCTATTACCGTGGGCAGAGTTTGCTCACAACAGTGCCTTGAATTCTGCTTCCTGATTGTCCCTGTTTATGGCGAATTATGGTTTCCAACCTTCCATGTTGCCTGACTCGTTTGTTCCTGCGTTAGAGGAGCATCTCCGTGGTCTTCATTTCACTTGGGCACAAGTCCAGGAGGCTTTGCATCGTGCTAATGATAAGTACAGACTCCATGCTGATCGCAGACCCCTGCGCCTTCCTACCAGGTTGGGGAAAGGGTCTGACTGTCATCTCGCAACCTCCGACTTCGTGTCCTCTCACTGAAGTTCGCATCTCGGTTTATTAGGCCTTTCCTTATTCTTCACAGGATTAACCCAGTGGCTTACGCATTAGACCTTCCTTCTAATATGCGTATTTCAAATGTATTTCATGTCTCCTTATTAAAACCTTTGGTCTGCAACCGCTTTACCACCTCAGTGCCATGTCCTCACCCTCTACAGGTTGAGAACAATGAGGAGTATGAAGTACAGTCCATTGTTGAGTCCCGTAGGTTCTGTGGGCGCATACAGTACCTGGTGCTTTGGAAAGGGAACGGTCCGGATGAACGCTCTTGGGTCTCATCCTCGGACGTACATGCCCCTGTCCTCCTCCGTGATTTCTATAGACGTTTTCCCCTCAAGCCTGGTGGTCCTCCGAGGGGGAGGGGTCATTGAGGAGGGGGTACTGTCAGGGCTGGGCTCAGCCCTTCCTTCTCTGAGCTGGCTGCTCAACTGTCAGCTAATTTCCAGCTCCCATCTCTCTCAACAGTTACTCAGCTGTTGATGATCCTGCTCGTCAGTCCTGCCTACTTAAGCCATTCAATCCAGAGGAGCTCTGCCTTCGCCTTGGTCACATCACAAGAAAATATCTTCTGCGTTCCTGTTTAAAGACTGGATTTGCTGACATCCCTTCTGGCCCCAGATCCTGCTTGCTGTTCCACTACATTGGTCCCTGACTTCTGGCTTGGCTGACTATCTGTTCCGGTTACTTAACTTCGGCTATGTTTTGACTACATTTGTTCTTTTTACTTTTATTATTAAAAAAGTGTGATTTAACTGTACTTCTGTCTCAGCCTGATTTCATGGTTTCTGACGGACTGATAGTGCTCTCCGTACAGTAAAAACATTTATTCAGACTTCCTTGGTAGTCTACTGAAGAAGCCTGTTGATTGGGCATAACTCATATAGGCGTGGAGTGGGGTCAGCCGACAGCCATGTTGATGTTGGCAGTGGAGGTGGTGAGACAGCGAGCTGTGCTGTACATAGAACTGTGTATGCACTGACCTGTGTAAGTGTCATTTTAAATATTGAATAAATGTTTTACTGTCTCTAATATTGATCAAAAATCAGGCAAAGGTGGCAAGAGTCTTCATAAGCAGCAACTCTATGTGTTTTGATAAAGTACATTCAACATCTTGAAGAGTACTTGGTAGGAAATCAATCTACAACAGCCCTTTTCTGCCAGGGTGCCCAGACATTCTAGGGTGCCTTCAGGTATTTTCAGGGATGCCTTGACAAAATGCCTAAAAATTGCTCAAAAATTGTATACAAGGCAAAAGTTGCCTATTAGCTACACAAAGCCACAGGTTTTTATTGTGCACCATTACAACCTTTTCCAGCATCCTAACAACCAATGACGTCATCGGTTGTGTCAGGAATCAGCAGCTGGGAGACAAGATTATTGTAGCTACACCAAGAAACTATGACCAGACCATGCATGTATATCTTTAAAGTGAGATTTATTTACAGTGAACACTAACCACACACCAACAGCAATAAAAATGAGAATGCATGAAAATCAAAACGAAATGACAAAATCCCTAATCAGAAACCTAACAAACTAACTATATACATACAAATGTGAAACACATAAGGCAGGGGAGAGCAGGAGATGGGAAGGGGAAAACAAAACTGGGATGGGAACAAGGCAGCAGAATATTGGATGCAGGGCAAGAGCAAGATCAAGAGAAAATGGCTACAGAGTCAGGCAGCAGCATGACAAACAATGTACAAGCAGAAGCAGCCAAAACACTGAGGTAAGGAGCAATAGCAAAGGTGGAACTTAACCCTTTCCTGCTGACTGCCTCCCTACCCTTTAAGAGTTCTAAAAGCTGGAACTCGGAGGCGGTCATTTAGTTCATGTGACCGCTGAGATTGGCTATCAGAGCGGTCACATGATAAGAAAGCTCCCTATCGCAAGTATGCATCGGGAACTTATCGATCCCCACTGGCTACCATGCTCGGAGCATGCAGGGAGCCAGCTCTCAGCACGGTAAGTGGTTTACACAGGGCCACATATATTAGGTCCATGCGCAGAGGGGCCGCATATATGCAGCCCTGTGTAAACCACTTACTGTGCTGAGAGCTGGCTCCCAGCAGGTGTGGCCAGGTGGAGCTTGTTGCTGGAACCTGCTGGCAGACACCTGCTGGTGGACAGTAAAACTGCAGCTTTCAGGCCAGAGCACCAAAGTGCCACCAGCAGGTGAACTCGGTCCTAACAGGTTTTTTGCTTGCTCCTCCCTTGCCCCTTTCCATCAGCAACGGGGTTACATTAGCTAAGTGAGGCAGAGGAACTGAGGGAGAAGAGAAACATTGGAACACTAGTCAGTAATGCTGTGCAAAGCTGTGTTTGCGTTGTAAGAATAAATCACCTCTAACGTTGGATGTCCTACATGTGTGGATGTTGCTACTTCCTGTAACACTATTAGTTTAGTTTTTTACATTTTAGAATGGGTGCCTTGAGATTGTACAGAATTTTTAAGGCTGCCTTGCCGGAAAAAAGGTTGAAAAAAAACTGGTCTAACATATGTAAATTGGTAAGATACATTCAAACACTGTACATACAAGTGGATATAAAAAGTTTATACACCCCTGTTAAAAAAAATGTGAGGTTTCTGTGATGTAAAACAATGAGACAAAGATAAATAATTTCAGAACTTTTTCCACCTTTAGCCACTTGCCTACCAGGCACGAACACCTTCTTCCTGACCAAGCCATTTTTTTCAGCTTTCAGCGCTGTCGCATTTTGAATGACAATTGCGCGGTCATGCAACGCTGTACCCTAAAACAATTTTTATCATTTTTTCTCCACAGACAGAGCTTTATTTTGGTGGTATTTGACCGCCTCTGCGGTTTTTATTTCTTGCGCTATAAACAAAAGAAGAGGAACAAGTTTGAAAAAACATAATATTTTTTACTTTTTATTATAATAAATATCCAATATTTTTATTTTTTTTTAACAAATTATTTCCTCAGTTTAGGCCGATACGTATTGTTCTACATATTTTTGGTAAAAAAATCGCAATAAGCGTATATTGATTGGTTTGCGCAAAAGTTATAGCGTCTACAAAATAGGGGATAGATTTATGACATTTTTATTATTATTATTTTTTTACTAGTAATGGCAGCGATCTCTGATTTTTATCGTGACTGCGACATTGCGGCGGACATATCGGACACTTTTGACACATTTTTGGGACCATTCACATTTATACAGCGATCCGTGCTATAAAAATGCATTGATTACTGTATAAATGTGACTGGCAGGGAAGGGTTAACACTAGGGGGCGCTGCAGGGGTTAATCTGTTCCCTATATTAGTGATTCTAACTGTGGGGGGAGGGGACTGACTGGGGGAGGGGACCAATCGTTGTCCCTATGTACAAGGGACACACCATCGGTCTCCTCTCCAGTGACAGGACGTGGATCTGTGTGTTTACATACACAGATCCACATCGTGCTCAGTTACTGGGCAATCGCGGGTGCCCGGTGGACATCGCGGCCGCCGGGCAGCGCATCGGGTCCCCAGCGACGCGGCGGGCACGCCTCCCGCGGCGGGCACGCGCACGCCTCCCACGGCGAGCGCGCGCCCCCTAGTGGCCAAAATGGTAGCGCCGTCATATGACGGCGACCCGCCACAAGAGCCGCACCGCTCCGCCGTCTTTTGACAGTGGGCAGTCGGCAAGAAGTTAATGTGACCTATAAACTGCTGAAATCGCTTAGGGGGAGAAGTAAAAATAAAAAAAAATTAATAATATGGTTGCATAAATGTGCACACCCTCTTATAACTGGGGGTGTAGCTGTGTTCAGAATGAGGCACCGTTAAAAGAAACCGGAAGGGCTTTCCTCAAAGTCTCATGCATCAAAAATTGAAAAAAGGAGAAACTCACATTTTCTTAAATAGGACTTTCTGCCGTCATGCCTCTGCCTGTCGCACTGACCACACCACATGTCCTGCCTACCACCAGGACCAATATTTTTGGCACTGCTGACAATATCTCTGCCTGCACTGGCCCTGGACTTTATATGGACAGTATCCCTGCCTGGACAATTGTGTTCACCGTTGCTGACCAAGTCCCTGCCTGCTGCCTGGACCAGTGCTATCCTCCTGTCTACAACTGCGCTACTACAACCACAGGTAAGCTTTTGTTTACGCTTTGCTCAGCATAATGTATTTTGGGGTGTAATTCTTGGTATGTGCATGCTATGTGTCCCTGGAATACCTGATGGTGTTCCTTGCATTTTGGATCTCTGTATGTGGCCAGACTGTGTAGAAGTCTCATACGCATGGTATCGCCGTACTCAGGAGGAGTAGCAGAATGTATTTTGGGGTGTCATTTGTGCTATCTAAATGCTACGTGTTGGAAATATCTTATAAACGGACAACTTTGTGTAAAAAAAATGCGTTTTCATTTTTTTTCCACATTTTCCAAAAACTTCTGGAAAAAAATGAACCATTCAAAAGACTCATTATGCCTCATAGATTATACGTTGGGGTGTTAGCTTTCCAAAATGGGGTCATTTTGTGGGCGTTTCCATTGTCCTGGTGCTCCAGGGCCTTCAAAAGTGTAATAGGTGGTTGAGAAATGTGATGTGTAATTTATGCTCCTAGAACACCTGATGGTGCTCCCTGCATGTTGGGCCACTGTATGTGGCCAGGCAGTAAAAAAGTCCCACACATGTGGTATCGCTATACTCAGGAGGAGTAGCAGAATGTATTTTGGGGTGTCATTTGTGCTATCTAAATGCTACGTGTTGGAAATATCTTATAAACGGACAACTTTGTGTAAAAAAAAATGCGTTTTCATTTTTTTTCCACATTTTCAAAAAACTTCTGGAAAAAAATGAACCATTCAAAAGACTCATTATGCCTCATAGATTATACGTTGGGGTGTTAGCTTTCCAAAATGGGGTCATTTTGTGGGCGTTTCCATTGTCCTGGTGCTCCAGGGCCTTCAAAAGTGTAATAGGTGGTTGAGAAATGTGATGTGTAATTTATGCTCCTAGAACACCTGATGGTGCTCCCTGCATGTTGGGCCACTGTATGTGGCCAGGCAGTAAAAAAAGTCCCACACATGTGGTATCACTATACTCAGGAGGAGTAGCAGAATGTATTTTGGGGTGTCATTTGTGCTATCTAAATGCTACGTGTTGGAAATATCTTATAAACGGACAACTTTGTGTAAAAAAAATGCGTTTTCATTTTTTTTTCCACATTTTCCAAAAACTTCTGGAAAAAAAATGAACCATTCAAAGACTCATTATGCCTCATAGATTATACGTTGGGGTGTTAGCTTTCCAAAATGGGGTCATTTTGTGGACGTTTCCATTGTCCTGGTGCTCCAGGCCCTTCAAAAGTGTAATAGGTGGTTGAGAAATGTGATGTGTAATTTATGCTCCTAGAACACCTGATGGTGCTCCCTGCATGTTGGGCCACTGTATGTGGCCAGGCAGTGAAAAAGTCCCACACATGTGGTATCGCTATACTCAGGAGGGGTAGCAGAATGTATTTTGGGGTGTCATTTGTGGTATACATATGCTATGTGAGAGAAATAACCTATTACAATGAAAATTTTGTGGGAAAAAAAAAATAAAAATAAAATATCTTAATTTTGCAAGGAATTGTGGGAAAAAATTACAACTTCAAATAACTCACCATGCCTCTTACTAAATACCTTGAAATGTCTACTTTCCAAAAAGGGGTCATTTGGGGGTATTTGTACTTTCCTGGCTTGTTAGGGTCTCAAGAAATGAGATAGGCCTCAGTACATCAGATGTGATAATTTTTTTATGATTTGCACCACAGCTTGTAGACTCTAAAACTTTCACACAGACCAAATAATTTCCACAAATTTTGGTTATTTTTACCAAAGATATGTAGCAGTATAAATTGTGGCCAAAATTTATGAAGAAAAATTAATAATTTGCTAAATTTTATCACAGAAAGAAAAATTTGTTTTTTTTCAAAATTTTCGGTCTTTTTTCATTTATAGCGCAAAAAAATAAAAAACCCAGAGGTGATCAAATACCACCAAAAGAAAGCTCCATTTGTGGGAAAAAAAGGATGACTGAGTAATTGTCATTCAAAGTGTGAGAGCACCAAAAGCTGAAAATTGGTCTGGATGGGAGGGGGTGTTGGTGCCTGGTAGGCAAGTGGTTAAAGTGCCTCTGATTAATCCCAAATAAAGTTCAGCTCTTCTAGTAGGTCTTTCCTGACATTTTCTTAGTTGCATCCTACAGCAAAAGTCATGGTCCGCAGAGAGCTTCCAAAGCATCAGAGGGATCTCATTGTTAAAAGGTATCAGTCAGGAGAAGGGTACAAAAGAATTTCAAAGGCATTAGATATACCATGGAACACAGTGAAGACAGTCATCATCAAGTGGAGAAAATATGACACAACAGTGACGTTACTAAGAACTGGACATCCCTATAAAATTGATAAAAAGACGAGAAGAAAACTGGTCAGGGAGGCTGCCAAGAGGACTACAGCAACATTAAAGGAGCTAAAGGAATATCTTTCAAGTACTGGCTGTGTGGTACATGTGGCAACAATCTCCTGTATTCTTCATATGTCTGGGCTATGGGGTATAGTGGCAAGACAGAAGCCTTTTCTTACAAAGAAAAACATTCAAGCCCAGCTAAATTTTGCAAAAACACATCTGAAGTCTCCCAAAAGCATGTGGGAAAATGTGCTATGGTCTGATGAAACCAAGTTTGAACTTTTTGGCCATAATTCCAAAAGATATATTTGGCGAAAAAACAACACTGCACATCACCAAAAGAACACCATACCCACAGTGAAGCATGGTGGTGGCAGCATCATGCTTTGGGGCTGTTTTTTATCAGCTGGAACAGGGGCCTTAGTCAAGGTAGTGGGAATTATGAATCATTCCAAATACCAATCAATATTGGCACAAAACCTTCAGCCTTCTGCTAGAAAGCTGAACATGAAAAGGAACTTCATCTTTCAGCATGACCACGACCCAAGGCATATATCCAAATCAACAAAGGAGTGGCTTCACCAGAAGAAGATTAAAGTTTTGGAATGGCCCAGCCAGAGCCCAGACCTGAATTCATTTGAAAATCTGTGGGGTGATCTGAAGAGGGCTGTGCACAGGAGATGCCCTCACAATCTGACAGATTTGGAGTGTTTTTTGCAAAGAAGAGTGGGCAAATATTGCCAAGTCAAGATGTGCCATGCTGATAGACTCATACCCAAAAAGACTGAGTGCTGTAATAAAATCAAAAAGTGCTTCAACAAAGTATTAGTTTTAGGGTATTATGGTGTTCACACTTATGCAACCATATTATTTTTGTTTTTTATTTTTAATAAAAGATTTCAGTTTGTTGTTCAATTGAGTTGTACAGTTTATAGGTCACATTGAAGGTGAAAAAAACTGAAATGATTTATCTTTGTCTCATTTTTTTACATCACAGGAACCTGACATTTTAACAGGGGTTGTGTAGACTTTTTATATGCAATTAGTATTCAATAAATGCACTCACAAAGTATATAGCACTATTATACTTACAAAAGCAGTGTCTAAAACGCCTTTTTAAATGGGTTTAAACAAGCTAGTAGCCATAGCAACCATGAGCTTGTTTCTGTTTGTTCAGCAGAGTCAGAGCTTCTTTGTAAAATTGACCTGGGCATCCCTTCCCCCCACTCCCTTTGTGGTTCTGGGGTCTCACACTACTCTGAGGAGTCAAGGACAACATTGAGGAACATCTGTTCCCGATACCTTCTCCAGAGTGTGAACCCTGAAACACCCATCTCTGAGCATTTCAGGATTTAGAGCTGTCAAAATCCCATCTGAAAAGCCAGGGGTAACAGTGGATTAAACATAGTCTGTGCTAGTTTGGTTGGAGCAGATGACAGGGGAGACTCTAGGGGTCTAATAGATTTATGATCCATAAAGTGCACCTGCATCCTGGCCAAAATTAGCCTCTATAGATAAAAATAATGTTAATTTGAAAAAAAGTGTTACTATGTAAACTATAATACAAATTAAAAAAAATGATTAATAGCACCTTTAATGAGTGGCATGTACACCCAGATAAAAATGTGCTCATAGGGTGCATGCATGTAAGTTATTAAAATATAAAGGTCCCTCATTTATGGATAACTCTAAACGTATAGGTTGTAAAGGCTTTTTAAGTGTCACCTATTGAAAAATTTGGTTCCATAAATTTTTGTTACTTTGTGGGCAAACACATTTTTCAGGCCTGACATATTGTGTATCTGTTTACTCAACAAAACCTCATATTTTATTTTGTGCAAAAATGGGTATTACATTGTGTTTGTTGAAATAAAATGTGTTTATTTTTTCCGGAAAATATAGATTTGATTAACAATTGCGCAAGTATTGTGTGAGAAAAAATTGCAACTACCATTTTTTATTATAATAAAAATGTATTATAATTGTTTGGGTGATTACGTACTTTTTTTAATCAAAATGCAGATTTTAACATGTGCGTGAAAAATGAAAAATAGTTTTTTAGAGAAAAGTGATTAAAGAAACAAAATATAAATCCACAGACAAGTCTAAGTATCCTATTATAAAAGTGATGTCATACATTTAACCAATACCTATAAAAAAGTAATGTTAATGATGATGATATTAGTATAAATTTGATTTATCACAAACAACACAGCACCCTGTAAATCTGATAAGCATATACAATTGATATAACGTGAGGGGAAAAGGTTTGTTACACTGTTGTCTCTTTAAATAAAGTCACCACGACCTTACTCAAATCAAAATAACCTTTTCTGGGATAATATGGCCTTTTTGACCTTATCCAACTGGAAGAAATCCCTCTGTAGAATTCATGCTGATAGCAGAGAATGAATATAGATTGGACTCCATTGGTGTTGTTGACCAATACCCTTTGATTGGTGAACTTATAAACAGATTGGTTATGTTCAAAATAAATCAGGGGAATACAAGCATGCCAGTTACATCTTTAAATTAGGCACTTGACATTTTAAAAGAACAACAATTGTATGCTTGTTGCTAACACCCATGGAGAAGGAACACTGAAAATTGTAAATCTCTCCTAATCGCACTTATTGTGAATTTGAAGAGAACATACGTTTTCTGAGTTATTGTAATATTTTACAACATTTGTGTATGTAAAGCCAAACCGTTTTTTTCTTAGTTTTGAATAGAGTATGGAATGTTTAAGACCCCTATAATGTTTTTTATTTATTTTTTGCTATCTGTGTCCCATCAGTGACATTTCTCTTTATTTCCCTTTTACTTCCTGTCCTAGAAATACATCAAGACGTAAGTTCATCAAAGCTAGGAGATATTTTTGCTTGTTTTGGTGCAAAGTTTTTAGGTTTACATTTTACTATCTTCCCTAATAAATCAGCAGTATGATATCCAATATCAGTGTTTTGGGTATAGTATTTTACTTTTGAGTCCCATTGTTATGGCACCACTTCGTGCAGGACATGATGATGTCACTTCTGGCCACAGATCCCACATTTGGTGGGAGTTTTTGCCACAAACGCACTTATGAGAGATCTTAAAAAAGATCCAGAGCAGATCCCACTGTTTTGGAAGGACCAGAACCAAAGTCCAGTATTTTTATATCTGCCCCTGGTCTAATTGTTGAATATGAAGCGTGCACGCTCTGAAAGTAATTTCACACTGGACAGACTCAGAGTGATTACTTCAGAGCGTGCACGCTTCATATTCAACAATTAGACCAGGGGCAGATATAAAAATACTGGACTTTGGTTCTGGTCCTTCCAAAACAGCTGGCACCCAACGTGGGGCTGTGGGCTCTGTACCGATGATAGCCGATCGAGAAGGGACTGAGACAGGCCAACTCACGGAGACTGGAGGAGAACTGATCAAGCTCTGAGAACGGTAAGGCTCATTTGATATCTTGTATATCTAGTCTACTGTTTATCCTGTACCCGTGATTGGCTAGTCTCTGTCTATATCGGCTCTCCACGGTCAGCAAAGAGACAGGTACTTCTTGCCCATAGCCTATCGAACCTGTACTAATTATATCTGCTACCACCAGAATGTGACAGTTAAGCTGGCCATACATGGATCAGTTTTTTTTCATTAAGCCTACAGGCTGAATGAAAAAAACTGAACTGATTTTCCCAACCACACATTCGAGGTGGATGGGGAAATCCTCCATGCTGTGTCATTGTATTTGGACAGCAGGATCAGAATAAACCGATCAGTGCTGCAGCTAATTTACACACGCACGGCATCCACCACCACATGCTTTAGCAAAATAAGCATCGTTCCCAAGATCTGTTGTTGCGATTCTGACCTTTAAATAAAATGTCTGCGTAACTCTCTTCCATGGCCAGTCAAGAAGGTAATAGAGTTTTACATTAGATTAGCTAATTTAAGGACTTCAATGATTTAATTTCTAATTGGATCATTCAGTGATTTATCTCAATTATTTTAAAATTTAGTTTTATTGAAAAAAACTAAAACTATGGTGCAGGAACTATTTATAGAAAATATACTACAAAACAGACATAATCAACAGTAAAATAAAATAAATTAAAAGTGAAAATGTTTAAGTAAAGTTCATCTGGTTTATTATTATTATTCACGGTTTATATAGCGCCAAAGTTTACGCAGCGCTTTACAATGTAGAGGGGGAACAGCACAATTTCAGTTTATGGTTCCATGCATGTTCAATTTACTCGAATATGTCCAGCAAGTCCAATCTGATCTTTGCAAGAGTCATGTCTTCAATGTCTGATAGTTTAACCACTTAATGACTGAAAGGATTTACCTCCTTAATGCCCAGGCCATTTTTTGCGATACGGCACTGCGTCACTTTAACTGACAATTGCGCGGTCGTTCGACGCTGTACCCAAACAACAATTTTTGCACTATAAACAAAAAAAGACTGACAAATTTGAAAAAAAAGCAAAATTTTTTACTTTTTGCTATAATAAATATTCCAAAAATATATAAAAAAACGAATTTCTTTCTCAGTTTAGGCCAATATGCATTCTTCTACATATTTTTAGAAAAATAAAAATCACAATAAGCGCAAAAGTTATAGTGTCTACAAAATAGGGGATGGATTTATGGCATTTTTATTATTCTTTTTTTTTACTAGGAATGGCGGCGATCTGCGATTTTTAGCAGGGGCTGCAACATTGCGGCAGACAGATCGGACACTTTTGACACTTTTTTGGGTCCAGTGACATTTATACAGCGATCAGTGCTATAAAAATGCACTGATCACTGTATAAATGTCACTGGCAGGGAAGGGGTTAACACCAGGGGTGATCAAAGGGTTAAATATTTTCCCTGGGTGGTGTTTCTAACTGTTTGGGGGCTGGGCTGACTGGAGGAGGATAGAGATCGCTGTTCCTAATCACTAGGAACAGACGATCACTCTCAGCTCCCCTGTCAGAACGGGGATCTGCCATGTTTACACTGGCAGATCCCCGTCATGCCTCTGTGTAGAGCGATCACGGGTGGCCGGTGGACATCACGCCCGTCGGCACATGCACGGGTTCTGGGGGCCACACTGCTATATCTATTATACGAAGCGACGTATAATGACAGCAATCTGCATAATAGTGCCAACCTGTCACAGTACAACTGCAGCGGCTGGTCTTTAAGTAGTTAAATGTCAAACAAGGACTTATGCCGCGTACACATGGTCGGACTTTCCGGCAGAAAAATTCAGACGGAATCTTTTCATCAGATATTCCGATCATGTGTGGGCCTCATCTGACTTATTTTTTTTCGAAAATTCTGACGGACCTAGAAATAGAAGATGTTCTAAATATTTCAGACAGAATCGATTCCTATGGGGAAAACCGCTCGTCTGTCTAAACGACGCATGCTCTGAAGCAAGTACGATCTATTGGCTACTGGCTATTAAACTTCCTTTTTCTAGTCCTGTCATACGTGTTGTACGTCACCACATTCTAGACGGTCGGACTTTGGTGTGATCGTGTGTAGGCAAGACAGTTTCAGTCAAACTCTGGCCTAACTCCGTCCTAACTCCGTCCTAACTCTGTCGGAAAAATGGGTCGTGTGTACGCGGCATGAGAGCAACTAAAACAACAGCTTTTTATTAACCCTGGTAAGGGTATTCCAGATCTAATCACACCCAATCAAAGGATTGTGTTCATAGATGTGCTGGAGTATTTTATTATGCTCAGCGTACACACCCATAACCCCTTAACTGCCACTGACTTATGTCAGGGCATCTCTTTGTCACTGAAACCAAGTTACAGGAACTGGTTTATGGAATTTTATTGGGGAAGTTTTAAGTCATTTATTCTGTGGATTGTTTCATTGTCATATTGGTATTTTGTTATGTAATAAGGATTTTCTGTTTTTTCATATGCTTTTTGTGGTGCAGATAAATTTTGGTGAGTGTCTTGTATACATTTTGGTTAACCAGTCTGTACACTCTGTGGTACTGGTTTACCCGGGTGCAGCAAAAAAAACCTGACAAAGTTTCTAATCCTTCCTTACGCTATCCAAAACTGAAGAAGTCGTTTTGGCTATACAAAAACTTTAACTATTAAAAGTAAATACAGGCTCTCCTCACCTAACGACTAAGTTCCTTTCCAATGACCAGGTTGTTAAACAAATTGGTCCTTAGGTTGAGTAATCAATATTTTAAGTATTCTTAACTACTGTACTGTACTGTAGTCTGAAAAAAAGGTCTAAATACAAAATTCCAGCTCAATAACGTTGTTTTAATTTGCATAAGTACAGAACACAAAAGAAAATTCTGTACTGTACTGTACAATACAATGATGTATAGCATGTTGTTCAGGTGGGCGGAGCTGGTCGTAAGTCCGAGCGGTTTTTAAACAGGTAAGTCCTTAAATGAGGAGAATCTGCATTAAGGGTTAGGCTAGGACCAGGTTAAAAGTAATCTTAATTTTTAGGCTTTTTTATTTAAAGAGGTTATAGGAAGCTTGTCACAAAAAAATGTCACATAAACCGTGATATGTGGTGTACTGTGGTGGAAAAATAGAGTCATGTGCTCCAATGGCACTACAACAGACTGCATAAGTCTTAATGGGCATTTTGGATTAGTTTACTTACAAAGCTCACCAAATGCAAAACCAGTCTGCATGTGAGCTCAGGGGACGAAGTAAAACTGGCTATACAGCAGTGGAGTTTCTTTAAAAATGTTTTCTTTTATGAATGTTCGTCTGATTTTCTAATGGTTAGTGGGTTAAAATCAATGTTCATGAACAAACCATTTTCTAACAGTGTACGTGGTTTTCATTCGGGAAGTTACATTCATTCAAAATCGAATTATAAAAGCAATTTACATTTTGAAGTGTTTCAAATGACATTTATAAAGTTGTCGAATGTAGTGAGAATTTTTGTGCGAATGTTCATACAATTACTTATAGGAACATTCATTCAAATATTCAATTTTCAAAGATTCAAAAAACCCAGTCAAAAAAGATGCTCAAAGACACTAATGAATCTATAAGAAGATCAGGTGAGAACTGAAGTGACAGAGCAGCAAGGGGATCACAGTAGTTGCATTGCTGGAGAAGGGCATTTTAGAACACGGATGACCTAAAAATAGTGAACTTGACAGACACCATACTTACAGACGATCATAAAAAATTATTACAGAAGGGCATGTCTTTCTCCCCTACAGCTAACATGGACGAATTCACCGTCTATAAAGATGTTGCTCTATACTTGAGGAAGGTTTTCTTTATCCTTATATAGCGAACAAGCTAATTCAGACGCTATTATTGCCAACACTGACAAAGAAGGACAAAGGGCTATGGACATTTTAATGTCCCTATTGGATGAAAATGACGATAGTACTGAGCCCCTTCCTCCCTCACAACGTCCAACTAGTATAAGAATAAGGTCACAGAAAATGCCACCACTATCGAAGAACAGATGGTTATACCTGTTCTTGGAATTTGTCCAAAGGGACTTAGAAAAAATTAACTGGTCAAATAGCTCTAAAGATAACCTTACTAATGGGGAGAGACTAGCCCTCAAAGATCTACAAAAAACTAAAAATATCGTAATAAAAAAGAGCGATAAAGGGGGCAACGTGGTATTATTAACCCAATCCATGTACGAGAAAGAGGCAAAGCGTCTATTAAATGATAAAGCCACTTACAAGGCACTCGATAGAGATCCATTCCCAAGCCTAGTGCATGAATTAAATGACAAGCTGAAATTTGCCAGAGATGAGGGTCTGTTGACCAAAAGGGAGTTCCAATATCTTGTGGTGGGGGAGTTCAGTGTGCCGACCTTTTACATAATCCCCAAGGTCCACAAAAACCTAAAAAACCCTCCGGGCCGCCCCATTGTGTCAGCCTGTCAGGGTCCCCTTGAGCGGATAGGTCGGTACCTGGACTCATTGCTACAAGACATGGTCAAGAACCTTCCGTCATATGTCCAAGACACCAGACATGTCTTGTCCATAATTTCCAATATGGAACCCTACCCCAATCCAGACGAAGTATGGCTGGTGGGCATAGACGTGGAATCTTTGTACACGTCTATTCCCCACCAAGCATTAAAGCGGTATCCAGCTTCTTGGAGACGACTTATCCCCAGGCATGTCACCAAAACGAGTTCCTTATTGATTTATTGAAATTTGCATTAACAAATAATTATTTTCAATTTTTGACGGTGTATTATCACCAAATACGAGGAACTTCGATGGGAGCTGCCTGGGCCCCTTCTTACGCATGTCTCCACTTGGGCCACTGGGAGGAGGAGGAGGTATACCCCTCGTCGATGTACCGCAGCCACGTACAAACCTGGTTGCGGTACATCGACGATGTGTTAATGATATGGCGTGGCACTCTGGATGATTTACATAACTTCATGATGAACCTCTATACTAACCAGAGAAATATTAAACTCACTTACAGCTATGATCGCACGTCTTTACCCTTCCTCGATCTCAGTGTCTCAATTAAAGATGGACTTTTGGGTACCAACACTTTCCGTAAGTCTACAGCAGCAAACACCTTGCTGTTTGCCTCCAGCCATCATCCACAATGGCTCAAAAACGGGATACCGGTCGGGCAGTTCCTCCGTATAAAGAGGAACTGCACCGACCCAAATGACTATAAAAAAGAAAGTGAGGAGCTGTATACCCGATTTCGGGAACGCGGCTATTCCCATAGCCAAATCAAGCGAGCCAAAAAGAAGGCCGCCCTAAGGGACCGTGAAAGTCTGCTACAGAGTAAATTTAGGCAAGAATCAACCTCCACAACATCCCATCAGACCCCCGCTGAGCCAGTCAGGATCATTACTACCTTCGGCTCTCAATGGAACGAGGTCCGATCAGTGTTAGAAAAACACTGGGACATCCTGACTGGCTCTCCGGGGCTCAGCAAAATTGTAGGCAGCACCCCCAAGCTCGTCGCCAGACGGGCGAAGAGCTTGGGTGATGTATTAATGCAATCGGAGTTCGTTAAAGCACCGGAAGCATCTTGGCTCTCGGACTATCCCCGGACCAAGGGTATGTTTCCGTGCACGAAATGTCAGGTGTGCCCTTTCGTGCATAGAACTGCCACTTTCTCAGATGCCCTGGGGAAGGAGCACTTCAAAATAATAGACCTTATTAACTGCTCTAGCACTAGAGTTATCTACATGATAACCTGCCCCTGTCCAAAGATATATATAGGCAAAACCAAACGCTCCCTTAAGATCAGGATTGGCGAGCACTTGAGAGAGATAAGAGAGAAAGGTAAAATTCCAGAGAAGCCCCTGGCGAAACATTTTTATTCGCATCATGGAGGGGACCCATCCGGCCTAACTGTTAAAGGCATCTATATGTTGAAGTTGCCGACAAGACGAGGCGACTTTGACAGGGTATTACTTCAAAAAGAAAAATGGTGGGTCTACCGCCTCAAATCTTTGGTTCCCGTGGGTCTCAACACGGAACTTAATCTTCAGGCCTTCTTGGGCATATAGTCCCTAAGGCCTAGGATTTTCTCATTGAAAATATTCCACTATGGACATGAAGACTATTAAGATTGGATTATTAATCACTAAAGCAGTGTTAGCAAACACTGCGCCCTTTGATCTCAGCATCCACACTTCTTTCCCTTTTTCCCCTCTTCCTGTCTCGTCTAATATCATCATCTATCATTTCCCTCCGCGGGAATACACGAGACAGTTAAATATAGAGATGATAACAAATAAAGTACCCTCATTACAAATAGCACAGGTAGACTTTGCATCATTTTAGTACATTATAGAAACTGTCTCCATGGGAATTTTAGCAGGAGGACTCAACCTGGCCATCTAATAGCACGACCTGACCCAATATATTTTCAAATAGGGCAGTTTAAACAATAGAAAGTCCTGATCCCCCTGCATACTTCCCGATCTAGTTTTATCCTTCGTCACACTTAAATGACTTAATAACGCTACTACTTCCAGGGACAGATTAAAACAGCATTTTATATAGGGAAGATCTTAAGGACAGCACTCTAACTACAAATAACACCAGGTTGACCTTGCATCATCCTGCATCTTTTCCCATTTAAACTAATCCCGGCATATCAAAAGATCACATCTACGGGAATTCCAGTAAAAGGATCTAACCTGATGCTTTACAGGGTAACTGACCTATTATTCACCATGGTACACCAACATTAAAAAATGTCCTGATTGCCCTGCACTTTTATTGGCACATTCTTATATGAGTGATATTAATCAAACGGTTCGGTAATATTTATCTTAATCTATCTCTTCACGGGGATTCGTTAGTATCCTAAAGAGAAAGAGAAAACAGGGCTTCAAGGCAAAAAGAGTGAAATCCTCCTTTTAGCCAGTATTAATGTGCAGTATGCATCCCCCTGCATCCTCCTTTACCCGGTAGAATTCCCCTTCCCGGAACATTGCACTTATCAGTCTCTCAGCTGCTTGCTCCCATAGCCACTGCGGCATCCGCTTTGACACCGCTAGGCGCCGATTTAAGTTGCTGCCAAGTTGGTGTAGTATGTATAAGTAAACCATTATCTCTCCCTTTTTTTCTCCACCTCTTCACCCCATTTTAAATGTGTTCTTCTGTCGAGTGACACGAAAATATTTATTTTTCCACCCGACCCCGTTTTTTAGTGTAATAAATGTTTTGTATAAATGCCTCCTTGCCCATTGTCTAACACATGAAAATTTCCCAATGTTTAACAAACCGATATTTTGCATGAACAGTATGTACTGTTTAACTAGCATGACAATTGTATTCTCAACGGTTTGAATTGATACAACACTTCAAGTGCAATTACCTCTCTTCAAGTCAACACCTGTTGATGTTTGAAAACCACGGTATAACATAGGACTCCCAACACCTTTCCAGCATACGTCAGGAAGAAGCAAAAGCAATTACGCCCTTTGCGAAACGCGTCACGTCACGCATCACGTGATGGGCAGTTGACGAGCACTACACTGAGCAGAGGCACGGAGAACTTGAGCAGCGCTGACCGACCCTGAGGTACTGTCGGAAGCCGGGAAACGGCTACAACTGAGCATTCCACACGGCCATCTGGCCTCCTCAATACTTGGTGTTTGCCCAACTAAAGGACACGGAGCGGCCACTTCGATCCCGGACCGCGGCAACTAAAGGTATCGGTATCTGATACCCTGACTGGAGGGTTTGAAATCCCTGACACTGCATCCATACAAGGAAGACGTCAGCTGGGTAATGTTACAAGCTTACAAGTTTACCTTACCTTTTCTCATTTGATTGTCTGAGAACTTAAAAAGTCTGCATCAATCCATATTGATTTCATTAAACATGACCAGCTAATTGGATATACTTTGTTTGGATATACTGAACCGCTGACATCTGAGATCTAACTGATTCAAGATAATACTCTGAGTCGATCTAAATATGAATGGTTAGCAGAAAGTATATAACAAGGTTGCACTTCATAAAACCTAGCTTGAAAAACAGCAATTATATTCAAGGCATTTTCTGGCGATAAGCAGCTTTACAAGGACAGCTGAAACCAACACATGGTTAATGGTTCAGTTCTATTCAAACTGAACCCAACAAGGACTTTTTAGTTTTCACGTAAACCTAAAACCTTTACCAGTCAGGATGCATAATTCCAATTTACTCTACCAGAACTTTTTACCATGCTTTTAGTGTCAGTAGGCATGTCACTTTGGTTAGCTATAATCATCAAATCAGCGCAGCCTCCTCAATTAAATAATTTGCCTCCAACAATAGCTCAATAGTGCTATGATCATCAAACTTGGAACATTCTAAGGTCACATGACTTTATTAGCAATATCTGTACATTTATATCAATATTAATTTGATACCCCCTTTGTTTGATCTTTATTCACTGCTCAGCAACACGTGATGCTTTCAATGTTGTTTATATGGTGTCCAGTCTATGTCTTGTTTAGTGTTGTCCATACTTGTTGGTTCTAGATATCCAGGTGTCTGGAATCTAACTCTAAGGCTGGCTTCACACTGGGGCGGTGCGGGGCGGCGACGGTAAAGCAGCGCTATATTTAGCGCTGCTTTACCATCGTTTTACCCGCGGTATGCGGCCGCTAGCGGGGTGGTTTTAACCCCCGCTAGCGGCCGCAAAAGGGTTAAAAACCTCCGCAAAGCGCCGCTGCAGCGGCGGTTTGCGGGCGGTATCCCCGCGGTTTCCCATTGATTTCAATGGGAAGGAGCGGTATAGGAGCGGTGAACACACCGCTCCTTCACCGCTCCAAAGATGCTGCTAGCAGGACTTTTGTTGCGGTCCTGCTAGCGCACCGCTCCAGTGTGAAAGCCCGCCGGCTTTCACACTGGAGTGAATGGGGCCGGTTTTTTCAGGCGGTACACAGGCGCTATTTTTAGCGCCGTACCGCCTGAAAACCGCCCCAGTGTGAAAGGGGCCTTAATGGGAAATACACAAGTTTTGTTTACAAATAAATAATTCACTTTTTGACTTAAAGAATAACTTTGTTTCGATCTATGTTTGTCTCCATCTAGTAGCCTCTTTTTTCTGGGCCCGTGTCTTTAGGACCCAGTAACCGCTTCCTTTATCCCTAATATGCTAAGGCTACGGCGACAAACAAACCGCCAACTAGGTTTTTGATCGATAGCCGTTACATTTTCTTAATCGGCCAACTTGACCTCACCCTGCCAATTTTCCCTTCCATTTTCCCGTTCCCCATTCCCTTTTCCCTTACCGTTTTTAGTTCCACTTTAAGGTGCAAGTATACCTTTTTTTTTATTAAAAATCCTCCTCCCTTAGTTTTTATATTAAAAAAATCAGAGTACAGATGTAGCCCAATCCGATGTTACACTGCCGGAATCTCTGCTGTGCCAGGCTGTACTTACATTTGATTTTCTCCTGGTGCCTGTGCTCCAGTATGCAGGCAAAATTAAAAGCTCTAAAAAAGCTCTAAAAAAGCTCTGACTGGGAGAAACCAATAAAATATAATAAAAATCTGATATAATCAAATTGACCTAAAACCATGATACTTTCATTGAAGGCATGAGCGCTTTTGATGGCCAAAATACTTAGTGCTCTATACACTTATCAACACTATAATGATAAATACATAGTAAAAGTTGCAGTGGTAAAAGTAGGCATACTGAAAGCAGAGATAGACTTTCTTTAGATTCATATCTGTTAAGATTCATAATGCATGGCTATGGAAGCAGGATAGGAATTAACACAGGACAGAGTTATAATATATTTCATCATGATAGGTATGCAACCATATTAATTAAAAATTGCTAATTTTCACTTGAAATTTCCCTTTAGAAGGTCCCTATACTCTTGTGGCTTTTCTTGCTATAAGGATCTATAGAAAAAAAGCTGCAGTTTGGTGGTTCTCAACCCTTCAAAAATAATATGCATACTGCTAGTAGACTGGATTTTCAATTACAGATAAGTGAGTAATTGAAAATCCAGTCTGCCAGCAGTTTTTTTATTATTATTATTATTATTATTATTAGACTTCTGATAGATAAAATATTGTCAGAGGCTTACAGACTATACCAATTGACTATATAAAAAAAGTTTCTAGAAGAAACTATCTCTTTGGAACCAATGAATTGTATACATTCAAAGCAAATAAAAGTTTGTACTGATTCTATTGATGATAAGGCTTCAGTGTAAGAACACTTTGTATGCATTATACTGCATAAATGTTAGAGCTTTCAGTTGGATGAAACACCCACTGGGAATTCGCTACTTTAGGTTTTCACATTCACTTATAAGTTTCACAAAATACCCATGAGAGTCCATTTCCCTTTCGAATGCCTGTAAAAATGTTATTGAATGTTTTCTCTTTAAATCTCCAATAAGACATGGAATAATACACAAAATGAAGTTTCTTTTAAATGTAGCATCTCTAGTTTAAATAAAAATATATCCATTATTGTGGAAGGAGTATATTTTAGTGCTACGCAAATGTAAATCACATGTGTCTCTGAAATATTTTCTATGTTTGCTATGTGGAATGGTTTGCATGAACAAAAACTGGAAACATTTAAAAGTGCTATGCGATAGAAGATCAGCCAAAAATCTTTTTTGTTGTTATTTGGAGAGAGTGGGGAAGAGTAGACAGCGCTTCCAGGGTTTAATCTGTCTTCTGTATCCTCATTAGATATATTCCCTCTTGCAGCCCTGGTAGAGGATAAACAATTGTTTATGTGACTGTCAAAGATAGAACTTAGGGGATGGGAGTTGATGGAGCAGAGGCCTTACCCCTGCCCCACCTCCCCAACATCATCTCCTTTCCCCCCTGCCCCCCTCCCACACTTTTTCATTAATATTTTACCCCCCTGCCATGTTGCTACAGTTTTTCCAATCTTGAATGGAGTCGTGATCTGTATTTCTTGAGCTTTCCCCCTATTCCTTCAATCCAGTTATTACAATGTACATGGTTCCTGTCTTTACAATGTTCCTTTCCAGTTGATTCTTATTTCTGTATGCACCGCTTTGCCCTGAATTGGTTTTGTACTACTGTAAAGCTGAGATTTAACCTTTACTCCCATCCAGGATTTTTTATTGTATGTGCATAAGGTAATATATAATTGTAAAAGAAGGTAGAACTTACCATTCCCCCGTTATCTCTCTGGAACAGAAAAGAAGGAAAAATTCAACAGTGCTATACAAATGGGTACACAGCAATATAATCTTGACAGAGTTTTTTTAAGGGGGCAAATATTTAACAAATGCAATCTAATCTAGGCTGGGTGGATCAAAATAAAGGCACTAGCAGTATAAGACACAACAGAGATGGAGGGTGAAGAAGAAGAATTCCACTGCTCGATAACACGATTAAACTTTTCTACTAATGAACCACGCCACGATTAACAGCTAAAATACCCACATGCCTTTTCTCAGTCGATGCAGAAAAGGCATTTGATCGGGTAGGATGGCCTTTTCTCAAACAAGCATTAATACAAACAGGTTTGGGGTAAAATTTATTTAATAAAATTATGGCGCTTTAATACAAGTCTCAGCGGCCAGGATAAAGATTAATGGATCACTGTGACACCAAGTTTTAGTATACTAAATGGCACACGCCAGGGATGCCCACTTTCTCCTCTCATTTTGGTTGAAGTGATTGGAATTCATGGCTTTGCCTTTTACAGCGCTTCCAGGGTTTTAATCTGTCTTCATGTATCCTCATAGATATTCCCTCTTGCAGCCCTGGTAGACGGATAAACAATTGTTTATGTGACTGTCAAAGATAGACATAGGGGGAGAGTTTGATGGAGCAGAGGCCTTACCCCTGCCCCACCTCCCCACATCATCTATTCTTATCCCCCCCCTTGCCTTTTAAAGCCCAATTGCAGAAAAGAAGGAAAAATTACATTAAAGTAATTGTAAAGTCTAGTTTTTTTTTTTTTTAATAAAAAACATGTTCAACTTACCTCCTATGTGCAGTTGGTTTTGCACAGAGCAGCCTGGATCCTCCTCTTCTCGGGTCCCTCTTCGCTGCTCCTGTCCCCTCCCTACTATTGAGTGCCCCCACAGCAAGCAGCTTGCTATGGGGGCACCCAAGCCGAGTTACGGCTCTGAGTGTCCATTCAGACACAGAGCCCAGACCCGGCCCCAGCCCCCTCTCTCCCCAGATTGGCTAACTGACTTTGATTGACAGCCGCGGGATCCAATGCCACCGCTGCTGTGTCTCAGCCAATCAGGAGGGATGTCGGGCGTGAAGGAGAGAGCGTGCTAGTCAGGCTCCGGGCTTCCGCAGTGATCCAGACTCCAGACTCAGCTGTGGGAATAGCATGATGAGGCAATGAAGCTCACCTGAAGCCGACGCTAACCGCTTACCGATGATGCTTGTTTTTCACTCGTACCCGCACTCGCAGCTCAACACTACCCTGGATAGCTGATCGTAAGACTGTCCGTCTCGTGCAGCAGCAAGACCTGGCAGCAAGACCTGGTGACAGTAGTAGCAACGGTTGGAGGACTTACCGGCTATCTTGTACCAATGCCTTCAATGCCTTCAATGCCTTCAATGCCTTAATACCTGGATACGTGATCGCTGGTCCGGTATATCTCTGCTGTGCTGTTCTATCTATCTGCAACCTCTGTCTGCTTATTGATTAAGATGCTGTTGGAGTGGTCTACGGCAGGACTTATTCTGATCTATTGAGCAATCCTCTGAGCAACCCTCTGAGCAATCCCTCTGTTTGCCCCCCGCTGCGCCCCCGCTGTATCCCGCAGTATCCCGCTGGAGGACGGACTCGTTCTTATACCTCCAAACTTGTGTCAAACTTGTGCCAGAACTGAATATAGGGGCCCTTGGAGGTACGGCTGTTTGTGTTTCCACTCGTGGTATCCCGCTGTATTCCGCTGTTATCCCGCTGGCTGTCCTATAGGCTGTCTCCGGCTGGCTGTCCCATAAGCTGTCCCCTGGTGGTCCCCCGCTTGGCAGCTCATCCGCTGCGGTTCTGTTGGTTTCACTGGTTCCCCCGGTCTCCAAGTTGGACGACATCAGATCGGATCGGATTAGATCACATCAGAGTGGCTCTGTTTTTTTTTTTTTTTTTTTTACTGGTTATTACTATTACTACTGGTCTCTTATTAACAGCCTACTGGTCTCCTACTGGTCTCTAACTGGTCTTATATACTGGTCTCGGGACCTTTGATGGGACGGAGGAAAAGAGGAGCAGCAGTTCGGATTTCATCAGCGCCTACAACACCATCAGCGCCAATAGCGCCATTATCGCCATTAGTGCCATTAGTGCCAGCAGCGCTATCAACGCTATCAACGCTTGGTACTTCTTTCAGTACTCAGCCCATAGCCTCTTCTGCCCGTGCTCGTGGAGCAAAAGGTCAGCAGGGGATAAAAGAGTTTTTTCCTATTGGAGAACGGACTCGCTCACGCACCTCCAAACTTGAGCCAGAACAGAATATAGGAGCTCTTGGAGGTACTGCTGCCTGTGTTTCCACTCATTTTGATAATAGCAGGGGTAATCCAGCTAACCAAGCACAGCGATTAGTGAACAGTGAAAACCCTACTAAAGCAAATTCTGAGCCACTGTCTCCTATACTGTCTCCTATACCCCTACTTGCTATATCACCAGCAGCAACAACAGCAACATCAGAACTTACACAAGTACGATCAATACCTTCGGTATCTCTAGCATCTCCTGCATCTCTTGCATTCTCTGCTCTTTCTCTACTGGAATCTGAATTTGCATCTATATCTGCACCTGAACCTCCGCCCGCACTTACGCCAGTACCTGCATTTGCAACTGTACCTACACCGGCACCACTCTTATCATTGTCACCATCCCCACCGTCCCCACCTCTACCACAGCATCTGGTGATACTTTCTTCACTGCCTCTGTCGCCGTCGGTGCCATTGTTGCCACCGTCGCCATTGATGATGCTACCTGCTATTAAAATGGGGGAGAGAGGGGCCTTTAAGAATGTTGATTCTAAGGAAGAAAAGCTAGCTGGCACGGTTTCCCCGAGCGCACAGATCGCCAAGCTAAAATCCGCTGGACCTTCTGACTGGACTACAGATCTTGAACTTCACAAATCAACAAATTTTACGGACCCTACAGAACACACAAAATCGACAGAGCCGGCTATTTCAGGTACAATAAATAGAAATATGAATGTGAAGGGGCAAGACAATGCAATACACCACTCACCGCCCCTCAACACTATTGAGGGGGGGTGTGCGGAAACAGAAGGGGATGTGATTGGTGACAGTGTGATTAAAGAAACTGGACAGGAGGCGGGTGGTCTATGGGACTTTCTTAGAGCATTACCAACTCGCAGTGAGATGGAGGCTTTTGTACAACGATTAGAACATGGTTTTCATAAAGAGATTCATACTGTAAATTTAGAACTACAGGCTACCGGGCTGAAAATAACAGAAGTAGAGCATTCTGTAGATATGCTAGCTGACCATGTGCATCTCCAGGAAAAACGTATAGACGCACAAGAATCACAAATACATACATTGTTTGAGTTAATGGAGAATCAAGATAACCGTAATAGACGAAATAATATTAGGATCAGGGGAGTGTCTGAGACAGTCGGGGCAGAAGAAATAACTCTAACAGTTAACAAAATCTTTACATCATTATTGGCGAGACCAGAAGAAACAACTCTAGAGTTAGACAGAGTCCACCGCTCCCTAGGACCACGTAACACAGATCCAGATAAACCAAGGGACATCATTTTCCGTGTTCATTTTTTTAGAGACAAGGAGGAAATTATGAGAAAATCTAGAGAGAAGGGGCAGATTAAAGTCAAGGAGAACTCCATACAATTATTGCAAGATCTATGCCCATTTACATTGGAGAAGAGGAAGGCATTAAGGCCTTTACTCAAAATGTTGCAAGATCGCAATATTGCCTATCGCTGGAATTTTCCCTTTCAACTGCAAATTAAAAAGGAGGGCAGGTGGTATAACCTACGTGACCCATCAGATATTCCGACAATACAATCTGCTATAGGACTACCAGATCTTCCACCAATAATCTGGCCCCAGACATATACATTGTTTAGAAGGACTGAACGTCGGGGGGGTGAGGCAACAAAACGCCCAGAGAATAGCAAAGACTAATCAGCTAATAAAAGCAAGGAAACACGAATTGTATACAGAACGGCACGGCTGGAGAGTTTTAGTTGAAGGGGACCTGCTCTTCCCCCTCTTTTTCTCTTTCCCTTTCTTTTTCTCTATCTCTTCCTACCCTTCCCTCTCCCCCCTTCCTCCTTCTTTTTTTTTTTTTTTTTTCCTCCCCTCTCTTTTTTTTTATTATTTTACTTTAGCATCACATTTTTTCTTCTTTCTCTCCTATATGAGTCAATACTAAAATAGAAATATAAACTACAGAGCCGAAACACCCGTACGATCACAAACTTTTGGAAATGAAAACATACAGAGTGACTTTTTTTGCGATTTTATCGCATGGGATATATGAGGGGTGGTATCAATCAGAGCCTTGGATATATGGTAGAAGGCTCAAGATATATGATTCATAGCCTACAGTTTACAGTTTTGAATATAGATGTGATTTTGGCGTAGACTAAATGTAGGTATATGTAAGGTCTTTTTTTTTTTTTTTACTAAACCTGGAGGTATACGGTTTGCACGAGTGGCACGTGAGGGTGAGGGGAGGGGGGGGGGGAGGGGGTTGAAGTTGGGGGAGATTGTTATAGATGTAGCATAATATATAAATCCTTAAACGCACTAGAAATGATTGATAGTCTGGATTCACTGCGGAGAGGCACCCTCCGCGCCCGCCAAGTTTTTTCCCCCCTAATAGGTACCCTAGCCCTCTGGTAGGGCTAGGTGTTTTTCTTTTTTGGATAAAACCCAAAATCTTAGGGGATCGCTTTTTTTTTTTTTTTTTTCTCCCCGAAGAATATTAGAGAGCATTTCCCAGAGTATTCTAGGGATCTGCGAGAGGGATCCTCTCAAAATTTGTTTGTGTGTGTCTTTCTTATTTAATTTTTTTTTTATTTTTTTTTATTTTTTTTTATTTTTTTTTATTTTTTTTTCTCTCTTCTCTTTTCCTCTCCTCCCTCTCTTCCTCCCTCTCCCCTTTGGTCTACCTTCCTTATACTATGGCAGTAAATATATCTGCCCCAGTTGCGTTGAAGCTCTGTACCTATAATGCTAAAGGATTAAATAATAAATCAAAAAGAGGTCAAATTTTTTACAGTATGCATAAAGCAAAGGTAGACGTAATATTGCTCCAGGAGACTCATTTCCGCTCAGACAGCATTCCAGTGTGTTCACGTAAACATTATTCCCAATGGTTCCATAGCACTATGCCGGGCTCTAAAGCAAGAGGGGTATCCGTTGCTTTCCATAAACATCTGCCGATACATTATTTGAATCATAAAGCGGATCGAAATGGTAGATATCTTTTCCTAAAAATCAAAATATGGAACAAAATCTTCACAATTGCAAATTTCTATATCCCAAACCAAGCCCAAACTACAACAATTTCGAGGTATCTTAACCTTCTAGATGATTTTGCAGAAGGTACTGTTCTTGTAGGGGGAGATTTTAACCTTGCTCTAGATCCTACACTAGATACCTCAGCACAAAGATCAAACACTTCGTACCCTCGTTTGAGAGCACTTAAGAAAAAACGTTTTGAACATAGGCTAATTGACATATGGCGGATATTAAATCCTAATGCTCGTAATTACACTTATTTTTCCTTAGCTCATAAAACATACAGCAGGTTAGATTATTTTTTAACAGGTCCTAATTTATTAGAATGGCACCCACAGATGGAAATAGGATCACTCATTTGGTCCGATCACTCCCCAGTATTCTTAACAATAACCCCCCCAGACGCAGGGGACAAATTGGTCCTGGCGCCTGAATGATAAACTTATGACAGATCAAATTTGTCATAGGGCAATTCTAGCGGCAATCGAGAACTTTACTATAGACCACGAACAAGACGAAACCGCACTCCCAATAAAATGGGAAGCTCTCAAAGCGGTACTTCGGGGGGTGTTTATCCAACATGGCTCACGTATCAAGAAAGAAAAGGCCAAAAATATTGAAATAACTATGTCAAACCTCAGTTCACTAGAAACTCAACACAAAACCCATCCAACGGCAGAATTATTAGCTGACATAACTCATACAAGGGCATCCTTACTACAGATTTATGATACATATCACAGTTCGTATCAACAAAGACGAGCCTTGGGTAGGTATAGACACGAGAATAAATGTGGGAGACTTTTAGCTAATAAATTGCATCCACGACCTCCCCAAGCTTTTATACCATGTATAAAAAAACCATCGGGGGAGCTTATATCAGACCCATTAACTCTTCAACAAACATTTAAGGATTATTTTTCGGCTTTATATAATTTGCCTATCTCATCCTCTTTAGAAGAGAAGGATATTGAAAGTTATGTATGGGAAAATGCGATACCAAAAATAGATGATGCTAATAAGGCCTCTCTGGATTTACCTTTCTCACAAAAGGAACTACTAGAGGTAATTACTAATATACCAACAGATAAAAGCCCTGGCCCGGATGGTTTCACCCCAAAATTTTATAAAACTTATAAAGAACAGCTGTCCCCATTTATGCTTCAGGTATTTAATTCTATCTCCCCCAATAACCAATTCCCTTTACAGTCCCTAGAATCGCATATAACCTTGATTCCAAAACCAGATAAGGATCCAAGACTATGCTCGAGTTATCGACCGATATCTTTGATTGGGGTAGACATAAAAATCTACGCTAAAATGATAGCGCTCCGTCTTCAACCTCTCCTGCCTGGTCTAGTACACACAGACCAGGTAGGATTTGTTCAAGAAAGAGAAGCACGCGATAACACGATTAAAACTTTTCTACTAATGAACCACGCCAAAACAGCTAAAATACCCACATGCCTTTTCTCAGTCGATGCAGAAAAGGCATTTGATCGGGTAGGATGGCCTTTTCTCAAACAAGCATTAATACAAACAGGTTTGGGGGTAAATTTATTTAATAAAATTATGGCGCTTTATACAAGTCCAGCGGCCAGGATAAAGATTAATGGATCACTGACACCAAGTTTTAGTATACAAAATGGCACACGCCAGGGATGCCCACTTTCTCCTCTCATTTATGTTTTAGTGATGGAATACCTGGCAACAGCAATTAGACAAAACCCACTCATAACAATAAAAATTAAGCAAAAAGAAGTAAAGCTAGCCCTATTTGCTGATGATCTATTACTCTATGTCACTAACCCTCATACTACATTACCTTCTATAATATCTGAATTTCAGCGTTTTGGAACTTTGAGTAATTTTAAAGTAAACATTCAGAAATCGGAAATCCTTAATATATCACTTACTTCAAAACAAATCATAGCTATAAGAAACAACTTTTCGTTAAAAATTTGCTCATCAGCTCTGAAATATTTAGGTATTAAGATTCCCTCAGACCCATCTCACTTATATCTAACGAATTATATTCCTCTCCTGCAACGTACTTTACTAGACTTAAAAAAATATGGCGCTAAACAACATTCATGGTTTGGGAGGATTAATATACTAAAAATGGATATAATACCGCGTTTTTTATATCTTTTTCAAACTATCCCGGTGTCTATCCCTAGATCTTTTTTCTCAAATTTACAAACAGCTTTTTTAAGATTTATCTGGGGATACAAGAAACCTAGATTACACAAGAAACTACTATTAGCCCCAAAACATAAAGGAGGAGTAGGAGCCCCTGATTTGTACTATTACTACGCCTCGGCAATTTTGACTAGACTAGTGAACTGGTTCTGGTTCCATCATTCTAAAACTAAACAATGGGTATCAATAGAGGAAGGGCTGAACCAATTGGACCTTAAGGTGTTACCTTGGCTGGATTTATCTACCAGAGATATTGGTCGGGAGGTACAAAAACATATACCCCCCCTTACATCCAACTTATTGAAAATTTGGGCAAAAACAGTGGTGCAGCTAGAACTGTCCTCATTAGATGGACCAATGACCCCGTTATTTGGCAATCTCAACTTCCCGCCGGCAGTAAATCGTACACATCTAATTTGGAACAAAGAGTCCCATCCTAGACTGGGTCAGATTCTCTATCAAGGAAGAATCCCCCCTTTACAAACCTTATTCCCCATGCAACAACCATCATGTATACAAAGATTGGAATACTGGCAATTAATGTCATTTTGGTCCTCTATTCCATCTAATAGATCCTTATATAGAGAGCTAACCCAAGTTGAAAGTATCCTGCTACAAGAATCCAAACCAAAACATGTTCTTTCAATGATATATAAGATGCTTACCACAAAACACTACTCTGAGCCACCGGAATTTATAAACAAGTGGGTGAAGGAGATTAATGTTCAAATTGAGGCTGAAGAATGGGAGAAGTCATTTAATTTAACCCACAGTTTATCAACAGCAGTTAAAGCACAGGAAACAAGCTATAAGCTCCTTTCAAGGTGGTACTGGAGTCCAATAGCACTACAGCGTATATACCCAG
The DNA here is from genome assembly GCA_028564925.1 of Lithobates sylvaticus. Taxonomy (NCBI): domain Eukaryota; kingdom Metazoa; phylum Chordata; class Amphibia; order Anura; family Ranidae; genus Lithobates; species Lithobates sylvaticus. Next base: position 286,481,149 of record CM053026.1, read on the forward strand.
ATAAATCAGACATATGCTGGCGCTGCCATAGGGATAGGGGCTCCCTACTCCATATATGGTGGGAATGCCCCCAAATTCATCGTTTTTGGGAAGAGGTTACACAAAAGTATACTATAATTACAGGGGAGGTAATACTTAACACGCCTCAAGTCACTCTCCTCTCTATCTTACCAGGAACATATAAAAACATAAAAAAAAGCCTTCTTTGTCACTGGTTGACAGCAGCAAGACTGGTGATACCGAGGCATTCAACTCAACCCCCGCTTATAACGGAATGGGCTATAGAAATGGATAATATAGAAAGATTAGAAAAACTTTTAGCATATGAATTAGACACACAGGAGGAATGTAAGCGGATATGGGCCCCTTGGAGGATTCATAGAGAAACACAAAGAAATTAAATTGTATGATATGGATCGAGGCAATAGTGGCTGGAGCTTTAGCGCAAGGAAGGAGAGAGGGGGGGGTGACTGGGGGGGGGGGGAGGAGGGAGCGGGGAGAGAGGGAATGTTTATGAGTAAACTAGTGGAATCTTTTTCTCCCCCCCTTTTCTTTTTTTTTTTTTTTTTTTGTTGTGTGTGTTGGTTTATTATCTGTATTGTTATGTTTAGTGTAGTAATGTTAGTTATATGTAGTATGGTTAGGTATGTGTAAAGAAATTTAAAAGAAAACATGTTGGACTATCTAATCAACGCAACTTTTGAGCGATTATGTAACGGTTAAAAATGTTTCAGTTTGTATAATTAATGTACAATAAAATAAGATTGAAAATAAATCTCCAATAAGACATGGAATAATACACAAAATGAAGTTTCTTTTAAATGTAGCATCTCTAGCTTAAATAAAAATATATCCATTATTGTGGAAGGAGTATATTTTAGTGCTACGCAAATGTAAATCACATGTGTCTCTGAAATATTTTCTATGTTTGCTATGTGGAATGGTTTGCATGAACAAAAACTGGAAACATTTAAAAGTGCTATGCGATAGAAGATCAGCCAAAAATCTTTTTTGTTGTTTGTTTGGAGAGAGTGGGGAAGAGTAGACAGCGCTTCCAGGGTTTAATCTGTCTTCTGTATCCTCATTAGATATATTCCCTCTTGCAGCCCTGGTAGAGGATAAACAATTGTTTATGTGACTGTCAAAGATAGAACTTAGGGGATGGGAGTTGATGGAGCAGAGGCCTTACCCCTGCCCCACCTCCCCAACATCATCTCCTTTCCCCCCTGCCCCCCTCCCACACGTTTTCATTAATATTTTACCCCCCTGCCATGTTGCTACAGTTTTTCCAATCTTGAATGGAGTCGTGATCTGTATTTCTTGAGCTTTCCCCCTATTCCTTCAATCCAGTTATTACAATGTACATGGTTCCTGTCTTTACAATGTTCCTTCCCAGTTGATTCTTATTTCTGTATGCACCGCTTTGCCCTGAAATGGTTTTGTACTACTGTAAAGCTGAGATTTAACCTTTACTCCCATCCAGGATTTTTTATTGTATGTGCATAAGGTAATATATAATTGTAAAAGAAGGTAGAACTTACCGTTCCCCCGTTATCTCTCTGGAACAGAAAAGAAGGAAAAATTCAACAGTGCTATACAAATGGGTACACAGCAATATAATCTTGACAGAGTTTTTTTAAGGGGGCAAATATTTAACAAATGCAATCTAATCTAGGCTGGGTGGATCAAAATAAAGGCACTAGCAGTATAAGACACAACAGAGATGGAGGGTGAAGAAGAAGAATTCCACTGCTTTGCCTTTTAAAGCCCAATTGCAGGATTACATTAAAGTAATTGTAAAGTCTAGTTTTTTTTTTTTTTAATAAAAAACATGTTCAACTTACCTCCTATGTGCAGTTGGTTTTGCACAGAGCAGCCTGGATCCTCCTCTTCTCGGGTCCCTCTTCGCTGCTCCTGTCCCCTCCCTACTATTGAGTGCCCCCACAGCAAGCAGCTTGCTATGGGGGCACCCAAGCCGAGTTACGGCTCTGAGTGTCCATTCAGACACAGAGCCCAGACCCGGCCCCAGCCCCCTCTCTCCCCAGATTGGCTAACTGACTTTGATTGACAGCCGCGGGATCCAATGCCACCGCTGCTGTGTCTCAGCCAATCAGGAGGAGTGTCCCGGACAGCTAAGATACTTGTGGACATTGCTGGAGAGAGATGGGGCTCAGGTAAGTAATTGGAGGGTTAGGCTGCTACACAGAGAAGGTTTTTTATCTTAATGCATAGAATACATTAAGATAAAAAAAAACTTCTGCCTTTACTACTCCTTTAATTCCCCTTCCATACCGCCCTCCCACCCTCCTATTACTAATCGCTTAATGAAAAAAAGCCCATATCACTTACCTAATGCCACGGTCACATGATCCTGCTGGACTGAGTCTTTTTCATCTTCTTTTACTGCCTGCTGGACATGGACAATTCCTATTGGAAATGGCAAGGACCTCTCAGACATACACAGGGAAGGTGAGGGGACCAGAGGTAATAAGCAGTGTACATTGACTGATCCCCAATGCAGGAAATCACTATTGCCATAGAAGAAACTGGGATTTTCAGTGAGGACACCACAAGATAGGCTTTGAAGATGTGTTTGGCAGGAACTATATAGAGTAAGGTAAGCATGTAAAGCCAATAAATAAATCTTATATAACCTTTAACAGGTCAATGTAATTTCAAGTCAAGAATATTTAAAACATTTTCATTATAGTAATACATAATGGTCCTGCACAAAGGGCTTTGTTTAGGTATTTCCTGTTAAGGTTGACATCACTCTGTCCCCATGGGAGAGCTTGGATGGGGAGCACCACCATCAGAACAAGATCCACTGTCAGCAAAAGCTGCTTGGCAATGTAGCTACTGGCTCCATGTCCAGACCTGTGATTACAGTGCCTAGCCAAGAGAAGTCTTTCAGCCCCACCTTGGTGTGCAACTTTCAGATGTTTCGTGAGTCAAGAGCCACAAAGCAAGTTGATGGTGGAAAATTTCAATTTGCTAATGCTGTGATCGAAAGGTCTAGTTAGGGAACAATTAGATGTATAATGCTTAGCATCTGCCACTGACTTGTCAATTCTAATTGATGTCCCAGTTGGGAAGCATGGTTAATCAACAGTGCTGAGATGAAACAAAGAATGAAAAATTGTGCAAATAAGTATTTTATTAAACAAATGGTAATTGCTTATATTACACAGTGCTTTAGTAAACATAATCCAGTTACAGTTTACATCAACTTTATTTTCCCAATAAGCATAATATAGCAGTACTTTTAAAATCTGCTGCATCTCCCACACTTTTACTGATATATATGTTTTATTTTTTTTTCCAAAAACCTTAGCACCTATTATTCTTTCTAGCCACTGATGTATGCCTTCTGCAGAAGGACAGAGATGTCTTGAGATGTCTTTGATATGCAGATTGGGATTGGCATCCTGGCCTCACTTTCTCTATACTCTGGGAGAGGCAAGATAGTGGCATTACTAGGTCTCAGGGACCAGTTTTTGCTGACTGATAATGCACCAGTGAGTTGCTTATAAAATAATAGTTTTATGGCAGTTTCTGTTAACATTGACCATGAAAAGGGTTAATGATTTCTCATGTAAAGGCAGAGTGCATTTCCTACAAACTCCAAACTCCTGTAATGCTCCTGTTCTGTGAACTCCTGTAATGCTACTGTTCCTGGGTAAAGGAAATGTAGTAGGACAATGCGAATGTATGAGATTTCATGCTTATACAAGCAGCTAGCCTTCCCTTCATGTCCAGGAAGGGGAAAAACAGGTATTAGAACATAAGGTTGGTATTAGAGTGAGTGTTATATTAACACTACAGTCTTTTTGGATACACAGACCATACTGTGGACAAATGGCACTGTGGGTTCACAAAGAGATACCTTTTTTTTAATATTTATGAGTACTTCATGGCTGCAGTTCTGTTTTAAATCCACTTACTAAACACCATTGCTGTTATCAAACACATTGGGGCCATCAACACCACCAGTGGTTGTCATGATATTTATTTTATACCAAAAAGTAGTGGAGTGGAGATTCACCTTTAGAAACCCCCTCTTCCTGTAAGACCAGCAGGTCCAGTACTACAGTAGAATGCTCTCAGGCCTTAATACACAAGACTATAGTATATACTTTTGCTGTAGAATGTCACAAGTGGACCCAGGGTAGAAGAGAGTAAGCATACCATACAGCTATGGTAGAAACAAGATGGAAGACACTCTGGTGGAGCAAAAGTCCAGGTAGGCAGCAGACAGTGAAGGTATTCCTGGTCATGTAACATAGGTCAGAGCTGGCAAAAAGTAGCAGTATCTGAGTATTTAGCAAAGGTCAGGGCAGGCAGTAAGGGTATATGTGTACAAAGTACATAGTCAGCAACAGGAACAAATAAACAGAGCAGTCAGGTGCACTTGATCAGCAGGAAACATATTTACAATCACAGAGACACAGACTGATGAGCTTTAAATAGGGTGCCTCCTGCGTCATGACCAATCCCAGAGATAGGGCATGTGGCAACACTCACTACCTCGTAGCTGACAAGGAATAGTACAGGACTGCTCATAAGGGTTAGAAAGCTACATCCTGTTGCCCAGCAACAGGTAAGTATGCAGGCTGCCTGAAATTGTGATAATGGTTTACTGGAGTTCCAAAGCCTAATACACCCGACCAGTTTTCCCATCGGAATAAACTCAGAAGGTTTTTCCGACGGAGTTCCGCTGAAACTGTCTTGCCTACACACCATCACAACAAAGTCCGACCATCTAGAACGCAGTGACATACAACGCGTACGACGGGACTAGAAAAAGGAAGTTCAATAGCCAGTAGCCAATAGCTGCCGTCTCATACTTGCTTCAGAGCATGCGTAATTTTTGGTCCGTCGGAACAGCATACAGACGAGCGGTTTTCCCGATAAGGATTGATTCCATCTGAAATATTTAAAACATGTTCTATTTCTAGGTCCATCAGAATTTTCGAAAAAAAAAAGTCTGATGAGGCACAAACACGATCGGAATATCTGATGAAAAGATTCCGTCAGACTTTTTCTGTCGGACATTCCGTTCGCGTGTACGCGGCATTAGAAATACTGTAGCTTTGAAAACCTTCCTAGACCGATACATACATTACTTTGTTTCAAATCTGTTCTTGAATTTTTTTTTAATTGTTGCATGATGTGTGGCTGTTTGTGATCTGTTAGAATGCTTCATTTTGTCAGACCGCTTCTATTTATGTGATATCTTGATTCAACTGGTCTGGCAGTAATCAGGCCTGGGTGTGGCAAGTGGAATTTAACTCAGCTTTCCAAAAAATTGTGGTTGATCACAGATCAACCATGATTCAGCATGGGAGAGGGCAATTACTTTTTCATAGCCAGGCAGGTTTGAAGAGCTTTTTTCCCTTAACCACTTAAGCCCCGGACCAATTTGCAGCCAAAGGACCAGGCCCCTTTTTGCGACTCGGCACTGCATCGCTTTAACTGACAATTGCGCGGTCATGCGACGTGGCTCCGGAACAAAATTGGCATCCCTTTTTTCCCACAAATAGAGATTTCTTTTGGTGGTATTTGATCACCTCTGCGGTTTATATATTTTTTGCGCTATAAACAATAATAATAAACAAATAATAATAATAAATATCCCCAAAAAATATATAAAAACATTTTTTTCCCTCAGTTTAGGCCGATACGTATTCTTCTACATATTTTTGGTAAAAAAAAATCGCAATTAGCGATTATTGATTGGTTTGCGCAAAAGTTTACAAAATAGGGGATATTTTTATAGCATTTTTATAAAAAAAATTTTTTTACTAGTAATGGCGGTGATCAGCGCTTTTTATTGTGACTGCGACATTATGGCGGACACATCGGACATTTTTGACACATTTTTGGGACCATTGTCATTTATACAGCAATCAGTGCTGTATGCTGTATGGTGAATGCACTGATTCCTGTGTAAATGACACTGGCAGTGAAGGGGTTAACCACTAGGGGGCGGGGAGGGGTTAAGTGTGACCTGTGTGTGTTTTTTTACTGTAGAGGGGCGTGGCTTGGCGTGTGACATCACTGATCGTCTTTCCCTATGATAGGGAACAGACGATCAGTGACAGTCTCACTAGGAAGCACGGGGAGAGGTTTGTTTACACATACCTCTCCCCGTTCTTCAGCTCTGTGACCCGATCGCGGGACACCAGCGGCGATCGGGTCCACGGGTCCCGCGGCCACGGTCACGGAGCTCAGGACCGGGTCACGCGCGACCCACGGCTGGGCTCTTAAAGTGCAACGTACCTGTACGTTGATGTGCCCAGCTGTGCCATTCTGCCGACGTAAATGAGGCGGTCTTTAAGTGGTTAATAAATGAAATAATAATTTAAAACCTGCATCTTGGATTTACTTGGGTTATCTTTGTGTAATATTAAAATGTGTTTGATGATCTGAATCATTTACTGTAGGTGTGAGAAATATGCAAAAAAAACAGGAAGGGGGGAAATACTTTTCCACTAAACTGTATATTCCACCATCTTTAGCCAACAATGTCACCTCTATTCCCCCAATCCCTCCTTTTCTAAGCAGGTTTCCAAACTCAGAAAGGTTGGCTGATTCTGTACAAAAAAGAGCAATAGGCAGTATGTCCCTCCACCACCACCAAAAATCATTTATTTTATTGATTTTCATGACAGAGTTCAATAGACAGGGGTAATTTTGGGTGCAGCTGTGAAGAGTACATTTATTTAGGGAACTTTTGTATCAAAACTAATTTGTAGATTTTATTTCAAACAATTCTCAATTTTTATACTGAACATTTCAGCTATTCACTGTTTGTAGTGTGAAACGCGTCACTCTTCTGTCCGTTCTGCTGTGGCATATATTGTTGATTTTTCACGCAAGAAAGGCGAAAATAATTTTTTGAGTGCGGCTGTCCAGGATTTTTCTCATACTTCATAGCTTCTTACTTCAGCTTGTTCAATTAAGCTTTGCCAAATAAAACCTGGAAGCTGACTAGTTTCTATGTAGAGCTGCACCCAATTTTGCACTCTCCAGTTTTACACCCCATTGCAGTTCAGTTATTTCTAGCCTACTCTTAATATTTAAATGATCTATAGTTTGTAATTTTTATTTGTAAGCACACACATTTACCAGTTTGAATTCTGTGACACATGTCCTGTGAGTAGGCACTGCTGTGTCACAGAATTCCCACGGCCTGCCTTCTGAACTACAGAGGTGCTGAGTGGAGGAGTTTCAGTGTCTTTGACAGCGCGGTGAGGTATGAGTGCCTGTGTAGTCTTCAGATGGTAGCAGTAATGCACTTATATAGGCCACTTGGTGTCAGTTTTAATGGTAAATGCGCGCATGCCTATGTGCACCAGCATGCCTGTGCATATGCGTACACCTCTGAACTTCAGCTGCACTATGGCCAGCACGTTCCTGACAACAGGAATCATTTCTTGCAGGTAGGGATGAGCCGAACACCCCCCGTTCGGCTCGCACCAGAACCCGCGAACGGACCTAAAGTCCGTGCGAGCTTTAGAACCCTATTAGTTATAATGGATGCGAACGTTCGAAATTAAAAGTGCTCATTTTAAAGGCTAATATGCATGTTAATGTCATAAAAAGTGTTTGGGGACCTGGGTCCTGCCCCAGGGGACATGTATCAATGCAAAATTTTTTTTTAAAAACGGCCGTTTTTTCAGGAGCAGTGATTTTAATAATGCTTAAATTGAAACAATAAAAGTGTAATATTCCTTTAAATTTCGTACCTGGGGGGTGTCTATAGTATGCCTGTAAAGGGGCGCATGTTTCCCGTGTTTAGAACTGTCTCTGCGCAAAGTGTCATTTTTGAAAGTAAAAAAGCTATTTAAAATCACTCGCGGCTAATGTTAATTCATGGCTCCCGTAACACAGAGAACAGTGATTCATTGAAACTCATTCATAAAAAAAAGTCATTGATAAAAAATAAAAAAAATGAAAAAAAAAAAAGCGTAGGGGTCCCCCCAAATTCAATAACCAGGCCCTTCAGGTCTGGGATGGATATTAAGGGAAACCCCAGCCAAAAAAAAAAAAAAAAATGGCCTAGGGTCCCCCTCAAAATCCATACCAGACCCTTGAGGTCTGGTATGGATTTTAAGGGGAACCCTAGCCAAAAAAAATGGCGTGGGGTCCCCCTCAAAATCCATACCAGACCCTTATCCGAGCACGCAACCTGGCAGGCCGCAGGAAAAGAGGGGGGGACGAGAGCGGCCCCCCCTCTCGCCTGAACCGTACCAGGCCACATGCCCTCAACATTGGGAGGATGCTTTGGGGGTCTAAGACCCCTAAAGCACCTTGTCCCCATGTTGATGAGGACAAGGGCCTCTTCCCCACAACCGTGCCCGGTGGTTGTGGGGGTCTGCGGCGGGGGGCTTATCGGAATCCGGAAGCCCCCTTTAACAAGGGGACCCCCAGATCCCGCCCCCCCCGTGTGAAATGGTAAGGGGGTACAAAAGTACCCCTACCATTTCACCAAAAAAGTGGCAAAAATGGTAAAAATGACAGGAGACAGTCTTTGACAATTCCTTTATTAAAATCTTCTTTCTTCTTTCTTCATCCTTCGGTTTCTTCATCTTCTCCTTCCTTCATCTTCTTCCATCTTCTTCTTCCATTTTCTTCTTCCTCCGATCCGCTTCTTCTTGCGCTGGTCTTCTCGTCCTTCTCGTCCGGCATCTTCTTCCGTCGGCGTCGGTGTCGGTGTCTTCTTGGGCCGCGCCGCGCAATGGGAGGCTCCCGCTGTGTGAGGCTCCGCTCCATCTGACAGGTCTTTTAAAACGGAGGGCACCTGGTGACCCCGCCCCCCTCTGACGTCATGGGGAAAGCCATCATAGAATTCCCCATGACGTCCCTGTGCGTCAGAGGGGGCGGGGTCACCAGGTGCCCTCCATTATAAAAGACCTGTCAGACGGAGCGGAGCCTCACACAGCGGGAGCCTCCCATTGCGCGGAGCGGCCCAAGAAGAGACAGAGACACCGACACCGACGCCGACGCTGACGGAAGAAGATGCCGGACGAGAAGGACGAGAAGACCAGCGCAAGAAGAAGCGGATCGGAGGAAGAAGAAAATGGAAGAAGAAGATGGAAGAAGATGAAGGAAGGAGAAGATGAAGAAACCAAAGGATGAAGAAAGAAGAAAGAAGATTTTAATAAAGGAATTGTCAAAGACCGTCTCCTGTCATTTTTACAATTTTTGCCACTTTTTTGGTGAAATGGTAGGGGTACTTTTGTACCCCCTTACCATTTCACACAGGGGGGGGGGGCGGGATCTGGGGGTCCCCTTGTTAAAGGGGGCTTCCAGATTCCGATAAGCCCCCCGCCCGCAGACCCCCACAACCACCGGGCACGGTTGTGGGGAAGAGGCCCTTGTCCTCATCAACATGGGGACAAGGTGCTTTAGGGGTCTTAGACCCCCAAAGCATCCTCCCAATGTTGAGGGCATGTGGCCTGGTACGGTTCAGGCGAGAGGGGGGGCCGCTCTCGTCCCCCCCTCTTTTCCTGCGGCCTGCCAGGTTGCGTGCTCGGATAAGGGTCTGGTATGGATTTTGAGGGGGACCCCACGCCATTTTTTTGGCTAGGGTTCCCCTTTAAAATCCATACCAGACCCCAAGGGTCTGGTATGGATTTTGAGGGGGACCCTAGGCCATTTTTTTTTTGGCTGGGGTTCCCCTTAATATCCATCCCAGACCTGAAGGGCCTGGTTATTGAATTTGGGGGGACCCTACGCTTTTTTTTTGTTTTTTATTAATGAATGACAGTTCTCTGTGTTACAGGAGCCATCAATTCATTAGCCGCGAGTGATTTTAAATAGCTTTTTTCCTGCAAAAATGACACTTTTTTGCAGGGAAAGTTCTAAGCACAGGAAACCTGCCCCCTTCACAGGCCACCTATAGACACCCCCCAGATGTGATACTGCAATGCTGTTCTAACAGCATGCACACACATATCCCCAGAAATAAAGCACATATTGTCAGCAGCACACTAACACGCTGACACGCTGACACTGACTGAAACATAATATGCGAGGCCGCCGGCGCGGCGGCCTCTTATACCGTGGGGCATGTACTAAAGCCCCTGAGCTATAATTGGCTACAGGCATCCTGCCTGTAGCCAATTATGGCTCTCCTCACTGCCAGCGCTGTGATTGGCCAAGCATGCGGGGTCACAGTGCATGCTTGGCCAATCATCAGCCAGCATTGCACTGTGCGGGCCGCAATGCATTGCGGGGCCGCTCGCATCACACGAATTTGATGCGAGCGGCCCCAATAGTTCTGGGCTCGCCGAGCGAGCGAACACCCGGTGCTCGATTCGAACATGGGTTCGAATCGAACACCGGGCTCATCCTTACTTGCAGGCAGCAAGGCACAATGGGATATATATTCCTTTGAAATCAAAAGTAAACAGCAGAGGAGAAACTGCAAAGCATGCAGGGTGTGACAGACTCACTCGAGACAGAGGCTTTTGGAGGGGACTGCAGGCTAGCCTCTTGCCTACTGACTATGAGCCCTGACTTTTAAGGAAACACTACTGTTTGCTAGGTGTATGCCTGGGGAACCCTTGGAGTAATGTTACTTTGGATTCAAGGCCCTGTCTCCCCAAGACTCAGACTCTAGGACTTTAGGCCTGGGATCCATGTTAAGGGCCTAGATGCCACCTTTCCAGCAATGACTGCTCTACACTGTGGGACTCATAGCAAATGTTGATGTCATAAGCAAGCCACTTGTCTGGGGTTGCCTGCTATTATGTGTTTATTGTAAGTAGGTCTAGTGTGCCTCTTAAGGGTCTTTCACTCATTGTTAATTGTGCTAATTAACTCACATATTGTCTGTCTGCTAGCAAACCATGGTGGGTTGTGTTTATACTTGTAATAATGTGTATTGAACAGTACACTGTATTCAGTATTGTAGGGTCGGGAAGTCTGACCTGGAAGGAGACCTCTGAGTCATCCAGGTGGCTAATTAATGTAATGTTTATCGTATATGTTGGTTGTTGTAATTATATTCCTGTGTACAGGTTGAATTGTTAGGATAATATTACCGGAGGGGGGAAGTCCTCCTGTGGGGTATATATTCTGTGGAAGTTTGTTCAATAACAGGGAGTTCCAGTTTTGCAGCCAAACGAGTCTTGCCTAGTTCTTGGTTGCAATATGCAGTTATAATATCTGATATCTATGTTCACACTGGAGGGAGCTGTAAACTGATGGAAGCACTTAAGTGGAGTGTGCGACGGTTCACGGTTCACACAGGGAATCCAGGAAATTGTGGCAAGAGATAGCCAGCAGACAGGCACAAATGACAACATGAAAGGGGATTTTTCATAAAAACATATCGGATTGTCCAAAATAACTATTGTTTGTATCGCTTTTACAATGCTGATGTTTTAGAATGAAAGTGTATGCAGTGACTATAGAACTGATTTATGAAAAAAGGTAGATCTGTGCAATGCTCATATGTAAACGCAGTCCACATTTTAAAAGTAGTAATCAAAACAGTAAAATGCACATATGAGGGTTGTCTTGTACCTGGTAAATATACAGGTAAAGGGTCTGGTAAGGGTTTGATCAATAAGAGGAATGCAAAAAGATTTGTATATCATAAAAAGTGGCAGGGCAAGAGGGGTAAAAAAACAAAACAGGGTGACTCCTTAGAGTTTAGGGTGAATTAATGTGGTTGCACGCTCGTTGCCCCCACAGCATTGTGCATGTATTTTGGGGATGTGGCCATTCCAAATAAGCAAATCCACTCACTAAAAATGCATACAACTCTCAATGTACTGTATCACACCAGTAAACTACAAGTACTTGGATGCATTGGAGGATCCAAACATAATGGATGAGCACACGGAACAATACAAACAAGGCATGTGCTTAGGTTCCAATATGTCTTTATTAATAAACATTAAAATACATCCCCGTTTCTTCTAGTTTTTAAATGTTCTAAAGGAACTGATTGGGATTTCCAATGATATGCAATTAACCAGTGAATTGCAACACAGATTAATTAACAACATCAACCTTATGGGAAAAAATATTTCATACAATTCAGAACACCATCCATTTATATAATAAAAAATGGGATCCGTGGTATAAACATTCCATATCCTTTTTTAATCCATCCTGAGAATGTCTACACATAAAGCACCAGTATACTCGTAATAATGTATTATATACCATAATCAAAATGTTTGTACCATAACTAAGACTACCAACTCAATCATTTGTATCTTACAATGTTACATAAGTAAAATTTGTTATTACTGTCAATGTTTCGACATATTTTTGTACTCTTTTTGTACCACCTTTTGCACCTAATAAAATAGTTTGTAAACAAAAAAAAATACATCCCCGTTTCTTACAGTGGCTTGTCCTTGTGTACATTCACCATAGTACCTGAAAGCCTAGTTCTGTAGCTAAAAAGATAATCTGGGCAGCATTTATTTAGTTTCCTTACAAACCAAAACTAAGAATAACTAGAAAATCATTGCAACTGCAATCCCAAGTGTAAATTAAACACTTATGCAAGGTATAAGCATTCAGGTTGTTAAAATGTACTTGTTCACTTCCTAATGCAGTCGTTTGATATATTATTGAACACATTTACCGTCTGTCCTAATAACACTGACCACTGCATAACATATGCGCTACAAATTGTGTTTTTCCTCATGGGGCTGTTTTTTGTTCTGTTGGTTGCTTAAAAGCTGTTTTTGGACCCTTTCCAACAAACCTGCACAAACTGTGTTTAAAAAACCTCTTGAAGTTTACCCTATGCAATGCAATAGCCATCTGTTTCAAGTTTGCTGTTTAAAAAAAAATAAAAAATAAAATAAAAAGTTTTATTTCCTGTTTTCCAGTCTCAGCCACATTTTTTTCAAAGATAATCAAGAGACAATCAAATCAGTCATAGCACCCATTTCAAGGTTCGGCGTTCGAGAGATGAGCAGATTGAAAGAAAGTGAAAATTGTAAGACTTCTCTTAATTAAAAAAAAAAAAAAAAGAAGAAACAGAGCCAAAGCTTTTATGTTCTGAAGCTTGAAGAAAATGTAGGGCAAACTCTGTTTGAGTCTGGCGACCCCTGCTGGGCCAGACATACGTTTAACAGTCCTTTGCTTTTTCTCTTCAGTTTTTTTCCTTTTGTATCCCCTCTCTACTTATGCCTGCTTTAGATATCTCTGAACATATTTTCACATCTGCTTGTTTTGTTCCAAACTCTCTGTAGAAAGAAAAATACATAATCTGCCTTTCTCAAAATTCCAAAGTACCCTTCTTGCCTAATTGTGTTGCATCAGGAACAGAAGAATAGGTTGCCAAATAAAGTACATAATATACAGTAACATAAAGTTATGAATCTTTAACCACTTCCCTACAGGCCTATAGTCATATGACATCCGCAGGAGCACTCTGCCATCCTGGGCGGGCGTCATATGATGTCCTCTGCTTCTTGCCGTCTCTGGCGATTGGGGATGAGGCGTGTCCCCCGGGACACAGCCCATCCCAGATCAGTGTAAAGAGCCAATAAAAATTGTCTCTTTACCACGTGACCGGCTGTGTCCAATCACTCCCAGTCGCATGCACTGTCCTCATGCACGGGGCTCGTGCCTGCCCCTAGGGGCGCGTAGAGCGGCGATCGGGGACGAGGCTTGTTACCCTGACACAGCCCATCCCCGATCATGGTAAAGAGCCAATTTAATTGGTACTCGGGTACTCTGATAGGCTGGTGACAGGTACATTGATGGGCGCTGGTAGGCTGCATTGATGGGAGCTGGCGAGGCTGCATTTGATAGACGCTGGCGAGGCTGCATTTGATAGGCGCTGGCGAGACTGCATTTGATGGGCACTGGTGGGTTGCATTTCATGGGTGTTTTATTAAAAAGGTGGGGTATACATGGGCAGGGCAAAGTGGGTGGAGTCAGGGGTGGAGTCAAGGGGGGCGGCAAAATTAGGTTTAGCCTAGGGTGTCAAAAATCCTTGCAACAGCCCTGGTGACAGGTCCTCTTTATTAGGGTGGGGTGGAATCAGTGTGATTGGTGTACACTGTAAGCAGTAACGAGCAGTTAATGCAATCTCCTCCTCACACACAATCAGTGTGTGAGGAGGAGAACCCGGGAACAGCTCGTTACCGCGGTTTGTTGACATTCTGTGACCGGCTGTGTCCAATCACTGTTGCAAGGATTTTTGACACCCTAGCTAAACCTAATTTTGCCGCCCCCCTTGACACCACCCCCTTTGCCCTGCCCATGTATACCCCACCTTTTTAATGAAGCACCCATCAAATGCAACCCACCAGCGCCCATAAAATACAGCCTCACCAGTGCCTATCAAATTTAGCCTCACCAGCTCCCATCAATGCAGCCTACCAGCGCCCATCAATGCAGCCTCACCAGCATCCATCAATGTACCTGTCACCAGCCCATCAGAGTACCCGAGTACCTGTCACCAGCCCATCAGAGTACCCAAGTACCTCTCATAACCCATCAGAGTACCTGTCACCATCCCATCAGAGTAGCCGAGTACGTGTCACCAGTCCATCAGAGAACCTGAGTACCTGTCACCAGCCCATCAGATTACCAGAGTACCTGTCACCAGCCCATCAGAGTACCCAAGTACCGAGTACTATCTGCAGCCCATCAGATTACCTGAGTACCTGTCGACGGCCCATCAGAGTACCTGTCACCAGTACCTGTCACCAGCCCATCAGATTACCCGAGCACCTGTCTCCAGCCCATCAGATTACCGAGTACTTATCTGCAGCCCATTCCCCATAGAATATACCTTGGGGTGTTTGCTTTCCAAAATGGAGTCATTTTGTGGGTAATTCCACTATCCTGGTTCTCCAGGACCTTCAAAAGTGTGATAGGAAGGAATGAAATTATGTGTGTAATTTATGCTCCTAGAACGCCTGAAGGCACTACTTCAATGTTGGACCTCTCTATGTGGCCAGGCTGTGTAAAAGTCTCACACATGTGGTATCGCATGGTAAAGTGATAAAGTCTCACACATGTGGAGGAGTAGCAGAATGTATTTTGGGGTGTAATTTTTGCTATGTACATGCTGTGTGTTAGAAATATCATATAAATTGATAACTTTGTGTAAAAAAAAATAAGTTTTCATTTTCTTTCCACATTTTCTGAAGACTTGTGGAAAAAAAATTAACCGTTCAAAAGACAATATACTTTGGTGTGTTTGCTTTCCAAAATGGGATCATTTTGAGGGTACTTCCATTGTCCTGGTCAGTGGCGGTGCGTCCATTAAGGGTGCACAGGTGCCGCCCCACTCTCTCCAGCAACCCCCCTCTATGACTAATAGATAGATTCATCCATTGCATGAATCTATCCATGGCCGCCGCCACCTCCTATTTAGGCGTCTTTTTGGATGCCGGGCGATTGAATTACAGCGGGGGTGGGGGTGTTTTTGAAGCACCTGATTAGAGCCATAGGCTCTAATAGGCTTAAAAAAAGGTGAACCCGTGTCTCAAAGCATTGCGCTACGAGTCCACCCAGGTGTGTTAGAAAAGCAAAGGAATATTCGCTTTTCTAACACTGTTACCCATTACCTGATTGACTGAAAGGAAAGACACTGCGATTGGACGCCTATCAGGAAGAGGGGAGGAGACGCATTGAGGACACAGGAGCTGCTGTCTGACTCGCTGCAAGGTCCCACCACTCAGCGTTACCCGGGTGCCTGACCCGCCACCGAGACAGGGTAAGGGCCAGGCAGAAGGCGATCGGGCAGGGGGATCACAGTGGCAGAATTCTATGGGGCACAGTGGCACTATTTGATGGGCACAGTGGCAGCATTTGATGGGGCACAGTGGCACTATTTGATAGGCACAGTGGCAGCATTTGATGGACACAGTGGCTGCATTTGATGGCACATTGGCTGCATTTGATGGGAACAGTGGTTGCGTTTGATGGGCAGTGGCTGCGTTTGATGGCAGTGGCTGCAATTGATGGGCACAGTGGCTGCATTTGATGGCACAGTGACTGCGTTTGTGGGCACAGTGGCTGCGTTTGATGGGCACAGTGGCTGCGTTTGATGGCACAATGGCTGCGTTTGATGGCATAGTGGCTGCAATTGATGGCACAGTGGCTGTGTTTGATGGCACAGTGGCTGCGTTTGATGGCACAATGGCTGAGTTTGATGGCACAGTGGCTGCAATTGATGGGCACAGTGGCTGCGTTTGATGGCACAGTGGCTGCAATTGGGGGGCACAGTGGCTGCGTTTGATGGACACAGTGGCTGCGTTTAATGGCACAGTGGCTGCGTTTGATGGCACAGTGGCTGCCATTGATGGGCACAGTGGCTGCATTTGATGGGCAAAGTGGCTGCATTTGATGTCACAGTGGCTGCGTTTGATGCACAGTGAGGCTGCAATTGATGTTTTTTTTCAGAATTTTTTAGTTTGTTTTCACCCCCCAAAAATGATTGACTGAAAGGAAAGACACTGCGATTGGACGCCTATCAGGAAGAGGGGAGGAGACGCATTGAGGACACAGGAGCTGCTGTCTGACTCGCTGCAAGGTCCCACCACTCAGCGTTACCCGGGTGCCTGACCCGCCACCGAGACAGGGTAAGGGCCAGGCAGAAGGCGATCGGGCAGGGGGATCACAGTGGCAGAATTCGATGGGGCACAGTGGCACTATTTGATGGGCACAGTGGCAGCATTTGATGGGGCACAGTGGCACTATTTGATAGGCACAGTGGCAGCATTTGATGGACAGTGGCTGCATTTGATGGCTGCATTTGATGGGAACAGTTGATGGGCACAGTGGCTGCGTTTGATGCACAGTGGCTGCAATTGATGGGCACAGTGGCTGCATTTGATGGCACAGTGGCGTTTGATGGGCACAGTGGCTGCGTTTGATGGCATAGTGGCTGCAATTGATGGGCACAGTGGCTGTGTTTGATGGCACAGTGGCTGCGTTTGATGGCACAATGGCTGAGTTTGATGGCACAGTGGCTGCAATTGATGGGCACAGTGGCTGCGTTTGATGGCACAGTGGCTGCAATTGGGGGGCACAGTGGCTGCGTTTGATGGACACAGTGGCTGCGTTTAATGGCACAGTGGCTGCGTTTGATGGCACAGTGGCTGCAATTGATGGGCACAGTGGCTGCATTTGATGGGCAAAGTGGCTGCATTTGATGTCACAGTGGCTGCGTTTGATGGCACAGTGAGGCTGCAATTGATGTTTTTTTTCAGAATTTTTTAGTTTGTTTTCACCCCCCAAAAATTTTGAGCACCAGTCGCCACTGGTCCTGGTGTGTAAGGGCCATCAAATGTGTAATAGGTTGTTAGGAAATGTTATGTGTAATTTATGCTCCTAGAATGCCTGAAGGTGCTCCCTGCATGTTGGACCTCTCTATGTGGCCAGGCTGTGTAAAAACTCACACATGTGGTATCGCCATACTCGGAACGAGTAGCAGAATGTATTTTGGGGTGTCATTTTGACTATGTACATGCTATGTATTAGATAAATCTTATAAATTGACCACTTTCTGTAAAAAAAAAAGCACTTTTGATTTTTCATGTTCGTGTCCCATAGACTTTAAAGCCCCATACACACGGTCGGATTTTTGCATGGATTCTGTCCGATCGGACAATGTTGTTGAAAAATCAGACCGTGTGTATGCACCATCGGACAGTGTACGTCGGATTGTCCGACGGACAAAGTCCTATCTCCTGCTGGATAGATTTGCCGACAACACGGTCCGATCACACCAAATCCGATCGTGTGTACGGTTGTCCGACCGGACAAAGTGCTACGCATGCTCAGATCACATTACAAGACCAAAGCTATTGGCTACTAGCCTCTACGTAGTCCCGTCGTAGGCAACAAACGTCACCACGTTCAAAATGATCGGATTTTTGTGTACGCAAAACCAACATCAGACAAAGTATGACGGACATGGTCCGACGGACCTGGTCCTCAGATAATCCGCGTGTGTATGGGGCTTAACAGTGTTCGCGTGTTTGCACAAATTTTTTGCCTGTTTGCAAGTTCTGGTGCGAACCGAACTGGGAGGTGTTGGGCTCATCCCTATTTGTGACTTGCTGAATGGGCAAATTAAATAGCCAGATTTGGCCAGTTCACCCACATGTGTGAATCTCTGGCTGCAGCAACTGGAAGTCATTCATTTACTAATATTTTTAAATGACAGCTCCCAGTGGCTAGTTTTAACCACTTTACCTCCAGAAAATGTACCCCCTTTTATGATCAGGCCATTTTTTGTGATATAGCACTGCATTAATTTAACTGACAATTGCACAGTCATTCAACACTGTACCCAGACAAAATATATGTAATTTTCTTCCCACAAATAGAGCTTTATTTTGGTGGTATTTGATCACAACTGCATTTTTTTTTTTTTTTGCGCTATAAACAAAAAAATACCAGCAATTTAGGAAAAAAAGAATTATATATATATATATATATATATATATATATATATATATATATATATATATATATTTATTACTACCTGCTATAAAACATATGCAAATTAAAGATATCAAATTTCTTCATAAATTTATCCCAATATGTGTTCTTCTACATATTTTTAATAAAAACATTGCAATAGGCGTATATTGATTGGTTTGCGCAAAAGTTATAGCGTCTACAAACTATGGTATACACACTGTCATTTTTTTTATACTAGTAATGGTGGCATTCAGCAACTAATAGCAGGACTACGATATTGTGGCACACAGTTGGGCACTGATACTTTGACACTTTGTGGGAACCAGTTACACTAATACAGTGATCTGTGCTAAACATATGCACTGCCCCTGTACTGATGACTTTGGCTGGGAAGAGGTTAAACATCTAGGTTAAACATCTAGGGCGATCAAAGGGTTAACTGTGTGCCTACATGACAACGAGTATAGGCGCATATGTTAAAATATCTCGATAAGTTCTTCCAATTGAATTGAGTATTTGGTATATACAATATATACATAGGTTACAAGTCCATAGATTGAAAAGCTCAGTCCATGTGGGAGGCGAAATCTATGAATGGATCCTGGGGTAAGCATACAGGGCAGCCTTCAAGGTAAAACTGAAACCGTGTTCAGGAACTGTGAAAAGAAACAAATAGGAGAGGCGCCTCTGGGTGCAATAGTTTTTTTAACAGGGATAACAATTTATTAATAGCTTAATAGTAAAACTCACATTTTTGTGATAAAATCAGGCATGGTATGCAAGTAAGGAAGTGGTATCTCCTGATGCTGTGCTGTGCCGTCGTTGAGCCTTGTTGAGAAAAGAGCGCACTTTGTAAAAAGATCCAAGTGCGCATGCTCGAGAAACGCATCCTACACCGATGACGGTATCCCCCTGAGCTAGCTGTCTTCTGCTTCTCAAGCCTCGTTCTGAGGCCGCCTTCCTGAGCCGACATTATCATCTATACGGAAGTTAACCAGAGCACAGAATGACACAGCACAGCACCAGGAGATACCACTTCCTTACTTGCATACCATGCCTGATTTTATCACAAAAATGTGAGTTTTACTATTGAGCTATTAATAAATTGTTATCCCTGTTAAAAAACTATTGCACCCAGAGGCGCCTCTCCATTTGTTTCTTTTAACTGTGTGCCTAGCCAGTGCTTCACTGTACTTTGTATGCTGCTTTTACTTAGGGAACTGATGGATTTTATTCCCTTTGCAGGGACAAGAAATCCATCCCTTCCCCCGTCAGAATGGAGATTTGCCTTGTTTACATAGAGTCTCTGCATAACAATCGGCGGTTGCCGGGGGACATCCAGTGCCCGGCACCCGTAGATCGACTTCTGCTGTGAATAATCACAGCAGAAGCGGCCCACCGGCAGCACGCCTGCGCACACTCTAGGCGGAAGTGCAGAATCACGTATATATATATATATATATATATATATATATATATATATATATATATATGTGATTTTGCACAGGAGGGCCGTCCTGTAGCAGTAATTCTGCTATAGAGCGGTCCTTAACTGGTTAAATTGTTAACAAGGCAGTGGGCATCCCTGGTGACATCATTGACTGAATATGGTCATGACCATATATGGTCAATGATGTCAGACAGCATCCCTGCCAATTTTTTAACATTCAGCAGCCTTGCAGGGAGATGGCATTCGTGATGGGAGAGGATCATTGCGCATGGGTTGTCATGTTTGTGTCGGCGAGTAGGCAGAACATTACTCATCATGACTGACAATGTATCTACATCACTAGATGTAATTGACTTTGGATTCTTATCAAGGGACATGTTTTTTTCTTTTTGTTGTTCTTTTTTTCAATTAACCGCTTACCACCTGCCCACAATAGATGGGCAGCACAGCCAGGCTAGGAGGCATACATGCGCACTAGTGCACCCCCTGAGGCTCGCAGCGGCACAATTCCGTCATGGTGCTAGGTACCCTGTGAGCTGTGGGGGAACTTGGTCAAAACAATCACAATATTACACTGTCAACAAAACAGCCATGAATGGCTTCACATGATATCACATGGTACCTGGGCCAATCACAGCACCCTGTACTTTGTGATTATCTGTAGCCAGTCACAGCATGTCAACAGTAAGCAAGCTGTCAAGCTATTTATGACAGTTAACTATTGCCTTATAACAGTGATCAGCAATGTTATAAGCAATAATAGTGTAAACATGTAAACAACCCCCCCCCCCCCCAAAGTAGTGCAGTGTCACTATGGTGACACTGAACTGCTCTGATGCAAGTAGTAAAAACAAAAACAAAAAAGAATAAAAAATGTTGTAAAAATGTAATATAAAATTATTATTTATTTACTTATTTTGCATACTGTTACCAGTCGGTATCCCTGATCATCACCACACCAGTCTTACGATGATGCTGTACTACACTGATGACAAAATTTTCAAAAAATAAAAAAACACAAATTATATTTAATTTCTTAATTTTCCAAGTGTCACAAAAAAGTACAACTTCAAAAAACTTGCCATGCCTCTTACTAAATACATTGGACTGTCTACTTTCCAAAAAGGGGTTATTTTGGGCGTATTTGTACTGTCCTGGCATTTTAGGGGCTCAAGAAATGAGATAGGCAGCCAGTACATCAGGATTGATCTATTTTCAAATATATACACCATTGTTTATATAACTTTCACACAGACTAATTTATATAATTTGTTTTTTTTTTACCAAAAAAATGTAGCAGAATACCTTTTGGCCTACGTTTATGAAGAAAGATTATTTGTTTGCAATTTTTTTTTTTACAGAAATTAGGAAAAACTTTTCTGTTTTTCTTTTAAAAATTTTCACAATTTTTTCATTTATATCACAAAAAAAAAGAAAAAACACAGTCGTGATCAAATACCACCAAAAGAAAGCTCCATTTGTGTGAAAAAAAATGTATAAAAATGTAATTTACAGTAAATACAGTGCTGCATGACCGTGCAATTGCCAGTTAAAGTAGCACAGTGCTCAATAGCAAAAAATGCCCTGGTCATGAAGGGGGTAAAACCTTCTCGAGGTCAAGTGATTAAATACTTTTTCAAAGTTGTGTGTTTTGTTCACTTTTTTTATTTTTTTTATGTGTGAATGAGGGGCACCATGTACACCATAATCATTCAGGTAGAGGGGCAGATATCTGGGGTTCAACATATACACATTCCCTGAATCCCCTTCCATCCATAAGACACGCAACTATTCCCAAAATATTCAAAATATAGACTTAAAGTTTTACTAAACCCACAACAGTAAAATCTGTTTATATATGCGATAAAGTGTGTTTGTCATACTCACTGTGGAACCTAAGGGGTTCATCTTTTGCATTGTGTAAAAAGGCTGTTCGATCCTGTCTTCTCTGATCCTCCCCTTCTTTCACTGTCTCCAATCCATTTGCTGATAGCACAGAGCCCTTGGAAGCACTCTGCACATGCTCAGTTTGGTGTGTATTGCTAAAAAGTTATTTTTTTATTTTTGGGAGGATGCATGTGATCAGCACAGAGCCAATCAGCACTGTCCAGACAGAGGGTCAGGAGTCATGCAGCCTCATAGGACAGTCAGAGGAGAATGAAAACTCCTCCTACAAGCTTTAACAAGTGGTCAGCCGGACACTGATAAAAGTCACAAGACTGATATCTACTGCTGATGAGAAAAGGTATTTAGCAGTTTACATTTACTAAAATAATTGCATTTCCATGTTCTGTGTACTGTGGGAGACCAGATATAGTGAATGCAGGGTCCTGGGTTTAGCATCAGGATAGTACCTAAGCACTTATAGAGCACTTTTAGAGACAAGGCAGGTGCAATAAACATTTAAAAATATGTAAGCAGCTTGGTTAGACTGCATATACAAAACGGAGAGGCAAGGCAGCTTTTATTTTGCTATAAAATTGAAAATGCATTATCTCATAATTTGTAGCTACAAATATTGTTTAGTGGAAGAACAATATGTAAGAAAAGCCCAGAAGACTTGCATCCTCGTGAGAATGTGCATGCTCATGATTGCAAGCAAAGGATCTCTGCAAGACGCATATTAGCATGCATATGTAAACTTATTAGTAATAAGAAGCTCATGCACAAGCACATGTGTATGCCTGGCACTGGCATTGGTGCCAAACAGCCTATTTAAGCTGTATTGTGACATGAACAGATTGTTGAGTGGTCTTCAGCTAGTTCCTGCTTTATCTGTGCCCCGCCCTGCTACATTTGCCTTCCCATGCATAACCCAGCTTGTCACTGACCTGTCTTTGGATTACTGCCTACCTGTTGTGACCTCGACTTGTAACCTGACTCCGTTTCTGCCTTACATTCGTGTAGCTTGCTGTCTGTCTGTGAGCTGACCCCATCTTGTATCCTAACTCTGCTTTTGCCTGGTGTTCCTGTACCTAGCTGTCTGGCTGTTGTTGACCTTTTTGGCTTGTGCCCTGGCTTTTCTCCTGTCTGTTGATTTAGGGCAGCGCAGTGAACAAAAAAAAGTGGGCGTTCAGTGCACTGAATCGTGCACCACACCGCCCCCTAGCTAGCCTGTTACATCAACCCTCGTGCCATTTGTGTCCTCACACCTCCTGTCATCACTACCAGGGGTGTTATACAAAAGGAAGCCCCCACTTCAGCTTAATCTTCACCAAGTACATGACAAGAAGTTTGATTAGGCCAGAATATAAGAGGCAGAGACGAGGCAGGTTTTATTTTGCAATAAATATAACATTTTATTATCTGGGAGTCAATAGGATACATGTGACCATGCTATCACCATTGGACAGGACACGTGGTGGTGCCACCAGCTCCAGTGGTATGTCCCATACTGCATCCTTCCCTGCCACCAGAACATTGGACCAGTATGATGTAAAAGATATGTAGCGTCCCTGTCCATGCCAGATAGATTAAGATGGTTGCTCTCTCCAGTCCTTTGCAAACTGCACTGCCCCTGAACAAATTCTCCTGTGCTGTTCTGCCTCTCTCTCTGAATGTTCCTCCTCTCCAATCTATGGTACCCTTAGAATTTCTATCATCTCATCATCCACCTCATCCACATCACTGGATCCAACTTGGTCAGTGCGGTTCAGCTCACTGCTTGCTGCTTGATGTCCCCTCCTTCTATGGTCCTGGATCTGGTGCTATCTTTTCCCCCTAAATATCTGAAATGGATAATGCTTGTGCATGACCATGATCATCCTCCTGCAGCAGATCAGTGATCATGTGATCAAATAATTATGCCTACCCTCACTACCGGTTTGTAGGGCTGTGGTGGGATTAGCAGAAGAGAAAAAATAGGAAAAAAGGGTCCATTAGCAGCAATTGCAAATAACTGGCTTTGTTGCTTTGCTACCTTCTCTGCATGCTGTGGCTGAAAGTGAGTTGCCAGCATTAACAGTATTAGATGATGTAGTGTAGACATAGAAGTTGGGAGTCACAGATGCCGGGAGGTAGAGAAGATATAATTCATAGAATTACTGCGCAGGTTAAGGAGAACAAAGGGCTAAAGTGAAGTGTACATATATGATATAAATTAAAAAGATTCCAGGAGGTAATCAATACGCATGTCATGTCAGTATCAGGCTATCTGTTTGTACCAGGCACTCATAACTTTGTACCTAAAAAACAGCTTATATGTTGAATGGTTGGCTATGGCAGTGGTCATCAACCCTGTCCTCTGGGCCTACTAACGGGCCAGGTTTTATGTATTACCTTGGGGAGGTGCAGACTAGAATACTGCATAGAATACTACAATCACTGAGCAGAAAATGATATCACCTGTGATGTATTTCAGTTATCTTGCAAACCTGGCCTGTTAGAGGGCCCTGAGGACAGGGTTGATGACCACTGGGCTACAGCAATCAGAGGAGCAGCAGCTTAGGATCATAACAAGGCCACCTTTCACTGTGTCTTCTTGTAGATCAACCTTCTAAAAAGAAAAACAGCCTTTAGGACTTTCTGAATTGGTCCAGCGCTAATATACACCTACTAGACCCTTTACATTGATATAGTGCCATTACCTTGTCATAGAGATGTTGTTACATGAATAAAGGATGTTTTACAATTGGTGTGTGGTTTTATTCACTGGGAAAGGTGACACACTGCAGCATAATACGGGGTATAGTTGATTAAAGAATTGTGGTCATACATCCTATATATTTTAGTGACAAATTTACTACTATGTTAGGGGCAATAGTGTGCATCTGAACACTTTGCAAAACCAGACACTCCAAACAATGGCTTCCCTATAACAACCATCCCATCTCTGGGGGACATTTTGTAAATGTTCAGCAGGTGGGATAAAACAGCAGCTCTAGCTGAAATACTTACCTCCTATCTGGTGCTGTCCCTTCCACAGTATCTCTTTGCCACAAGATGTCCAGTCTTCCAGGATGAATGATGCCTAGAAGATTGAAGAGATACTGTGAGTGCAAAACGTCAAGTCCTGTCTTGGTGACAACCATGGATTCCGCTATAGATACAATGGAGGAGTGAGTGTAGCCACCTTATAAATAAAGAGGAATATCTCAGATAAGTTTATACTGTTGTATGCAGTAATTGTAGACCATGTAATGTATTTCTAACCGCAGGAGGCCTTACCGTCTGCAATATGTACATTATTCAGTTTTCATGTTTGTCTCTGACTTCTTATAATAATAAAAACAGATTGAAAGTTAAATAAAGAGGAATAAAGCCAGAAAAAAAGTTTAGATAAAATTAAATGGAAAAACCGACATACTATATATAATTGATTTGCAAGATTTTTTGAAATTGAATGTTATTTAAAATTATTCTATTTCAAAATGCAGCTCTCCCATGTTTTTTTTATGGGCTAGTTTATACAGACATTTGGTATTAGAGCTTACCAAATACCCCATGGGTTTATTAGGCATTGACACACTTTTATGATTCGATTAGAATGTACTTGACAGGATTTTTGATGCACATTATTAGTTATGTTTTTTAGTACCTCTAGAAGTATAGAGAATCAACATCAGAAACTTTTTAAGTACTTCCCGAACATTACACGGGCATTCAAAAGCATTTCGGTCTTGTCTGAATAGTACTCCCCAGTGACTTCTATAACAAGCATCAGAGCGTGTCCACGAGTTTCAACACCTGCTGAACGTTTCTTGCATTGTCTAGCGATAGTTTCAAACACAACATGTGAACTAACACATTTCTATTACTTTTCCAAAAATTAGCAAAGCATTTTAGAAGCAGTTAAAAGGCTTTCAAATGCTTACCAAGCCTGCAATTGCCTGATATTAACCCAATGCCCCATAACCGCCAAAAAATTTACATTTCTTCTGCACTAATGCCGATATTCAGTTTGCAGACAGTTTCCTAAAATATTCATCTACTTGTCTGTGTACAATCAGTAGCTTACTGCTTCTCTATGAAATCAGCTTGAGTGACTTTTAAAAAGTCAACTGGCCATCATATAACTTATAATTATAAGGACAGTCCTATTTAACACTCAACACACGCAGCATGTTATAATACCATATCAGATATTTTTCAATATTGCATACATAAGGATATGCAGCTAGTGTACAATCTCAAACTGGATTTACAATAAACCAAGTAAACATGACTGAGAGCTAAATGGGTTTTAATCATTTTTATTTTAACTTTTTCCTCAAGTTTTTGAGTTTATAAAGGATGTTTTATATCTTTGTTATTTTAAAAATAAATATTTCATACATATTTCTTCCATAATACTCTGTTTTTAAAACATTTTCTAAAAATAAAATCCAGCACCAGCCACCAGCTTACCATTTGCTTTTTGCAATCCATTTGGTTGCATGCCACTACTAGCTGGAGGAAAGGGGCCTCTCTCTTCTTCGTGTCATTCTGCTGACTGTATGATCTGATGGTGTATCTATTGCCTTAAACTCACTATCTACTAGCTGCAGGTGGTCAATATTTATTATTCATCAATCATATCCCATAGTTACCTAAAAAAAATAGTTTTTGACTCTAGATGCCTGGATAAGTCCAAATAGGTAATTACCCTAAGAACACAGTGAAAACATTAACAAAGACACAAGTGAATTTAACAAATTAAAAAAAAATGTGGAAAACATTTTGCTTGGAAAACAGATTTTAATGATTGCAGATTCAGTGATTTTTCTAAAAATTGACACAAACCCTTTTACAAAGCTAAGTTAAGATATTAAAAAAAAAATGCTATGAAAAATGTTATTATGTTTTCCTCTTTGCTACTGCAAGTTGCATCCAGCTGCCAATACTTTAAAATTGTTACAGTGTCTGCTCACATATATGCTGACAAATGGTGACATTCAGGCAGAGGCAGCCAATCAGTGAACTCAGATCTCTGAATCTATTTTGCACCATATGTCATGCTCTATGGCAGTCGTCAGACACCCAAGCAGTAGATAGGTGTGTATGGCACAACTTAGCAGTTTAGATTGTAGACAAGTGATAGAGTTGAGGTGGTGTAACAAAAGTTTAGGTTTATAACATGTTTTTTTGACCGAGCTTGAATCTCAAGAACAAAAGGTCTCCAGTCATATTAAAAAAAATCACAGGCTTATAATATATATTCTGTTGCTTTTCCAGAAGGTGAGCTTGAACAGTACCAGCATTGGATTTTACTACAGCTAAAATCAGAGAGCAGGCATGAGCATGGTCTGTTGTAGGATACAAATACAATATGTGTAATTTCTATTATATTCTGTAGAAAACACAGAAACCGGATATTGTCTGGGAAAAATGTAATTTTCTGCATGATAAAAGTACCCCAGATGTAATTCTATACTTTTGCCCCACACCTCCTCTCTTACCCCAACGAAAGCTACCAAAAACCATGACACAAAGGTAGGAGTAAAATTGCCAGTTTTGGCCCCTTTATTAAACAATAACAAATATAACAAACATTCCTTAATCGCTTGACAACTGGGCACTTAAACCCCCACCATATCACTTTCGGTACTCTCACACTTTGAATGACAATTACTCAGTCATGCAACACTGTACCTAAATTAATTTTTTGTCCTTTTTTTCTTTTTTTTATCATACAAATAGAGCTTTCTTTTGGTGATATTTGATCACCTCTGGGTTTTTTACTTTTTGCGCTATAAATGAAAAAAGACCGAAAATTTAGAAAAAAAACGAATTTTTCAAAAAAGTTAGAGAGTCTACATTTTGTTTGGAAAACAGATTTTATTGATTGCAGATTCAGTGATTTTTCTAAAAATTGACACAAACCCTTTTACAAAGCTAAGCTAAGTTATTACAAAATTTTGAAAAAAAAACGCATTTTTCATTGTTTCTGTGATAAAATTTAGCAAATTATAAATTCTCCTTCATAAATTTTGGCCACAATTTATACTGCTACATATCTTTGGTAAACAATAACCCAAATTAGTGGATATTATTTGGTCTTTGTGAAAGTTAGAGAGTCTACAAGCTGTGGTGCAAATCATAAAAAATTGATCAAACCTGATGAACTGAGGGCCTATATCATTTCTTGCGACCCGAACAAGCTAGGAAAGTACAAATACCCCTCCAAATGACCCCTTTTTTGAAAGTAGACATTCCAAGGTATTTAGTAAGAGGCATGGCAAGCTTTTTGATGTTTTCATATTTTCCCACAATTCTTTGCAATATGAAGAGTTTTTTTTTTTTTTACAAAATTGTCATTGTAATAGGTTATTTCTCTCACATGGCATGTGTATACCACAAATGACGCCCTAAAATACCATCTGCTACTCCTCCTGAGTATTACGATACCACATGTGTGGGACTTTCCCACAGCCTAGCCACTTAGAGAAGCTTAACATCAGGTGTTCTAGGAGCATAAATTACACATCTAACTTGTTGACTACCTATTATACGCTTGAAGGCCCAAAATATTCTTCACCCCCCGGAAGATGAACAGCGTAAAGAAACATATTTAGCTGAAGACAACACAAAACATGATGTTGTAGAAGCTGGATTACGGGAGGAGAGGACCCAGACAGTGAGTTGATAACCTGAACCACCCCCAGGTTGTCACAGTGGAGACAAACCTTTTTATTACGAAACAATTCCCCCCCAGATTCCCCCTCCCTGACTGGCTCTGCACAGGAGAGGGGGTGAAGCGCTCCGGAGGGGCGTGCCCACCAAGCACATCCTAATGGGGAAGCAGCCGGAGCCAAGGAGGAGGCTCCCTACATGGCAGCTACCTGAGACTGTAGCCAGTCTGTCCCCATCGATTCTGCCATGGAGCGGAGCTGCTCCTGAAGAGTCATCAGATCTGACATGTCAGTCCAGCGGCGTAGAGGGAGCGATGCTGCTAACAAACTCTTCTCCTCATCGTGTCTGACCCCCCTGGATATCCGTCTCCCTGTATATCCCCAGACTGACCCCTGCAGACACTCCCCCCCTACTGACCAATCAATGACTATACTAAATCCCTGTGTATGTTAACCCCTGGCTTCCCGGATTACCCTGTGCACAATATAATGCTAACCCTATGCTTATTTTTAATTTTTTTTCTGCGGGCGGTACTACAGCTGAAATCTGTATGGAACATTATTAGCTCCAAAATGGTGAATCCAATAACAAAAAAACAGAGGCAAGTACAATATGGGGTTACTAAAGGCAAATTTGCCCAGAGCTTAGTGAATGTACTGAAGTTTCACTTTGCAAAGAATACCCAATGAGATGCAAGGAAAATAAAAGAGCATTTTTGCTTGCACATGATTGCATGATTAACATCAGCAAAGCTTCACCTCATTCACTGATCTCTGGGGAAAATTCAATTTCAAAGTGCAACTTCCCTTGTGTAACAGAAGGTTATGTTACTGGCTGCAGAATTATTTTCTTCCACAATATGACAGTAGCCAGTATGCTTTAGTTAGCTTATGACTGACCTTGGGCTGTGGCACTAGCCTTACGATGTGGCCACGCCACAGCCATCACTGGGAAACCAACTACAATACCCAGTGAAACCTGAGAGCAGGAGGGGTCTGATAAAAGTAGAAGATTGCACCTGTATCCTGAACCAGATGGCTGGACCAAGCTGAGTCCGCTGCGCCATCGACTTCTCTGGTGCCTACTTTGAAACACCAGTCTGTGACACAGGCCGCCACCACCCAGGCCCATGGGGGAACTGCAGGACTGAAACTCCAAGGTACTTGCCATCTTGCCTGCCATCCATGACAGTCATCTGCAAAAAGAGGGCCCTCCTCTGTTCATCCAACCAAATGCCACAAGAGAATTACAGAGGGAGAGAGAGTAATGAGAATGTCACAATTAAGTTTTTTTTGTGCTAACTGCTCATATTGTTGCTAGGCTAGGCCCAATGCAGACAAGTTACCTTTTCTGCTCCCCAGAGTGCTGCAACTGTGCACACCCAAGCCTTTAAATCAGCTCCTATATCTCTACTTCATTCACTGCTTACTGGGTTTGTTTATTACGGGATATTACTGGGTTTGTTTTTGCTGGGTGTCTCCCTAAAGCCCCATACACACGCTCGGATTATCCGAGGACCAGGTCCGTCGGATCATGTCCGTCGTACTTTGTCCGATGTTGGTTTTGCGTACACACGGTCGGACAACGTTGTCGGAAAATCCGATCATTCTGAACGTGGTGACGTTCGTTGCGTACGACGGGACTACGTAGAGGCTAGTAGCCAATAGCTTTGGTCTTGTAATGTGATCTGAGCATGCGTAGCACTTTGTCTGTCGGAATTCGCTACACACGATCGGAATTGGTGTGATCGGACTTTGTTGTCGAAAAATCTATCCGGCAGGAGATAGAACTTTGTCCGTCGGACAATCCGATGGAAACTGTCCGATGGTGCCTACACACGGTCGGAATTTCCGACAACATTGTCCGATAGGACAGAATCCATCGGAAAATCCGACCGTGTGTATGGGGCTTAAGTATAACTATAATGTCCCATTCTGGAAATTCACCCACACCGTTTGCTTTTTGCCTAATAAGAACCTCCTCATAAAGACATCTTCATTTTGGGAATAGTTGGAATACCTTAGAATCATAATTTCAATTTACAGATATGGAATCCACTTCCCATTTTAGTATTTTTTTTAGTCTTTTACAACCAACGTCTTTTTTGATTCTTGTTTCAAGCACAGTCCACAGCAATTGCTGCCAATACACATTCTTTGGTAGCACTGTGCATCTCGCTTTAGCTGACAATAGCTTGTACAATTAAACATTTTTAAAACAATTAAATCTAAATAGCTTTAATAAATTCACAGGGCACACAAGTTTTAAGTATAATAACATGGGACTGAGCCAAGTCTAAGGTAATTATTTTAAAAGGTTTAGCATAATGTAAACATACAACTTTTCCTACATGTGCCAGTTTTTACTGATCATTATTTATTCAAAGGTTTAGCGGCTGAAAACATGCAATCATTGTTGTTAATTAAAGTGGTGGGACACCCTGAAAATGAAAACTTGAAAAAATGTTAGTAACAATTTAAAATAAAAAAATAAAAAAAAAATATTTTTTTTACTTACCAGAAATGGCTGTTGCTAGGCAGATTGTCCTAATCTGCCTCCTCCAGCGCCGCGGTGATCTTCTCTTCTTCCGTCTTCAGGTGAATGGGGCGTGGTGTGTTATGGGAACGGTGTCCCACAACACATTGCGTTCCCCATTCACAAATCCCACTCGTGCATGCGCAGTAGGCCGCGCGCCAACTCGCGCATGCGCAGTAGGCCACGCGCCGACTCGCGCATGCGCAGTAGGCCGCGCGCCGACTCGCGCATGCGCAGTAAGCCGCGCAAAGCCGTTTCCCTTACTGAGGATGGCGGCGCTGGATCCGGAACGCCGAGGGACATCTCGGCCTCCACGAACGGCATCGCAGGTGCCCTGGGAGGGTAAGTGTACTTATTATATATATAAAAATCAGCAGCGACTTTTTTTTAAGCTGCTGACTTTTACATTTTTTTTTTTTAAGCTGAAACACCGCTTTAAAGTAAAAATGCCTTGCATCAAGACTCTCATTAACAGTTGCAAACAGTGCTAATAATAATAATAATCACGTTAGTAAAAGGCTATGATGTCACAATTGAAAAGTACCTGATAAAGAATTATCATCTTTCTTTATTAGGTCACCAATGTCATTGGGTCAGCAATCATCACCACAGAATTATCAAAGACCTTAAAACAAGTTCCCAATTTGATCCTACTGGGTCACCTGGGGTCACCCAGGGTGCCAGGCTCCCAACTTGGGCATGCAGGTACCATTGTTTTACATAGTGAACTAGTAAGACAGACCATAGATCAGGAATGGCAAACCTTGGCACCCGGGATGTTTTGGAACTACATTTCCCATGATGCTCATGCACTCTGCAGTGTAGTTGAGCATCATGGTAAATGCAGTTCCAAAACATCTGGGGTGCCAAGGTTCACCATCACTGCCATAGATGATGCGATTCTTTCCTGCAAGTGGTTATTGCTAGTAGCTATTGCAGCAGGAAATAATTGCATGTCAAAATCCGACATGCTGATTGTACCCAAATTGATCGATGGATCAACTTGGGTACAATGAGCCTTCCCATAGATGGTTAGAATTTTGATATTCAAACCATCTATGGCCGGCTTATGTGGTTCTACATACCACTTTTTACCATGACACAGCATATTAGTAAGCTTGTGTAGAGTTATGATTTAGAGACACCATGTTGCCTCAGTCATATGTAGAGTCCCCTTTTAAAATAGTCTTCATTCAGCTGCTTTTTAATGGGAATACACTGAATGTTTTTTAATTTTATGGGCACTTAGCCAACATTGACCGTGTGTGTGTCTAGTAAGGCATAGAACTGTATTGATGATCTAACCTTATCTCTTAACTGTGTGAAAAGTCTTTGTCATTTTTTGAATAAATGGAGAATCCTTCTGACACTGTTGAGCATGTGTGTGACTCCCCCGTTTATGTACAGTTTTGGGCTTATTTTGGATATATTTTCAACCTGGTATACAAAAGATAACCTCGGCGTTAATAACAGTTATGTCAGGCAAAGTTTATATTTAGCTGCTGCTGTGAATGTTGGGATTCACCATTATTACTTCTAATGAATTCAAGATATTTGTGTCTTTAGTCCTATGATTTCTAAATATGCCCAGGGATGATGGAGCCCTGCAGAAAGGAGGACATCATGTTGAGGCTGTATGTGAACAAGTTGAGAAAAAGAGTTTTAGTAGATTCAGGAAATTCAGTGATTGAAAGCATATTCATGTAAATTTGAAACTTCTATTTTATTGGCAGCTTGAGAAAAGTGTGAAGAATTGGAATTGTTTGTCAGTGCATTTGTTAGTAAGCTAACAGCAACATTTGGACTAACTGTAATGGCTGCCAATGCCCTGCATACTTGCATAAAATGCATTACAATAATCCAACCAGGAAAATACAAGAGCATGAATTAGTTATGACAGATTTGCTGTGGGAATAAGCTGCCTGAATCTAGCTATGTTCCCCGTTTGGAATAATGATGATTTGTTGGCGCTTACATAGTTACAAAGTCATATTGAAAGACACATGTTCATCTAGTACAGTCGCAGAAAACAACGTGAAACATCCTCCCGAATCCCCTTCCCCGCAAGGTTGCATACAACGTACCTTCAAAAACTATTAAGCAAAAAAGTGCAGGTTTTCTAAACCCTTTTTCAGACTGGGAACATTCAATCTCAACCTGTTCAAATTCCTCAAGTCCTGAATTTTCAATGGGCAGGCATTAATGGTTGATGATGAATCTTGAAGGCTTATGCTTTTGGGATGCCATTAGAAAGTGGTACTGGGCTCCCTGGGCATACTCGTGATCTGCCTGATGAACGAAATAATAGCTATGTTCTTGTATCCTCTGAATGAATATTCTGTAGTATAAGATGTACATTTTTCAGTTCTGTTTTCTTTTCCTAATCCCCTAAACAATTCCCAGACACCGGAGGATGCAGTCAGAAGGGTGCCTTCCTTCATTTGTGGTGATAATATACCCTGCTACAGAGGCCTTCTGGGAGTTGCAGGATTTAAAGTGTTTGTTACCCCAGCATTTCATATTTCTGATATGTGTACGTGTTATCATGTAAAAAACTATCCTGTTGTCTTTGAATTGCTTCCTTTGTGTGAAATATCTGGTGGATCTGCCAGTCCCCCTGCTTTCCTATTTCAAACAGACCACACTAGGCACTGAAGCACATTAATCCCAGCATGGTCAGATTTCTTTTTTGCATTCTATTTGGGAGCACAGCTTGCCCATACTCCATTGGGCAAACTTGTTCTGACATGCCCCACTACATAGCTTTTCACTATGAGGATGAGAGTATTGCTGTTTGTCTGCCACCTGCTGACACGCCCCACTGCAGTTTCCACCCCACCTCTCTAAGCCTTTTATGCAGCAGAGGTCATGTGATCACTGTTTTTTTTTATATATACATGGACGTTTGCCTTGCATTTCTATTTTAAACTGAATGGGTTGTTTAACAAGGTAAGTGTTCACATATACTTTAATTTAACAGATCATGAAGTTTCCCCTGGTGCTCCTGTTTCACGCCACTCGCACTTTGGTGGCTAATTATAAGTGATCCCATCTACTGAATGCAGAGAAATCTTTGATCACACTGATGTGGAAGACTTCTAGAGGCCCCTCTATGAAGGGTTGGATACTTAGAGTCTAGTCATTTCATGGGATACAGAAATGGAGGGGCATCTGTGCTGGCCAACATGATCATTATTTTCAAATTTGGGGTGTGTGGATTAATTTTCTACCTTTGACACATACAAACATCTATTAGTGGAGGAGTTTTTTTGTAGAACGTTTTGAGAGTTGTCTAATGCTATGGTATTCTTTTGTTTTTCTTTATGCCCATGTTAGGTTGACCTAAAAGAATTGTAGTTGCAAATTCTGAACTTAAGCCCAGTGGATTTTCACTGCTATACATGGCTGGATACCTGGAAAAAAAACATGATTGGAAAGTGTTATAAGTTCAGATTTTACAGATCCAAGCCTCCAGCTGGTGAAGACAGAATTGTATTTTTAATTACTTTTGATAAGATGATTGAATAGCTTTAGATCTGCAGATAGTCATTGATTTGGGGTCCATTGTAGATTTTTCAAGACGGGATATAATGGATGTCTGCTTTAACGGTTCTGAGAATAACCCTGACAGCAGTAAGCTTGGTGTTATTTTGTAACAAATGCCTCTTTTTACACCAAAATTAAAATATCACAGAGAAAATCTGATTCTTTAGATAATATTCATAAAACTTTCTGAAGCTAAAGAAAAACTTTACTAAAAACTGTTTGTTATTCTTAAAACAGAATCAATGCTTGAATTTACCAAGTGAAGCCAGAGAGAATGGTAGCGATTTTTTTTGTTGTTCTTCATAAATAAAAAAAGTTTTAAGACTGTAAAAGTTCATATGAAAAAATGTATTATTTATACTAAATTGTGGGGTAAAACGCACACACTTAACAAGTACTTGTCAATGCAGATTTTCAGTTTGCTTTGGGGTACTTGTGCAGAAGAAAGAGCTAGGCAGAATAGGAGTCACTAACCTTAGAAAAATTATTCCTCCAGGTTAGAAGTACACTATATTACCAAAAGTATTGTGACGCCTGCCTTTACTCGCACATGTACTTTAATGGCGCCCCAGTCTTAGTCCGTAGGGTTCAATGTTACGTTGGCCCACCCTTTGCAGCTTCAACTCTTCTGCAAAGGTTGTCCACAAGGTTTAGGAGTGTGTCTATGGGAATGTTTGATCATTCTTCCAAAAGCGCATTTGTAAAGGTCAGGCACATATTTTGAACAAGAAGGCCTTACTCGCAGTCTGCGCTTTAATTCATCCCAAAGGTGTTCTATCAGGTTGAAGTCAGGAAGCTGTGCAGGCCAGTCAAGTTCCTCCACCCCAAACTCGCTCATCCATGTCTTTATGGATCTTGCTTTGTGTACTGATGCGCAGTCATGTTTGAACAGGAAGGACCAACCCCAAACTTTTCCCACAAAGTTGGGAGCATGAAATTGTCCAGAATGTCTTGGTATGCCGACGCCTTAAGAGTTCCCTTCACTGTAACTAAGGGGCCATGCCCAACCCCTGAAAAACAACCCCACACCATAATCCCCCCTCCACCAAATGATTTGGACCAGTGCACAAAGCAAGGTCCATAAAGACCTATTTCCTAGCTACTTTTAAAGAAGAGAGTGTAATGCAAAGTCAATAAATTTGCTGCAGCACTGTATATCAAGAACAATTCCCATTTTTGAAATAAAATACAAATTTCCACCTTTTGTTACATATCAGTGATGTTGATCTACTGGGGCCTCCTTGCAGCCACCTCCTCTCCACATGCATGTGACAACACAGGAACACAGCTGGGAAACAGGGGCAGAGCGTTATCACCTTAGTGCTTGCCTTACATATAGTATGCTTTAAAACTTTATATAATAACATGGAGGGACCCCTGTTACACAGTGCCTTTGTAGAAACATGATCCTTCTCTTCCAAGTGTACCCGTTCCAATATAATGCAGTGCAGTGGCGCTGTCATAAATTGTATGTAAAAAAAAAAACATTTAAAAATTCAAAAAACATATTAAAAAAATAAAAATACTAACCAAATCGTTCTCTTCCTTCCTCCCAAGACCTCCTGCTCGCTAGCTCCCTTTTCACCTACTTCCAATGCTCGCCTCCAGGACTTCTCCCAAACCTCTCATATCCCTTGGAATTCCCTACCCCAATCTGTCTGATTATTTCCAACTCTATCTACTTCTAGGCGATTCCTGAAAACGTTTTTTTCTTCAAAGAAGTCTATCCTACCTCCACCTAACAACTGTGCATTTATTTTTTTCATCAGCTCATCCCCCACAGTTATTACCTTTTGTATCATTTAACCCTCCCACATAGATTGTAATGAGCAGGGCCCTCAGATTCCTCCTGTATTGTATTGTAACTTTACTGTCTGCCCTAACATTGTAAAGCATTGTGCAAATTGTTGGCGCTGTATAAATCCTGTATAATAATAATAATAGTAATCCAAATCAAAGTCTACCCAGTGTCAACTCGTGAACAGAAATAAATGTCCAATTTCCACAGTCTTTTATAAGATAATATTCTTCTCAATACTCCTTAATTCACCACACCACAACACATGCTCAGTGCCACCAACTCCCTGCAGGACACACACTTACCGTGTTTTAATGCCTCTCGTTCTCATGATCGGCATAACACAATTTTTCTTTAGATACTCTAAGCCACCACAGGGACTCTCCGGTGGTTGTATTAACTGTTCCCTCTTCAGATGGGCTGCTTATTCATAGATAGCAATGCTTTTCTCATAAAAGAAAAAAAAGGACCTTCAATAGTGCAGTATCGTTAAAAACACCATTTATTTCCCCATCTCGATTACTCACAAGCCAATAATCTTTAATGCATCGGCGTCTCACCCGACAGACCTTCCATCACTTCTGGAACATCATTTCCGGTCCTGCGCAAAACATCACTCCAGGTTGCCGTACAGCCACATTTCAAGGTGTTTCGTCATCACGACGTTGTCCGGGGACAATCTCATCCGGACTTGTATATTAATCTTTTGTATCAAGGATTCAATGTTCACACACTAGATACACTGGCATTGGTACCAGATTAAATTGAAGTGATAGTTTCAGGTACAGCAAAGATTTTGTGTACAATCATTTAATAAATATTCCAATGATAAAATATACATCTAAAAACAGCATTTGGCTGACATAAAGTGCTGAAAAAATGATGAAATAGAAACCCATGCTTATAGCCACGTTTATGTATAAAAGTTCTTTTTACGATCTTTCACTAATTTTCTCGAACCACTGTCTAGTGTCCATAGGTAGCCAAAGTAAGTAAATTGCTGGTAAACTTTACCTTATTTGAAAAAACAATCACACTCAACACTTTAAAAGCTAAACTCCAACAGTTATTTGTATTGCATACTTACCTTGGTTCAGCTGGGCAAAATGCCCTACTCATACCTCATGGACCGCTGGGGAAGTTCAAAATCACTGTAGCGGTTGGCTCTACTACAGATCTTCTGGGTACTAGTTAGGTTCTATGCGAGCAGTTGTCCCACCGCTCATCTCTACCTTGTTCAATCAGATAATGCTTTCAATTCATTGAAAAAAAACATAATATGCTCTTATGAACGGGGGTGGCGTTGAGCATGTGACCCACTGTGCTCAGTTGGCAGACCCTATCAGTAGACTGAGGCCATCACTGTAGTAGCGCTGACTACTATCATGATTTCCAGCCTCCCCATTGGCTCATCAGGTATGAAAGATGAATACTTTGGGGGTTGTTTACTAAAGGAAAATCCACTTTGCACTGCAAGTGCACTTGGAAGTAAAGTCGCTGTAGACCTGAGGGGGGTATGCAAGGAAAATAAAAAACAGCATTTTAGCTTGCACATGATTGGATGATAAAATTATTTCAGATCTACCCCTTAGATTTAGAGCGACTGCACTTCCAAGTGCACTTTCAGTGCAAAGTGGATTTGCCTTTCGTAAATAACTCCCTTTGTGTCGAGCTGGACCAATGAAAATATGTAATACAGATAATTCTTGGAGTTTAGCTTTAGGTATACTTTTCTTGTGTCACATTAACATTTGAACCTGTTAACTTTCTATAGATATTGTATTTCAGCACTTTTTCTTTACCGCTGCATGGACACAGATTTTCAGTGATTCATCCAAAACTAAAGCTTCACTTTGTACAGCTATTTAATTGTTAGACCATATGTTTACTCTGTTATGTCTGCTAGTTTTGCTGAACTTTGATTCACACATTAACAAGCACACACCAAAAGCAGTCTTTGTTTTGCTCGATTTCAGTTTGATTTTATTTTCACTACTGTGCCATTAAGCTTAATGTGGAACATGAGGTTAGGCGATCATCATGCATGCCCCCTGGCAAATTGCGGATGTGCCTACAGCCAGCAATGTTTAGCCAATATTACGACTACAATCTCTGCAGCTCTTCTCGAAAATAATATGAATGCAGGAAAAAAAAAATAATCGCACATTGATTTTCTAGCAAGCAGCATATTGTTTTACTACAAATACTGAAGCATATAATAAAAACTATTTAAAAGTACGGTTGTTTAAAAAAAAGAAAAAATAAATAAATAAAAAAACCTTCATTGGCCCTAGATAAAAATTATCAATTGAAAAAGAAAGAACATAAATGTTTAGGATACTGTCACCAGAGCTAAATGAGATCAATAAGTGAGACAAAAATCAAGATGTGAAACAGAAAGGGTAATCAGTATTCAGCAAAATGTTTCTGAATGTGAGCTCAATGAAGCGTAACGCTAATTGCATAAAAGGTTAACCATCAAAATAACTTAAAGTGGGAATAATAGGATGCTTCTTGAACACAAGTAACTCTTTTGGGGCAAGACAAACATTAGGTGTTAGAGAAATAAAATAACCTTTTCATAAATTCCAGGGAGGGGAGCGAACACATCAACTTGGTTATGCAAAAAACAGAGCTGCTAATGCAGATGCGATGCTTTCCTCTCTGCACTTGACATCAAATGCCATTCACTTAGTGCATTCCGCTATAATGCATTCATATTGAATATCATAGGTCATGCATTCAAATTGTTCTCTCCCATATGAAGTCTGAATCTAGACCTATTTTGCATTACTAAGATAGAAAAATTACATGAGCTACCAATAGGCCTGTGAAGACATTTGAGAAAATGAAGGGAAGGAGCTGACAGATGAGATTGCTCAAGGCTTATCAAGCTTCTTCCTATGAATTTTGAACCATAAAGCCCCTTTCACACTGGGGCGGTGGGAGCGTCGGCAGTAAATCGGTGCTATTCGGCCGATAGCAGGGCGCTTTTACCCCCCGCTAGTGGCCGAGAAAGGGTTAAATCCACCTGCAGCAGCTCTTTGCCAGCAGTAAAGCCATGCTGGCCATTTATTTCAATGGGCAGGAGCGGTGGAGGAGCGGTATACACACGGCTCCTTCACCGCTCCAAAGATGCTTCTAGCATCTAGGACCTATTTTTTATTAGGCTATTTTTAGCGGCGCTTTAACACCATATTTGCGGAGGTATTCGGCCGCTAGTGGCCGCTAGTGGCCGAAAAAGGGTTAAAACCACCCGCGGTATAGGGCCGGCGGTATAGCCGCGCTGCCCTATTGATTTCAATGGGCAGGAGCGGTGGAGGAGTGGTATGCACACCGCTCCTTCACTTCTCCAAAGATACTCTTTTAGTGTCCTGCCAGCGCACCACTGGAGAGACAGCAGCGGCTGTTACAGGGCGCTTTGCAGGCACTATTTTTAGCCCTGTAGCGCCTGCAAAGCTGGCATAGATGCATGAAAATGTTTAAATAAAATACAAACTGTGTAACCTACATGTACTGTACTGTTTCAAAGTGGCTCTATTGCACAAATTCACCCCCTTCATACATCACACGGGAACAGAGCTGATGGTGTCAATCAGCTGGTAGTCCCTCCCCATCGCCATTTTTCTTTTGGTGTCAGGAAAAATTATCAAAGCAGCAGACATAAATGACACTTAGGGGGTTATTTACAAAAGGAAAATCCACTGAAAGTGCACTTGGAAGTGCAGTCGCTGTGAATCTGAGGGGTAGGTATGAAATGAGGGGAAGCTCTGCTGATTTTATTATCCAATAATGTGCAAACTAAAATGCTGTTTTTTTTATTTTCCTTGCATGTCCCCTTCGGATCTACAGCAACTGCACTTCCAAGTGTACTTTCAGTGCAATTTCAAGTGCACTTTGCACTTGTAGTTTGCACTTATAGAGCAAAGTGGATTTGCCTTTAGTAAATAACCCTCTTAGTGTTCTTCCTGAGACAAGTACACACTATAGAGGGATATGCTTTGTTCATATTTCATTTATAGTCACTTTAAAGTTTAACCACTTTATTTTGGAGAGAGAAATGGTCAGGTCTATATTGCTGTCTGTGTCAGGAGAGAAAGCAATTATAAATGTATCTAATGGGTACATAAACACATTTTTAGTAAAGTGAGAAAGGGTTAGAACTTCATAAAACATTTTTATTGCTGTCTGTGCAGTTTTGTCCTGTCGACAATCACTTTCCCGTTTCATGTCCTGGTGTCACAGAGACAGGAAGTGAAGTTAAATCTCCCCTGTGACCTGTATGTGGTCACGGACCTTACATAAATTAAGACTCTTCCCCACACTACCCATAAATTACAAAAAATGTTGGATGGAGTTAAAAGGTTTCAAGATTAAATCACACGTTGCATTAGCAGGTTCCTTAATTAGGTCTACCATTACTACGGATGAGAAGTGAAACCTGGCTTGCAAACTTGTATCTGCTTTACATCTCTCTGAAGTTATCCAGATCATGAAAAGAACTCTACCATTTGATACTCAGATGATTGTGTCCTCATGGTGAATTTGATACCCATGTTTTTGCTAACAGGGTGCTATTTATGAAACATGGGGCAATAGGGGCTGGGAATTATAAAGAAGAATCCCCATAAAACTGGAGCGTAAACCAGAAGATGTCTGAAATTCACATGAAGCACTACTAAACAGACCATTCATGAATGTTTCAGTAATCTACAATGCTAAACATTGCAATTTTCTCAAAACGTGACTCTTTCAACTTTGATGTCTTTCTTGTCTATGTAGTTTTATTTTGAAATTGCATATGCATGTGCATATTTTACACATAAAATAAATATTCTGTATGCCTCCTTTCAAATGAATTTCATCAGCATGGAAACAAAGCATGTCTGTTGCAAGGCCAAAGATGTGCTGTGTTTGCAGAATGTGTTAAGTCAGGAGTTAGAATGCTCCAAGGATATGCCAGAAACAAATGGCTTAACTCGTTCACTGCTTCTTTTCTGTTGCCAGCATTGTTTATGGTTTGGCCATCAAATAAAGGATTTTTAGTGCGAATGAAAGCACCTTCTTAATTAGGCAAAAGCAAAACACTTTGGTGCAAGTCAATCTGAAGTTTCTTTTCTGCAAGACTCCTGCCAATTGAAAGTTCCAAACATCTTCACTTCACTTGAATGGTTCAAAGCATAACTTATAATGGCCTTTTTTTTTTTTTTTTTGTACTCATCTTATCTGCATTGTTAAAGCTGAATTAGCTTTGTGTCATACACTTTTAAAGACACTTTTTAAACAAAATGCTAAAAGTAAAGTATAGCTGGAGTAGGAAAAAGAGGTGTGACACATAACAACCAACAGAGAACATGCAGCTGCAGATTATATTGGCAGATAAAAATTTAGGATGTGATGATGCGTAAAGTTACAGGCTGATTGTATTCTAGATTGAAAATATAAATAACCCTGCTGACTAAACCTGAAGAACCAGAGTTCCAGGACAGGTCTGTACATCTAATTATCTACACTATATTGTTAAAGGTATTGGGATACCTGCTTTTACACGCACATGAACATTAATGGCATTCCAGTCTTAGTCCATAGGGTTCAATATTGAGTTGGCCCACCCTTTGCAGCTATAACCACTTCAACTCTTCTGAGAAGGCTGTCCACAAGGTTTAGGAGTGTGTCTATGGGAAGGTTTGAATATTCTTCCAGAAGCGCATTTGTGAGGTCAGGCACTGATGTTGAACAAGAAGGTTTGGCTCGCAGTCACCCCTCTAATTCATCACCAAAGGTGTTCTATTGGGTTTAGGTTGGTCAAATTCCTCCACACCAAACTCACTTATCTATGTCTTTATGCATCTTTCTTTGTTCACTGGTCCAAATAATTTGGTGAAGGGGGGATTATGGCGTGGGTTTTTTTTTCAGGGGTTGGGCTTGGCCCCTTAGTTCCAAAGGGAACACTTAAGGCTTCAGCATACCAATACATTTTTGACAATTTCATGCTCCCAACTTTGTGATAACATTTTGGGATGGTCTCTTCCTGTTCCAACATGACTGGGCACTCTGTGCAATCTACCCAAAACAAATATCTAGCAGTGGTTAGTAACATGCAACTGGACTTCTGTAATGTTGAAGATGTTTTGTAGCTTATCTGATCACCTTCTTAAGTTCTAATAAGTGTCAGAAAAATACCCCAGCATGTATATCCTCACAGGTAGCACGGACACCCTGATCCAATCACTATGAAAGGTAAAATAATCTTCTTAAGGTGTAGGCCTGTATAATTAGTTCTGTTATGCTGGGCCAATTGTTTATTGAGAGTTTGTTTTCTCTTCAATGTACAGTTCTTTGCATTTCTCACTACACTGCACACAATATACAAAGCTACTTTGGTTGCATTTGGTTGTTTGCATCTTTTGTAAGTACAAGCTTCTCTCTCTGCGTATTATTGAACTTGAAAGACACAGAGATGTGATGTTTACTAAAGATCCTTCTGAATTTTCCACACATACAGTATGGGATGACTATATCACTCAATTTTGTTGATTTTCTAAACGCAAAGTAAAAACATGGGCCAAAGCAGAACACACTGGGGTTGACTTACTAAAGGCAAGAAGACTACCGTATACAGTTTGCAAGTACAGTTGCACTCTGCAAGGGCATGGTAAATGAGGGAAAGCTCTGCTGACTTTCATCATTCAATCATGTGCCATCAAAAATGCAGCTTTTTTTGTTTACTTGTATGTGATTGGGTATTCTTTGCAAAATAAAGAAATAAAGCTTCACCTCATTTGCTAAGCTCTGAAGCAAATGCCCTTGCAGAGTGCAACTGCATTTGCAAAGTGTATAGTCTTCTTACCATTAGTAAGTCAAGTGTGTTCTGCTTTGCCCCTTTGTTCCATGTTTTTGCTTGACCTTGTGGATGTTTTATCAAAAGCTCAGTCTAGGTAGCTAAAAACTTTCAAATCACTCCTGATATGTTAGTGTTCTTTGTCTTTAGATTCTTTGTTTGTAGTTACCATCTCAGCCCAGCCCAGTGTTGGATATAACTGCTGGCGTATTTTCCTGACACTCAATAGAACTAAAGAAGTATATTGTATAAGCTGCGAAATATCCACAATATTACAGAGCAAGACCAGTGGAA
The DNA here is from genome assembly GCA_028564925.1 of Lithobates sylvaticus. Classification (NCBI taxonomy): domain Eukaryota; kingdom Metazoa; phylum Chordata; class Amphibia; order Anura; family Ranidae; genus Lithobates; species Lithobates sylvaticus. The sequence goes on from CM053026.1 coordinate 286,524,595, forward strand.
TGTGACTAACTACTACTAGAAATACAATGACCTTGATAAATGAAAACCTTCATATACATATGTAGCGGCCATAACCCCTAGGGGCGACCTTGAATTTTCTGGGCTTACCAATTACCTCCTCGCAGCTCGTCTTTCGTTGTCTAGGGGTTCCCAGGGTTAGTACCCAGTAACTTCAAATGCTGACACACAAAAGTCCTTTTTGAGGATTTTATTTTGCAGGGGTAACATCCAACAATAACACAGTCTCAGATGGGAATATAGGGCACGGGGTGATAAAACTCAGGCACTTAGAACTGCTGACATCCACTGAATGTCTCTTAGTCAGCCCAGAGAGTAGCCACTCGCAACTGTGTGCTTCACTGCTGGATAAACCTCTAACCATAGATTTAGCAGCCAACATATGATCCGGAAAGTTTGCAAAGTCTCTGCCACAGACTAGATTGTAACTGAAGACAAGTAGGAACCTTTCTCACGGTACCTGGATCTCTCAGCCTTCTTGGCGATACTGTGAGAAGTGTGGATTCTCTAGTGTCCATACAACTCAGCTCCCAGGCTCTTACCGAGCAGCCAGCTTCTTGGCCCTCCTCCGAAGAGTCCTCCCCTGGTCGCTTGTATGAGTTGCCGTGTCCCTCTAATACCGAGAGCACACCAAGACACCTCCGAATCCTCCTTCAATTACTGGGCCTCGAATTAGCCAGTTCCGAGGCTCAGAAACGGACGGATCCCCACCCCAGACCATGAGGGCCTCTGGGGCTGGTCAGGGTGACCATGTTTGCAGGGATGGCAGACACTCCTGGGTCCGGGACCCCTCACGGGGCCGGTCCGGACCGCAACCAGGAATCAAAGAGCAAGCCGAACTCTGAACACATGACTTCAGCCTCTTAAATACCCCTTCCCAGACTACACAACGGGGCCAGACGCGCCCACTGATTGGCTCCGAGAAAGACGGGTACCTAACTAGTCCAACCTAGATTGGTTCTCAGCCTGTCACAGGTGCCTCACTGCACCTATGATCAGGCAGAACTTCAGTACAGCCCAGCCAAACTGACGCCAAAGTAAAACCTGCACAATTAACCCCTAGAACTCTGTTACAGTTCTTCAAAATTAAATTTACACTGATAGCGCACACTTTATCAAAGTGTGGGCGCTACACATACCCAAAACTTGCAACAAAAAAAATCGACTTGAGTAGTGTTGCATTCCAATCTTGTTCAAGTAAGAATATTGAAATTCTCTTCCCCACATTACTCAGCTTGTATGAATTGTAGTTTCAACTCCACGTCTCTTGTGCGCTTCTGAGTTTTCTTGACCAGCCACATTTTTAGAGGAAACCTGCGTGGAGAGAAAAATCCTGATGTACACATTTGTTTCAGATTAGTGACTCAAAAAGTGCGTCAATGTACAATAACAGAGTTGCTTTATCATTTCCCCAGAATGCTGTAAAATTTCACACCCAAGGAAGAAGCAAGAGAGTGACATATTGATGGTCTAGCCAACTAGGAAGTGACTCCAAAGATAAGTATTCTGTTAACCACATGATTGCTTTTCTGACATCAGCACAGGGAACTGTTAACATTTCATGGTGTCATAAAAGGATGAATAGGCTTCTTACCCAATATAATACCATTTTAAAGTGAAACCATTAGACTTAATGTTTTTTGAAAGGTTTTGGAATTGTTTGTGTATATACTATATCTATCTATCTATCTTTTTTTTATCTTAAGAGAGCAAGATGGTAGCTAAAAGCCTATGTTGTAGGTTTAGCATGAACTTTTCAGTTCCTAATGTGTGACTTTTTTTTAAAAAATTCTACTTTTTGTACTTTTACATTATTAAAGAAAGATCACTCAATCCAAATGTCTCGCAGTCCGAGTTCACTATTAATCAAAATGTATATGTGAAATTTACCAGGCTTGTAACGTGCATAAAATGATCAACACAAAGCAAATGTCCTGACATTTTACATGTCAAACAACATTAATTATTAATATCCATGTATATTTAATGTTCTTTTCAGCAGGCAGAAGTCTGTCAAGGATAAATGGTTTGGTATTTAGGGTATGTTGAATAAAAATCTACTTGTTAGGTTCTATACACACACAGAGCTATTAAGAGTTCTTTGTTCCAGAAGCACCTATAGGACTTGAAGTGGTGTTAGTCCCATTTAGAAAATAGGACTTGAAGTGTGTTAGTCCCATTACACACACAGAGCTATACTTTTGTGTTTCCCAGAAGCACCTCCCAGAAGCACCTATAGGACTTGAAGTGTGTTAGTCCCATAAACACACACACAGAGCTATATTTTGTTCCCCAGAAGCACTATAGATGTATATTTTCTTCCCAGAAGCACCTATAGGACTGTATATATTTTTCTTCCCAGAAGCACCTATAACTTGAAGTGTGTTAGTCCCATTACACACACAGAGCTAGGACTTCTAGTGTGTTAGTGGCATCACACAGAGCTCCTCTATTTTCTTTGCAGAAGCACCCATAGGACTTCTAGTGTGTTAGTGGCATCACACAGAGCTCCTATATTTTCTTCTCAGCAGCACCCACAGGACTACCGACTACAATGGCTGGAAGACCGCCAAGGGGAGGCAGAGCGTGCAGAGCCAAGAACACAGGGCAGGCAGGCTCTGTTTCTAGTGGACGTGGCCGTGGACGTGGACGTGGTCGTGCATCGTCATCATCAGCACGTGGCCATGGGACACGCGCGTCTTTGTTTTCGGCAGCTGACATGTGGAGCCGCATCATGCTGAAGGCTTGGTAGAATGATGACCAAGCCCTCCTCATCCTCCTCATCCTCTCACCCAGGCTCAGGGTACTGACAGAGCATCATCAGCCACCCCTTTAGACCCACCATGTCCTCCTGAGGAGTCCCCCGAACTCTTTGAGCACAGTGTTGGGTACATGCTCCAGGAGGATGCCCACTTTGACCCACTTGAGGAAAAGATGCAAGATGCTTTCCATTGCCTCCTTGTACGTGGCTGGGAGGAGGTGGCTGGCGATCATGTATCCGGACCGGTACGCTGCGCCAGCCTGCGGAAGGATCCTCGTGTTCTTCGGATCAAGGAGAGGGACCATTACTGGCTGGCCACTCTCCTTGATCCGCGGTACAAGGGTAAGGTTGCGGACCTTATCTTGCCGTCGCAGAGGGAGCAGAGGATGAGACATCTCAGGGAGGCCTTGCAGAAAGGTCTGTGCAACGCGTTCCCAGAAACTGGGAGGCTACAAACTCCTGGTCCTGGGCGACGAGTTGCTGAGGCTTCGGTCAGTGGCAGAAGGAGCGGTGGGGAAGGTGGACGTCTGACCGATGCGTTCAGACATTTTTTAGTCCGCAGCCCCAAGGTATGATCGGTTCCAGCAACCATCGCCAGCGTCTGATATACATGTGCAGGAATACCTTGGGGCAAGGTCAGACTTGGACACCTTTCCCACCGAAAATCCTCTGGCTTACTGGGTCCTGAGGATGGATCACTGCCAGAGCTTGCACAGTATGCAATTGAGCTACTGGCCTGTCCTGCCTCCAGCGTTCTTTCCGAACGCACATTCAGTGCTGCTGGAGGATTTGTGACTGATCATAGGGTGCGCCTGTCCACCGCCTCGGTTGATCGACTGACATTCATCAAAATGAATCAGTCTTGGATCACCACCAGCTACCAGGCACCTGAGGCGGATATAACCGAATAATTTTTAATGTCACATCCCTTCAAGACTGCCTATGCTGATGCTGAGTGACTGTCCTCTTATGTTCACTGACTATCCTCTTCCTCCTCCTCAATGATCCATGCCACCACACCAGTGCCTAAGGCACAATTTTTCAGCCCCTGTTTTAACAGGGGCGTGTACTTACATTTTTTAAAAAAATGCTTCGCAACACGTGTGACTGCTGTGCTCCAAGTACAGTCTCTGTGAGGGCCGTGTTGCAGTGTTGTGGCACCAGCACCAGTGCCTAAGGCACAATTTTTTTTTAACAAAAAATGCTTCGCAACACGTGTGACTGCTGTGCTCCAAGTACAGTCTCTGTGAGGGCCGTGTTGCAGTGTTGTGGCACCAGCACCAGTGCTAAGGCACAATTTTTCAGCCCCTACAGGGGCGTGTACTTACAATTTTTTAAAAAAATGCTTCGCAACACGTGTGACTGCTGTGCTCCAAGTACAGTCTCTGTGAGGGCCGTGTTGCAGTGTTGTGGCACCAGCACCAGTGCCTAAGGCACAATTTTTCAGCCCCTGTTTAACAGGGGCGTGTACTTACAATTTTTTAAAAAAATGCTTCGCAACACGTGTGACTGCTGTGCTCCAAGTACAGTCTCTGTGAGGGCCGTGTTGCAGTGTTGTGGCACCAGCACCAGTGCCTAAGGCACAATTTTTCAGCCCCTGTTTAACAGGGGCGTGTACTTACAAATTTTTAAACAAAAATGCTTCGCAACACGTGTGACTGCTGTGCTCCAAGTACAGTCTCTGTGAGGGCCGTGTTGCAGTGTTGTGGCACCAGCACCAGTGCCTAAGGCACAATTTTTCAGCCCCTGTTTACAGGGGCGTGTACTTACAATTTTTAAAAAAAATGCTTCGCAACACGTGTGACTGCTGTGCTCCAAGTACAGTATCTGTGAGGGCCGGGTTGCAGTGTTGTGGCACCAGCACCAGTGCCTAAGGCACAATTTTTCAGCCCCTGTTTAACAGGGGCGTGTACTTACAATTTTTTAAAAAAATGCTTCGCAACACGTGTGACTGCTGTGCTCCAAGTACAGTCTCTGTGAGGGGTTGCAGTGTTGTGGCACCAGCACCAGTGCCTAAGGCACAATTTTTCAGCCCCTGTTTAACAGGGGCGGGTAATTACAAATCTTGATCTAATAGTTCACAGCAGGGCCCATTCCTGCGCCCACCAAGAGTAACTATGAGGGCCTGCAGTCTTGTGGCAACACCGTCCACCACCACCGCCAAAGGCCCAATTTTTCTGCCCTGTTCATCAGGTGCTTGCAATTACAAATCTTGATCTAATAACTCACAGCAGGGCCCATTCCTGCGCCCACCAAGAGTAACTATGAGGGCCTACAGTCTTGTGGCAACACCGTCCACCACCACCGCCAAAGGCCCAATTTTTCTGCCCTGTTCATCAGGTGCTTGCAATTACAAATCTTGATCTAATAACTCACAGCAGGGCCCATTCCTGTGCCCACCAGTCTTGTGGCTACACCAACATCTAATAGGGCAAATTTCTGCAGAGTATATACGCCAGGCCCCTACTTTCAAACATCCAACTTACAAACGACTCCTACTTGCAAATGGAAAGAGAAAACAGGAAGTGAGAGGAAATCTACCCCTAGGAAGGGAAATTCTATCCTGTTAGATTTAATTTGGGAAAAAGGTATCTCCTCTCTACTGATACTTTATCACCAATCCTTGTTTCAATTAAAACCCCACTTTTCCAAAAACATTTGTCATTGGGACGGAAAGTGAGGTGACATGTTCTGAACAGATGTGCAAAGACAGCAAATGTTACAGGGGTGATAACCCCTCCCTATGTTCTCCAAAAAGCTTAAAAATAGATTTTTTTGGGATGGAGCTACACTTCATAATGTACCTGTTCAGATTCTACTTAAGATCAAACCTAAAGCCGCAAGTGGTTTTAAATGGCTTCTTTTTTTCCTTTACAAATGTCATTTTGTGCAAGGACAGTTCTAAACACGGGAAACACATGCCACTTCACAGGCATACTTTGGACACCCCCCAGGTACCATATTTAAAGGAAAATGTCACTTTTTTTTTTTCACTTTATGCATCATTAAAATGACTGCTCCCGAAAAAACGTTAGTTTTTAAAAGTTCTTTTTGCATTGATATATGTCCCCTGGGGCAGGACCCGGGTCCCCAAACCTGTTTTATGACATTAACATGCATATTGGCCGTTGTAATTAGCACTTTTGATTTCGAACGTTCGCGTCCATTATAACGTATAGGGTTCGAAAATTCGCGCGAACTTTCGGTCCGTTCGAAGGTTCTGGTTCGAACCGAACCCGGGGGTGTTCGGCTCATCCCTAATCACAATACGTTTTAGAAATACAGATGTATGTACTGTATATAACTATTACATAGTTGCCATCATTTGCAGAGAAATTGGGACACTTTCCCACTAAAGATGCAAGATGCTTTCCATTCTGTTTATGTATGGTATGCGCCACATCTGCGAGAACTCCAAAACATTAAGGCTACTTTCACACTGGGGCGTTAGCGGTAAAGCGTTGCCAGTTTTAGCGGCGCTTTACCGCTGTTATGGTGGCGCTTTTCAGCCCCCTTTTAACTCCTGCAAGCAGCTGAGGAAAAGGTTAAAAGCGCCGCTGCAGAAGTGCTTTGCAGGCGCTTCGGCAGCGCTGCCCATTGATTTCAATGGCAGGGGCGGTTTAGTAGTGGTATATAAACCGCTCCCACACCACCCCAAAGATGCTGCTTGCAGAACTTTTTTTCCCATCCTGCAAGTGCACCACCCCAGTGTGAAAGCACTCAAGCTTTCACACTGGGGAGGCATTAGAGGCACTTTTCAGGTGCTTTACAGAGGCTATTTTTAGCGCTAAAACGCCTGAAAAGTGCCCCAGTGTGAAAGGGGTCTTAGACTTTGGTAAATCACCTGCAGTTGCTAATAAGCAGATAAGCTATGCCTTTGGAAAAGTAATTAAGAAACAAAGGGTGAATTTGGATTACATTTTTTTTTTTTTGTGATCACAGTGCAAAACACATCCCACACCACAAACAATAGTAATTGTACATAAAACTTTAAACAATGAGTGGTAGTGATTTAATACAGTCCATTAAATAGTATTGCTCCTTCTTCCTATTATAGAACAGAGCACAGACAGAAATGTTTCTCCTCTCATTTTCAGATTATACCTTTGCTTGCCGGTCATTGGAGCTTCTCTTTTGACTCAAGAAACAATGATGTCAACCAGAAAAAAAAAAAACACGACTTTGTTTCTCTGTTGTCAGGAGAGGAGAAAAGTTCCTGGCTTTGTTTGTTCTGCATTGGAAAAAGGAGAAGGAAATAAGAGAGGTGACTGGTTGCACTTTGACCCATTTTTTGGGTGATTTATGGACTACATAGATATAAGAGGTTAAATACAGTATATCTGGTAAGCCTTCCTGGGTTTACAAACACTGCACACGATGGTGGAGTGCATGGGGTAAAAGTTGGTGGCCTGGATGGAGTGCAATGAAAGTTCAAGAATTTGTTGTCTGATGTTTTCTGTATTTGTGGTGTGGGCTGTGTTTTGCACTGTGATCTCTATAATTTGTATTGTTTGTACAATATGTGAGATATTTTTGTTAATTGAAGGTCATTTTAATCTATTATTTTGTGGGGGGTACTGGTATATGTTGTATATTTTTAATCCACTGAGCACTTACAGGAAACAATGACAGAATGTCCAGCACAATATACTGTATATTGTCCTTGATGCCTTACTATAATACTCTCCTAAACCTCAGAAAATTGGAGGAGTAAGTCCTAAAGGAAACTCAATAGCTTAATTCCCCACAGCAGTTTGACCTTGCTCAAGTTCATACTTTTCTCAGACAGCATTCTCCTAACTGACTGAGCTCCCATTATTGGCTGGTAATTGCAGTTCAGCCTACAGAGTCTTTTCATTTATTAGTTTGACTCATCCCACTTTTTCACCCCTTTACAGATTCTTTTGTGGCAGAATAAAATAAGATGGCACTAACAAAGGGACCAGTATTAAATATTGTGGCCTTACTGAACTGAAAGAGTTTTTCTTCAGAGCAGAGAAATAGGGAATTCAAGCAAAGCTTACAGCATCCTATATACAGCTCAGTCTCTTAACATTATCACATGTTACATTTTGGCATCATTCATATTACCAGAGAAGGCACTGAGCAGGTTTCACTGGTCCTTACCATGATGCCATCCGAGTACACAGTACATCCAAGAGCCTGTGCCAATGGTGTTTTTGTTCACTTCAATCAAGTTTCAAATGCAGGTCAGAGAGATGTCAACTGCAGGTCAAATGCTCCTGTCAATTAACTCTGAATTATGAACTGATGTTAAACTCATGGGAGATCAGCCTAAATTTCAGTTACAATCAAACTTCTCTAATGCTTTTGTACCAGTTGCTGTGCTCTGTAGTCTATTTGACCACCTCAGGTGACTGCTAGGGACACAGGGCTAACCAAGTGTACCTATGGAACTTGTCACCCCCTACAGCCAACCCCTTCTTTCCTTCCTGTATGGTCTTCCATAGATCCCAACTTTAATTGAATTAGCCCAATAAAATAATCTTTCTGCTGGCTTTCTCTGTTTATCTTTCAGGTCCTGGGACATCTCTCCCTTCCTCACCTCACATCCTGGTCACTGATAAGTAGGCACAAAAGACAGCTATTGCCAGAAGTTAATCACTTCTGTCTGAATCTTCAATCAAACTATCATCTCCCCGCCCTCCCTTTGTCGCAGCCCTAACTTTATTGGTGTAATGTTGCCCCACAGTTTATAGTGGTACCTGGTGGTTGGTACAGTTACTCAGTGCTCGAGTCCTGAAAGACTGAGCAGGTGGTTTGGTTAAAGTTTTAATGGTGATATTGGTCTGTGTGTTTAATGTTAAAGGTATGGCACAACGAAGCTAAAGCTAAAGGTTATTATATTTGTTTTAAAAGCCAAATAAAGATGGCCACGGCCATAATTTTCCACACTTCAGTTTCATGGTTTTCTTTACTATCATGATTGATCAGATGGTGACGGTGGGGTGGAATCAGGATGGCGGTTTGTGGGGTTGTACAGTCCCATGTCATGTTTAGCCTATGTATACTTCCAATGTTGGCTTTTTAAGGAAAACAATAATATGTTGGCTACTTTTCATGAAAAGCTTTGGTTGGTAGCAGAAGGCATATCTTAAGACAGTCATGTAATGTTTTTAAAGGCTAAATGAAACTTATTAGTAAATATATTAATCGCATTGAATTGTTGAACTCTCCTTTAGAAAACTGAAGAAACTAGAAAAAAGCCGCTTTGGGTCTGTACACATGGAACTGTACTGCTAAAAAAGTAAGACTAGGGATGAGCTCACTGGCTGTTTGGATGACAAATGTTTACAGCATTCATCGTGGATGAACGTGAAAGCTTCCATCTTTCAATAGTTGCTAAGGAAGCAGTGGGTGCTGGCATGGAATACCCCCCTAGCAAGGCACCCTCTTATGTTGAGGACATGTAGCCTGGTATGGTTCAGGAGGTGGGGGGGACACAGTTGCCCCCCATCCTTTTCGGGCTTGGGGGGAGTGCATGAAGGCTGTATGCTCAGATTAAGACTGATATAGATTTTTAGGGGGACTTTGCACTTATTTTTACATGGAGATCCCCCTTAAAACCTATACCAGACCTAAAGGGTCTGATATTTATTCCCTAGAGGACCTCATGCCTTTTTTTTTTCTTTTTTGCATGAGGCACCCCCTAAACTAGATTTTTCATTCTTGCCACAGGATGTGCTACAGAAAAGTCATTTACCAGCAATGTAAAACAAGTTTTTCCTTTGTAAATGTCAGTGCTGCTGCAGAACCTTCTGTGGGTCACAGAGAGGTGCCGCATTCACAGACAGGATTTGGTTCATGTGATCTGAATATTTTTTTATTAAAGATAATTTTATTGTATTTTTATAATTTGTGAATGCATTTAATGCACTTTCTTCTGGCAAACACTTTAAAAACATATACTCTGCTATAAAAAAATATTGTTATCACATGCCGTATATGGGTTAATGTAATTTGCAAAATTACATGTGTTTTTGTAAACTGTAGACTGAAGTTTAGCTTCAGAGATAATTTTATTTGTAGTCTTTTTTCCTCTTTTATCTTATAACCCTAGCTTGAGTAAATGTCTTGGTTACTTTTATGAAAAAAGCATCTCAAAATAATATTAAAATTAATGGCCTTTTTTTATCTAGCTTTTTCATTTTGTAATTGGCACAAAGATAGAAAGAAAAACATACAGATGGTTTTAATGCAGTATAATGTCTGTAGTCTGCCTTTCTATGTTTATGTATTTGTATGCACTTGAACTCAATTTAACAGGAAAAACATACATATAATCTAAATAATAAATCAGGGTAAAACAAGATGCAAACAGAATACCTATCGTTGTGAGACTAGGTTATGGGGACATAAATGCAAAGCATTGAGAGAATCTAGATTTTAAATATGGTGTAAATTATGCATTCAAAGGCTATGGGGAAGATTCACCAATAAATGTAAAAAACAAAAAGAATAAAGGACTTTTCATTAAATGTTATCTACCTGTGCAGGTTGTAGCTATCATTAGTTATCATTGACCAATAAAATCTTCAAATGTATCGTGCTATACTGGCTCCAAGCGGTTTCTGTATTTCCTTGCTGGTTCTATATATAGATCCAAGGATCAAATAGACATGTAAAGATAAAAGTAGAAACGGTAGTCACTTTTCAATTTTTGGTCTGGATGTCTTTATCAAATACAGCAAAACACACAGAATGAGGGAAAGGGGGCTTCAAGGACATTTCGGGGGATGTCAAGAATACAAAACAAAGCCAATAAACATATTATTTTAAAAGCTTAAAGTGTTACTAAACCCAGGACCCTAAATTCACTATATCTGGTGTCCCACTGTACATAGAACATGGAAATGCAATTATTTTAGTATATATAAACTGCTAAATACCTTTTCTCATCAGCAGTATATAGCAGTCTTGTGACTTCTATCAGTGTCTGGTTAAAGCTTGTAGGAGGAGTTTTAATTCTACTTTGGCTGTCCTATGAGGCTGGTGCAGGACCCCTGACCCTCTGTCTGGACAATGCTGATTGGCCCTGTGCTGATCACAATCACACTTCCAAGAGAGAATTTTTTTTTTCTAGCAATACACACCAAACTGAGCATGTGCAGAGTGACTCCAAAGGCACTGTCTTATCAGGAGATGGATTGAGGACAATGGAAGAAAAGGAGCATCAGAGAAGACAGGATCAAGCAGACTTTCTACACAATGTGGAGGATTAACCCCTTAGATTCCACAGTGAGTGTAACAAGCATGCTTTACTACATATACAGACTGATTTTACTGTTGTGGGTTTAGTAGCACTTTAACCCTGGACAAAAACTTTTTTGTTTTTGGACAGACTGCAAACTGAGCAGAACAGCTGTCAGGTTTTTAATGCAGTTGGAGGCCCTGTTCAAGAGGCTTCTCCTGTTTTTCTGTTGGTGCACAAAGTTATGGGAAATGTCTTTTCATTGAGGACACAGATCACATTGATATTTATTTATAAATACATTCTGGATGGGTTACAACTAGGGTTGAGCGAACCCGAACTGTAAAGTTCGGGTTCGTACCGGACTTTTGGGTTTTTGGGTCCCGAACAATTTACTGTATGTTCGGGGTTAGAGTTCGGTGTTCGGCCATGTAATGACGCTTTTTAAAAAGTTATTGTCAGTTTGTCACAAAGTGTCATTTCTGCAGGAAAAAAAGTATTTTAAAAGCACGCGCGGCTATAATGAATTGGCAGCTCCCAGTAATACAGAGAATAGTCATTGAAAGTCATTGATTTTTAAAACGTTATTGTCATAAAAAGTGTTTGGGGACCTGGGTCCTGCCCCAGGGGACATGTATCAATGCAAAAAAAAGTTTTAAATATGGTAGTTTTTTCGGGAGCAGTGATTTTAATAATACTTAAAGTGGAACAATAAAAGTGTAATATTCCTTTAAATTTCATACCTGGGGGGTGTGTATAGTATGCCTGTAAAGGGGCGCATGTTTCCCGTGCTTAGAACTGTCCCTGCACAAAGTGTAATTTCTGCCGGAAAAAAAGTTATTTAAAAGCACTCGCGGCTATAATGAATTGTCGGCTCCCCGTAATACAATAGTCATTGAAAGTCATTGATAAAAAAAAAAAGCATGGGGTTCCCCCAAATTCAATTACCAGGCCCGTCAGGTCTGGTATGGATATTAAGTCAAATTTTAAAAAAAATTACGTGGGGCTCCCCCTAAATATCCATACCAGATTTTAAGGGGAACTCCGTGCCAAATAAAAAAAAAATGGCGTGGAGTTCCCCCAAAAATCAATACCAGACCCTTTATCCAAGCATACAACCTGGCAGGCCGCAGGAAAAGATTGGGGGACGAGAGAGAGCCCCCCTTCTCCTGAACTGTACCAGGCCACATGCCCTCAACATTGGGGGGCTTTGGGGTCCCCCCCAAAGCACCTTGTCCCCATGTTGATGAGGACAAGGGCCTCATCCCCACAACCCTGGCCGGTGGTTGTGGGGGTCTGCGGGCGGGTGGGCTTATCGGAATCTGGAAGCCCCCTTTAACAAGGGGACCCCCAGATCCTGCCCCCCCTGTATGAAATGGGAAGGGTACCCCTACCATTTCACCAAAAAAAGTGACAAAAGTGTTAAAAATGACAAGAGCCAGTTTTTGACAATTCCTTTATTTAAGTCTTCTTTCATCTTCTTTCTTCTGGTCTTCTTCCTTCTTCCTTTCTTCATCCTTCAGTTTCTTCATCTTCTTCCTCCATCTTCTTCTTCCTCCGATCCGATCCATCTTGCTCCGGTGTTCTCATCCGGCATCTTCCTCCACGGCATCTCTTCTTCGCTCTCGTGCTGGGTCACCAGGTGGCCCCCGCCCCCTCTGACATCATGGGGAAAGCCATAGGGAAATCCCCGTCAAGTCCCCGTGCATCAGAGGGGGGCGGGGTCACCAGGTGGCCCCACCCTCTGTTATATAAGAACTGTCAGAAGAAGAGAAGCATCACACGGCGGGAGCCTCCCATTGCGCGGAGCGGCCCGAGAACGAAGAAGAGACGCCGCTGAGGAAGATGCCGGATGAGAACACCGGAGCAAGAAGAAGCGGATCGCTCTCTCGTCCCCCCTTTAAAAAAAAAATTACGTGGGGTTCCCCCTAAATATCCATACCAGACCCTTCAGGTCTGGTATGGATTTTAAGGGGAACTCCACGCCATTTTTTTTTTAATTTGGCATGGAGTTCCCCTTAAAATCCATACCAGACCTGAAAGGTCTGGTATGGATATTTAGGGGGAACCCCACGTAATTTTTGATGACAATGACAATTCATTATAGCCGCTCGGGTCCCCATTGACTTCAATGGGGTTCGGGTTTGGGGTCAAGTTCAGGTCAAGTTCGGTCCCGAACTTGAACTTTTTTGCAAAGTTCGACCGAACCCGAACATCCAGGTGTCCGCTCAACTCTAGTTATAACCTCTGTTAGGTTATTATTGTCTGTGTCTTCCTGTTCTGGTGTTAACATCATAGAGTTATAGAATTGCAGAGCCCATACGGTATCCCAAACAACAGAAATAACAAAAACAGGGTCCTTTTATCAGGGGTTAAAAACAGACCAATTAAACCAATAAAACGTAAAAATGAATAACAATAAACCAATCCAAACTTTTAAATAAATACCAAACACCAAAAGCTCAGTCACCAAGTATCGAACTAAACGCAAGCAGTCTGTTAAAGCAAGGGTCCCGACCACCAGGCCTTGGGCTGGTACCGGGCCGTGGCTACTCTGTAGCCAGGCCGCGAGTGCAGCGGGCGAGCCGGCGGGCGGGCGGGCGGGCGAGAGAGCAGAGAGATGACTACATCTCCCACCTCCCCCCTGCATCAATGCAGTTCCGCCCTCACTGTGCAGCCGTGGGCAGCAAATAGATTACATCATCTCTCACTCTGGGTCCCAGCAAATGTGCATGTGCTGAAAAGCTGGGGATAGACTGTCAGAAGCCTCTTTCTCTGCTGTCACTGTTGACTGCCACCAAATTGCCTTTATATTTAAAAAGTGACAAGCTGTTCCCCAGCGGTTTTATAAAACATACAAAGATTTACTTATTCCAATTTTAAAACGCACATTTAATTCTGTATCTATATCCCAGCCATTTGTATCACAGAGTATGCAAGCATACATATCTCTCATACCCAAACCTGATAAAGACCATACACTATGTGGAAACTATAGACCGATCTCCCTGACGAACATTGACCTCCGAATCTACTCTAAAATTATAGCCAATAGGCTCACCCCTAAACTACCAAGAGCGATACACTTAGACCAAGTAGGATTCGTGGAAGGAAGAGAGGCGAGAGATAACACCTTTAAAACCCTGACATTGGTCGAATACGCTAAGAGACACGCCATCCCATCCTGTCTATTGGCAGTAGACGCTGAAAAAGCATTTGACAGGGTGGGATGGCAATTCTTCGAAGAGACATTGAAGCAATGGGGACTGGGCCCTAGATTGCTAGAAAAAATTCTGGTTTTATACCAGAACCCAACGGCTAAAATTCGAGCAAATGGGGAATTATCAGATACGATAACAATACTGAACGGAACCAGACAGGGATGTCCCTTATCTCCATTGATATATGTCCTAACTATGGAACACCTGATGACAGCAATCCGGATAAATAAAGACAAACAGGGAATTAAAATAAAAGACCAAGAATATAAACTGTCAGGATACGCAGAGGATCTATTACTATATATCACAAACCCCATAGTGACATTACCCAACCTAATAAAAGAATTTAAACGCTTTGCTGAAGTTAGTAACTTCAAAGTTAATTATAACAAAACAGAAGCCTTAAATATCTCACTTCCCATAAATATCATTGATGTACTTAAAAAGAATTTTTCTTTTAAATGGCAAAATAGTACTATTAAATATCTGGGAATATTTATCCCCAATGATATGAGAAAACTTCAAGAAAATAACTATGTGCCATTAACACAAAAAATAACGAAACTACTTCAAAATTACAATAAAAGGACTTTCTCCTGGACAGGTCGCATAAATATTATAAAAATGGACATACTTCCAAAAATACTATATCTGTTCCAAACAATTCCAATATTCCCCTTAAAAAACATATTAAACACCCTACGAAAACTGATCGGCAGCTTTATCTGGGCGGGCAAACCGGCAAGGGTTAGCAGAGAAACCCTTATAAGACGCAAAAAAGATGGGGGTCTGGCTCTTCCGGATTTATCCGCCTATCTTAAGGCATCCCTGGTCACTAGGATCCTAGACTGGTTTCACAATAAAGGAACCAAACAATGGGTGAAACTAGAGGAAGAAATTATGAACATAAACTTAAAAGTACTACCATGGATAAAGAAGGAGAATAGACCATTAAGACAAGAGATGCCACTCTTGATCGAAGCAACACTGAAAGTATGGGACGGATTGATGAAGAGGGGAATAGGGTCATCATATATAGGCCCAATGACACCCCTCTTCAGCAACCCTGACTTCCCCCCAGCAAGCGAAACCAAAACCTTTTTAAAATGGGAGAAAAAAGACAACATCAGAATTATACAAACAATGGAGAATAAAAAACTCATTCGATTAGAAGACATGGGTAGAGAACATGCACACAAATGGATACAACACAGACAGCTTCAGGAATATATAAACACTCTTGAGAAAACAGGAATACTGGATAGACCACCTACAACATTGGAAATTTTATTATTACAAGAACAAAGACCTACACATAACCTATCCAATATATATGAGTATTTAATCTCAAACAGTAATATACAAGAGTTAAAATATGTAAGAAAATGGGAACAAGAGATAGAAGAAGTTATACCCAGAGAGAAGTGGGACAAAGCAATTCTATTAACACACAAAATGTCTCTCTCTAATAGGCACCAGGAAAGAAACTACAAATTACTAGTGAGATGGTATAAATGCCCAATTGACCTGCACAAGATCAATATAGAAAATGAAAGCACCTGTTGGAGATGTCAAAAAGCAACTGGGACTATGTCACATATTTGGTTTTTATGTCCAAAGGTCTACATATTCTGGGAAAAAATATTCAAAATATATAGCGAGATGACAGATATAAATATACAACCAGATATAAAGATCGCTATATTATCAATGATACCAGGTATGATTAAAAAGATAAGAAAAGGGATATTAAAACACTGCTTAACCGCAGATAGAACAGTAATAGCAAGAAAATGGAAAAACAATATAGCACCCTCAATCGAGGAATGGATAATAGAAATGGATGATATGCGTTCACTGGAAGAGAGGATCATAAAAGAAGAAGACCCAAAAGACCACATAAAAGAAACGTGGCAAAAATGGGAGGGATATAGGACATCATCCTCGCTATTGCGGACAATATGAGAGGGGAGGGGGGGTGGGAGGGGGAACGAGACCCTTTTCTTTCTCTTTTTCTGTCCTTTATTTGTTTTCTAGGTAAAAACATTTTTTTTTTAGGGAATAGGAATAGGGAATGAATGCAATATTAACAACATACAATTAACATGCATGGGTACAGGAATAAAAAATTAAAAAACCACAAACAGACACAACTGTAAAATATATGTATAATATATACGAAATCGCAAAGTATAATTTTGTCAAAATGTGAAAATGGAAATAAAGTGAGATTTAAAACAAAAAGTGACAAGCTGCATATAGTATTTTCTGGTGGCAGGCAACAGTGGGAAGCTTCAGCTGGTCGCAGGATAGTGACAATTTGCATCTAGTGGCAGGCGATGTGGCAAGTGAAAATCTGCATCTGGTGGCAGGCGACGTGGCAAGTGACAATCTGCATCTGGTGGCAAGCGACATGACAAGTGATGTGGCAAGTGACAATCCACATCTGGTGGCAGGCAACGTGGCAAGTGACAATTTAAATCTGGTGGCAAGTGACAATCTTCATCTGGTGGCAGGCGACGTGGCAAGTGACAATTTAAATCTGGTGGCAAGTGACAATCTGCATCTGGTGGGGGGCGACGTGGCAAGTAACAATCATCTGGTGGCAAGTGATAAGCTGCATCTGGTGGCAGGTGATGGTGGCAAGTGACACGCTCAGGGCTCCCACTGATTCTTCATTATGGTAAGTTGAACTATTTAATTTTTTATATTACAATGTAATAATAGAAATAATGCACTTCAATTATCCTGACACCATATCAACCATGGTGCCGTGATGATTAAAGCGACAACACCAGCCATTACCGAGACAAATTGCCAGCGAAAAACTGCATTCCCCCCACCCCCCGAGCCTTGGCATAATTTTCTTCCACACAGCCCCAGTGCCAAAAAGGTTGGGGACCACTGCGTTAAAGTATTTATTCATACTGTCCACCCACAAATGTGGGTGACAATATCCCCAATAAAGGGTAGCCACGACTTGGGGAGGGAGGGCAAGACAGCTCAGCTCGATTATAAATCTACAGTGGCTTTAAAAAGTACCCCACCATACCCCTTGACATTTTCCACATTTTGTCTTGTTACAACCAAAAATGTAAATGTATTTTATTGGGATTTTATGTGATAGACCAACACAAAGTGGCACATAATTGTGAAGTGGAAGGAAATTTTTTTTTAGAAATAAATATCTGAAAAGTGTGGCGTGAATTTGTATTCAGCCCCCCTGAGTCAATACTTTGTAGAACCAACTTTCGCTGCAATTACAGCTACAAGTCTTTTTTGGAGATGTCTTTGCACATTTTACATTTTTTGCCCATTCTTTGCAAAATAGCTCAAGCTCTGTCAGATTGGATGGAAAGCGTCTGTGAACAGCAATTTTCAAATCTTGCCACAGATTCTCACTTGGATTTAGGTCTAGACTTTGACTGGGCCATTCTAACACATGAATATGCTTTGATCCAAACCATTCCATTGTAGCTGTATGTTTACGGTTGATGTCCTGCTGGAAGGTGAACCTCTGCCCCAGTCTCAAATCTTTTGCAGACTCTAACAGGTTTTCTTCCCTGCTGAAGAAAACCATCCCTACAACATGATGTTGCCACCACCATGTTTCACGGTGGGGATGGTGTGTTTAGGGTGAGGTGCAATTTTAGTTTTCCGCTACACATAGCGTTTTGTTTTTAGGCCAAAAAGTAAATTTTTGGTCTCATCTAACCAGAGAACCTTCTTCCACATGTTTGCTGTGTTCCCCACATGGCTTCTCGCAAACTGCAAATGGGCCTTCTTATGGCTTTTTTCTTGCCCCTCTTCCATAAAGGCCAGATTTGTAAAGCGCACAACTAATTGTTGTCCTGTGGGCAGATTCTCCCACCTGAGCTGTGGATCTCTGCAGCTCCTCCAGAGTTACCATGGGCCTTTTGGCTGCTTCCCTACTTAATGCTCTCCTTGCACGGTCTGTCAGTTTAGGTAGATGGCCATGTCTTGGTAGGTTTACAGTTGTGCCATACTCTTTCCATTTTGGGTTGATGGATTGGAAATTGCTCCGTGAGATGTTCAAAGCTTGGAATATTTTTTTATAACCTAACCCTGCTTTAAACGTCTCCACAACCTTATACCTGACCTGTCTGGTGTGTTCCTTGGCCTTCATGATGCTGTTTGTTCACTAAGGTTCTCTAACAAACCTCTGAGGGCTTCACAGAACAGCTATATTTATACTGAGATTAAATTACACACAGGCAGACTGTATTTATAAATTAGGTGACTTCTGAAGGCAAATTACTTAGTTAGGGGTATCCGAGTGAAGGGGGCTGAATACAAATGCACACCACACTTTTTAGATATTTATTTGTAAAAAAAATTGAAAACCATTTATCATTTTCCTTCCACTTCAGAATTATGAGCCACTTGGTGTTGGTAAAATGCCAATAAAATACATTTACCTTTTTGGTTGTAACATGAAAAAATGTCAGAAGTAAAAATATTTAGACATGTGCAAAAGGAAAAAATTCGTTTCGTTTAGTTTCGTTTTAATTCGTTAATTAATTAATTTCGTTTAGTTAGATTCGTTACATTTGTTAAATTCGTTTTCGGATTTCGTTTAGTTTTCAACTGATTTTCGAATTCGAAAATATTTTGCGACCCGACTTTGGGTCCACGTATCTCGGGGGTTACTTGGTGATAGAAACACAAATTTGGATATGTTGTAGTGCTAGTTCTACTGTGTTTGCATACCAAATTTGGGGTTTCTAGCTACAAGTGGCCCCGAGATATGTGGCCCCAAAGTCGGGTCGAAAAATGTCATTCTCTGCTGCAGAAAAGTGCTTGACATTTTGCGACCCGACTTTGGGGCCACGTATCTCGGGGCCACTTATAGCTAGAAACCCCAAATTTGGTATGCAAACACAGTAGAACTAGCACTACAACCTCTGGTGTTTCTATCACCAAGTAACCCCGAGATACGTGGACCCAAAGTCGGGTCGCAAAATATTTTCGAATTCGGTTGAAAAAATTTCAAATGCAGTTGAAAAAATTTCAAATGCAGTTGAAATCATTTCAAATCATGTTAATACTATTTCAAGTGGATTCGAAAATATTTTGCGACCCGACTTTGAAAAAAAAAATGAAATTGATTCTAACAGTCTGCAGAAGATCTGCAAAAAAAAAAAGAAGTGAAATGGCTGTTAATAGTCTACAGGAGATCTGCTATTAAATTATATATTTTTTTTATTCTGTTCTAATCTTTTCTATTTGAATTATAAATTTTGGAAGATGGTTATTTATTATACACATCTGTCACATAAAAAAAAAGATGTGAAATGGCTGTCACGGATGTCGATCGCAAGGCAAGTACATATGCTGTATGTCACTGTCCACTTGCCACAACACCTGCCACAAGTGCCAAGACACCTGCCATGAGTGCCACGTGACCGGCCACGAGTGCCACGTGACCGACCACAAGTGCCACGTGACCTGCCCCGTGACCAAGTTGTGGATTGTCCACTTGCCATGTCACCTGCCACAAGTTATGGGGTTCCTAGCACCAAGTGACCCCCCAGATATGGGGCATATGTCAAGTACTTTTCTACAGCAGAGAATTACATTTTGTGACCCGACTTTGGGGCCACGTATCTCGGGGCCACTTATAGCTAGAAACCCCAAATTTGGTATGCAAACACAGTAGAACTAGCACTACAATCTCTTCAAATTTGGGGTTTATATCACCAAGTAACCCCGAGATACGTGGACCCAAAGTCGGGTCGCAAAATATTTTCGAATTCGGTTGAAATAATTTCAAATGCAGTTGAAATATTTTCAAATGCAGTTGAAATATTTTCAAATCTGGTTGAAATTATTTCAACTGCATTAGAAACTATTTCAACTGCATTAGAAACTATTTCAACCAGATTTGAAAATATTTCAACTGCATTGGAAACTATTTCAACCAGATTTGAAAATATTTCATCTGCATTAGAAACTATTTCAACTGCATTAGAAACTATTTCAACCAGATTTGAAAATATTTCATCTGCATTAGAAACTATTTCAACCAGATTTGAAAATATTTCATCTGCATTAGAAACAATTTCTATCACCAAGTAACCCCGAGATACATGGACCCAAATTCGGGTCGCAAAATATTTTCGAATTTGGTTGAAAAAATGTCAAATGCAGTTGAAAAAAATTCAAATGCAGTTGAAAAAAATTCAAATGCAGTTGAAAAAATTTCATATGCAGTTGAAATAATTTCAAATCACGTTGATACTATTTCAAGCGGATTCGAAAATATTTTGCGACCCGACTTTGAAAAAAAAAAAATGAAATTGATTCTAACAGTCTGCAGAAGATCTGCAAAAAAAAAAAAAAAAGAAGTGAAATGGCTGTTAATAGTCTACAGGAGATCTGCTATTAAATTATATATTTTTTTCTATTCTGTTCTAATCTTTTCTATTTGAATTATACATTTTGGAAGATGGTTATTTACTTATATACATCTGTCACATAAAAAAAAAGATGTGAAATGGCTGTCACGGATGTCGATCGCAAGGCAAGTACATATGCTGTATGTCACTGTCCACTTGCCACAACACCTGCCACAAGTGCCAAGACACCTGCCATGAGTGCCACGTGACCAACCACAAGTGCCACGTGACCTGCCACGTGACCAAGTTGTGGATTGTCCACTTGCCATGTCACCTGCCACAAGTTATGGGGTTCCTAGCACCAAGTGACCCCCAGATATGGGGCCTATGTCAAGTACTTTTCTACAGCAGAGAATTACATTTTGTGACCCGACTTTGGGCCACGTATCTCGGGGCCACTTATAGCTAGAAACCCCAAATTTGGTATGCAAACACAGTAGAACTAGCACTACAATCTCTTCAAATTTGGGGTTTATATCACCAAGTAACCCCGAGATACGTGGACCCAAAGTCGGGTCGCAAAATATTTTCGAATTCGGTTGAAATAATTTCAAATGCAGTTGAAATATTTTCAAATGCAGTTGAAATATTTTCAAATGCAGTTGAAATATTTTCAAATGCAGTTGAAATATTTTCAAATGCAGTTGAAATATTTTCAAATGCAGTTGAAATATTTTCAAATCTGGTTGAAATTATTTCAACTGCATTAGAAACTATTTCAACTGCATTAGAAACTATTTCAACTGCATTAGAAACTATTTCAACCAGATTTGAAAATATTTCAACTGCATTGGAAACTATTTCAACCAGATTTGAAAATATTTCATCTGCATTAGAAACTATTTCAACTGCATTAGAAACTATTTCAACCAGATTTGAAAATATTTCAACTGCATTAGAAACCATTTCAACCAGATTTGAAAATATTTCATCTGCATTAGAAACTATTTCAACTGCATTAGAAACTATTTCAAACAGATTTGAAAATATTTCATCTGCATTAGAAACTATTTCAAACAGATTTGAAAATATTTCATCTGCATTAGAAACAATTTCTATCACCAAGTAACCCCGAGATACATGGACCCAAATTCGGGTCGCAAAATATTTTCGAATTTGGTTGAAAAAATGTCAAATGCAGTTGAAAAAAATTCAAATGCAGTTGAAAAAATTTCATATGCAGTTGAAATAATTTCAAATCACGTTGATACTATTTCAAGCGGATTCGAAAATATTTTGCGACCCGACTTTGAAAAAAAAAATGAAATTGATTCTAACAGTCTGCAGAAGATCTGCAAAAAAAAAAAAAGAAGTGAAATGGCTGTTAATAGTCTACAGGAGATCTGCTATTAAATTATATATTTTTTTCTATTCTGTTCTAATCTTTTCTATTTGAATTATAAATTTTGGAAGATGGTTATTTACTTATATACATCTGTCACATAAAAAAAAAGATGTGAAATGGCTGTCACGGATGTCGATCGCAAGGCAAGTACATATGCTGTATGTCACTGTCCACTTGCCACAAAACCTGCCACAAGTGCCAAGACACCTGCCATGAGTGCCACGTGACCAACCACAAGTGCCACGTGACCTGCCACGTGACCAAGTTGTGGATTGTCCACTTGCCATGTCACCTGCCACAAGTTATGGGGTTCCTAGCACCAAGTGACCCCCCAGATATGGGGGATATGTCAAGTACTTTTCTACAGCAGAGAATTACATTTTGTGACCCGACTTTGAGGCCACGTATCTCGGGGCCACTTATAGCTAGAAACCAGAAATTTGGTATGCAAACAGAGTAGAACTAGCACTATAACCTCTCCAAATTTGGGGTTTCTATCACCAAGTAACCCCGAGATACGTGGACCCAAAATCAGGTCGCAAAATATTTTCGAATCCGGTTGAAATAGTTTCAAATGCAGTTGAAATAATTTCGAATCATGTTGATACTATTTCAAGCGGATTCGAAAATATTTTGCCACCCGAATTAGAAAAAAATATGAAATTGATTCTAACAGTCTGCAGAAGATCTGCAAAAAAAAGTGAAATGGCTGTTAATAGTCTACAGGAGATCTGCTAAAAAAAGAAATAGATGCTAATAGTCTGCAGGAGATCTGGTGAGAAAACGAAATAGATACTAATTGTCTGCAGGAGATCTGCAAAAAAAAAGTGAAATGGTTGTTAATAGTCTACAGGAGATCTGCTAAAAAAGAAATAGATGCTAATAGTCTGCAGGAGATCTGGTGAGAAAACGAAATAGATACTAATAGTCTGTAGTTGTAGTGCTAGTTCTACTGTGTTTGCATACCAAATTTGGGGTTTCTAGCTACAAGTGGCCCAGAGATACGTGGCCCCAAAGTCGGGTCACAAAATGTAATCCAAATTTGGGGTTTCTATCACTAAGTGACCCTGAGATATTTCGAATTTCGTCCGCGATTTTTCGATTCGAAAAAAATTCGGATTCGGTAAAATTCGTTAGTATTGTAATTCGGTAATTCGGATGCATCCGAATGTCTGAATAATGAAAAATTCGTCCGAATTTCGATTCGGAACATAACGAAATGCACATGTCTAAAAATATTTAAGGATGAGTCAGAAACACTAATGCCCTGTACACACGGTCGGAATTTCCGACAACAAATGTTCGATGTGAGCTTGTTGTCGGAAATTCTGACTGTGTGTATGCTCCATCGGACATTTGCTGTCGGAATTCCGAGCGTGTGCACACAATTCCGAAGCACAAAAGTCCACGCATGCTCGGAATCAAGCAGAAGAGCCGCACTGGCTATTGAACTTCATTTTTCTCGGCTCGTCGTACGTGTTGTACGTCACCGCGTTCTTGATGTTCGGAAATTCCGACAACATTTGTGTGACCGTGTGTATGCAAGACAAGTTTGAGCCAACATCCGTCGGAAAAAAAAAAAACACGGTTTTGCTGTCGGAATGTCCGATTGGCATATTAGTTGCCACGTTTCCCCTCTAATGCCCTGTACACACGATAGGATTTTCCGATGGAAAATGTGTGATAGGACCATGTTGATGGAAATTCCTACCGTGTGTAGGCTCCATCACACATTTTCCATAGGAATTTCCATCACACAAAATCCGTTGTTGGAAATTCCGATCGCGTGTACACAATTCCCGACGCACAAAGTGCCAGGAATGCTTGGAATCAAGCAGAATAGCAGCACTGGCTATTGAACTTAAAGCGGAAGTAAACCCCCCTATCGTTTTCAGCCAAGGAAGCTGCCATCTTTGCCTCTGTTTAATCTTCAACTGCCACTGTGCTGCACATGTGATCCGTTATGACACCAGCCATTGGATGGTTTGACTGTTTGGTTGAGAGCACAGCCAATGTGCAGTTAGCATTCCCGGCATGCCTTTTTTTTTTTAAACTGTTAAATCGATGGGTTTACTTCCACTTTAATTTTTCTCAGCTCGTCGAACGTGTTGTACATTACCGCGTTCTTGACGTTCGGAATCTCCGACCAACTTTGTGTGACTGTGTGTATGCAAGACAAGTTTGAGCCAACTCAAACAAAAGTTGGAAAAAAAAACATGGATTTTGTTGTCAGAAAATCCTATCGTGTGTACAGGGCATATGCGTGCAGGGCCAATCCAAGCTGATAGGGTACTGAAAGATCTATCTGGTGACACCTGATAAGAAGAGTCTCTGGAGACAACTAACAAGGGGCGACCTGAAACAGACAAAGGGAGAGCCAGAAACAGCCAAAAACAGCCAGAGAGCCAAACAAAAAAAAAATCCCTAACAGCCTTAGTTGAAGGATAAAGGTAAAAAAAAATTAGCATTTATTATTGTTTTCATCATCACATCACGGGGGCGCAATCTCAGGCTCCTGCAGGCTGTCAGTGTAGCTATCTGCCCGTACCTTGTACAGGCAGTTACTGAATGACAGGAAAGATCAATGAACTACCAAGAGCACTCATCAGTGCACTGGTAGTTCATTGAGAACTACAAGCACTCGGCCACAATGGCTGACGCTAGTTGTAGTTCTCCCATTCACAGAACTCTGTAAAAGAACGATGCATCCAGGTGGGCATTGCTGAATTTTTAATTAAAAATTGTGACAGTGGGTGTGGGGAGCTGATCCCTGGTACGCTGTCACAACAGGCTGTACAAATTTTACAAATCTCCTGGCATATACGTAGGAAATGGTGTAAGAAGTAGATAGACACACAAATTGTAAATAGAGTGGTAAGATACCGTGACAGAGATTATGATTGGTAATATCCTTATTTAGGTTAGTGATCTGGATGACACAGTAATATCATCAACAACAACAAATAGAATAGAAACAATGAATGAACTATTAGTAATATTAGTGTGTATAGTTATATTAACTTGAATATAAAAACAAATGGGCATGCAATAGTGTGATACTGTTTTTTTTTAAAAAAATACTTTATTCTGATACAACAACCCCCCCTAATACATTATGCGTACCATGAATGAATGAATCCTAAGCATATCAAAAATGTGTGTCACTGTGCCTGAAAAACGCACAGTATCAGGCACAGTGACACACATTTTTGATATGCTTATGATTCATTCATTCATGGTACGCATAATGTATTGGGGGGGGGGGGGGGTTGTTGTATCAGAATAAAGTCTTTTTAAAAAAAAAAAAAACAGTATCACACTATTGCATGCCCATTTGTTTTTATGAGGAGATTTGGTGCATGATCCTGCCAGTTTGCCGCAAAGTGGACGGAACGTGGGAGGAACGCTGATACATGTTGGTTCACTATAAGGCTTGTTTTGACCATTGGTCTGGTGAGTGCATCCCCACAGGGGAGTTTATTCCGCACGTGGTGAAGAATTTGTTGGAATATACGGTGGAAGTTGTCACTATTGTATACAAGGAATCACTACGTGGGGACGTATCTATCAGACCAGACTGCTTACGCACCATATAGTCCTGGGTGTTAACAAGGACAAAGCGCTGCTGCAATGATATAGAGACTGGGTTTATTTGTTATTTTTGTATTTATTGGTAGAACTTGGATAGGAGAAGGGATTATTGGGATACTCCAACTTGCACAGATGAGGACAACTCTCACTTGGCTTCATTAAATTGAATTGAATAGCAGACGCCCTGCTCGACCACACTACAGTAGTATGGAAAAATAAGTCCTTTGCTTGCTCTGGCAGCAGACTCAATGAACTATAATTCTTTGGGACACTCACCAGTGTTCCCTTTGACTGATACCCATCCACTGACTTTACTAGCTTGAAGGGATGGCCCTCACAGAACAGACCTCTATAAGCGGATCTGTACACACAGTAGCCAGGAACAGATCCTCCTAGATGCGTCTCCCTCCTAGTCAGCTCTACAGGACATCTGGGTTGAAACTTCTGTGGCTCCAGCCCTCAGGTCGACCACCCGAGGCCACATGGCAGGCTGTACAGAGGAGGGACAGCAGCCCCCTTCCTCCGGGACCCCGCTCTCCATCCAAAGACCCCAAGCACATGTGCTCCAGCCATATATACAGTCACCCAGCATGTCTTGAGGCACATTGCTCTGCCAATGGCCAGGACTGTAACTACACCTATGCTCCCATTTGTCAGGTTTACTCCCACAGTCCAATATGCCCGTCCTTTTGGACCAGTGTGAAAGAGGCAGGCAACATGAGCAGCATCTTAGCACACTGAGCAGACCCTATTAATGGATTTCTGCTCCCTGGTAGGCAGATAGCACCTAAATGCACCTAACAGCCCCCATGTTAATCAGGGAAACCCAAAAACTAAACTCTCTCTAGCACCTACCTAAGAGGGTGCTACACTTGTATGATGTTTGAGTTATAGTGTATTATGGTCAACATTTTTTGTAAGTTTTGAATAGAGTTTCTTAAAATGATCTTTATATTTTTTCCTTTAGATTTACCAAAACCATATAAAATGAGGTTAAAGCTAAACACTTTCAATTTGTATGCAATCAGGCAGGCCCTTGCACTACGTAGTTGAAGGTAAATCTAAAAGAAATCAGACAAAAAAAGTTGTACAGGCATACCCCACTTTTAAGTACACAATGGGGTTTATTTACTAAAGCTGGAAAGTGCAAAATCAGGCTCACTTCTGCATAGAAACCAATGAGCTTCCAGGTTTTATTACCAAAGTTTAATTGAACAAGCTGGGGTTAGAAGCTCATTGGTTTCTATGCAGAAGTGAGCCTGATTTTTCACTTTCCAGCTTTAGTAAATAAACCCCATTGTGTACTTAAAAGTGGGGTATGCCTGTATAGTGTGTATCCAGCTTTAAGGTTCGAACATACGATAAGTAAAATTTTGTCTGATGAATGATCTGCTGATCTTCAGGTCGTTAGTATGGTACTTTGGACAGCCAATTCCAGTTTTTCGTCAGACAAAAGCTGGATGTGCAGACTATAAAATTAGTTGTCATCCGATTTTCGTTTAATTAGTACAGTTTTACGAAAAAAATTGAAAGTGCAAGACTACGCATGCTCAGAACCGAAAGAATACATACAAAACTAGTCAACACATTACGTCACTTCTGAAGTTGTTTTCTGTCATACGAGAATTTTTGTAAGGCGAGTAACCTCTTCTGTTTCGACATGGTTGTCCGAAAATCGGATCGTGTGTACGAGGCATTAGTCTCATGTCTGCTTGACCTCTAGCCAATTCTGTTATTTAGTATACATTATAAATACAGTTTTTAGTCTAGAAATTCTAAAATCAGGTCATTCATTTCAAAAGTGTTCTTGAGTACGAGTGTTTGCATTTCCTTTAGAGAAAATAAAAATTAGTATAAGGAAAATTATGCTACTGAACACAAAAATTTTTCTGACGTGCCATTTTTCATTCCCTGATGGAAAGAATCATGACTTTCAAGTTATTGTAACATGTTTGATAGAAGTCTTAAATGTATTAAAATTCCTTTGGATGGGATTTAATAAACACTCATAAAAAAATAAATAGGAGGGGGGCGTGGTCTGGAGCACAAGGGAGCTGGCCACTTGATTCCTGGAGCTCAGCTGTCTCTAGGGATTTTATCCTAATTGCTGACCTATGCTCCAACATGGGGAAAGTAGGATGCTCGATCCATCCTACCAGGACACCCCACTCACAACTGGGGCATAATCTGACAGAAATATTCCGCCTCTAGATACACCTGCCGTGTCTCCCAATGGGTCCTCTCCCTTTGCGACACTGGCACAGGCAAAGCTTGAATGGAAACTAATGCAATAGTGCATTAGCTTATTCAGCAGATGCCCAAAAAGGCAGATTTGCCATCCATCGCTGCTGATTTAAAAGATGCTCTATCAGCAGAAATTTTGGATCTGAAGGTAGAGATGTGGGGAGTAGCTTACTGTCTATCTGAGGTGCAGCAGGTCACTAATCACCATGACACCAACATGCAGGACCCATAGCATCTGACAGTATAGCACACAAATCAACTTACTAGCATGAATAGTTGGCGCAACTTGTGGATTTGGGGAATTCCGGAGTCTGTCGAGCATGATCCCATGCACTCCAGACCCTCTGTAACAACTCACTGGAAAGTGCCAAATCGGGTGCAGCTCTGCATAGAAACCAGTTTCCTGTTTTTTTGGTCAACACTTAGCCCCGGTTCACATTGATACTACTTTGAAATCGCACTACTTCACTTGAAGTAGCGCGATTTCAAAGTAGCAAAGTCAGCGCAATTTCAGGTGCTACTTGATAGACATCTGTGTGGCTGCTACACAGATGTCTATTGAAGTCGCACCCGAAATCGACAAAAGTAGTGCAGGAACTGTGCGGTGCAGCACCACAAAATTGGTGTCGCACTGATTGGAACAGTGCCATTGCCGCCAATAGGATGCGACTTGTCATGCGATTTGATCTCTCAAATCGCATGACAAATCACTCCAATGTTAATCTAGGCTTAATGGAACAAACTGAGGTTAGAAGCTGATTGGCTACCATGCACAGCTGCACCAGATTTTGCACTCTCCAGTTTTAGAAAATCAACCCCTTTATATGTTGCTTTGTGGACTTTTGTCTAAAGGAAGAAATTGCACAGTGAGTGAGGGAACAAAAAGCCTTTACATTCAATGGATTTGATGCCGAAGTAAGCATTAAGGGAATATAACAAAACATAGCAGTGCCTACAGATGGAAGTTTCCCTGGTCTGGCCACAACCCACCAAGGGAGGATAGCCACCATACAGACACAGGATGGCCTCTTTTGACCACCTGAGCTTTCCACCAATGCTTGCTGCAGATTGGTACCAGGAGTTCTTACCATCAGATCCTGAGATGGACATTCCTCAACCCCCTTTGGAACAGTGTACCACAAGACAGAGAGACCACTCTTACTACAGGTGCCAGATCATGGAATGCCAGGGAGAGGAAGCACCTGCCTGAAAGGATCTATACTTGGCCCACCAGTTTGGGTCCCTTGTTATTGGATGTCTTATGCACTGCTCTTTTTTGAGCTGGATTTGGTAACTATTGATGGCGTAGGTTTCCCCATTTTCCTGTTGTTTTTCCAGTTTTGGTTAATGTGGGTCCAGCATACTGGTCTAGTTCTTTCTTTGGAACCTTAGCTAGTAGACTCCCTTGGCCACTTCCTTTCTTTAAAGTGCTTTTCTGAGACTCCAGTTATTACTCCATGTTGTCTTGGGACTGAGAAGGAGATAAGTGTTAGTTCTATAGAAAATACAGCATAGATAGAGAGATCTCGTACATGAAATTATGTACCTACATCCCTAATAATATAGTTCAAATAACAGATTCATTTGGTAGGACAAAGACCCTAAATTTTCGAGACATATTCTATATCTTTCCCAACACCAAGGAGGTCTCGGTCTCCCTAATTTTTGGCTCTGAATCCTACCTGCTAGATTCTCCCAGCTGGTCCAGTGCAAGACCAGTGAGCGTCTCTATACCTTCACCTTATACCTAAAGAGAGTGCTCTGGCTACCCTTGGGACTTTTTAAAGGCTTAGAGATTAATTGAATGTGCTAGAGCCATGAAAAATATTGACCTGCAAATAGCAGATTTATGGCCATTTGGAATTTTAGGACATCAATAACTGCAGGGAATTAGGTGGCACAGAAAATATGGAATATGAATGGAAAGTTAAAGACACAATTTAATTAAGGTATTTTAATTTTAATGTAACTAAAATATGCCTATATTGAAGTGGGTGTTATGTTATTTAGATGAGTCTAGTACCTTTTTTTGGTCTTGTGCCAGAAAAACACACAACAATGTTCCAAAAAACATGCTTTTTTCCTAAACACTTCTACAAAAAATATGTATTTAAAGTGGAAGTAAGCCCTCCTATAATTTTCAGCCAAGGAAGCTGCCATCTTGGCCTCTGTTTAATCTTCAACTGCCATGATGCTGCACATGTGATCAGTTATGACAGCAGCCATTAGATGGTTTGACAGTTAGCATTCCCGGCATGCCGGGACTGGAACAGCTTTTTTAAAACTGTTAAATCGATAGGTTTAACTTTAACCACTTTAACCAGCTTTAACCACTTGCTGACCATCCCACGTACATATACTGTGGGGCGCTGGCTCCTACAGGCAAAATCACGTACCTGAACGTGATTGCCTCTTCTGGGTTTGTGGCACGATCATCGGACTCGTCGATCATTCCCGACAGAGGCAGAACGGCGGTCTGTCTATGTCTGTTTTTTTGTTTATAGCACAAAAAATAAAAATCGCAGAGGTGATCAAATACCACCAAAAGTAAGCTCTATTTGTGGGAAAAAAGGACATTAATTTTATTTGTGTACAGCGTCGCATGACTGTGCAATTGTCAGTTAAAATAACGCAGTGCCGTATCGTAAAAAATGGCCTGGTCATGAAGGGGGGCAAACCTTCCAGAGCTGAAGTGGTTAAAGTGGAGTTCCAGCCTGTACAAAAAAAAAGTAAAATCAGCAGCTACAAATATTGTAGCTGCTGACTTTTAATATAAGGACACTTATCTCGTGATGTCGGCACCCCTAGCTGATTAGTCCATCGGCTTCGGGTGCAGGTGCAGGCATCCTTACTAAGGGAAACATGAAGTGAAGCCTTGTGGCTTTACAGCCTGTTTCCTATTACACATGTGCAAGTTGCGCTGCACTTTCTAAATGGTCCGGTGTCTTCTGGGACCTGTGTGTCTCCCAGAAGGCAACAGGGGGGATGGAGGAGGGGCCAGAAAATTCATAGATCACTGCGATCATTGTGCAGCGATCTTACCTGGAAGTGGGAGCGGGTTCCTGGTTTTCACAGGTATCTGCCCCCCCCCCCCAAAAAGTGTCAAATGTGCCAGTGGAGGGGGGGGGGGGTAGGGCGAGCAAGCGGCGCTTCCACTTTTGGGTGGAGCTCAAGTTTAATGTGGACGCTAAAAGGAGATAACAGTTGCCATTTTTGACCATTTACTATTGGGCCAGGTGATGGCAAATGTACTAAAGGTAAATAGGCTGTTCACTTTGCACGGGAAGTTGCACTTTGCAAAGGAATTTGTCCCAGATTCTAGTGAATGAGGTGAAGGTGAAGCTCTGCTGACTTCCACCATCCAATCATGTGCAAATAAATGTATTTATTTTTTTCTTGTACAGGATTGAGTGCTCACATTACCACATTTACTAAGCTCTAGAGCACATTCCCTTGCAAAGTGAATCTATTTGCCTTCATCAAATCAACCCCAATGTCTGTGAGTAGCTTCAGACAATCCCATCTAATGGTATCACACAGTTTAGAACACTGTATCTAGTCTGATCACTATTTTTCCCCCTAGGTAAGCAAATTATGGAACTGTCAGCACCATGTGGGCTCTGCTTCTCTCCAGCATAATCCTAACAGAAACACTCATGTTATCCAAATGTTTTTGACCAAAACCAGTCCAAGAGGTATTACTAAACACAAAAGAAGAGAGCACAAAGCCGCCCTAGTGTAACTCGGCTTTAATATAGTAAAATTAAAAACACTACAATGTCAAACTCACATTGTGTGAAGATAGATACAGCATAAGGATTCCACTGTGGCCGGAAAAAAAACAGAAAAAGGTATGGAAGCCAAACTAAACAGTAGAAGAAAAACAGATACTCATCTACTCACCCTGTAGTTGAGTGGGGCTCAGTGGCTGGCCTTACAATGAAGAAAAGAAACTACACCAAGGAGAGAGGTATAGAAAAAGATGGCACAGAGATATTGTGTCTGTAAAATTAATAAAACTGATTAATTATAAGAAAATAGAAATGTATTGATTGTATGGATACACAATGATCAATTAAGGCCCATACACACGATCTGACTTTTTGACTTTTTTTCCATGCAAATTAGCTGTTTTAAGGCAACATCCGACCGCGTGTACGCTCCATCGGACAAACTTTTTCGGTTTTCATCAGACTTTTGTTGGCTGTGCGAACGGACAAACTTTCCGGCAACAAAAGTCTGATGGAGCAAAGTCCGATCGTGTGTACAGAAAACCATAGGACTTTTTTACAAAGTACAAACACGCATGCTCAGAACCAATGCAAAAGATCAGACAACAATACAGAAGTTGACCAAAGGTGGCGGTAAAGAGCAGAAAAACCATGTGATTTGGTGAAAGTTGGCTGAAAAAGTCCTGCCGTGTGTATGCAATACAAGTTCATGGCCGACGCCCTTTGTACAAAAATCCACGGGAAAGTTTGTACAAATTCCGATCGTGTGTATGAGGCTTTATACAAAAGTATAAAATCAATGAAACCTCCACGGTTTCATTGATTTTATACTCTTGTGTAATTGATGAAACAGTTCAGGCTCTAAGAATTAAAGCTGAGTTCCAGCCGCAAAATAATTTTTTTTTAATTCAGCAGCTACAAACACTGTAGAATAATGTACAATAAGAACACTTACCTGTCCAGGGAGCCTGCGATGTCAGCCCCCCAAGGCCGATCCGTCCATCAGAACGGGTGCAGGCGCCACCATTTCAACTAAGGGAAACTGGCAGTGGAGCCTTCAGGCTTCACTGCCGGTTTCCTACTGTGCATGCGTGAGTCGCGCGGTGCTGCTGAATGGCCCCGTCATCTTCTGGGACACACAAAGGTTCCAGAAGGCAGTGGGGGAGAAGAGGACGTGACACACTGGGTGAGGCTGGGATGGAAGTACACAAGGAACTTCAGAAAAGGTAAGTAATGAAAAAAAATAAAAATAATAATTATCCGAAATCGAGTGGTGAAGGGGTTGTCATTCCTTTAAGACAAAGTTGTAAAAGTGGGTGGAACTCCACATTAAGGGAGATACAAACAAAAGGAGAAGCGCCTCTAAGTGTAGTAGGACTGGTTGTTTTTAATGCACCCACATTGAGGGCTACTCACATAATATGAGTAGCCATTAATGGGGGTGCATTAAAAACTACCAGTCCTACTACACTTAGAGGCGCTTCTCCTTTTTTGCTTTTATCTGGCCTATTCAAAATGAATAGACTGACCTAACTTAGAAAGCTTCTCTGCATGAAAACAGGGGTGCGCATACAAATGTAAATGTCCTTATAAACATCCATACCTGAACAAAACTACAGATGCGGCCAAATAAAATATACTGTGTTGCCAGTCATTATAAACTGAAAGGTGGTTGTGTCCTTCAATGGGATTACTAACATGAAGCATGCTGTGTGTAAAATATTTTCCATTACAAAAGCTTTATATAAAATATAGTCAGTTCTGATGAGTTGTTGAGAGCTTTATTATTTTTTTAATGCACAGTTGAATGTGATTTATAACTCCTTGCTATAGAGAGAGTTACAAGATGCATTTATTGACCATTTATTAGTCATTCTGAATCCAAATGTTATAAATATTCCATTTAAGTGCAACATTTTAGCCTAATTCAGTTTTAAATTGAATTTGGGTATTATAATGCTGAATGGTTGATTTGAGTGTCATTTTTATTAGATATAGAATGAGAAATAATTTATTTGTCTGCCAACCTGTTATCATCAATTTACCCGTCTGTTTCACACAAAAAGAACTACGTATCATACTTGCAATCAGTTTGCCTTTGATATACCTGTGGAATTATTTGGGGATTTATCTTTTTTTTCATTTATATAATCTGTAACGTTTTCGATTTTGCTAATCTGATTGTCCTTTTACTAGCAGTTACATAATTTCTTCCATATTCCAGCATTTTAATCATTTTTTTTATATATAGGATTTCATTCTTTTGTCTTTTAGGTACCATTCTTAGGACAATATGCTGTATACTGTATGATCAGGTGATTTCATAATAAATGTAAAGATTACATTTTATGCACAGTTTTATCATTAAACTAATGTTTATAATTAATTCTTACAATTGGATTCTAGTAGTCCTGGCTCCTCTAATGCAGGTTTGAAAATCAAAGTTTATCTGACACTGGTTGTTATCTACTTTTTGCCTGTAGAATCTTTTTAAAGCTTAAAGTAGATGTAATCCCTAACTGGGAAACATTGTATTTGCTTAAATGTATTAAACAATTGGCATTTTTTATTCATTTAGAAAATACAACTTTTTACATTTTTATCCTTTGCCACAGCTCAGAGCTGCTGATCTCCTGCAGCTTCTTTGCAGCCACTTGCTGCATGGAATTTCTCAGGGTGGATTCCCTGATGAGACAACCGTGAGGCTGAATTCGCACAGTGTGCGGTGACAGACGTTTTACTACATTGTAAAACATCTGTCACCACAAGGACACACAGAAAACAGTTGTTTCCTATATGTCCCATTCGGGCTGCACTGCAGCGTGCTGTGATAAAATTCAGATATGCTGCATTTTATCACAGCACCCTATACAAAATTGCATGGCACTGTACAGCAGCGCAGAGCAACGTGGTGCAGTACTGCACAGCACCATGAATGAAGTGTATGTTTTGTACACTTCAAATAAAGTTTGTACAAAAAAAAGAGAGCTGTGTGATGTGCTGAATCGCACACACCACACTGTCCCCTACCGCAGCCAGGAATGGACAGCTGCTGAAGAGGTGAAGTGTGAATTCACCCTATAACATACCTGCACAGTATATGCTGGAAATTTCCCAACAGAAGCCATTTCATAAGATGACAACAACACAAGAGCACTTATATAAGACAAGGACAGAGCATTGTCAGCCAATAGCATTATGCTCCCGAAGAAGGATCTATATGGGAGGATCAACTTTTAGTTCCGCAAAAGATACAGGTTTAAAAAATTTAAGTAAATTGAGAAGGACTTTGAAATAACATCTGAAGAGTGGTCCAAATCTGCCTTGCTATAATTTGCGTTAATGTGCATGTGGTATGCAAATCAAAGATTTGAATCCGGCCTAAAAAATTGAAGACCATTTGTATAGTTCTCCCAAACTGCATGCCACAAGCTTCAACCAACCCTTAAGCCTGGTACACACGACCAGATTTTCGGACGAACGGTCGTCCATTTTTTGTTGCATGCTAGTTTCATGTCAAAAGTGAATTGCTCACCATATGAAAATTCTCGTACGACAGAATTCAATTAAAGAAGTGACCTAATGTGTTGAATAGTTTTATATGTATTCTTTCATTTCTGAGCATGCGTAGTCTTGTTCTTACGGGGTTTTTTTTTCGGACGAAAACCGTACTAATTATACAAAAATCAGACGTTATGTTCACATCCGACAAAAATGTTATAGTCTGCACA
The DNA here is from genome assembly GCA_028564925.1 of Lithobates sylvaticus. Lineage (NCBI taxonomy): Eukaryota > Metazoa > Chordata > Amphibia > Anura > Ranidae > Lithobates > Lithobates sylvaticus. Next base: position 286,559,868 of record CM053026.1, read on the forward strand.
TCCATCTTTTCTCGTATGAAAAATCAGAATCGGCTGTCGAAAGCACCTTACTTACTTACTTTCTATCTTTTGTCAACACTTGGGATGTTCTGAATAAAAAAAAAGAATTTTGATCCAGTACGGAGTGCAGCCATTTCTTCTATTAGCGAAAGCACCTTACTAACGATCCTAAAATCGGCAGGTTGTTCGTCGGATGAAATTTTACTTCCGTTTTCCGCATCGTGAGGATGGGCCTTGAGGTTGGGTTCACACTAGTGCGAATTGGATGTGGGTTTCTCCACATCCAATTCGCATGGCAGGAGAATATGACCGGCTCTCAATGGAGCCGGTTTACATATCTCCATGGCTAGGGTTGCCACATCATCCCTTTAAAACCAAACAAATATGAATTACACAGGTTCTGTGGCTAATTAAGGTTGTAATTAAAATCACTTAGTGCCCTTATGTGCATTAAATTTGCCTCAGAACCTGTGTAATTCAGTTTGGGTGTACGGGTTTAAAGGAATGAGGTGGCAACCCTATCCGTGGCGGCCGCAGAGCAGATTGCACAGGGGTCTTGTGCGTCTTTGGCTCAGTTTCAGGTCCGAATTCAGGCAAAAATTCTGACCCGATTTGTCCCTGAAACAGAGAGGCCAGCTGTGAGCCACGTTCATATTAGATTCATATGTGTTCGGTTTTAAAGGGATGAGGTGGCAACCCTAGGGTTGTGAACCCAGCCTTAAGCCTCGTACACACGATCCGATTGTTGGCAGGGGACTGTCTGTTGACAGACTCTTGTCCTAAAATCTGACCGTTAGTACGCTCCTTCAGACAGTTGTTGTCCAATTTTTCGCCAACAAATGTTGGATGGCAGTATCGTCTGTACACAAGACCGTCACACAAAAGTTGAAAGTACAAACACGCATGCTCAGAATTAATGCTCACCAAACACGAAATTAGCAGAAGGTGCCCAAAGGGTGGTGCTCAAGAGCTGAAATTCCTCGTAATACGTCACTATGTTCGTGTTTGTTGGCCGACAATTGTGTGCCATAGTATGCAAGCCAAGTTTCTGGCACACGCACTTTAGACAAAAATCATACGCTCGATTGGCCAACAATCTGATCGTGTGTATGAGGCTTTACACTTGTATGTACAGCTGATTGGTTACCGAAAACTCACCCCGCCCCACCCCACCTTTAGGCTATGTTTCCACTATTGCGTCACTATTTGCAGCGACTTGAAGAAATGCCTGTATATTCTTGAGGTCGATGGACCTCAAGTCGCATCAAAGTGGGACCAAAGTAGTGCAGGGACTACTTTGACGTCACTGCGTCTTGAAGTTGCACAGATATGAATGGTACTCATTGGAAATCATGGGGTACGACTTGTCATGCAACTTTTTAGTCCCAAATCGCATGAAAAGTCGCACTAGTGGAAACCTAGCCTTAGCTAAATTCACAACTTTGCAATCTTGTGTGATGAATTTTCCATTGAAATCAATAGAAATGCATCAAAATCTCATCACATGCCTCGGGATGTATCAACGTACATTATGCTGCACATCATTGTTTTGAGAAAGTGTTGTTTCTAGTGCAAAACATGTCAGAAGAGATCCTATCCCTGCTTGCTATTTTAATTAGGGAAGAACATCTCTGTGTGTGGCATTCCTGTTTCTGGTACAATTGTGCATTATGATAATGATGTTGAAAATCAAGATATTGTGATATGCATTGAAATCAAGGCTCAGCTCCATATCCTGAAGAGAATAAGGGCAATATTACATGGCGTCACTCACTGCAGCATTAAGGATCTGCTAAACCCCTAGGGAAATAGAGGACAAAGAGGTCCTGTGTTGTCACCAAACATGACCAAAAACACTGTGCAAAAAAGGGAAGTATGGATTCTTTTTCAAGCTGCAGAGGTAGTGCAGGGGCAAATGGAAGTGGAAACCGAGGAGCCCATAGGTTGGCCTTCAAAGTACTGCACCTTTACATATGTTTAAAGTGGAACTTCAGTCATTTTTTTCATCTTTCTATCTATTAAATCTTCTGCCCTTGTTGTTTCAACTTTGGGTAGTAAAATATTTTTTTTTCTGCCAGCAAATACCTTATACAGCCCACTTCCTGTTTCTTGTCTGGAAAAAAGCCTAGGCATATGACATCATGCACAGCTCTCTCTCTCACTCTCGTGAGAGTTTGCCAGGAAGGGAGGTGGTATGAGTCATAAGAGGGCCAATGAGAGCTGAAGAGCTGGAGATGTGCCTCTGTGTGTGTAAATCCAGGAAGTGAACAGGCAGCAGCTTCAGCTGCCCACAGTTAAAATGGATGCAGCCAGAAAAAGTGGAGGGAGATTTCTGCAGCATATTTGGTAAGTACAGAATTCCCAGTATATATAAAATAATATGCAAAGTGGTTGGAGGGAAGCTTCCGAATGGCAAAGATGTTTTTTATTACAAATTAAGCTAGAAGGATACAATGTTAGGACTTTCTGCTATCCAAAAAATCATCAGCTCCTGTGGTCACCCCCTCCTGTCTCCTTTGTCTTACTATTGGTTAGTGAAACCATCCACCAAGTGGTTAGCTAATAGTACATATCTCTACAGAGAAGCAGATACTTGAAGTTTTGTTTTAAGTTATTTATGCCACACAGCTGCCTCTAAAGCCTCATACACACGATCGGACCGTGGACCAACTTTCCTGTGGATTTTTGTTGGCCCCAAGTTGGTATTGCATATACACGGCAGTACTTTTTCAGCCAACTTTCACCAAATCACTTGGTTTTTCTGCTCTTTACCGCCACCTTTGGTCAACTTCTGTATTGTTGTCTGATCTTTTGCATTGGTTCTGCATTGGTTTGTACAAAAGTCCGTTGGTTTTGTGTACACACGGTCGGACTTTGGTCCATCGGACTTTTGTTGGCAGAAAGTTGGTCCGTTCGCACAGCCAACAAAAGTCCGATGAAACCTGGAAAAAGTTGGTCCGATGGAGCGTACACACGGTCGGATGTTGGTCCAAAACAGCTAATTTGCATGTTGGTTGTCAAAAAGTCCGATCATGTGTACGGGCCTTTAGACTTAAAAAATACCTGCAATATATAAAATAAATTCAAATAAAACCATAAAAAACAGCAGTGTTTAGCAGCATCATGAGCAAGAGAAATGCTGTGCTAAAATGTTGCATGTAGGTTAGTACAATTCTCTTGCACACCTTTAAGCCCCATACACATTATCAGTTTTTCTTCAGGTTTACCAAAACCATGTAGTGCAAGGGCCTGTCTGATTGCATACACATTGAAACTCCTAAGGTTTGACCTTATATTATATGGTTTTGGTAAATCTGAAGGAAAAACTCAGCAGAAAAACTGATAGTGTGTATGGGGCATTAGGCTCCATGCACACTGAAGCTCATAAACGGTCATTTTTAGGAGTTTGGGTGTTTTTTTTCTAACAGCCCATAAACTCCCCTCTATGTTATCTTATGTGTCCATGCACACATGGACATTTTTGGATGTTTATCAGCAGTGGAGTTTATGGGCTGTTTTCTGAACGCCATAAAATCATGTTCAGGAGTCGTTTTTCTGACCACAAAATACGCCAAACACTCATAAACTCTGATAAACGCTCAAAAACATGGCTCACCAGCGTTTTTTAACGTTTTTTTTTAACGTTTAACGTAAAAAAACGCTAATAAACGCTTTTGCAAAAATGTTAAAAAAACATTCAAATACTCTGTTTTTATAAGGTTATTTTAACGTCCAGTGTGCATGGAGCTTTATTGTATACAGATCATTTTACTGGTCACTTTGAATATGTGGACTAGATAAATCAAATGTTTGGATTCCTTTAATTTGCCTGACAATTGCAAAATTCACAATCCTCGTGAACTATAACATTCTGTGTAAGCTCAGCTTATTTGGTTCTCTCCTATTCAGAACTTCTTGTAGATTCAAATGTAACATAAATTACCACAAAAGTTACAAAACAAAAAAAAAATGCCAGTCTAATATCATATAAAAAATGTAGAAGATGAAATTCTATTTCACTAAATGCGACCTTCAACTATACACAATGTAACTCCTACAGCATGGTTTATGGAAATGTAGGCATTGCAAATACAAACCAGGTGATTTAGCATATGCAAAGGCCAAGTTTCAAGCCAACACCAAACATAGGGTGGGGCAAGGAGATGGGAGTGAAGGTAAAAGTCATGTTAATGACATTGATGGTCTGTGCTGTGCAGGTGGCTCTTCCTTCTAATCTTAACTAGAGTTCAGAAAGTGAGGTTTCCTTTCTCAGGTACTCCTTGGTACTTGTTTATTTCTTTAAAAACCTATTGCGTGAGTAGTATCTAAGAAAAAGTTACAGTCAAGAGATGCAGTTTATAAGGTAAGTCTGTTTCCCTGGTGATCGCTTCTTCCAGTCTGTGCAGATTATAAAGCTATTTTGTCATGGTTTCCTAGGTTTCTTAGATGTGATCATTTATTTTTTTATTATTATTATTATTTCATGTAAAGAAGTTACTTTTTTTTTTTTTTTTTTGGCAAAGGTCCACATAGAAATTGCTGTAACCCATTTCATCTATAACTGTCTGATTGTTTTGACTGTTCTAAATGTATGAATTGTGAAATGTACCTACTGTGGGTTGGTGCACTTTGCGTTTTGGTGCTTGTGCCATTTAGTAAAGGCTAGCTCTGTGGTCGGAGTCAAATAATATATCCTGTTTTTGGGCATGCACAGCATAGAACCTGGTAGTTTTGTGTGCTATTGGCTACAATGGGAAATGTATATCTCAACCACATTTTTAAAGATTTTCAAATGCTCCAGAAATTGCACTGACTTTACGACTAACATTCAGAACTGCACTAACGTGTGTGTGTGTGTGTGTGTGTGTGTGTGTGTGTGTGTGTGTGTGTGTGTGTGTGTGTGTGTGTGTGTGTGTGTGTGTTCACTGAAACTAATAGAACACATTTTATTACAGCGGTATCAGCAGTTAACATGTAATGTTCTAAACATTCTACACCAGTGGTTCTCAGCCTTGGTCCTCGAGTATCCCCAACAGGCCATGTTTTTTGGGAATTTTCTCTTAGGCTGGGTTCACACCATTGCGAATTGGATGCAGCTTCCCTGCATTCAATTTGCAATAGCAGGAGATTTTGACCAGCTCTCTATGGAGCCAATTCACATATCTCCACAGCAGGTCTGGTGTGTTTTGAACAAATGCTGTGCGTCTTTTGGTCCATTTCAACCCAAATTTTGGGTTGAAATTGAATCTGAAACGGTGAACCAGGACGCAAAGGACCCCTGCTGTGAGCCGCATGCTGCTCATATATGAACCCAGCCTTAGATAAAATAGCTGTCCAAAATACCAAGCCATTGGTTCTGATTTAAAGCATCTGTGCAAGATAAAGGAAAACGTAGCCTGTTAGGGGGTTACTTGAGGACCGAGTTTGAGAACCACTGTTCTACACAATATGTGCTACACTTGAGTGTATGCAGGTCTGTTAGAAAGGCAGCACATAAGCAATGATGGTGGCTAAAGTGCAGTAACCCATATCAATTTAACCATTTTTATTGGATTCTATGGGTTATTGTCCTTCATGTACTGCTTTTAATTAGTTTGCGATAAAGCAGGTGTATAATTATTTTGTGTATGTATGTGTGTGTGTGTGTGTGTGTGTACATATATGTGTGTGTATATATATATATATATAAAAAAAATTGTGGGGTGGGCTTTTTTTCTTAATGATTCTTTTACCAGTAACAACTAGCTTTCCATTGTCTAAAATAAAAATGTTCAATCCCCAAAAAAAGCATGTCCAAATGTTCCAAAAAAACCTTGAAGCTCAAATGTAAACCTAGCCTTGTCAATAGTGAGCTGTCGATCCAGTAGAAGCTATCGCCATCCATGATAGCCAAAAAGTACAGATAAGGGCAATCTTGTGGTGACCATCCACATTGTTCAGAAGTCAAAAGATGTGATCATTTGAGAGCTGCCAAGGCATCCTTTTGATTATATTGCTCATCCCCCATTATTCAATACTTGTACGTTTTTACATTTTCTTAAATTTATAGGCAGATTGTGGTTCAAGAAGGTCTAAACTGACCTTTACCAGCACATAATCTCTGTATTGATGGTAACTATTAAAGTGGTTATATTTCAATTGGGGCAAATTTTTTTCTTAAAGTTCATCAGCTGAGTTCTAGTTGAAAAAAAAAAAAGCACATTTCAACTAATCCCCCAACACCCATGGAGTGGAAATTTTGTGGTACAGCTCAACAGCTACGTGCGTGTGTGTGTGTGTGAGAGAGAAAAATGTATATCTATCTCACACACACACACACACACACACACACGCAGCTGTTGAGCTGTACCACAAAATTTCCACTCCATGGGAGTTGGGGGATTAATATAAATAGAATAATAGAAATGTGCTTTGTTTCAACTAGAACTCAGCTGATGAACTTTAAAAAAAAAAAAAAATAAAAAAATTGCCCCAATTGAAATATAACCACTTTAATAGTTACCATCAATACAGAGATTATGTGCTGGTAAAGGTCAGTTTAGACCTTCTTGAACCACAATCTGCCTATAAAAATCATACACTCCTGGTTTTTAAATTTAAGAAAATTTAAAGTATGTGTATGTGTATGTGTATGTATTTTATATATATATATATTATAATTTTAGCATTTCAGCAACACTTTAAAAAATCATCCAAGTACCTTACTAGAAGCCTGTGTAGGTAGAAATATGGAAACTGCCTTTTAATGACTTTTAGATGCAGGGTCTGATCCTGGTCTCCACTATATAGTATGTGTCTGACAAGCATACAGGAGATGAGTGCACGTTTTTTAGACGTCATTGGTCGCATGCTTGTTTTAGGGCAAGGACTGACTAGGTTGTGATGTAAGGATGATTATGCTAGTAATGTGTGTTACTACTTGTTACAGTAACACACAGGTTAATGGCACGTTCCTGCTACTCATAGGTGGTTAGGCCTTAGTCTCCATTCTAAAAGTAGAAAAAATGTCTCTACAACATTTCCAGGTTTATACAAGGCCCTTGAAGTTTCAATTTAGATGAGCTTTATCTACAACATTTAAGTATAAATACCTCAACGCACAGCAAAGTCATTTTTACTCTGTAATAACACATTGATTTTGACAAGTGTTCCATTTTTTTTTTTTTTTTGAGATAATTATTTATTTATTTTATTACAGGTTTCTGGTGAGCTTCATAATGTCAGCAGCATATTTCATCAGATTTAGCTATGGTAAGAAATGCTTCTATACTTATCTTCATTATCTTTTTTGTTACAATACATTTTCCAGCATCTTCAAAAATATATACGATAGAGCAGACAATGGTGGTGACATTCTCTGTTCAAAATTGGTCCAATGGCTCTTTGGAAGCTACTTCTTAAATTTTACTCTCTGGGGAATTGTTGGTGTCTAAAATGGTAAGCCTAGGCATGCACCACGGTATTAATTGTACTACCAACTTTAGCATCATAATAGCTGAAGCCAGGGAGCAAACCTTTGAGTCCCAATGGTAACTAATCGGAGACAATTCCTGCATGCAATGTAGCTTTATATTTCAGAGAATTAAAACTAAGTGCATGTTTTTGCTAAAAAAACAAAAACGTGATCCTGGTTTACTAAAGGAGCAGAGTATGTCCACTTGGCAAAGTGAATTTTCATGTATCTTATGAAGTGAAATAAAGGTAACCCAGCATAGCTAAATGGAAAAAAAAACGGACAGGTCTGGAGGAGCCGCTGTAATAAACATGCCATCTCCCCCGCCAAAACCACTTCAGTCAGTGCTCTTAGCCATTGGCCAAGAGCGCTGATCGGGGGCAGTTTGGCAGCCCTTTTACGGTCATGCCCCATCGACAGAAGCTGGCCGACCGGTGTGCTTCTGTCCAATCAGCTGCAGTACACACAGGCCGAATGTTGCTCGACATTTGGCCCATGTGTACTAGGGTAAGGATATGCAAAAGTGTTTGTGTGGTGAGACTGTACGCTGCTCCTTTATAGCCAGATTTCAGTTAACTGCTCCCATACCACATAAGGGTTGTCAATTTCTATTCGTTATTGAATTCGTGTTTGAATTACCTTTCAGGATATGACAATTTGTGTTTTTTTTTTTTTTTTTTTTTTTTTTTTTCATTTTACTTTATGTTTTAATGTGTGTAAATATTTATCTATTTTTCTATCAGGGGAATCGTGTGTGGGATCATTATGTCATCAGGACAGTTTGACCAATACCCAGCTTCTCAACAACAACAGCAGCAACACCACTTTAAAAAGTTCTGAAAAAATTTCTTTTCAAGGCATTGCTGACAGTAAGTGTACCAACCTACATTTCTGCTTCGGCTCTAAAATGCACAGCATTGGCTGAGCCCTGAAACTGTTTAATTAGTACAAAGAATAATTACCCTTATGCCACTCCTGCCAAATACATGCCGCAATATTTCAATAAATAAATATACACTTGCTGCCTACTTGCAGGATTTCAACATTTTGCTTTGGAAAGAAGTATCTGATGCTGAAAAGAATAACTCATATTTGTGTTAAGCTCTTTACTTGTGGTTTAAGACTGTACTGTACAATGAGTTTATGAACAAAATATTGTTTAATCACTTGCTAAAACTTTAACCGTGAACCCCCCTCTTCTTCCCTTTTTTTATTTATTTTTCCCCTCTCCATAGGCCGAAAATTAAATAAGAAATGTTGCTATAATGGAGGTACTTGTTTCCTGGGATCATTCTGTATTTGCCTTAAGCAATACACTGGACGTCAGTGTGAATATGAAAGGTGGCCACTGTAAGTAATCTACACTTTCCCTCCCTCCCTTAGTAATCATTTAGTTTGTCTAGAATTAGACAAGACATCTTCTGTACTAAGGTAGAAACTCTGTGTATATAGTATACAAAAATATTTTGCATATTATGCATTGTCTAATATTTATTTTATTGGTTTGTCCTGTGGACAATAGTGGTTCAAAAGCCTACAAACTTTTTTACCTTTTTTTTTTTTTTTTTTTTTTTTTAATGCATTCCTTGCATTTAAGGTAAAAAAAAATGTTTAGTTATCAGCCTCGTCCCCCCCCCCCACCTCTTTTACTTACCTGAGCCCTCATTCCATCCAGGGATGAGCACATCTGCATCTCTTCTCTCCCCTCACTTCCGGGTCTAGCTGGCTTTGCTGGGGCACTGGGAGCCCATGGGGTCACTGGACAGAAAGGAGCCAGGAGTTCCAGCAGGGGAACTGAGAAGAGGGGGTTTGCCACCGCTCTGTTCAATTCAATTGCACAGAGCAGTTAAGTATAGAGAGGGGTGTGCGTGTGTTGTGTTTTTTTTTTTTTTTTTTTTTTACAATGGCTTGAAAGATGGCATTCCTGAATTGATTTTATGTGATGCCCTTGTATAAGTGTAGCTGGCTACACTTGCAGGTGTAACTACTTGCATAATAAGTATACAGTACTGGTAACGAACAAAAGACATTCTGCAAAACAAGATTGTGTGTGTGTGTGTGTGTGTGTTATTATTATTATTATTATTTTACTAACTTTAAACTTTTTTTTATTTTCCTTTTTAGAGATTGTCCTGGTGGCATTCTAAATGGAGAATGGGTAATTAGAGGTTGTTTGTTATGCAGATGTTTCTCAGGAGAACTACACTGTTTGCCTTCTGTTCCAGAATGTGGTAAGTAAATAGATATAAATGAGGATACTAAATGTTGCATTCATGATTCGTAAGGGTGACGTACACAGTTTGAACCCCTATTGACACCACCCACCTTCTATCTATTGAACAATTGCAAGATGAAAAATTGTCAGCCAAGCAGCACCTAATCGAATGCAGACACTGGTTTGGGTATTCTGTCAATTGCTGAATACCTGTCAGAATACAATAGCTGGCAGGGGACATTAAACAACATAGATGGAAGAATCTGTTAGCTATCTTTCAGCTTGTGGGCTGAATGGGGGAAAAAAAACTGCACAGCCATATTTAGTGTAGTAACATTTTAATATTGGTAAACATACATCTGAGCATTGGAAAAACTTTTTTTTTTTTTTTTGGGTAAAACCGTAGCAAATGACAATGAAGTAACTATAGTCAGATTACCAAAAGATTAACTTTGGTCATGTTTATTGCTTCTTTGTTGCATAAGACATAGTTATTTAAAGCTGGTAGTGCCTATGGCATAGTACCGTATTTAGTTATTTGTGGATAAATATTCCTACTTGCTCTTGCAGCATTGCACTTCCTTTAGTAATCCATCCTGGTTATTTCACCAGCAAACATAGTTGACTTTTGGAAGTACAAATAAGTGTTCTGGGAATTTCTCCAATAGGTAGGAAACAATAGTGCCTCAGGCAAAATGAATTCATCCCAGAGACCTGGATGTTGTATTGTCTTAGCTACTTTGCAGATCTCTGCAGCATGGTGTTCTTTTGTATAGACTTTCCTGTTTATTTGCATGCCTTTTTAGCTGCAGTCTTCATACTGAACAAAAGAGTAACTCTACAATACAAACAAGGCAGTGCTCAGTTAATTACAGTAGAGCTGAAATGGGTGTTGCTATGTTTTGGGTACATGGGGTTTTTTCTTTACCAACACAACCATCTAATATGCAGAGACATTTACATTCTCTATTTGTATGCACAAATGATGTTTACATGCTCTCCTTTTTTTTTTTTTCTATTTTTCATTAGAGGAAGAACCTCAAGCTTTCAGATCTGCAGGATCAAGTCCACAACAAAAATGGATTGTGTTGTTTGTAACTGTCCTATTCAATGTTTTATGATATGCAATATAGTTATTCGCAGACTGAAATTTATGTATAGAGCACTGCACTTTAGGAGCTTATCCGTTTTACATGTTAGTTATTCTTGCATTATTTTGACCTATGTTCAGCACCTATGGGTACATAGCTTTTTATTTTAATTGGGTCCACCCAACTCTGTCCTTAAGCTTGTGCCACTAAGAGTTTATAGGGGGTCTATATTCTAAACTAAAGCTCCAGATTACCCTTGGCGTTTTTATGGAAGCTTTAAAAAGGAAAAAACTGGTACCTTGACATCTGTAAGATATAAAATTGTACCTGCTTGATGGCTTCATCATGGTACACCTATGATGGATTTATCTTTACACTGAAATATGACATGGCAAAGGCAACTTTGAAATGTGTAATGCAGACTTGGATACCTTTTTTTAAATAAGATACGGGTAGATTTATTGAGGGGTGTAGTGGGTCCTCCAATTCTTTCGATATTCCAACTTATAGGGCTTTTTGATCTTTGCCACACTGATCTCATGTGGCATGTTGGGGCTATACCACTTGGGCAAGACTCATTTGCTCTACTGAATGTAGGAAAATTAACTCCCCCTCCCCCTCTCCTGTGGCTGATGGTGAGCTTTGCAGAAAATAATAAATATAACTTTCCATACTGGTGGACAGCTACCATGCTCAGTTAGTAAATAGTGCAATACTGATCGAGAGACCTTAGAAGGGTCATATTCATTCAAATGTATCAGACATTGGGCAAACTGAGTGGAGAAGCCAGCTGAAAATGAACCAGGTACATAATTCCTATCATTCCCAAGATGAATATAGTCAATCGCTATGCAAAAGGATCAAACTTGTGAAGGATAAGGCTCTAATAATTAAAAAAAAAAAAATTTTTTTTTCTAAGCTATTTGGGACTGCAATTAAATAACATTCTTTAGCAGATATGAAAAGTATTTTTATAAGCTTTACTATATGTGTAAATATTTTGTATCTCAGATGATGGGCATTCTACCTGTAAATGGATAGTGTACAAATCTATCGAATTATGCTATATTAAAAAAAAAAAAAAAAAAATTGTTTTATTTGTTTGTGAAAGTTCATGGTCTTCCAGTTTATGTAAAGAAATCAGTGGTAAACTTTCACTTTTTTTAAAAAAAAATGATAGCTGTCATTTTAAAGAGTCTCCATTCTCTTCTTCTTTCCCCACCCAAAATGTGTACCAATTTACTGCCTTCTTGGGACTGAACTGATGCAGCCTGACCAGGGCCCACTCCCCCCCCCCCTTTCCCTTGAACCAAGACACTTCTAATAAATGATATTTGGCCATGTCTAAAGAATGGCCAGACTTTGGATAATAACCATTGTTCTTGGTGCATGGGGCCTGGGAGGCTGTGGTAGTCAATTCTCAGGAAGGTTGCTGACCCTCCTGCATTTTGGATGAGGTCAGTAAGAGGTGCAGTATTTAAAAGATACAAAGATATATTTTTACAAATAACTTTAACATAAGCTTGTGCAAAGGGTGTAAGCTTGAGAAATTCTTAACATTCCCCAGGGCCACAGTTGGAAGGGGCTTACATTTCATTGCAGTTATCGCCTCAAAGTCCGTCTTTTTAGACACCTACTAAAGCTTTTAAATGAACAAACCCTATGGCAACTTTGTAAGCACTTGCATGTCCTTTTTTGTATCAAGGTAGTGATAGATCTAATATTTGATCTTTGCCTAATTTTCAAATGATCACCCAGTGCCCTAAAGCCGTTAAAACGGATTGTTGTATCACACCCCCCCCCCCCCCTTCTTTTTATTTTTTTTCTTGAGGAGGAGGGGGGAATATTTACCCCCTAGATTTCATCTGTTGTTGGTTGGATATTGCTATTTTTGGCCCTGTAATATTGCAAAGATAAACTAGAGATTAGACACATGTTTTTAAAGTATCTAATCTAAAAGTTGGCTTAGATAATTGTATGTTTTGGAATTCCAATTTTTCCATATTTAGTCTTGCTTTTTATTTTTTTTAAATTGCATTCTATTTTTACCTGTATTTTTAAGGTATCTATCACCGAAAGATTCCAACTTGCACAGTTACAAATACTCCCAAGGCCAAACCAAGCTCAAATATGTTTAGTGGTTACTGTATGATTTAAATCAAGCATGTCAAACTGGTGTTTGGTACCACATCTGTCCTCAATGCCTTGGCAGCTGTCGACCTGGTTTAAAAGTTAATTACTGGCCAAAATGTTCTATAATTCATAAAGGAATTGAACAGACAATGAGTTAAAATTGTTGCTCTTCTTTCTTTCTTTCGTCGGGGGTAAAAAAATGCTATAAATGACATAATGTATAAAAGATTTAAATTCCAAAGTGCTGTCTGATTTTTATTTCTATGACAAGTGTGGGACTTAGTAGAACTACTGGAGCTCCATAAGGTTTTATACTCCTCTGTCCAGAATTGTCATATTTGAGTTTGACATGCCCTTTATATAAACAGTTTTTAATCTAGTTGATATTAATTTTATCCAACATTGTTGGTTTTTTATTAGATGTATTACTTCATTTTTTATTTTATTAGAATAGGTGCAGGAACTCTCCCTCCCCAGCCAACTTCCCAACCACGCCTGACTCTCCACTGCCAACCACACCTTCCTTTAGGGTAAAGAAGTACAGCAGCACCAAATAATGGTATTAAGTTAAGGCTTAGAACTATGAATTGCACGTGGTTCATGAATATGAAACGCACACAGTACAGGCCTCTGCAGTGCATAAAACACAGGGCTTGCGCAGTTGTGAAGTGAGTATCACCCAGGGTGCAAAAAATAAAATCAGCAAAAGGGACAGTACTTGCATTCAATGCGAAGCGTCCTTTGTGCTCAGAAATATGCAACATATAGCCCTGGGTACAGAGTGCAGGGGTCAGGAATATGTGACCTATAGCCCAGCACACAGAGTGCAGCAATAAAGCGTATGTAATGTGCAGTCCAGCATACAGAATGCAGGGCTCAGGAGTATGTAGAGCAAACCAATTGTACAGCATTTGGGAGTACCAGAGGCCTTTAATATGTAACGCACTTTTTTTTTTTTTTTTTTTGTCCACAGCTCAACTCTGCACCCCTATAAATATTTAACCTTAGCACCCCCTATCCACAACTCACTTTTGTCCCCCTCATCAAAGTCACACCTCTGCACCCCCTCCAACCACAGCCTACAACCCCAGTCCACAACTCACCTCTGCACATCATTCCCATTATTTCTGCAACCCCTTCTAAAGCATACCTCTGCCACTCCCCGTGTTGCACCGCTGCACCCCCAGTGTCCCCCACAGCTCTCACCTCTGCAAAATCTATTCCACCATCAAGTGTCCTGTTTGCAAAACCTGCCTTCTGCAGCTCTCACCTCTGCACATATCTCCACCCAGTTCTCCTCTCTGCTTAAACCACACACACACACACACTTTCCCAATTCTCCTCTCTGCACAAATTGCCCCCCCCCCAGCTCTCCTTTCTGCTAAACTCCCCCCCCCCCCCCCCCAGCTCCTTTCTCTGCTCTCCTCTCGGCTAAAATTCTTATCTTGGCTAAAATCCCCTCCAGCTCTCCTCTTGGCTAAACCCCACCCCCACAGCTCTCCTCTCTGCACAAATAACACCCACCTCTCTGATAAAATTCCCCCCCAGTTCTCTTCTCTGCTGAATCCCCCCCCCCCCCCTGCTCTTCATTGCACAGATTCCCCTCCACCCTTCCCCCAATTCTCCTCCTGTATAAATTCCCTAAAAGTCACTTTCACAGTTCTCCACGCACAAATTCTCTCTCCAGAAAGCTCCCTTAGTTCTTCTGGAAACCCTCCACTGCTGTATGTGTGGGTTTTGTTCTTTTCAACTCGGCACAGTATAGAATGACGATCAGAGAGCTCTGTCTATCAGAACTGTCAGAGTAGAAGTGGCAGGCGAGGCGGGGATGCAAGCTGCCTCTTGGATCACCATAAGTAGCTGTAGTGCTGGGACCCGATTTACTAGGGCTTGAGGGCAGAAGTACAGAGAAGCCGATAGAGGAAATGAGTTGTGCAGAAAACTTCCTCTACCACAGGGGTCTTCAAACTATGTTGTTCAGGAACTACATTTCCCATCATGCCTAGTCATGTCTGTGAATGTCAGTGTTTTACAATGCCTCATTGGATTTGTAGTTCCAAAATCGGAGGAGATAATGTGTTATTTGTTATTGCTTTGACATTATTTTTTTGGTTGAATAATAATGATTTGATTTGTTATATTTTATAGATTTTTGGATGCATAGAATTCACTTTTTGGTTAAGTTCTATTGGCAGATAGCATGTCTAATTGTATTTTTATTTTGTTTTCTTTTTTTTAATGTACAATAAAAAAATTGTGTAGAATAATATTTGGCTATGTGTTTTACTTCAAATTACATTTTGGGAGTAGGCAGTTACATTTTAAAAAATACAATGTAAAATTAACAAGGGACACCAACATGGTTGTATCTTTGATCTTAAAAACTACGGAATGATGGTGTTGGAACTTGCCCAAAAAAATAAAAAATAAATAAGCATAATGATATTACTAGGAAAAAAAAGCCTTGGAAAATTGTAGTTATTGCAATAACTCCATCAGTATAACCAGCAAAACAGCTTCATTATAATGGGATAATAAAGAAGAGAATGTGCGCTGCATTTCGAGATGTCCTAATTTTCCACGTCACGAATGTTAAAGAGGAGGTCCACCTAAAACAAAAAAAAATAAAATTAAAAGCCAGCAGCTTCAAATACTGTAGCTGCTGACTTTTAATAAATGGACACTTGCCTGTCCCAGGGTCCAGCGATGCCGAAGCCGATCAATCGCTCGCCCCTCAGCAGCTGCCGCTGCCATCCTCGGTGAGGGAATCGGGAAGTGAAGCATTGCAGCTTCACTTCCCGGTTCTCTACTGCGCTGCGCATTTTAACTGGTCCCTGCTATCTCCTGGGACCCGTGTGTGTCCCAGCAGACAACGCGGAGGGGGCGGGAAGAGGCGTAGACTCCCGTGGGAATCTATGCCCGGAAGTGGGTGCAAATACCTGGAGGGTTCCGAAAAGCGGAGGTTCAATTTTTGTGTGTACCGCCGTTTTAATTCTCTATTACGAATGCTAGTTTACAAGACCAACCGCTTCTGGTTCGTCCTTGCTTCCAAGTATGCGTGTTTGTACTTTGGACTTTTGTCGACAACAGACATTTGTCCGGAAAATTTATAAACCTGCCATCAAATTTTGTCCACTGAAAGTTGGCCAACAATTGTCTGATGGAGCGTACACATGGTCGGATTTTCCGCCAACAGCCTGTCATCACACATTTCCCGTTGGAAAATCCGATTGTATGTACGAGGCTACAGTGTCTGCTATGGAATTTTAAAGGCAGAAAGACACAGCAAGGCAGACACCCAAAGCCAAAGTGGCAGCAAGGATACCACCACCACATAAAAAGGTTGCAACAATGTCAGCGATCAGGACTGGGGAAGGAGATCACTTACTGGCAAGTGAGCGGACCATCCAACAGGGCATGGTGCCTCCCCAGGGGACAGAACACCTAGCATCCTGTTCTAGGCTCCTCAAGCTTCTTCTTCCCACTAAGGAGGGAAAACTTATGGGCAGGAACCCAAAACAAAAATCTATATAACGCCACTATCCAGATAGGCCACAAGTGGGACTGGGGTATAGGATAATTACCAATAGCTAAAAAATAAGTACTGTAGGCAGTCTGATGAGGCATAGTGACTCCAGGAGAGGCCAGAGTACCCAATCCATCAGTGAAAGGAGTAGTCATGTTAGGTGGAGGGATTGCTGAGACTTTCAGTCCAACAGCCTTTGCCAAGCGCACAATATGACCCATTTCTGAGTGGAGGAGGATGGAGAAATGAGTACCTCCAAGGAAGAAATGGGGCACCTGAATGAATCCCCTGAAACTGGGGTCAAGGCGCTACCAACCCAGATGTGCTGCTGTGACAAAGACATTTCAGTTTGGATATAAAAATTCCAGCAAAAAATCTAGGTCCTAACGGCTAGGCAAAAAAATGAGGCAATTGTTGAAGGGGGATGTGGCCACCAGCAGTGTTTTTTTTTTTATTTTTTTTTGATAAAAGTCTCATAGTGTAGTCATTTTTAATAAAGTAAAAACGGCATCAATTATAGCAGTTACACTCGCATGTGATAGTGCCTGGCCTGGCACTAGGTGTAAACAGCGTGTGTGAGTCAGCTGGAGGTAGTGTGCGTTCCATGTCTCACTCCGAAGGTGCAAAGCCTGGTATGGGGTATCAAATATTGACCCGGAAAAGACGGATCCTCAGGTCCGACTAGGCATGAGCTGAACACCAACCCCCCCCGCCCCCCGGTTAGGTTTGCAGCAGAACATGCGAACAGGCAAAAAATTTGTTTGAACACCATTAAAGTCTATGGGACACGAACATGAATAATCAAAAGTGCTAATTTTAAAGGCTTGTATGCAAGTTATTGTCATAAAGTGTTTGGGGACCTGGGTCCTGCCCCAGGGGACATGTATCAATGCAAAAAAAGTTTTAAAAACTGAAGTTTTTTTGGGAGCAGTGATTTTAATAATGCTTAAAGTGAAATACTCCTTTAAATTTGGTACCTGGGGGTGTCTATAGTATGCCTGTAAAGTGGCGCATGTTTCCCGTGTTTACAACAGTCTGAGAGCAAAATTACATTTCTAAAGGGAAAAAAAGTAATTTAAAACTACTCGTGGCTATAATGAACTGTCGGTCCCGGCAATACACATAGGTCATTGAAAAAAAACGGCATGGGATTCCCCCCCAGTCCATTACCAGGCCCTTTGGGTCTGGTATGAATATTAAAGGGAACCCCCGAAACAAAATTTAAAAAGAAAACTGTGTGGGGGTCCCCTCAAATTCCATACCAGGCTCTTCAGGTCTGGTATGGATATCAAGGGGAACCCTGCGCCAAAATAAAAAAAATGGCGCGGGGGTCCCCCTCAAAATCCATACCAGACCCTTCAGGTCTGGTATAGATTTTAAGGGGAACCCCACGCCATTTTATTTTTTTTTTTTTTTTTTTTGCGGGTCGGTTCGGCTTTTTTTCTTTTTCGGTCCGTTGGCAGAGCAAGAGAAGAAGAAGACTTCATGGGACAGTTTTATTTTTTAATAAAGGACTCGTCCCCAAGCCGTGTCATGTGATTTTTATCATTTTGACACTTTTTTTTTGCGAAATGGTAGGGGTACATTTGTACCCCGTTACCATTTCACATAGGGGGGAGGCCAGGATCTGTTAAAGGGGGCTTCCAGATATCGATAAGCCCCCCCACCCGCAGACCCCCCACAACCACCGGGCAAGGGTTGTGGGGATGAGGCTATTGTTACTATCAACATGGGGACAATGTGCTTTGGGGGGCTACCCCAAAGCACCCTCCCCATGTTGAGGGCATGTGGCCTGGTACGGTTCAGGAGGGGGGGACCTGAAGGGTCTGGTATGGAATTTGGGGGGACCCCCCACACAATTTTTTTTTTAATTTTGGTTCGGGGTTCCCCTTAATAATCATACCAGACCCAAAGGGACTGGTGATGGCCTGGGCGGAATCCCATGCCGTTTTTTTCAATGACTTTTATCTGTATTGCCTAGACCGACAATTCATTAAAGCCGCGAGTAGTTTTAAATTACTTTTTTTCTTTAGAAATGTCATTTTGTGCAGGGACTGTTCTAAACACGGGAAACATGCGCTACTTTACAGGCATACTATAGACACCCCCCCCCCAGGTACCAAATTTAAAGGAATATTTCACTTTTATTGTTTCACTTCAGGAAATCTTCCTTACCATTGCTGCTATTTTTACTTTATTAAAAATTACTACACTATGTCTTTTATCTGTGTCTCCTGTGGAGTCATTTTTTACATTCTAGCTCCTTCCTGAGTGGCCATTGGTGTGGATTCGTGCCATTAGTGGAACCAATCTGGTGTTCCCAAAGTGTTTTTTAATCATCCTGTAAAAAGGGTTCAAACAGCTCTGGTGAGTGGCCATCTTCATACTGAGCACTCGTGGTGGAAGATCTAGAAGTTTTATCTCAGAGTATTCCGTTTTGGTGTTGGGATTTATTCACTTAAGGACTTTATGCTTGGTTATTTTCTCATTAACCACTTGCCGACCATCGACCGCCGCACGCCGATATACGACGGCACAATGGCAGCGGTGGGCAAATGGGCGTACCTGTACGTCCCCTTTAGTTGGCAGGGCTAACGGGCACGCACGAGTCCCCCGCAGGACCCGCGGACTCGATGTCCGCCGGTTTCCCGGCGATCATGTCACGGAGCCGCAGAACTGGGAAGTGCCTATGTAAACAAGGCATTTCCCCCTTCTGCCTTGTGACATGACAGAGATCACTGCTCCCTGTCATGTGAGTGGAAGCCCATCCCCCACAGTTAGAATCACTCCCTAGGACACACTTAACCCCTTCATCGCCCCTAGTGTTTAACCCCTTCCCTGCCAGTGTCATTTACACAGTAATCAGTGCATTTTTATAGCACTGATCGCTGTATAAATGACAATGGTCCCAAAATGGTGTCAAAATTGTCCGATGTGTCCGCCTTAATGTCGCAGTCACGATAAAAATCGCAGATCGCCGCCATTACTAATAAAAAAAAATTATAATAAAAATGCCATAAAATTATCCCTTATTTTGTAAACGCTATAACTTTTGCGCAAACCAATCAAAATACACTTATTGCGATTTTTTTTTTTACCAAAAATATGTAGAACACATATTGGCCTAAACTGAGGAAAAAATAAATTTTTTTAATATATTTTATTTATTTGTTATAGCAAAAAGTAAAAAAATATAGCTTTTTTTGCAAAATTGTCGCTCTTTTTTTGTATATAGCGCAAAAAAAAAAAAAACGCAGAGGTGATCAAATACCACCAAAACAAATTTGTGGGGAAAAAAGGACGTCAATTTTGTTTGGGTGCAACGTCGCACGACCGCGCAATTGTCAGTTAAAGTGATGCCAAATCGCAAAAAGTGCTATGGTCAGGAAGGGTGTAAAATCTTCCGGGGCTGAAGCGGATAATGTGCACATTTGAGTCTGATGCAGTGTTTTTTACTTTGTGCCAGTTTTTTTATATGAACATGTATAGTGCCTTATTCTTTATGACATTTAATATAAATGAACAAAACAGACATTTTGCAAGAGCTGTATATTCATCTATCAATGCTAAAATATTCTTTCCTCACAAATATCTATGAAAGTTTCTTTTAAACTGACTGGAAATATGTTTTACTATTTCCTTGATGGTGTAATGTGAGTGAAGGGTAGCATGCATATCAACACTATTTAGAATTTGCAATTCAATTAGATCCATAATATAAGAAATGTGAAAAAGGAAGATTATATTTTGCCAGATAATAGAGAATTCTGTTTTCTTCTGTTCTGCTGAGCAATGTGGATATTCTGTTTTCAAATATTTCTTCCTGTGAACCTTTAATGCTTTTACTTATTTTCTGGCTGAGGAGCATTTATGCTTATTATCACTTTGGTCAGTAAAGATGTCAGTTTTTGAACCTTCTTGCTTTAACTGATGTTCATTTTTCAGTTAATTCATGGAATGTTGCAGCCCTAAACATCAAAAAAATGTTTGCACCCAGTAATTATTCCTACAGATTAGCCAGTATTCAATATAATTAGGCTTCAATCATCACTCTTATGACCATATATGATGCTGCACCATCCTAAACCAGTGAATCTGGGGTAAAATGAAACACCACAGCTGTAATCATATCATACAGATGGACATTTAAAGTGGAGGTATATTTAGGATACCAGATAGGAATTGCTGTCTTTTAGGGAATATCAAGAAAGGTTAGTTGTGACTGGCTAAGCAGCACCCTGAAAAATCTGCAGTTTGCCTTGAGTTCTACATAATTCTAATGCCGCGTACACATGACCGGACTTTCCGGCAGACTAGGTCTGATGGAATTAGTCTGTCGGAAAAATCCGATCGTGTGTGGGCTAATCCGATCGTTTTTCGTTAAAAAAAAACAGACGGACCTAGAAATAGAACATGTTTGAAATCTATCCGATGGACTCAATTCCTATCGGGAAAACCGTTCATCTGTGTGCTGGTCCGACGGACCAAATACGACGCAAGGGCAGCTATTGGCTACTGGCTATTGAACTTCCTTTTTTAGTCCCATTTACGTCATCACATTCAAAATGAACAGACTTTCGAACGGACTTAGTCCGTTCGTGTGTGGCCAAGTCCGTTCGTTCGGAAAGTCCGTTGGAACTCCGCTGAAAGTCCGTCGGAAGACTGTCGGACCTAGTCTGCCGGGAAAGTCCGGTCGTGTTTATACGTGGCAATACTCCTGTGTCTGTAGTGTGAGACTATCTAGCAGGGGTCAGCAACCAGAAGATCGCAATCTACCAGTAGTTCTTGGACAGGTGACTGGTAGATCACAGTCTGGGCTTGCTGACCTGCCATTCCAGAACATAAATTCCCCCTCCTCCCAGTACAAATCTGCCCCCATGTCAAAATCCCCCTGCCAGCACAAATGTTTCCCCCCCTCCCACTCCACCTCCAAGCTCAAGTCCTCCCTCTCTGCAAATCCCCTCAGCACAAACCTCACCCAAAAAAAATCACCTCTCCAAGCACAAATCCTCTCCCCCCACTCCAAATCCCCCCTTCTACTCCTAACACAAATTCTCCCCCCTCCTAGCACACATTCTCCTCCCACCCCCCCTTCTAGCACAAATCCCCCCAATTTCCTCTTCTAGCATAAATACCCCCAATCATCCCTACTAGCACGAATTCCTCCCGCCAAAAAAATTCCCCTCATAGCACAAATTCCCTCCCCATTCTACCATATCACCTTTCTAGCACCAATCCCCCCTCCTAGCACAAATACTCTTCCCCAATGCAACTGAGGGCTCATTCACAGGTGCAGCAGGTACTGCTGCTCCCCTGAAAAGTGATCAAGTGTTTGACAGGTGGTGAGGAGACGGTATGTTGCCTCCTCACCACCTGATTTAAACACATGATTGCCCTACAATGCATGCAATTTGACTTCTCCCATGTTGTGCAGGTAGATCTCCACCTCTTTAAGGTTGCCTACCCCTGATCTAAACCATATCCCACCCATAACTGCCTCTTATGGCTACTATTCTCACTTAGTTTTAAACGTATTCATTGTTCTTCTAAAGGAACTGCTTAATAGGAAGCTGCACCTGGTAATCCGCATTGTAAGGATAAGGATTCTTTCTGTGAATCTATGTATCCTCCACCTCCCCTGTTGTCTGTTTATGCCTCTTCCTCCTATGATGCTGATGTCTGTGGATCCGTGGCTCCTCCATTTCTTTAGTTGCCATTGCAAAAGTCCCTGCATTCTTCATTAGTTTAGTTCACCAGATTATTTGGTCTTCAGGGAGATAGGTCTGATGTTATTTCTGCTCCTACACCAAGATGGCTGTTGCCATGCAGTATAAAAAAAAACTATCTACAGGATGGTAAGTCCGTCCTGAAGAAAAGATTAGCTCTGGAAGCTTACATGCAATATTGGTAACTAGTCCTTGACTCTGCAATATTTCGACATGGCTTCAACAGTCCTCTTTAACACCCCTATGCTAACCAGAAGGACATTTTTTGCTGGAAAGCGTACTTACAGAATCAGACTATTTGTCAAGACCTGATTCAAAAGGTTTAGTAAGCCTTTCTGTCCCCATGGACAGTGGTGTCTTTTGGTGGTTGTCAGTTGATAAGTATTTCTAATCACAATCTAAAGTTTTATTTCCAAAAAGTTAAACATCCAACTACCATACCTCCTATGGTTACAATTATTCAAAAAAATTGATTACTAGAGACTTAAAAGTGTAAAAATGTCCTGAAAGTCTTCAAGTGTGAGAGAATAATTAATCATTCTGAATCACTAAACATAATTACCGTACATTTTTTATCACATGGGTCTTTGCAGTTAAATGGGTAGAAAGCTTCTTTCAAAGTCTAAATATACCTTTGGAAATTAGTAAGTCTTTTTTGGTATAAAGTTCTCAGGAATCCAGGAAGATGGACTAAGGGTGAAGTAACTAGTTTAGCAATGGCTTTTCAGCTAGAGAAAGCAGTATGAGTGTTTACAAAAATAACTATGCACTACTTTGCTGGAGAGCAACTTTTGCTGTCTAAAAATGTCAGGAGTGTTGCCTCTTGAAAGTCAGTAAATTGTGAGTGATGGCAGCCTGGGTGTTTGAGTGTGTTAGGTTTCCCAAGACTTGATTTTTAAGAATTCCAACTATTCTTTTTTTTCCCATCATTTTCCCCTTTGTATGACAGCTTTTCTATGTATAGTCATTATTGTGATGTTCTGCACAGTTGTGGCTTGCATTATTTGAACTGTACTCTGCTCCATCTCACCAAAATCTGTAAGAGCAATCATGCTTTCTGCTACCTGCATGTTGCTGAAATTATCTATTGTTAAACATACATTATATCATAGAAAAATGGACATTTATTAGACCTGAGCTATCTAGAGCAATACTTGTGTCACCTTGATTTTTGCAACATTTGCCACTAGTCAGATCATCTCACATTTTTAAACTTAAGTCAAAGTTTAAGGAAATTATATAATTTTTCTCCTGAATATCAAGTTTAGGATTTTTTTTAATCAAACTAACTTATGGTAATGTTGTATAACATAGAAGGCCGAATTCATAAAGGATGTTGTAGACACCCTCTGGAATGACATCTTCCTGCACAGAACTGTATCCCCGACCCTGTTTAGCTATAAGCCGGGAAATTCAAAAGGCTGAAAGCTAAATGCACACAGAGGGGCCTGGAATAATGGTGATGTCATTACCCAAATATGACAATGCCCGTAGTTGGGAAATTACTTGTGTCACGGGGTACGCAAAACCTGTAGAGGAATTGAAAAACTAGTTCCCCATCAGAACTACCTGGCTGTTAAATGATAACACATAGCAGTGGACACATTTCAACACTGCTTTTGGACTGAATAGCAGTTTTGAAGGGTACATGATTCTGCCACAAGCAAATTGAGTGTGGCAGCCAATGTAATTCTAAAGGGTGCCTACGATACTCTTTATGAATTCCCGTCAAACTGAATACTCCTTCCCCAGTGTGCTTCCTTCCTCCCCTGTCTTTACAATTACAGACACATGGCCAAGGAGTTTTGTAGTAGGGGTGGGCGGAGCCTGATGGGGAATTAAGAGCCTAGGTCCCCATCAGGTGTACCTTGCTGTTGATTGACAGTGCATGGCAGTGGGTGGCTCCATAACCACTATTCAGTCCAGTGGTGACTTTTGGATTTGCCATGCGCTTCCAGTCACAAGTGGCTCTGATGGGAAACTAGTCTCTCAGTTACCCATCAGGCTCTGACCACCCAGTGACACATGTCTTTTCTCAAATATGGTAATAGCCATATTTAGGTAATGACATTACCAGTATCCCTAACCCTTTTATTTACATTTTACTTTAAGTTAGGAAATCTCCCAGCCAACAGCTGAAATGGTCAGGGATACAGTACTGTGTGGGAAGCTGTCACCTTCATGACAATTTCCCAGCACAGAAATGACCCCACTCTGAGCACTGGGGTGCCTCTGCTCAGAGCTGTTCTTAATTACTGACAGTATTCTAATCTGCAAACTCGCAGTAATTCTTTAAGGAATCTGTTGCTGCCATAGACACTAGAGCAAATGCTTGCCTGAATCAGGTAGTGGTAATTCTAAAGGAAATTACAGCCAGAAATGTGTAAGAAATACTTCACTGAATTATCCTGAGAGTCTTCTTTCAAGGCACACTTATTTTTTTTAGAAGGGGGTTCCCTGCCTTCACAATCCACACTCCTTTTTAATTATTGATTGATTACAGATACTTATATAGCTCCGACAATTTACGCAGTGCTTTTACATATATATTGTACATTCACCTCAGCCCCTGTCCTCAAGGAGCTTACAATCTAAGGTCCCTAACTCACATTCATACGTATACTATTTTAGACAGAAGGCAATTAACCTACTGGCGTGTCTTTGGAGTGTGGGAGGAAACCCGAGTACCTGGAGGAAACCCACACAGGCACAAGGAGAACATGCAAACTCCAGGCAGGTGGTGCCGTGCTTAAGATTCAAGTGCTTCCAGGAGGAAGTGGTAACCACTTAGCCACTGTGCTACCCCACTCCATTCCCTGCTTCAACTGGCCATCCACATTTTTCTGATTTTACAGAACACACACTTAGCCCTGCCTCTGCAGGCCACACATATTTTCTTGACTCCGCAGTCTTTACTGTGCCTCCAAAAGTCTCTACTCTTTTTAATGCCTTCATACTTTACATAGTCATACTTTACATATGCCTACATACTGCAGCTGTTGTTTTTAGTTTGGATCCTAGAAAGTTCATCTAATTTAGGCACAAAACCAGACAGTCTACCTGCAAGCTCTATTGTTTGATTTAGTTGTGGAATACATTATTTTTTTAGCCTGGTTTATAATGTAGGCATTCATTGATCAATACCTGGCCATTTTTTAATTAGCTCCAGACAGTATTTTGGTGGCTTGTCGATAGATTAAGTAATGTGAAAAGGATAATCATTCTACTACCTGGATTCAGGAAAAGACCTACCAAGACATGGCCTTCCACCTAAACTGGGCAAGGAGAGCTTTAATCAGAGAAGCAGCCAAGAGGCCCATGGTAACACTGGAGGAGCTACAGAGATCCACAGGTCAGGTGGAAGAATCTGTCCACAGGACAACTATTAGTCATGCATTCCACAAATGTGGCCTTTATGGAAGAGTGGCAGTAACAAAGCCATTGTTGAAAGAAAGCCATAAGAATTCCCATTTGCAGTTTGTGGGAAGCCATGTGGGGGACACAGCAAACATGTGGAAGAAGGTGCTCTGGTCAGATGAGACCAAAGTTTAATTTTTTGACCTAAAAGCAAAACACTATGTGTGGTGGAAAACGAACACTGCACATCACCCTGAACACACCATGTTGGAGTGAGTCCATAAGTCACATAAGTCCATGCATTAATACCATCTGCTGCTAGCAATATTACAATAGACAGTCTATTAGCAGAGGTGAAAGAGAGCGTGTTATCAGAAACAATAATAAAGTCCGGACGTAGCTTGAACATATACCGCGGTGACTTCACTCGTATAAATGATAGTGAAGAGGAGTACCCGACCACCAAGATAGTTGTATGCTTACCAGATGGTGAAGCAAAATGGGCATGGACTTTGGCCAATCAGCAACCTCAGATGTATATCATGGACCTCCCAGCTCCCTGGATCGATACCTTACACCAGAACCGATTGGTAATACTCCGTCTCCACACACTTCCCAGGGTTTAATCCAATAGTACTCAAATAGAAAGAAAGCCGCCCATAGCGTAATTCTGACTCAACAATTTTAATAGGTAAAAGATAAAACACTTACAAAAGTTTTCTTGTCAAAATCGCATAAGAACAAAATTCGGCAAATTCGGGAGCCGGTCCTCCCCTCGTATAGCGTGGTGGCGTCACTGCGTCCCTTTCTCTTGCACCCTTTGGAATGCCCACTCTGTCTGTAACAAACTCACCTCTCTCCATGATCTCTTTATTGCTAACTCATTTAATCTACTCGCTATTACCGAAACCTGGCTTCATGAATCTGACACTGCTTCTTCTGCTGCCCTATCCCATGGTGGTCTTCTTTGGACTCACTCCCTAAGACCCAGTGGATGCAAAGGAGGGGGTGTTTGAATCCTTCTAGCCCCACATAGCACCTTTCGGGTACTTCCCCCACCTCTCTCTCTGTCACTCTCCTCATTTGAGGCACACTGCATTTGTCTCTTCTCCCCAATCTCTCTAAGGATAGCTATCTACCGGCCCCCTGGAGCAGTATCAAACTTACTTGATGACTTCAAGCCAGGAAAAGGGGGATGAGTCTTCTTCCCCCTCTTTAACTATACCAGGCCCTACACAGGGGAGGGTACCTTTCAAGGGACCCCCTGGCAAAGCACCTTGCCCCCATGTTGATGAGGACAGGGGCCTCTTGCCCACAACCCTGGCCTAGTGGTTGTGGGGGTTTGCATAAGGGTGCTTGTCAAAATCTTGAAACACCCTTTAAAAATAAGACCTCTCCATGTACAGACACACTATTTTTGACCTTTATTCAAAAAATTAAAAACCTCAAAATAATCCCACACTGTAAATCAATTGTCAATCACATCTTTGATTGACAGTCATCACATCACCAGCAATACACATTCCCAACAATCATGATGTGCAATGCTACCTGACCTGCTGAAACAAGCCAACTAATCCACATCCACCAATTACTGCATGCTAATGATACTTTTCCGAGCTGTCATCTGGATTGTAAACAAAGGGGCAGGAATAGTATCTGACATTATTGGCTAATCTTGTCCAAGTGGTCATATTTGGACAATTAAATTAATTACTATCCCTGCCCCTTTATTTACATGTCGGGTCATCTCAACCAAAAAAATGCATGGGGCCAGGTGACTTCACTGGTTGCTAAACACGAAACAGGTGCTGGCATATGCTACTTCCAAAAAGTGAAGTCCACATTACTTACTTAATTTGCAATGGTCCCTCACCGGTGTCTGGCTGGCACAGGATGGGGTAACTCCCGTGTATGCTCAGACGTAGCAATAGCATGTCTCTTTTGCAATAAATAGCCTGTCTGCTTGTACATTTCCTGTATTTCCTCTTTATCAACCATTAACAGAGGAAGCTGCCATATATATTAGCAGTAGCAGAAAAGCTACTATATACGATGTTTAGTTCCTGGCGATCAGGCTAAATGTTTGCTGTTTTGGTGAATGCCCGAACAAATAAAGTTCAGCTCGCACAGAACCGGGAGCTCATCCCTAATCACATCCCTAATCACATCATCAATGCAGAACCACCTCAAGCACAGTGATTGACACTTGCCAAATGAAAAATATAATGAATGCCAGCTCAGTCCACTCCCAACAACTGCTCAGTAAGAATGACAGCTCCCTAGCTGACACCCAAATGTAAGTAAAGGGTGGAGTATAGCTGATTACATAATTTACCAAAAACGAAAATGACCATAATTGGGCAATGACAATGGCTTTTGGCTCCCTAACAACCAGCCTGAGTAGGAAGCTGTCACATTTAGCAACCGTATTAGAAATGTTTACCTACCGTTGCAGTTGGAGGCTTGGCTTGACAACACCCGACCATTCACAGAATACTGAACATGTACAAGCTCAAACCCCAAGCTCATCCCTAAAAAGGAGACAAGGCAGTTTGGACTTGAAAAATCAACTCAGGCCTTTAACCACTTGCCGAATGCACTATAGCTGAATGATGGCTACAGTGCAACCACCTAGTTCTGGAAGGGTCCACCAGTGCTGCCAATAAGGGCCCATCAGTGCCTCCTCATCAGTGTCACCTATCAGTGCTGCCTACCAGTGCCCATCAGTGCCCATTAGTGCCACCTATCAGTGCCCATCAGTGCCACCCATCAGTGCTCATCAGTGCTGCTTATCAGTGCAGCCTTATCAGTGCCTCCTCATCAGTGCCCACCAGTGCCACCTTATCAGTGCCCATCAGTTGAGCCTATCAGTGCCCATCAATGCCCATCAAAGCTGCCTAATCAGTGACCATTAGTGCCGCCTCATCAGTGCCCATCAGTTCAGCCTCATCAGTGCACATCAGTGAAGGAGAAAATATACCTGTTTGCTAAATTTTATAACAAACTATGAAAAAGTTTAGTTTGTTTAGCAAAAAATAAAAAACCCGGTGGTTATTAAATACCCCACAAAAAAAGCTCTATTTGTTTGAACAAATTGATAAAAAATGTATTTGGGTACAGCGTTGCATGACCGTGCAATTGTCATTCAAAGTGTAACAGCGCTGAAAGCTGAAAATTGGCCTGGGCAGGAATAGGGCAACCGTGCCCAATAGGCAAGTGGTTAATTTGGAGTATGGTGGCACTATAATATTATTTTCATTTCCATTTGCACTGAACCACTTTTGCAGATGATTTAAATTGTCAACTTCTTGCACCAATTTCAATAATGGTGTGTGTATCCAGCATATGCATTAATAATTTATAATCAGGGATTTTTTTCAGCAGGAACGCGGGGGAACGCAGCTCCGGTACCTCCAGCACTGACTGTACTGTATGTAATGGCAAGGGGAGCTGGGGTGTGCTGCAGGGTCTATTGATTAGGGAATCCGTTTTAGCTGGAGGGGATCTATTTTGGAAGGGGGGTCTATGGTTGCAGAGGAAATCTATTGCTGCTGGTGGGGGACCTACTGTTTCTGGGGGTGGGCCTTATATGTCTGGGGGGTCAATTGTTGCTGGGAGTGATCTACGATTGAGGGAGGAGTATATTGTTGTTGGCTGATAGAGTCTATTGATGCTGGCTGCGGGGAGATCTGTTGTTGCTGCTGGGAGTCTATTGTTACTAGGGGGAATTTTGTTGCGGGTGGTCCATTGTTGTTAGGGGTATCTATTGTTGCTGGCAGGGGGTTCTATTGTTGCTGGCTGCAGGGGATCTATTTTACTGCTTTTCTTGTTATCAGTACCAAATTCCATACAAATTACTTAGCACCACAAAATGATACGTGATTCTGTATTCTCTAAATGGGAGGTGGGTAGGGGGTGGAACCAAAGTATGTTGCAGTAATGGGAGGTGGCTAGGTGGTGAAACCAAGGAATGTTGCTCGGAGGTGGGTGGGGGCGGAAAAAAGGGGTGACTCAGAAAGGGGGAAGTCCTGCACCTATTCTCTGAGTAAAAAAGCCCTGTTTATAATAATATTATTATAAACATCAAACACATCATCCTTAAGGTTTAAGTGTTTAATTAAAAAGAAACTGTCTGAAGTTTGTTATTTGGTGATACAGCAATCCAGAAAACAAAATCCAGAGCTGAATGCAGTGATTTTTTTATTTTATTTTTTGATTTCTATATTTGAACACTTACTTACCAGGAGCACTAATGCTGTGTACACACGGCCGGACTTTTCGACAGCAAAAATCCGTCGGACAATTCGACCGTGTGTGGGCTTAATCGGACCTTTGCTGTCAAAAAATCAGACGGACTTTAGATTTAGAACATCGTTTCAAATCTTTCCGAGGGACTCGAGTCCGGTCGAAAAATCCGTTCGTCTGTATGCTAGTCCGACAGGTGAAAACCGACGCTAGGGCAGCTATTGGCTACTGGCTATGAACTTCCTTATTCTAGTCCAGTCTTACGTCATCACGGTCAAATCCGCCAGACTTTGGTGTGATTGTGTGTAGACAAGTCCGATTTGACGGAAGTCCGTCAAAAGTCCATAGAAAAGTCTGAGGGAATTCAGTCCGTCGAAAAGTCCGGTCGTGTGTACATGGCATAAGACTTTCTGCTGTGATTTACCACAGGTCAGAAGTGTGGGATCTCTGGGGGCAATTTCTTTAATATGCACTGGACTGAGCTCCCTCCAGAGTAATTAATGGTGCCACACATCTATTTTACTTGGATTGTTGTCCTGCTAAACCATTTTCTCATAATTTGTAGAACATCAGGGGGAGGGGAGTTCAGATTTTCGGACTAGTCAGAATTAAAGGGGTTGTAAAGGCAGAAGGTTTTTTTATCTTAATGCATTCTATGCATTAAGATAAAAAGCCTTCTGTGTGCAGCAGCCCCCCTAATACTATACTATACTATATTAAAGGGGTTATAAAGTGTCAGGGAATGATCAGGCGGCAACATTGGTGCTTCCCAGTGCACCTGCGGGGTAGAGTGGCACAGCGGCGCACCCAGGTGCGCGATATAGCGGGTGTGCGCACACGGGTGCGCGAAAGAGATAGTCCTCTTGTGCATAGTAACTCAGCACGGCGCGCTCCTTTACACAGTATTGCACTAACACGGGCGTGCGCGCACGACTATGCGCACAGCTGCGTGCACGACTAGGCGCACCGTGTGACCCTGACAGGCCTATAAAAGGAGACAGTGTGCCCTGTCTCATTGCTGGTGTATCTCTTCAGCTCCTTTATTTCCAGTGCCTGATCTTGCTTCCTGTACCTACCTGTTGTGACCCGGACTGTACCTGACTTCTCTTGAACTTCTCCTGTGATTGACCTCGGCTTGCCTCCTGGATATCCCTCTCTTGATCATTACTGTGTTTGACCCTCGGCCTCCACCTGGACTTGTCTCAGCCTAATCCCTGTACTTGATGCTTGTCCCTCCTGATTGACCTTTCTGTGTTTGACTACGGCTTGCTTCCACAGACTCTGTACCATTGGAACTTCACCTGTGTTGGATCCCCAGCCTCCTGTTGTGCTAGAGCTCAGCCGGGCTTCCTCTTCTCCAAGTACCAAGGTTCCTCCTGCACGGGTGTCTCAAGCCTCCAGAGTCCTTCTATCCACCTGCTGGCAACCCGTGCCCCTCCGTGCCCAGTGCCCACTGTTCCACCTTCAGGGGCACTGTGCACCTAGTTGCAAGGGGAGCTGTTCTCAGCAACTTGGCCTCAGTGAGTACCTGACATAAAGGCAGAAGGTTTTTTTATCTTAATGCATTCTATGCATTAAGATAAAAAGCCTTCTGTGTGCAGCAGCCCCCCTAATACTTACCTAAGCCCCATCTCTATCCAGCAATGTCCATGAGTTCCTCGGCTATCTGGCTATCTGGCTATCCACCTGATTGGATGAGACACAGCAGCGGCACCATTGGCTCCCGCTACTGTCAATCAAACTCAGTTAGCCAATCAGGAGAGAGAGGAGCGGGGCTGAATGGACACACAGAGCTGCAGCTCGACTTGGGTGCCCCCATAGCAAGCTGCTTGCTGTGGGGGCACTCAACAGGAGGGAGGAGCCAGCAACACAGAAGAGGCATACGAGAAGAAGAGGATCTGAGCAAGTATGACATGTTTGTTATTTTTTGAAAAAAAAAGAGACTTTACAATCACTTTAAGAAGACCCTGTGTTTGTACCATTGAAAGCAGGTCAACAATTGATGTTCCCATATCTCTGTCCTTTAAAAGGATAAATATTACAAAACATTTGATATGTTATATGTGACTTCTGGACAAGTCATGTCTGTAGTTTATTTAAAATGATGGCAATACTAGAATCTGTATACATTCATTGTGTTCAGAACAACCCCACATACCCAGTTCCTGCTCCTGTGATGGGCTCACTGCTTTTCCCAGAAGCTGTCCTCCTATTGCAGCACTAGATCTAACCATGTGATTAATGGACTCTAACCCTTCAACTTAGGAAGCAGGATGTCACTACAATGGCTACTAATATCCCTGCAATTTATTTAAATGGCTTTGCTGTTTTCACAAAAATAGAGCTTCCATTTAAGAAAAAAGTACATCCAAATTAAGTTAAACTTTACACATAACTTTTCCATTTTGGTTTTAGTTATAGAGGGCTAAAAGATTGCTCGGTCTTATTTATCTACTAATTCAGACCCAGTAGCTAGCTGTTCCCCTATGTCACCTTAACTGCAAGTATAGTATATTTAAGTGGCACTGCACAGCTACATTTTAACACAAAGATTTGTGTCAAATGTCACCTCTGCTAAGAGAACTTTTATTTTCCTTTGTTTTTCTCAAAAGCCGTTGAAACATACATCTCAAGAATCCACTATTTTATCACAAAGCTCTGTTCATACAAATTGACTTGTACGTTTTGTGTGGGAGTAAAATAGAAAGAAAGTACAAGAGAGGAAAAAATGTATCTAGGAGAACATCTGATTGTTTTACTCGTAGAATGTTATTATCAGGATAAGAATGAAATAGAAAAAAGCAATCAAAGCACTTTAGTAAATAGCACATATTAAAACCTCCCTTTCATTAGCGCTTCAGCTGCAGACTCTTTCTTCTGCTTTTGTCTTCGAGGCTCATTAGCATGCACCCCTTTTAACGCATGAGCCATATTCTCTTCATTTTAATGAGAACATTTCTCCAGCTTTGTGCAAGCTGCTCTGCTTTGTGCTTCTGGGCCCCACATTTCCTTTTCTGTTTTATTTTTTTAAGATGGGACAACTTGACAAGAATCCTGATGACTGAATGAAATGTATTTTTCCTCCATTTCTTCAGAATATCGAGCAGGTTGTTTTTTTTTTTTTTATAATAAAAATAGCAAAAATATGAGATAGACCACCATTCTAGTGAGAGAGAGTCTATAAAGTGTCAAATTTGCATGTTAAGTACTATTTTTAACTGAAAGCAAACCTATGTTTTGCCCATGCAGTCGTCAGGCGTGAGGGAAGGATATCCTGTGTAAGCTCCAAGCTGCTCTAGCTAGATTACAGAGAGCCGAGGACACTTTACCTGCACTCATGTGAGTATGTTCTGTTGTGGAACTGAACCCTTTCACAAACCTGTTGCTTTTCCCTGTATAGGTAAAGTACAGGTTTACTTTAAAAAAGAATCTGTCTGACTTTGAAATACAGAAGCTTCCATTGGCTTGCTCTTGAAAATAAATGCTCTGGGCCTGGGCTATCACTATTTAGTGTGCCACTGACCCAGAATGAGAATGTGTATATCATGTGTCCTGGCACTTGATATTCATTTGATTGATCCAGGTAGGGGGACTCTGCAAATAGTGAAGGAGAGATAGAAAGGACAGCATGTCCTCCAAAAAACCATATTTATCTACTGAGGGATTCTAGAAACTGGGGTGCTGTTAGATAGGCAACATCCTAGAATAATGCTTGTTATGCTTGTGAGGTCTGTGGTTCTGTCAGATGGAGAAGTGTTCTGTGTGGCAGTTATGCTAATAGAGGGCAGAACACCAATTTGGTGGTTTTGTGATATATTTACATATACCCCTACCTTCTTGTCTTTTTGTTCAGTTATGCTAATTATGGAGATTGCCATTATTGCTAGGAGAGGACAGCCTTGGGTTGGATAGTATATGGAGAACCCAATATTTCCTTGAGCTCCTGCGTGTTAAAGTTAAATGTTTTGCTGTAGAATATTCCCAGGTTGAAGATCCTTGACCCACTGGTGACAACTTAACGTGATGGGAGACCATCTGAAGAGACAAATAGGGTATTGACACAGCAGGTGAGAAGATGAACAAATCTGAAGAAAAGGCTCAGCCATACACAGGTAAGTAGAAAAGCCAGCATGGTACCAGGCAGTTGCCAGGAGGTGTATAATACTAATGAAAATATTCAGCCACAAAATGTAAACCTAGTTGGAGAAAAATCAAGAATAAGTGGTAGAATCAGCATTTGAGGCAACAAGCAAAGGAATTAAGAAAAGGTCCAGTCAGGTCCCAATAGAATAATAGGATACAGAAAAACAGGATCACCTATGCAAGGAGGTTAATTTACTAGAGGCAAATTTTACTATAGGCTGTTCACTTTTCAGGAAGTTGTACTTTGCAAGGGAATTTGACCCAGAGCTTGGTGAATGTGCTGAAGTTTCTCTTTGCAAAGAATACCCAATCATGTCCAAGAGAAAAAAACAACAGCATTTTTGTATGCATGCGATTGAATGATGGAATTCAGCAGATAATGGAAGTCTGTGGAAAATGACCTTGCAAAGTGCAATCTCTTTTGCAACGTGAACAGCCTGTTTACTTTTAGTAAATCGACCCCAAGTAGTAGCTGAATATCTGCCAGAAAGGACCCATGAGGAATGTTCACTTTACAGGGAGCATAATTTAGCATTTTATCTCATCTGCATGCACTAATGCACATGCACTGATACACTCATTAGAGTGAGCACACATGCTCATATGCTTGTATATGCACACATTTAGCCTCCAGGTTACCAGCTGGAGCAAGCACACAGGATTCACAGAAAGTGATACTGTATTATTTTTAATAATTAATGTGAAATATGTTTATTCTACAGTACATAAAGCATTAATATGTAGGGCTCAGACAAGCATAGGTTTCAACATTAGTATTACATAACTACATAGTGAGCAATGTGAAGAGCTAGCCTTGGTAATTTTCTTAGGGTAAGCTTTTGTCTTTAAATGATATGTCTGAATCACCTTCAAAGTACTTACTAAATTCTGACACCAAATCATATGACGGAGAATCTTGACATTTATCCAGGGTAGATAATGATCTAGGACATTTAGCAGACCTGTGTTGACCTTGAAGTGACTTCTTCAAAGTGCAACTAGCTGGTATAGACAGAAAACCAGTTTGTTAAATGAATGATATATTTTATGCTAATTTCTCTCATTCCATCTTATCACCTTCAATAATGTTTTTTAATGAATGTAATTTAATTTTATATATATATATATATATATATATATATATATATATGAGAAAGCCTACATCCACACAGTATCTGTGGTTAGTTCTCCAAGATGTTTGGAACAACCTACCTGCCGAGTTCCTTCAGAAACTGTGTGCAAGTATACCTAGAAGAATTGATGCTGAAAGCAATGGGGCAGAAGGGTGGTCACACCAAATATTGATTTGGTTTGGATTTCTCTTAGATTCAGTGGCGTATCATCCATGTGTGCAGGGTTTTCACTGCACACGGGCCCTGAGGGGAGGGGCCCACTGTGTCCTGACCCACCCTGCACACATGGATGATACATTCGGGGTTGTTGGAGATGATCGGTGCAGCGGTGGGGGGGTCCATATTTTCATCCAGAGGGCCCGGGGGGGCAAAAATGAAGGAGGGGGGGCACTGCCACTGACAGGAGAATTGACAGTGATATCACTGCTCCTGTGGCTGTGCCAGCATGCCTGGAAGGATGCTGGGGATGCCAGTGCAATGACAGTTCAGCCAAGTAAACAAAAAGTGTCAGCAAAAGAAGACTTCCACCACTGGCTTCCTCTGCTGGGCAGAGAAGTGACTAAAGGAAGCTTTCTTTTGCTTTCAGCTCTTTGTGAGATCGTCTGAGCTATTGCTGAGAAAAATCAGCTGAGAAGAAAAGTAAGAGAGTGATGATTCTTCTACACAGGATTCCAGATGGTAAGAAGGTAAGGAGAACTAGTTCCCCATCCCCCTCTGACTCGCAGTTCCCTCCAAGCTACCCCTACTAAGACCCCAATCTCTCCCACTAAGCATCATGTTATTATTATTTCTCCCCAATATAGCATCAGGACCCCACATCTTTCCCCACTAAGCTCCAAGACCCCCGATCTCTCTTCTCTAAGCACCAAAAACCCCCATCTCTCCCCACTAAGCACCAGGACCCCCATATCTCCCTACTAAGCTCCAAGACCCCATTTCTCCCCACTAAACTCCAGGACCCCTTATCTCTCTACACTAAGCTCCAATACCCCCAATCTCTCTCCACTAAGCACCAAGCCCTCCATCTCTCCCCACTAAGAAACATGACCCCATCTCTCCCCACTAAGCACCAGGACTCTCCATCTCTACCCACTAAGCACCAAGACCCCCCATTTCTCCCCACTAAGTACCAGGACCCCCATTTCTCCCCACTAAGCACCAGGACCACCCATCTTCCCTGACTGAGCACCAGTGTTCCCTTTTGTCCCCCTTAAAGACAAATCTGCATTCTTTTAGGCAGGTATGCAGGGTCAGGGGCGGGACTGGGGGCCCCATCAGGTAGTCTGTAGGGTCCCATGATTTCTAACAGCGGCCCTGCTGTAACTGCCCCTCGTGTCCTTCTATTATGACACTGTGCATTGCTCTACTGACAGTCCATTGCCCTACTGACATACTGACACCATTCACTGGCCCCCAAAAAGCATTTTGAAAAAAAAAATTCTAAAAAATTAAATTGTAAGAAAAATTTATAAATAATAAAGAACAACTGACATTGTCCACTGCCTTTCTGACACCATCCTGCATATACTACCCACTGTCATACACTCCACACTCCTCTCCTGCACATACTACCCACCTCCATACACTCTGCACCCGAATCCTGAACATACTACCCACCACAATACACTCCACACCCCTCTCCCAGCACATACTACCCACCGCAATACACTTCACACTCCTCTCCCTGCACATACTACCCACCGCTGTACACTCTGCACTCCTCTCCTGCACATACTACTGACCACTGTACACCCCATACACCTCTCCTGCTTATACTACCCGCCACTATACACTCCGTACCCCTCTATCAGCACATACTACCCACTGCCATACACTTCACGCTCCTCTACCTGCACATCCCACCCACCACTATACACTCCACACCCATCTCCCTGCACGTACTACCTACCATCATACACTTCGCACTCCTCCCCCTACACATACTACACCCCATACTCCTCTCCTGCATATACTACCCGCCGTATAGTACACCCCCCACTGTAGATTCCCTATTTAACATTACCACATTCTGGAATATGTAAGTCATATCAGTCATATCAGACCCCCTTTAAGCCACACCAAATATTTAAATACATTTATATAAACTTCTTGGATCAGATCTTCTGTGCCTTTGCCTTGGTCAACATATCCAGACTCTCTCTGCTGCGCTTTCCTGTGAAAGACTTTTGTTTGGCTGACTTTTCTTCTGGTTCCTGATCCTGTTTGCTGCACCAAACTTTGCTGATCTCTGAACTCCTGTTTCTCTGGCTTGTTCTGACTACCTGTCCTGGTTACCATACTCTGGCTATGTTTTGACTATGTTTGCTCTGTTTATACCATTTTACCATTTTATTAAATAGTGTGATTTTTACACAGCCTGGCCACATACAGATGCCCAACATCCAAGTAGCACTGTCAGGTGTTCTAGGAGCATAAATTACACACATAAATTCCTGCCACCCTATTACATTGTTGAAGGCCCTTCATATTTCTAATATACACACGACTGGACTTTCTGGCAGAAAAGGTCAGACAAAATCATTCCGTCGGATATTCCGATCGTGTGTGGGATAATCCGATCATTTTTCTTCAAAAAACTTAGATGGACCTAGAAATAGAACATGCTTTAAATCTTTCCGACTGCATCAATTTCTATTGGGAAAACCGTTCGTCTGTATGCTGGTCCGACGGACCAAATACGACGCAAGGGCAACTATTGGCTACTGGCTAATGAACTTCCTTTTCTAGTCCCGTCGTACATCACCGTGTTCGAAATTAATGGACTTTGGTCCGATCGTGTGTGGGCAAGTCCGCTCAGTGGGAACTCCACCAGGAAGACTGTCAGAGTTTATTCTGACGGAAATTCCGGTCGTGCGTACGCGGCATAACACATAGCATGTACTTTACATACCAATTACAAACCAAAATACATTCTGATGAGCAAAGGGTAAAGAAAAGTTTACCTGCGGTTTTAGTAGTGCAGTGGTCTATGGAGTAGAGCATCGGTCCAGGCAGCAGGCAGGAAAGTGGACTGCGACAGCAAAACAGGCAGCAGGCAGGAATAGTCAGTACAGGTAGAGATGTTATGGCACCGCCAAAGCATTGGTCCAGATAGCAGGCGGGGATGTGGTCAGCAGCAGCAAAAGGATTAAAGGATCGTCCATGCAGAAGGCAGGACTACTGTCTATAGTTAGTACATGCAGCAGGCAGAGATATGGTCAGCACAGCCAGAGTATTTGTTCAGGGAGCAGGCAGGACCATCAAGCTTAGGGCATCGGTCCGGAAAAAATGGGGACAGGGGTAGAGGCTTCTCCCACCCAAATCGCTTTGAAGCCTTTGGACAACCAGACCCTGTTCTGGAAACACAGAAAAACAAAAACTTGTTTTATGAACTCAGAACACTATTCTGGAGCCCCTCACATATGTGAGACCCCTGTGTAGCAGGGTGAAAGATCAGTGGGGTAGGCAAAAACATGATCAACAGGCCGAGGTCAGTGCAGGTAAAAGGCAGAAATAGACGGTAGGCAGAGGCATAGTCGATACAGTCCAGGGTCAGTTCATGTGAAAGGCAGAAACAGGGCGGATAAACAATGCAGACGGTAGGCAGAGGTATAGTCGAGAAACAGGCCAGGGTCAGTTGGCACATGGAAGACAATGATATGGTTGGTTGACGCAGGGAAATATTCAGGACATAAATTGAAAACGGGGAAATGGCAGTATTAGAAATATGGGCTAATAGTTTTCCAGAGTGTGATATCGCTTGAAGCATTCTCCGATGCAAAGGCCAGGTTGGGAGGGACAGTTGGGACAATGGAAGCTGGTGTCTTTCCTAACTCCTCTTTTGGTGCACACCCGACATTTTGTTTGGCGTCGTCTTCCGGATCCTGATGGTGGAATATGGTCCGGAAAATAGCGCTCATGTAGTCTGCTGACACAGTCTGAGTGAATGCTTTCTGGGGGGATATTTGTTGGTAGATCAGGGCAGTGACAATGTCTTCAATATACTTTATGAAGGTGGTGGGTGTTTCCGTTGATTTTTGGTAGATGATGAAAGAATTTAAAAGGGCCAAAGGAAAAAAGAAAAGTAAATTGCGACTTTTTTGTACCAGAAGAGGGATTTTCGTGTTCAAAGATAGGGCTGCAACATTTGATTGTTTAAATCCACCCCCCCCCCCCCCATGAATTTATTGGACTTGTTGATACAGGAAGGCTTGTGAATGGGACCACGTCTTCTGCAAAGTTCCAATGAGGTGTCATCGTGGATGGTGTACATGATGTATATGTCTTTCCTATCCTTCCACTTCACAGCCAACACTTCCTCGTTCCTCAAGCTTGTCGATTCCCCCTTTTGAATGGTTGTGGTGACAAGACGCTGTGGGAAGCCCTTTCGGTTTTTCCTTGTTGTACCACAGGCCAAAGTTTTTTTTAGGTACAGGTGGCGGAAAAGGGGCAAACTGGTGTAATAGTTGTCCATGGAGCATTCCCACTCCTCCCTTTTGGAGGAGTGGGAATGCCAACTCCCAAACAATTGTTCCACTTATTCCCATGTACGATGGACACTCAGGGGGCTGGAGCTGGGAATCTTTGCCTTAGTACACATGGAATGAGTGCACATAACCGGTGGCGCTTTCACAGAGCTTGTTGAGCTTCAAGTCGTACCACGCTTACTGGGGATTTATTGCTTGATTCCCAGCCAGCCTGTGAAATGCGCCAGGGATTCGTTCACATATATGTTTTTGTCAGGGACATAAAGTTCGTCAAACTTCGTGGAAAAAAAATTAATTAAGGGGCAAATTGTATATGGTTTATCGAAGTTTGGATGATTTCGGGGGGGCACTGTGAGTTGACACTGAAATGCAGGAAGCGCATTATAATTTTGTATCGGGACCTGGACATGGCCGATGAAAAAACTGGCATATGGTGGATGGGTTTGGTCGACCAATACTTATGCATTTAATTTTTTTTGTAAGACCCATGTTGAGCATTAGGCCTAAAAACAATTTAAGCTCCACCACTGTTAGGGGTCTCCATTCAAAAGGGCGGGCAAAGCTGGAGCTGGGGTTGGTTGCAATGAACTGTTAGGCAAAAAGATTGGTTTGGTCCACGATGCCTTGAACTAATTGGTCAGGGAAAAATAAATTTAAAAAATCCATTTAGGAAAAACCTGCAGTGTTGACCTGCACACCTGGCTGTGCTGTAAAAGGGGGGATTGTGGCTGACCCTGTGGTAGAAGGCAGCCACAATGGGTTTGCCAAGGCATCTGGGAGCTGGGTTTGGGCCCTAATTCTTTGGCGTGCACTTGTACTGGGCCTTTCCTCCTGAGGTCTAGCAGCGCTTGTACAGGGCCTCCCCTCCTGGGGTCTACCGCCGTTGGCACGGCTGGTAGCTGCCTGGTGTTCAGACCATCTTCTTTTTGGACGGACTTAATCCTCTTTCCCTGCACTTTGCCCACACTGAAATGAATGAACAATAGTTCACAGTTCACACTGTCCCTGCCTAATCAATCCTCTTTCCCTGCACTTTGCCCACACCGAAATGAATGATCAATAGTTCACAGACCACAGTTCACACTGTCCCTGCCTAATCAATCCTCTTTCCCTGCACTTTGCCCACACTGAAATGAATGCTCAATAGTTCACAGACCACAGTTCACACTGTCCCTGCCTAATCAATCCTCTTTCCCTGCACTTTGCCCACACAGAAATGGATGATCAATAGTTCACAGTTACACTGTCCCTGCCTAATCAATCCTCTTTCCCTGAACGCCGCAACACACTACACAAGGCCGCCGGCGTGGCGGCCTTATATATTGTGGGGCGTGTAATAAACCCCCTGAGCTATAATTGGCCAATTATTGCTCTCCTTGCTGCTGGCGCTATGATTGGCCAAGCATGCACTGTGACCCCGCATGCTTGGCCAATCATAGCGCATGCTTGGCCAATCATCAGCCAGCAATGCACTGCGACTGGCCGTTCGCATTACACGAATTTGATGCGAACCGACTGCAGAGTTCTGAAGTCGACGAGCGGACGAACTGCCGATGTTCGATGCGAACATGGGTTCGAATCGAACACCGGGCCCATCCCTAATTGACACTAAAATTGGGAAATCTCATAATCGATATATAGCATATCCTGGTCATAATAGAGGATTACAGTGGCATATTGTGAATAGGGTGTATGGACCAATAGGGGTGAAGTTCTTTTTTTTTTTGTGAGTCCCATATCTAGGGTAAGGCAAGAAAGATTTTAAACTCATTAAATGTGATAGACTCCCACTCAAATGGATGGGCACAAAATGAATTGAATAGATTATTGCCAGTGGCAATGTGCTGCTGAGCAAACAGATTATCATTGGTCCACAATTAAATAAAGAAAATATCCTGTGAAACATAATGTAAAAACTGAATAGGTGTGGGGGGGGGGGGGTGACACAGTGTGTGACAGTGATCAGGTACTGGCAAGACAGTGACACTGGTACAAATGTTTATGGCTGAACTTGTGGCACTGTACTGGTGTAACAATGATCAGGTACTGGTTTGAGGGTGATCAGGTATTGGTGTGACTGTGACACTGGTACAGATGTTAATGGCTGCACTGGTGACACTGTACTTGTATAATGGTGATCGGGTACTAGTTTGAGGGTGATCAGGTACTGGTGTGACAGTGACATTGACACTGGTATGGATGTTAATGGCTGCACTGGTGACACTGTATTTGAAAGTGTCTCTGGAATACTTGAATGGGCTCTAATCATTTGTGGCTGATGTGACACCCCACTACTTATACTCGGCCTTTCATCCAGGTGTACTGCACTGCTCATGCATGCCACTTCACCAGGATGTACTGTGTTGCTGCTGCTTGCCTGCTGTTGTTCAGAGCGCCTGATTCTTTTTGTTGGGACCCTTTCATCCTCTGGATTGGTTACTGAACCACTGCTCTCTAACATGAAGGACTTGGCCTTCAAGTTACATTGGTTCTGGTGGCACTGTTCTGGTGTTACAGTGATCAGGAACATAGTTGCTGGTGTGCATTGTCTGACATTGATACAGTTATTGCTGGCTGCACTGGTGACACAGTGTGTGACTGTGATCAGGTACTGGTTTGAGGGTGATCAGGTATTGGTGTGACTGTGACACTGGTACAGATGTTAATGTCTGCACTGGTGAAACTTTACTTGTGTAATGGTGATTGGGTACTAGTTTGAGGTTGATCAGGTACTGGTGTGACAGTGACATTGACACTGGCATGGAGGATGATGGCTACACTGTACTGGTTTGACGGTGATCAGGTACTGGTTTGACAGTTAACAGGTACTGGTGTGATGGTGACACTGGTACAGATTTTGATGGCTGCCCTGGCGACACTGTACTGGTGTGACGATGGTCAAGTATTGGTTTGACAGTGATCAGGTACTGGTGTAATGATAACACTTGTACAAGTGTAGCTGGCAGCACTGTTGACACTGGGGCAGATGTGGCTAACAATCAAGGACACAGTGGATGGCTGCACTGGGATACGACAGTTACACTGTTGTGGCTAGCAAATCAGGACACCAAAAAAGGTTGTTTTGGTGTGTGTTACATAGCAA
The DNA here is from genome assembly GCA_028564925.1 of Lithobates sylvaticus. NCBI lineage: Eukaryota > Metazoa > Chordata > Amphibia > Anura > Ranidae > Lithobates > Lithobates sylvaticus. Next base: position 286,602,483 of record CM053026.1, read on the forward strand.
AGCAGTAACTCACTGTGGGTACAGATGGCCCTCCTTCCTCTCACACTGCTCTCTATTTAATAAGAAGGAGAGTAGATAGCTGAAACATGCAGCTTATGTTTATGTTCACAATCTCTGTGATTGGTCACAGTGATCACATGGTACACACGATCACATGGTACAGGACCAATTTATTATATACCTGCCGAGCTGCATGCTCGAATAAGGGTCTGGTATGGATTTTGCATCCATACTAGACCAGAAGGGCCTGGTGTGGACCTGGGGGAGGACCCCACGCTGTTTTTTTTCGAAATTTTGTTTTGCCGGCAATCTTTTTGTTTTACATTCAGCTGTTTAGCTTCCTGAGCCCCTCTTTAGCAAACAGCTATATACAGTGTTTGAAGTTAAGTTCAGTCACTTTTTATTTTTGTAGAAAACGGATGTCAGCGGACATGAAAACAGATGTAAAAATTGACATCCGTATTTGTTTTTGATCCCTTCTACAAAACGAAAAGTGACTGAACTGAACTAAAAAACTGAACAACTGTGTGAAAGGACCCTAAATGTTTTCTTTAGAGCGAAAACCCAAAAATAAAAATGTCTTAGGTTGTATGCATTCTACTGGAGGAGCAACGTGGACACCTTTGGATAGCAGCATTGTCAATTTTGGGAGAGGGTAGTGTAATGCCGCGTACACACGTACGGACTTTTCCCGGCGGACCTAAGTCCAGCGGACAATCCGCTGGACTTTCCAGCTGGGTACGCTGGACTAAAAAGCGAACGGACTTGACCACACACGATCACGCAAAAAGTCCGACGGTTCACGCGATGACGTACAGCACGTACGACGGGACTAGAAAACGAAAAATACTAGAAAAATACTTGCTACTGAGCATGCGTCCTTTTTGGTACGCCGGACCATACTACACACGACCGGATTATCCGCTGGACTGCCAAGTCCAGCGGATAATTTGAAAACAAAACCTGAAACTTTAGTCCGCCGTACTTTGGCCAAAAAAAGTCCGCCGGCGCCCACACACGAGGGGATTATCCGCTGGACTTCGGTCCAGCGGATAATCCCGCGGGATAGTCCCTTCGTGTGTACGCGGCATTAGAAGGATTAGCAGATGTAGATTTAGGCTTGGCTAACAATTACATTTAAACTCAGTAACAAAAGCAGTTGCAGCTACAGTTTTTTTTTTTCTTGGTAAATGGTTTGTTTCAATACTCTATTTTCATTTTTGCTGGTCTGTTAAATAAGGTTGAAACTAAAAAAATTGACAGATCCCAGCATCTACACAAGCGATGTTGATGCAGGCATATCTCCAACTGTTCTATTGTATTTTGACAGAGGGCTGTAAGTACTGATTGAATGCTGTTTTTTTCACCACGATCGTTTGACAGAAGCTTCTGTTGAACAGACAGCAGTACACACTGACTAAAGTTCTTGCTGAATCTGTAAATTTTGGTACGTGCTTACCAGGCTTTACTAGCCTGAAAACCAGGTGAAAATAATGGTAAAAAAGCTTTTAAAATGGAAACGACAACCACATCTTAAAAATTAGTGAGCTGCTTTATAATACATATTTGTTTTTGGGTTTAAAATTGCAGTAAGTCCCAATGGGCAGGGATGACAGTTCTTATATTAACAAGCAGCCCCTTACAGTAAAAACACTTTAGGTTTGTACCAAGTAAGTTGATTTTTAATGCATAAGTAATCTACAGGTTGTGTGGGTAATCGGTTTTAAAACAGCTTCAACAGATGGCTCAGTTTTATAGGGGATTTTTAGGTTGTTCAGGCTACGGAAGGCCTTTAAACACTCCACCAAACAACTAAGTACACCGTTGAAGCACACCTATCTCTGACATACTTGTAAAAGAAAATATGTACTCCTGTTATCACCCACCCCACAGTAAGGTTGAATTAAGGCACCAGTCCACCCAGTTCAACCTGAGTGAGTGTGGGTGCGTCTACAATTGCCCCTATCCCTATACATTGTGTCTCATTAAGATGCTCATCTATTATATTGTTAATTAATTTAGGGTACCCCTATAGCGTTGTCAATTTACGCAGCGCTCCACACATACATCGCACACTCACATCGGTCCCTACCCTCAAGGAGCCCACAATCCAAGGTCCCCAACTCACATTCATATACTAGGGCCAATTTTTGGACAGAAGCAAATTTACCTACCAGCATGTCTTTGGACTCCTGTGCAATTCGCTCTGCAGCCGCTCCGGAGATGTGTGAACTGGCTTTATAGAGAGCCGGACACAATCTCATGTCATGCAAATTGGATGCGGAGAGACTGCATCCAATTTGCACTAGTGTGAACCCAGCATGACACCTGCCTAGCACTATAGCCTTTCTGCAGGTTCACCCATTAACCTCACACCCATCAACCTCACACCCAAAAGCACAGGATTTTTGAGTTTTCCCGGTGTGCGGCTGTCCAGAGTTCCTTTCTGCCATTGCCTGCCAGCAGCTGGATAGGGTTGGTACTTGAACTGCAAGTCTAGGGCCGGCCATAGACGGTGTGAATCTCTTTCCTGCAACCACGGGTAGCAGCTATAGCAGCCACTAGCAATTACCGGAAGTGAATCTGGCAGGCTGGTTAATTGATCAATCAATTTGGTACATTAAGCCTGCCCATCAATGGTTTGAATCTTGGCCAGTTTCTGCTGAACTGAAAACTATAAATGAGTCCAAATTCTCACTTGTTAACCTGATTTGATCTAAAATCTGATACACACAGGCTGAATATTGGCCAGTTCAACAGAAACCAACAGACATTCAGCCTGTCCAACAGACGAGTTTGGCTTCTGATGAATGGGCATGTTGGAAAAACAGCAGCCGATCGGCATCCTATCAGTGCTCGCCGACAATTATCGAAACACAGTAGCTCAACGGGGACATCACTCTACTAACGTCACATAGTTAGTACAGCAAGCGCCTCAGTTTTTTTTCCATTCAACTCGCTGGGTTGAATTAAAAAAAAACTGTTATGCCCCGTATACACAAGCGGAAATTCCACCAGCAAAAATCCGATGAGAGCTTTTGGTCGGAAAATGCGACCGTGTGTATGCTCCATCGGACTTTTGCTGACGGAATTCCAGCCAGCAAAAGATTGAGAGCATGTTCTCAATTTTTCGGTAGGAAAAAAGTTCCGATCGGAAATTCCGATCGTCTGTACCAATTCTGATGTGCAAAATTCCTACGCATGTTCGGAAACAATTCGACACATGCTCGGAAGCATTGAACTTCATTTTCTCGGCTCGTCGTAGTGTTGTACGTCAACGCGTTCTTGACGGTCGAAAGTTCAGAGAACTTTTGTGTGACCGTGTGTATGCAAGCCAAGCTTGAGCGGAATTCCGTTGGAAAAACCATCCAAGATTTTTCCAATGGAAATTCCACTCGTGTGAACCTCGCTTTAGTGGTTAGTGTTGTAAAGTCCTCAGTTGCTGTTTTTTTTTTTAATGGCAGCAATAAAGAGCTCATGAATGCTAAGGCAGCAGCTTTGCCTGGTCTCCACAATTTTTTTATGAGATATAATAATACATTTATAATGTTAGTGTGTTTTTGATATTATTGGAACTATACTTACAGTCAAGACCTGTTTTTAGAATCATTTATAGTACTATTATAGTATGTTCAATTAATTATAAAGAAGGCAAACAGCTTACTGATATGAAACTGGTCATAATATCATAACTATGGGACATAATATAACTATTTGCCCGATGGCTGAGTTCTGTATCAAGTGACAGTACATTTTATTCAGCGCAGTCAATGGTAACAAAGTTAGGATGATACTTGTCAGCTGTTTGAAATGCATTCTATCCTTAGGCAACCAGCGGCAGGTTTAGACATCCTAGAAATTAAGTGAAATACGACTTGTGTGCTCCTTTAAAATAGTGACTGTCATTCAAAACCTTGCAGACAGAGTTGACAGATGAGGTCACTCCCACATGTTCACTGATAAGACATATAGCTCTCTGGGACAGAGCACTCTTAAATCCGTGTATGCTTAACAGAGTCTACAAGACAAACAGCACCACAGTAAGAGTAAAATACCTTTCATTTCATGGCTTTAATTACAAGTACAATGGTATTAAACATATGTATCAGTAGTAGATGTTAGTAGCACTAGCAGTAGCACAGTTGTAGTAGCATTTCATCTTCTTATTGTTTTTTTTTTTTTTTACCATCTGATATCTTTTATATAACAACCAAGCTTATAGAAGAGAAAACTTTTTTTTTTCAAAATTGTATTATGATGATTATACAGTAATTATTACTATTTGACATTAGTGTTTTATTTACGTTATTATAGGGTTACATCATATGTGCTTGATGTTTTATTTCCTCTAACAGAATGTTTTTTCCTGTTACCAATATTAATATCAGGTGTTACCAATATGCTAGCACATAAATATGTGTGTAAATGGACTGTAATTATTAAAGTTATAATTTGCCTTTCACAGTAATAAAGCACATAGTTTTTCCGTTTCCAGGAATACATTATGGAATTTTTACAAAGATGTGTTAGTATCCACAAAGAGAAGAGAAAATGTGCTTTGAATTGTGTTTTACTTTGCTTGCGTGATACATAGAATTTGTTTGTAGTGTTCTTAAAATACTGAATATTGATGAGTATGGATAAATATTGTTTCTAGGCAGAAATGTCTTCATTGTAATGCTTGCAAAGCTCTGACTGTCAATAGAGAATACATAGGTTGATTTACTAAAGGCAATCGTTTTTTTCTTGCACGTGATTGCAAAGTGAATTTTCACCACATTTGCTAAGCTAAGGAAAAAATTCCCTTGCAAAGTGAACAACCTCTCTGCCTACAAGCATGCAGCAAAGCATTTACAGGCATACCCCACTTTTATTTACTAAAGCTGGAAAGTGCAAAATCAGACTCACTGCTACATAGAAACCAATGAGCTTCTAACCCCAGCTTGTTCAATTAAGCTTTGGTAATAAAACCTGGAAGCTCATTGGTTTCTATGCAGAAGTGAGCCTGATTTTGCACTTTCCAGCTTTAGTAAATAAACCCCATTGTGTACTTAAAAGTGGAGTATGCCTTTACATCACTGCATGCATGCTGTGCTGAACTGGTTTTGATGATGCAGTGGCAGAGATTTACTAAAACTGGTGCACACAGAATCTGGTCCATTTTTGCATAGTAATCAATCAGCTTCTAACTTCAGCTTGTTCAATTAAGCTTTGACAATAAAAAACTGGATGCTGATTGGTTACTATGCACAGCTGTACCAAATTCTGTGTGCACCAGATTTATTACATCTCCCCTAGTCTGCCTAATGTTTCTGGAAGGTATGCTTTCCCTTATGAGCGCATTATTGGGGATACCCAGTTTATTTGCACATATCAATTAGGTTCAATGTTCTTTGTCTTATGCACCAGTACCAAGTATTATTATTATTTATTATTATTATTATTACAGGCACTTATATAGCGCTGTCAACTTACGCAGTACTTCGCATCTATATTATACATTCACACCAGTCCCTGCCCTCAAGGAGCTTACAGTCTAAGGTCCCTAACTCACATTCATACATACAAAAACTAGGGCCAATTTAGACAGGATTCAATTAACCTACCAGCATGTCTTTGGAGTATGGGAGGAAACCGGATTACCCGGAGAAAACCCGCACAGGGAGAACATGCAAACTCCAGGCAGGTAGTGTCATGGTTGGGATTCGAACCAGCAACCCTAGTGCTGCTAGGTGGAAGTGCTAACCACTTAGCCACAATATAATGAAATGCTTACCTGTGTGCATTTATACAGTCTAAAAGTAGACAGCACATAAACAGACAAACTGTATGATAAATAGCACCAGTATACTTATAAATCTTTAAAGTAATAATACATAGGTAAGATATAACCACTTCCCATACAAAAGTTGAAATCGTAGGATAAAAACTGTCCTTCCCCCTGGATATGCAAGTGCTGATAGTCCTAAGCCACTCACCATGCAAATGTATAATGTAAACCTTGCTAAAAATTGTACACCAGTAATCTTTTGAATACTGTAGCTTCAAGCATTTAAACATATACTGTGCCAAACACTTCTTTCTTGTGCTCAAATTTGATACTCCAGGGATAAATTCCTGCTGGGTGGACACTGCAGACAGTGGGTTTTCTATAGCAGTGATGGCGAACCTTGGCCACCCAGATGTTTTGGAACTACACTGCAGAGTGCATGAGCATCATGGGAAATGTAGTTCCAAAACATCTGGGGTGCCAAGGTTCGCCATCACTGATCTATAGGATTCTCCTTCATTCAAACATTTCCAAAAACCTTTGTCTTATTTGTGGTTCATTATTCAATGACAGAAGCAAACTGGACCCTTAAAGCCCGTTTTGCAACTCTAAATTTCTCTTGCAATGATTAAACCCATTTTTTTCCCTTAACATTTGCAATTTGTATTTATTTTGTTGTTGTCTAGCCATTGAAGTAAAAGAGTGGGTTCAGGGAATTATAAGAAGTATATAAAGGTAAGTACCCCCCGGTACTAAAATGGATTTTAAGTTCTGCCCTTAAAGTCCCTTTTAGTACCGGGGGGTACTTACCTTTATATACAATATAGTGGGATGGCAACAGCAAATGGAGTCTTACCTCCATAATGGTTCTCCTCTAAGAAAGGAATTATAAGAAGAGTCACAGGGATTTAAGCTTAAGTAACAAGCATCGATCTCATGTTTCTCTGAAGGTTTTTCTGAGGGTTCTTGGCTTGTAAAGTGTACATTCCCATATTAGCAAATATCATATAGACATGAGTGGACAGTTACAAATCAGCTCATCTGGTTCTGCTATGATCCTCTCCTGTGATCTGATCTGCCAGGTGTCAATCTACAATGCTTATTGGTACCTAATGATGCCATTTTGTCTTCTCTATTTTTTATTTTTTTTTCACATCTAAAAACAGCAGACAAAAATGTTAGTTTAACTTCCATATTTTCTAAGACTCTAAGGCCTGATTCACATCTATGCAGTTTTAGTGCTTTTTGCATTTTGCAGATTTGCACTGCAGAATGTGATCCATAGGAAACCATGGTAAATAGACTGTAGTGCAAATCTGCAAAATGCAAAAAGCACAAAAAACGCACAGGTGTGAATCAGGCCTAAGACTTGGAACAAGTATGCAGTTCATGAAAGTCAGAGTCAAGTCAGAACTCCTAACCTGCATAGATTGTTCAAAGTATGTGCTTTAGGAGGAATCACTATGATATTGGAGCAAACAGCATTTTCAATGGAAGAGGTCATTAATGGCAGCCTTCTTATTTCTTCACTGTATTCTTTCATTAAGAATGTGTTTTTTTGTCCAAAGGATTGATATTATATCTATACAATATACTGTATGAAAAAAGGTGGGAGATAAGGTTCAGAATAATATGTTATGGCTGTCAAGTTACAGCAGCTACCATGGTATTCAGGAATCCATATAAATTAGTAGGGATGAACCGAACACCCCCCGGTTCTAAACCAGACCTTGCGAACAGACAAAACATTTGCGCAAACACTGTTAAAGTCTATGGGACACGAACGTGAAAAATCAAAAGTGCTCATATGCAAGTTATTGCCATAAAAAGTGTTTGGGGACATGGGTACTGTGACGACTGTTTTTTTCAGGAGCAGTGATTTTAAGAATGCTTAAAGTGAAACAATAAAAATGAAATATTCCTTTAAATATCATGCCTGGGGGGTGTCCTTAGTCTGCCTGTAAAGTAGCAAATTTTTCCCATGTTTAGAAAAGTACTGCAGCAAAATAACATTTCTAAAGGAAAAAATGTAATTTAAAATTGCTCACGGCTGTAATGTATTACCAGATCCTGGCAATATACAAAAAAAATTATTAAAAAAAACAGCGTGGGTCCCCCCCCCCTTCAGGTCTGGTATGGATGTTAAGGGGAACTCCATGCCAATTTTATTTTTTTGGGTTCCCCCCCCCCAAATCCATACCAGACCCAAAGGGCCTGGTATGGACGGGGGGAACCCATGCTGTTTTTTTCTTAATTCTGTCATAGAGCTCCCCTTAACCACTACAATACACTATATTATATATTGTACACTGCACTATATACCCTGCACTGTATTATATATACTACACTGAGGGCACTTTATACTCTGAACTGCAGTATATATACTATACGGACTGCACTATATACTCTGAACTGCAGTATATATACTATACGGACTGCACTATATACTCTGCTGAAAAATTGAGCCTTAGGTGTTGCAGTGCATTCTGTTGCACTCTTCTGTTGCAGTCTTGCAGTGCATTATGGGGCGCTCAAATTTGCCGCGAACGCCCCATAAAATTTGCTGTTTAGCGAACGGGCGAACACTTGATGTTCAAGTCGAACTTATGTTCCTCTCAAACTCAAAGCTCATACCTATAAATTGGTAATTTTTACAGATAGCTTTTGGCATGAGATTAGGTCTGTGCCATAGCAGAAAATTCAGGGGTGAGTGTTTTTAAAGCGGAGCTCCACCCAAAAGGGGATGCCCTGCTAGTTTGCTTCCCCCACCCCCCTCTGCTGTCATATTTGGCACCTTTTGAGGGGACTGGCTTATACATGTACAACCCTCCCCTAGGAGATCAAGGGAGCCCTGGAGAGATAAATAGTTTACCCAGGATCGTAGTAATTAGTAGGTGATGCTAGCTCTTTTTGTTATAGTTATGGGAATGATATGTGAATATTAAGGATGAGCCCGGTGTTCGATTCGAACCCATGTTCGAATCGAGCACCGGGTGTTCGCTCGCTCGGCGAGCCCAGAACTATTGGGGCCGCTCGCATCAAATTCGTGTGATGCGAGCGGCCCCGCAATGCATTGCGGCCCGCGCAGTGCAATGCTGGCTGATGATTGGCCAAGCATGCACTGTGACCCCGCATGCTTGGCCAATCACAGTGCCGGCAGCGAGGAGAGCCATAATTGGCTACAGGCAGGATGCCTGTAGCCAATTATAGCTCAGGGGCTTTAGTACACGCCCCACGGTATAAGAGGCCGCCGCGTCGGCGGCCTCGCATATTATGTTTCAGTCAGTGTCAGCGTGTCAGTGTGCTGCTGACAATATGTGCTTTATTTCTGGGGATATGTGTGTGCATGCTGTTAGAACAGCATTGCAGTATCACATCTGGGGGGTGTCTATAGGTGGCCTGTGAAGGGGGCAGGTTTCCTGTGCTTAGAACTTTCCCTGCAAAAAAGTGTCATTTTTGCAGGAAAAAAGCTATTTAAAATCACTCGCGGCTAATGAATTGATGGCTCCTGTAACACAGAGAACTGTCATTCATTAATAAAAAACAAAAAAAAAAAGCGTAGGGGTCCCCCCAAATTCAATAACCAGGGCCTTCAGGTCTGGAATGGATATTAAGGGGAACCTCAGCCAAAAAAAAAAAAAAATGGCGTAGGTTCCCCCTCAAAATCCATACCAGACCCTTGAGGTCTGGTATGGATTTTAAGGGGAACCCTAGCCAAAAAAATGGCGTGGGGTCCCCCTCAAAATCCATACCAGACCCTTATCCGAGCACGCAACCTGGCAGGCCGCAGGAAAAGAGGGGGGGACGAGAGCGGCCCCCCCTCTCGCCTGAACCGTACCAGGCCACATGCCCTCAACATTGGGAGGATGCTTTGGGGGTCTAAGACCCCTAAAGCACCTTGTCCCCATGTTGATGAGGACAAGGGCCTCTTCCCCACAACCGTGCCCGGTGGTTGTGGGGGTCTGCGGGCGGGGGGCTTATCGGAATCTGGAAGCCCCCTTTAACAAGGGGACCCCCAGATCCCGGCCCCCCCCCCTGTGTGAAATGGTAAGGGGGTACAAAAGTACCCCTACCATTTCACCAAAAAAGTGGCAAAAATTGTAAAAATGACAGGAGACGGTCTTTGACAATTCCTTTATTAAAATCTTCTTTCTTCTTTCTTCATCCTTCGGTTTCTTCATCTTCTCCTTCCTTCATCTTCTTCCATCTTCTTCTTCCATTTTCTTCTTCCTCCGATCCGCTTCTTCTTGCGCTGGTCTTCTCGTCCTTCTCGTCCGGCATCTTCTTCCGTCGGCTTCGGCGTCGGTGTCGGTGTCTCTGTCTCTTCTTGGGCCGCTCCGCGCAATGGGAGGCTCCCGCTGTGTGAGGCTCCGCTCCGTCTGACAGGTCTTTTATAATGGAGGGCACCTGGTGACCCCGCCCCCTCTGACGCACAGGGACGTCATGGGGAATTCCATGATGGCTTTCCCCATGACGTCAGAGGGGGGCGGGGTCACCAGGTGCCCTCCGTTTTAAAAGACCTGTCAGATGGAGCGGAGCCTCACACAGCGGGAGCCTCCCATTGCGCGGAGCGGCCCAAGAAGACACCGACACCGACGGAAGAAGATGCCGGACGAGAAGGACGAGAAGACCAGCGCAAGAAGAAGCGGATCGGAGGAAGAAGAAAATGGAAGAAGAAGATGGGAGAAGATGAAGGAAGGAGAAGATGAAGAAACCGAAGGATGAAGAAAGAAGAAAGAAGATTTTAATAAAGGAATTGTCAAATACTGTCTCCTGTCATTTTTACCATTTTTGCCACTTTTTTGGTGAAATGGTAGGGGTACTTTTGTACCCCCTTACCATTTCACACAGGGGGGGGGGCCGGGATCTGGGGGTCCCCTTGTTAAAGGGGGCTTCCAGATTCCGATAAGCCCCCCGCCCGCAGACCCCCACAACCACCGGGCACGGTTGTGGGGAAGAGGCCCTTGTCCTCATCAACATGGGGACAAGGTGCTTTAGGGGTCTTAGACCCCCAAAGCATCCTCCCAATGTTGAGGGCATGTGGCCTGGTACGGTTCAGGCGAGAGGGGGGGCCGCTCTCGTCCCCCCCTCTTTTCCTGCGGCCTGCCAGGTTGCGTGCTCGGATAAGGGTCTGGTATGGATTTTGAGGGGGACCCCACGCCATTTTTTTTGGCTAGGGTTCCCCTTAAAATCCATACCAGACCTCAAGGGTCTGGTATGGATTTTGAGGGGGACCCTACGCCATTTTTTTTTGGCTGGGGTTTCCCTTAATATTCATCCCAGACCTGAAGGGCCTGGTTATTGAATTTGGGGGGACCCCTACGCTTTTTTTTTTTTCATTTTTTTTATTTTTTATCAATGACTTTTTTTTATGAATGAGTTTCAATGAATCACTGTTCTCTGTGTTACGGGAGCCGTGAATTAACATTAGCCGCGAGTGATTTTAAATAGCTTTTTTACTTTCAAAAATGACACTTTGCGCAGAGACAGTTCTAAACACGGGAAACATGCGCCCCTTTACAGGCATACTATAGACACCCCCCAGGTACGAAATTTAAAGGAATATTACACTTTTATTGTTTCAATTTAAGCATTATTAAAATCACTGCTCCTGAAAAAACGGCCGTTTTTAAAAAAAAAATTTGCATTGATAGATGTCCCCAAACACTTTTTATGACATTAACATGCATATTAGCCTTTAAAATGAGCACTTTTAATTTCGAACGTTCGCATCCATTATAACTAATAGGGTTCTAAAGCTCGCACGGACTTTAGGTCCGTTCGCGGGTTCTGGTGCGAGCCGAGGGGGGTGTTCGGCTCATCCCTAGTGAATATGAATGATATGGTGATATGGGAAGTGACTGCTTACAGCCTGTGCAGTTCTGCCTAGGCTATATCAGAAGTTACTAGGTGAGTTAACCTGGTGAAATGAAACCCTGTTAAACCAATGATTCTAAAGCCTCGTACACACGATCGGATTTTCGTCCAGGAATTGTGTGATGACAGACTGTTTGCTTAAAATCTGACCATTAGTACGCTCCATCAGACAATTGTTGGCCAACTTTCCGCCAACAAATGTTGGATGGCAGGTTAGTAAATTTTCCGGCGGACAACAGTCTGTTGTCAGATTTTCCTATCGTGTGTACACAAGTCCATCACACAAAAGTCCAAAGTACAAACACGCATGCTCGGAATCAATGCTCACCAAACACGACATTAGCAGAAGGTGCCCAAAGAGTGCCTCTCAAGAGCTGAAATTCCTCGTAGTACATCACTACGTTCGTGTTTGTTGGCCGACAATTGCGTACCGTTTGTATGCAAGACAAGTTCACGGCACACGCCCTTCGGACAAAAATATGACGCTTTGTCTGCGTAAAATCCGATCGTGTGTACGAGGCTTAAGACTGACCTGCCTTGGATTTCATACAGAACCAAATTTGGGTAATTCCATTTCAATTTGCTACAGGCTGCTTGTCCTTTTAAATGACATGCTACACAGGACAGTACAACTTTATGATTGTGCAACTGAAATTCTGAACTTCTGGGTGTTGTGTTAAGACCTGGGCTGACAAGGCTGGTGTACATCAATGCTGCTGGATAATAAACAGTTCTAGCCAAGACTGAAAACACATACACACATTCTGCTGTTTTTTTTTTTAATTTATTTTTTGATAACCTATAGCAAGTTTTATTGATACCAGAGGAGCCAGACAGACATTCTCTCCCTCGTCAGTCATGCCTAATGGGCTTAATCATAGGATATGAGATCTCGAAAGGGCTGGTTCACAATGCGCCATTTCAGTAAAGTTATTGTATTGCACACACAGTTCCCCATATATGTGTCTGGCGCTACCTGCCCATCAACCCAATCTCTTGGTTATGATATACTGGGCTGCAATGTTACTTTGATGTAATAAGCTACACATTCTTCTTGACATAAATGGATTTCTTTCTAGATGTTAACCCCTCTGTAAATTGATCATTACAGAGGGATTACATCAAGAAGTCCCATTTTAACTTAAGCCAGTGTTGATCTCTGTTGTTTAAAGAATGTTTTTTTTATCATATTCTATTACACCTTTCACAATTTATACGTGTTCTCTTTTTTTCTTTTCCTTTGTTTCCTAAATGAGGATAGAACACCTCATGGCAAATGTTACCATTTTTATGATTCACTTTATAATTACTGAATCCCACGCAGAACAATTATATACTCACCATGACTCAAGTAATTTTTTGTTTTGCCTGTATATCATGTTAAATTGGATGAAAAAAAAATGTGCTTAATGATTAAATCAGAGCTTTTATCAATAGTTTGGAGTTTGTTTTTTAGAGGAAAGTATTGTGTAGGGTTCTGCTGCCCTCTACTGTCTGAATTTGTAAATCCCTGCAAAAAATGTTCTATGCACTTCCTGTCCCTGGACTGTTGGGTTTGAAACCCTGGAAGAAGGAAGTGGAGAGAGAGAAGGTCTCAGTCGCATGTCCTGTCCATGCTACAAAACCACATGCCTAAAGGGGTTATTATGCAAGTATTCTTATGGACTAATAGTTTAGCTGCAGCTGTTGAGTGTACATCTAATAATTGTGACAGACAGAGTAGCACTGCCATGTCTGTTATGTTGTATTTCAAATGCACAGTGCCAGATAGATAGGTCTGTGCTATTGTATGTTTAGTTGTCACCTTCCAGTATATTAATAGCTGAACCTGTTTATTGCAATATAGTTTTATAAGCAGCTCCTGATATTCTAGTTAACCCTGTTCCTCTGATCTGGAATTCTATAGCTAGTTTTCGCTTAGGGCTTGATAATCAGCATTGGCTAGAGCCAGGTTAGGCTTAGGCCCCATGCACACTGAAGCTCAAAAAAGCTTTTTCTGGACGCCAGATTGCTGGCAGAAAACGCTGGTTGTAAAACTTGCTTTTTACAGCGTTTTGTACTAGCGTTTATGAGCGTTTATTAGCGTTAGCGTTAATGGGCATTTTTAATAAAAATACACAGAGGACACTCCAAAAATCCCACAATGCATTCCAAACTCCCCCAATGCATTGAAAAAATAGAACGCCGAACGCTAATTAACGCGCGTTCATGAGCGTTCATGAGCGTTTATCAGCGTTTGTTTTTTTTTGGGCGGTGAAAAAGGGCACTTTGAACGCAAATTTCTGGCGTTCAGAAAAAAGCCCATAAACTCCACTGCTCATTAAAGCTAAAAAACGTCCATGTGTGCATGGACACATAGGCTAACATAGAGTGGAGTTTATGGGCTTTTAAAAAAAACGCCCAAACTCCAATAAACTGCAGTTTATGAGCTTCAGTGTGCATGGAGCCTAATAATGACCACGTCAGGATCATAGGCGTAGAGGTCTGGTCGCATGGCAGATTATAAACTCTTAGGGAGGGACTAATACACAGAGTAGATAGGCTGACTCTGAGTTCCAGTACCACGGTTCCAGTAGCACTGTTCCTGCCAGTGAGAAGCCCTGTTCCAGACTGGTTGGACAACAGTTGGAGGATCCCCCCTGTGACTACTGATTTTGTCTTCAGGCCTCGGATACAATGATGGATGCCACATCATCCTCAGAGGCCTTGTCCTTGGTGGAGACACCACCAACCTTATTATCAAACTGGCTTTTCCACTTAGCAAAGGTTCTGGTTCTCTTATCTACCTACAGGTTTAGTGCAATATCCTGTTTGGGGAGGGCCATTTCTCATAACCCCCCCCCCCCCCCCCACCACAAAAAAGAAGAATGCTACAATTGCAAATTGTTTTAAATTTTTTTTTTTTATTGAGTAAACAAGAATATAACAAAGGATATTCCCTCGCAGGGGAATCTGAGAAGTACAGTAAAAAAGCATGTTAAACAGTGGCGATTAACTAGAGCATATACCGAAAATATATAGCAGTAATTCCATACAACTGAGTGCTTTGGGGGTATCAATGAGGGGTAATTAAGCAGTTATGCGGAGAGCTGCACAAAGCGACTCGAGTAAGTGTTCTACCTGAGGGTCTGGTGACCCGACACCCCATCTGGGTTCAATCTGTGTCGGGGCCCCAGGGCCCTCCGGACGTGAGAAGCCCGGGAAGTCAAAGTGCACTGCTTGGGAGTAAGAGGCTCATGGTGTACTCAAAACTAAGAGGGACGTGAGTCCCTGCGGCGAGACCCCTGTTGGTCTCAAGGTAAATAATTGCCCTCACAAGCAATCTTGGTACTGTCCCGTGGGGGAATGACCATTTGGTGAGTGGTTCTTGTTTAAAATGAAGTGAAAAATTAACAAAAAGTAGAGAAAGGTTACAACTTGACTTTTCGCCACTGATATATGAGTATCAGGTCTCAGGAACATGGACGCCCGTCCTTCCCGCTAGCAGGCGCCAGCGGGAAGGGTGGGAAAAGGAGGAAGAGATATAAGAGAAGGTGGGAAAAGAGAAAGGAGAGAGGAGATGGGGGATCAAGAGCAAGGGGGTGTCTGTTTCGAGGAGAGCTTGAGGAGGTCAAGAGGGGTCAGATCTGGGAGTTCATCTGGTATTGGTCTTAGGTCCTGGATTAGAGAAGGGTCCCAATGTATTGGGCCCAGGGGTCCCACACACATTTAAATTTATCTAGTTTGTCGAGGATGATGTTGGAGGTTTTCTCTTGGAACATGATCCAGGTAATTTTTTGTTTAGTTAATGGGAATGAGACCTTAGGGGATTTCCATGATCGGGCTATTGTTAATTTAGCTCCGATGAAGATGTAGTGAATCAAGATTTGGCTATTTTTGGTGGTTTTAGGAATTCTCTGATTTAGGAGTGCTATTGTTGGTGATTGAGGAACCGCAACGCCCGTGACTTTGCGGATTAGGCCAAAGATCTTGTTCCAATAGCTTCTGATTCTGGGACATTCCCAGAGGATGTGTAGAAGAGATCCTAGGTGGCCGCAGCCCCTAAAGCATAGGGGAGAGGACTGGGGATAAAATTTGGCTAGGCGTGTCGGTACCAGGTACCAGCGGGTGAAGACTTTAATGTCTGCTTCCATTAATGATACGTTAAGGATTCCCTTGAAGGCATTTGTGAAGCAGGAGTGCCAGGTGTCTAAATCCCACTCAAATTCCAGGTCGCGTTCCCAGCCCTGCATGTATTGCGCTTTCTCATGGGGTTCGGCTAGAGCAGCGTAGATTAGAGAAATTCCCCCCCTCATGTCCATGGCTGAGGAACACCATTGTTCATATGGGGTGACAGTTAGGGGGCTATTGTCTTGAGAAGATAGTGTGTGTAAGAAGTGTGCTAATTGTTGGTAGCGGAATCTCTCCGAGAGGGGCATTTCTAGTTTTGAGGTGCATTGGCTTAGGTTAAGGGGACCATTTGAGTTAAAGAAGTGCCCTATTCTGTAAAGGCCTTTATCTAGCCACCATTGGAATGCCTTTATATCCAGCCCTGGGGGAAATGCGGGGTTGTTGAAGATATGAGCAAGGGGTTGCCACCTTGATGTAATGATATTTAGTTTATGTATTGTGTCGCATAGAGCCAGTGAATGGGAGAGTGTAGGGGACATGATCGGGGGTCTGGATTTAGGGGGGCGCCAGATGAGGTAATCAATGGTGTACTTGGGGATAGCTTGTCTTTCCATTTCTAACCAATCAGGTTTGGGGCCTCTAGAATATATGGTCGATGTTTGGCTTAGTTGAGCTGCCTGGTAATACCACCAGAGGTTGGGAAGACCTAAGCCTCCTTTCCGTCTGGGTCTGAATAGGGTTTGTTTGGGGATTCTGTGGCTTGATTTGCCCCATGTGAATCTTATTATTTTAGATTGAAGGTTATGTATTTGGGTTTTGGGTACTGGTATGGGGAGTGATCGGAAGAGATATAATAGCCTGGGAAGTAGGGTCATTTTAACGGCGTTGACTTTGCCTAGCCAGGACAATTTATGGAGCGACCATTGTTCAAGGTCGTTCTTAATTTTCTTGAACATAGGTGGGTAGTTGTGGCTGTATAGTTGGTCGATGTTGGGGGTGAGATGGACGCCTAGGTATGGGATGGAGGAAGAACTCCAAGAGAAGGGGAAGTGATTCTTTAACCTATCTACTAGGGCCAGAGGGGAGGAGATATTGAGGGCCATCGATTTGGTCATGTTGACTTGTAGGCCCGAGGCCTGTCCAAATTTATGAAGGAGTTGCAGGATGTTAGGGGTGGATATGAGGGGAGAGGTGATGAAGAGGAGGACATCATCCGCGAACAAGGCGCATTTGTGCACGGATTGTCCACATTTGACACCATGGATGTCTGGGTGGTTTCTTATGGCAATAGCTAAAGTTTCAATGCCGATAGCGAAAAGGAGGGGGGATAGTGGGCAGCCCTGTCTAGTTCCTTTATTTATGGGGAATGTGTCTGATAGGTGGCCTTGGAGTCTAACCTGTGCTTTGGGTTGGGAGTAAAGTGCTTCGAGGAGATGTATAAAGTGTGTACCAAAGCCCCATCTTTCTAAAGTGTTGAATAAATATGGCCAGGTGATTGTGTCAAAGGCTTTTTGTAAATCAATGGAAAGGAGGAAGCCTTCTTGTGGGGGACCGCCGTCCCATCTCGATTTAAGCAGGGAAATAATATCCACTGCCCTCCTTATCTGATCCGGTCCCTGCCTCCCAGGAATAAAGCCCACCTGGTCTTTGTGTACATAGGACCCTATGAAGGACCCTAGTCTGTTAGAGAGGACTTTTGTCATTATTTTTAGATCATTATTAATTAATGAGATTGGTCTATAATTGCTCACTAGGGTCTGGTCCTTGCCAGGTTTGGGGATGACAGATATGTAGGCAAGATTTGATGCAGAGTCCAAGGGTGATTTCCCGTTCAGGGAATTGAAGAACCGGACCAGATAAGGGGAAAGTACTTCAGAGAAGGTCTTGTAGTAATGCGTTGAAAAACCATCTGGGCCAGGGGCTGAGCCTTTTTTAAGCTCCTTTATGACTTCTCTGACTTCTGCTTCAGTGATGGGGGCTTCCATGATTGAGCGGTGGGAGTCTGAGATCTTGGGGAGAGGAATGTTGTCTAGGAATGAATTGACAGACTGTGTACTGCTAGGGTTTGCGCCAGAGTAAAGGTTTGAGTAGAATGTGTGGAAGGCTTCCAAGATTTGTTTGGGGTTTTGTGTGAGGGAGCCAGATAGGGATTTGATTTTGGGTAGGGCCTGGGCTCTGTACTTAGGTGAAAGTTTCGCCGCCAAGTGAGGGCCGAATTTATCTGAGTTGAGATAGAATCTACCACTCACCCATTTCAAGTGTTTTTCTGCGCTACAGGTAAGGGCTGTGTTTAGGGCAATCCTGGCTGCGTCCAAAAGAGCGAGCGAAGTGGGGGAGGGTTGTTTTTTGTGAGATTTGCTTAATGCTCGAAAGTTTTTCTCTAGGTTGATTATGTCTATTTGTTTTTCCCGTTTTAGGCGTGAGGCTAGCTGGATAAGTTTACCTCTCATGACTGCTTTGTGTGCCCCCCATAGCACGTTGGGGGAGGTGTCTTTGGTATCATTGAGGCGAAAGTATTCTTTAAGGTCATTTTCAAGCATAATGCAGTGTACAGGGTTGGAGAGGAGGGATTCTTTAAGGCGCCATTGTGGGGTGCTAGCTTGATTAAGGAAACCGGAGATTTTGAGGGAGACTATGGAGTGATCGGACCAAGGGACTTCGTTTATAGAGGCCTGAGAAGCTAGCTGAATGTCTGAGGAGTGGAGGAAAATATGGTCTATGCGGGCATATGTTCTATGGGGTGCAGAGAAATGGGTGTAGTCCTTGGCAGTGGGGTTTAACTCCCTCCAGGAGTCTATCATGCCCATAGAGTGGAAGAGCCGAGCAATGTTGAGACTCTGTTTAGGGGGTCTTTTGAGGCGAGATTTGTTTTGAGATGATTTGTCTAATATGTGGTCGAATGCGACGTTAGAGTCGCCTCCTATGATCACTTTGCCTTCTAAGTGCTGTGAGAGGGAGGTCAGCATAGAGGAGAAAAAGGGGGCTTGGCCTTTATTAGGGGCATAGTATGAGATAAGGGAAAAAAGTATTCCGTTTATGAATCCCTTGACTAGGATATATCTTCCCTCACTATCCCTGATGATTTGGGATAGGGTGAAAGGGGTGCGTTTGGAGATGAGGATGGCTACCCCTCTTTTCTTGTCATCTGCGTTAGCTAAGAAGAAGGTGGGATAGTTTCGGTGGAGAAAGGTAGGGTTGAAGCTTTTGGGGAAGTGGGTCTCTTGAATCAGAATAATGTCTAGATTCTTGGAGTGGTAGTTATGGAAGGCCTTACGTCTTTTCACTGGGGAGTTCAGGCCCTGTGCGTTGTGGGAGGCTATCTTGAGGGAATGTTGTTTGGGGGTTTCGTCAGCCATGAACATGAGGGTGTGGGTGCGCATACATGTTAGTATTTCTTACCTGATCCATGGGCGTAGGATATTGGAGCCAGGGGGTGCGAGATGAGCCCAGAATCTGAGTAGGCGTGAGTCGACAAGCTCTCCACGAAGGCACCTGAAGGGGGGGAGAGAAGGGAACAAAGGAGGTGAGAAACGACCAGAGAGGGAAAGAAAGGAGGGTGAGAAAGAAAGAGGGGGAGCCCAGAATATGAGAAATCCTGGTCTCCCTTTCTGCAGGGTTGGAAATCCAAGTCCTGCTCCGATGCCCCAAAAAATGAGGGGATCGGGTGGAGGGCAGCCCAAAAAGGGGTTGCAATCCTGATGTCACCATGGGAGGGTAGGTCCTCAGGGTCACAACAGGTGGAGTGGCAAGCGGTCCCGCTCCGGCCGCAAGGCACCCAATAACAGTAAACCAAAGCTTAAATATAAACAAAAACCTAAACAAAGACAAAAACAAAAACAAAAACAAAAACAAAAACAAGGGGAGGCCCCATGAGAAAAAAAGGGGGGGGGGGGTGGATGTCTACCTGTCATAACTTATCAGGCGGACAGAGAAACATAAGTCTTCTAGTTAGAGACTAACTTTAAATACTGTTTTAAGGCAACTGTGTCTAATAGGGAGGGGGGGGATGGGAAGGGATAGGGAGGGGAGGGGATGGGGAAGCGAGGGGTAGATGGGGGAGGGGTAAGGTTATGGAACTGCTAAAGTCCTTGGTCAAGATCTTGACAATGTTCGTGATGTTGCAGGCGTGGGGGGGGGGTGAATGGATCGTGAAGCCAAAAAGTAGCTAAAAAGAAAAAAAAATGGGGGGGGGGATGGGGGGGGGGTTTGGTCCGTATGCCCTGGGAGGGCTCGGTGGGTGTAGAATCCATTTCTACACCATCAAAGGTTCCGACAAGGACGGACAGAAGGTTTCAGACCCTTAGAGGTTGGTAGGTCACAGAGTTCATCTTGGTGGGATGGAGTCACGGTGTCTCTTTGGCTGCTGTTTCACCCATAGGGGGGCTAGCGGGCTATTTGGCGGCGGTCTCTTGGACGAGCTTGGGCGGGTCTCCATCTGGTCTGGGGCAAGTTCCTGGGTGATGAATCCTAGCTGGAGAAGTAAACGCTCGCCGTTCTGGAAATTTGTGATATTGAATGTTTTTTCTTTGTATTGAAATTGCAGGCGAAAAGGGAAGGCCCATCTATATTTGATCATCTTTTGGGAGAGAACGTCCAGTAAAGGTTTGAGGGCTCTCCTTTTCTGGATCGTGGTGGGGGATATATCCGCGAAGATTTGGATTTTGTTGCCGTTCAGGGAGATATTGTCCCTATTGCGGGATCTCTTCATAATTTCTTCTTTAACCCCATAGAAATGTGGTTTGACCACAATGTCCCGAGGAAGGCCATCTTGGCGAGGGGGTTGCAGAACTCTGTGGGCTCTGTCCAATTCGAGCTTGTCATCAGGAATATCTGGGATAAGATCTTTGATCACGGCTTTAACGGTGTCATTCACGTCAGTGTTGGATTCGGGTATCCCTCTGATGCGGAAGTTGTAGCGTCTGCTCCTGTTCTCCAAATCGTCTATTTTGGAGAGGGCAGTTTCAAGTTGGTCCTGTAGTGTCTGGATGCATGCTGTGTTCTGATTCGTTCGTGCTGCAGCTTCATCCATTGATTGTTCAATTACATCCATTCTGGCCCCCAGGCTCTGTAAATCCGCTTTTATTGAGGAGGTGATCTGCATTGCATTTTGGGCTAGACCAGCAGATAACATATTAGAGAAGCTGTTTAAAAGCTGAGCCATTTCAGGGGGGTAATTGGGCTGAATGGGGGAGGCCTGCAGAGAGTCATTTATGCTGCCAGGTGTGTTAATCAAGGGGGAATACTGATTGTCCATCTGCAGTCTGCCCAGGAGAGACTCTGTTGAGGCAGGAGAGGAGAAGGGGTTCTGATCGCTACTCACAGTTAGTGGGGCCGTCAGGATAGGAACTGCTGTGTTGCTCAGTGTGGCTGTGACACCGCATGGATTCGCTGCGGTCGCCATCTTGGAAGGCTCTGGGGCTGATAGGCCAAAGTTCAATTAACGATTAACGTCCTTTCGATTGTGCGGTTGCGACATACGGGTGGGTGCCCTGGGTTGTCCGGAGGTCGGCGGGGGTCTCCCCGTGCGTGTCCGCTAGTGGATGCTTAAGATAGGCGCCTTGGAGGACCGGAGCGGTGCGGAGCTCCCGGCTAGCGTGGCGATCCGGAAGTCCCGCGCATGCGCACTCTTGCCAATTGCAAATTGTAGTTACAAATACTAATATATAAATATATATATAAATATCTTGCTTCTGATTTACTGATTAGCTGCTCCAAAATACAGGTTTGTATAATTTATTATACCAGGTACAATGACAATTTCCAAGAGATTTCTATAGGCTTTTATGGGTCTGATACCTCTTAAAACCATTAAGCATTTTTAGCCTCCAGAAGGGATTTCCCAAAAAAAATCAAGAAATGTAATTTAATGGGCATGCCTCTTTGTACTTACATGGAAGAGTCCCCATCTCAGATTGTACTCTAGTAAACAATAGCATTCTATCCCATTCTTCCATCCCTTACTTGGAGAGCTAAAGTCTGACAAGTATTATAAAGTCAAATGCATGCAGAACCATTCCATTAAATGATTGTGCTGCAATTTTTTTATAGTGAAGTAAAATATTTCATTGCAAATCTCTGTCCCAACAAAGCTCAACAACTATTAAAGGCTAAGACTGATTCAGAACAAAGACTTGTTCACAAGGGTTTTAACGCTATTAAAATGTCACCACAGATGGATTTTTAATCTGTCTTGTATCTGTATACAAGAGCAGCCCTGGCACATAAGCTTTGTTTGTTCATTTTTGGAAAAAAAAATATTTCTGTTCAGAGTTTTCTACATAGCCTACTGTACATTGTTTATGTTACTTCCCAGAAATATTTGCTGTGCTTATAATTTTCCACTATGTCAAGAGGTAGTAACTTATTTATGCAGCATATAAAATATATATATTCATTAGCTCTAGTTGATTTATTTGAAATACTGTTTCTCAGTGGTAGCAGCAAATAGGTCACATTTTAAATATTTTTGTCTCTGTGGCTCACTAAATAGCAATGTGACAGTAATTTGTTTATTTATGCTTCAGTCATGGAATCTAAAATCTAGCAAACAGCACATAAAGGGCTGGAGTTACTACATTCACTGTTTTGTAGCCCATTCACCAACGGAACCAGCTTGATCAGGGTGCCAAATGTATAGGATTTTAATATAGCTAAGACACGCATATGCATTGACAATGTTTCAACATTTCACAAATATATATCAAACAGCTTAATTAAAAGTAATTATGTGTTGGAATGTATTAATTGTCTAATTAGAAGGGCAAAACACTGTGATGATGTTGGTAATAGAGTCAGTAAATAGTTAAGTAAACAATAAAACTGTATGTCCTCAGAAGATGCTTGAAAATCATTTATGAATAAGCAGTAAAGCGAATGAACAGTAATATTAATTACCCCTTTGTTTTTGAATAGTCTAAGGGTCCTTGCACATGGGCAGCTGGGCCCATTTCAATAGAAATGTCAACATTTTTCCTCCACAGTCCAGGTGCAGCATGCAGTTTTTCCATAGACATGAATAGCTGGGCACTGTTGTACTTGGGTTTATGGCGGTGCTGTTATACACAAGTACGGGATGTTTAGGATGTATAGGATGTATGTTTTTCTTCTGTACCTTTCTTTCTCAAAGGTATGTGCTCTTTCAACATCACAACTAAGACAGCAGTCTTGAGTTGGAAGATGTGGTAACAAAAGGAACACTATCTTGAGGCAACTCAAGATACAAGATGCTCTTCTTTTTTGCCTCAAATGCATAGTGAGGAGCATGGGCAATGGTGCCATATCCTTCATGGTTGGGGGACCCTCAGTGTCCGAAACCTTTACATCTGCAGTCTCCTCTTAAAAGTGAAAGATACCTGCACAGGTCACTGCTGCAATTCATCACACCACACAATGTATGTTTGCATGCCCTCACTTGACCATGAAAATCCATTAGGCATAGAGAGAACCGTCTCCACAGAGAACTTCCTAGGAACCAACAATCCCTTAAATTGTAACTGATCTTTAACTTATCGTGCATAGTCCTCCTCCGGTGATCTTACTTAGTTCAGGACTCTTTGCCTGTCTTGAATAGCTGGGCCACCATAAATACCTATTAACAATTAAATTAATTGTAAGTAAAGTTCCACTTTAAAGAACCTACTAACATATGTATGGGCCTTGAAATCTATTACTACTACTGAATTTCAACAGCAGTGTAAATGATGACTAGCGAACTTCTAGATGTCAGCAAGTAAGAAGGGTGGTGTACTTGGGCTGGTGCCGAGTGAGGGTAGTAAGAATTATAAGGATGGAGTATTGGACTGGTTGGTGGGGCCACATCAGGGGATGGGAAGGATTATGGCACTACAGAGGGAAATTAAAGACAGTCCCATAGCTCCATTTTTCCCCCCCGCCAGATTCAGTTGCCGATGCCATAGGTCATAACTAGTTTGCCTTCTTTGGTCCAATATAGTCTCTCCTCTGTATTCCATTGTCTCCAGGCATGTTAGAATCATCAACCATAGCAATGGTTCCTACTATTAAATAGAAAATAGCTGGTAAGCAAAGTGACTTTTTCAGCAGAGAATAGGTGACACAGGGGGAGAGCAGTCAAATAGTAGGTGTGGTCAGATTGCTTTAACAGTAGAAGGGCCTTAAAGGGGCATGGTTAAATAAAACCTGAGACTATTTCCTCCTTCTACCTATATTATATGCTTTAACTATTGTGTCGCATGCAAGAGCCTAAGAGACACCGACCACACTCAGTACAATCAACAAAAATAATATTTTTCATTACATATGTTGTGCATAATTGTACATTATGGCAGAAAGCTCCTGAGGGTCCTAAATTTTGAATTTTCTCTGACTGTTAACTTCCTCTTCGAGAACAATGTATTTTTTTTAAATATATGTGTAAATGTTAAAAAAATATGTTTTTTAGATGTAACTATTTTAGGTCAAGCATTATTTTTAGTGTCGTATATAGTACAGAATGCTTGGATCCCGGTAGTTTTCTTTTTTTGTTCTATTACGGTTACTTTTTTTCATTTCCTGTCCCAGAGGAACAACAAGACATGAGAATTGAGAGAATCACTTGAGAGAATTTTCCTCTTAGACAGTTATGACAGGTGGAAGTGTCTCCAATGGGAGACTTCTCCTCACTTCCTGTTCCAGTGAAAATAGGGGTCATTAGGACAAAAAACAGTCCTAACCCTAAATCCTTTTAGTAGAGTTTTGGTTCCAGTTATATTTTGATGTTTTTACAAAAGATTGCTTGTATCCCTAATTTGTCATTATATATATGAACATGGGGACAGTTATAAAGTATATGATCATTATGCCATCAGGTTTGCTTCCTGCCTTGCAGTGCTAGACAGTAGTTTACTAATTTCATCAACTTACTTTGCTTTGATAAGAGAGTCTATTAATGAGATTTTTACTTTGGCCCAGTGCTTTCAAGCAATGCTAAACATCACAGATAATATTTGTTCTCTTTTCCTAGGACAGCTACATCTATTACTGTTGCAAACTGCCAAGAAAGAGCATTGATGTGTGCATTCTCTGTAGCATATAGACAGTAACAAAGCGAGCATTAGGGTTAATCTACTAAAGGAGCAAAAACTGATCAAATGTTCAAAAAAGGAAAGAAAAAAAAAACTAAAATACAAAGAACACAAATAAATAAAATAACCTACCCAAATACACCTAAAACACCCTCCAGATAAAAAAAAGTAACATTTGATCTTCTTCTTTTTTTTTTTAAAGCAAGTTTCACCAAAGCAGCTCAATGAATAAAACTGTCACAGCTTCAGCAAAATTTCGCCAATGGTAAAATTGGCAATTTCACAGCAAAAATCGGCCTGCTCACACATAAGCAGTCACTTGTAGGTGCAGTTATATCCAGGCTCCTTTGCGTTCTTCAGATGAATCCTTTACCCCTAAATTTGTTCAGTGATTTTCTTTTTGTCTTAATGGCATATAACGATGATCTAAAAATCTTTTTATATATGTAGCTCTTAACTGCTGCTGACAGTTATATATAAAGGACATCAGTTGAAGGACTTCATTACTTATCTAATCTTAAGACTATGACAAAAAGAATAAAAAAGGAATGACTCTGGATTACTAAAGTCAATGCTTGTAAAAACGTCTTGTATATTTACAGTCAAATGGCCAGACAACTGGCGACAAACATAAATCTGATTTACATGGAGCCATTTTATGACTCCACAAGGCTTTACTCCCCAGCTGCCATTTCACAGAAGGCTCATTTCTAGACATTTTATACCCTGTACTCCACAGAGATCACTGTATACAGTTCAGCTATAGGACATGATCTTTTATGGTAACATTTTCAACGACCTTGTTCAGGGCAAATCTGCCAGGTCAGCAGCAGTTATGAAGTCCTATTAGCAGTGGGTTATAATGCAGTGTAGTAGACTAGGGAAAAGTGCATGTTAGTTTATGTACACAGGCCAATGGATGAACAATCTATTTTACAGCCTTTTACTGTAAAGTGCCTAGCCATTTATTTTGTGGATTCGAGAAAACAAATTAATTCACTGCACATAGTCTTTATACACTTCTATTATACTTTTTATCTCAGCACATTAAGTGAACCCTTAAACAAGCCTAAAACAAAACAAACATAAAAATGAGGCATATTATCAATATATCTTACTATAAGAAATATAAATGATGTTTATACTATTTTTGAATAATATGTATTACATATACAAGTAGAAAAAACAGATATACAGTGCATTAAAAAAGTATTCATACCCCTTGAAATTTTCCACAATTTGTCATGTTACAACCAAAAATTGTAAATGCATTCTATTGGGATTTTGTGTAATAGACCAACACAAAGTGGCACATCATTGTGAAGTGGAAGGAAAATTATAAATGGTTTTCACAATTTTTTACAAATAAATATCTGAAAAGTGTGGCCTGCATTTGTATTCAGCTCCCCTTAGTCTGATACCCCTAACTAAAATCTAGTGGAACCAATTGCCTTCAGAAGTCACCTAATTTGTAATTAGAGTCCACCTGTGTTTTGTGTGCAATTTAATCAATTGGTGAACGAACAGCATTATGAAGGCCAAGGAAAACACCATACTGGTCAGTGTTTGAACATCTCATAGAGCACTGTTCAATCCATCATCCCAAAAATTGAAAACTTTTGGCACAACTGCAAACCTACCAAGACATGGCCGTCCACCCAAACTGACAAGCCAGGCAAGGAGAGTATTAATCACAGAAGCAGCCAAGAGGTAACATGGTAACTCTGGGGGAGCTGCAGAGATCTGTAGCTCAGGTGGTAGAATCTGTCCACAAGACAACTATTAGTCGTGCACGCCACAAATCTGGCCTTTATGGAAAAGTGGCAAGAAGAAAGCCATTGTTCAAAGAAAGCCATAAGAATTCCCATTTGTAGTTTGCGAGAAGCCATGTGGGGGACAAAGCAAACATGTGGAAGAAGGTGCTCTGGTCAGATGAGACCAAAATGTTACTTTCTGGCCTAAAATCAAAACGCTATGTATGGTGGAAATGTTGTGGGGATGCTTTTCTTCATCAGGGACAGGGAAACTGGTCAGAGTTGATTGGAAGATGGATGGAGCCAAATACAGGGCGATCTTAGAAGAAAACCTGTATGAGTCTGCAAAAGACTTGAGACTGGGGTGGAGGTTCACCTTCCAGCAAGACAACGACCCTAAATATACAGCCAGAGCTAAAATGGAATGGTTTAGATCAAAGCATATTCATGTGTTAGAAATGGCCCAGTCAAAGTCCAGACCTAAATCCAATTGAGAATCTGTGGCAAGACTTGAAAATTGCTGTTCACAGACGCTCTCCATCCAATCTGACAGAACTTGAGCTATTTTGTAAAGAAGAATGGGCAAAAATTTTTCTCTCTAGATGTGCAAAGCTGGTAGAGACATACCCATAAAGACTTGCAGCTGTAATTGCAGCAAAATGTCTCTCTACAAAGTATTGACTCACGGGGGCTGAATACAAATGCATGCCACACTTTTCAGATATTTATTTGTAAAAAAATGTGAAAACATTTATCCATTTCCTTCCACTTAACAATTCTGTGCCACTTTGTGTTGGTCTATCACATAAAATCCCAATAAAATACATTTACATTTTTGGTTGTAACATGGCAAAATGTGAAACATTTTTCAAGGCACTGTAGTGTATGCTGTTAATTATCTGCTTTCATTTAGAAAGGGAATCCATATTTAAGTTTGACACAACAAAACCCAGGTTGTAAGATGAATGGTAAAACACAGCACAAGATCCTAAGGGGTTGATTTAGTAAAGGCAAATAGACTTTGCACTTTGCAAATTGCAGTTGCACTCTCCGCAAGAGCAGTTGCTCCAGTGCTTAGTAAATGAGCAGAAGCTCTGCTGACTTCATTCATCCAATCATGTGCCAGCAAAAATGCTGTTTTTTTTAATTTATCTTGCACGTGATTGGGTATTTTTTGCAAAGTAATATGTGAAAAAGCCTCTGCGCTGCTAAAGTGAACTAAAACCTATTAATAAATAAATGTGGAAATGCTGCAATCATCACAAATCACCTAATAGCATAAAAATAAATATAAAGAATTATATGTGATCCTGCGCATAAAGTGATCAAAGCATCATAATAGTGTTGCTAAACATCCTAATCATCAAACAATGAAAATAATGAATAAATATATAAAGTGATGAATATATAGTGACAACAATGATATAAAATGTATAATATAAAATCCACGTGCTAATAAGAAATTAAGAATCCTCAGGCTAATATATAAAAGTCCAATGTGTAAAGTACAAAAGTTCAAAAATCTTCACAGTGAAGTAGAAGAACACACATGATGTTGACTGTAGTTCAGGTGATAAAAAAACACCAACTCAATGTGCTCTGAGGACTCTTACCTCATGGGCATAAGTAAATGCCTTAATCCAGCTATTGGATAGTAGCCTCGATTCCAGGACTCAAGATCAGTCAAGATAGGAGATGGACGATCAATGTGATAAATTAATATCGCCTCCAACCCGGTATCCAGATCCACATGTAAAAATAAGTAAGCCGCCAATAGTGCATTACCAAAAATAAACCAAATTTATTGAATAAAAATAACTGCTTACATCAAAGCAGCAAGAAGCATGCCAAACATAGACCAAAAACAGCATTCTACGCCATCTCATACGTCACTTCCGGTCCGCGGTATCAACTTCCGGTTCCCGGTAACAACTTCCGGTTACGTTTTTGCATCCTACGCGTTAGGTCACACCCTCGTGACTTCTTCAGGGAACTGGATTGGATGGAAAACCCATCCATTTATATCAATTGGACAGGAAGTGACAAAATCGCCATTTTGTTGAAGACCAAATGCTACTTTGAATACTACAAACAACTGCCATTTTCCTTATTGTAATTGGAAATTGGTAATGGTTTAATAACATTAATTGAAAAAAGGGGTCTGTTAATGAAATTAATTAAAAACATTAATTCAACCCGGAAGTAATACTGTAAGCCTTCTAAGTCAATACTTAAAAATATATTACTATCATCCATCAACAGCATGTATTTGGACTTGCGCCATCTTGTGGTGATTTAGAGGAATTACCTCTAAAAATATGTCCATATGTTCAGACCATTAAATAAAATGTAAATAAAAAATATATAAAAAAAAAAATAAAAATATATAAAAAATTAATAGAGACTCTCCATGCCGATACCCATATGAAAACCGTTGCCAACATTATCATATATATTAATCTGGGCAAGATAAATATTAAATATTAAGAGCAAATATTCATATATTCATATATTGCACACCGGAAATAAAATATGAGGTTTACATAAAAAACGAATAATCACTGATAAAACAATTCAAGTCAAAATCAATATTTAACCCATCAGGTGCAAGTGTTTTCATCTTGTATATCCACTTTGATTCTTTTTGACTTATAGTTCTGACTTTATGGTCCCCTCTCCATGATTTGTTGTATCTCTCTATACCCCAAAAGGTCAGTTCTGCTGGGTCATTTTTATGGACTGCAGTAAAATGCCTCAATACACTATGTTTTGGGAACCCTTTGATTATGTTCTGGACATGTTCTCTGACTTTTAATGCCATTTTGGTTCTCCCTACATATTGCAATTTGCACGAACATTGTAAAACATAGACCACCCCCTCTGTATGACAACTGATAAAATCTCTAATAGGGTATATGTTTCCTGTACTGGTAGCTTGAAATTCCTTATTTTTTCCTTGGAAAATTTTCGAATGTTGACAAGCAAAACAATATTTACAGTGAAAAATAAAAATTGATTTTTAGAGGGTGGGTCAACTACATTTTTCACAATTAAGTCTCTTAATGTAGTTGCCCGTCTATATATAATGACTGGTTTATCCGATAAAATGCTTTGTAAATGTTTGTCCCCTTTAAGAATGTGCCAATGTTTCTTGAATATTTTTTCTACATCCTTATATTAGACATTATAATCAAGCACTAGAGCTGGTGCTTCTGGGAAGGGTTGTACTTTCTTCTCTCCATAGATCAATTGTTTCCTATCCATTGCTTGCACTGATTCAATTTGTTTCTCCACAAATTGTTGCGTGTATCCCTTCCTAGTAAATCTCTTACCAATAAAGTCAGCCTGGGTTATATAGTCAGAATATTTTGTACAGTTCCACCTCACCCTTACTAGCTGGCCTTTCGGGATATTGAACAACCAGGGTTTGAAGTGACAACTTGTAATTGGTAGATAGCTATTTCTTGCTACATCCTTTAAATGTGTCTTTGTAATTAGTTTGTCACCTTCAATGCTTATTTCCAAGTCCAGAAATTGTATATTTTTCGCATCAATTTTCCAAGTGAGTGCTATATTCCTATAATTTTGATTCAATTTACATAGGAATTTTTCCAGTGATTCTTTGCTCCCATTCCAAATTATTATGATATCATCAATAAACCTCTGATATAATCCTAGTTCACAAGGTGGATTCTTATAAACCACCTCTTCCTTCCTTTGCAAAGTGAAGCTTTACTTCATTTACTCAACTCTGGAGCAACTACACTTTGCCTATTTGCCTTTAGTAAATCAACCCCTAAATGTTTCAAACCCATCTTCCTACTTAAAGTGGAATATTAGTCCTGCTAGATCACTTTAGGCTGGTCCCTTTTGCAGGTATAGCTCTGTAAAACATTAAGAATAAGTGCCTATACAGTTTAGTAAGGTTTTTTAAGGTTGGTGTGAGATCCAGCTTCTGTCATTTGGTCAATCTTTATCTTTGCATCCCTGACATATTGATGAGCTACCAAATGTGAGTGACCCTAAATTGGGTATAATGCAACCTTGGTCTTACTACACATAGAGGCGCTTTTCCTTTTGTTTTTTCCTGTGTTCCATAGAGTTTGCTTCTACTCCTGGATCAGTTTGCCCTACTTGCCCTCTTGCGCCTACCACGCTCTTTTCTTTTTGTATAGCCCAAAGACTTACTGTTGCTCAGGGGCTATGAGCTTCAGCAAAAAGGCTGCCTCCAGCAAGGCAAACAGGGGCAATGCTGGAGGCAATTTACAGCACACACTCATTTTGGTAGTATAATTATCAATGTGGGATGTATTATTTTTATCAAGTTGTTATTGGTATTTTTACTTTTGTAGTCAAATTTGGGAAAATCCCACAAAGTGTTCCCATTCTCACAGCATACCTAAAAAAACTATTTTAAAAATATTTCTTACGGTTTAGATAAATCTGAGGAGAAGGTGTGATGGCTAACTTTAAGAAGTTCTCACGTAGCTCACCATGATCTGTCCCAATAGCTGGGCTGGGGACTTGCTGGGTCTAGTTCTCATTAAAATACAATGAAGAAGCCCAGCTCATAAATTGTTTAAGACAGTTTTCAGATCTAGTACAGATGAGGAGATCTCTGCCTCCAGATAGGGTTGATTCTGAATAACAGCTTCCAAGTGTCCCTCATAACAAAGAGAACTAAGTAAAAATCATCCTCGCTGGATGTTCCAGAAAAGAGGATCTAATAAAAAGGTAGGATGCTATGTTTATTAAGATTTCTAAGGGTCGCGGTTAGCCACACTAGTATAGAAACTGCTACACCAGAATATTCCTTGAATACTAGGATCTGGTGAATAATATAAAAGTATCAATGGTACACTGTCTCTAATACCAGTGACTCTAGTAACAGTGAACACAAACATTACAATTAGACCACAAATATATACTGCATCTGGTGATTAAGATCTCCTTTAATTATACTACTGTGATTCAAAAAACCTTTTTGTCCACTTTAAATGGTGTTTATTTCCACTACCCTTTAGTGTTCAGGGTTAAAAAAACATATAAAAATGGATAACATGTTATTATTCACTGAAGTGAAAAATGTAAACCACATTTAAATTAGACAATTCAAAATTCATATACTGTATGTACAATGCAAAAAAAAAAAAAAAAAATCCAGTCCTTCATTAATCTGAAAAATAGTAATCAAAGTTCATATAGGAAGCTTGTATGTAAAGCTGGGTGTTCTCATCCAACTCCTCCAAGTGCAAAAGAAAAGTGTCCTTGTGCAAAATAATTATACCTAAAGTGCTTGTGTGTCACCACCATGCTCTTAAAGAGAAGAATGCCCTCGTCGGGCAGAGCCAGCGGTGTAATGCTTACCTGACACTGTTTGCCCAATACAAGTGACTACACTGTAAGTGTGATACGTTTCATATTAAACATTGGTTTTAAACGTTAATACACTATGAGTCTTCTCCATTGTTTTTAATATAAAATACTCCGAGAGTCGAGAGCCTGAATCCACCTAGAGTCTTAAAGATTGGTGTCTTCCAGTTGAGATTTTCTCTATGGGTTTATGATCCCCTATGCAGAATCTATGGGTCTGGTAAGTGGCCATTCTTCTCTTTAAGAGCACGGTGGTGACACACAAGCACTTGAAGTATAATTCTTTTGCACAAGGACCCTTTTCTTTTGCATGTGGAGGACTTGGATGATGAGATATTAATCACCAGATGTGGTATATAGTTGTGATCTAATTGCAATGTTTGTATTCACTGTGAGGTATTTGAGACAGCGCACCATTGATACTTTTAGATGCAATGTTTTTTTTTTTTTTAAGTTTTGCTATTTGAATGGGTACATATATGAATATAAAGTAGGTATTATGCCAATTTGGCTGCAAAATTGTACATGCCCTTTAACGTGATTTATTTTTATTTTTTTCAATTTTCAATTTCATTCATTACTTTATCACTTTCTCAATATCATTCCTATAAGTAGCATTGGAGCCCAACTTTGCAACCCTTATTTATCTGCTATAGATAATGCTCTAATCTATTGTAGATATTTTATGGTTGCAAAGTTGATCTGCATTGACAGTCAAAACAATCTCATTAATCTTAGATCAAATTTATTTATTTACATATTCCAGATATAGAGAAAACTTGCAGTTATGATGTACTGCATGACCAAGAAAGACTCAAACCAATTGAATATAGGTTGCAACTCACAAACACACAATTCTGGCATAGCATCTTGGCTATGTATAGGTGGCTAATTAGTTACCAGTGTGCCCATATCCTTGAAATATCATTGTGTTATCATCCCTTTAAAGTTGATGAGTGCCCGTGATTTGAGGTCAAAGGAAAGACTATTTCCATTTCTACAGAATGCCTTGCTCAGGGTGAATAGTTCACTGATTGCTTTATCACTTTCTCAGTGTCTTCCTTATAAGTGGCTTTGGAGCCCAACTCTAGTGCTTCCTCCTTCCATCAGACAAGAGATAGGAAAAGGAAACTCATAGCTTTGCTCCAGGTTTTAGGAAGGTTTCCATCATCACCAAGAGGATAATGGTTCCCTACTTTAACATAGTGCAGCAATAAGGAAACATCTTGTATAGAACCCCTCCTGCATGGGGAGGAAGAGTGAACTCACTTCCAGCAGGAAGAAGGTTAGCATTACCTCAGGGTGGATCCATGGCTACAATAGAGAGTGTTACATGACAATGAAGGGGTCTTTAGGATTTTTTAAGTATTATTGCTCCGGCTCACAGGGAGAGAGGATTAGGGTTAAAGGGGTTGTATAGGTTCGTTTTTAACCACTTCAATACCAAGGATGTCATATGACATCCTTGACATTGAGTGGGGATATCTGAATGATACGTGCAGCTATAGGCATCATTCAGATATCATTCTTTCCGGCCGGCGATTCTGTGCACCATAAGAATGATCATATTGGCAGTTCCGCCGCCTGATCGTTCTTATAGGCAGCGGGAGGGGATGTCCCCCCCTCCCGCCGCCATCCGGTGCTTCTCCGGGCTCTCCCGTGCCATCGGGGGCCCGGAGAAAGAATCGCTCGCCGCCGGATGACGAGCATAGAGATTTCTGTCATCTCTATGACCGTATTGACCCCACATCTCTCCATAAAGAGGACCTGTCACATACATTCCTATTACAAGGGATGTTTACATTCCTTGTAATAGGAATAAAAGTGATCCAAAAAAATATTTTTTTTAAAGTGTAAAAATAAAAAAATTAAGTAAAATAAAAAAAAATAAATAAATAAAAAAAATTTAAAACGCCCCTGTCCCCAGTAGCTCGCGCTCAGAAGCTAACACACACGCAAGTCCCGCCCACATATGTAAACGCCGCTCAAACCACACATGTGAGGTATCGCCGCGTGCGTTAGAGCGTGTGCAACAATTCTAGCACTAGACCTCTTCTGTAACTCTAAACTGGTAACCTGTAAAAAAAATTAAAGCGTCGCCTATGGAGATTATTAAATACTGAAGTTTGGCGCCATTCCATGATTGTGCGCAATTTTAAAGCGTGACATGTTTGGTATCTATTTACTCGGCGTAACATCATCTTTCATATTATATAAAAAAATTGGGCTAACTTTACTGTTTTGTTATTTTTTAATTCATGAAACCTTTTTTTTTTCCAAGAAAAAGGCGTTTGAAAAATGATTGCGCAAATACTGTGTAAGATAAAAAGTTGCAATGACCGCCATTTTATTCCCTAGGGTGTCTGCTAAAAAAAACATATATAATGTTTGGGAGTTCTGAGTAATTTTCGAGCAAAAAAATTATGTTTACATAAAGGAAAATAGGCCAAAATAGGCCAAAATAGGCCCGGTATTGAAGTGGTTAAAAAATAAATAAAATAACAAACATGTCATACTTACCTCTGCTGTGCAGTTCGTTTTGCACAGAGTGGCCTCGATCCTCGTCTTCTGGGGTCCCTTGGCAGCTGTCTCGGCTCCTCCCGCAAGAGCTAACCACCCTCTGCGAAGCGCTCTCTCAAGGGGGTTAGCTTGCGGGTGCGCTCCCATGTGATACAGTCGGTGGCCATAGCCGCCGACTGTATCACTCGGCCCCACCCCCCGACACGCCGCCTCATTCATTTGATTGACAGGAGAAGGAGCCAATGGCTGCGCTATCAATCATCCAATGAAGAGCCCACAGGAGCTGGGGGAAAGCAATGCGGGATCGTGCCCACGGAGATTCAGGGCTCAGGTAAGTAAAACGAGGGGGCAAAGAGTGCAAGATGTTTTTTCACCTTAATGCATAGGATGCATTAAGGTGAAAAAACACAAAGCTTTACAACCCCTTTAAGTCTCCAGTAGAAATCAGGCTTCCAGACTCCATTAGACAGTACCAAGATTCTCCGAAAGAAGATACCCCATCCACCTCCAGCAGACATCCATCAGGCTCCCCTGTACCAACCTGCACCCTCCTTGACCAGACAGGGCCTCTCAGCCAAACCTGTGTTTAGCCCACAGGGTTCAGGCCTCCACAGCACAGACTCTGAACACATCCTCCCAATGCCAAGGCCTGGGGGAGAGGGCTCACCAAGGCCCTTTCTAAGCTTTTATACCATTTCCCAGCATGCACCACTGTAGAACACTACTAGTGGAAGCCAGAAGGGACATAAAGGTTCAATAGCAAAAGACTTGCTAAGCCACAAAACTATAGCCCTAGGTGTCAGAGACACCTAGTGGCAACAGTAGGGTACTCTAGCAATTTTCACAGGTTTGTTACCACCCAGGAAAGGAACATTTAGACACCCACTAAAATATAGGGTGGCTAAACTAGTTTCCTTATTGGCATTTTTAGAGTTTAAAACCTTATGTATAAAACGTTGCCATTCCCATAAAACTGACTTTATAAGAAGTAGGCCTTGTTCAGATGGGTGATGGCAAATCCAAATAGCATACCCTACATCCTTCTGCCTTGTTCAGACAGGCGTTGTCACCCTTACTGCATACAGGATGCATTCGTTTTGCCTTCAAATCTGCCTCTCGCTATTTACAGGCATCCTATGGAGGTGGATGCAGGTGTGCAGGAGTGAGTGCACAGCCTCGAACATATAATGTCTGTGTTGAGGGCAATGCACCACTCCTGCATGTTTTTCAAATTTTGACACGTTGTTCCATTTCCATAGGCTACTTGCACGCAGTTGGGGCAGATGCCAAAACAAATGCCTTCTGCATGCAGTAAGGGTGACAACTCCCATCTAAACAAAACA
This sequence comes from Lithobates sylvaticus, assembly GCA_028564925.1. Lineage (NCBI taxonomy): Eukaryota > Metazoa > Chordata > Amphibia > Anura > Ranidae > Lithobates > Lithobates sylvaticus. The sequence goes on from CM053026.1 coordinate 286,638,271, forward strand.
ATAGGATGCCCGGTATGTAATTTAATTTCCATTATATTTACAAATATGGCTTTAAGATTATTATAGTTAAGTTTTCAGCATAAAGGGTAACAGACATCTCATATAGAAATACATCCAAAAAAACTTGTAGAGAGGTATGCTAAACAAAAATTTAATTAAGGCTCATCAGTGCTAGATGAATGAGACAACCATGCCAAAGTATGTCTAATGCCCCGTACACAAGATCGGATTTTCTGACAACAAATGTGAGCTTGTTGGCTGAAAGTCCGATCGTGTGTATACTCCATCGAACATTTGTTGTTGGACTTTCTGCCAACAAATGTTGGCTAGCAGGTTCTCAAATTTTCCGCCAACAAAACTCGTGTGTACACAAGTCCGACGCACAAAAGTTCACCCATGCTCGGAATCGAGCAGAAGGAGCCGCACTGGCTATTGAACTTCCTTTTTCTCGGCTCGTCGTACGTCTTGTACGTCATCACGTTCCCACGTTCGTAATTGTTGGCCTACATTTGTGTGACGGTGTGTATGCAAGACAAGTTTGAGCCAACACCCTTCAAACAAAAATCCACGGTTTTGTTGGCGGAAAGTCCGATTGTGTGTACGGGGCATAAGACTTGAAGAATGTATCAAGCCTGTATCCCTTTTTGTATTTCATGTAGAGGAGGAGGAAGGGGGTGATCTTTTAATTATTTTTGCTTGCTGTATTCATTTTATTCAGGCTCCAAATGCTTACAAAACTACATACACCCATTTCTCTTTGGTCTGAATGATACTCTATTCTCCTTCCCGTTTCGGGACTGCATTTCTCCTCTTTCTATTACAGTGGTTTATTAGGCTGTAGCAGAGAATGTTGCCATGCAAGGTGGTAGTTCTCGCCTCATCTGAAATAAGACCAGCAGAGCAGGACATTGCTAACATAGTTCCAGCCTAAAACTGGAAAGAACCTCCCTCCACATTGGGCAGTTGGTAAATTAGCTCAGTTTCCCACATGGTTGACTTTACTTCTGAAAGCAGAGAAACCTATGACCTGTGCATGTCTGTTCTTCCTGCTACACACCATTGTGATGCGGTAACACACGGCAATGCATGTTACATGAGTAAGTACAATGCGATGACACTCATTCTTAAAGGCATCCCAATACAATAAGTTAATGAACGTGTGTGTAGTGATATAATATATAGTTCGTAGATGGTTTGTAGTTATTAATAAGTATTGTCCCGCAGCAAACTCAATTCTCCAGAGAGACGCACTTTATTGGCTTCCAAAACAGAACAGTTTTGTAACAGATGATAAAAATCCAACAGAGTACATATGACAAGGAATATTATCCCTAGACCTGTGCCTTCATAATCACAAACCCTTCTCCAGACAGATTAGACTGAATGCCATCTTATATCCCCCCACACACACTGAATGGCTGCGCAATTTGATTGGCCGTTTCCATTAACCGCTTCCCGACCGCCTAACACAGATATACTGCGGCAAAATGGCACGGGCAGGCAAAATCACGTACCTGTACGTGGCCCTTTAATTGCCTGCCCGTGGGTCGCGCGCGTCGGCAGCGGCGCGCTCGCGACCCGGTCGGGAGCTCCGTGACCCCGGTCGCGAGACCAGCGGACCCGATCGCCGCTGGTGTCCCACGATCGGGTCACGGAGCTGAAAAACGGGGAGAGGTATGTGTAAACAAACCTCTCCCCGCGCTTCCTACTCTGCCTGTCATTGATTGGCTGTTCCCGGTCATCGGGAAAGCCGATCAATGACGTCAGACGTCAGCCCCGCCCCCTAATGTAAAAAGCCCATAACCCCTCCCCTCCCCCTAGTGGTTAACTCTTTCACTACAACTGTCATTTATACAGGAATCAATGCATTTAAATAGCATTGATTGCTGTATAAATGACAATGGTCCCGAAAATGTATCAAAAATGTCCGATGTGTCCACCATAATGTCGCAGTCACAATAAAAATTGCTGATCGCCGCCATTACTAGTAAAAAAAAAAATATTAATAAAAATGCTATAAAACTATCCCCTATTTTGTAAACGCTATAACTTTTGTGCAAATAAATCAATAATCGCTAATTGCGATTTTTTTTTACCAAAAATATGTAGAAGAATACGTATCGGCCTAAACTGAGCAAAAAAATTTTTTTTTTTACATTTTTTGGGGATATTTATTATAGCAAAAAGCAAAAAATATTGCATTTTTTTCAAAATTGTTGCTCTATTTTTGTTTATAGCGCATAAAATAAAAACCGCAGGGGCGATCAAATACCACCAAAAGAAAGCCCTATTTGTGGGAAAAAAAGGACGCCAATTTTGTTTTGGAGCCACGTCGCACGACCGTGCAATTGTCAGTTAAAGCGACGCAGTGCCGAATCGCAAAAAGGGGCCTGGTCCTTTGGCTGCCAATTGGTCCGGGGCTGAAGTGGTTAAATGCTTTGATCTGCTCCTGTCTTTCAGAGTGACAGCAGATCACCCCAAGCTGTGAATAGCTGTAGTCATAAACTGCCCTAATCTGCATTCTTGCATATTAACATCAACATAGCCCAGAATCATTATCTGTTCCCCTTTAATATGTGGAGTAATTCTTGTTTGGCCACTTCCCCTTTGATCAAAAAGCCCCCTTTAATATGCGCAATTAGATTAACAGCTACCAATGTGGCCTGCCTAGAATGAACTTATCTTAGAATGCCTACATAACCATATATAAAATATATAAAATGCACTACATATATCTAATATTAGGGGTGCAACGGATCGTCGCCGATCCGTGATCCGAACGGGTCACCCCGTTCGGATCGGCACACCCCGCGATCCGCAGAGCGCTCCGCGGCCTCGGCCTTAGTAAAGGCCGCGGCTTCGGCCTAGCTCCGGAGCGTCGGCGGCCATCTTGGTACACCCGGCGGCCTTAGGAAAGGCCGCGGCTTCGGCCTAGCTCTGGAGTGGCGGCCATCTTGGTACACCCGGCCACTGTTTACAATGTGATCGCTCCGTCAAATGACGGAGCGATCACTTGTAAACAAACTCTGCATTACCCAGCCAATACCCTGCATACCCAGCCAATACCCTGCATTACCCAGCATATACTCTGCATTACCCAGCATATACTCTGCATTACCCAGCATATACTCTGCGATACTCTGCATTACCCAGCCAATACTCTGCGATACTCTGCATTACCCAGCCAATACTCTGCGATACTCTGCATTACCCAGCCAATACTCTGCGATACTCTGCATTACTCTGCGATACTCTGCATTACTCTGCGATACTCTGCATTACCCAGCCGATACTCTGCATTACCCAGCCGATACTCTGCATTACCCAGCCAATACTCTGCATTACCCAGCCAATACTCTGCATTACTCTGCGATACCCTGCCAGTGCCAATACTCTGCGATACCCTGCCAATACTCGGCGATACCCTGCCAATACTCGGCGATACCCTGCCAATACTCGGCGATACTCAGATAATATTACAGTGGGGGAGAGGATGTGGATATTACAGTGGGGGAGATGACGTGGATATTACAGTGGGGACTATATGGTGGCGGAATTTTCACAGGTTTTTGCAAATTCAATTATTATTTGCTGATCCGAAAAATGATCCGATCCGTGACTCTGATCCGATGATCAATCCGATCCATGAGTTTTTTGATCCGTTGCTTCCCTATCTAATATATATATATATATATATATATATATATATATATATATATGTATATATATATACACAACATACTACAGTGTGGTGTGGACTAGAGCAGCGCAAAGCGTGGCAACGCATTAATGTACATTGTGGTTAGGGATGAGCCGAACACCCCCCCGTTCGGCTCGCACCAGAACCCGCGAACGGACCTAAAGTCCGTGCGAGCTTTAGAACCCTATTAGTTATAATGGATGCGAACGTTCGAAATTAAAAGTGCTCATTTTAAAGGCTAATATGCATTAATGTCATAAAAAGTGTTTGGGGACCTGGGTCCTGCCCCAGGGGACATGTATCAATGCAAAATTTTTTTTTAAAAACGGCCGTTTTTTCAGGAGCAGTGATTTTAATAATGCTTAAATTGAAACAATAAAAGTGTAATATTCCTTTAAATTTCGTACCTGGGGGGTGTCTATAGTATGCCTGTAAAGGGGCGCATGTTTCCCGTGTTTAGAACTGTCTCTGCGCAAAGTGTCATTTTTGAAAGTAAAAAAGCTATTTAAAATCACTCGCGGCTAATGTTAATTCACGGCTCCCGTAACACAGAGAACAGTGATTCATTGAAACTCATTCATAAAAAAAAGTCATTGATGAAAAAAAAAAAAAAAAAAAAAAAAAAAAAAAGCGTAGGGGTCCCCCCAAATTCAATAACCAGGCCCTTCAGGTCTGGGATGGATATTAAGGGGGATCCCAGCCAAAAAAAAAAAAAAAAAAAAAAAATGGCGTAGGGTCCCCCTCAAAATCCATACCAGACCCTTGAGGTCTGGTATGGATTTTAAGGGGAACCCTAGCCAAAAAAAATGGCGTGGGGTCCCCCTCAAAATCCATACCAGACCCTTATCCGAGCACGCAACCTGGCAGGCCGCAGGAAAAGAGGGGGGGACGAGAGCGGCCCCCCCTCTCGCCTGAACCGTACCAGGCCACATGCCCTCAACATTGGGAGGATGCTTTGGGGGTCTAAGACCCCAAAAGCACCTTGTCCCCATGTTGATTAGGACAAGGGCCTCTTCCCCACAACCCTGGCCGGTGGTTGTGGGGGTCTGCGGGCGGGGGGCTTATCGGAATCTGGAAGCCCCCTTTAACAAGGGGACCCCCAGATCCCGGCCCCCCCCCTGTGTGAAATGGTAAGGGGGTACAAAAGTACCCCTACCATTTCACCAAAAAAGTGGCAAAAATGGTAAAAAGGACAGGAGACAGTCTTTGACAATTCCTTTATTAAAATCTTCTTTCTTCTTTCTTCATCCTTCGGATTCTTCATCTTCTCCTTCCTTCATCTTCTTCCATCTTCTTCTTCCATTTTCTTCTTCCTCCGATCCGCTTCTTCTTGCGCTGGTCTTCTCGTCCTTCTCGTCCGGCATCTTCTTCCGTCGGCGTCAGCGTCGGTGTCGGTGTCTTCTTGGGCCGCTCCGCGCAATGGGAGGCTCCCGCTGTGTGAGGCTCCGCTCCATCTGACAGGTCTTTTAAAACGGAGGGCACCTGGTGACCCCGCCCCCCTCTGACATCATGGGGAAAGCCATCATGGAATTCCCCATGACGTCCCTGTGCGTCAGAGGGGGCGGGGTCACCAGGTGCCCTCCATTATAAAAGACCTGTCAGACGGAGCGGAGCCTCACACAGCGGGAGCCTCCCATTGCGCGGAGCGGCCCAAGAAGAGACAGAGACACCGACGCCGACGCCGACGGAAGAAGATGCCGGACGAGAAGGACGAGAAGACCAGCGCAAGAAGAAGCGGATCGGAGGAAGAAGAAAATGGAAGAAGAAGATGGAAGAAGATGAAGGAAGGAGAAGATGAAGAAACCGAAGGATGAAGAAAGAAGAAAGAAGATTTTAATAAAGGAATTGTCAAAGACTGTCTCCTGTCCTTTTTACCATTTTTGCCACTTTTTTGGTGAAATGGTAGGGGTACTTTTGTACCCCCTTACCATTTCACACAGGGGGGGGGCCGGGATCTGGGGGTCCCCTTGTTAAAGGGGGCTTCCAGATTCCGATAAGCCCCCCGCCCGCAGACCCCCACAACCACCGGCCAGGGTTGTGGGGAAGAGGCCCTTGTCCTAATCAACATGGGGACAAGGTGCTTTAGGGGTCTTAGACCCCCAAAGCATCCTCCCAATGTTGAGGGCATGTGGCCTGGTACGGTTCAGGCGAGAGGGGGGGCCGCTCTCGTCCCCCCCTCTTTTCCTGCGGCCTGCCAGGTTGCGTGCTCGGATAAGGGTCTGGTATGGATTTTGAGGGGGACCCCACGCCATTTTTTTTGGCTAGGGTTCCCCTTAAAATCCATACCAGACCTCAAGGGTCTGGTATGGATTTTGAGGGGGACCCTACGCCATTTTTTTTTTTTTTTTTTGGCTGGGATCCCCCTTAATATCCATCCCAGACCTGAAGGGCCTGGTTATTGAATTTGGGGGGACCCCTACGCTTTTTTTTTTGTTTTTTTATTAATGAATGACAGCTCTCTGTGTTACAGGAGCCATCAATTCATTAGCCGCGAGTGATTTAAATAGCTTTCTTCCTGCAAAAATGACACTTTTTTGCAGGGAAAGTTCTAAGCACAGGAAACCTGCCCTCCTTCACAGGCTACCTATAGACACCCCCCAGATGTGATACTGCAATGCTGTTCTAACAGCATGCACACACATATCCCCAGAAATAAAGAACATATTGTTGTCAGCAGTCAGCAGCACACTGACACGCTGACACTGTGAGTGAAACATAATATGCGAGGCCGCCGCCGCGGCGGCCTCTTATACCGTGGGGCGTGTATTAAAGCCCCTGAGCTATAATTGGCTACAGGCATCCTGCCTGTAGCCAATTATGGCTCTCCTCGCTGCCGGCGCTGTGATTGGCCAAGCATGCGGGGTCACAGTGCATGCTTGGCCAATCATCAGCCAGCATTGCACTGCGCGGGCCGCAATGCATTGCGGGGCCGCTCGCATCACACGAATTTGATGCGAGCGGTCCCAATAGTTCTGGGCTCGCCGAGCGAGCGAACACCCGGTGCTCGATTCGAACATGGGTTCGAATCGAACACCGGGCTCATCCTTAATTGTGGTATGCTACCAGAAATAACTAGGGTTTTAGTATTTTAGGATTAGTCTAGTGACTGTTTCCAACCAAGCTTTTAGAGAGGACCAACAGAGCTTTATCTGTATTTATGGCTTTACATTTTTCAGAATGCAGCTGGTTGTGACCCATTTTAAGTAGGTACATTAATGTACACACATACATCAATGCATCAATGTGTAAAGCCAAATTAAATGAACACGAGAACAGCTACATTCAAACCACTAATGCTGAGACCATATTAATATTTAATTTCCATCCACTTTCTATGACAAAAATTCTATAGCAATGCAAGCATCTAGTAGGCCATAAATACCCATGACCCTGTATTCATTTATAGTAGTGCATTGGCAGATATGATAAAGCACTGTCCTCTAGCAACCATTACTACAATACAATATGAAAATGTTCAGGAGCCTTTGGGTGATCTTAAAGTATACGAAAATGAAAAGAAAATGTTAGTTCTACTAAAAAGAATAAAGAAACATTTCTAGGGGCAAAACATGTCTTATTTCCGAGGAAAACGTTCAAAAGGATACAATTTGTAAGAAATGGAGAATGGGAAGAGATTTTATACTGATAAAACATTATCCAAAATTAATTCAATTTATAATGGCATATAAAGAGAAAAAACATTCATATTCTCATGTAAACAACCTACGTTGTACAATATAACATGTTATTTTCACTCTGTTCAAGTATTAAATAATATTTATGCTCATATACAGTACAGTACAATAAAACCACTAAACTGTGAGACAGATGTCATGGCAGAGCATTTTTTACTTGTTTTGCGACACATCTACACCACAAAGTCAGGACTAAATCGACTACAACAACCTATGGCCGCCATAGAGGAGAAGTGTCCAGGAACCAAAAATAATGGAAATTGATATATAGGCATACCCCACTTTTTTTTTACAATGGAGTTCATTTACTAAAGCTGGGAAGTGCAAAATCAGGCTAACTTCTGCATAGAAACCAATGACCTTCTAACCCCAGCTTGTTCAATTAAGCTTTGGTAATAAAACCTGGAAGCTCATTGGTTTCTATGCAGAAGTGAACCTGATTTTTCACTTTCCAGCTTTAGTAAATAAACCCCATTGTGTACTTAAAAATGGGGTATGCCTGTACTACAGATGGATCATGTGGGAAGGGTCATCTGCTCTTGTGCACATAGGGGTTCCATTCACGTGGAGTATGCTCATTAATCCTCGGGACTATGCAGGGACTGTGGCCATGTGAAAAATCTAACATTAAGGCAGTTTTCCAACTTAGAGATGAGCCTTCACTGTGTGTAGTAATAAAGTGCAGAGTTCCTCTGAAAAGCGACTTGTCCCATGTCACTACACTTTTTAACTTGTATGCTGAATTTTGAGGGACGAGCTGAGCCTGCGCCCACTCCAGCTGTCCAAGGTACCTCTGTTACCTCACTTCAAGTAACAGAATGGACTAATCCACAGAGCACCTAGCATGGACCTCATGCATGCTCATTAACTCTTTCCTTCCCATACCTTGTGACTAGGCCATAGATCTTTATTATGCGGGTTCAGCTCTGGTTGTTAATGGAAACCGACAGCTAGGGAGGGAGCCAGATAACAACCCTCTCACTACTGGAGGGCCTGTCACCTTACCAGGTACCACTTCTAATGATTGGTTGCTTGTAGCTTGTTCCTTAACTTGGTTACCCATAGCAATTACACTCTTCCTCCTTATCTTGCTTGTTAACTTTTGGTAAAGTTGTTACTTCATACCCCTCTGTGCTTTAAAGATCCAAGTTCTTTTGATACGCCAGAATCAACATGCACCCCTTTGAATGACTTCAGACCAGTCTCATAATGGTTAATGAACAACGTCTTTCCCCTGGCTCCAACTATAGTATTGTGGTGACCCAGGCATACCTCAGTGAGGGGAGAGTTCATAATAAAATCTGTCCATGGCTAGATGTCTTACAAAAACCCTGGTTCCTTCAGCGGACTGCAAAACACAGCAGACAGCATGTCTTTTCAGTGTCTGTCTTCTTCACATGCAGCAGCTCTCTGTTTGCAGAGCCCTTTCCCCTTTTATTAACAGCACAGCGAAGGGGGTAAAGCTCAGAAAAGCCTGGGAAACTACAGAAACAGGATTTAATCCCTTCCAAGCCTGGGCATCCTGTCTTACTTGCTAATAGAAAACATTCCCCACGTAGGCAACCCCTGCCTACAATATGTATGTTAATCTCACCATGTACAGTGCAAACATAATTTTATTGGCATAGTATTGGACCAACCACAGTTGATTCTGCATTCAAAAGGTTTTGTCCAGTTCTCTGATCAGTTTTTAATAGATAAGCAAAGATAACCATGCCCTCCCTATTATTGTCTTACAGTACTGGAAAAAGGCAGACATATACAGAATAGTGAACATATGTTGTCTTAAATTGATAAAGCTTAATATTTTGAAACTCATTTCTGAAAAACCACATACTTTCAACTTTGGCAAGTGTTAAATACAAAGAAAAAAATATTTGCTAAAGGCTACAACACCTAATCTGTCTGTGTACCAGGAGATCAAATCACCTAATACATGTTTAAACACCCGCTAGATGCAGGTAGATACCAGGGTAGATTCCGTAATTGCTTTACAACTGTTGACATAAAATAACAGCCACAGAGGCAGTGCATTGATTTAAGTGAGTTGGATCACTCATAGACTAACATCAAGAAAAGAAGCAACAATGAATAGCTATTGTGTATTGTAATATGACATACAGGTACTGTATACACCCATATAATTATTTATTTTAAGCTAATCTCTTTTACATATAGATACTAAAAACTATTGATATGACTATACATCCCCTTTCATTGCCAAACCTAAAAGCTACAGCTCTTACAAAAACTGTATGTTAATGAGATTAGTGGTCAGAATTAGGCAATGTATCATAGTCAAAGCTCAAATTACATCTTTTTTTTGTATTAAAAATTATTTCTTTAACATAAAGTTAGACTTTGGTTTGAATGTGTACAGTGTGCAGAAATGTGTTGCTTGTGATCTGTCACCTTTAGCATTTCCAACTTAATATAAGCTGGGATTTTGACACAAGCAATTCATGTTATACAGGTCACTTGATCAGTACAAGTAGAGAGAATTGACATTAACTTGCTCAGTTATACACTCTGAACAATATCTAGAATAACGAAAGTAATGCTACAAAGTCATTAGTTCACTAGGCATTAGTTCAGCATGTATTTGAGTTTATGGTGGCATGCACACAATGATTCCATTTGCCTCTCACCCCAACTGAGGCACCCCTGCACCCTATTAAAATGTAATCAATTAACTTACCCTTTTTCTAGGTGTCTTTGGTGTGGTAGCTGTACAAAAAGTTGGAAAAACACACTATTGTTCTATGCAGGGGACAAATCGCGATCTCTCCTCAGATATCTTTATTAACAATCAGTATACAAAAATCATGTGCAAAAAGGTTGGTGACACAGCAAGAGTTAAAACTGACAACGTTGTCATTAAAACACCCCCAGGGCCTCATCCACACCCACACTCAGACCAATGAGTTAACAGACTAACTGTATTAACATGTAATGATTAATGCTAAGTGTTAGAAGTGAAATCCACTCAGTGCATTTGGTGATTCTGTATCATAGACCATTGGAACTGTCAGTATTGGGTGTGTAAATAAGCACTTTCGGTATCTGTGGATCTGCCACGGCCCGCATATGAGACACTCTCTGTTGCCCTTGTTTTAACATCATCGGAGGACGTCTAGTTAGAAAGCATTTATTTATTTAAAGCTTTAACTGTATTTTCTGTGTGAAATCCTGGGGAAATTCCAAACATCCCTTACCCGTTGCGGCATGGGCACCACCAAGCCTATGAGGGTATGCTGTGGTATATGGCACAAAGCTGTCAGTAGCAGATCCTTTAAGTCCTGTACATTGTGAGGTTAAGCCTTCATGAATTATACTTGTTTTTCCAGCACACTCCACAGATGCTCAATTGGATTCTGGAGATCTAGAGTTTGGAATCCAAGTCAACACCTCAAACTTGTTGGTCTCTAAAGTATTTATGAACCATTTTTACAGTGTGGTAGGGTGCACTGTCCTGCTGAAGGAGCCCACTCCCATTAAGGAATACCATATCCAGATGAAGCCACGTGTGAGGTGGTGAAACTAGTAGAGGTGGAGCCTGGCGGTGGGACCTTATCACAAAAGACTGAGATCTTTGATGTATCATATGTGCTTTTAACCTTTTAAATAAATGTGAGTTGTATACTGGCTGGGGTGGAGAGGATCATTTATAATCCCTATGATATTGCACTATTGGAGGCACTTGTGGATTTTATTTGGATTTGAGATGGAACTAACACAGTGGGAGGAATCTTTATTAGTCCTTATGATTCTCTGGGTTTGTGAAGGTCTGACTAGAAGTCAGCAAGGAGTATTGGAGTTTTTCCCTGGAAGGTGTGTTTGACCCCCTCGGAGTCTTGCAAGGAGGTGAGCAACTACTGCATGTGGTAGCACTATACACTTTTGCCCCGTACACACAAGCGGAATTTCCGTCCGAAAAATCTTGGATGGTTTTTCCGACGGAATTCCGCTCAAGCTTGGCTTGCATACACACGGTCACACAAAAGTTCCCTGAACTTTCAACCGTCAAGAACGGGGTGACGAGCTGAGAAAATGAAGTTCAATTCGTCGAATTGTTTCCGAGCATGAGTGCACAGTTAAATTGTGCACAGTATTATTATCACCATTATAATTGGACATTTATTTTTAGCTTAATACGTTTTGCACAGCATCACTATTGATATTTCCTGTATTTGATATTTATTGATGCAGCAATGTCACATTTACATTTTATCACTGTCATTTCCATGAAGGGTTTAACTGGTCAGCAACAATGTTTAGATAGGTGGTATATGTCAAGTAACATTCACGTGAATGACAGGACCCAAGGTTTCCCAGCAGAACACTGCCCAAAGCATCACATTGTCTCAGTCAGCTTGCCTTCTTCCCATATTACATTCTGGTGCCATCTCTTCCCCAGGTAATGCACCTGGCCATCCATATTATAGAATACAAGTAGAATAGAATAACACATGATTTATCAGATCAAGCCACATCCTTCATTGCTACGTGGTCCAGTTCTGATGCTCATGTGCCTACTGTAGGTGCTTTGGCTGTGGACACGGGTCAACATGGGCACCCGGACCAGTCTGCAGCTATTCATCTCTATACACAGCAAACTGTGATACCCATTTTTTCTGCTTTTAACACATAAACTTAAAGGGGATGTAAACCCTTGTGTTGTTTCACCTTACTGCATCCTATGCATTAAGGTGAAAAAACTTCTGACAGTGACTGGCCCCCAGCCCCCCCCCCCCCCCTTTACTCACCGGAGCCCTTCTTTCCCTCAACCGAGATGCGCTGGACCTCTCTGCCCCGGGTTCTCGGCTCTTGATTGGATAGATTGATAACAACACAGGCATTGGCTCCTGCTGCTGTTAATCAAATCCAATGATGCGGGCGGGGGGGACCCCAGAAGACGATGATTGGGGCCACACTGTGCAAAATGAACTACACAGTGGAGGTAAGCATGATATGTTTATTATTTAAAAAAAAACAAAAAACTAAGGTTTACAACCACTTCAAGGGACAATATGTTTGCTTGCAGCCTAATATTTCCCACGGACTTTCGATGCCATTGTAACAAGATAATCAATGTTATTCACTTAACCTGTCAGTGGTCATAAAGTTATAGCTAATTGGTGTAAATATATGAATACAAATAAAAGTAGTACTCGCTCTTGTGGCTAATCCATACATTTTTATATATGGCATAATAACAAAGGTTTAAAAGAGCAAGCTTGTAAAAATGAAAAAAAAAATTCACACAAAAATTTTTTGCATCAAAGTAAACACTGTTCCAATAGCGCAAAATATGTGTGCACTGAAGACACACAATCCCTTCATCTTAAAGGATATACTGCAGGTTACCAGTCATTGGATGTGATGACAGCATTTGTTTTAATTTTAGGCTAACATTTTCAGAGACTACAGAAAATACCTCATGATCTTGCCAGAACTGCAGTGTCTTTGTCACTTCCTGTGAACTGCACTGAAGGGACAAACAATGTTATTTTCTTGTGTCTGGAATCAAGCTTCGGTAACAACCATGGCTCCCTCCATAGATACAGTGCAGTGAGTGAGTGTTGCCATCCAGGGAAAGAAAGTGTGCTGCTTGCAGAATCACCAGGTGAAAATAAAGGAAAAATGCACTAAAAACAAAAACATCTAAGTACTGGTAGGCTGCAATATATAATTTTTTTGTTATTGAGTTTAGCTACACATTAAAGTGATTGCAAAGTCTAATTTTTTTAAAATAACAAACATGTTATACTTACATCCTTCTCTGTGCAATATTTTTGCACAGAGCAGCCCCAATCCTCCCCTTCTGGGGTTCCTGACTCCCCCCTGTTGAGTGCCCTCATAGCAAGATACCTACTATGAGGGCACTCATGTGGAGTTGGTCCCCGGCTGCACTGTGTGCACCTATTGGCTCACACAGTGCAGCCCAGCTCCGCCCCTGCTCCCTCGTCACTGGGCTTAATTGAAAGCAAGAACCAATGGCTTCTGCACTTGGGCACAGTGTTGGATCGAGATTGTTCTCCAGTAAGTATTTGGGGGCAGCTGCACCTAAAAGGTTTTTTGTATAAAAGGGGTGGAAAAACCCTTGTTTTTTTGTTCCTATCATACTTACCTCAACTGTGCAGTTCGTCTTGCATAGAGTGGCCCGATCCTCATCTTCTGGGGTCCCCCAACGGCACTCGCGGCTCCTTCCTGCATCGGGAAACCCCCTAGGAGAAGCGATCTCCCTAAGTGGTTACCGTGTGGGCACGCTCCCGAGTCCAGCATTTGCGTCTATAGACACAGAATGCCGGACTCGGGCCCGCCCCCCCAGCACCTGCGTCATTAGAGTTGATTGACAGCAGCAGGAGCCAATGGCTGCACTGCTATCAATATATCCAATCAAGAGCCGAGACAATGGGCAGAAAGGGGGAGCGCGTCTCCATCGTGGGAACAAAATGGCTCAGATGAGTAAAACGGGGGTGCTGGGGGGCTGGTCAGTGACAATAGTTTTTTCACCTTAATGCATAGGATGCATTAAGGTGAAAAAACACAAAGGTTTACAACCCCTTTAATGCATTTTAGCCTACCACTTCAAGAAAATTAAGTTAAATTTTATTTTGTTTTTTCTTTCTTCTTCTAGTAATTATTAATATATTATTTCTGTATACAACAGTTTGATGTTGGCCTGAAGTAATGTTCAAAAGTACTTTTTGTAAATGTGATGATGACATTGCAATCTAATCAATGTTCATGTAATTGATACATTGATTAGGACATCACAGTGGTGTAGTGGTTAGCACTTTCACCTAGCAGTAATAGGGTCGCTGGTTCAAATCCCGACCACGACACCTTCTGCCTGGAGTTTGCATGTTCTCCCTGTGCTTGCGTGGGTTTCCTCCGGGTACTCCGGTTTCCTCCCACACTCCAAAGACATGCTGGTAGATTAATTAGATCCTGTCAATAAAATTGGCCAAATATGTGTATGTTGTATGTGTTTGTAAGCGTGTCAGGACCCCACAGGGCAAGGACCGCACTATACCACAGATGGACACCAGTGGCAAAAAGCGCCCTGAGGCGATTCAGTTCGCATAGGTTGCGCTATACAAGTCATTCATTCATTCATTCATTCATTCATTCATCTACAGAGTAAATATTTTTTCTTAGCAAAGCTTTCATTTGTCAAGCTACAGTTTATTTGTGCAGAAGGATAGCAAACTGAATTCATTATGATGTCAAACTTTCATACCTGCAGAGAAAACTTTTTTTTAAATCTATATTTACATTTAATCTATTATATTTTAATTTCCCATCCAGAATGATCCTCTGGTCTCAGTATGAAGAGGTTAAGTAGAGCGGGGGCTCATTATTTCCACTGAAGTGCCTTTCAGTTTGTAGCTACCTATAATAGAATTACAGTAACTAATAATTAAGTGTAAACTATCACATTTATTAACAATGACATTTCTTTGCAGGTCACTATCAGCTTTATCACATAAAATAGATTAATCATCCAGTTAGTCCAATTAAGTTATGTACAGCTACAACATCTCTTTTTAATTAGACCCTTCTGCATTTTTGAAAGGTCAGCCCAGGAAAGTAAACATGCACTTTTCAAATATTAGAAATAGAAAATGCTGTAATTTTACAAGCCTTGTTTGACAGTTACAAGATACCATGACCTTAATGTGACACCTTTGAAACATCATCCTCAAGAAAAAAAAAATGCTGTGCTTTATTTTACTATCAGTCTCTTGCTTGTAAATTTAGATTTATAAGTGCAGTTAAATATTTTAAGATGTCTTCCAAAGCTCTTTAAATATAGGACTTTTCGATTTAAACTTAGCTACTATATTGTTGTAAGTCCACATGACGTACATTATTATCATTATTATTTTTATTATTTTTATTTAGGATTTATGTGGCAACAACAGTTTCCACTGCACTTTACAAAATAAGAGAGACAATACAGTTACAATACAATTCAATACAGAGGCTCCTGACCACACAGGATGTAGGAGCATAAGAGGAGGTGTCACCATTTGAGAAGTGTTGAATGGGTCTTGGATGGCTCAGTTGATTGTAGGCTGTAGTATGTCAGCCAGGATTTCATCTCTACCATGCGAGCGGCAAAGTCATGCAGAAAATGCAGATAGCCCTGCCCTTGAGTTTCTCAAGAGGAAAAACATAATATATTCCAGCTTACCAGTCTTTAGATGTGGTAGCTATTTAATCTTTGCAAACTTTTTTTCCCTTTATTTTCACCTGGTGAGTCCAAGGGTGACAAGACACCATACTTTACCTATGGAGATGCCGGGTTGTCACCTGAGGGTAGGGCTTCAGTACACCTACCCCATTATACATAACATAGCAGGGAGGGGTTATGAAGTCCTCAAGAATAACCTGAAAGAATGGAACTGAAAAAAGTGCAGGACAGCAGAGAACACAAGAAGCAATAATCTTACAAGATTTCTAGCAAGATCAACTGGTATTTTTGCACTTATCAAACCAACATAACAAAACAATGGTATATTAACCTTAAAAATATATAATAATAAAAATGTCATAAATCTATCCCCTATTTTGTAGATGTTAAAACTTTTGTGCAAACCAAGCTTTAGTTTAGTTTTTTATATATATTTTTGGGGATATTTATTATAGCAAAAAGTAAAAAAATATAGATTTTTTTTCAAAATAGTCTGTCTTTTTTGTTTATAGTGCAAAAAATAAAAAACGCAGAGGTGATCAAATACCTCCAAAAGAAAGCTCTATTTGTGTGAAAAAAAGGACCTCAATTTTGTTTGGGTACAGCGTTGCACGACCACACAATTGTTAAAGCGATGCAGTGCCGTATCGCAAAAAAAATGGCCCAGTCAGGGAGGGGGTAAATCCTTCCGGGGGGAAGAAGTGGCTAAACAGACCATAAGGAACGAAATAAAATAATTTACGTATGCTTCATGCTAGCGTTACACAATAAAATCTGATTGTAGAGTTTTCTTAAACAACACCTGTGTGGTGCGAGGGCATACTTTCCTGCATATATATTAAATGGCTTTAACCACTTTTTGACCAGCCACAGTACATTTACTGTGACTGGTTGGCACATACAGGCAAAATGATGTACATGTACATCATTTTGCCTGCATGGGCTTAGGAGGGCACCATGCTCAGTGTACACAGCACCAACCCCCCCGACCACTTATGTGTATCACAAGATCACAAAGTCAACAAAGCTGAATCCATTCATAACAGCTGTGTTTCCCATGCTGTGATTGGCCCACAAAAATAGTAAAAAATAGTAAAAACAATGATAAAAAAAAACAAAAAAACATACTGTCACCAGTCAGTGTCCCTGATCACCACCACATCAGTCATATAATGAGGCTGTATTGCACTGGTGACAGTATGTAGAAAAAAAATTGTGGAAAAAAAAATACATTCATTTTCTTAATTTTCAAAAAAATTGTGACAAAAAAATTAGAACTCGCCATGCCTCTTACTAAATGCCTCAGACTGTCTACTTTTCGAAAAGGGGTAATTTGGGGTGAATTTGTACTGTCCTAGCATTTTAGGGCCTCAAGAAATTAGATAGGCCGTCAGTACATCAGAATTTATAAATTTTCAAATATACCATATATATAATAGAGTTTATAGACCATTTGTAGCTATACCACACAAACCAATTAATATACACTTATTGGGATTTTTTGTTTTTACCAAAGGCATGTAGCACAATACATTTTGGCCTAAATTTACGATGAAATTGGATTTTATTGGATATGTTTTATAACAGAAATTCAAAAATATATATATATTTTTTTCAAAATTTTTGGTCTTTTTTTTATTTATATCGCAAAAAAAATAAAAAACCCAGTGGTGATCAAATACCACCAAAAGAAAGCTCTATTTGTGTGACAAAAATGAAAAATGGGCAATTGGGATCTAGGAGTGACGTTGTGGCTCTAGGAATTCACAGACATTGTCAAACACTCTATTATATAGGGGAACAGAAGCTGCTGAATCATGTGACTATATTAGATCAGATTAAAAAAAATATATACCGTATTTATCGGCGTATAACACGCACCTTTTTCCCCTAAAAATCAGGGGAAAATCATGGGTGCGTGTTATACGCTGATCCCCCGCTGATTCTGAGCCTTTAGGGCAGGGGTCTCAAACCGGTGGCCCTCCAGCTGTTGCAAAACTACAAGTCCCATCATGCCTCTGCCTGTGGGAGTCATGCTTGTAACTGTCAGCCTTGCAATGCCTCATGGGATTTGTAGTTTCGCAACAGCTGGAGGGCCACCAGTTTGAGACCCCTGCTTTAGGGCATTCTCGCGGCTTTCGGGCGCTCTCGGAGGCTTTCGGCTGTTCTCGGAGGCTTTCAGCCGCTTTCGGTCATTCTCGGCCGAGAGCGGCTGAGAGCGGCCGAAAGCTGACCAGAACGGCCGAAAGCCAATGAGAGCAGCCGAAAGCCGACGAGAGCGGCCGAAAGCCGACGAGAACTATCGAGCACCGCCGAGATACACAGGACATCTGGCTCTGTATCTCAGCGGCGCCATTTTTAAACTCTGCAGGTGGAACTGGGGCAAGGCTGCAGGTGGAACTGGGGCAAGGCTGCAGGTGGAACTGGGGCAAGGCTGCAGGTGAAACTGGGACAAGGCTGCAGGTGGAACTGGGACGCGTGTTATACACCGATAAATACGGTATATATTTACACTGTTTATTTTTTACAGGCTATGCAGGATGGGTAGGGGGAGGCAGCATTTTTAATACAAATTGTCATTCGTCTTTACTACCACTTAAAGTATTTAAAGTGAAACTTCTGCCTAACCATAACCATTCTTAAAAATACCCCCACCAATACCTTTCCAGTCTACTCTTTGGTCAGTCTGCAAAGGAGAGGAGGGAATAATAACCTAAAGCTGGGCTATGGGAGCTTATGGGTGAAGTCTCCACTCTCAAAATTCCTAGTCATTATCAGTGCTCACTGCTCTCCCCTGTAGCTGGCTGCTCACTCGCATAGGGGATCATGTGACCAGACTGGAACGGACTGAACAAAGGTAATTATACAGATTTTTTGTTTATATAGGGTAGACAGGATAGATAGCAGGAGAGGGGAGAAGACATTTTTAAGAATAGTTATGGTTAGGCAGAAATTCAACGTTAAGCATTATTTATCACAACACTGTTGGTAAATTTAGAAAATTTTACAGAGACTGTAACATGTATGGCTAGCTTAAGGGAACATGCACAGGGACATTATCACATACAAGGTAGCTGACATTTTTGTGGTCCTGGGAAGTGGCAGGTGGTGCATACAGCCGACCATAGAAGTGGCATCGCTATACATGCTTGTACTCATGTAAACGCCAATACTCTTTTGCATCAGTGGTGACTGGCGCATGATGTATGATGTATTTTCCAGAACGTGAAACTTCCATGAAATAATAAGTCATACATGCATGTGAAGGTGTACCATCTTTCTTTGATGGTTTCAGATGTTAATATTCTACATCACATCACATTTTTATGTTTGTGTTTAAATCGTCAGTGTGAAATAGTTGTTATATGTAAATAGGAATAGTTGAAGTTGATAGACTCAGGTAGAGACTGTCCACTTTGCAGAATGAAAGCTTACTAAGCTTAGTGAATAACATGACTACAATTCAAAAAAAGCAATTATTTGCAAGAGAACATGATTTTTTTTTTGCAAATGATTGGATGGCTATAGTGAACACAGGTTAACCTTATTCACTAAGCTCAGTGAACATTTACTTTGTGATCAGTTTCTATTTCATTAGTAAATCATCTTTGCTGGGGTTGAAACAGTCTGCTTTTATCAAGCGTTCCTACAGATAAATAATGTATCTCACATGCCGATTTTAATTACTTTGTTTTAGACGATGGATATCAAAAAAATCCTGGGCTTACGTGAGATAACATCCCATGATGCAGATGGATTAAAAAACTTTTGGGAGAAGAAAATAGAAAAAGAAACTATTGCATATCAAATAGAGGATGCACGAAGAGGCAAAAGTGCGCTTTCTAAGTGAGTATTTTTCTACCTTGATGTCAATAAAGGCTGGAGAAACTGCATCTCATTGATGTCATGAAAGTATATTGTAAACTAATGACTATCATTATCATTAAAAAAAGACTCGGCTGAAAGACACTGGTTCAGGTATTGTAATGTACAAACTAACAATACAGAATATTTGTTTTTACAATATCAGCATGCACTAACAAGTTAAAGAAGATTTTTTCAGATATTTTAATCTTCAAATGATGCAAAACAAATGCTTATTTAGGCTCTATCTTTAGGCAGGCTATACACGGTGCAAAAGAAGAAATTTTCACGGTTACCCCATCAACACAGACACTGCTGACAGGGGAAGCCCTTGTCTGTTCCTGGTGTCGGGGAGCCATCCCTGCTGGAAGAAGACAATGATTATAGCTATAACTATAGCAGCCGCTAGCGATAATCACATAATAATCCGGCAGGCTGGTTGTACCTAAGCTGATTGATAAATTGATCGATCAGCTTGGTACATTAAGCCTGCCCATTAACGGTTCCTGCTGAACCAGCCAAGGTTCAAACCCTGTATGGCTGGCCTTGGTTACATTCTATAACCGACACTAAACGCTGGTTTTAAAATAAAATTTTTATTCTTAACTTGCTGTCAGACTCTTCCAAATCACCAAATTCCTTTTTTTTTTTTTTATTTGCTGCTGTGATGTGACTTTCTTTTAAAGGGTGGCTATATTTGCTTTCTATAGTCCCATTGTATTAACCACTTCAGCCCCGGACCAATTGTCAGCTTAAGGACCAGAGGTCTTTTTTAATTTCGCACTGCACTACTTTAACTGGTAATTGTGCGGTCATGCAATTTTGTAACGAAACGAAATTTGCGTCCTTTTCTTCCCACAAATAGAGCTTTCTTTTGATGGTATTTGATTGCCTCTGTGATTTTTATTTTTTGCGATATAAACGGAAAAAGAGCGAAAATTTTGAAAAAAAAAGAGATTTTCTACTTTTTGTTATAAGAAAAAATCTAATAAACTCAATTTTAGTCAAACATTTGGGCCAAAATGTATTCAGCCACATGTCTTTAGTAAAAAAAATGCCAATAAGCGTATATTTATTGGTTTGCGCAAAAGTTATAGCGTCTACAAACTAGAGTACATTTTCTGGAATTTACACCGCTTTTAATTTATGACTGCCTATTTCATTTCTTGAGGTGCTAAAATGGCAGAGAAGTACAAAACCCCCCCAAATGACCCCATTTTGGAAAGTAGACACCCCAAGCTATTTGCTGAGAGGCATGTTGAGCCCATTGAATATTTTTTTTTTTTAGTCCCAAGTGATTGAATAAAGAAAAAAATAAAAAATAATTTTTTTTTTCTTCAAAAAGTTGTCACTAAATGATATATTGCTCACACATGCCATAGTTATATGTGGAATTGCACCCCAAAATACATTTTGCTGCTTCTCCTGAGTATGGGGATACCACATGTGTGGGACTTTTTGGGAGCCTAGCCGCGTACGGGGCCCCGAAACCCAAGCACCGCCTTCAGGATTTCTAAGGGTGCAAATTTTTGATTTCACTCCTCACTACCTATCACAGTTTCGAAGGCCATAAAATGCCAAAATAGCACAAAACCCCCCCAAATGACCCCATTTTGGAAAGTAGACACCCCAAGCTATTTGTTGAGAGGCATGGTGAGTATTTTACAGCTCTCATTTGAAAATGAAGAAAGTAAAGAAAAAAAATTTTTTTTTTTTTTTTTTCAATTTTCAAAACTTTGTGACAAAAAGCGACATCTGCAAAATACTCACAATACCTCTCAGCAAATAGCTTGGGGTGTCTACTTTCCAAAATGGGGTCATTTTGGGGGGTTTTATGCCATCTGGGCATTCCATGGCCTCCGAAACTGTGATTGGCAGTGAGAAGTGAAATAAAAAAATTACTCCCTTAGAAAGCCTGAAGGCGGTGCTTGGTTTTTGGGGTTCTGTACGCAGCTAGGCTCCAAAAAGTCCCACACATGTGGTATCCCCGTACTCAGGAGAAGCAACAGAATGTATTTGGGGTGTATTTCCACATATGCCCATGACATGTTTGAGCAATATATCATTTAGTGACAACTTTTTGTAAAAAAAATATATATATATTTTTTTTTTTTCATTATTCAATCTCTTGGGACAAAAAAAAAAAATATTTAATGGGCTCAACATTGCTCTCAGCAAATAGCTTGGGGTGTCTACTTTCCAAAATGGGGTCATTTGGGGGGGGTTTGAACTGTCCTGGCATTTTATGCACAACATTTAGAAGCCTATGTCACACGTCACCCACTCTTCTAACCACTTGAAGACAAAGCCCTTTCTGACACTTTTTGTTTACATGAAAACATATTTTTTTTTTGCAAGAAAATTACGTTGAACCCCCAAACACTATATATATTGTTAAAGCAAAGGCCCTACAGATTAAAATGGTGGGTGTTGCATTTTTTTTTTCCACACAGTATTTGCGCAGCGATTTTTCAAACGCATTTTTTGTGGAAAAAATACACTTTTTTTTATTTTAATGCACTAAAACACACTATATTGCTCAAATTTTTGATGAAATAAAAAATATGATCTTAGGCCTAACTACATACATTTTTAAAAGCCTTTAAAAGCCTTTACATGATACCACATTAGATTCACGGAGGAGGTCTACTGCTAAAATTACTGCCCTCGATCTGACCTTCGCGGTGATACCTCACATGCATGCTGCAATTGCTGTTTACATATGACGCCAGACCAACGCTTGTGTACGCCTTTGCGCAAGAGAAGGGGGGGCAGGGGTGCTTTTTTTTTTTTTTTTTTAGTTTTTTTTTTATTTATTTAGCTTTTTTATTCTATTTTTAAACTGTTCCTTCCATTTTTTTTCTTTGTTATGATTTTTATTGTTATCTCAGGGAATGTAAATATCCCCTATGATAGCAATAGGCAGTGACAGGTACTCTTTTTTTGAAAAAATTGGGGTCTATTAGACCCTAGATCTTTCCTCTGCCCTCAAAGCATCTGACCACACCAAGATTGGTGTGATAAAATGCTTCCCAATTTCCCAATGGCGCGGTTTATATCCGGGAGGGGGGACATTCCCTCCTACTGCTTGTAAAAGCAGTCTAGAGGCTAATTACCCGCTAGAATTGCTTTTACATGAAAGCCGATCACTGGCTGAAAAGAATGATACCAAGATGATACCTAAACCTGCAGGCATCATTCTAGTATAACCATTCAAAGTCCAGCAACATACTGGACATATATTGTAATCTTTTTTTTTTTCATGCAGCCTCTTGGCTGAACGAAAAAAAAGAGATTGATTGGTGGGTATGCCCACCATTAGAATACCTCCCTTCATCCACCCACTTCTAATGATGGGCATACATACACCATTTATATATGCCGATGCATGGGGGCATCCTCCCGCAAAAGTTATGCCGTGTACACACGGTCGGAATTTCGACCGTATGTACGTGGCATTAGGAGCCAATCGCTCCTCCCCGCCCCCTGCTGCCCCCATGCTTCGGCACATATGCTCTTTTTTTTAACTGTGGTGGTGAAATCACCTCCTACAGCGTTGGAGTCGCGGCTTTATGTATCGTGGGAGCAAACGCTGTTGCTGTCAAGATAAATAAATCCGCGCTGCAACTGAATGGCGCACCTGAAAACAAAAAAATGCTTAACACTAAAACACAGTAAACAAAATTACATACCTGAAAAGCAAGCATGATAAAACATGATAAAACATAATAAAACATTGCAGAATAGAATGGAGTAAAAAAAGAGCAACAATAGAGAGAGAGAGAGAACAATAAAACGACAACTATTTTTGTTTTTTTTATTTTTTTGAGATTCACAGGTAAAAAAGCTCCTGACTGTTAGCGACTGAATCAAAACGCTACCACAAAAAAAATGTTAGCGATCGCAGGGATCAGGCCTGACTCTGCGAACGCTGCAGTTATGTGTGCTTAGTGTTTTGTAAGTGACAGTGATCGATCGATACTGCACTTGGGTGGGCTGGGCTGGGCGGAGGGGAAAACGCAGGTGCTAGCAGGTATCTGGGCTGATCCCGCTAACAATGCGTTTTTTTGGAACCCTAAACTGCTGGGACGCTAGTATAGATCTGATCAGATCAGATATTGATCTGTTCAGATACTATACCACTAAGGGAGGTGTATGCTTTGCGCGTGGGTGTTTGCGGTACTGGCACTAACCTGGGGCGACGCAGACCTTATTTGACCCTAAAACCTAATTGATATCACCCGCCGGGCGATCAGGGGGTTAAACCGTTATTGGGTAATAAATGGCGGGTGCCCTGACAGTATAAAAAACAAGCTAACTAACCAGCGTCACCCGTAACAGTAATACAAAAAAAAACTGGTTACCTAGCGACACTAATGCAGCGATCAGAAAAACGATCGCTTAGTGACACTGGCAAAAGGGGGTGAAAGGGTTAACTAGGGGCAATCAGGGGGTTAAACCTTTATTAGGTAATATATGGGGGTACCTGACGCTATATAAAAACCTGACGGGGAACCTAAATAACGAAATAACTAACTGGCTAACCAGCGTCACCAGTGACATTTTATACGGTGATCACTGGTGAAAGGGTTAACTCTAGGGGCAATCAGGGGGTTAAAACCTTTATTTAGGTTGTAATATGGGGGTACCTGACCTATAAACCTATTTATGAACCTATATAAACATGGCGGTTAACCTAAAAAAAAACTGGTTACCTAGCGACACTAATGCAGCGATCAGAAAAACGATCGCTTAGTGACACTGGCAAAAGGGGGTGAAAGGGTTAACTAGGGGCAATCAGGGGGTTAAACCTTTATTAGGTAATATATGGGGGTACCTGACGCTATATAAAAACCTGACGGGGAACCTAAATAACGAAATAACTAACTGGCTAACCAGCGTCACCAGTGACAGTTATACGGTGATTACTGGTGAAAGGGTTAACTCTAGGGGCAATCAGGGGGTTAAAACCTTTATTTAGGTTGTAATATGGGGGTACCTGACCTATAAAACTATTTATGAACCTATATAAAACATGGCGGTTAAAATAAAAAAAAAAATGGTTACCTAGCGACACAATGCAGCGATCAGAAAAACGATCGCTTAGTGACACTGGCAAAAGGGGGTGAAGGGGTTAACTAGGGGCAATCCGGGGGTTAAACCTTTATTAGGGGGGGGTGGGGGCTACCTAGGACCTAAAACTAACTGCCCTGACAGTTATTACAGTCACACTGACACTAAATGCAGTGATCAGTAAATAAATGATCACTGCAATTAGTGACACTGTGACTGGGGGGGGAGGGGGTGATCTGGGGGGTGATCTGGGGGTGACAGGGGGGTGGATTGTGTGCCTATGTGTACTGGTGTCAGTGTACTGTTTGTGCACTAACCTTTACATCTTCTGTGCTCGGCGTTCCGGTCACATAGACCGGCGCACCGAGCGTGACATCACTTCCGCCTTCCTGTCTATACAATAGACAGGAAGGGGAAGCTTTTCATTCGCCAGGAGCGATCGCGAGGGGGTGGCCAGAAACCACTGGCCGTCCCCTCGTCCCGGATCGCTCCTGAAGCGATGCCGACCGTCCCCGCCGGCGGAGGGGGGTCCGATCGGACCCCCCAACCGCCTGAAGAATGGCACGTACAGGTACGTGGTTCTGCCTGTACGTGCCATTCTGCCGACGTATATCTACATGGGGCGGTCGGCAAGTGGTTAAGGGAGCATAGCCACCCTCTCTTGCTTACCCCCAAGATAGACTATGGACTATAGGATTTGTAGTGTGTATTGAGTAGTGCACATGACCGCAACAAACGTGCTAGTTTCAAACAAATAGACGTGGGGAGAAAAGGAGAGCTTCTGGAGCTCACCGAGGACATTACAAGGAGAAAAACACAGTAAGAAACAATTTCTTAAACATAGTTTACAGGGCTATTAGGCAGTGGATGTGTATGGTTTATTTTTGGGAAATGAGGATTAAGGATATCATTTAGTGTCACTCTAAACCCCTTTGCTATGAGAAGATTCGCATTTTTGAGAATTGGCCCAACTCAGAAAATACCCCAACAGAGGAACCTGTATATAATGTGACAACAAATATTGGTCTAGTCATAAGCTGATTTGAGTACCAAAAGTACTGTCATACAATCATATTTGGAGTGATTTAAGCAAACTAGTGCATACAAAATCTGGTGCAGCAGAGCATAGTAACCAATCAGCTTCCAGGTTTTAGGCTGGGTTCACACTGGTGCGACATACACTTCGACTTTGGGAGCACATATCGCATGACGTGTACAAATCAATAGTTTCCTATGAAAGTCGTTTTAACTGGTCTGACACAAGTCGGTCCGCCTTTAGAAAACGTTCCTGCACTACTTTTGTCTGACTTTGGTCTGTTTTTAGCCCATTCAATATCATTGAAGATGGATCAAATTCGGATCCTCATCTTAACCATCCGACTTGTGACATCCGACATTGTGATTACAGTGGCAGGAAAAGGAATTTATGTCACACTGGGATGGTTTTGATTGGTCAAAGGACAAGTCGGACTATCTCAAAGTCGGAGCAAAATCGTGTACTGTTCCTTCAAGTCGGATGGAAGTAGGACCAAAGTAGGACCGATGTCACAGGGCAATGTATGATGACAGTCGTACAACAGTCCTGTCGTACCAGTGTGAACCCGGCCTTATTGTCAAAGTTTAATTGAAGATGCTGAAGTTAGAAGCTGATTGGTTACTAAACACAGCTGCACCAGATTCTGTGTGCACCAATGTTAGTAAATCTCCCCCGCTGACTCTGAAAGATCAGCTGTTTTTTTTATACTTTAAACGCCAAATTATGTGCTTAGAAAAGTGTGAAGTTCTTCTGTATGTGATTAGGAGCTTGAAAAAGAGCAAAGGCGTTAATTTACTAAAGTCAATTAGACTGCCCATTTTGCAAGGGAATTTTCCCCAGAGCTTAGTGAATGAGGTAAAGCCCTGCTGACTTCTATCATCCAATCATGTGCAAGCAAAAATGCTGTTTTTGTTTATTTTCCTTGCACATGATTGGGTGTTCTTAGCAAAGTAATTTTTCACGGCTTTCACTAATCTCCTGGGAACATTTCTTTGCAAAGTGAAGAGTCTAATTGCCTTTAGTAAATGAACCCAAAACTACAGTTAAATTCTCATTCCTTTCCATCATAGTGTGGTCTGGCCAAGGGAAAGTTTACATGTAAACTGCATTAAAATAAACTATACAGGTCTGCTTTAGTATATCAGTCTCTGGAAAAATGGATATAAAATAGTATGTACAGGTTTTACACATTTAAAAACTGCTGTACAGCAAGAAAAATTTCAATCAATGCAAAATTAAGCTTATCGCTTATAAAATAAAAATTCAATATTGGTCTGATGTTAGTAAAAGTGGAACAATATACACATGCAAGCCCTGTAGGCAAGTAGTACAACTAAGACAGCTCAACAGAAATGTACACTCAACAATATTTGATAAAATTACTGCTTCATAAACACTATTGATTTATGTGATTGATAAATGACGTTTTTACCATGTCTGAAACCAGACATTTTTCTTGCATACATATTGATGATACCAATTAAGCCTCCTACATGTAGCAGATTGAAAATATTATTAAACCTTTGTAGCAAATGGAAGTAAAACTGATTGCACAGCTCAAAACAATTTTCCTTTCATAAATGATTGATATTTTGTGCATATTATTAAAAACACATCTGAGATTCTTTTAAAAGGAAATCATATCCGTTAAGTACATTAAGCATGCGTTACACCTCGGTATAAAAAACATACTGACAATATTTATTTTCTTATTAACTCTATATTATTTAACAGACTTTTGCTTATTAAACCATTAGCCATCTTCTTTCCCTGTATCTTGTACAAGTGGAATTATTAAGTACCTAGGGTTAGTACCAAAAGCAAAAAAGCTGTTCAATTTGTTAGGAAAGTTTCACCTAGCAAGGAGATTTGCCCCAAAGCCTACTGAATGTGGTGAAAGTTCACTTTTGCAGAGAATATCCAATCACGCACAAGGGGAATATAAAAGCAGTATCTTTGCTTGAATGTGATTGGATGGTGGATGTCAGCAGAGCTTCACCTCATTCACTAAGCTCAAGTAAACAGTCTTTAGTAAATCAACTCTCTAGAGTCTAACATGATTCCAATAGTCTACAGTTATGGTTTTAGAAAAAAAAAAAACTTCTAATTTTCTCAGTGCTTTACAATAAATGTAAAAGGGACAATAAACACACAGTCAACGTTTCATGCAGTCTAATCTATTCTTTCACATTTCAACTACTGTATATACTCGAGTATAAGCCGAGTTTTTCAGCACATTTTTTGGTGCTGAAAGTGCCCCCCTAGGCTTATACTTGAGTCAAGCACTTTTCTGCAGCAGAGAATGTTTTTTCCCGAACCGACTTTGGGGCCCTGTATCTCGGGGCCACTTGGTGCTAGGAACCCCATTTTGGGGTTTCTAGCTCCAAGTGGCCCTGAGATACGGGGCCCAAAGTCGGTCGACTGTGTCCATCTGCAGCAATGTCATTTCGGGACCCTTTGGGAACCCTTAACTACCGAGTTTGATGTTCTGGCTGCAAATGGGCAAAGTGAGGCATGCAAATGGGCATTGTTGACCCTCTTTTCCACCTACAGTAGCTGCACATTTCTCACCATAGGCTTATACTGGAGTCAATAAGTTTTCCCAGTTTATTGTGGTAAAATTAGGTGCCTCGGCTTATATTCGGGTCGGCTTATACTCGAGTTTATACGGTACCCAAAAAACATACACACTCTATAAACAGATATCTGTATAATTAAAGTTCCTAAGAAACCACACGCACAGAGAGCCTGCTATCACTAAAACCACCATAATGTTAAAATGTGGTCAATCTGATTACCACTGAAATATTTGGGTGACTATAAAGCATTGCCCAACTACTGGTTAACAATTTCTAGCTAGCATATACAATTTTCTTCTGTTATGAATAGTAGCCATATTTATACAGATATCTCACTGATAGCAGGTTAGAGACATGCACATGCTTACCAGGACTTGGTTGACATTACAGTGTGGCTCATTGGTGTACACTAATAAGCACTACAGATGCTTATAATTTGAGATTGGCGAGCCAAGACATCTTGTAAACTAGCAATTGGCTGTGATCAATTCAATCCATGCAATATAAACAGTGAATGCAAACTTTTGGCGCTCTATACTAAAATAAATAAATAAAATAAGATATTTTTAGTTGGTTGTAATCTTTATCTTGCTCCCTCACACTGCCTTGTATGTCCTATTGTCTCCTGTTCCTTCCTAATCTTTATCATAGTAATCAGGCACAGTTGCATTATCAAATACAACCCTCATTTTAAAGCATTCAAGAAGCACAATATATTGGTTCCACTGCCACTTGATCACTTAAACTCAGCCCTTCCAAGCAACAATATGTGAAATGTAAGTAAATCCTAATCACACACTCCACTTGTTTTCTCTATTTTACACTCCCTAAAGATCAGCTCCAGGCTCCTTTGGAAAAAATCAAAAGTCAGCAGCTACAAATACTGTATGGAGGAAGAAATTGGTGGCTGCACACCGAAGTAGCAAAAAGTCCCTTTATTTCTCTTCAATAAAACATGATATGACACCACAGGATGGTAGCATGTAGACACGTTTCACACTGTTACATTGTGCTTATTCATTAGGTGATGAATAAGCACAATGTAACTGTGTGAAACGCGTCTAACTGCTGCCATCCTGTGGTGTCATATCATGTTTTATTGAAGAGAAATAAAGGGACTTTTTGCTACTTTGGTGTGCAGCCACCAATTTCTTCCTCCATATCCTTTACACGGCAGGCGAGCCGAGGCTTGCACCCATGGGAGGAGTCCTCTCCCCAGCTCTCCTGGAACCACTCACCTGGAGCAGTGTTTTCTTTCCTATTGTTTACAAATACTGTAGCTGCTGACTTTTAATATAAGGAGGATACTTACCTGTCCTGGTATCCCACATTGTCCTCACCCGAACCAACTCTATAATGGGCTTTGGGTGCAAGGGCTGGCATCTCTAGTAAGGGAAACAGGAAGTGAAGCCTTCACAGCCTGTTTGTCACTGCACATGTGCGCGTTGCACTGCACCTTGTGAATGGTCCTGTAGTCTTCTGGGACCTGTGATGTTTCCCAGATGACTGCAGGGGAAGGAGAGGGGCCATGGCAATCTGAGACAAAAATGGGAGCAGGTACCTGTCAAAACCCTCCACTGCTACATTTGGCACTTTTTGTGTGGGGGGGAGGGGGTGCAAACAAGTGGAGCTTCCCTTTTGGGTGAAGCTCAGCTTTGATGTGCCGTTCAAATTTTTTGTTATATTTATTCAATAAATACAGAAAATACCTGTTAATTTTGCTAGTAATCTTGTGAGCTGATAATTTATGTGCACAAGGAAGAGGTTATGGATATATAAGAGAAGCTGCCTAACAAAATCTAGCCTGCAGTTCCCTGCTATAGAAGAGGTATTATGCTTACCTCTCCAGTGGCCTATGTCTACTACCTTCCTTCTGTTACATGTTGCAGCCTCAGTTCAGCCTTTAACACTTACAGGCGTTTCCGGTGTCTCCCACCATGTGCTATAGTCCCTTTCATTTATCCCTACATCAATACAGTATATAACAGCGACTTAAGAGTTGAAGGATAAAGCCACATTGCATAACTGAGAACATCCAACATTCTTAAAAAAAAACGAATGCTAAAGAGTCTGACCAAGACTGACCAAGACTAGGGAAGCATAGCTGACAGTGCTATATATTTTTATAAATAATTGTATTATATTTGACTTTTTAATTGATATTTTGAATTTAAATGAATATAAATGTATTGTTGGCCAAAAAAAAACTCTAGAAAAATGTATCCCTTTAAATTCTATGTATGTCTTCACAGTGGTCTGTTGCGCTTCCGTTGAGGTATTTAAAATCTAGCTTGCTGCATTTTTGGTCAGTTAAAAAAACTGTACCAAAAAGCACCTCACCATTGAATTACATTGAAAATGCAGAAAGGATACATCAATAGTTACATAGTAGGTGAGGTTGAAAAAAGACACAAGTCTATCAAGTCCAACCTATGTGTGTGATTATATGTCAGTATTACATTGTATATCCCTGAATGTTGTGGTCGTTCAGGTGCTTATCTAATAGTTTTTTGAAACTATCAATGCTCCCCGCTGAGACCACCACCTGTGGAAGGGAATTCCACATCCTTGCTGCTCTTACAGTAAAGAACCCTCTAAGTAGTTTAAGGTTAAACCTCTTTTCTTCTAATTTTAATGAGTGGCCATGTTACTTGTTAAACTTGTTAAACTCCCTTAAACTCCCAAAAAAGTTTTATCCCTATTGTGGGGTCACACCAGTATGGTACTTATAAATTGAAATCATATCCCCTCCCAAGCGTCTCTTCTCCAGAGAGAATAAGTTCAGTGCTCGCAACCTTTCCTCATAACTAATATCCTCCAGACCCTTTATTAGCTTAGTTGCCCTTGTTTGTACTCGCTCCATTTCCAGTACATCCTTCCTGAGGACTGGTGCCCAGAACTGGACAGCATACTCTAGGTGCGGCCGGACCAGAGTCTTGTAGAGTGGGAGAATTATCGTTTTATTATTTGCAATCTCCCCATCCTTTGTAACCAGATGTCCTTCCTCATTCTTTTTGGGGCCAATATGGTCTGTCCTCCCTTTTTTACTGTTTACATACTTAAAGAATTTCTTGGGATTTTTTGTGTTCTCCTCCGCTATGTCTTTCGTGTTCTATCTCTAGCTGCCCTAATTGCACCCCTACTTTTGTTGCATTCTTTATAAAGTCTGAATGCTGATGATGATCCCTCAACCTTGTATTTTTTGAAGCCCTTCTCCTTTGCTTTTATATGCATTTTTACATTGGAGTTAAGCCATCCAGGACTTTTGCTTGCTCTTTTAAATGTATTACCCATTGGGATGCATTGGCTAATGTCCTTATTTAATATGTTCTTAAAGCAAACTCATCTCTCCTCCGTGTTCTTTGTTCCTAAGTTTTTATCCAAATTCATGCCTTCTAACAAGGTTCATAGTTTAGGGAAGTTGGCTCTTTTGAAATTCAGTGTCTTTGTATTCCCCTTATGTTTCCTATTTGTGTGATTTATACTGAAGCCAATTGACCTAAGATCACTGTTTCCTAAATTACCCCGTATTTCCACATCCGTGATCAGGTCTGTATTGTTGGTAATTAGTAGATCCAATAACGCTTTATTTCTAGTTGGTGCGTCTACCATCTGAACCATGAAATTGTGCTGCAAGACATTTAGGAACTGGCTAGCCTTAGATGCATGCGTGATTCCCTCCGCCCAGTCTATGTCTGGATAATTAAAATCCCCCATTATGATAACACTTCCCATCCTTGCTGCTAATCCAACTTGTGATAGGAGATCCGTATCCTCCTCCTCCCTCAGGTTAGGGGGCCTATAGCATACTCCCAGTAATATTTTCCCCTTAGCTTCATCCCTTTGGAGATCTACCCATAAGGATTCCACCTCCTCCTTAACTCCCTTAGTTATGTCATCTCTCACATTCACTTGTACATTATTCTTGATATATAGGCATACCCTCCCACTTTTTTACCCTCTCTATCGCTGCGATAAAGGGTATAACCTTGAAGGGTTGCCAGCCAATCATGAGAGCTGTTGAACCCACAAAATACAAGTCCTCCTACGCACCCGTATTACGTTTTTGATGCGTCACGACCTATAAAAAACACACAGTACAGTAAGACCGTGGTAAAATCACAGCAAAATTGCGATATAACTGTTACAATGTCCCATGCATTTTCGGTGTCTTTATCAGAACTTCGGCTGCTCTGTTTCAGCTGCCGAAATATCTGTGTATCTCTACAATGCTCAATCAGGATCGATAAGCATCCAAAATGTTTTTATCACTTTCTAACAAAACAGTAGACTATTATCTTATTTCTCATGTATATTTTTAGCAAACACACATACACATTTCTCCGGCAGTGTTTCAACCAATCTTTCATGCATGCAGTCAATTAAAATCCACACACAATATATAAATACATACATACATATACTGTATATAAAGAAAATTCACACGCAGGATAAACACACCCCCGATTGCATATTTGTCAGTGATCTTGTCCTCCGGGATAGGTATACCCTTAGTGTGACAAGTGTCAAAACAGAGGGAGATTTCTAGGAATATTCAGCCCTGGGACTGATCCTGCAAAGGAAGGACACTTGGCCTTGATGACAATCATTTGAATGCATCTGGAAATATTTTCCAATATATACACTTGTACTTTCACATGCTGTCATCGTTAACAAACAAGGGAAAAAACTATTCTAAAGTTGGTACACGATAGCCATCTGGACTTCTGCAGTGACACATCCACATGACTGTGATGACAAGCAGTCTTGTAATATGTAATATGTATTGGTGTCATGATCTCCTTCCAGCTTGCTGCCACTTCTCTCACGCAGTATCATTTTTCTTTATTTATTTAAATGCAAAGCCTGATGACAAGATACTTTTCAATCAACTGTTCTTCTGCAGCTTTGTCATTTCAGCCATTCCCTTGAAGCTTCATGAGAAAAGAAAGCATCTCTTTACAATGATGAGCACACAGTACGCTTATAAATGAATGCAACTTGAGCGTTAAAGGCTGATTAATAATAATACAGTGAATAACTCTGGTGATAGCAGCAAATCCTATTTAATACAAGTATATCTGTAGCAGTCTAGAGGAGCCTGATATTACTTTAGAAATGTTTATATACAGAATTCAAGCATTGAGTTCTAAGCCCGGGAGCTGAAACAATTGGCTTGTGGGCTTTGGATCTTGCTTCACAGTGCTTGTAGTAGGAACACTCGTAACAGATCATTGTAAACACAATGCTTCCACACATAATGTGCGCATTTGAAGTGATGTGATGTCATGAATGATGTCGTGTCGCTTCTTCCCTTCTTTTTATGCCACGTACACATGTTCGGACTTTCCGACGAGAAATGTTTGATGTGAGCTTGGTGTCAGAAAGTCCGACCATGTGTATGCTCCATCGGACATTTGCTGTCGGAATTTCCGGTCACAAATGTTTGAGAGCAGGATCTTAAATTCTCCACCAACTTCACTTTCCGATTCAAATTCCGATCGTGTGTACACAAGTCCGTCGCACTAAAGTTCACGCATGCTCTGAATCAAGCAGAAGGAGCCGCACTGAACTTCCTTTTTCTCGGCTCGTCGTACATGTTGTAAGTCACCGCGTTGTCACGTTCGGAATTTTGGGCCAACATTTGTGTGATCGTGTGTATGCAAGACAAGTTTGAGCCAGCATCCTACAGAAAAAAATCCACAGTTTTGTTGGCAGAAAGTCTGATCGTGTGTACGCGGTATTAATATGGAGGCTTGGACAGAGCTATTGCAGCTCCCTGTAGCATCTCTCTGCAGCAATAAACCATAGCTATAATGGATACTGATTGCAGCCAGCAGTAGATCACTATTAAAAGTGATCTGTTGCTGCACAGCTGCATAGGGAGCTCTAGATCAGGTGTCCATTGACCAAATCCAGACCCCCCATGAAGAAAAAAAAGACAACTGCTTACATTAACCATTTTTTTTTTTTCCTGTGCATAACGCAATATACTGTCAAAAAGGGAATAAAGCTCTACGTTCACTTTAAGCTTTACCATACCATTATGCTACTTTACATAAAAATCACACTTATTATTATTATTATTTAATAAAGGTACTTATAAGGAGCTTACAATCTAAGGTCCCTAACTCGCATTCATACATACACATAATAGGACCAATTTAGACAGGAGCCAATCAACCTACCAGCATGTCTTTGGAGTGTGGGAGGAAATCAGAGTATCCGGAGGAAAGCCATGCAGGCACAGGGAGAACATGTAAACTCCAGGCAGGTAGTGTCGCGGTTGAGATTCGAACCGACAACCCTAGTGCTGGTAGGCAGAAGTGCACTTATTCAATATAATTTTATTTAGCAGACTTTGATAGTTATATTTTGGGTAAGAGAGGTGTAAAAATTACATAAATGTTGTGCTAGGAAAAATTACATGAAATTGTATTTTTTCCTATTTTTTTCCAAAGTTCTTTCCAAAAGAAGCAATGAAATGATTTTATACAAATCTGCTAGCAAACTAAACCCTTATCTCTTCTGGAAAAAAAAAAAATATAATATATGCTAGGGTTGGCTATAAACTCTCTGGGGAGGATAAATTATTTCATACATCATGCATTAATTTAAAGCATCCACTATCACCGAGGGTTTAGCCTTTGTAGTAAAGGCACAGGTTTTTTGATGCCATTCATTATAATGTAAAGTATACTGTATATATGTATTTGTTTATTGACAGAACTAACTCTTTCACAGCACTATACAGTCCATTTCTATGGTATTTAAAGTGATTGTAAAGTCAATTTTTTTTTTTAGAAAATAACAAACATGTTATACTTACCTGCTCTGTTTCAGTGGATTTGCACAGAGCAGGCCGGATCCTCCTCTTCTTGGGCCCCTCTTCTGTGTTCCTGGCCCTTCCCTCCTGTTGAGTGCCCCCACAGCAAGTAGCTTGCTATGGGGGCACCCGAGCCGAGCCCCCTGTGTTTATTCAGACACGGAGCTGCGGCCCAGCCCCACCCCTTCTCTCTCCTGATTGGCTAACTGACTTTGATTGACAACAGTGGGAGTCAATGGTCCCGCTGCTGTGTCTCAGCCAATCAGGAGAGAGTCCAGGATGGCCGAGACACTCGTGCACATCATTGGACAGAGACTCAGGTAAGTATTAGGGGGGCCGAGGGGGCTGCTGCACACAGAAGGCTTTTTATCTTATTGCATAGAATGGCTTTACAACCCCTTTAAGGCTCCCAATTAACTTTAAAGATTTCTTCTATGGGTCCAGGCATTACAAATAGGGGTTAATTTACTAAATCAAAAAGACTGTTCACTTTGCAAGAGAAGTTGCACTTTGCAAGGTAATTGGTCTTGAAGCTTAGTAAATGAGGTGAGGTCATCTAATCATGTGCAAGAAAAAATGCTATTTTTTGTTAGGCAAATTAGGCCAAAGTAGGCCTGTAAATTTAGGGGGCAGAGACAAAAGGACACGTTTCCTTGTATCTGTATCAGCCAAGCATTTTTCCCATCATCATTGATCTCATACAAGCCTATTTACACTACGACAGATTAGGGGCAGAGAAACAAGGGAAAAATATATGCATACTAGCAGAGGTTGTTGCTTTGGGTGCCAAATGTTGGGTGCAATCCTGACATGAATCAAGCAAAGTTGCACTAAAGAAATAAAAAGAGTCTTGCCTGGTACTACCGAGGTAGTGATGAGATGCCTGTTTCAAGCGAGAAAATTGATTGCACAGAAGTGGCAGGCCCAGACCCCCGACGGTGGAGAATTGGATTGCAACTATTAATTCCATGGTTTGGAGCGAGAGAGTGTTGTATATCAGGCAGAACAATCTCAGAAAGTTTGAGACAATGTGGGACCTTGGTTGCAGAAAATGGGATGTCCCGTATGAGCGCCTCTGACGTTTTTATTTTTCTCTTTTTTGTCTCTACCATATGGTCTCTCCCTTATATTTTCCACCTGTTAATGGTGATATTTCCCTCGTCCTTTTCTGTTATAGAGTTCGATAGTCGACATGTCGATAGGTATAGACAATGTTTGAGTAATGTATGGTAGGGGGGAGGGAGTAGGTTGGGTTGGAGGGAGGGTGTAGGGATAGAGTATAATAACAATGTTTTTTGTATTTTGAAATTACTATACGATAATTTATGACGCCGTGTATTTTTAATTTTTGCAATATGAAAAACAATAAAAAGAAAGAAAAAGAAAGTAAAAGTTAAATATTTAATAAAAAAAAAAATGGGAAACAGTTTTGTTTTATTTACATACTACCATTACCATTTGTATCGTGTTACCTGACTCTGGCCCCATGTTAGATTGCAGTATGACACAACCCCTTTTTCCCATGACTTGTTATTCTGTAATATACCTAAAACACCTTTTCAGATCAATAAAAATGTCTCTCCCCTGTTTTAGACTGCGAGAAGAATGGAAGCAAAGGCTGGAAAGCAGAATTAGCATGTTACAGTCTCTACAAGAAGAACAGAAGCGGCAACTGTATGCAAAACAACCCGAGCCCAAAGCAAACACGGCAGCCTAAAGGATATGAATAGAAGACTGATTATTTGCTACAAAACATTTTTCTTTTCTTTCAACATTGCAGATTCAGACAAGTATCTAGAAGATCCGTGTGGGTGATATACAAATATGATGGGGTCAAATAGCCGCACGCATGCAATAAGCCTTAAGTATAGCTAATGTGTTTGGCTTTTTTTTTTTTTATATATTATGGCTGATACTATCAGTATTAATCTGATTTTTCATGCAGCAACCTGCTCCAAACACAAAAGACCTTATTTACAGTACTGAATAAATTATAAACTTGTGCTTCTTCAACATGCATATTTATAAGGTGTGCTATGTCCTTTTGTCATTTACAACCAAATTAAGCAAATTGTAAGCGTGTTGATAAGGATATTTCAAGCCATGAATTACTTTTTGCTTCAAGAATCCAATAACAGGAAATGAACAGTGACGCCTTGGGTAGGGTGCCAGTGCGGCCCCATTGTTTTACTTCTGTATTGCAGGCGCCTCTGGCACAGAAGAGCGACTTACTGTATGAAAGTTACAAGCAACCAAATGAATATATTAATGTGAAACTTGGAAAGATTAAAGCTGTATCCCTTGTGTATTTTACATTTGTTAGTAATAAGAATACAAGTGTTGGGTCTTTTTCTATAAACTGCTTAGAATTTTTTTGACAGCTGTTTACCTTATTTTGGGATACCAAGGTTAAATCTTTATTAAAACTGAGCTCCAGGCTGATATAAAATACACAGATTGTAAAAACACAAATAATGCAGCTCTGTTTTTTTGATACATCATTACATTTATTTTTTAGGAGCCAGTCAGCTATGCTTACAGCTCTAACAAGCTAGCAAAGATCATGCAGATAGGGGGAGAGAGAGAAGTTACAGAGTGATGAGAGGGATGAGTTCATCCCTCTTCTACTTTTCTTTTCACTGTCCAGTAACAGACTGGGGGAGGCAGAAGACCAGTATTTGATAAATAAAAAAGCACTCTCCCCTTTCCCTTGCAAGGCAAAATCACAGGGGAATATTTACTAAAACTGGTGAACCCAGAATCTGGTGCAGCTGTGCATGGTAGTCAATCAGCTTCTTAC
Organism: Lithobates sylvaticus; assembly: GCA_028564925.1. Classification (NCBI taxonomy): domain Eukaryota; kingdom Metazoa; phylum Chordata; class Amphibia; order Anura; family Ranidae; genus Lithobates; species Lithobates sylvaticus. The sequence goes on from CM053026.1 coordinate 286,676,047, forward strand.
TTCAGCTTGTTCAATTAAAGTGGTTGTAAACCCTTACAAACCACTTGGACCTACATGTAAGCCTAGATTAAGTCTTACCTGTAGGTCAAAGAAATATCTCCTAAACCTACACGGTTTAGGAGATATTTGCCAAAAGACAGGCACCGCTGTCTACGGCGCATGCGCCGTAGACAGCGGCGCACAGGCGCACTGAGTGAGCCGCTCTCAACGGCGATATGCCCCGAGTGGCGGCTCCCATGCGCATGCGCGGGAGTGACGTCATTGCGGCACCGTTGAATGACAGTGCCGGAGCCGCGAGACCCACCAAGAAGATGGAGGCTCCATACTCAAGGGGACAGCGGTGACATCGCTGACTCCTGTGTCAGGTAAGTGACACATAATGGACTACTATGCGATGCATAGTAGTCCATTATGCCTTACCTTTGCAGGGAAACAAAGAGGAAGTAAACCCATTAGGGTTTACTTCCTCTTTAAGCTTTGGCAATAAAACCTGGAAGCTGATTGTTTCTATGCAGAATTGCACCAGATTTTGCACTTTCCAGATTTAGTAAATAACCCCCACAGTGTCTCTGCAAAGGCCATCTTATAGTTACCTGGCCTTTGATCACTTGCTGCTCCCTCCCCCATCATAACCAATGCCATTGCGGAGAACTGCCATTATTGGGTCTTGTGACAGTGCTTGGGCCTAAGGATTGGCTGCTATGGCCAAGTATTATCACCAGAGAACATGTTGCATGTGCCCCTATCCAGAAGTGGCGGGAGGTGTCATCATCTGCGACGGAGGAAGGAGTAGCAAAGCAATGCGCCAATGAAGAGATGCTGTCACTTTGCAATGCATGGTAAAATCAGGTCTCGCTCCTGCCAGACAGAGCTATGCTGTGTGGCAAAGCTGTGTAACCCTTAGGGCTGGATGGGCAGAAATACAAATTCTTTAACACACCAAAAAAAGCTCAGATTAATGCATTTTATTTGTTTAGTTAGCTGTTTGCCTGGTGTTCAGCTTTAATTTAGGCTTTTTATTTTACACTTTATGCAATCACGTGAACTTGCCTGTCTACAGCACTTTATAATATTAAAGGAAACAATTAGTAGTAATTCACATTTAACTAGCCTGGGTTAGTTATGTTGAAGACCTTTCAATGTTTACCCAAGTGGCTTTGCATTAGGGTGACTGAGTGACCTAGGGAATATATATTAAATGCTGGGGTATGTTCCAGGTACACATTCTAGTGAAGAAATCACTCAGGCGAATGGTGAAACATCTTCAGCATTACTAAATAAGTCTAGTTGAATGTGGCTTATTACTAACTAAACCATGACCATCTCAGAAATACAGATTACAGATTAGAGAGTAAAATCAGTACTCCTGGTCTGCATATTTGTTCCAGGTTTAGGCCATCTGATCAACATAGCAGCCAACCAACTAGCAATTTTAGAATGGGATGTTAGTAGTGGCAGCTTCTATATTCTTTCAGTACATGCTACCTTTAAGAACCAGACCATGCTAAACTGAAGAATGTCATTTGTGTAATTAAACCTCTGTAAAAAAAATTGGGCCCCAGGAGCTTTTAGCACATTATGGCAGAATTACCTGCCGCTGTCATCACTACCATCTGTCACAGATGTCACCATCTTCTCCCAGTCTTCCTTCTGGGTTTCAACTCTTCGGCTGCTTGGTTGGCCAGTCTGCAATGGTGCCACGAATATATGCACAGGAGTCACATCATTGGGTGTGTTGTAAATGCATGCTGAGCTATGCATGCACTGCCCAGTGTAAACAAACCCTGAAAGGCAGGGAGAAGAGATTATGACAGATAAGACCAATAGGCTCCCTTCAGTTATAAAAATCTTACCTGTCAGCGTTTTATTTTTTTAAGTTTGATTCCACTTTAACTCCTTTCCCAGTGTAAAATACTGTATTCTGACACAGGCAGTTCCTAATGAGCCCTGACATTAGCTAACGACGTGATATTCAGAGATAGCACACTATAAAAATAGCCCATCTAATATATCCACGAGTAGTTCTCTGTGTTATTTTACCACAGTAATATACTCCAATTGCATGATATGTAAGTAGCCTATATAAAAAAAAAAAAAAACTGCTTTTATTGTGTTTGTTTTTTTTTTTTTTTAACCCTGTTGCTTACCACCAGGGATATTCAAAATTGTAAGGGCTAGCACAGCATTGAGATGCAACACCTTTCGCTTTGTAGTGTTGTTGCATCACTTTACTTGTTGCTGCCGTTAGCAGTTTTAGGCACCAGGGAAGCCTATGGAGTCCCAGCATGGACTGGAATGTCAATGATTTTAAAGCAGGGAGGGGTTGCAGGGGGAAAGAGGCAGAGCTGTCTATAAAGAACTGGGCACAGCCTGGCAGCTATTTTCTGGCATTGTATGTTAGAGATAGGGTAACATCTGTTAGGGAGGGACAGTGCAAGAGGAGAACCAGAGAAAGAGAGGAGTGAAAGTCCAGAGACTGTGGGAGTTGCAGGAGACATTGCTATTATATCTGCAAAAAGCAAGCTGCTGAAAATTGAATGGTAAGGCACACCCGAGTGACTGGCTATTTCTCAGATGTCTATTAGTGAATGGCTGAATTTTTATGGTACAGACAGAAGTACAAGTGTTGTTTATCTGAAAGTGATTCAGAAAGTGCCATCCTGGATGTTACTGGAGTGGTTGTGTATCTGAAGGTATAACACCAAAGTGTAATTACAGAAAGTGTCATATATATTTACCTGCTTGTTGTGTCCTGAATAATGTATCCTATGCTAAACAGACTGTGATTGGATGTGAGTTTTTACCAAGGTTTCTTTCCTGTTGGAAGCTGTTCCTAAATATATTGCAATAAAAGAAGTGATTTAAAGTGATTGTAAGGGTTCGTTTTTTTTTTTTTTTAAATAACAAACATTTCATACTTACCTCCAGTGTGCAGCTCATTTTGCACAGAGTGGCCCGAACCTGGTCTTCTGGGGTCCCCCGTGGCTCCGGTGGCTCTCACGGCTCCTCCCCCCATCAGATAACCCCCTAGGAGAAGCGCTCTCCCGAGGGGGTCCATAGCCGCCGAATGTATGACTCGGCCCCGCCCCCTGACACTCGCATCATTGGATTTGATTGACAGCAGCAGGAGCCAATGGCTGCGCTGCTTTCAATCTATCCAATCAAGAGCTAAGAACCCCCTGCAGAGAGACAGCGCGTCCCCGCCGGGTCAAGTTTCAGGACTCAGGTAAGTAAAATGGGGGGACTGGTCACTGACATGTTTTTTTTTACCTTAATGTATAGGATGCATTAAGGTGAAAAAAGACGAAGGTTTACAATGCCTTTGAATGGAACGCCATGCAAAATACAACATTTCCTTAAATAAAGATGAACCTTTCCTTACATACTTTTCAATGTGTTGTTTTTTTATTTTTCCTTTCTAAGTATTTACCTGTTGTTCTTGCCAGTAGTGCTGCTGTGACCTGATTTCCTGCATTGGGCCGACAATGCTACAATACTGCTACTAAATTTGCAGCATTGTGAACTCTCTGCTCTCCTTCTCTGCAGACAGCTAGGCAGAGACATCATCACTTTGCCACAATCACCAATATAGAAGCGAATATGTATTGTTTCTCTGTTCCCAGTTAGCTTCATCCAACGTAGAGAAGTGACATGACAGCATCAATAGACCAGCCCACTGCCCCACTAGGAAGAAGACTGTGTAAGGTATTGGCGGTCAAGTGACAATGCAATGATTTAAAAGCATTTTTAAAAATAATCTTTGCTGTAATCTAAAAAGAAGGATACTCTTTAACCACTTGCTTACTGGGAACACATACCCCCTTCCTGCCCAGGCCAATTTTCAACTTTCAGCGCTGTCACTCTTAAAATGACAGTTGCGCAGTCATGAAACACATAATTTTTTTCACACAAATAGAGCTTTCTTTTGGTGGTATTTAAATAAACCTTATAATCCAAATATTCAGTATACTGGAATGTATAAAGTGCCTCAGTGCTAATAAATAAATAGTTATCGTGCAAACTCCACAAAATTCATACACTATAGGATCAAAACATTCATGTATCAAATATTGTGATCTAAATAATTGCGAAAATAATTAAAGTGATCCGGTGAACAAAAGTGCTAAGTGCAAACACACTGGATGTCAAAATTTTATATAAATATCATTAAATAATAAAGTCCAATTGTCAATCCCCCTGAGGAAGATACGATTTATCCCTGTATCGACAGGCGTTGGGGAGGGGACAGGACGGTGCAGGAGACAGCTGATCTGTCTCAGAACAGACAGACATACTATTTTTAGCGTTTTTTGGCTTTCTATAGAGTGGTGTAGTGAAGCACGCAGCAAATGTGAGTACCCTGTCAGAGGTGTTATGGCTGACTAATAAAAGTATATAATTAACAAAAAGCTGTGAGAAATAGGAAAAAGGGAAGAGCCACGTCCATATATATCAAGGGGAACAAAGGGGGAAGATACCAAATAGGTACCAACAGGTCGGACTTTTAAGGCATGGAAACAAATGAGAAGATAGCGAAAAAATATTATTTATTATTGAAAAAATACAAGATGTCATAAAAGTGTTCAAAATAGATAAAAATCATATATAATGATACATTTTGTACATTGAGCTGACAGCTGATCATACGGTAAAGGGCTGGGATCAGGATTGGCCCTTTATTCTGATCTGCGATCAGCCAGGTCCCAAGGACTCAGTGATCACAGAGCAAAAGCTCGGGAGGACGTCCATGTATGCCCTCCCAGCAATTTAAGCCACGCTGTAGCCGTCTTTCAGCTATAGCGCGGGTTTCAAGTGGTTAAGGTATATTGGTTGTGGCAGATCTGCCTTCTGCTTTAAATCTGATTGCCATTTATTTGCCACACAGTGCTTACATGTTGTCCCATCTAACATTGTGTCAATTTAGTGTACAAACAAAAACAAACAAAGATTTATCAGCACACTTACCAGCTAGCCTGAAAACAACAAAATTGACCCTTTATAACAATTCAAGTTAAAAACAGAGGGTTTTGTTTGCATACATTTGCAAATATACAGTATGTATATGCCACAGTACCTATGAAAGGCAGCGCATTTCACACTGTGACTGAATAGTAAAAGACCAATCAGCACACTGATGAGCCCATCTCTATTAGCATGCTACCTGCACCTGCAATTGTAACACAGTGGGCTTATGTTGCTTCTCCCTTACCGAGTCTGCTCTCTGCTGTACAGGAATGCAAGAGGCTGATATGAAGTCAAATTGGACCAGTGCACAAAGCAAGGTCCATAGAGACATGGATGAACGAGTTTGGGGTGGAGGAACTTGACTGGCCTATGCTCAACCTGAACTCAACCCGATAGAACACCTTTGACATGAATTTGAGCTCAGACTTCAAGCCAGGCCTTCTCGTCAACATCAGTGCCTGACCTCACAAATCAGCTTCTGGAAGAATGCTTAAACATTCCCATAGACACACTTCTATACCTTGTGGGCAGCCTTCCCAGAAGAATTGAAGCTGTTATAGCTGCAAAGGGTGGGCCAACTCAATATTAAACCCTATGGACTAAGACTGGGATTGCTTTAAAGTTCATGTGTGTGTAAAGGCATGTGTCCCAATACTTGTGGTAATATAGTGTATATAAACAGTATCTCACAAAAGTGAATACACCCCTCACATTTTTGTAAATATTTTATTATATCTTTACATGTGACACTGAAGAAATTACACTTTTCTACAATGTAATGTAGTGAGTGTACAGCTTGTATAACAGTGTGAATTTGCTGTCCCCTCAAAATAACTCAACCCACAGCCACTAATGTCTAAAACGCTGGCAACAAAAGTGAGTTCATGCTTAAGTCAAAATGTCCAAATTGGGCCCAAAGTGTTAATATTTTGTGTGGCCACCATTATTTTCCAACACTGCCTTAACCCTCTTGGGCATGGAGTTCACCAGAGCTTCACAGGTTGCCACTGGAGTCCTCTTCCACACCTCCATGACAATATCACGGAGCTGGTGGATGTTAGAGACCTTGCACTCCTCCACCTTCCATTTGAGGATGCCCCACAGATGCTCAATAGGGTTTAGGTCTGAAGACATGCTTGGCCAGTCCATTACCTTTACCCTCAGCTACTTTAGCAAGGCAGTGGTTGTCTTGGAGGTGTGTTTGGGGTCGTTATCATGTTGGAATACTGCCCTGCGGCCCAGTCTTCGAAGGGAGGGGATCATGCTCTGCTTCAGTATGTCACAGTACATGTTGGCATTCATGGTTCCCTCAATGAACTGTATCTCCCCAGTGCCGGCAGCACTCATGCAGCCCCAGACCATGACGCTCCCACCACCATGCTTGACTATAGGCAAGACACACTTGTCTTTGTACTCCTCACCTGGTTGCTGCCACACACGCTTGACACCATCTGAACCAAATAACTTTATCCTGGTCTCATCAGATCATAGGACATGGTTCCAGTAATCCATGTCCTTAGTCTACATGTCTTCAGCAAACTGTTTGCATCATCTTTAGAAGAGGCTTCTTTCTGGGATGACAGCCATGCAGAAAAATTTGAAACAGTGTGCGGCATATGGTCTGAGCACTGACAGACTTGCCCCCCCACCCCTTCAACCTCTGCAGCAATGATGGCAGCACTCATACAGCCATGGTCAACCATGGCAAGGCCTGTTCTGAATAGAACCTGTCCTGTTAAACTGCTGTATAGTCTTAGCCACTGTGCTGCAGCTCAGTTTCAGGGTCTTGGCAAACTTCTTATAGCCTAGGCCATCTTTATGTAGAGCAATAATTATTTTTTTTCAGATCCTCAGACAGTTCTTTGCCATGAGGTGCAATGTTGAACTTCCAGTGACCAGTATGAGAGAGTGAGAGCGATAACACCAAATGTGACACACATGCTCCCCATTCACACCTGAGACCTTGTAACACTAATGAGTCATATGACACCATGGAGAGAAAATGGCTAATTGGGCCCAATTTGGACATTTTCACTTAGGAGTGTACCCACTTTTGTTGCCAGCAGTTTAGACATTAATGGCTGTGGGTTGAGTTATTTTGAGGGGACATGAAAAGATATAATAAAATATTTACAAAAATGTCAGGGGTGTACTCACTTTTGTGAGATACTGTATATATATACACACACACACACACACACAGTGGGGAAAACAATTATTTGATCCCCTGCTAATTTTGTAAGTTTACCCACTTACAAACAAATGAAGGGTCTATAATTTTTTTATAATTGGTGTATTTTTTTTTTTTTTTGCCACGTCAGCTCAAACATTTCACATAGGACCTGAATCAACTTTTACTGTTCATCTCTGTCCTAATCGGTCGTCACATCATTGTGGCATTACTTGCTTTAACTTTGTAAAAAAAAACACAATAACACAAAAAGAAGGGAAAGAAAAACTACCCTTCCCCCTGATCATTCCCTTATCTTTTTCTCTTTTTCTTTTCCCTTTTCTCTTCTTTTCCCTTTCTGTTTTCACCCCTACCACCCCACCCTCCCTTCCTCCGCATCACCCCGACGCCTCGCCATAGTGCATCTGATTATCTATGCATATGCCTCCCACAGGATCTAAAACTGAGTCCTAACTGCTTCGGCATAGCTCCAGGTTTTTTTAAACTTAAGCCAGCCTTCCCATTTTTTTTTTTTCCAAAACCCCCTTTCTTTCCTCAGCCCTGACTCTAAGGGACTCCATCTGACGAATGTCTTCCACCCGATCTATCCATTCCCATATTAGTGGGCTCTCAAAGTTGCCCCAGTTCCTAGCTATCGATCGCTTGGCGGCATTAAGAAGATGAGGTACCAGTGTCCTCTCGTATTGTTTTATCTCCTCTCTGGTACCGTGCAGCAGAATAACCCAGGGATCGTTGTCCAGTTCACTACCTGTAATTTCCTTCACGTACCTTAATATATTTAACCAATAGGTCTTAATTTTTCTACATTCCCACCAAAGGTGGGCCATGGTCCCTTTGTCATTACAGCCTCTCCAACATTCGGCCGAGGCCCCTGTTTGGAACATACTGAGCTTAGCGGGGGTAATGTACCACCGTGACGCAACTTTGTAGTTCAGTTCAGCTGATCTGATGTCAATTGCAGACCTGTGGGTTAATTTCAATATTTTACCTATCGTGAGTGCATCTACTTTTGTGCCCAATTCCCTCTCCCAGTTTTGGATGAATGGCGGTATCCCCAAATCGTCCCCATCTATTAATAATTTATATATTTTAGAAATCATTTTTTTTCCCTTTACTGCAGTAAATACCCGCTCCAGTTGGGTCAAATTGTCCCCTGTCCTAATCGGTTGGGGAAGGCTGCTTACAAAGTGGCACAGCTGCAGATATCGCCACTCATCCATCTTAAACAAATCTCCTTTATTACGTAATTCAGTGAGTGAAAGTATCTTTCCTTTATGCATTATGTCTTTCAATCGTGTTCCCTCTTTTTTGACCCATCCCCCTCCCACTTTTACCCTCCCTGGCTGGAAATATTCATTGTTTTTAAGTGCTATTAGTGGAGAGTTGAACTCTCCGTTTAAGTGCTTATAAACCCTATCCCAAATTCGTAATGTGTTAGTGGTTATAACATGCGTGTTCTCGTCCAGGGACCTGTGAAGTGTTGGGTTCCATATAAGACTACCCAATTGCAAGTGACTTAGTGATTTTTCTAGTTTTACCCATCTTTTATCACTGTGATCCAATCCCCACACTGGAATTCTAGACAGTACCGCTGCATAGTAGTAGTTTTCTATGTCGGGGACCGCTAAACCACCCTTTTTTTTTTTTCTTGTTTTAAGGTACGGAGTGCAATACGGTGCTTCCTGTGTCTCCAAATGAAATTCATGATTAAGGATTTTAACTTTCTTAGATAAATCACCGATAATGGAATTGGGAGCATCTGAAATTTGTAAGTGATCATTTTTACTGAGTTAATTCTCCCCAACCACGAAATGGGTCTGCTATTAAACTCTTTACATTTTTTAGCAATATCATCTAACAGAGGGAGATAGTTAGATTTATACATTTCCTTCAGGGACCTAGAGAGAGTTATTCCCAGATACTTGATTCGTTTCTTCCAGGGGAACTCGAATCTCCCCTGCAGGCACTGCTGATCCTTACGGGGTACGTTAACATTCAAGACGAACGTCTTTGAAGTATTAACTTTAAAGTTAGAGATCTCCCCATATTGTTTCATGATTTTCATCAGAAGGGGCAATGAGGTCTGTGGATTTCCTAGGAAGAACAAAATGTCATCGGCAAATGCAGCCAGTTTATGTTCCTCGTCATCTGCTCTTACCCCAATGATTCCTGGGTGTCCCCTTATTGTAGACAGGAGGGGTTCCAAGGTCAATAAAAATAGGAGGGGGGACAGCGGGCATCCCTGCCTAGTACCATTTTTCATAAAAAACGGCGAGGAGGTCAGTCCGTTTATTTTTATCCTAGCTGTTGGGTGGGCGTACAACACCCCTATTTTTTGGATGATCTTGGGACCGAACCCCATATGGGTTAGAGTTTGAAACATGAGTCCCCAGTCTACCCTGTCGAACGCTTTCTCCGCGTCGATCGACAGGAGTAGACCTGGGGACCCAGCCCTCTTGATTTTATGGATTACCAGCAGCGCGCGGACTCCGTTATCCCGTCCCTCTCTACCGGGGACAAACCCCACCTGGTCGGGATGGACCAGTGTGCTCAAGTGGCCCCTGACCCTCTCCGCCAAAACCTTCGCATATAGTTTAGTATCGGCGTTCAGGAGCGAGATTGGCCTATAACTCGAGCACACTGCTCCATCCTTCCCTTCCACCATAATTGGTGTATTTTAAATGATAGAGACAGAATATCAACCAAAAATCCAGGGAAAACACATGATACAAATGTTATAAATTGAGTTGCAGTTCAGTGAGTAAAATAAGTATTTGATCCCCAAGCAAAACATGACTTAGTACTTGGTGGAGAAACCCTTGTTGGCAAGCACAGAGGTAAGACATTTCTTGTAGTTGGTTACCAGGTTTGCACACATCTCAGGAGGGATTTTGGTCCTCTCTTCTTAACAAATCTTCTCTAAACCCTTAAGGTTTCTTGGCTGTCGCTTGGCAACTCGAAGATTCAGCTCCCTCCATACATTTTCTATAGGATTAAGGTCTGGAGACTGGCTAGGCTTCTTCTTGAGCCACTTTTTTTTTGCCTTGGCGGTATGTTTTGGGTCATTGTCATGCTGGAAGACCCATCCATGACCCATCTTTAGTGTTCTGGCTGAGGGTAGAAGGTTCTCATCCAAGGTTTTACAATACATGGCCCCATCCATTGGTCCCTCAATGTAGCAAAGGCTGCCTGTACCTTTGGCAGAGAAACAGCCCCAAAGCATAATGTTTCCACCTCTGTGCTTGACTGTAGGGATGGTGTTCTTAGGGTCATAAGCAGTATTTTTTTTTCCTCCAAACATGGCAGGTCAAGTTAATGCCAAAGACCTCAATTCTGACCACAGAACCTTATCTGAATCATTTAGATGTTCATTAGCAAACTTCAGATGGGCCTGTGTGTGTGCCTTCTTGAGGAGGGGGACCTTGCGGGCACTGAATGATTTTAATCCATGCGTATTGTGTCACCGATGGTTTGTTTGGTGACTGTGGTCCCAACCGCCTTCAGATCATTCACAAGCTCCTCTTGTATAGTTCTGGGCTGATCCCTAACTTTTCTTATGATCATCCTTACCCCATAAGGGCCAAACCTTGCATGAATCTCCTCCAGACCAAGGGTGATTGATGGTTATTTTGATTTCTTCCATCTGTGAATAATCACTCCAGCAGTTAGCCACTGTGCTGCCCAATATTTATTTCTAACACCCTTTTCCATAAATTGTTTATTTGCACCACTTTTACCTTTTCATTATTAAACCATATTTTGAAAAGTGTTAAAATTGTCTCTAAGGCTTTTAATGCAAAACTAAAATAATCCCTGTTTCTTGAAGAGTGCTACTGTATATGATACATTTCTGAATATACTGGCCTGTGTTGACAGTGTGTATTACAGGCGGTTATTCAAAAATAATAGTTGTTTTTGCTAAGATTGTAAGTTTCCTCCTTCTCGTTAAAAAGGGTGGTGGTGGCAGTTTAAAGAGTTAATTGCTTAATTAACGTAACCCATTGAGAATTTCTCTCAGGCTGCTGGCACCTAGGTTGTGGTCCCGCAGGCTGGAAAATCTTTGTGCAGTTAAGAGTGGCATTGTTACTTAAGTAACATAGCTGTGTGAGATTGGCCAGTCCTTTGTCACAGGTTGATGAGAAGGGCAGGGGTCTGACATCCGCGTTCGTCACATATTGGTGACAAACTTACTAAAGTAAGTACAGTAGATTTTCTACACAATTAGGGCTCTATCACACATATGCCAGTGTCTACCACCCTCTAAAAATGTATCTGCAGTGGATAGAGGAGAGGCTTTCAAGTAGGTTTGCCACCTCATCTCTTTAAAACCGAACATATATTACCTACACAGGTTCTGTGGCTGATTAAGGTAGTAATTAAACTCACTTAGTGCCTTAGCTGCATTAAATTATCTTCAGAACCTGTGTAATTCATATGTGTTCGGGTTTAAAGGGATGAGGTGGCAACCCTGGTTCCAAGTGTCCAGGAGGAGATCCTGTCACCTTCTGAATGGCTGTTTTTTGGATAATGAGGGTAAAATCCCAAGGGGGATTTTGTATTGAAATACAATGCCGCGGGGCGCATGCGCGGATGCCTGAGCGGGAGGATGTCTTAGCTTAGAGCTCCGCTCCGTGGGAGGACAGAACCGGAGGACTACGGGTCCCAGCGGCTCCGCTAACGGCACAAAACATTTCCACAAGCTCCACCTAGACCACAGGTGAATAAACAATGGTTCTGAGGGGCACTAAACCAAAAAGTAAAGCGTCCCTTACTAAAACAGCTCCGGCCAGGCAGGTGCTGAAGATGGCGGCGGCAGTCTCCTCACAGGCTACAGCACAGAGATGTAAAACAGCTCCCTCACAGGCTACAGAAGAAACGACAGGCTCAGGCTCAGACTCAGATGCTGAGGTAATTCAGCTAGAAACGAATGCAGATATGTTTAAAAAATTTGAAACCATGTTACACAAAGCCTTAAAGAAAACTTCTGACAGAATTACTGACAAACTGACTAAAGAGATTAGGGAGCTGGGCCAAAGAACTGCTGAGTTAGAAATCAGAGTGGATGACCTGGATAGCCTTACATCACAAAATACCTCAGAGCTTGAAAATTTAAAGGAGGAAAATCTTTTTTTACAGTCACGTTTAGAAGAGCAGGAAAATAGGGACAGACGGTCGAACCTGAGAATTAGAGGAATTCCTGAGACAGTCCTTGATCTACCAGCCACCATAACAGCCCTATTTCAAGAATTACAGCCAGGCATACCCTTGGAAAGACTAGAACTTGATAGAGTTCACAGAGCTTTAGCCCCTCGCAAAGCAAATGGCCCACCCAGAGACATTATTGCTAAATTTCACTATTACAGAACCAAAGAGCAATTATTGGCGACTGCTAGGGACAAAGTCTCCCTGCAATTCCAGGGTCATTCATACCAGCTTTTTGCCGATATATCTCCTCTTACAGTCGCTAAACGGCGTGCACTGAAGCCCCAGTTACAAATCCTACAACAGCATCAAATTGCATACCAATGGGGATTCCCTTTTTCCCTAAGATTTACATTTCTGGAAACCAAATACACCTGTAGATCTCCTGAAGATTTGCAATCTGCCTTGGTCAAAATGGGCATCGCTGCCAAATCCACTCTAAATATTCATCCCCATAGACGTTCGGCCTCAAGATTACCTCAGCAAAAAGACATGACAACCTCTGCAGGAGCCTCTTCCTCTTCTCGACACCACTTAAACAAGAGAGGACGTTTTGAAAATCAAACCCTCTCTAATGAGGACTCTATGGACTGATGTACTAATTTAATCCGTCCTGCTTCTACTTGCCCCCAGCTTTAATTGCTGGTTGAGAAGTTAAAAATCTCTAATATCTACACAAAACTTTCTAACTTTCATTCGGAAATTTTTTGCCAAAACTTGACCTTTCTTTCTACAAACTTTTTTTTCTCTCAAAATTCTTTTTCAAATGTATTTACTAAGTCCTTGCGTATCAGTAGCAACTCAAGGCTTTTTTTTATTTTTTTTTATTTTTTAATCCCAATTCTCTTATTTCACTTATATTAGTAATTATACTAATAGAACAAAGAACCGCTTCTATGTATTATTATTATTTTTTCTCTTATTTTTTATCTAGGTCCTTCAACAAAGCGGACTTTCAGTTAATATATATTTTCTTTATATAATCCCGTGGTCCTTCGGTGATGCTCCTCCCTCAGGAACTTCTTGCTGCCCCCTGTAACATCCTCAGACACCCGCTAGGATTATGCGGGTCTCTGACGATGGTTCTGGAACCTCACGGAGCATACATAATATGCACCGTAGACGTTCCTACACCCTAAGTTGTTATCTTTACTTAACATTAATGTGCTATTATAATAGGGTTGATCGATTTTGCTCTTCTTATTTTACTCTCTTCCTTCCTGCACCCTTTACTTCTCTCTCTCCCCAGGTGATGATCTCGTACTTGGAAGTAAGTTATATCTTTATCTATATAGTATCTAATACTGCATAGACATGGCCCCTGTAAATGTTTTGTCTTTAAATGTACAAGGGTTTAATATCCCCCACAAACGTTCAAAAGCTATGCGCACTTTTCATGCAAAAAAAGCACATATTATATGTTTGCAGGAAACTCATTTTATAGAAAAGGCTCATCCGAAATTTCTATCTTCTAATTATCTGCAGTATTATGTTTCCTCAGCTTCTGTTAAACAAAGGGGTACTCTTATAAGTTTTCACCGTAGCACCCCATTTACTCTAGTGTCGCAACTGAATGATCCAGAAGGTAGATACATTTTGGTTACTGGTTATCTTGCTGACGCCCCCATTACAGTTGTCTCCTACTATGCCCCTAACAAGCGACCATTAGCTTTTATGTCTCACCTTTTTCAAACTATTGATACCCATAAATTTGGCACATTAGTCATTTGTGGAGACTCCAATGCTACCGTATTCCCCTTCCTAGACAAATCCCCGATTACACCTAATACGAATTCTGCCAAGATGACCCTACAACCCCTGCTTTCAACACACAAATTAGTAGACACATGGAGAGAACTAAATCCTACCAATAGGCGCTATACACATTACTCGTACCCACATAAATCTTTCTCTCGCATTGATCATATCTTTGTTCCATCTAGTATTTTACCAGAAATACTCTCATCCAAAATCGTCCCATTACCATGGTCTGATCATTGTGCTGTTTTTACCACCCTTGCCTCAACTATACCCAGATCCCATGATACCAATTGGAATATTAACGACACCTTGCTAACCCATCCATCTCACAAACAGTCAATAGAGCAAATGTTATCTGATTACATCTCCTCTAATGATACAGACAATGTTTCTTCCTTAACGTTGTGGGAAGCACACAAAACTGTGATTCGAGGAAGCTTGATTCGTCTATCATCCTCACTCAAAAGGGAACCCAAACTTATGTTTGCAAAACTGGAAACTGCCTTCAACACATGCCACTCAACCTTCCAAACTTCACCGACTACTGCCAATCACACGAAACTTGAGAAAGCACGCCTTGACCTTGACCTTTTTTTAACTGACTCTGCAGACAAACTAATGCGTAAACGCCAACATATCCAATATCTCAAAGCCAACAAGCCCGACACTCCTATGGCCCGCTGCTTGAAAACGATACAAAAAGTACAATCCTCCTTTAGGCTTAAGATTTCAAGAGACGGATACACTAGTAACCCAGTTAAAATACTGGAATTATTTCACTCCAAATTAACTAAAATATACTCTTCTAACCAAGAGTTTGATACTTCGAAAGCCGATAGCATGTTCTCTACTATAGACCTTCCTACCCTAGATCAACTACAACACGATAACCTTGAACGACCTATAACTACCTCCGAAGTCCTACATGCAATAAAACACTTGAAACTTAATAAAAGACCAGGCCCAGATGGATTTTCAGCTTTATATTATAAGCAGTTTTCACATTTATTAGCACCTATTTTGACCAGAGCCTTCAATTCCTTACTTGAAAACCAATCTTTCCGTACAGAAACACTTACTTCTATTATAGTGATGATTCCCAAGCCACACTCAGACACTACTTCCTGGACAAATTATCGTCCTATATCTTTACTCAACCTTGACATAAAAATACTGGCTAAAATATTAGCCACCCGTCTCAACAATGTCATTGGTCAATTAATACACCGCGATCAAACCGGCTTTATGCCAAAAAGACAGGCAGGTGACAACATCAGACGTGCTCTACTGCTCATAAACGCAGCTAAATCTAGACGCATTCCTTCATGCCTAGTATCTCTTGATATTAGGAAAGCGTTTGATTCTGTCACCTGGCCTTATATGCAGTATACACTACAGAAATGGGGATTTGGGAATCATTTCTTACAATGGATCTCCTCGTTATATAATAGCCCAAAAGCATACATTAAATATGCTGGCTATAAATCCGCTATGTTGAACATCTGTAGAGGTACGAGACAGGGATGTCCCTTATCTCCCTTACTTTTCGCTCTCCTCATCGAACCATTAGCACAAATAATTAGGACAAATATAAATATCAAGGGTATTGAATTAGGTGGTTATCAACATAAAATATGTCTCTTTGCTGACGATATTCTCATATTCTTATCCCAATCACTTATATCTGCCCCAAATTTATTGAACATACTAGATAAATTCGCTGCGGTCTCTGGACTTAAAGTTAACCCCACCAAATCGAATGTGCTTAATATCTCTCTAGAACAAGCTGAGCTCCTGCATCTCCAATCTACTTTACCGTTTCACTGGGTATCTAATCAATTACCCTACCTAGGAGTTCAACTCACAAATTCACTCAAAGAACTATTCAGAGTTAACTATCTCCCATTATTAAAACAGGTTACTAACTATATGAAACTATGGTCTTCTCTCCCCTTGTCTTGGTTGGGTAGGATTAATGCAATAAAAATGTCAATTTTACCAAAATTTCTTTATTTATTTAGGGTTTTACCTATCCCAATACCAGCCTATTTCTTTAGAATACTACAACGTAGGGTCTTGGCCTTTATCTGGGGTAAAACCAAACCACGGATTCCATTAACCACATTATATCTTAGCAAATTGAAGGGAGGGCTAGGCTTACCAAACTTTGCTTCCTATTATTCTGCTGCACAACTCTCAATTCTTACGAAATACCACTCTGTAGAAGAATCACCCCTTTGGATGTTAATTGAGTCTGTAGAATGCGATCCTATTTCTATTGCTAATCTCGTATGGATTCATCCCAAAGATAGGACACATATTGCTAACCCCATCACGAAACACTCCTTATCTATATGGGATAAATTTGGTAAACCTTCCAACCTCCAATCCCCACATAATCCTCTTCTCTCTTTCCTCGGGAACCCAGCCTTCTATCCAGCTTGGCGTTATCCGAAATCATTCTCTGTTTGATCCACCTTAAAATTATCACGATTATACCAGTTATGTAATAACTCCAACATTCTGGAATTCCCAATATTATGTGACACGTACGGACTCCCAAGATCTGAAACCTTTAGATACTTGCAAGTTAAAAATTTCTACACCCGCTTCTAAATTCTGGTACACCACTTAATCAAATGTCTCAATTTGAGCGTATATGCAAAAGCGACCCACATGTTAGAGGTGTTATTTCATTAATATATCAACAGCTTACTACTCTTCCCAAAGATATATTACCCTCTTATGCAGAGAAATGGGCATTAGATATGAACCGGGTTTTTGACATTAATGACTGGTCTAATGTATGGAATGCAACTAAAAGCTCTTCCCCGAATTGTTATGCTCTTGAAACTAACTTTAAAGTCTTAGCAAGATAGTACCTGCTAGAATTGCCAAGTTTTCCCCGACATATCCTATTAATTGTTTCAGAGGTTGCACTTCCCAAGGTACCCATTTCCATATTTGGTGGCAATGCCCGGTGGTTCAAGAATTCTGGTCAAATATTTTCGCTATGGCTTCCAAAGCTCTAGAACGCTCTATACCTCCGGATCCAGCCATGGCTCTGCTGAACCTGAAACCCTCTTCACTGACTCATCCTCAGTTTAAGCTATTTCTTCAGCTCAGCACAGCGGCCAAACAAACCATAGCTAAAGCATGGAAATCCAATACCCTTATAGTAGCGGAAGCTAAGCACAGAATGAATAGAGCTTTGACCTATGCTAAAATGTCGGCCATAGAAGATAATAATATTGATAAATTTAAACAGATTTGGCAACCATGGGTAAAACATTATCTGCCCCCTGATTTCGACCAGTCACTACTGTTACCTCAATAGAACTTTGGTTTCTTTTAGCAAATATCTTTCAATATCCTATTTTGCAGTGTAATCATCACCTGGAGAGACTCTTTCCTTCCTTTCCTTCTTTCTCTCTTCAATCTCTTATTTTTTCATTATTATTGTTTCTATATCACATTTTTTATAATTATAACCAGCATGTTAAGTCGAACAGATAGTTTATTCTGCAGCCTCAGAACACTGAAGTTATCAGGGTATGATCTTATTTCCATACATTTGTTCTGTAGTGAAGATAAGTAATACCTATATACTCTCGTTATTACGGTATACCTGTTCTTTTTTTTTACTTCAAATTGCCCCCGCTTTGCCACAGCATGAACCCATATGGGGTGGTAAAGCGGTCTGGAGGCATGTCTATAATGTCTCTGGATATGATTCGAGGTTACTTGCTATAACCACATAACATTACCTTTTAGGCGTTTTTTTTTTTTCTTCATCAGTGTTCGACTTATGTACGTTTTATATATACTGTAATATGAACTAAACCCATGCTGACATTTCAGCTTATTCCTTTTCAAGATACAACATGTATGCAAGTGAATATATGTGATATATACTGTTAAAAAAAAAAAAAAAAAAAGAAATACAATGCCGCAATTGTGAGCCAAGCATTTGGCTTACAGTTGCAGTATGCTCCTATTGACCTTAATGGGCAAGTTTCCTTGATAAAATTAGCTGCAGCCACGAGGCAAAGCATTATGGCTGCGACATGTGTACAGCCAGCCAGGAGCCCAGAAAATAGCATCTTACAGTCCCCCTGGCTACCCATGTGAAAGGAGCCTCGCTGTTAGGATACAGTGTATTTGCTGCAAATTGTCTGCACAAGACTATAGATGACTATCTATGGATTTTATAAATCTATCAGGTTATGAAAGAAAATTGCATCAAAATAACATTGGATTCATCCTTAGAAAATCTGCATCTGTAACTTAATAAATATATTATGGTGTTTCCCACTGAAATCGTTACAATGTAAATCACAAAACAGCCAGGTGCAGCAATATCCATCCACTGTGAAGGGTGCCAAAGCATCCCTTTGATTACAGGCATATATAAATGTTCTTTGCCTAGCTATAGTAAGGCACTAACTGAATCTGATTAAATGTAGACCTATATAAACTAGATAGGTAAGTAATTAAAGGAGCGAGCTGCCAAAGCTGGCCATGATAGAGTAAACACACAGCACGCACACTGCAAATAGAAAACAATGCAGTACTCTTAAAGTTGCCATCATTTTCATTCAGGTATTTAAACAAACACATGCTTACTGCTGATTTGATGCAACTGTTTAGTGCAAATCTGTATAAAATTATTGATCGTTTTACTGAATACGCAGTGAGCTGCCCATAAACTTTTGTGAAAACAGATAATCTATTCTATGATTGTGTTTCTGCTGTCCAATACATCTGATAAACATTAGTATTATTTTGAGAATTATGCTCTGATTATAGCTTTCAGATTTGATTACTGATTTACTTGCTAAGCACTTGGCACAAAATCAGAGCTTAGTATTGCTCTTTTAGTCTGAAACCCAATTCACCTTGACTAATGTCAGAACTAATTAGGTGTAAGATGCTCTACAAAGTGATTTAACCACAACAGGGACAATTATTAGAGTTTCAGCTGGGAGCAATCTGTAATTTTTAATCATTAACTTTTTAACACCAGCTGCTGCAACAAAATGGAGAAACATTTATGGTGAAAAGGGGGTTAATGGGTGTTAAATTGCCTTTGGCCCCAAACAAAACAATGAGATCCTTTAATGTGGAAAATTGCACAATTAAAGAAATGCTTCTCATATTAAAGAACTCTGGCTGAAATGAAAGAAAAAAAATGTATCCATTCAGTTTAAAATGTGCGAGCTACTCTCAATGTGCTTCACATGGATAAAGGGTTGACCTCTCTCCTTAGACTCTCCTTCTCTCGTAAGTACTAGTTTCCAGTGTCATGTAATTACAAACACAGCAGACATAGTGCGCTCTGTTTTTTTTCAAATTTATAAAAAAAAAAATGCTTAAAAATAGAACTCTTACAAGATAAAAAACAAGCACTTGCATGTGTGTATATTAAGAGCGTCCGCTCGCTCACCACCATGGCTGTGTAAAGTAACAGGCTTGGTTCCTCCTCTCGCAACGCGTATCGACCTCTGATTGGTCTTCATCAGCAGAATGATTGTTTGCATAAGAGATCAACCCTTTATCCATGTGAAGCACATTGAGAGTAGCTGGAACTACAAGAGGGCAGAAGGTGAACATTTGATCCATAGTAGAAGGGAGAGATCATTGAAGAGTCAAAGACAAGGAGTTATGTTTAAGTCTGCCTGACTCATTCTTGAGGTGAGCAGGTAAAAAAGCTGGTGGAGGTGTGCACGAGTATATAGTGTTTAAAGAAAATCATGGTGGTAATAGAATATCACAGAAAATCACAGCAATCAAGAATTGTGTTTATAATAAGGACTTTTTCTGTTATGATTATTATTATTATTATTTGTATTATTTGCACAAGGTGTGGTATTAGAGTTACCATTGTAGTAGCGCTGCACTATATATACTTATATACACAATTTTATTCAAAGTGAAGTCCGACACTGGTGTTGCATACACACGGTCGGACAAAGTTGTCGGAAAATCCGATCATCCTGAACGTGGTGACGTTCGTTGTGTACGACGGGACTACGTAGAGGCTAGTAGCCAATAGCTTTGGTCTTGTAATGTGATCTGAGCATGCGTGGCACTTTGTCTGTCGGAATTCGCTACACACGATCGGAAAAAGTCCGATAGGACTTTGTTGTCGGAAAATTTGAGAGCAGGATCTCAAACTTTTTCCGTCAGAAATTCAGACGGAAAAAGTCAGATGGAGCCCACACACGGTCTGAATTTCCGACAACATGGTCCGATAGGACATTTTCCGTCAGAAAATCCAACCGTGTGTACGGGGCATTAGACTGTACAGCAGCTGCGATATTTGATTACATATACGGGGTTATACTATTTTTGCACTTTAGCAAGAATTAGGGTGACGCTGATTGGCATACATATATACAATAATTTATAAAAACAAGTCAGCCATGGCAATTCTCATATTTCTGTCCCCAGCGGTTTCTTTTAAAAAATATCTTGGGTCTCATTTACATCTGCGTACAGTGAAAAGCTCCCCTTCCTTTCAAAACCTCCAGCAGAAGGAATAATCAGGAAGTGTACGCTCCTTGTACACGTATCTTCCATTCTAGGCCACAAACTGTTTTTTGGTGCTAAAGGAATTCTAGGAACAGAGAACATACAGGATGCTTCTTGACTACATTTAGTACAAAGCCATAACAGGTACTAAAGTGGCATTGTTCATTTTAGTGCTGTGATAGAAGATAAACTAAACTAAGTTTAGTAACTTTTTAGGATATTTCAATGAATAATGTAAGCAGGAAATTTAGTTAAGGGATTTCTGAATCCCTGCTACAAGTTACTACTCTAGTTACTGCTCTACCATAATGCCGCGTACACATGACCGGACTTTTCGACGGACTAGGTCCGACGGTCTTCCCGACGGACTTTCGGCGGAGTTCCGACAAACTTTCCGAATGAACGGACTTGGCCACACACAATCACACCAAAGTCCGACGGATTCAAACGTCATGACGTACAACCTAGAATAAGGAAGTTCATAGCCAGTAGCCAATAGCTGCCCTAGCGTTGTTTTTTGTCGGTCGGACTAGCATATACATGAACGGATTTCTCGATAGGAACAGGGCCCGGCGGAGTTCCGGCCGAAAAATTTGAAACAGGTTCTATTTCTAAAGTCCGTTAGATTTTTGGACAGCAAAGGTCCGATGGAGCCCACACACGATCGAATTGTCCAACGGATTCGTTACGTCGGACCTTTGCTGTCGAAAAGTCTGGTCGTGTGTACGCGGCATAAGATGAACTGGTCTGATTTAGGTCCTATATTGTATTAGAAACTTGTGAAATTAGTTAAGTGCAGGCAGAAAACGTATTACATAGAAGTCAGGACAGGACAACAATCCAATAGAGGCGAGGAAGGAACTCCTATCCAATAGAGGTGAAGACAGAACATTCATCCAATTGAGTAAAGGACAGGGTACCTGTCCAATATAGTTGAGGACAGAAAGGATATTGAATAGAGATTAGGAAAGGAAAAGGTATTTAGTAGAGTTTAGGAGGACACCTCTTAAGTAGAATTGAAGATATTTAAAAGAGGTGTGGATAGGACACCTATCTGTTCGAGTTGGGCATAGGGTACCTATCCAGTAGAGTTGAGGATCAGACACCTATTCGATGAAGTTAAGGACAGGACATCTCTCCAGTGGATGTGAGCACAGAAAGCCTATTAATTCTTAACCACTTTAAAGACCAGCCTCGTTTTGGATTTTAGGTGTTTACATGTTTAAAACAGGTTTTTTTGCTAGAAAAAAACTTAGAACCCCCAAACATTATATATTTTTTTTTCCAACACCCTAGAGAATAAAATGGCGGTTGTTGCAATACTTTTTTTCACACCGTATTTGCGCAGCGGTCTTGCAAGCGCACTTTTTTTGGAAAAAATTCACTTTTTTGAATAAAAAAATAAGACAACAGTAAAGTTAGTCCAATTTTTTTATATATTGTGGAAAATAATGTTACGCCGAGTAAATTGATACCTAACATGTCATGCTTCAAAATTGCGCCCGCTCGTGGAATGGCATCAAACTTTTACCCTCAAAAATCTCCATAGGTTGCATATTTTGCGTTACAGAGGAGGTCTACGGCTATAATTATTGCTCTCGCTCTACCGATTGCGGCGATACCTCACATGTGTGGTTTGACCACACGTATGCGTTCGCTTCTGCGCACGAGCTCGTCGGGACGGGGCGCTTTAAAAAACATTTTTTTTGTTTTTCTTATTTATTTTTCTTGATTTTATTTATTTTTACACTGTTTTTAAAAAAAAAATTAATTGGCTCACTTTTATTCCTATTACAAG
Source organism: Lithobates sylvaticus (assembly GCA_028564925.1). Lineage (NCBI taxonomy): Eukaryota > Metazoa > Chordata > Amphibia > Anura > Ranidae > Lithobates > Lithobates sylvaticus. The sequence continues at coordinate 286,698,498 of CM053026.1, forward strand.
GAATGTAAACATTCCTTGTAATAGAAAAAAGCATGACAGGTCCTCTTAAATATGAGATCTGGGGTCAAAAAGTCCTCAGATCTCATATTTGGACTTCAATGAAAAAAAAAAAAAAATGGCATTTAAAAAAATGACATTTGAAAATTCCACTTTAAGAGGTATGGGCGGAAGTGACGTTTTTGACGTCGCCTCCGCCCTCCTATGGTATAGAGATGAGTGGCGGCCATCTTAGCGTCACTCATCTCTATGCACAGGAGGGGAAAGGACCCGATCGCCTCCGCCGCTGCCGACGGTTCCGGTAAGCGGCGGAAGGCGCGGGAGGGGGGGGCACCTCTCCCGCCGCCGATAACGGTGATCTCGCGGCGCATCCACCGCGATGACCACCATTATCGGACAGCCGACCGGCGCCTGAAGAGATGGATACCTTGGTTGTGGCAGCAGCTGCTGCCGTTACCGAGATATCCCTCTTCAAAAAAGGGACGTACATCGTCGTGCGCCGGTCGGAAAGTGGTTAATGAGGAAAGGACACCTATCCAATAGAGTTGGGGACAGGAAACTTGTCCAACAGGTCAGGTAAATGTTACGTTGCCATTCATTCGTTGGGGATAGTAAAAAGATAAAGATGCACTGCGATGCACCCCCCAAAACCATATCCGGGCAGTGAATAAATGCAAATATATCTTAGTTAAAATTATAGATTCATTACCAAGTTTTGTAAATGTTACTTAATTTTTAGCTCCAGGCAACTTTTTATTTTACAGTTTTCAATAGATTGTGAGAGGGTTAGAGCCCATGTCAGATTTTGATTGCCGTCTCTACTGGGAAAGTCAAACCTCACTATTTGTTAAAGGAACCTCTGTCATTGGGAGTATACAGTATATGATTGGGAATCCAAAGTTTTATGGTTGTCACCAGAACTGGAGTAGAGGGGATATCTTCCAGTGTGGACAGTTGTTCCAGTAGAAGTTGTTAGAAGTAGGTTATTTCTAATTTTGAGGAGATACCTACTTACCTTATGATGTGTCTTGGGGACAGAAAGCACAGATATGTTTTCCCTAAAAGACAGCAATAGAATTCTGACAAACCTTTCTCCATCCCAAAAAAAATTGAGTTATATTTAGGGTTGAGCGAACCCGAACTGTAAAGTTCGGGTCCGTAACGGACTTTTGGGTGTCCGTGACCCGGACCCGAACCCCAACTATTGGCTGTAAGTTCGGGTCCGGTGTTCGGCGCTGTATTGGCACCTTTTTCACAGCTTTAGGCCAGCCAATGGATGATCATTTTACTTGTGTGCCCTAGAAGCCATCACAGCCATGCCTACTAATGGCATGGCTGTGATTGGCCAGTGCAGCATGTGACCCAGCCTCTATATATAGCCCACACACAGCACACAGCGTCATTCTGTTAGACACACACTGTTAGGCAGGTTCCTGTGCTGCAGATAGATAGAAGATTTTAGGAGTTAGTGTGCTAAAGTCAGTCCACATTCCTGGAAATTTCTTCTAATTAGTTAGATCAGTGAGCGATCTAGATAGCTAGAGTAGGGAGGGAGTTTCTTTATTTTTCAAAAGAAAGAGGCAGACATAATTATTGAAGAGATTCCTAAATCAATTGTACCCTGGCTGGGGTGCAGTGCACAGTCACAGTAACAGTGCCATGAGGCCAGTGCCAGACAAAATCTAAACGTTTTACCTTCAAGCTCAGTGCAACATTACTGCACTGCATATACTAAGACATACACCACAGTCTGTGTGTATTCTGCTATTGGAAAAACATTGCATAAAAATTTAATTTTGCTTTTTATTTTTTTTTCCCAATAGCATTTTCTGCGTGTTCCTACATACACGCTGTAGATACTGTCCGTGTAGTCTGATATTGCAAAAACATTGCAAAAAAATAAAATTTTGTAGTGTTTTTTTTTTCTTCCCAATAGCATTTTCTGCGTTTTCATAAACGCTGTAGATACTGTCCGTGTAGTCTGATATTGCAAAAACATTGCAAAAAAATAAAATTTTGCAGTGTTTTTTTTTCTTCCCAATAGCATTTTCTGTGTTTTCATAAACGCTGCAGATACTGTCCGTGTAGTCTGATATTGCAAAAACATTGCAAAAAAATAAAATTTTGTAGTGTTTTTTTTTCTTCCCAATAGCATTTTCTGCGTTTTCATAAACGCTGTAGATACTGTCCGTGTAGTCTGATATTGCAAAAACATTGCAAAAAAATATAATTTTGCAGTGTTTTTTTTTCTTCCCAATAGCATTTTCTGTGTTTTCATAAACGCTGCAGATACTGTCCGTGTAGTCTGATATTGCAAAAACATTGCAAAAAAATAAAATTTTGTAGTGTTTTTTTTTCTTCCCAATACCATTTTCTGCGTTTTCATAAACGCTGTAGATACTGTCCGTGTAGTCTGATATTGCAAAAACATTGCAAAAAAATTAAATTTTGCAGTGTTTTTTTTTCTTCCCAATAGCATTTTCTGCGTTTTCATAAACGCTTTACATACTATCCGTGTAGTCTGATATTGCAAAAAAATAAAATTTTGCGGTGTATTTTTTTCTTCCCAATAGCATTTTCTGCGTTTTCATAAATGCTTTACATACTATCCGTGTAGTCTGATATTGCAAAAACATTGCAAAAAAATACAATTTTGTAGTGTTTTTTTTTCTTCCCAATAGCATTTTCGGCGTTTTCATAAACGCTGTAGATACTCTCCGTGTAGTCTGATATTGCAAAAACATTGCAAAAAAAAATATAATTTTGCAGTGTTTTTTTTCTTCCCAATAGCATTTTCTGTGTTTTCATAAACGCTGCAGATACTGTCCGTGTAGTCTGATATTGCAAAAACATTGCAAAAAAATAAAATTTTGTAGTGTTTTTTTTTCTTCTTCCCAATAGCATTTTCTGCGTTTTCATAAACGCTGTAGATACTGTCCGTGTAGTCTGATATTGCAAAAACATTGCAAAAAAATAAAATTTTGCAGTGTTTTTTTTTCTTCCCAATAGCATTTTCTGCGTTTTCATAAACGCTTTACATACTATCCGTGTAGTCTGATATTGCAAAAACATTGCAAAAAAATTAAATTTTGCGGTGTATTTTTTTCTTCCCAATAGCATTTTCTGCGTTTTCATAAATGCTTTACATACTATCCGTGTAGTCTGATATTGCAAAAACATTGCAAAAAAATACAATTTTGCAGTGTTTTTTTTTCTTCCCAATAGCATTTTCTGCGTTTTCATAAACGCTTTACATACTATCCATGTAGTCTGATATTGCAAAAACATTGCAAAAAAATAAAATTTTGCAGTGTTTTTTTTTCTTCCCAATAGCATTTTCTGCGTTTTCATAAACGCTTTACATACTATCCGTGTAGTCTGATATTGCAAAAACATTGCAAAAAAATAAAATTTTGCAGTGTTTTTTTTTTCTTCCCAATAGCATTTTCTGCGTTTTCATAAACGCTTTACATACTATCCGTGTAGTCTGATATTGCAAAAACATTGCAAAAAAATAAAATTTTGCAGTGTTTTTTTTTTTTTCTTCCCAATAGCACTTTCTGCGTTTTCATAAACGCTTTACGTGTACGTGTATTCTGCTATATACAAAAACACCCATTTAGGGCGAGATCATAAATTTTGAAAATATGAGGAGATCATCAAAAAGGGGACGTGGCTCGGGTCGTGGTGCTGCTGGTGGCGCTCCTGTTGCAGGGAGAGGACGTGGTCAATCTGTGCCAGCTACACGCACTAGTGAAACACCTTCCGCAGGTGCGAGTAGGCGACAGAGCCTGCAGCAGTATTTTGGCGCGCCTAATGAGGCTGTACGAATGTCGAGGCCAGGACAAGTACAGGCGATAGTAGATTGGGTTGCTGCTGACAGTGCCTCCGGTTCCTTCACATTGTCTCCCACCCAGTCTCCTGATGAAAGTTCAGAGTTGGCACCTGCAGCCGATGTCCATCAGTCTTTCACCTCACCCCCTTGCAAATCAGCCAATCAGTCTGAGCCCCAAATCATGCAGCAGTCTCTTCTGCTTTTTGATGACTCTGTTAGCAGGGTTTCCCAGGGCCATCCACCTAGCCCTGCCTCCGAAGTGGAAGAGATTGTGTGCACCGATGTCCAACCACTTATGTTTCATGATGAGTACATGGGAGGACCAACGCAGCACGTCTCGGATGATGACGAAACACAGGTGCCAACTGCTGCTGCTTTCGCCATTGTGCAGACCGACAAGGAGGGCAGGGGTGAATTTTGGGTGGAAGATGATGTGGAGGACGATGAGGTCCTTGACCCCACATGGAATCAACGTCATGCAGGTGACCAGTGTAGTTCAGAGGAAGAGGCGGTGGTCGCACAGAGCCACCAGCACAGCAGAAGAGGGAGCAGGGTGCAAAAGCGGAGCGTCCGTCCCCTAGACAGTACGTCTGCTACTGCCCAACGCAGCAAGGGACCGAGCACACCAAAGCCAGGTGCAAGGAGTTCCCTAGCGTGGCAGTTCTTCAGACAATGTCCTGATGACAAGACACGAGTGGTTTGCACGCTGTGCAATCAGAGCTTGAAGCGAGGCATAAACGTTCTCAACCTGAGCACAACCTGCATGACCAGGCATCTAAGTGTAAAGCACGAGATACAGTGGAGTAGACACCGCAAAAACCAAGAAAGGTCTCTGACTCCTCCTGCTTCCTCTTCTGCTGCAGTCTCGGCCTCTTCATCCACCTCTGTAGTGACAGTGACACCTGCCAACCCGCAAACAGAGGATCTGCCAGCAACACTACCACCTGGGTCACCAACCATCTCCACAATGTCCCATGGAAGCTTTCAGCTCTCTATTTCCCAAACACTGGAGCGGAAGAGGAAGTACCCCCCTAGCCACCCGCGATCCCTGGCCCTGAATGCCAGCATTTCAAAATTGCTCGCCTTTGAAATGCTGTCATTCCGTCTGGTGGAGACGCAGAGTTTTCAAAGGCTGATGTCATTGGCTGTCCCACAGTACGTCGTGCCCAGCCGCCACTACTTTTCCAGACGAGCTATCCCTTCCCTGCACAACCAAGTGGGGGACAAAATCAGGTGTGCACTGCGCAACGCCATCTGTGGCAAGGTCCACCTAACTACGGATGCATGGACCAGTAAGCACAGTCAGGGACGTTATATCTCCCTAACAGCACACTGGGTAAATGTAGTGGCGGCTGGGCCTGAGGCGGATAGAACTTTGGCGCATGTCCTTCCACCACCGAGGATTGCAGGGCACTTCAGTTTGCCTCCTGTTGCTAACTCCTCCTACTCCGCCTCCTCATCCTCTACCGCCTCCTCATCCGGTCAGCGTAACACCTTCACCACCAACTTCAGCACAGCCAGGGCTAAACGACAGCAGGCAGTTTTAAAACTTTCCTGTTTGGGGGAAAAACCCCACACCGCGCAGGAGTTGTGGAGGGACATGGAACAACAGAGCGATGAGTGGTTGGTGGCAGTGAGCCTCAAGCCCGGCCTGGTGGTGTGCGATAATGGGCGAAATCTCGTAGCAGCTCTGGGCCTTTGCCGGTTTGACGCACATCCCTTGCCTGGCACATGTGCTGAACTTGGTGGTCCAGAGGTTCCTGAAGAATTACCCCGATATGCCAGAGCTGCTGCAGAAAGTGCGGGCCGTCTGTGCGCACTTTCGGCGTTCTCACCCTGCTCCTGCTCGTCTGTCAGCGCTGCAGCGTAACTTCGGCCTTCCCGCTCACCGTCTCATATGTGACGTGCCCACAAGGTGGAACTCCACCTTGCACATGCTTGCCAGACTGTGCGAGCAGCAGCAGGCGATAGTGGAGTTTCAGCTGCAGCACGCACACGTGAGTCGCTCTGAAGAACAGCACAACTTCACCGCCAATAACTGGGCCTCCATGCGAGACCTGTGTGCCTTGTTGCGCTGTTTCGAGTACTCCACCAACATGGCCAGTGCCGATGACGCCGTTCTCAGCGTTACTATCCCAGTTCTATGCCTCCTTGAAAAAACTCTTAAGGCGATGATGGAAGAGGATGTGGCACAGGATGAGGAGGAGGAGGAGGAGGAAGAGGGTTCATTTCCAAGGCTTTCAGGGCAGTCATTTACAAGTGGCTACGAGGCTGGGTTCCTGCACCAACAAGCGCCAGGTACACAATTGTCTGGCAGCAAGGGCACAGTTCTGGAGGATGACGAGGTGGAGGATGAGGAGGAGATGGAGGAGGAGGAGGAACCATGTTCACAGCAGGGTGGCACCCAGACCAGCTCATGTCCATCACTGGTGCGTGGCTGGGGGGATACAGAGGACACAGACGATACACCTCCCACAGAGGACAGCTTTTCCTTGCCTCTGGGCAGCCTGGCACACATGAGCGATTACATGCTGCAGTGTCTCCGCAACGACCGCCGAGTTGCCCACATTTTAACTGGTGCTGATTATTGGGTGGCCACCCTGCTGGATCCCCGTTACAAGGACAACATGCCGTCCTTAATTACCTCACTGGAGCGTGATCGTAAGATGCGCGAGTACAAGCGCACGCTGGTAGACGCGCTGCTGGTGGCATTCCCACTTGGAAGCGGGGGTACGGTGGAAGCACAAGGCGAAGGCAGAGGAGGAGGAAGAGGTCGCCAACGCAGCCGGGGCACCGCCAGCACCTCGCAAGGCAGGGTTAGCATAGCCGGAATGTGGAAAAGCTTTGTCGGCACGCCACAACAACCAGCACCACCAGCTGAGATGGAACGTCTTAGCAGGAGGCAGCATTTCACCAACATGGTGGAGCAGTATGTGTGCACACACGTACACGTACTGCATGACGGGTCTGCCCCCTTCAACTTCTGGGTCTCCAAATTGGGCACATGGCCTGAGCCTGCCTTGGAGGTGCTGGCCTGCCCTGACGCCAGTGTATTATCTGAACGTGTATTTAGCACGGCAGGGGGCGTTATCACAGACAAGCGCAGCCGCCTGTCCAGAGCCAATGTGGACAAGCTCACGTTCATTAAAATGAACCAGGCATGGATCCCACAGGACTTGGCCATACCTTGTGCAGAATAGACACATATACCGGTGTTCTGACGAAAACTGTCTTGCTATCGGATAGTGTCCGGCCACTTACTGCGCAGGTGCAGTGCTTGCGCAGTACGGAGGACAAGGAGATTCACAAAATCTCCAAAGATGAACGTCGCCTGCGCAGTGAGTGCAGGTTCAAGCCCGACCATCCAAGTGGACATACGGTAGCACATAGTAACAGGGCCCCTCACAGGCTCGCTTGGCTAGGCTTCAACCTCGGATGATGTGGCTTGAACCTGGAGTCACCGCGCATCGTCTTCGGAGAGTTTCAAAATCCCCTTGTCCTACGTACTGAGCAAGCGCAGTACAGGGCGGACACTATGCGACGGGGGACAGAATTCGACACATTCACCACTAGCCTTACCCAGCCATTGTTGTATTTTTGAACCAGTGTTGGCTACCTCGTCCTCCTCCACCGCCGCTTCCACCTACACCGCCACATCCACCGCCACCTCAACCTCCTACTCCATTTGAATTTCGTCCTCCTAGGTCAAGATTATAATTTTTTCATTTTTTTTTAATTTCCAAGTATTTTATTTTCCCACTATCTTATCCATTAAATTGAATAATTTTTTCCAGAAAGTGCGTATTCTGGGGTATTCCCACCATATGTGCGGCATCGTGCCGTTGAGTTTCTGAGGTTCTTAATGACTTCCTGTACCTCTTCTGCTGAGAAGGGGGCCTCCAGCATTTTTTTTTTTTGTTATGTTATTTTAAGTTATTTCCCTATCCACATTTGTTTGCAGATCACTTGCCATGCTCTTAACAACATTTTGTTGCCATTTGCAGCCCTCTAGCCCTTTCCATGACCTTTTTACAGCCATTTTAGTGTTCAAAAGTCCGGGTCCCCATTGACTTCAATGGGGTTCGGAGTTCGGGGGCAAGTTCGGGTCAAGTTCGGTCCAGAACCCGGACTTTTTTCCAAAGTTCGGCCGAACCCGCCGAACCTGAACATCCAGGTGTCCGCTCAACTCTATATTATATTGTATATATATTTTGTAAAGTATTGTATATATATTGTAAGTACTTGTGTCATTAGTACCAAAAAGTGCTGAGAATGAGTGTAGAAATTACGGGAACTGTCCTTTTTTAGTTCCAGTCATAGAGGTATTAATACATTTTATAGTATGTGATGCACTCCCTCCAATACATTGGGGTTGACTTACTAAAGGAGTACAGACTGTGCACTGTGCAATGTGATTATTAGTGACTAAGGGGAAGCTGTGTTCACATTTAATAACTGATCCTGTGCTAGGAAATAATCCTGTTTTTTTTTAAATGCTCAGACACGGTTCGGTATTGAAAGTGAACACCCCTTCACATTTTTTCACTAACATTCACTTTGCAAATTGAATATTTGCTGTCTCCATGACAGTTGTAGACGAGTTAAGGTTGAGTAAATTGTCTACTAGGGGTGGGGCAAATCTGGTCATTTTCATCTCATTCGTCCCCCCCCCCCCAAAAAAATAGGCTTTTCTAAACGATTCTCACTAGACATTGCTTTAAGAAGCATTGGCATACTTCCTTCCTTAGTTTTCATCATCACAGCACTGCCGTTAATATTGATTCATGTATCCTTTAAAGTATAAGCTGCTTTATAAGTAAAATGGCTAATCCCCCCCAAAAAAATAAAAAATTACCAAAAAAAGGTAAACTTAAATATTATTTAAAATAAATGAATTTTTGTTATAAATTCTGATACAAGAATACTGCTCCAGTTTTCAACCTAAATCTTAACTCAAGATAGCAGAATAGTTCACCAATTTACGTTTTAGGACAGTCATTTTCTTTTAAGTGGTGAGACCTTTACTTTATTACACCATAGCAAAGTTTAGAGTGACGAATGTAGGAACCGGTATAACAAGACAGATTAAATTGCATAAATAGTGGCACCCAGCTGTATTATTTGAGGCCATACTAATGAGCATAAAGCAAGTGGTATTGCTTTAACAATGTCCATCAAAGGCAACGCATATTTTATTTTGCCAATGTATAAGCTGAGAATTTGAGTTAATACATTTGTGCTGTGGTTCTGAGTGCATACATTTTTATGCTAATATGCTAGAGAATAGAAAAAGGTAAAATAAAACCAAAAAAAAACAACATGCCAAGTATAATGTAAAATTACACTTTATTACTTTTATTGCCAGGTGTTTAAACCTGATTGTAGTATCAGCTGATTATGCACAGCTGTTTAATAATAACCTTAAGCTAAATTCAGAGGGATAAAAGTCAACGAAAATAGAATAAATATATACCTTTCTTTTAAGAAATATATTGGAGCTCAGGGAATGGCCAATGGCATGGTGTGAAAACAGCCAAGGTGGCCTTAGTCTATTCTCACCAACTTAGCTTTATGTAATATCTTTGTAATATACACTCACCGGACACTTTATTATATACAACTGTTCAATTGCTTGGTAACACCACTTGCTAATCAGCCAATCACATGGCAGCAGCTCAATGCATTTAGGCATTTAGACGTGGTAATGACAACTTGCTGAAAATCAAACTGAGCATCAGAATGGGGGAAAAAATGGGATTTGAAAATGGCATGGTTTTTGGTGCCAGACAGGCTGGTCTGAGTATTTTAAAAACTGCTGATCTACTGGGGTTTTCATGTACAATCATCCCTAGGGTTTACAGAGACTGGTCCAAAAAAGAGAAAATATCCAGTGAGTGGCAGTTGTGTGGACAAAAATGCCTTGTTGATGTCAGAGGTCAGAGGAGAATGGGCAGACTGGATTGGAATAATAGAAAGGCAACATTGACTCAAATAATCACTCGTTACAACCAAGGTATGCAGAATACCATCTCTGAACACACAACACATGGAACCTTGAAGCAGATGGTCTACAGCAGCAGAAGACCACACCGGGTGCCACTTCTGTCAGCTAAGAACAGGAAATTGAGGCTACAATTTGCACAGGCTCACCAAAATTGAACAAGGATGGAAAAACATTGCCTGGTCTGATGAGTCTTGATTTCAGCTGCGACCTTCAGATGCTAGGGTCAGAATTTGGCATAAACAACATGAAAGCATGGATCCATCCTGCCTTTTACCAACAGTTCAGGCTGGTGGTGGTAGTGCAATGGTGTGGGGGATATTCTATTGGCATACTTTGGGCCCCTTGGTACCAATTGAGTATTGTTGCTGACCACGTCCATCTCTTTATGACTAAATTGTACCCATCTTCTGAAGGCTACTTCCTGCAGGAAAATGCACCATGTCACAAAGCTCAAATCCTCTCCAACTGGTTTCTTGAACATGACAATGAGATCACAGTACTCCAATGGCCTCCACAGTTAGCACATCTCAATCCAGCAGATCAGATCCCTTTGAGATGTGGTGAAACAGGAGATTCATATCATGGATGTGCGTCTATGCCATGAAGAATTATGGCAGTTCTTAGGTCAAAGGGGGGTCAAACCTGGTACTAGCAAGGCGTACCTAATAAAGTGTCCGGTGAGTGTATGTGCAAGTCTGCTTCTATAAAACTGCAACCTGCAACTAATACTGTAACTCAACTTGTGAAATAAAATGTACCCGTGACCCCAATGAACTCACAATTGATTTGAACCCAAAACATCGCTTTTGGTACTGCCATGTTGCAAAAGATAACATAATATTGGCTAGTTAAATAATTAGAATTTGCCCACAGACTAGAAGAGCTAATGGTCAGCCTAGGATTGCAGAGATTGCCCAGAAACTGATAACTTACAGTGAATCTCCCCTAAAGAATGATATGTTAAAGGGTGACTGGTCTGAGGCTTCCGAGTTATAGATATTCTGCATGGAGACTGAATACTTATGCCGTGTACACACGGTCGGAATTCTCGTCGGAAAAAGCTCTGATGGTTTTCCCGTCGGAATTCCGACGGAATTTTGCTCAAACTGTCTTGCCTACACATGGTCACACCAAATTCCGATGGTCTGTAACACAGCGGCATAAAACACGTTTGACAGCACTATAGAAGGGAAGTTTAATGCTTCCGAGCATGCGTCAAATTGTTTCCGAGCATGCGTCGGAATTTTATGTGTCGGAATTGCATACACACGATCAGAAAATCCGATAGAAAGGTTTTCTGTCGGAAAAATTGAGAACAGGTTCTCAATCCAATTCCGACCGTTTGTACGCCGCATTACAGATAATCTGTACAGAGACTGATGGGTTACAAAGTGACTACGGTAGTCAAAAACTTCTGAATTAAGAAAGGTCTATAACTGACTGGTTACAGTGTGACAGGTTAGAGTCTGAGACAGAGAATCTGAGAGCTTACACAGAGACTGATCAGAGACTGTTGAGTTATGTAAAGTCTATATAGGGACTGACTGATTACAGAGAGGCTTGCCAGAGACTCCTGAGATATTAAGAATCCACATAGAGATATGTTTAGCTTTAATGCTATTTAAATATTGTACCCCAATCCTTGTATATACTCAATTTGTCAATCTTTGTTATATTTAAATAATAAACAACTTTGACGAGAATCCACATAGAGACCAACCGGTTACAGAGAGAGTGGTTAGAGGCCGTTAAGTTATGGAGAATCTACAGTATGTAGTGTCTGACTGGATATAGAGAGACTAAGAGCTTACAGAGAGACTGTTTGGAGGCCGTTAAGTTATGGAGAGTCTACAGTATGTAGTGTCTGACTGGATATATTGAGACTGGCTACAGACTACTGAGATGTGAAGAATCCGCACAGAGACTGAGAACTTACTGAGAAATTTGTAAAAGGCTGCTGAGTTACCGAGAGTTTGTGCAGAGACCAGCTGATTACAAAGGACAGTTAGAGACTGCTGAGTTATGCCACGTTCACGCAGTCGGATTTTCAGACGGGAAATGTTGGATGTGAGCTTGTTGTTGGAAAGTCCGAGCGTGTGTATACTCCATCGAACATTTGCTGTCGGACTTTCTGCAAACATATTTTTGATAGCAGGTTCTCAAATTTTCCGCCAACAAAACTTTGTTGTGGGAATTTCCGATAGTGTGTACACAAATCTGACGCACAAAAGTTCACGCATGCTAGGAATCAAGAAGAAGGAGCCGCACTGGCTATTGAACTTCCTTTTTCTCGGCTTGTCGTACGTCTTGTACGTCACCACGTTCCCACGTTCGTAATTGTTGGCCAACATTTCTGTGACCATGTGTATGCAAGACAAGTTTGAGCCAACATCCTTCGAACAAAAATCCACGGTTTTGTTAGCGGAAAGTCTGATCATGTCTACGGGGCATTACAGACAATTTACACAGAGACTAATACAAAAAGACAGGTCAAAGACTGCTGAAATAAGAAGAGTAAATGACTGATATGTTACAGAGTGAACGGTTAGAGATTGATGAGTTATGGAGAATCTATGTAGGGCCTGATCAGGCACAGAGAGACTAATCAGAGATTGCGTTATGGAGAGTTTATATGGGGGCCGACTGGTTACAAAGACACTGGCCTAGAGACTGCAAAGTTATTGAAAATCCACACTGAGACCAATAGGTTACATAGAGGTAGGATGGAGACTGATGAGTTATGTAGAGCCCATGTAGGTACTGTCTGATTATAGAGAGACTGGTTACAGTCTGCTGAGATTTGGAGAATGTGCACAAAGAAAGAGATACCAGAGACTGGTTAGAGACTACTGAATCAAAGATCTGCACAGAGACTATTACATTCAGATGGACTAGCCAGAGTCTGCCAGGGTACAGAGAGACTATCTATTTCAACAGTTACTGCTCATACGGCAATGTTACAGAGAGAGAAACTGTTTTGAGAACCTAGTTTCTGAAATAGAATACTTTTCTGTAGTCTGCCCAGTAACAGATACATGTAGGTTGATTTATTAAAGGACAATAGGCTGTTCACTTCGCAGGAAAATTTTCCCTTACTGAGAGGGGTGAAAATTGACTTTTCAAAGAATACACAATTACATTCAAGCAAAGTGAAAAATGTGCGCATGTTTGGATAATGGAAGTCAGCAGAGCGTCAACTCATTTACTAAGCTAAGTGAACAGATGATTTGACTCAGTAAATTGACCCCAGGGGTTGCACAATTGCAGAGGGAGACAAAACATAGAGAGACTTGTGTCATGTAACATTAGAGTTCTTGTTGCCTAGTATAGTCCACAGAAAAGCCTTACGCCTAGAACACACTAGTAGTTTTTTTTTTTTATGTTCAAACCAGTAGGGCTGAACCAATAAAAACTGAGAACTCAGGAGGGTAGTAGTACAGCGATCTCCCCTGCTGTTCTATTGTGTTCTGACAGGGGGATGCCCCCCCCCAGCCAGCCAGAACACTCCGGTCATTGGCTGAGAGTGCTGATCGGGAGCCCATCGGCAGACCTTGTTTGGTCATGCCCCTTTGACAGAAGTCTGCCAAACAGCCAGCTTCTGTTGGACCAACTTCAGTACACACGAGCCGAATGTTGGACAGTTTCTATTAAACCAGCCAATGCCGCCCAACATTCAGCCCATGTGTTCTAGGCTTTACTTTTCCTTAACCTCTGCAATAAATTTACATGACATGTAGTCTTAAAACTTCCTCCCTATCCACAGCACAACAATGTAGTGCCCAAAACAAACCCGTGGCAAAACTATTTTGTTTCATCTGTTATAAAAAAAAAAGTCCATCCTCATGTTGTAAACTTCAAAAAGTATGCAACACATATTGTGGAAAAACATCCTGTTGTCAACAATGAGTTAATCGTATGTTACCAATGACTTAAAATACTGCATGCAGATAAGCCCCAAATGGACTTTGCTTTTAGGTAACAAAAACATAAAAAAGATATAAGAAAAAAATTGTACAAGTGACAATAATGTAATCGTTCAATGATTCATTGGCTGTTCCAAAAAAAAGTAAACAACTTGTTTGGGGAGAAAAGAACATGAAAAGGTAAAGTTTTACCGACGTTTTGTCGCGCGAATACAGTTTAATGATATTCATTTTTATTAGATATTTTCTACAAATTCTCCCCATGTAACCTTAAATCCTTTTACTTAGATACCCTTATTTGCAAGAACCATATTAATTAATTACCGTGGATACACATCATACACTGTGATACATATTTCAAAGTTAATCACCTAAGGATGGAAACACATTAAACTTCCCTCATACATAATCCTCAGCTATTTCCCCTAGGATTCTTTTGATGTCTCCTGTTTATCTGGGATTTATAAAGGTGCAGCAGAGAATAGCTTGCAGTAACACATCAGAAGCTGGAGTATCATTAAAAAATGAACCCCGAGTAATCCAGAACTAAACCCTCTCGCACTCTGTTTATGAAATATGAATACTTGTGTTATAGTGATGACAGACTGTCAATTTTTCCATGACTAATGGCAGCACGGTAATAAGTAACAGTCTGACACTTGCATGGAATGTCCCCTTCAGATAGTAGAGGCTGCTGCCACAGCTAGATAGTCTTACATGTCAAACCACAAGACGAAACATTAACAATGATCACTCTACAGTACTGATACATAGCAAAACAAGTATGCGGGGCAAGACTCGTGGCATGTGTACAATGCTTTCCAATGGCATAGAGGGGATTAAAGAATAGGCTCTCCATTGTTATACTGATAAAGAAACATTATACATATATGTAAAATATACAGTATGTTGACAGTTCAGCACTAGTCTCTGCTTATGACAAAATAAGCATACTATGAAAAGACTGATTAATCCCAAGTAGCAATTAGATCCCTGTCTATAAGACTTTTAAAGTACTGTATATCTAAAGAAATAAAAAAATAAAAAATAAAGTAGAGAATGGCTAAAACCCCACTTTAATTTTTTGCCATCTGTGACCTGTTGGTAAGTTTAACTTAATTTCCGCATGCCGCATACACACGATCGGAAATGCTGCCAGCAAAAAATGTGACCATGTGTATGCTCCATCGGTCTTTTGCTGGCGGAATTCAAGCCAGCAAAAGATTGAGAGAATGTTGTCTATTTTTCGGTCGGGAAAAATGTGATCGTCTGTATGCAATTCGGACTTGCAAAAAATCACGCATGCTCGGAAACAATTTCACGCATGCTCGGAAGCATTGAACTTCATCTTCTCGGCTTGTCGTAGTGTTGTACGTCACCCCGTTCTTGACAGTCAAAAGTTCCGAGAACTTTTGTGTGACCGTGTATATGCAAACCAAGCTTGAGCGGAATTCCGTCAGAAAAAACATCCAATATTTTTCGGACGGAAATTCCGCTCGTGTGTACGGGGCATTAGACATGATAGGAAGCAAAGGGAAATCTCTGCAAAGGGAGTGATCTACCCTCCTAAAATCAAAACAAGTGTCCCCATTGAAAGATTACACTCATTTTTCATTTTTTTTAGTTGGCATGACAATTTAGAAGGACAGAGAGAGAGGTTTAATATCCTATGCAGGGACACACACAGCAATAAAAACCTGACAGGCTTCTATCTACTATTCTTTCCAAAAAAAAATTGGATTTAGATATACTTTAAAGAGGAATTAAACTTCCTGTGCAAACTTTTACCTATAGGTAAGTCTATAATAAGGCTTACCTATAGGTATTGAAAATATCTCCTAAACCTGTACAGTTTAGGAGATTTTTGCAGTGCATGCAGCCAGGGACATCACTGGCGCATGCACTCTGAAGGAATGGATGTCCCACGGGTGCTGTTCCTTCCAAGCCCAAGAACGGCGGCTCCCGCGCGCATGTGACGTCATCACAGCACCAGCCAATTATAGCGCCGGAGCCCGTGAACCCAGGAGAAGAAGCTTTGGGAAAGAAGTCGTCCGTGACAGCAGTATGCAGGGACCACTGCAACAGCTTTGTTTAAAGGTAAGTATTTCATAATGAGCTAGTATGTGATGCATAATAGCTCATTATTGCAGGGTTTATTTTGGTGGAATTTTTTTCAAAGGTTTACCACCTCTTTAAGGGCACATTGACCACGGAAATTCATTTACCTGACTTTATGAAGTGTAAAGAATGCATACAATGAAGTGCACAATTTTAGTGACCATCATTGTTCACCTCTGAATTTGTAATATTTGCCAACACTAAGCATTCATGCCGCACTTACATTGGTGTTATGTCTCACGCTTACTGAATCCCATTAGTATATGTTCCTACTAAGACATGAAAAAATACATTTGGGGTCCAGGCGTACCCGTTTATTGAGAAAGTGCTCCATAATGAAGGGATCTACCTAGACGCCAAAACATTTGGGTTGTGGAGCCTTATTTACATTAGTATGTATTAATTTATGCCACGTTTCTATTTTACTGCATCGTTTTGCATGCTAACTACAATAAATATTGTATTATGTGTAGATTAAAAGAGAAGTATGGGCAAAGCTTGTTTGGTCATACTCCTCATGTGGGTCACAGGAGTGCACTTACTTTTGAATTCCTGTGACCCAGATTTAGCTGACAGCAGGCTAAAGTCCGCTGTCGGCTGACATCACAGAGCTGCTCCAGACTCTGAGAGGATCCCAACAGTTAGGTCAGGATCCACCCAGATGCCTGACCGACACCTGACTCAGCCTTTCAGCAGATCATTTAGAGCTTGAGCCAGCCACACCAGCCGGCGATACAGTAAGTTCTGGAGGGGCAGAGCAGACAGTCCCTCAGAGCAGCCCAGAGAACTGAGCGATAAGCAGTCACATGATCACTCAGTTCTCTGGCTTAGAGCTGGTGGGGGACAGCTGCAGCATCGATCCAATAGGTCAGTATGTAAGTAGTTTTTTTTTTTTACTTCCCGTATTTCTCCTTTAATGCTGTGGTATTGAAAGCACACAAGTCACACAATTTCTGACTGGATGAACAGCTATTTTTTTCCACTTGTCAAAAAGATATAATAAAACACTTTTAATCGTATATTTACAGTCCAAAAGGGAGAAAATAAAAGAAATGATTGTTCGAGTTCACACACATTTTAAAGATCTAGAAAGCTGTACCAGTAGAAACTATAGAACACTTATGTGTAGTCTGGAGTTCTCCTTAAAATAGTTTATGTCAAGTAAGACTAACAGCTTTACTAATGGTTCCATATTTTTAGAATCTACATAAACTATATTTTAAACCATATCTGCTCATTTAAATTACATTTTTAATTAGCCAAAGTCCTATAAAGCAAATGTAAAAAGTACATTTAAATGCATTTTGAGTATTAGGAAAAGGGTTTGAAGTTCCTTCAAAGGAAAGATTGTACTCATACAACTTTTGAAAATGAAAAATAAAATTAATGTCACATTCACATCTAAAGCACTTCAAAAGAGCTTCAAACATACCTTTGACATATAAAACCTCCTACAGCACAATGCTACTTAAATTTGATTCTAAGGAAGAGCCTTTACGCATTTATCTTGTCAGACAAAAAAGCAAATACATTTGAACCACATGCAGCCAGGTAAATTATTCAGTTTCACTATGAAAGTAAAAATAAATTATTATAAACAGGCTATAGCTTAGTTTATAAACATGGTTATGGCCTAAAGTGGTTGTAAAGGCTGAAGGTTTTTTTTTTTTATCTTAATGCATTCTCTGCATTAAGGTATAACCTCTTCTCTGTGCAGCTCCCCTCCCACCTACCCCCTCCCCCATATTTTCCTGAGCCCGATCTTGATTCAACAATGTGCACAAGAGCAGCGTCTTTCTCTACTCTCCTCCTACTCACTGGCTCAGACACGGCACTGTCAATCACAGCCAATGAGGAGGGAGCAGGGGCAGGGCTGAGCCATGCTCTGTGTGTCTATGGACACACAGAGCCAGCTCAGGAGCGAGCCCACATGAGTGCCCCCATAATAAAATGATTGCTATGATGGGTACTCAGTGGGAGAAAGGAGCGCCGGAGGGGGGGGGGCAGAAGGTGCCATTGCACAGAGCAGGTTAGTATGACATGTTTGTTAGTTAAGGAAAATATGCTATACAATCACTTTAAAGTTGAAAAGTGAAGACAGATGTCTTACAGGAAATAACAAAGGGCACCACCAAGGTATAAAAATCAGCTCTTCTTTTTAAATGATTTGAAAACTATTAATTTTTCTCACTGCTGTTTTCAGGGATGCAATGGAACCTTTAAATGTGTGTTACCCTACCTTAAAACAGATGATCAGTAATTCCGCGTACACACGGTCGGAATTCTCGTCGGAAAAAGCTCTGATGGTTTTCCCGTCAGAATTCCGACATAATTTCGCTCAAACTGTCTTGCCTACACACGGTCACACCAAATTCCGACTGTCTGTAACACAGCGGCATAAAACACGTTCGACAACACTATAGAAGGGAAGTTTAATGCTTCCGAGCATGCGTCGAATTGTTTCCGAGCATGCGTCGGAATTTTACGTGTCGGAATTGCATACACACGATCGGAAAATCCGATAGAAAGGTTTACCGTCTGAAAAATTGAGAACAGGTTCTCAATCCAAAGTCCGTCGGAAATTCCGACAGAAAAAGACCGATGGGCATACACACGGTCGGAAAATCCGTTGACAAGCTCCCATCGGACTGTTTCCATCGGAAATTCCGACCGTGTGTACGCCGCATAACTTGTGTATTCAATACTAATTTAGTGTGTACCTATTTCATTATCTAAAAAAACTATTTCCCATAACCCTATAGTGTAACTTGTAAACAGGGAGTTAGGCTCCCATTGCTTTTCCCTTTGTGACATTTCTGTGCAGTTTTTGCTTCTGTCACTGGATGTGCCCAGGTGCTCATTAGTGTGGAATCATTATAAGGGGAAGTTCTTCCCTTTCCTTCTAAAATTAGAGGGGAACCCAGCAAAGGACTAATGCATCCTCTGTATCCTCTGTGGGTACTGGGCACCATCTTACAAAATTTTGTGTCGCAAATATACACTGAACTACCACGGAATTTGGGGGGCCGCTAAGAAATGATATATATGTCACAATTTGTGTCAAAGGTAGGGGTTGAGAGCAGGCGAGTACTTGGGTAAAACAACCTATCTCACTATAGAAAACAACCAAGTAAGCAACCATGTGAGTTATCGTGGGACTTTTTAGAGGAGCAGCACTCTCTTGACTAACAGTAAAGAGCTAAGAGTACAGTGTTTCCTCCAGTAGACAGTGTGAGCACCAGCTTCTTCCATGGAAACACTGCTTAATGTTTGACAAATTCTCCACTAGAGAACTGTTTTTGTTTAACTAGGGATGTATGTCCCTGTTTACTACATTCTAATTGGACATTCCTTATTGGGAATGGGGACATCTCTTTAAAGATCCCGTGAAAGGAAAAGTAGTGTTGGCTCCTGTGCAATGGAAGACTCTGTAATGGTGTAGACTAGTCTGACTCTGTCGCTTTGAAAGCTCGTCATTTCCATGTGGGGTAAGGATAGGGGTTACCATGTTAGTATCCACTGTAAAGGTCCTGAGAGTTTGAGATATTATGGATCTTTTCCCCTTTTTATAAAATTCACATGAGCATCATTGTCACATACCAGGTGTGAGGCCGAGATGCTGAAAGGGCTCCCCTTGCGGGTGCAGTGCTTCCCTGAATGTGGTACAGTTTCCCTTAACTCTGATCGATATCCCTCTTGGGTCTTTTTTAGTTGCGTTTTTAACTCTGCGATTTCTTGCTACAAGTTGTCCTCTCCTTCTCAATCCCCTCGACCTGGTTAACAGGTGGCTCATGTCCTCCCTCACTTTGTTGACTTCGCCTTTGATCACAGATTCTAGTCTCGCCATCATCTCCTCCATTTCCTTCTTAGAGATAGGTTGGGATCCTATTGGGTGCTCCTCTATCCCAGCTTCTTCCATGGAAACACTGCTTAATGTTTGACAAATTCTCCACTAGAGAACTGTTTTTGTTTAACTAGGGATGTATGTCCCAGCCCCCTGTTTACTACATTCTAATTGGATTCCTGCATTCCTTATCCTGGGAATGAGGGTATGTTAGCCAACTTTTATCCACTGGGTAGTATTCAGCAATATGTGATTTTCTGGGGGCATTTCCAAGAGTCTCTTTCCTGAGCCAGGTTTCTTACAGCACCAGCTAGAGCAGGGTTATTATGAAAAAATATGCAAACGTTTTTCTTCTGGGTTTTTTACCCCCCTTTACTCGGCAGGCAGGCAATATAAAATCTTCGGGGGCATTTAAACAATCATCTCGATTCCCTTAGTAAGCCAGATTTATCTTACCTTTTCATCCATCTTCTCCGTGCTGAGATCATTTGAAAAAAATACTCACAGACCCCCTTTTTATGAGACCGAAAAAGCGTGGAGGCAGGCAAGCTGGCGGCGTGGCGGATGAGGGGGACGGAAGAGCCGGGAGAACCGCCAAACGAGGACCTCGGGCATCGGCACGCCGTTACCCGGATTCGAAGCCCTCACGAGGGGTACGTTGTAGGGCCTCCAGACCCGGTCAAGTAGGGGCTGCTTTAGGTTTGGTTCCGGGCATAAGGCACGCCGTCCCGGCGGTCCCGTGTGGTCGAGTTCAGCGGGGAGCCGGCGTTCTCGTCAGCCTCGCTCCTGCCCTCATCAGCTGACGGCTGCGTTACGTCCTGTTTACTACATTCTAATTGGACATTCCTTATTGGGAATGGGGACATCTCTTTAAAGATCCCGTGAAAGGAAAAGTAGTGTTGGCTCCTGTGCAATGGAAGACTCTGTAATGGTGTAGACTAGTCTGACTCTGTCACTTTGAAAGCTCGTCATTTCCATGTGGGGTAAGGATAGGGGTTACCATGTTAGTATCCACTGTAAAGGTCCTGAGAGTTTGAGATATTATGGATCTTTTCCCCTTTTTATAAAAAATGAATGTGGTACAGGGGGAGCAGTGCCCAGAGAAGCACGGTTTGCCAGGTATAGAGATGAGATGAGCTGGTCATCGTGATGTAGCAGGAACAGGCTGGATGAACTGTAAAGCTGGTGTGCTTGCGGAGTATCAGGTAAGCTTGACAGAGTAGCAACCGGAGACAGAAACGAAAGCCAGGCCGGGGGTCATTTACAGTAAGATCAGTTCAGATGATGAGATTGGATAGCCGGGATCTTACACAGGAAGATGGATCTGTAGCAGAGTCGATAAGCCAAGCCAAGGCCAGACACGGTGGAGCAAGCCAGAGAGAAGTCAGAAGTACAAGCTAAGGGTAAATCAGGAGATCACAGGTCAGAGCAAGCCGGGTCAATAACAAAAGTTCAATCAGAATACACAGGAACACAGGATGAAGGAGAAGCTGAAGATAATCCAGCAATGAGCAGCTCCAGCAGCAGGCTTAAATAGACCAGGAAGTAAGTCATGTGATCTGTCTAGGTTACAAGGAGGAAGTACCGCCCACATTAGTCACACTGTCCACCATGGCGGCCATGATTGTCTTGGGGCGGAATTGCCAGTCCTTCTTCCGCCATTGCACAATGACTTGCCAAAAATGCTACATGCACCTATGGGTGCATTAGGCAAACCACTTAAATTAATTGGCAGCCTTAATGCAAAGTGCATTCATGTGCCACATACCTTGCAGTTGACCTTCATCAAGCTGCTTTGCATTCCCATTGACATGTATGGAGAGAAAAGTTCTATAAGATGCAGACATCCAAGCTGCTATTTCAATCCTGACTTTACTAGCTTCTGAATGTCCATTCTAAATACTCAGACTTTATTGACTACCAGCTTGTTTCAGGATTCTGCATCTTTAAAGCAAGGCTGCAATGGTGGGTTTTATATTTACTGTACACCCTCAAAGGTTCACAAAATCATGAAAAGTTTGCTTTTTATGTTTGCCTGTTTTTTTTTTTTTTTTTGATAGATAGATAGATAGATTGATGGATAAAATAATGCAAATGTATTACTAATTTTGAAGAATCTAGAAAAGGGACACATTTTGGACTAATTTTATAGTGATTAAAAAAAAAGTATCATTAAACTAATCTCCAGATTTAAACTTGCTTGCAAAAAATATTGGCAAGTAGGTATACTTTGCTAAATAGCATTCATAAAAAAAAAAAGTGACATATAGGAAAATTAATAGCTTTAATTTTTATGTGGCCATTTTTTTTCTTCTTTAAAGCAGTCAACTGATATTCTGTTCTCTGGCACAGAATACAATTACTCGGTGCACTGTGACTGCTAATTTATATTGGTTAATAAAATGTGAAGACACATTGCTCCCTGCTCTATGTTTTGCTATTCATAACATTTGGCTGTAAGAAGATGCAAGTTAAAAAAGCAAAGGTTATCTCTCTAAAATAACGGTGCAGGGCACAAAATATTTATATGTCGCAGTTGACAATTATGTGCATGAAAGGGGTCTCATGAGTATATCAAATATATCAAACTTGATATTTATATTTTTTCAAACAGTGTTGAATTAATCGCGTGGCATATAAGATAGCTATAAAAATATAATCATATCCAAGCATAGGGGTATACATAAATGTCATACATGTCATGTATGTAAATAGGGTTGCTGATGTAAAACAAGAAAGTTTTAGGCCCACTGTGTCATTTAAAGGGTGATCCTTTAAGTCTGATCCAAACTACATTTGCCACACATGGATAGTTTTCTTCTGAAGAAGTATTCAGTAGGAAAAAGGGAGAAGGGGCTTTTTTTGTCCTCGGTTTATGTGCATTATCTACTTTAGTTTATGCATATAAACATTCATTTACAACATCAATTAAATAATATACTGGGCCATTACACATGGGTTTGTATGAATTTACCTCTGTTAACGTGCATTTTCTACAAAATGAACTGAACAAATGTATATAAATTGGCTTATTTGTAAAATTTGAAGGAAGAAGTTATTGTATTATTATCATACTTGTCACGTTCTGGGTACGGCGGGGAACAGAAGGTGGATCCCCTATGCCAATGGGGCGATAGCACGGGTTGTATTGGAGGACCGGTTCTAATGTTGCTACTGGTTTTCACCAGAGCCCGCCGCAAGGCGGGATGGACTTGTAGCGGCGGTAGCAACCAGGTCGTGTCTTCCAATAGCAACTCGACCCCACTGACAGCTGAGACAGGCGCGGTACACAAGGATTAGGCAGAGGCAAGGTCAAACGTAGCAAAGGGTCAAGGCAGGTGGCAAAGGTTCGTAGTCGGGGGCAACAGCAAAGGTCTGGATACACAGAAGGAGCAAAACACACAACGCTTTCACTGGGCACTAAAGGCAACTCAAGATCCGGCCAGGACAGGAAGGGGAAGTGGGTATATGAAGTGTTTTGGGTGTAACAGTACTTTGGGCCAGGCACCAATTACTAGTGTGCTGGCCCTTTAAGAACCAGCCGAGTAGCGCGCGCGCGCCTGGGGAGCGGGGACGCGTGCGCAGGAAGACACAGGCGGGGGGCAGGTGAGGAGAGAGAGATGCGATCCCCGGGCGGACGGAGGCCGCCGCGAGGATCGCATCCCATCGACAGAGCAGCGCCTGCGGTCAGAGGAGCTGACCGCGGCGCTGCAGGACAACGGGTGCCGCGAGCGCTCCGGGAAGGAGGGGACACCCGGAGCGCTCGGTGTAACAATACTTATTTGTAAAATGTAAAGATAGAAGATGAACAGGTTGTTTATGTCCAAATTCAGTATCAATTTTTCTGTATTACACAATGAACACTTTACAATTACACTTTTTTTAAACTATTGTCTATTTGATTATAGTGAATAGTATGCTGTAGCTTAAAAACTTGTATACAGGCAATAATAGTGTGCAGATTGCAGCAACCAACCATATGACTTTACATTTTAAAATATATGTAAACCCAATCACTATGTATTCAAATAATTTTAATAATAATAAAATAACAAACCTATTATACTTTCCTGCACTGTGCAGTGGTTTTGCACAGAGCATCCCCGATCTTCCTCATCTTGGGTGCCCCGCCGGCACTCTGGCCCCCCCCCCTTACCGAGTGCCCCCAAAGCAAACAGCTTGCTGTGCAGGCACTCGTGCATGCTTGCTCTCGAGCCAAATCTCTGGTTCCATAAGACACAAAGAGTGTGGCTCAGCCCCGCCCCCCACTTCCGCCTCCCCTTTTTTTACCTTCATGCCTATAATGCAAGAAGGTAAAAAACCTTCAGCCTTTACAACCACTTTATTGTAATTTCAAAAGTCCCCTTTAACATTATTTATTTGCAGCTTTTACTAAAATAATGACTGGTGAGGCTGTTATGAAAGTCCTTGTTCAGGCACTTCCTGTTAAAGGGTGACAACATCTTGATTTCTAGTTGTGCTCCTGCACTTTCACGCTGTAATATGTGAAGAAAGAATAAAAGCGGCTGTTTCAACATACATGATATAGGTATAGTCCACCATAATTCCCAACTTTCTGAAATAGGTAAGAGGGACAAATTATATCAAAATATTTGTAGGCAAAGGATACACCACTGTCATGCCCCTGTTATGCGGACTATAAAGAATGAATACACTTTATTTATGGTTGCTTATTAAAATATATAATAATATATTTTAAATTATGTAACAAATGTAATAATTTAGAGAGCTTGGATATAAGGGCTAGTGTGGTAAAATACTTTTGACAGTTAAGACATTTTTATATACCTCATAGAGGTCTATACATCAGACCAAATGTAGGTACAATTAAGGAGGAAAGCCCCCTACTAGGACGAAAATACTAATATGTTTACTGCTTTTCTATGCCATAAAACTGATACTCATGCACTGAAAGTCTCAGGCCCCACCCTCCTTACCCCTATGGCTTAATCTTGTTAACCAAGCTATACCTATGTATAAACTAACCTACGAAGCACAAGGCTGCCCCAAGAAATTTAATAAGGTTTGGTCTCCCTGGTTGGATTCCCAAGCTACTATTGCTCCAGAGTAATGTTATGTATCTCTATGCTCATAACCCTTTTCTGTCGTTGGCTGCAAGGTATTTAGTGCATTTTTTATTTCATGTAATCGTATTGGGTATGTTATGTCCTGAGCAGGGACCTTCCTTTTTTGGTCCCTATTACACCATCTGGTATTGTTTCATATGGATAATCTGATATTTTTGCTTTGTTCTGTATGGTTCCGAGCTTCATCTCGATGCTGTGCCTTGCCAGGCACATTTTAATTTTTTTTTCTTTTGTCTATGTTTGTTGTTAACACAAGGAAAAAAAAAAGTTTAATAACGGTAGTACCCTTTAAAAAAAAATAATTAAAAAAAAGGAGGAAAGATGTACAGAGGGATTTGAATCCAAAAGATGGACAGTTTCCCCAAATGAGAGACAGTTGGGAGCCATGGGTTCACTGTTGTCAGCATCAGGAAAAATGCCCTGAGCAATGTCATGCAACCAGATTGCAATCTCTCTTTCTGACACCCACCTTTCACCATGCCCGCTAATCACTGTGAAAAGTTGCTTGAGTAGATTAACAGCTCTGAGACGCAAAACAAAAAATGTAAATGTTGGAAAACTATATATTTTATTTTTTTTTGGCAGTGGTTTATGAGACACAGACTTTAAGGGGCATCTCACCCATTATTTAGAAAATTAAAATCCAGTAGCTACAAATACTGTAGCTGGTGACTTTAAAAAAAGAAAAAAAAAAACTTACCAGTTCATGTATTCCAGTGCTGTCTAAATAAAGCAGATTCTTCTCACTGATGCTGGACCCCGATGCTAGCATCTTGAAATTGGAGACCAGTTGTGTCCTCCTGATAAATCCCAGCCAGCCCTCCGGTGTGCATGCCAAGATCTCGCAGCACATAGAGACTGGTCCTGCAGGCTCCTGAAACACATGGCTTATCTCAAGAGATTGCGGGCGGGGAGGGAGATGGAATAGGCTGATGTCATTGTCACCTAGGCGAGCATTGAGGAAGTGGGGAGCACATATTGACAAAAAAAAAAGCTTGAAACTCAGTTACAGGCTGAGGGAAGGAAGACAATGAGCAGGACATCACTTTTTGAGTGAGGTTTCACATTAAGGACACTGAACGCTAGTCAGTCTATGACTGGACCGTAAGAGAGCAGCAGCACACTAATAAGATCACCCTATGGTCTATCCCCCTGTAAGCACATTTACTGTGTTAGGCTGAGTACAGTTAGCCCTGATTGGTTTAAAGATCTGGCCCACCCTCTCACAGTCTAATTGCTGCTGTGTGGAATTACAGGAGACTGATATCCAGGCAGATTTCTGTATTTACTGTAGTCATGTACAAAAATACATTCAATTACATTTCAATGAATACAAACTGGATTGAATAGTGTTCTATACATCTGCATAGAGTTCAGTTTTAATCTGAGTAGCTGGTCTGAGTTGTTAAAGTTTCAGCATTGCTCTTTGCACTGCCTGTGTGTGATAGGAGATGAGTTAGTCAAGCAAATTAGCTTAAAGTATTTCCATTTGACAGTTGTCTCGATTGCCTGTGTGCCATGCCCTTCAAACTGTCAACGTTAAACATCAGCCATTTACTGTTGGCTATATATGTATTTATGAATCTGTTAGGGTAAGTTAGACAACACTACAGCTGGACAATGCAATAAACTTTATTTTTGGGCTGTTGTAAACATTTCTCTTCCTATCTAGTCCAGCAAGACTTCATTACGAAAGAATCTGAATCCTATATTAAACCTGACACTCTTTCTGTCCCCTTTAAAGTCCTTCAGGTCAAATTGCGTTATCATACCATTTGGAACAGAATATGGAATATGCTGTCCTTGAACTTTAAGCTCATGTTACTGAAATCAATATATTTGCAAACATAAAAGTTGCTATTACCTCTCACTTAGAAGTGGTTAATGAGGCTACAGAATATTCAGTACAGACAGTTCCACCGATCATGTAGACATAACATACAGATGAACATTAATCCAAGCACCCAGTGCTAATTTGATGTAATGCGGGAGACTAAATGCCAGTTCTAAGTTCTATGTTAGATGCTATAGAACTGGAGATATATTTTACATTATTAAATTAAGATAGCAATAGCTTTCAGAAAGCTAACGGGTTTGTCAGATCGTGTGCTTAAAGGCTTACTCACTGTCTTATTAAGTGCGTAAATGTGTCAATTATTTTACAGTTAATCGTGAATATTATGAAGACTTTTCATTTAAAGAAAACTCAGATTTCTATATAGTGATTACATAAACATGTTAAGAAGTGACTCCAAGTGACTAGTCAATTCATCAATTAAGTTTTAATGCTAGCAACACTGCTAAAGTGAAGAAGTAGATTATTAAACCTATCACAGACCTAGGCAACTTAAACTGAGCATACAATGAAAAATGCATAAGCAGATGTTACCTTCATATAAAATCAGTTGATTCAGAGATATAGATCGCTACATCTACATTCCCCAAGGCCATTAGCCTCTGTAAAACCACCAATGTGGAAGGGGCTAAATAGCGGATGCATTGACTGTAACAAGAATAATACTAAATCTACACCTAGTGGTGACATCTCAGTGTCAATTAAAGAAGGCATCCTGATTTGGACGCACTGGCGAAGAGTGACCTGTGAAGGGCAAGTTTTTGGTAAAAGTAATGTAAATACCTTTATTAAAGAGGAGCTCCAGGCTCCCCCAAAAAATTTAAAGTCAGCAGCTATAAATACTGTAGCCTCTGACTTTTAATAAAAGGACACTTACCTATCCAGGGATCCAGTGATGTCCTAAACTGAGCCACTTTTCAATCAGGTTCGGGTGCAGGCACTGGCATTTGAAGTAAGGGAAGCTTACTTGCGGCTTCACAACTGGTTTCTTACTGTGCAAGCACAAGGTGGGCTGTGCTTTGTGAATCATCCCACAGTCTTCTGGGACCTGTGATGTGTTCCAGAAGCCTGCGAGGGGCCAAAGTTCTGGCACAGATCACCGCAATGCATCTGACCAGAAGTGGGAGCAGTTACCTTTCAAAACCAGGTACGTGTTCCCCCCTCCTCCCACCAAAAAGGGCCAAATGTGGCAGTGGAGGGGGGAGTGCAAACAAGTGGAACTTACCCTCCTTGGTGAAGTTCCACTTTAAGCATGTGAGGGAAAGTGTTGTGCCCTATTGATACGGATTGTAACAGTGTGTGACATTACTATACCTGATAACCTCACTTTAAGAGAAAGGGCCTTTGACTTCAGAGCAAAGCTGCCAAAATGCACAACAGACTCTAATCAGTATGGTAATGCTTTTTATATATCATATTTGATATTATCATACTAACCTCTGCAAATACTATTTTGTTGCTGTTATCTTTTTTCTAAATATATGGAAATCTGGACAACAAACTGCATAAGCAACATTGCTGTGTCGTCACCACACCGCAAACATTTTTGATGAGCCTCCCCATTGGCACAATGCTTAAAATATATACTTAGGGTCCATTCACACCAGTCTGGTCGGCTGCAGTTCATAAATCACACATGCATGTGCCATGCATTAACATGCGATGCGTTACAGCAGCCCATTAAATTGCACCACAGTAACCCAAAAATTGTACATGAAACATTTTTGGCCTGCAACGCACATTAGCATGTTGAATTAGATTGTAAGCTCTTCTGAGCAGGGCCCTCTTAATCCTCTTGTATTTTATTGTATTATAACTGTATTGTCTCCCTTTTATATTGTAAAGCGCTGCGTAAACTGTTGGCGCTATATAAATCCTGTAATAAATAAAAATAAATTGTACTGTGATCACATTGACATGCATATCTAAGAACTGTAAAAAGAATATCATTTCCCTTCAAACAGTATTCTTATGATTATGTGCTACATCTTTGAAAGAAAAAATGTTTATAATTTTGCTCAGTAGAATACAGTGAGAATGTAATAAACAAAAAGACATGTAGCTGTCAAAGTACCCCTCATTCTACTGAAAATATATATATATTTCAGTATGTGTTCTGCCACAAAACAACCTGCTACCTTGTAGCATTAATTGGATAGCAGATACCAACAATAACACCGAGGCAGTCTAAATCATTATAGACTTCTGCTGACATTTTCCCATCGGAACTGGCCATAAATCGTTTCTTGAGTGGACTTTTGCAAGAGATATAAAACAGGATGGGAATCAAAGTCAGCTGCTAGCCATCCTTTGCCAATTAGCTGTGAGTGTGAAGTCTTTAGATACGTCTGACATTACTGAGAAACACTAATTAAATATAAGTTTGTGTTCTTAGATCATTATTTATATATACTTGGAACATTGTCCACTGATGTCATGGCGTATAAAGAAAGAAGTGTCACTGCTTGTCATTTTCAGACAGGTCAGATTTAATCCCTGCAAATACCCTTTGAGGCATTGCAAATGGTCTAGGTAATGTCCTGTGAGATTAGATATTTTTAAAGTACCGGTCACAATGACCAAACTGTAAGGACAATATCTTGTTAATGATTATATCCTGACACTTTGAGAGCAGGCTCTCCTATGGTAGCTAGTTATATATATTAGAACAGGTTTTAGATTTGCATACCTAATCCTATTACAAAGAATGAAATGACCTTGATAAACTGATTGTACAAATAATGTCAAAGTGAACCTTTATAGGAACTACAAAAAGCATTCTGTACTTACCATTTTTTTAACTTAGTCTAGTTGACACGCAATGGCATGTTAGTCTAGTTGACACGCAAAGGCATGTTAGTCTAGTTGACACGCAATGGCATGTTAGTCTAGTTGACACGCAATGGCATGTTAGTCTAGTTGACACGCAATGGCATGTGTCAACTAGACATGCAGAACAGAAAAATTTGTTTAGTTTAATTTCAGATAGATTTATGTTACTAATTTAGTTTTGTTGATTTGTTTCGGAAGTGCTTTAGCTTTGTTTATTTTCATTTAGTTTTGTTTTGTTTCATTTTCCAACAAATTTGGAATTTTCGGAACAATTCGAATTTGGATTATTCAAAAAATGATCGACTGATCCAAGTTCTGTGTGATGAATATCTGGTTGTTTTAAATTTTGGCTTGGGGTTCCCCTCAAAATCCATACTAGGTCCGAAGGGCCTGGT
Organism: Lithobates sylvaticus; assembly: GCA_028564925.1. NCBI lineage: Eukaryota > Metazoa > Chordata > Amphibia > Anura > Ranidae > Lithobates > Lithobates sylvaticus. The sequence goes on from CM053026.1 coordinate 286,728,409, forward strand.
GTGGATTTGGGAGGGGGGGGTGGGGGGACCCACGCTGTTTTTTTTTTCTCTATTCTAAATAAACAATACTAAAGTATTGGACCAATTTGTTTTTGGAATTTCACAATTTTTTTTGTATCTTTTTCATTCCTTTTGTATATTAGAAAAATATATCAGAAATCAGAATAGATGGTTGTTAAGGAGTGGGGGGTCACTTGCATCCATGACTCATCTGCTGTCAGCAGGATTTCTTCGCTGACAGCAGAATGTAAACAAAACAAATGCCGGTTTAACCACTTGACAACCGGGCACTTAAACCCCCTTTGTGACCAGACCAATTTTCAGCTTTTGGTGCTCTCACACTTTGAATGACAATTACTCAGTCATGCAACACTGTACCCAAATTAATTTTCTTTGTCCTTTTTTTCATACAAATAGAGCTTTCTTTTGGTGGTATTTAATCACCTTTGGGTTTTTTATTTTTTGCAGTATAAATGAAAAAAGACCAAACATTTTGAAAAAACACATTTTTCTTTGTTGCTGTGATAAAATTTTGCAAATTATTAATTGTCCTTCATAAATTTAGGCCACAATTTTTACTGCTACATATCTTTGGTAAAAAATAACCCAAATTAGTGGATATTATTTGGTCTTTCTGAAAGTTAGAGAGTCTACAAGCTGTGGTGCAAATCATAAAAATTGATCACACCTGATGTACTGGTGGCATATCTCATTTCTTGCGACTGAACAAGCTAGGAAAGTACAAATACCCCCCAAAATGACCCCTTTTTGAAAGTAGACATTCCAAGGTATTTAGTAAGATGCATGGTGAGCTTTTTGGTGTTGTAATTTTTTCAAACAATTCTTTGCAAAATGAAGTTTTTTTTTATTTTTATTTTTTTTCCACAAAACTGTCATTGTAATAGGTTATTTCTCTTACATGGCATGTGTATACCACAAATGACACTCCAAAATAAATTCTGCTACTCCTCCTGAGTATTACGATACCACATGTGTGGGACTTTTCCACAGCCTGGCCACTTAGAGAGGCCCAACATGCAGGGAGCACCATCAGGTGTTCTAGGAGCATAAATTACACATCTAACTTGTTGACTACCTATTATACGTTTTGAAGGCCCTGGAGCATCAGGACAATGACACTGATGTGGCACTGATGACAGATGGCACTGATACGTGGCACTGATGGCACGTGACACTGATGTGGCACTGATGACAGACAGCACTAATACGTGGCACTAATGACACGTGACACCGATGACAGATGGCACTTATATGTGGCACTGATGACACGTGGCACTGATGACAGATGGCACTAATACGTGGCACTGATGACAGATGACACTAATACGTGGCACTGATGACACGTGACACTGATGACAGATGGCACTGATACGTGGCACTGATGACACGTGACACTGATAACAGATGGCACGTGTCACTGACAGGTGGCACTGATGACAGATGGCACTAATATGTGGCACTGATGACACGTGACACTGATGTGGCACTGATGACAGATGGCACTAATATGTGGCACTGATGAAACGTGGCACTGATGTGGCACTAATGACAGATGGCACTGATGACAGATGGCACTGATGACAGATGGCACTTATACATGGCACTGGGGACAGATGGCACTGACAGGTGGCACTGGGGACAGGTGGCACTGACAGGTGGCACTGAGGACAGGTGGCACTGACAGGTGGCACTGGGGACAGATGGCACTGACAGGTGGCACTGACAGGTGGCAGTGGGAACAGATGGCAGTGGGGACAGATGGCACTGACATCTGGCACTGGCACTGACAGTGGGGACATGTGGGCACTTCATTTTCATTTTTTTTTCACTTACGCTGCAGCCGTTAATCTCTCCCTCCTCAAACACTGTCTCTGTGTGAGGAGGGAGAGCCAGCGATGAGAGATCACCTCTCATTGGACACAGCGATCGCGCTGTAAACGGCTGCTGTGATTGGCCATTTACAGTGATCTGTGACTGGATGTGTCCAAGGGACACGGCCAGCACAGAATTCCCCTGATGCGCACTCGTGGGAGCGCGCATCGCAGAAGTAAACAGGAGGACATCCAGGGACGCCCTCCCGGCAATTGGCGTCCGCGGTGCAGCCGTCTTTCGGCTATAGCGTGAACCCCTAATGGTTAAACATTTTAAAAAAAACAGCATGGGTGCCCCCCTTCAGTTCTGGTATTGATTTTAAGATGTACCCCACGCCAATATTTAAAAAAATATAGCATGGGATCCCCCCAAAATCCATTTCCAGCCTGTTAGGTCTGGTATGGATTTTAAGGGGAACCCCATGCCAATTTATTTTTTTAAATGGCATGGTGTCCCCTTCAAAATCCATACCAGACCCTTATCCGAGCATGTAGCTTGGCAGGCCAGGAAAGGGGGGGCGAGAGCCCCCCCTCCTGAATCATACCAGACCACATGCCCTCAACTGAGGGGGGGTGCTTTGGGGCAGAGGGGGCTCCCCCCAAAGCACCGTGTCCCCATGGTGACGGGGACAAGGGCCTCTTCCACACAACCCTGGTCCGGTGGTTGTAATGTGCAGGAATGTGAAGGAATCTTCAAAAAGTACGTTTTCAAACTTACTTAAGATAGTTTGGATTAGTAGGAGTAGACTAAAAATAATTGACATAGAATGTGGAAACGAATATGTGATTATAAATTTTACCATAGACACACTTTAAATTATACTGCCTGCAGTAAAGTTCAGTGTACGTCAACATCTGCAAGTTAAGATTCAGTTAAGTGTCGGGCTAATGGAATTTATGCACATATGCACAGGGGTTGCATCATTTCTGGCCACCTAATGGCTGCGGAAAAAAGAAAGCCAGGGTCAGAAGAAAACAAATGTGGGTACTTACAGTAAATGTATTTAAAACACATTAATGGAATGCATAACATCATTTTTTTTTTTTTTTGCCTGGAGTTTAATTAGTCATGCTTTAAAAGAAGCAATATTATAAGAGATCAAAGAGATTTGGAAAACAACCTGTAAGTTCGCTAGCCCAAAAAGCTGTTTATATGTGTTTATTTAGGTATAAAATTAAAAATGATTTCAGTACAGATTTCCAATATATTTGTACAAGTACAAAGTTTATTTGAAAATTTATACCTGGGGTTCTTCAATCCCCATAAAAAATATGAAAAAAGCTGATTTAGTCTTGTAAAAAGGGATACAGGGAGCCACTTGAGAATGTCTAAATAATTACATGAATTTTTATATCATTTTAATTTTTAAGACATTAATACATCCCAATAAGGACAATGGTAGAGAATTCCATGCTTTCAATTTTGACCCAATGTATTTTAGAATCGGAGTCAAATTCAGGGAAATAGATTGAATGGCGGGAAATTACAACTCCTAAATACTTGAAATTCTCTATCCACTGCAATAGAATATCATTCGAAGCCATGCTACGGGCCTCCATATCAATTGGGAACAGCAAGGACTTAGTCCAATTTACCTTCAACCCTGTTACCGTTGAAAAATAATTCAGTATATCTAAGGCCCCTTGGAGCGAGGGTCCAGCATCATTCAAAAATAATAAAAAGTAATCTGCATACAGAGCTACTCTCTCCTCCAACCAACCAATTCGCAATCCCTTAATATTGGGGGAGGTGTGCAAAGCCTCCGCCACAAAAGTTTTTTCTTATTAAACTAAAAAAGATATTATACCTACCTGCTCTGTGTAACAATATTGCACAGAGTCGGTCCCTTACCTCTTCTTTAGAAGTTCCCATGCTGTCCCCAACGCTGTTCCCCATGCCTATGGTTCATGCTGCTGCCTGTGACTCCAAAGAGAAGAGGAAGTCAGTGGAATGGATCTGCAGACAGGACAGCACTACATCATGAGAAGAGATGGGTAAATGGTTTGGGGCAGGGGGGTTAGAAGAGCAAGTGGAACATTTTTTACCTTCATGCAGAGAATTCATGAAGGTAAAAAACGTTTTACCTTTAGAACCACTTTAAACCTTTTGTAAACAGAGGTCATTAAAGTCAAGATGCCCAGACCAAATTAACAGTGTCTGCATGCGTGAAGTAACTTGAAAATAACTTTACACTAATCTGAATACTTAAATATTTTTATGAAGACATGCTGGTAGGTTAATTGGCTTCTGTCTAAATTGTCCCTAGTATGTGTATGTATAAATGTGAGTTAGGGACCTTTCATTGTAAGTTCCTTGTGGGCAGGGACAGATGTGAATGAGTATATGTAATCACTGTGAAAAAATTGAAAACATTATATAAATACCTGTAACAAAATAAATAAATGTTTATGGAAATATAAAGCTTTTGTGAGATACGCTGTTTAAATAAGAAAACCCTACTCTTATTTTTATTATAGGTTGTGCAAAAATGTTAAAATTTAGAATATAATATAAATATATATATATATTTTTTCTTTATGATACTGTAATTGTTTCTGATAATTATAGTATTAGACAGATTAACACTACCACTTCCAGGCTGCAATGGTACCTGAAAAATAGAAGTACAGGGGGAAAGGGACCCCCTGAAAAGAAAGTCATGGGCGGACCAAGCTGCTTATTAAGGGAATTTTTATTACACAGTTAATAATAACAAGAACACAAAAACTGGGCTCCCACCACCAACACCTAGACTAATGTTAAAATGAGACAATGTTGTCTATATAAAAGCAGCTGCATCACATCATACAACAAGCACACACCATATACATCCAAATGAATCTAAGTATAAGGTACAAAGAGTAGCGGTTAAGTAGGTATGTAAGTCCTGGTGACGGGCACCATTAGGAAACGTACATATCCCGCCACTATTGACCATCAAGCCCCCACCTGGGGGATATTGGGGTGTTAAATTAAAAAACACGCACACTGAGTAATAAGCCCTATAAAGCCAGTGCCGCTAGGTTGGCTGAATTGACTTTTATCCAACTGGTTATATACACTATAGAGGGCGGCATATAGCCACTAACAGTCAATATTTCATATCTTCAGCCTCAGGCCAAGCCATATTAAGAGGGGTAACCCAGTGGGAGGTTTAATAAATAGGGCACTGGGTGGAAGCAGGTCAGGACAGAGGTAATTGTGCAGTAAATAGAAAGTCAAAGGACCAATGGTCTGCTCACCTGACCATATATGCAAGAGTCTCTGATATCTGACAGGTGTCCCAGGTGTCTCCGTGAGGGTCTGTCTATAGGGGAATCTCGCACTGCACAGATCCAGTCATCCAGGGTACTTGATTGCCACACGGAAGACCAGGAATCATCACAGTGTAGGTCCCCTGGTGGTACTGTAGCGTTTGTTGAGCCGTCTAGGCACACCGTCCTGATTCCTTACATAAAGCTGACTCCCACTGTCCTTGTGGTGTGTGGTACGCTTTGCGCTGACATGGCGTGATGCATCATCCGTGATGTGTAAAACGTTACCGACATGTTTCACCCAATCACGTGGGTTTTATCAAGAATGGGAGGTCTCAAGAGCAGTCGTCTATTTATACACTTTATATATTTATAGACTTTTCTCACAGGGTAAAATGAATTGAAAGCTGCAGTTCCTAAGACGGCCACTAGATGTCAACCTCCCAATTAAACACCACACATTTATCTTGCTGCTGGCAATGGTACCTGAAGTGCCTTCTGCAGACTAACATGAATGTTGTAAAAAAAAAAACCAGTCTCCACAGGATCACTGGAGATAAGTCGACAGTTTGGACCAAACTTTGGCTGTTCAGTCTCTTATCCAAACGCATAAACATTTGCCTGTTCGGCCCCCTGTCAGGCAGGAATAAAACATTTTATATAGAAGTGTATTTTTTACTGCTTATATACATGACATGTATCCTCGGTGTGTAGGCAAAGGCTAGGATAACAGTGATGCCACTGACTATATTTGTGAAATGACATTGACCAAATATGGCTATATATGTTAATGATGTCACCACCATCCCAGTTCCTTCCCTTATATAGCTATTCACAGCTCGGGGGGCTGTCGTTCGGCTATGGGTATTTTCAGGATCAGTCATGTGCACTAGGGAGTTATGTACCCCATACTTGTATACATGGGGGGGTGTGGTATCTGGGGGCCCACTTATTATTATACGGGGCCTCCGGGTTCCAACAGCACACCCACAGACCCCAAATTCACTGGTCCAGGGCTGTGGGGAAGAGGCTCTTGACCTCATCAACAAGTTGAGAGCATGTGGCCTGCTATGGTTCAGGAGGGGTGCACTTGGTCATCTCCCTCATTTCCTGCCCAGCCAGACTGCATGCTTGGACTAAGGGTCTGGTAGAGAAAATTAGTATGTCATCAAGATAAACAACAGCAAAAACATCAAGAACAAAGTGTGCCATCTTTGCTATGGACAGCATCTTCCAGGGACGGTCTGAGACTGGCAACGGCTTAAGTAGACCCCAGGCTTTGGTTCTGTAACTCTTGCTTGAAATACCCTTCTTATCTGCGGGAACAGGCCAGTCCAGGATGGCTGTGATCTTCTGGGGGTCCATCCGAAAGCCCCTACTGGAGATGATCAAGCCCAGGAAGGGTATGCTTTCCCCTTCAAAGAGGCAATTTTCGGCCTTGGCATAGAGGCCATGTTGCCGGAGGTGGCCCAGAACACTTTTGACATGTCCACGATGCAACTCTAGGGAGGAAGAGAAAATTAGTATGTCATCAAGATAAACAACAGCAAAAACATCAAGAAAGTCCCGAAGCACATCATTAATGAAGGACTGGAAGGTAGCGGGGGCGTTAAAGAGTCCGAACGGCATCACCAGTTACTCAAAGTGCCCAAATCGGGACCGAAATACCGTCTTCCATTCATCCCCATCCTTTATGCGAACTAAATTGTATGCCCCTCAGAGGGTAGCGGTTTTTGACAGTGACCTCGTTTAGGGCACGATAGTCCACGCAGGGTCTGAGGGAATGGTCCTTCTTTTCTACAAAAAACATTCCCGCACCTGCAGGAGATGTGGACGGGCGGATAAAACCTTTTTTCAAGTTATCGTCAATGTGTTCTTGGTGTGATAAAAAACCCTGCCGAAGGGAATCTTGGCCCCGGGAAGAAGTTCACTGGGCCAGATTTAATGGTGGATCCATCTGCCCTTTGTTTACTGAACACATCCAGTTAGGCCTCGGACGGAGAGGAATCTGATGCCGGGCAGCAAAAACAGAGTCCATGAAGCAACTACAGGCCCCAGAGTCAATGATGGCGGTGGTCCGCAGGGTCCTTCCTGGGAGCTGGAAGGAGACAGAAGGGGCAAGATGAGCCGAAACCCCGGTCACTGGATCAACATAACTGGAAAGAATAGTGGGAAACTTATTGAGTTTAGCCGGGCAATTTCGGACATAGTGACCTGGCTCTCCGCAATACAGGCACAAATTGTTGCTGCGGCGTCTCTGGCGTTCTGCTGGGGTGAGAGAAGGCCGCAGGAGTCCTAGCTGCATGGGTTCCGATGCCGTGGAGGTATAAACAGGCTTGGCAGAGGGAGCAGAGCGGAAATGGCTTGGGGCCCTGGGGAGCATCCAGGTGGGTCTTGGGGACCCCAAGGTTCGTTCGGCCCTACGCTCCCGTAGGCGCCGATCGATTTGGATACTTAAGTCTATGAGGGAGTTCAGGGTCTGAGGAACCCCTACTCTGGCGAGCTTGTCCTTGAGCGCGTCTGAGAGGCCCATGCGGAATTGGTGACGGAGAGCAGCATCGTTCCAGTCAGTGTCGGCACCCCAACGCCTGAACTCAGCCACATAGTCCTCTGCTGGTCTCCGACCCTGTTGGAGAGAACGTAGGGCGGCTTCCGCAGTGGTTGAGAGTTGGGGGTCCTCATATAACTGCGCCATGGCGTCAAAGAAAGTGGAGAGATTGGTCAATGCTGCATCCTTCTGTTCCACGAGACGGTGGGCCCAGATTTGGGGATCCCCAGTCAGTAGGGCTACCACAAAGCCCACCTTAGTGGTCTCTAAGGAGAAGGTCCTAGGTTGTAGAGCAAAATGGAGTTCGCAAGAATTGCGGAAAGTCCTGAAACTACCACGGGCACCTGAAAACTTCTCTGGAGTGGGGACCTTAGGCTCAGGTGGTAGCATCACTATAGTCTAGGCAGGTGCAGGCCCCGTTGGGGGTGTTGCCGGGTGAGAAGTTCCTTGGGTACCGGTGGGACCGGATAAGGCCAGTACCCGTTCCTCCAGCCGGGTGTACCCTTGCTGGAGATTCTTCACCGCCTCGGTCAGTCCTGCCAGGTGTTGGCATAACCCCTCCATGGCGGGGGCTCCCTGCTCGGGCTCAGACATGGCTGTCTGCTACTGTCACGTACCTGGTGGTGCGAGCCCGAAATTGCAGAGAGAGACCTCCCTTGCGTCTCCCACTCCTGGTTCCCTGGTGTGGGGACAGGAGACCCAGGAGTGAGGAGGAGAACGGGTGCCTGGCAGGATCAACAGACCGGTGGAGTGACCAAGTCAACTTAGCGGACACGGTGGAAGCCTGGATAGCAGGGAAGACTGGATACAGACTGATGAGCTGGAGACAGGTTAGCAGAGCTGGCTGGATCTGGACAACGTCCTAGCAAGCAGGCTCACAGGTAAACAGGATAGCAGAGCTGGCTGGATCTGGACAACAGCTTAGCAGACTGGATAGCAGAGCAGGCCAGAGTTGGGCAGGTAAGCAGGCTCACAGGTAAACAGGATAGCAGAGCTGGCTGGATCTGGACAACGGCTTAGCAAGCAGGCTCACAGGTAAACAGGATAGCAGAGCTGGCTGGATCTGGACAACAGCTTAGCAGACTGGATAGCAGAGCAGGCCGGAGTTGGGCAGGTAAGCAGGCTCACAGGTAAACAGGATAGCAGAGCTGGCTGGATCTGGACAACGGCTTAGCAAGCAGGCTCACAGGTAAACAGGATAGCAGAGCTGGCTGGATCTGGACAACAGCTTAGCAGACTGGATAGCAGAGCAGGCCGGAGCTGGGCAGGTAAGCAGGCTCACAGGTAAACAGGATAGCAGAGCTGGCTGGATCTGGACAACGTCTTAGCAAGCAGGCTCACAGGTAAACAGGATAGCAGAGCTGGCTGGATCTGGACAACAGCTTAGCAGACTGGATAGCAGAGCAGGCCGGAGCTGGGCAGGTAAGCAGGCTCACAGGTAAACAGGATAGCAGAGCTGGCTGGATCTGGACAACGGCTTAGCAAGCAGGCTCACAGGTAAACAGGATAGCAGAGCTGGCTGGATCTGGACAACAGCTTAGCAGACTGGATAGCAGAGCAGGCCGGAGCTGGGCAGGTAAGCAGGCTCACAGGTAAACAGGATAGCAGAGCTGGCTGGATCTGGACAACAGCTTAGCAAGCAGGCTCACAGGTAAACAGGATAGCAGAGCTGGATGGATCTGTACAGGTGATCAGACTGGGAGCAGGAAACAGAACCACTGAAAGGGCTGGAGACATACAGGTGATCAGGTTCATTACAGGGATCAGACTGCAGACCGGACAGAGACCATGCAGGTAACCAGAGTTCATCAAGGAAGTCAGGTCAGGAATCAAACTGGTAGCAAGGTGCAGTGGATCAGGCAGAAGGATGGTCACAACAAGCCGGGGTCGGGTACAGGCAGAAAGCTGGATAGTCTATGGTAAGCCGGGACGGCCCGGGTTCAGGTTTCTGGCAGGATCTTCATGACAGCCATGCATGCTTGGGCTAAGGGTCTGGTATGGATTTTTGCCTATTAGCCCAAAAAGTTGGCATTTTTAATTTGACAGAATTGGGCTCCTATTGAATTCATTGGAATTCAGGTTCTACATCTGTACTTCTTTGAACCCTGCTTGAATCTAGCCCAGGACAGTTTGGCTAGTCCCTAGTGATCACAAGGTCAAAGCTGAACCCTATTCCAATTGGTTTCCAATCATCAGTAGTGACTAGATCTGTATGTTGCAGCCAGGAATGTGAGCTTTGCAAAGATGGTAGCTCTCAAAGGAATACATTTTTTTACATACCCCCAACATGAGGCAACAGGAACTAATATACAGATTGCAAATGACAAGGAGTTAAACAAAGTTACTGAACATTCCAAACTTACTGATGTGCTGTTTGTGAATTTTGGCAACAGATATGCAGTTAAGTGAATATAACATCAAGACAGAGATACAGTATATTGTAAATTGAGTTACTTGTCTAATCCAAAATTTGACTTCATGGTGTAGCAACCTGTACATAAAGGTAAGAAAGCTGAAATAGAGCTAAAAAAAAATGTACATTTATAACTGCCAAAACATTACTTGTCTTGACTTGATAGATCGACTTCTGTACAACCTCCCTGCCCATTCATGGATCGAAATTCGGCCAGTCCCAGCCAAATTTCAATATGTATGGATAGCTGAAAGCAAAGTGAGGGTGTAATTAAAGTAAATTTTTTGAAGGCCCTAGTTTAATTTTTTTTTTATGTTTCAGTCTCCAACTCAAAATCCCCTTCTGACCAAGCAGGGTGAGGATAAGGACAGTTGTCCTCTGTGTAAGATGACCAGTAGTCCATATCCAGCAGTCCGACATGCCCTCTCTACAGTCACAACTGCTGCTCTCCAATTAAAATGCTCACATTCCCTATAACCCACCTGAATTTACACCTCTCCTGCAGGTTACTACTGCCACGAAACAGACCATCGCTAAGGCCTGGAAAACTCCACTCCTTAATATCATAGAAACCAAGAATAGAATCACCAGTCTTAAAAGGTTTTCAACGCTTTTGGAAGCCCTGGGTAGACCACTTTCTCGCAGCCGATTTCGATGAATCGTTACTATCCCCTTGACCACTTTGGCCGCGAGCCATTTCAGCCCCTCTGCTGATGATCCCTGCTCCTCCTCCTTACCCCCCGGGATCGGTTCTTGCCCCTCTCGTCCTACCCTCCCGTCCTTTTATTTCTCTAGTCTTCTCTCTACCCTTCCCCCTCCCCTTCATCTGGTTCAACCTCTCCTCCTTCACATCTTGCCTCCCCCTCTTCTTTTTTTTTTCTCTCCTCCACTTTCCCTTCCCTTTCCATTCGACTGATTAGCCCTTCTTACCTGAGGATATCAACGAGTTAGAGTTGACCCTCTATATACTGTGATTGGACTGTACATTAGTCCCACCTGTACAATTATGGGGTTATTTTACATTTGCGTGTGTAACGTTTTTTTGTTTCCTTCTTTTGAGTTATAAATGTTTTGCATTTTCACTCCTGTAACCTTTCAGGTCTTGACTCTGAGTCCCAATACATTTGATGCATATTGTGCATCTCGTTTTACCCCCTTTCCCCTTTAGGTTATTTTGAAAATTGTTAATTTCTGTATGGTATACTACTTACATACCAATAAAAGTAATTGAACAAGATAAAATGCTCACATTCCCTGCTTAATTTACATTAATAATTGTGATGAGTAGGGGGGGTGTTGGTCCACTAGAGCTAGTACTTTGCTCTTTTCTAGAAGACAGAGGTCCTCATTTACAACTTGTTACTGGGAAAGGGGTGCTTGGGTGGCACTGGGGCACTATTAAGCCAAAATAAAAGAAATACTTTTGAAAAGTTAAATTTGTATTCAGCTTACATATTCTACCCTATGAAAACTAAAGGTACAATTTGGCTTTCATTATATCTTTACTTTTCCCTTCAAAACCCAACAATGCCACTCTTTCTCTTTAATTCTAGTCCTTACTGTTGACAATAAAAATAATTATGACCTTTTTTTTCTGAGCATCATCTGTACTTATGGTTCAGTTGATGCTGGCAGATAATTTCAGCTGGCGTGTCACAAAGTAATTATCTTTTCATTTTTGTCACGTTGATCCCTTGTCACTATGAACTTTATAATGGAAAATTAAAGGTTATTCAATCTAATTTGCATTTCTTAAAACCATTAACACTCATATTAGTCATATAATGAGTGTTTACCGTTTAGAGGCACACATGCCTTCAGAGCAGGAAAGAAATGTGTTTGCATTAGAATTCTTTTGGAAACAGGAGATGAGGTTGCATACAAAAGACAGTAGATGCTTTATTTCTAATGTGAATCTTATGGTTGATTCCAAAACGTTTAATCCAAAGTAGTTAGTCTTTAAGCCATATTACATTTCATCAGTCCATCTGCATTTTCCTAGCATCATTTAGCTAGTAATATTAAACAGCTGCACGACTATTTTTGTACTTTGTAGATTTAATAAATATGTGAAATCAAACTTTACAATTCACATAGTTTATTGCAAACTAGCCCCTGTAGGAAAGTATTTGCAGCAAGAAAAAATGATTATTCTGGATGTTCTCAGCATATGTGCATGAATCACATCATTTTATTATAGTACAGATATATGAGAAATCTTTCACTTCACTGCAATTTACAATAAAAGGCAGTAAAATTAAGGGAAAGGTGAAAAGCAAGTCAATAGCTCCTTACTGTTTTATATAATTATTTTAGCTTTATATAAATCATGAAAGTGTGACAAATAAAGACTGTATGCTTAGTTATTACTGGAAACTTTAAAGAACTACAAATATGGGAAAGTGGATGCAGTTTTTAGTATCTGATTGACAAAGATATATCTAGTCAACAAACATCTCTTTAGCTCCACTGCCACAATGTTTTTTCCAGTTGCCATTATGACATGATTGTAGGCATTGGATGATGACAAGGGTCAGCAATAACATTATTGCAGCCCATGCTTGACAAATTATACTTTTCTTTAATGACAATGTAGTGTTAGCAGGTCGGATTTTGCCATTAGGAACACTAAGCCCGTGCCTACTTTCAGACATTTTCCATTTTCAGTGGAAAGACAGTCTTCTAAGATTAAAGTGATACTAAAATATCATTTTTTTTTGTGTTTAAAAATAACAAACATGTCTATATTTACCTGCTCTGTGCAGTGGTTTTTCACAGAGCAGCCCAGATCCTCCTCTTTTCGGGTCCCTCCTTGGCACTCCAGGCTCCACTCTCCTACCGAGTGCCCCCACAGCAAGCAGCTTACTATGTGGGAACCCGAGCCGAACTGCAGCTCCGTGTGTCCATTTAGACATGGACAACCAAATACTTGGGGGGCACACCCTAAAAAAATTAATTAAAGATGGTGCAGCCATAAAACCATACAAACAGAACAAAATATTACAGCGCACACATACAAAAATGACATTTAACTAATGCTTCTCTGAACCATGGGAGAAATACACTCCCCTATATGGGAGAAGTAAAGGACTCCTCCTATATCACAGGCGGACACGAATAAGAGGTAATGGTGGGGGGGGGGGGGTGCTCCATCCCAAGAAATCTGGTCAGGATCCATACAATAGACAAACAAATACTTGGGGGGTACACCCTAAAAAATACATTGGTACAGCCATAAGACCATACAAACAGAACAAAATATCACAGCGCACACATACAAAAATTACATTTAACTCCTGCAAGGCTATTTAAAACACCTGAACATTTTCAAAAAATATGGGGATTTGGTCACACCATATGGCTACATGGTGCTTAAGCCTACTTACTGCGTGAAAGTACCCCATTGGCAGTGGGTCCTACGCTATTCATAGAATTAAAGATCCTGCTTCTCTGAACCATGGGAGAAATACACTCCTCTATATGGGAGACTTAAGGACTCCTCCTATATCACAGGTGGACACTAATAAGAGGTAATGGCGGGGGATGGGGTGCTCCATCCCATGGCATCTGTTCAGGATCAATACAATAGACAAACAAATATGGCATAGTGCTAAACCCACTTATTGAAGTGGCGGAATTACCAGGGTCGCAGCAGTCTCACTTGAGCGTGTCTCTCATGTAACAGCCGCACAGAGACACCGGTATTGACAGTTTTATTCCCACTCCCTCTCTCCTCTCTCGCACGGGATGACACAGGACACACAGCTGATCTGCTCCCCCTTCTCCCCCCTCCCCTCTCCTGTGTGCTCCGCCGGCAGTCAGGTGTGAAGCTAACAAGCTCACATTTCGCAGGGCACACAGGAGAATGGAGGGGGAGAAGATCAGCTGTGTGTCCTGTGTCATCCCTTGTGAGAGAGGACGGACGGAGTGGGAATAAAACTGTCAATGTCAGTGTCTCTTTGCTGCTGTTACATGAGAGACACGCTCTCCGCTTAGAGCCGCGCTGTCCTGAGAAGACAGAGTACTCTGATAGGCACTGATAGGAGGCACTGATGGGGACACTGATAAAAGGCACTGATGGACACTGATAGGGGACACTGATAGAAGGCACTGATAGGGGGCACTGATAGAAGGCACTGATAGGGGGCACTGATAGAAGGCACTGATAGGGGATGCTGATAGTGGATACTGATAGAAGGCACTGATAGGGGACACTTATATGAGGCACTGATAGGGGACATGATAGGGGGCGCTGATCTGGGGCGCTGATCTGGGGCGCTGATCTGGGGACACTGATAGGGGACGCTGATAGGGGACGCTGATAGGGGACGCTGATAGGGGACACTGATCAGGGGACACTGATCAGGGGACACTGATAGGGGACACTGATCAGGGGACACTGATCAGGGGGCACTGATCAGGGGACACTGATCAGGGGGCACTGATAGGGGACGCTGATAGGGGATGCTGATCAGGGGCACTGATAGGGGACACTGATATGGGGACACTGATCGGGGGCACTGGTATGGGGGCACTGATCGGGGGCACTGATATGGGGGCACTGATAGGGGACACTGATAGGGGACACTCATAGAGAACACTGATAGAAGGTACTGATAGGGGACGCTTATAGGGGACACTGATAGGGGCACTGATAGGGGACGCTGATAGGGGACGCTGATATGGAACGCTGATAGGGGACGCTGATAGGGGGCACTGATAGGGGACGCTGATAGGGGACGCTGATAGGGGACACTGATAGGGGGCACTTATAGGGGGCACTGATAGAAGGTACTGATAGGGGACGCTGATAGGGGACACTGATAGGGGGCACCGATAGGGGACGCTGATCGGGGGCACTGATAGGGGACACTGATATGGGTCCACTGATCGGGGGCACTGATCGGGGACACTGATAGGGGACACTGATAGAAGGTACTGATAGGGGACGCTGATAGGGGGTGCTGATGGGGGACGCTGATAAATGGTATTGATAGGGGACGCTGATAGGGGGCGCTGATAGGGGGCACTGATAGGGGACACTGATAGTGGATCACCGATGGGAGGCACTGATAGGATTTACTGATGAGCACTGAAGGGAGACACTGATAGGGGGCGCTTATAGGGGGCACTGAGAAGGCACTAGGGGGCACTGATAGGCTGCACTGATAGGAGGCATTGATGGGCACTTATAGGTGGCACTGATGGGCATTGATGAGCACTGATAGGCAGAACTCAGGCAGTATTGATACGCACTTATGGGCAGCATTGAAGACTACTGATAGGTGGCGAAATTTTCAAAGCACGCTAGACTGGAGTGTTCTCCTCGAACTTTGCATGAATATTGTACTATCATCCCAGACTGTCTATGGTACAAACACAAAAGAAATAATTTCATAAAGATAAGATAAAAAAATTGCTTGTTTTATTTGCATATAAAGTGAAAAAAGAAAAAAAGAGAAACACAATGTTAAGCTCCATGTACAACAGTATATGGGTCATGGGGTTCAAAGGTACTACATACAGTTCCTAATAGAACACCTATATAATCATACACTCAAAGTACACAGGTCATAATACTTGTCCAATCGCTCGACATGTTTCGCCTAGATAGGCTTCATCAGGAGACAAGGATAAAGTATATTTGCAGATGGACGAAAGTTTTGGAAATGTTTTCGTATTCTATGGTATGTATACAAAACAATATATTGATTAGTATATATAGAGCAATTGATAGACATTAAAACATTGTATATGCTGCATAGAATGTGCGGTAGCAGGAATGTGTAGTGAAGTCAGTTTACACATGCATAATCCCCTACCTCCAATGTCATAGGGGTCATAAGCATGACCAGACTTCCAAAAGTTGGTGCCGATGGTCCCACTGCAGCACCTCCCAGAAGGGGTTTGCACAGGGCTAAACCCAGCGAACGCCACCAGAAATGATGGCTGGGGAGTTGTAGGGGGAGAGAGAGATCCTGTTCCTTTTCCAATAAAATATTTATGGGGCCTGTGAAGTACATAGGTACTTATTAACCACAGTTATGTTCAACTGGATAAAGTGTAATTATTAGCAGAGTAGGAAAATAACATGACCGTGCCCAATGTCAGTTGTCAGACTTTACCTACCTCTATGTAAACTTGTAAGAATATATACTTATGAGAGGCTTGGGTCGAACAACCCCCCAAGGTAAACCAAATGATGGGGGGAAGAAAACGGGAACTGATAAATCTTTCTTTTAGGTACTGTCCACTAAGCCAAAGCGATTTCTGAAAAATAACAAGAAAAGGAAGAGAGACTCCAATAAAAGTGCATAGGACATATATCCAATACATTTTAAGGATCCCCAAAAGAAAGGGGTTACAGTCCACTACCTTGTAGTGGAATGTATGTGGCATCAGGTCGTATCATGTTTGATGGCTGGTCAGCCCATATACTGCCACACAACAGGGGCTAAGTATATCATCCAATGCCTATAAAGAGGGTATTTAAAAAGATAAGTGCAATAGTTCCATATAATCAAAATTATAGTGGACAGCATGTCCACCATTGAGAAAAGCTGGAAAGGTTAAGTTGAATTAATCTACCTGTTTTTGTCGTTCCCAAAACGTCCCGAGCCTCACGTCCACCTCAGTCTGACACAGCGTCAGACTGGGTTTAAATAGTCTCCCCCCGTGGCGCCAAAAGCGCACGGCGTGTGACGTCACGCCGTGCTGACGTCACGCAGACGCAAAGCGGAGGCCGGCCGGCGCTCGATCCAGACCATGTGACCGGAGTGTTCCTGTGAGGAACTCCTTCCGGTGCACAGTTCAACTGGGACTAACCTAACATACCCTGCTGACAGCAGCCGTACTGTTCTGTCAAGTGCAGGGCATGATGGGGTCCCTGTAGGTGGAAATTGGAACTTAATGGCCAGATCGATGCTAATGGCCGACCCCCGACCCGGAAGCGTGGCGGGCAAGGGACCACCATATGGTGGGCATCAGTCCCCGCCACGCATCCGGAGCAGTCCATACAAGTCCCCAAAACCCTGGAGCGAACGCCATAAAGGGCACCCCCCGTGCATCGGTGTAAATTTTCCCCAGGGACCTGTGCCGATGCGGAATCCACCAAGACCAATCAGAACTTAGAAAAAGAGAGAAAAGAGATGCAAGAAAAGGAAAGGGAAAAGAATAAATTAAAGAAAAAGACACCCTGCGAGCACACATTCACTGCAGCATACGGTTGTTGTTATTTTTATTCTGTTATTATTTGAGACATAAGTTTTTACAACTCAGGGTAAGTATATTTACACACCAAAAAGGATATTAA
Organism: Lithobates sylvaticus; assembly: GCA_028564925.1. NCBI lineage: Eukaryota > Metazoa > Chordata > Amphibia > Anura > Ranidae > Lithobates > Lithobates sylvaticus. The sequence continues at coordinate 286,745,829 of CM053026.1, forward strand.
ATAAACAATTTAACCCCTCTCCGTAGGGGTTAAATTGTTTTTTTCTCTCTTTTTCTAAGTTCTGATTGGTCTTGGTGGATTCCGCATCGGCACAGGTCCCTGGGGAAAATTTACACCGATGCACGGGGGGTGCCCTTTATGGCGTTCGCTCCAGGGTTTTGGGGACTTGTATGGACTGCTCCGGATGCGTGGCGGGGACTGATGCCCACCATATGGTGGTCCCTTGCCCGCCACGCTTCCGGGTCGGGGGTCGGCCATTAGCATCGATCTGGCCATTAAGTTCCAATTTCCACCTACAGGGACCCCATCATGCCCTGCACTTGACAGAACAGTACGGCTGCTGTCAGCAGGGTATGTTAGGTTAGTCCCAGTTGAACTGTGCACCGGAAGGAGTTCCTCACAGGAACACTCCGGTCACATGGTCTGGATCGAGCGCCGGCCGGCCTCCGCTTTGCGTCTGCGTGACGTCAGCACGGCGTGACGTCACACGCCGTGCGCTTTTGGCGCCATGGGGGGAGACTATTTAAACCCAGTCTGACGCTGTGTCAGACTGAGGTGGACGTGAGGCTCGGGACGTTTTGGGAACGACAAAAACAGGTAGATTAATTCAACTTAACCTTTCCAGCTTTTCTCAATGGTGGACATGCTGTCCACTATAATTTTGATTATATGGAACTATTGCACTTATCTTTTTAAATACCCTCTTTATAGGCATTGGATGATATACTTAGCCCCTGTTGTGTGGCAGTATATGGGCTGACCAGCCATCAAACATGATACGACCTGATGCCACATACATTCCACTACAAGGTAGGGGACTGTAACCCATTTCTTTTGGGGATCCTTAAAGTGTATTGGATATATGTCCTATGCACTTTTATTGGAGTCTCTCTTCCTTTTCTTGTTATTTTTCAGAAATCGCTTTGGCTTAGTGGACAGTACCTAAAAGAAAGATTTATCAGTTCCCGTTTTCTTCCCCCCATCATTTGGTTTACCTTGGGGGGTTGTTCGACCCGAGCCTCTCATAAGTATATATTCTTACAAGTTTACATAGAGGTAGGTAAAGTCTGACAACTGACATTGGGCACGGTCATGTTATTTTCCTACTCTGCTAATAATTACACTTTATCCAGTTGAACATAACTGTGGTTAATAAGTACCTATGTACTTCACAGGCCCCATAAATATTTTATTGGAAAAGGAACAGGATCTCTCTCTCCCCCTACAACTCCCCAGCCATCATTTCTGGTGGCGTTCGCTGGGTTTAGCCCTGTGCAAACCCCTTCTGGGAGGTGCTGCAGTGGGACCATCGGCACCAACTTTTGGAAGTCTGGTCATGCTTATGACCCCTATGACATTGGAGGTAGGGGATTATGCATGTGTAAACTGACTTCACTACACATTCCTGCTACCGCACATTCTATGCAGCATATACAATGTTTTAATGTCTATCAATTGCTCTGTATATACTAATCAATATATTGTTTTGTATACATACCATAGAATACGAAAACATTTCCAAAACTTTCGTCCATCTGCAAATATATTTTATCCTTGTCTCCTGATGAAGCCTATCTAGGCGAAACATGTCGAGCGATTGGACAAGTATTATGACCTGTGTACTTTGAGTGTATGATTATATAGGTGTTCTATTAGGAACTGTATGTAGTACCTTTGAACCCCATGACCCATATACTGTTGTACATGGAGCTTAACATTGTGTTTCTCTTTTTTTCTTTTTTCACTTTATATGCAAATAAAACAAGCAATTTTTTTATCTTATCTTTATGAAATTATTTCTTTTGTGTTTGTACCATAGACAGTCCCGAATCTCCAATATCTTTTTACTGATAGGTGGCACAGATGGACACTGTTAGGCGGCATTAATGAGCACTGATAGGTGGTGCTGATAGGCAGATTTGATGGGCACTAATAGGCAGCATTAATGAGCACTGATAGGTAACCCTTGTAGGGGGCATTGATGGGCACCGATAGGCAGCATTGATGGGCACTGATACATGGCACTGATGATTGGAGCACTGATTATCAGTGTAAACAATTTACTGACATTCTTGTCAGTTAATGGCAGTCCTTTCCTAACACAGACACAGCGTGGGAGGAAAGGGCTGTGGATAACCGGCAACTTTGTTTACATGTGATCAGCTGACATCACATGGTAAAGGGCCACTGTTATTGCGCTGTATGCACGTCCCAGGGGGCATGCGGGAAGCGTGGTTTTGGGAGGAAGTCCATGGACACCATGCCAAAATTGGAAGCCCAGGACTCGGATGGAAGGGGGGCCCATCATGGTTTCTTGAACCGGGGCCACTTATTGTGTCAAAGTACCCCATTATCAGTGGGTCCTACACTAGTAATAGATTGAAAGATCCTGCGTCTCAACCAGGCTTAGCATTATATGACCATATAGTGTGACCAAATGCCCACATTTTTTGAATATAATTTCAGTAGCCTTTCATGATTTAAATGTCATTTTTATATGTGTGCGCTGTAATCTATTTTGTACTGTTTGTTGGTCTTATAGCAGCACAATCTTGAATGTAAATGCATTTTTTAGGGTGTGTCCCCCAAGTATGATTTTTTATGTATATTGTATGGACTCTGACCTGGTTCCTTGGGCCGGAGCACCCCAACCCCCCTTATTACCTTTTCTTAGTGTCCACCAGTTCATAGGAGGGATCCCTTCAGTTCTCCCGCATAGAGGAGTTTGTCTCTCATGGTTGAGATGCAGGATCTTTCATTCTATTACTAGAGTAGGACATACTGATAATAGGGTACTTTGACGCAGTAAGTAGGCTTAGCACCATATGACCATATAGTGTGACCAAGTCACCATATTTTTGGAATATGTTCAGTAGGGATGAGCCAAACACCCACTGGTTCGGTTCGCATCCAGAACATGCAAAAGGACCGAAAACTTGCGCGAACATTCGAACACCGTTAAAGTCTATGGGACTCGAACGTGAGAAATCAAAAGTGCAAATTTTAAAGGCTAATATGAAAGTTATTGTCCTAAAAAGGCTTTTTGGTTCCCGGGTCCTGCCCCAGGGGACATGTATCAATGCAAAATAAAGTTTTAAAAACTGATGTTTTTTCGGGAGCAGTGATTTTAATGATGCTTAAAGTGAAAAAATAAAAGTGAAATATTAATTTAAATATCATACCTGGTGGGTGTCTATAGTATGCCTGTAAAGTGGCGCATGTTTCCCCGTGTTTAGAACAGTCCCTACACAAAATGACATTTCTAAAGGAATAAAAGTCATTCAAAACTGCTTGTGGCTGTAATGTAATGTTGGGTCCCGGCAATATGGATGAAAATTATTGAGAAAAACAGCATGGGTAACCCCCCAGCCCATTACCAGGCCCTTTGGGTCTTGTATGGATATTAAGGGTAACCCCGCACCCAAATTAAAAAAAGAAAAGGCGTGGGGCCCCCAGGCCCTATATACTCTGAACAGCAGTATACAGGTGGTCCCCGGGTTACAAACAAGATAGGGACTGTAGGTTTGTTCTTAAGTTGAATCTGTTTGTAATTTGGAACACGTGCATTTCTTAAGTGCAGCTCCAGCCAAAAAATCTATTTTTAAGCTTTTTGGATAATATAGGGAAGGGTTATCACCCCTGTAACACTTGTTTTGCTGTCTGTGCCACTGTTCAGAAGATTTCACCTCTCTTTCTGTCCCAATGACAATTCGATTTAGAAATTTTTTTTTTTTTTAGGTAAACAAGGATTGGTGATAAAGGAGACACCTTTTTCCCATATTAACTCTTACAGGAGATAATTTCCCTTTCCTAGGGGTAGATTTTTTCTCACTTCCTGTTGTCTCCCTCCGTTTGTAAGTAGGAGTCATTTGTAAGTCAGATGTTTGAAAGTAGGGGATCGTCTGTATATACTATACGGCCTGCCCTATATACTGCCCTATATACTGATTTGGGCCTTAGGTGTGGGTGGTACCAGAACACTGTAAGCCCACACAGTTACTCTTGGTGGGCGCTGGAATGGGCCCTGCTGTGAAATATTATATCAAGAATTGTAATTACGCGTCCCTGTTAAACAGGGGCAGAAAAATTGGGCCTTAGGCACTGGTGTTGGGGCCACAACACGTCGACCCCTCACAGATACTCTAGTTGAGCACAGGAACGAGCCATTCTGCAAAATATTACCTCAAAAATTGTAATTACACGCCCCTGTTAAACAGGGGCAGAAAATTGGGCTTTAGGCACTGGTACTGGTGCCACAACACTGCAACCCCTCACAGATACTCTAGTTGAGCACAGGAACGAGCCATTCTGCAAAATATTACAGCAAAAATTGTAATTACGTGCCCCTGTTGAACAGGGGCAGAAAAATTGGGCTTTAGGCACTGGTACTGGTGCCACAACACTGCAACCCCTCACAGATACTCTAGTTGAGCGCAGGAACATGTCCTGCTGCAAAATATTACAGCAAAAATTGTAATTACGCGCCCCTGTTGAACAGGGGCAGAAAAATTGGGCTTTAGTGGTGGTGCCCAGAATCAAAAATGTTCTTAGAAGCTATCAACATGAACATTGAGGAAGAATAGGATAGTCACTCAGCATAACAGGATAGTAACTCAGCATCAGCATAGGCAGTCTTCATGGTGTCGTCCTTGGTGAACACAGTCACGGACGTCCAAGCCAGAGTGACTCTCCTGGAAGCTCACCCGGCCCCGGCCGGCCCCGCCGCAATGCAGCCTCTAACACCAGTCGCCACAGGTACCGCAGGGACAAGTCCCGTCGTCTGCCCAGCGCACCTGGTTCCAGCCAGCATTAAGAAGGACATACTGGATGGCAAGGACGTCAACCTCGCCTCCCTGCTCATATCAGTCCATGACCTAGCCGAAAACAAGGCCTATACCTGGGGAGATGTCTCGGTGGTCCTCAAAGCTAAGGACCCCCGACTCAACCGCAAATTGTCCGTCCCAGAATTCGCATTGAGATTTGGGATGCTTAGAGACGTCATATGCTCAGCTTCCCCCGGCAGAAGGGAAGAGCTGGATTTATATCTCCACACCATGGTAGATTTGGGCTACAAGTACGGCGGGTTCTCATTCTATTTTGCTTTTTCTTTTTTTGTTTCTTTTTTTTTATTTTTTTTTTATTTGCAGATAAATCTATCTAATAATTTTTATTAATAATAATTTTCATTATATTTTGCTTTGCTTAATTTATTTTTTCTTTTTTATTTTTTTATTTTATATTCTATTTTTTTCATTTTCTTCTTTTATAATTCTAGCTTCTTAATTATACAATATTTTTTTATTAATAAAATAAAAATATATATTTCTTTTAAATAATTAATCATTTTTTAACAAAAGAAAAAAAATTATATTTATCTATATTAGCATATTTTGTAATATACAAATATATAATAATAATAATGTTATTCAAATTTATTTTTTTTATTAATATATTATCCTAATAAAAATATAATATTCTTAATATATTATTTCAATCTATATTTTTTAATAATTATTTAATATATTTCATATAAATATATTTAAATTTAGTATTTTTATTTAATTACACAATTATTTTTTAAAACAGCTATATTTGTTTTTTTATATCTCCACACCATGGTAGATTTGGGCTACAAGTACGGCGGGTTCTCATTCTATGACTACCACTGCTCCTTTTCCGCAAAAGCAGCCGCCAGAATGGCGCAGTTCCAGTCACCCACGGATTGGAGCCTAATGGACACAGAACTATTCTGTCGCCATTTTGCCGGTCTGCGCTCACCATTGTGCGCAGTCTGCCAATCCTCCACGCACACTGCTACCTGGTGCTCCAGTGCAACAGTCAGCCACTCAGTCGAGTTTCCCTCGACCTCGGCTCCAGCTCAAAACCCGCCAGCACCGACACAGAAACCCCAGGTCGACAAACTCGGACGTCCCGTCCGGACCATGGGAGGAGCGGCCATCTGAAATAATTACGGCTCGTGCAACTTCAGCCAATGCAGGATGCTCCACGTGTGCGTCGTATGCCACAGGGCGCACCCGAAAAATTTATGCGAGGTCAAGCCGAAAAACCTGTGACTGAGCCGCAATAACATCCTATGGTTAGGAGTCTATCTGGACTCACACCCCATCCCCTCACTAGCCACGTTCCTCATACAAGGATTCACGGCGGGCTTCCACACCGGCCTTGTCTCCCTGCCCCACACTACCTACGAGTGTAGGAATCTCAAGTCAGCGGCCACCGACGAGCAAGCCGTAGACCAACTACTCCTAGCCGAGCTGGAGCGAGGTTTCGTCATAGGTCCCTTCACACAACCCCCCTTCAACACCTGGAGAGTCAGCCCTATTGGGCTTGTCAAGGGCAAGTTCTCGAATAAAGTTCGTTTGGTGTACGACCTGTCTGCGCCTCATTCTTGCCACGTCCCCAGCCTCAACTCCCTGATTCCCTCCGAGGAGTTCTCCTTAAAATACGCCTCCGTCGACATGGCGATCCAGGCCATCCTCAAAGCAGGCACAGGGGCCTGGCTGTCCAAAGCCGACATATCGGACGCCTTCAAACTTCTGCCGATTCACCCGTCTCTCTGGTGTTGGCACGGTATCAAGTGGAGAGACAGGTACTACTTCGCCACCAAGCTCACGTTCGGCTCCAAAAGTAGCCCCTGGCTCTTCGACACTTTCGCTCAATCCCTCACCTGGATTCTCCTACACAAGGCCCAATGCACAGAAGTCATCCACTACCTGGATGACTTCTTACTGATAGAGCAGCCCAACGTGTCACCAGTAGACCTCGACAGGTTGAGAGTCGTCTTCCAGAACATCAATGTCCCCATAGCTGAGCACAAGGTCGACGGACCCGCACACTCCATCACCTTCCTCGGAGTCGTCTTGGACACATGCTCCATGCAGGCCAGCCTCCCCCTCGACAAGTTGACCCGCGTCAGGGCAGTTCTTCAAGACTTCACCCGCACGAGAGGATGCACAAGACGACAGCTCCAGTCACTACTTGGCATGCTCAATTTTGCCATGCGGATCATCCCTCAAGGTCGTTCCTTCATCTCACAGCTCTTAGTCTACCTGTCACAGGCACAAGACCCCGATCAGATCCTCAACCTGGACGCCGCGGCCATAGCAGACCTAGCGATGTGGGAAGAATTTGTTTCCTCATGGAACGGAATATCCATGTTTATCCCGGCCATCTCACCCTTCTCACCACAGGTGGTGACAGATGCCGCGGCCTCCACGGGCTTCGCAGCCATTTTTGGCCTCCGTTGGTTCGCTGGCCCTTGGCCCCCGCAGATACTCTCAATCCCAGGTTTCAGCCGGACTTCCCCCCTTTTCGAGCTCTACCCAATCGTGGCAGCCGCCATACTTTGGGGTCACAACTGGACCGGGCAGACGGTAAACTTCACGATGGACAACCAGGCCACGGCAGACATCATCAACAAAGGCAGGTCCAAGTCACTCCAGGTGATGTCCTTCTTACGCAGGCTGGTCCAACTGTCGCTACGGCTCCAGTTCAACATCCATTGCTCTCACATCCCAGGTAAATACAACGTAGCAGCAGACGCGCTGTCACGCTTTAACTTCGTCTCCTTCTTCCGACAGATACAGAGGCCGATCGGGTGTCCGCCCCTATCCCCGCTTGGTCTCAGCTGACCCTAGACTAGACCGATACCTACGTGGGGCCACCCAGCTCATCAACCAGTCCCTGTCTCACAACACACTCAAAGCCTACCACGCAGCCTGGGACACGTTCAACAAGTTCCTAGCCACCAACGCCATGTCAACACCCACAGACACCAGGCACATTCTGGCCTTCGTCTCACATTGTCACACACAGTTAAACCTATCCTACAACACCATCCGACTGTACCTGGCAGGCGTGCAGCACTTTTTGGCCCTTCAAGATCCCACTAGACCGTCTGTCTTTTCGTCCCACGCCGTCCGAGCCGTCCTACGCGGCGTCCAGAAGCAGCAACCAGCAAACGGAACCAGACGTCGCCCCATCACGAGTGCCATCTTCCGCGAGATGTCTGCCATACTCGCTGGTTCCCCCTTTGGTGTCCTCCTCAGCCAGGTCATACAAGCCGCCATCTACCTGGCCTACTATGGGTTCCTACGTCCCAGCGAATTCACCTGTAACAGCTCGACCAGCCAAACCCTGTGCAGACGCCACCTAGTTCGCCATCAAGACCACTTTGTGCTCCACCTCAGCGTCTCCAAGACTCAGCAAGCTGGCCACGGGGTGGACATCCATCTATACAGAACCGGCAATTCCTGGTGCCCAGTGACGGTTCTCAACCGCCTGCTCTCACTCCTGCCAGAACAAAGGGACACCGATCCCCTTCTGCCTTTCCCAGTCAAACCCCTAAGCACCTGCCAGTTCATGACACACGTAAGGATTCTCCTCCGCAACCTACGCCTCAACCCCAGTGAATACTCCGGTCACTCTTTTCGGATCGGGGCCGCCTCAACCGCCTCACAGCATGGGGTCCCAGGCCACATCATCCAGAGACTCGGCAGATGGAAGTCAGCCTGCTTCACCCGGTATATACATGACCCACAGGTGGAAATGTCACGGGCCTTCGCCCAACTCACGCAGTAGACAATGCTAAAAGTCAATAAACATCTTCAAACCCTACCTCAGTTTTTTGCCCCCTTATTTTGGCATACCGTCCATTAGACCAAGGCACACTTCAGGTCCCCCTTTTTCATGTTGTAGATCTTATGGTTAAGTTATTCCTCTTCAGACACGTATCGGCCATAGGGCTTCAACCATAAGTGGAAGGCCAACATGGTGGCCTGAATTTATGGGAGGAGCCCGGGAGGGTATTTAACCGGCCCACTCGCCTGTGGTCTTTGTCGGTTCAGGTGCGCGATACCCACCCTCCCATTCCCCCTTTCAAGGGCATTTCTCACAACATCACCCTCATCAAATACTCATTTCTAATCAGGGTATGCCCCCTTATTTTTGGCATACCGTCCATAAACCAAGGCACACTTCAGGTCCCCCTTTTCATGTTATAGATCTTATGGTTATTAAGTTATTCCTCTTCAGACACGTATCGGCCATAGGGCTTCAACCATAAATATAAATATATATATATATATATATATATATATATATATATATATATATATATATATATATATATATATATACACTGTATTTATTGGCGTATAACACTCACTTTTTCACCATGAAAATCGGGTGCAAATAGCATGTGCGTGTTATACGCCAATACTTTAATTTTAGATGCCTTGTAGGGGACAGGGAGGGGGGCTGCATTGAAGGCAATGGTAAGGCTGCATTGATGTGGACTGATGAGGCTGCATTGATGGCACTTGTGAGGCTGCAGATGGGCATTGATCAAGCTGCATTGATGGCAATGATGAGGCTGCAGGTGGGCACTGACCCTTATATTGCTTCAAAGTTCCTTATTTCAAATGTAATTTTTTTTTCCTGAAACTTCCCTCTTCAAATGAATGTGCATGTTATACGCCTGTGCGTGTTATACGCCCATAAATACGGTATATATATATATATATATATATATATATATATATATATATCAAATACACTGATGTAAAATGGACTGCTGCGCTACTAATTAAAAAAATAATAGGTTGAAGTGCTGCTGAGACTAGTGATGATCACAAATCAAAATAAAACAAAAATACTAGAGTGTATGTGACTCAGCGCATATCCTGAGTGATCTATCTCCAAATAGAGTGCTGGTGTATCCAATATGAAATTCCCTGTGAGCACTAAAGTGCTAGTATGAATGAATGAATATATCCAATATATCCAATAAATATCAAATGCATAAATCAATTAAAGTGCATAGATCAAATAAGGTGCATAAAGTGCATATAACAAATACAGTGCATAAAAATGCATCCAATAAAGTGCATCCAATAAGGTGCGTTAAATAGGACGTATCAATAAAAAATGTATCCAATGGATCAAATGCATACAGACTGCTCCAGTGTGCTAAAATGTCCAGTGTGGTGTACACAATAGAGTGCACTAATTATATAGTTCACAAAGTGGTAGTCAGAAATTAAAGTGCATATTGCGCTATGTTCCACAAGCCAAAATGCTATCAGGTAGCCAGGATCCAAAGCTAAGATGTTTGTAATTTCTTCCAGTAGACAGCAGTGAACCTTGTATTCATAAGTGTGCTCACAGAGCTCTTACCTTCAGAGTATGTATAAAGCACTTCAATAACATATCATGGTTTGTCCCCACTTACAGCGTTGTCCTTTGGGAGTGCTTTTCCGTATAGGCATTACAAGTATTATTGTCCAGCAGCCATTCAAATCCTGCAACTGATCACTCACTGCAAGGGATAAGGTGTGTCAGCGTAAAGATTATCAAAATCAAATATACTACCACTAACTAACCTGCCTGCCTAATCTAGCTTAATCTATCTCCATCCACACACTATACGCGGCCGCTATGTAAGCAGCTTTATATAGTGTGGGGCGTGGACTTAGTCCCCCTGAGCCATGATTGGCCAATTATGGCACTCTCAGCATAGCGCGCTGTGATTGGCCAAAGCATGCAGGTCAGGTGCATGCTTTGGCCAATTATCATACAGAAATGCACTGCGATGTCGCAGTGCATTATGGGGCATTCCGCGGCATAATATTCGCTTTTTGGCGAACCGTTGAACACTCAATGTTCGAGTCTCATATGTAACTTTTCTGAGAGTTTCATATGTATTGCTATCTGAGAGGAGATCATTCATTCCCTTGATGTACTGTAGTCTTGTATTTCCCACCCCCTCTGCCCCCCCCCCCCCCATCTGATGGTTTGATGATCACTTCTTAAGATTCCTCTCTTAATACAGTCAAAATACTTTTTTAGGTTCCACTTCCGAGTGTAATGCTATATGTCAATGTATGTATCAAATGTATTCAAAGATTTCCTTGGGGTAAATTTAAAGCCTTTATCCAATACATTTATCTCATCAAGGGATAAAGAAGCCTTGCTAAGATTAAAAATGCCTTCTTCTTTTAAGTTATTTTGATTGTTCTTCTTCCTCCCCCTCTGCACCCACTATTAGTCTGCATTTGGAGAGCAGAAACCCCTTTCCTCTCTCTCCCCTGGGGAGTCCCATTTCTTTTGTAATGGTTCCTCCTCAAAAAAGGGGAACAAGCCTCTTGTGGATCCTCTTAATAATGATGCATATGCATTATGGGAAAAAAATCCACCACCATTTGTCTGTCCATAATTATACCATCTAGAATTCCCTTTCGGGGGGGGGGGGCTCCTTTCCACCTCCTATTTCCTACCTGGGGACCAGCACGAACAAATTCCTATAAGGAGGTTGTTCTTCCTGTCTATTTGTTTTGTATTGCAAAAAAGCATTCATAAATGTGGCCAGGTACCGGCTAAATTGCCTGTATCATCAGGGAGGACACTCTACAACATTAGCCACAGTGAGGCTGTTCCCTCCAGCCCTCAGCTTAGCCCCTATAAGGTCATATACTGAATGCAGAGCGAGAGCCGCCAGGAGAGGAAAGGATTTTTGGACATGCAGTCCAAAGAGCCCAATTTACACTGTGGATGGATCTTTGTGAACTACAAGTTCCAGCCGGCTGGAGGGAGAGAACAGAATACTGGGAGAGGTGATAAATAGCCTGTTGGGGAGGAGTCAGTCTCTTGGGACCACAGCCTTCAGCCGGGACCCGGATGCTTGGTGGGTCGTAAGGCAATGGCGTCCCTAGGGGGGGCAGAGGGGGCCCTGACCCCCCCAAAATTATGCTGTGCCCCACCATGTGCCCCCCCCCAAATTTGCATTCGTAGCGGATGCTCCACATCTTACTCAGGCCGCTGCTGGAGTAACACAGTCTCTATTGAGAGGGGGAGTATTCTTCTAGCCTGGATGCGTGGGTAAGTGTGTGCACTGCAGTACACTGTAATCACTGAACTGCATTATCTCCATCCCTTCTCTCCCCATCTGTCCCTCCCCCTCTCCTGTTCTTTCAAGACCTTCACAACTTACTTTCACTTTCAGTTAGGCAGGTAATAGACTATGCAAATTTCTTTCCTGCATCCACAGAGTGCAGGAAAGAAACTTGCATGATTCCCCCATCAACACAGACAGTGGTGACAGGGGAATATCCTTCCTGCCCAGCAATTGTATTCTCCCAACAATCAGTCATTATCACTAGTGGCTATAGCAACCACTAGTGATAATCATAAGAGTATCTGGCAGGCTGATTGTTCCCAATTTGATTGATCAACTTGGTACATTCAGCCTGCTCATTAATGGTTCAAACCTCAGCCAGTTCCTGCTGAACCAGCTGAGATTTAAACTGCCTATGGCTGGTCTTAGCACTTAGGCAGCCCATACATTGATCACTTTTTTCATTTTACTAGTAGGTTGCATGAAAAAAAAAGAAATGATCCAATTTTCCCATCTAGGAATCCTCGCAGTGTGGACCAGTGGTGGAACTACCAGGGTTGCTGTCCTGGTTATTCACAGCGCTGGTCTCTGTCTCCATGGCAGCGGCGGCATATTGGAACCCAGTGCTGGTTACTTTATGGGGCTAATGTAAAGCACAATTTGTTGTTAGAGATGGGCAGGGCATGTTCAAAATCCCACATGCCCGAGCCCGCCAGGAGGCCCACACTGCACAGCGCTAAGCACAGGCAGTGAGACATTTCCCCGTCCGCAGCTGCACAGATCAGGAATGTCTCGCTGCCTGTGATTAGCAGTGTGCAGTGTCGGCTTCCTGGCGGGATCGGGCAAGTGGGATTTCAAACACACCCGAGCCCATCTCTAATGGTTGTAGAGTAGACAGTTGACCTCCCTGCAGGTTGCTTAGCAGCAGTGCAGCCTTCTCTGACATGCTGATCGTGATGCAATCCAGGTGATGCTCCTAGTCAAATCCTAGTGTTAAATATCATAGTGATTTTATTGATAAAAGCCCACACCTTACAGGCATAGAGCCCACATGGCTGCTGAACATACAGTGGATGTTGTTGTACTCTTGATGCTAATAAATACTGTGTTTATTAGATCTGACTGGGAGCATCATCTGGATCACATTCTGATCAGCATGTCAACAGAGAAGGTTATACAGCATTACTGCTGCTAGGTGACGAGCTGGGGGCTCGGCTCTCTACAACCAATAGTGCCAGCCTTCCCCTGCATGCACCCATAATGTAACCAGCACTAGGTTCTAATAGACTGCTGCCACTGCCAAGGAGACAGATGCCAGACCAGCACTGTTAAAAGCAGGGGCAGGACAGCAAGAGGAGGCTGGGGAGCACCACAGTGGCAGAACACCAAGGCCCCGTGGCAAGACAACCTTTGCAACCCTGATAGTTCTCCCACTGCTTTGGACCCTTATATTTTCTTGGTATGCTTGTGACATATATCTCTTGTTTTCTGCCACCCTGGGGATTGTAGTAAAATTGCATTTTATAGTTGCCCCCCTACTTTTGTCCCTGTCCCCCCATGTGCCCCCCCTAAATATGAAAGCTGGAGACGCCACTGTCTCAAGGAGAGCCACAGCCTAGTCGGTGTGGAAAGCTCTTCAGTGGATGGATGAGCAGAGCACCATTTTCAGCTTCCTGTCCTATCCCCTTATACACCCTAAGAGACACTGCATGCAGACACCTTATCCCATTTCTCTACATCAAAGTTTTAACAAGGGGACACTTTGCACATGCTACTCACAGTATTGGATGCCATTACACAAAGATTCCCCCTGGGCCCTTGTTAAGCTAGCTGACACCGGACAGCTACACCACCCCCCCCCCCTTTTTGAAGGGCTTTGTGCATACTATTTGCACACATTTAAGGGGAACTCTCCTTAAAGAATAAGTGCTACATTTCTGATCATTTGCTGCTTGCTATTTGTTCTCAGAAGTTGTGGGTTGGTGACACCAAGAGTAGGAGGGAGCAATCTGATAAGAGAAAAAGGGTCATTCCCTCTTTTGTCCCTGGAGTCATAAGTTCTATAAGAGTGTATTATTGTTACTGTTTATTCTATTGTAATTCCTCTTTACATTGCATATCTGCTTATGTGTACCAAGAGTAAGAGTCCAAAATTATAGCATTATTTGCATGAACCATTATTGTGCTACCTATTTCAAGAACGTTAAAGTTAAAGAACACTTGGTTACTTTGTCGCAGTTTGGTGTCCGTGCATTGTCATTCAGAAATGTCCGAACCCAGGGTGTCAGAGGTGTCGGGAGACTTGCAGGGTCAGGGCAATCCTTGGGGTCAATAATCTTTAAGCGGCCCCCATGGGGGGTGGCCCTACATAAATTTGGACTAAAGATAAGAGGTAAGATTAGTATTCACAATGAGAATGTTGTCTTTGTTTGTGATATTTATTTGATGATATTTAATATATTATGAATGGGAGTATGTCTTTAATGTATGCACAACATTATTCATTTTGTAGGTTTTGGCAGAGAAGATACCGAAGTATGTTTGTGCTGTTGTGGGATATGAAGGCATTTAATTTTGTAGCCATTTTGAAAAGTGAAAGATTTAGAACCGCTGCAGTTACGCCTGACTGAATTTCACAGATAGTATATAGGTAGCTATGACACTGCAGTTATTTATGGAATTAAAGTTTTGAATGTAAATTGGATTGAGCACTTCCAGATTATCTGTCAACCTTCAAAAGAAGAATAAGTCAATTACCTCAAAATTATATTAGTTTGTTGCAAACCATGCTGCAATTTAGAATTGCAGAGGTCTTGATTCAGAGTTGATTTTGAGTTGGAAGAGACAAAAAAAAAAAGATTCTGCCACAAGGCTTAGTAATTGGTTAGTACACCCCAATGACTTCCAGAAATAACTAATCACTTTTTGTTCACCCAAATAATTGCATACTAAAAATGTCTTTATCTTCAGCATGGCTCATTTTCTTATTTTTAGCTTTAGAACAGCCTGCTGTTTTCTGCTTCTGAACCACTGTAGAAGCCAAATCGCATTAATAAGTACATGAAATATGAGAGTGAATGTAATCAAGTCTACCCTGTAGTAGAATTCAAGCCAAATTGCTATCTTAACGAGACCTTGTTTACAAGACCTTGATTTAATTGATACAGTAAGGTAATAAAGAGCCCCAAAAGGGCAGAGCTGTACAATTTCATAAACACATCATTAACTAATGTACTTTAAAAAAAAAAAGGCAGAGGGAGCAGCATGTTAAAGGAAAACCAACAGCTAAAAATAAAATATATCCATTTGTGAATAAACTTCTGCTAGCAATATTTATCTTTACTGCATTAAAACCATATGCTTAATATTTTTGTGCATAATCTTTTAAGTATTAGTGCATTTTAAATTCTTTTTTAATTTATGTATTGCCAAAACACCTGAATCCTAGGAAATGAGTAATTTACAAGCTAAGCATTACACTAACATTTCAAGCCAAACATAAAAATGCTTAGTATTCTCTAAAGGCATTCTCTGCCAAATTTCTACCAACTATTGCCATGTGCAAGGCACAAACTTTTGTTAAACAGCTACAGTAGAATTATTTTTAGGGATGAGGTTTGGGTTTGCTGCTAGCATGGGTTTGAGATTCTCGCTCCTGGTAAATTTACAGGCAGATTTGCCTGGGGGAATTTCTTTTAAAAGCAATATTTTTAACTGTTTGCTATAATATATATCCCCGAAAAATATATAAAAAAACAAATTTCTTCCTCAGTTTAGGCCGATATGTACTCTTCTACATATTTTTGGTAAAAAAAAATCGCAATAAGCGTATATTGATTGGTTTGCCCAAAACTTATAGCATCTACAAAATAGGGGATAGATTTATGTCATTTTTATTATTCATTTTTTTATTAGTAATGGCGGCGATCTGTGATTATTATCGTGACTGCGACATTGCAGCGGACAGATCGGACACTTTTGACTCTATTTTGGGACCACTGACATTTATAAAGCAATCAGAGCTATAAAAATGCACTGATTACTGTGTAAATGTCACTGGCAGGGAAGGGGTTAAACACTAGGGGGCGATCAAAGGATTAAATGCGTTCCCTCAGTGTGTTCTAACTGTAGGGGGGATGGACTAACTAGAACATGACAGAGATTACTGCTCCCGATCACTGGGAGCAGTAGATCCCTGTCATGTTGCTAGGCAGAACAGGGAAATGGCTTGTTTGCATCTCATCGCATCTCCCCGTTCTGCCTCTCCGCGCCACTATCGCGGGCCACCGGCGTACATCAAGTCCGTGGGACCCGCTAGCCCGTGATTTAAAGGGGATGTACAGGTACGCCCATTTGCGCAGCCGTGCCATTCTGCCGACATATATCGCCGTGTGCTGAACAGCAAGTGGTTAATCACTACTGTGTTTTTTTTTCTAAACAAAGGAAAAAAGGCCAAAAATGTTGAAAAACAAAAACATTTTTCATAGTTTGTTATAAAATTTTGCAAACAGGTAATTTTTTTCCTTAACTTATGTGCGCTGATGAGGCTGCACTGATGGGCACTGATAGGTGGCACTGATGGATACTGATGAGGCGCCACTGGTGGGCACTGATGAGGAGGCACTGATGAGGCTGCACTAATAGGTGGCACTGATAGGCGGCAGTGATGGGCACTGATAGGTGGTACTGATGGGCTCTGATAGGTGAATTTATTTGTAAAAACAGACAAATGGCAAATTATAAGATAAAAGACATAATGAGCTCATCAATAGGAGAGGCCGCTGGTAAGTACACTCTGTCCCACAGTGGATGGAGTCTCCAGAAGTGCTTAGTCCGCCGGACTTTCCAAACGATCAGACTTGCCCACACACGCCCACACACGACCGGAGGTCCGCCGGACTTTTCAAATGAACGGACTTTACTCCGTGTGTGGGCAAGTCCGTTCATTTCAAAAGTCCAATTTTGAGTCAAGACTTCTTTCTATGTCCACCTGACTTTTGGGAAGAAAAAGTCCCCCGGAGCCCACACACTGGCGAATTGTACGTACACACATGTAAATGCACATACACACACACAGGCATGTATACACACACAAGGCATGTACACACACAGAGACGTGTACACACACAGGCATGTACACACACAAGACATGTACACACACAGAGACATGTACACACACAAGATATGTACACACACAGAGACATGTACACACACAGAGACATGTACACACACAAGACATGTACACACACAGAGACATGTACACACACAGAGACATGTACACACACAAGACATGTACACACTCACAGGCATGTACACACACAAGGCAGGTACACACACAGGCATGTACACACACAGACACATGTACACACACAGAGACATGTACACACAGAGAAATGTACACACACATGCATGTACACAGTCACACACACACAACAGTCCCCCCAACCCCCCCCCCCCGCACAACAGCCCTGTTTACTTGTAAGGTGGTCCTAGTCCCAGCTTTTGTTTCCATATGCAGAGGGGTGCACGTTCAGGAAATGGCCAGAGGTGGCAGCAAAGAGCCCAATGTCAGCTCAATGACAGAGTAGCAGCCTGCCGACTCACACACATACAGGAGCATCCACAGAGCTCCTCTGCACCGCCCCTGCCTTCTCACATCCCTGCCAGTTGGCCGGGCCCATCCAGATGCTGGGGGCCCTTACAAGTGCATGGGCTGTTGCTGATATGCAGGCTGGAACAGCTGGAAGCCTGTGTACAAGGTTCGGATGTGTTTTATTGCTGCAGCTGCTGGATGCTGGGCCTGGGATGGCAGCTAGAGAGAAAAAGATCATGTTCTATGCTGCTGCTGTGACGGGGCCACATGCTGTTGACCCTGTTGCAAAAGTTTGTCTAGTGTCCAGAAAGAAAACTTGGAATATGCTGCTGAAAGCCACATGTCGCTGTGCTACTGCTACAGAGTGCTGTGCAGTGCAGGACTGTTGTGCTGAGATTTTTAGAGGGAAGTGCTGTTCCAGTGTTCCATCTGTTCCAATTTATCTTGCTGTTCTGTTGTTGTGCTACCATGCAGTGTCTAGAAGGTGCTACATTAGGACTCCAATGGCCAGGGTTGTCGGGAAGAGGCCCTTGTCCTCATCAACATGGGGACAAGGTGCTTTGGGGAGGGGGGGCTGCAGGGCGCTCCCCTTCCCCAAAGCACCCACCCCCCATGTTGAGGGCATGCGGCCTGGTACGGCTCAGGAGGGGGGGCACTCGCTCGTCCCCACCCCCTTTCCTGACCGGCCGGGCTGCATGCTCGGATAAGGGTCTGGTATAGATTTTGGGGGGACCCCCACATCGTTTTTTCTGCGTAGGGGGGTTCCTCTTAAAATCCCTACCAGGGGCCTGGTATGCTCTTGGAGGGGGGAACCCATTCTGTTTTTTTATTTTAAATTTGGCGTGGAGTTCCCCCTCAAGATTCATACCAAACATAGTGCCTCGTATTGGCGGGGATCTAAGTCGGATCCCCACACCAGTGTGAACCCCGCCTCAATGTCAGCGATGCTTGTAGCTCATTGGGAAAGGAAAAAACAAATTTTCACTTTCCCGATGCGGCTCTGCGCTGGCTCCTGCGACAGGGCTCGCAGGGTGTCAATCTCACCGATAAAAGTGGCGAGATTGACAATATCGCGGGCACCTACTGTATGAAGAGTAGGGATGAGCTTTATGTTCGAGTCAAACTCATGTTCGACTCAAACATTGGCTGTTTGCCAGTTCGCCAAACAGCGAACAATTTTGGGTGTTCGCGGCAAATTCGAAAGTCACGGAACACCCTTTAAAAGTCTATGGGAGAAATCAAAAGTGCTAATTTTAAAGGCTTATATGCATGGTATTGTCATAAAAAGTGTTTGGGGACCTGGGTCCTGCCCCAGGGAACATGTATCAATGCAAAAAACAGTTTTAAAACTTCAGTTTTTTCGGGAGCAGTGATTTTAATAATGCTTAAAGTGAAAAAATAAAAGTGTAATATTCCTATAAATTTCATACCTGGGGGGTGTCTATAGTATGCCTGTAAAGGGGTGCATGTTTCCCGTGTTTAGAACAGTCTGACCGCAAAATGAAATTTCTAAAGGAATAAAACTCATTTAAAATTACTTGTGGGTCCGACAATACGCATAACAGTTCATTAAAAACACGGCATGGAGATTTCCCCACAGGGGAACCCCGAACCAAAATTTAAAAAGAAAATGCGTGGGGGTCCCCCTAAATTCCATACCAGGCCCTTCAGGTCTGGTATGGATATTAAGGGGAACCCCGCACCAAAATTAAAAAAAAAATGGCGTGGGGGTCCCCCTCAAAATTCATACCAGACCCTTCAGGTCCTGAGGCAGATCATGCGGGCGGAGCAGAGAAGAAGTCGGAGCAAGATGCAGGATGAGAAGAGCGGAGGAAGAAGAAGATGAAGAAGAAGATGGAGAAGAAAAAGTTGGAGGAACAAGTAGAACACCGAAGGAAGACCAGAAGAAAGAAGAAGAAAGAAATAAAGGGCTTGTCAAAAACTGCCTCTTGTGTTTTTTTAACCTTTTTGTCACGTTTTTTGTGAAATGGTAGGGGTACATTTGTACCCATTACCATTTCACACAGTGGGGGGCAGGATCTGGGGGTCCCCTTGTTAAAAGGGGCTTCCAGATTCCGATAAGCCCCCCGCACGCAGACCCCACAACCACCGGGCAAGGGTTATGGGGATGAGGCCATTCTCCCCATCAACAAGGTGCTTTGAGGGGCTAGCTCAAAGCACCCTCCCAATGTTGAGGACGTGTGGCCTGGTAAGGTTCAGGAGGGGAGGCGCTCTCTCGTCCCCCCCTCTTTTCCTTTAGGGGGACCCCCACGCATTTTTTTTTTTGGCTTGGGGTTCCCCTGTGGGGAAATCACCATGCCGTTTTCATCAATGAACTGTTATGTGTATTATCGGACCCGACAATTCATTGTAGCCGCAAGTAGTTTTTTTCCAGTAGAAATGTCATTTTGCTGTCAGACTGTTCTAAACATGAGAAACATGTGCCCTTTACAGGCATACTATAGACACCCCCCAGGTATGAAATTTATAGGAATATTACACTATTATTGTTTCACTTCAAGCATTATTAAAATCACTGCTCCCGTTTAAAAAAAAAAAATTTGCATTGATACATGTTCGGCTCATCCCTAATGAGGAGCTATCTTATATGAAAGAGTCATATCTTGTATTACCTTCCCTTAAACAGACAGGTAGAAAATTTGGTGAGTACAAAGGTGGAGTGTGGTGATCTCACATTAGAATAGAGAAGCATATGTTGAGGATTTTGAAGATTGATTTGAAAAGAGAGACGTTTTCTTTTGGAACACGGTTGTTCCTTGTGGGATTCACTGAAATAGACTGCCTATTATTAGTGTGTAAAAGGTTATCTATAGTCACAGCATACACTTTAATTTTATAACATCAGCATTGTAATAACAAAACAAACAATAGTTATTTTTTTACAGTCCAATATAAACTTATTTTAAAAATCTCCTTTTGTGTTGTGAGTTCTGCCCATCTGCTGGCCATCTCTTTCTAAAACTTCCTGGTCTCCCCTGCAGAATTTGCTCCTCGTTCAATTTTTAAGGACTGCATGCCCCATGGTACCTTGCTGCCTGCAAACAGTGATTTCTGTACTGACTGCATCTCCTAAAACTTCTTCTCAGCACCTCCGAAGTTCAGAAGGCAGGCTCTGTGAAATGTGTGACACAGCAATGCCTACTCACAGGACATGGTGAATGTGTGTCACAGAAATCAAGAAAGTGTAGGGTTCAAGATTGCTCAGAGTCACAGGAGTAGGATATAAATAATTTAAATTCAATGTGGAAATAAATATAAGATTTAAAAGTGTTACCATTTTAACTAATATTTAGTCTTAAATTGGGTTGCAATGGGGGTGTAGGTTTTAAATATTTGAGAGCACTATACTATTATTTGGAAATTCAATATATTAGGATTACTTGATTCATCTAAATTTAACAGCTGGGGAATAGTTCTGTTTTATTTATTGATTTATTTATTTGTGGTCATCTATTTAATGCATTTTAACTCATACACAGTATGTGCCTAAAGTCCCCATAGAAGACATTCCATAAATGTGAATATTCTAATGGATCTAACACTCTGAGTTCCAAAAGACCCAATTGTACAAGCTGAGACACCACAATATTGTGTTCCAAAAATGCAGCATACATATTCATTGTAATCTGTAATCTGTCCTCGCTGGGGCATATATATCCCAGAAAGCTTGTTCTGGCAATGGCCTGCTGGCTTAAGGGGTATGGTTTCCTGATGCTTTTGCCTCTGGCACATGAACAAATGTAGACCACCCTCCTGCCTAAAGCTGTAAATGTAGATAGATCTCAACATCAAGATACACCACTTAGTCTACATACTTTGTGCCAACTTCTTCACCTGTGCGGTTTGACCCCATAGAATTCTATAAGGCCAGTAGACAAAGCAGGTCCTATAAGTTGTCCATCACCACAGATGTCTATGGGGCCTAACTGTGCATGTGCAGACAAGGGGTGAAGAAGCCAGTATAAGGTATGTAAACAATGTAGTGGACCTTGTTGGCAAGGTAAGTATAAAACTTTGTGGGGTGGGGAGGAGTGGAGGGTTCTAAATCTGCTTAGGGGATGGAGGTAAAAGAGTAAGGAAACTTTATGTGAATCATTCACATTAAGTTTCCTTATCCTTCAAGCATCTTATCTTTGAGTAGTTAGATAAGGCAGGCACAAATAGCCATATACAGTTTACAGTAGATTACCTATACAAATTTTAATATGTGATCTCCAAGCTTGATACCAATAACTGAGACATGACATAAGGTGAGCAACTGAGAAAGTAATGATAAGATAATAGAGTTTCTAATTCTTCCATACCACAAACTGAAAAAAAAAGTTAAGCTTTGCAGTTCATGTATAAAAAAAGACAGGTAATATGAGAACAAATACGTGTTGCATGGCTCCAAGCTTTAATTCTGCTCTGAGCAATTTCTGCTCTTCCCAGCATGTTTCTGAGCCCACAGAATTATTTTAATTCAGCTAGATGTACAGTATAGAAGAAGTTAGAAAAATAACTTTTTACAGTATTTTAACATATACATTGGGGTTTATTAACTAAAGGAAAATCCACTTTGCACTACAAGTGCACTTGGAAGTGCAGTCGCTGTAAATCTGAGGGGAAGATCTGAAATGAGGGGAATCTCTGCTGATTTTATCTCCCATAATGTGCAAGCAAAAATGCTGTTTTTTATTGTCCTTGCATGTCCCCCTCAGATTTACAGTGACTACACTTCCCAGTTCACTTGCAGTGCAAAGTGGATTTGCCTTTAGTAAATAAACCCCAGTATCTCACAAAAGTGAGATACCCCTCACATTTTTGTAAATATTTTATTATATCTTTTCATGTGACAACACCGAAGAAATTACACTTTGCTACAATGTAAAGTAGTGAGTGTACAGCTTGTATAACAGTGTGAATTTGCTGTCCCCTCAAAATAATAATGTCTAAACTGCTGGCAACAAAAGTGAGTACACCCCTAAGTGAAAATGTCCAAAATGGGCCCAAAGTGTCAATATTTTGTGTGGCCACCATTAATTTCCAGCACTGCCTCTTGGGCATGGAGTTCACTAGAGCTTCACAGGTTGCCACTGGAGTCCTCTTCCACTCCTCCGTGATGACATCACGGAGCTGGTGGATGTTAGAGACCTTGCGCTCATCCACCTTCCATTTGAGAATGCCCCACAGATGCTCAATAGTGTTTAGGTCTGAAGACATGCTTGGCCACTCCATCACCTTTAGACCCCTTTCACACCGAGCCGCCCCAGGCATCAGCGGTAAAGCGGCGCTATTTTAGTGCTGCGTTTTAGCGGCGCTATTTAGCCGCTAGCGAGGTGGTTTTAACCCTCTGCTAGTGGCAGAAAAGGGGTTAAATCCATCCGAGTTAAATTGCCGGCGGTATCGCAGCGCTGCCCCATTGATTTCAATGGGGAGCAGCGGTTGAGGAGCAGTGAGTTCACGGCTCCTTCACCGCACCAAAGAAGCTGCTGGCAGGACTTTTTCTGACACCCTGCCAGCGCACCACTCCAGTGTGAAAGCCCTCGGGCTTTCACACTGGAGTGCATGCAGCAGCTGTTTTAGTGCGTTTTGCGGGTGCTATTTTTAACGCTAACGCAAAATGCCCTCAGTGTGAAAGGGGTCTTACCCTCAACTTCTATAGCAAGGCAGTGGTTGTCTTGGAGGTGTGTTTGGGGTTGTTAATATGTTGGAATACTGCTCTGCAGTCCAGTCTCTGAAGGGAGAGGATCATGCTCTGCTTCAGTATGTCACGGTAGATGTTTGCATTCATAGTTCCCTAAATGAACTGCAGTTCCCCAGTGCTGGCAGCACTCATGCAGCCAAGTGGAAAGAAAGGAGAAATGAAAGGCGCGTGGTCTGACGCTTGGATGAAAAAAATGTATACTTTAATTTATGTATAAAAGATCAATGCATATGAAAGCATATAGAAAGTCTACATATTCACAACAACAACAACAGAGTTACAGATTGTATACATACAATTGGAAATTAAAGATAAAAATCCAAAAATCAGGCATGCCCATGCAGGGGCAAAGTGCTACAGAGTGGGCTAACGCGTTCCACAGTAACGTGGATCAGTATGGGGGAAGTGTGTCACGTAGTAGGTGATTAGTACTCCTTGGTTCTAAAGCTGTTCATAACCCAACGGTATGAAGGGGTGTATTCCATACAGTTTTAGTTGAAATTACATAGGTAGCAGCTGCTGCCTCACATGTATGGAGACAGACACAAACTTTTTCAGCAGAAGGCAAAAACTGGATAATAGACACATTTAACTCTAGAAACAACAGCCTCCCGTTCTCAATCAGATGCTTGCAGGCTCCAAACAACTTTCCTCAATCCTTGATGCAGGTACTAACTCACAGATACCTATGGAATTTCATCTAAAACTGTATGGAATACACCCCTTCATACCGTATAGAACGTTGGGTTATGAACAGCTTTAGAACCAAGGAGTACTAATCACCTACTACGTGACACACCTCCCCCATGTTGATCCACGATACTGTACAGACCACTTCTCTTTCCTCAAGGCTCTGATGAAGGGGGATACCCCAAAACACGTTAGCCCACTCTGTAGCACTTTGCCCCTGCATGGGCATGCCTGATTTTTTGATTTTTATCTTTAACCACTTGACCACTGGGCACTTAAACACCCTTAATAACCAGACCAATTTTCAGCTTTCGGTGCTCTCACACTTTGAATGACAATTACTCAGTCATACAACACTGTACCTATATGAAATTGTTTTCCTTTTTTTCACACAAATAGAGCTTTCTTTTGGTGGTATTTAATCACCTCTGGGTTTTTTATTTTTTGCGCTATAAAAGAAAAAAGACTGAAAATTCCGTAAAAAAAAATAATTTTTCTTCGTTTCGGTTATAAAATTTAGCAAATTTGTAATTTTTCTTGATAAATTTTGGCCAAAATTTATACTGCTACATATCTTTGGTAAAAATAAGTACAAATTGGGGTATATTATTTGGTCTTTGTGAAAGTTTTAGAGTCCACAAGCTATGGTGCCAATATCTGAAAATGGATCACACCTAAAGTACTGACGGCCTATCTTATTTCTTGAGTCCCTAACATGCCAGGAAAGTACAAATACCCCCCAAATGACCCCTTTTTGGAAAGAAGACATTCCAAGGTATTTAGAAAGAGGCATGGTGAGTTTTTTGAAGTTGTAATTTTTTCCCACAATTCTTTGCAAAATCAAGATTTTTTTTTCTTTTTCACAAAATTGTCATATTAGCAGGTTATTTCTCACACACAGCATATGCATACCACAAATTACACCCCAAAACACATTCTGCTATTACTCCCGAGTATGGCGATACCACACGTGTTAGACTTTTACACAGCGTGGCCACATACAGAGGCCCAACATGCAGGGAGCACCATCAGGTGTTCTGGAGCACCCATGACAATTCTGACATTTCTCTCCTACATGTAAAAATCATCATTTATTCTCTAGAAAATTACATAGAACCCCAAAACATTATATATGTTTTTTTAGCAAAGACCCTAGAAAATACAATGGCGGTCGTTGCAACTTTTTATCTAGCACGGTACTTGCGCAGCAATTTTTCCGAACGCGTTTTTTTGGGGAAAAAAAATGTTTTGTGCTTTACAAAAAACAAAACCGTCAATTTAGCCCAATGTTTTTGTATAATGTGAAAGATGAAGTTACGCTGAGTAAATAGATACCCAACATGTCACCCTTCAAAATTGCACACACTCGTGAAATGGCGCCAAACTTCGCTACTTAAAAATCCCAATAGGCAACGCTTTTACATTTTTTACTGGTTACATGTTTTGAGTTAAAGAGGAGGTCTAGGGCCAAAAGTATTGTTCTCGCTATAACGTTCACAGCGATACCTCACATGTGTGGTTTGAACACCGTTTTCATATGTGGGCGGGACTTACGTATGCGCTCGCTTCTGCATGCGAGCACACAGGGACAGGGACTCTTTAAAAAAAATATTTTTTTTATTGTTCATTTTACTTTATTTTAGTTTGACACTTTTTTCCCCCAAAAAATGTTTTTTATCACTTTTATTCCTAATACAAGGAATGTAAACATCCCTTGTAATAGAAATATGGCATGACAGGTCCTCTTTACAGTGAGATATGGGGTCAATAAGACCCCACATCTCACCTCTAGGCTGGAAAGCCTGAAATAAAAAAAAAAAAGATCCTGGCTTCGATCACAGCGAGTATCACAGGGTGTATGGCTGGGTATCGCAGGGTGTATGGCTGGGTATCGCAGGGTGTATGGCTGGGTATCGCAGGGTATGGCAGGGGGTATGGCTGGGTATGGCAGGGGGTATGGCTGGGTATGGCAGGGGGTATCGCAGAGTATGGCAGGGGGTATGGCAGGGGGAATCGCAGAGTATGGCAGGGGGAATCGCAGAGTATGGCAGGGGGAATCGCAGAGTATGGCAGGGGATATGGCTGGGTACTGCTGGTTATCTATCCATCCATGCTCAGCCATCCCTCCATACCCTGCAATACACTGCAGGCTATTGCTGTGTATTGCAGGGTATGGAGGGATGGCTGAGCATGGATGGATGGATCGGTGGTGACTGCAGAGCAGGCTGTGGGCACTACAGATCCCGCCCACAGCACTGCTGCCACCGATCCCTCCCCCTCTCCTCTCACACTGTACCGACCGGTACAGAGAGAGGAACCGGCGTCATGAAATATATGACGCCGGTTTGCTTACATGTGATCGCTCCGTCATTTGACGGAGCGATCACGTGGTAAACGGCCGCGATGAGCACGGATGTTCTCGAGTGCGCGCCCCAGGGGGCACGCAAGAGGGGAGTTAAGCAACCGCCCTGTACCCGTCTTTTGGCTATGGGCCGGTTGTTAAGCGGTTAATTTCCAATTGTATGTATACAATCTGTAACCCTGTTGTTGTTTTTGTGAATACGTAGACTTTCTATATGCTTTCATATGCATTGATCTTTTATACATAGATTAAAGTATACATTTTTTTTCATCCAAGCGTCAGACCACGCGCCTTCCATTTCTCCTTTCTTTCCACTTGGCTTTCTTCGGACCACCCCTGGTCAGTCTAGGCAGCAGGACACGCACAATGATCTTTTTTTTTTTTTTAAAGTTTTATTGTAAATATTAACATTACAAAGGTATAAAAACGTGAACAATGATCTTTTTTCAATCAATTTTTTCCATTTGAAAGTACTACCACCCCTCACTTATAACGCCTTCACGAGCACAGGAGATATTCTTTCTTTTTATTCATTTTTCAGCACTCATGCAGCCCCAGACCGTGACATTCCCACCACCATGCTTGACTGTAGGCAAGACACGCTTGTCTTTGTACTCCTCACCTGGTTACCACCACACACGCTTGACACCATCTGAACTAAATAAGTTTATCTTGGTCTCATCAGACCACAGGACATGGTTCCAGTAATCCATGTCCTTAGGTTGCTTGTTTCCAGAAAACTGTTTGTGGGCTTTCATGTGCATCATCTTTAGAAGAGCGCGAAGGTCACCCACACTTATCTTTAGAAGAGGCTTCCTTCTGGGACGACAGTCATGCAGACCAATTTGATTCAGTGTGCGGAGTATGGTCTGAGCACTGACAGGCTGAACCCCCCCCCCCACCCCTTCAACCTCTGCAGCAATGCTGGCAGCAATCATACGTCTATTTCCCAAAGACAACCTCTGGATATGACGCTGAGCACGTTCACTCAACTTCTTTGGTTGACCATGGCGATGCCTGTTCTGAGCAGAACCTGTCCTGTTAAACCGCTGTATGGTCATGGCCACCGTGCTGCATCTCAGTTTCAGGGTCCTGGTAATCTTAAAATAGCCTAGGCCATCTTTATGTAGAGCAACAATTCTTTTTTTCAGATCCTCAGAGAGTTCTTTGCCATGAGGTGCCATGTTGAACTTCCAGTGACCAGTAAGAGAGAGTGAAAGCGATAACACCAAATTTAACACATCTGCTCCCCATTCACACCTGAGACCTTGTAACACGAACGAGTCACATGACAACGGGCAGGCAAAATGTCTAATTGGGCCCAATTTGGACATTTGACGCGTTTACTCACTTTTGTTGCCAGCGGTTTAGACATTAATGGCTGTGTGTTGTGTTCTTTTGAGGGGACAGCAAATTTACACTGTTATACAAGCTGTACACTCACTACTTTACATTGTAGCAAAGTGTAATTTCTTCAGTGTTGTCACATGAAAAGATATAATAAAATATTTACAAAAATGTGAGGGTTTTTTTTTGTGAGCTACTGGGGTTTATTTACTAAAGGCAAGTCACTGTAAATCCGAGGGGGACATGCAAGGACAATAAAAAACAGCATTTTGCAAATTTTTGCTAAAATAATTACTTTTGATGGAGAAGGAAAAACAGGAATGATTCATGCATTTTAGTGAAGCTCACCAGCTTTTTAAAATGTTGTCCTGTGTTTGTAAATGCTTTGATATATGTTATAGGCTAGAATGTTCTGCTCAACAATATGCTTAGGGTAGTGACCTCAGTGCTGATATAAAAAAAGGTTCTATTTGGCATGCAGCTAAAGTGTCATTGGGATTCATGTAACCCGCTCACATCTGCCTACTGTCTGATTTGTTTGGGTACTGCTCCTGTCATTGCTATCAAGCTAGTGACAGTGATTCTATTACTGTTGCCACAAAGTCAGACAGCTGTGTTAGGCTGTTCATGTGCTCGGGCATTTTTATCCATGTGTTAAACAGATCAATGGCTCAACAGTGACGCTGTCACACTGATTCTATAGGCACCTGCGCTAATTATCTCCAGTATGACTTTAAACATGAATTGTAGAAAAGCTGCTTTGAGGCACTTGCCCCCACACTCCTGTAGGCACCACGGTGACATTAATCCTTGATCATCCAACAATACTATTCTCACTTGTGACATTTAGAGATAATTTAAAAATCTAGTGGTTCGCCCAAACGGATGTATGAATGCCGAGTCTCCGAAATCCCTATTTTTCTATGACATTATCACTAGCAGATCCAAAGAAGGTTCTACATTGCAAATGCACTGTCAGAATCATGCAATAAATACAGAGAAACTGGTGCTTTGGCACAGCTGTATTCCTCAAGCATGCTTACATTGATTCCCATCTGTCTGTGTGGCATTATGCCTGTTGCTAATCACACATACCAATTTGGTAGACCGCTATGCTGTGCATGTACAGTACAGGCATTCTTTTCCTGGCATGCCATGTTAAATTGGGTCCATTAACTAAAGCATTTCATCTGTTGCCCAGCTGTAGCAGCATAATGTCATGGACCTTATGCCACTGAAAGAAACACATTCTTTTTGCTGTTTTCTCTAATGCTTCCCTGTATTGCCACTTCCAGGAAATTGAGATGTATGTGCACTTTACCAGCTGGGTAAAATGCATGACACTTTTTCCAACAGAATGCTTTCACATTAAAGAGAAATCAGAAGGGTTTGAAAATAGAACATATTCTCTTATAAAATATAATGTCACTGTACATTATGATGATAAGGCATGTGTTTATTTTCCCTAGAACCACTTTTTCCTGCACTTTTGAAAAAGTGGCACTAAACAATATCCTTAATATCCAAAAATATTCCATATATATCCACTACTTAATAGCCACATACTCTATTTTTCATGAAATTGTTTGCTGTGTTTTTCTGCCTCCTTGCAACTTCCTCTGTGAGCTTCCAAACCTTTTTCCCTGCTCACTTCCTTTTGTTTGGAGCACGCTAGTTGCAATCATGTGCATTACTCTATGTCAGCGTTTTTTAGATCAATGCACCCTTTAAAATTATGGACAATCTTCATGAGCTCAAATTAAAATTTTAAAAATGAAACTAAAGCCCCATACACACGGTCGGATTTTCCCATGGAGTCTGTCCTATCGGACAATGTTGTCGGAAAATCCGACCGAGTGTAGGCACCATCGGACAGTGTACGTCGGATTGTCCGACGGACAAAGTCCTATCTCCTGCTGGATAGATTTTCCGACAACAAAGTCCGATCACACCAATTCCGATCGTGTGTAGCGAATTCCGACTGGACAAAGTGCCACGCATGCTCAGATCACATTACAAGACCAAAGCTATTGGCTACTAGCCTCTACGTAGTCGCGTCGTAGGCAACAAACGTCACCACGTTCAGAATGATCAGATTTTCCGACAACTTTGTCCGACCGTGTGTACGCAACACCAACATCGGACAAAGTACGACAGACATGATCCGACGGACCTGGTCCTCGGATAATCCGCGCGTGTGTATGGGGCTTAATAGTTATACATAATGCAACAGCATCCACACACGTCGGGCACCCCAACATTAGAGGTGATTTATCCTTACAAAGCAAACACACCTTTGCATACTGGACTAGTATTCTAGCTTTTCTCTTCTCCCTCTACACTCCGCTAAGAAGATACTGTGCAGGCACCCAACATCCTCCTTATCAACCAATTACATCATTGGCTGTAAGCAAGCCAGAGGCTCACCCGCACAGTGCCTATGGTTGTACTCCTGCACGATAAAAACTTGTAGCTTTGTGTAACAAAAAAGCAGTCTTGATCCACCCGCTGGCTTGTTGACAATTTTTGGGCAATTTGGTGCAATTTTTAGACAGTTTGCCAAGGCACCCCTGAAGAACCCAAAGGGTTAAAAAAAAGGCTACTTGATGAACACTACAAATCTCATAGTCCATCTTAGGTGGCTACGTTTCTACATACAGTGGAATCATGGAAAACGAATGTAGCCACCCTCCAAAAGCAAGGCAGATCCCCACAATAAAATAAGGAATTTATTTTTATTTTGGAAGAGGCTGAAAGTAATTGAAGGTACACTATATTGCCAAAAGTATTGGGACACCTGCCTTTACACACTGATGTGGAAATATTGGGCTTCATATTCAAGGGGTTTCAAGGGAACCATTGTGAGGACTTTCTAATTAAATTACCATGCCCCGTTAGATGTATATGTGTGTGTGTATATGTATATATATATATATATATATATATATATATATATATATATATATATATATGTTTTTACAGGAGGATGATGTACATAATATATTTTGTGATATCATGATGAGATGGCTCCCGGCAAGCATGGTAACGTAAGATCTGTGTATCCTATTCTCATTACTGGATTATTTTATTTCTCTTCTCTTTTCTGTAACTTTTCCTGTCCTATGATTTGTCTTAATACATTGATAGCATTTGTATGTCCATTGTAAAAACATATCCTTTTTGTATTAACATATCCTATTCCCAAGGTCCATAAAGACATGGATGAGCGGGTTTGGGGTGATGGAACTTTACTGGCCTGCACAGAGTCCTGACCTTAACCTGATAGAACATCTTTGGGATGAATGAGAGGGGAGACTGCAAAGTCAGGCCTTTTCGTCCACATCAGTGCCTAACCTCACAAATGCACTTCTGGAAGAATGGTCAAACATTCCCATAGACACTCTCCTAAACTTGTGGACAGCCTTCCCAGAAAAAAGTTTAAGCTGTTGGGGTGGGCCAGCTCAATGTTGAACCCTACGGACTAAGACTGCGATGTCATTAAAGTTCATGTGCGTGTAAAAGCAAGTGCCCCAATACTTTTGACAATATAGTGTATTTTCTTCTTCTTCTTCTTTTTTTTGCCGTTAAGAATAATTTTTTTTTTAACCTGAGTTTAGTGTCATTTTAAAATAATAATTTTTTTGCAATTACAAATCATTGTGCTTGATTTTGATTTATCCTTAATTACATTGATGGTTATAGATCAGTGATGGCGAACCTATGGCACGCGTGCCACAGCTGGCACGCAGAGCCATCTCTGTGGGCACACGAGAGGGTCCAGGACAGAGCTAGAGGTCTCTCTCTCCTCTCAGCCCCCCTCCCTCTTTTTCTGTCCCCCCCTCTTTGTGTCCCCCTTTCTCTGTTCCCCCTCTCTCTCAGCTCACCCCACTCTCAGCATCTCTCTCGCACCCCTCTCTCTCTGTCCCTCTTCTCTCTCTCTGTCCCTCTTCTCTTTCTCTGTTCCCCCTCTCTCACACCCCTCTCTCTCTCTGTCCCCCATCTCTCTCTCTCTCTCTGTCCCCCCTCCCTCTCTCTGTTCCTCCTCTCTCTCAGCTCACCTCTCTCTCAGCATTTCTCTCACACCCTTCTCTCTCAGCCCCTCACCCTCTCTCTGTTGCCCATCACTATCAGCATCTCTCTCGCACCCTTCTCTCTCTCTCTGTCCCCCTTCTCTTTCTCTGTTCCCCCTCTCTCACACCTCTCTCTCTCTCTCTCTCTCTCTCTGTCCCCCCTCCCTCTCTCTCAGCTCACCTCTCTCTCAGCATTTCTCTCACACCCTTCTCTCTCAGCCCCTCTCCCTCTCTCTGTTGCCCCTCTCCCTCAGCATCTCTCTCACACCCCTCTCTCTCTGTCCCCCTCTCCCTCTGTCCCCTTTCCCTCTCTCTCTGTCCCATCTCCCTCTCTCTCTCAGCCCCCCCTCTCTCTCTCAGCCCCCCTCCCTCTCTCTGTCCCCCCCCTCTCTCTCAGCATATCTCTCACATCCCTCTCTCTCTCTGTCCCCCTTCCCTCTCTCTCAGCCCCTCTCTCTCTGTTCCCTCTCTCTTTCAGCATATCTCTCACACCCCTCTCTCTCAGCCCCGCTCCCTCTCAGCATCTCTCTCACACCCCTCACTCTCGCTGTCCTCTCTCTCTCTCCCCCCTCTCTCTCTCTCTCTCTCTCCCCCCCCCCCCTCTCTCTCACAACCCCCCTCTCTCTCTCACACAACCCCTCTCTTTCGCTCAGCCCCCCTCTCTCGCGAATTGCCGTGTTGGCACTTTGCAACGCAAAACCAATGTATTTGTTTCAGTTTGGGCACTCAGGCTCAAAAAGGTTCGCCATCACTGTTATAGATGAACAAATTGGATGATTAGAATCCAATTTAGTGTGTCCAGGTTTGCATTTTTGAGAATTCATGGATTCTACCCAGATATTTTTATAGTTATTAATGGCCAGATTACAAAAGATCAAGTTTAGTTTGGATCTCCCTAATTTGTATATTTTAGTATGTCTGAGTCTGGGGAAATTGTGAATAGTGCCTATAGAAGAATATTTATCTGTATATCATCTAAAGATATACTGTATGTATTAGATATATTTTACTTTTTTATCCTATGACAAATGTAATGTGTAGCATTGTATACTTTAAAGTATGTTTTTAATGTGTGAACACATACTTTCACCTGCATCAAACTGTAATCCTCTCTTAGACCTTTTTGAGAAGAAATAAGAACATCTTTTAGTTTTTATATGCAATGAGGCCCATGAGAGGAAGGTGAAGAAAGGGTCACAATGACTTCAGCTGTTTCCCAACTTTTAATGAATCACCCATCCTTAAAGTGGATGTAAACCCAAAAATGTATTTTTTATTTTTTTATGTCATAATGTAGAGAATACGATTTCCTTTCATTTGAGCCCAGTCTTGCCACACAGATTTACTCGAGGCCTGAGAAATCCTCTTTTATTGTTCAGTTAGAGAAATCTTGACAAAGTCTTGAAAACTTTGTCAAAAACGCCCCCTTGCTGTGAGTGACAGGTGATTTACATATCTCATGTACTAGCCTGAGACAGGCACATCCTGTGTAAAAAGTTCACAATTCACACCCCCCTCCCCTCCCCTACCCTCCAGCTCTCTCAGCTTTACTGTGTTTTGACTGGATGTTTCTCATCATGGAATGCAGTGAACAGTCAGCAGACTATAGACAGACAAGTGATTTAGGGGACATGTATGTAGTCAGAGCTGGGCAGAGTAGAACATCCAGTGATCTGATGATAACCTGTTTCAGGCTAGTGCATGAGATATGTAAATCACCTGTCACTCACAGCAAGGGGGCGTTTTTGACAAAGTTTTCAAGACTTTGTCAAGATTTCTCTAACTGAACAATAAAAGAGGATTGCTCAGGCCTCGATCAAATCTGTGTGGCAAGACCGGGCTCAAATGAAAGGAAATCTTATTTTCTACATTATGACAAAAAAAAAAAATAAAAAAATGTGGGTTTATATCCACTTTAAGCACTATAAACAAACTGTTTACAAAGCTTAGAAACCATAGAGCCAAAGATATTTAAATTTTTTTGATAGATAAAATTACCTGATACCACTAAGATGAGTCGACAATACAAACATTTGATTGATTATTCTCCAGATGAAATCCCTGTCTGTGGACAGAGACTATTGTGAAGACTCCAAGAGACTCCAGCTGAACTGTCTAAATATTCAGTCAGACTGGCCAAAGTCCATGTTAAAGTGGAAGTAAACCCCCCTATCGTTTTCAGCCAAGGAAGCTGCCATCTTTGCCTCTGCTTAACCTTCAACTGCCACGGTGCTGCCCATGTGATCCGTTATAACACCAGCCATTGGATGGTTTGACTGTTTGGTTGAGAGCACAGCCAATGTGCAGTTAGCATTCCCGGCATGCCTTTTTTTTTAAGCTGTTAAATCGATGGGTTTACTTCCGCTTTAAGCAACTCAATGAAATATCAGATTTTTTTCCATACTCCAAAATATTTTAAAAGTATACCAAACATTGTTGTGAATGACATATATATATATATATTGTGACCATGTATACACAAATATATATCCATATAGCATGTGTTTTTACCTAGATGAATAGTACTCATAGTATCTACAAGAGTAACACATTTATACATATTCAATATTTGTATGTGATATTGATGACTAAAATTGTACCCTCACATTGTACTGGTTACCATAATTTTTAAATATTATATTTACCACAACACTTTACAGGCAGATACACATTATTAAGATTGAACCTATTACTTAGAAGATATTTCAGAACAAGTACTTCTGCCCTTGGACACGCCTGGGGGTTGAAAGAGATATTACCTTAATCTACCAAAAGGTAATCACTAGATCTTTCAACCAATGGAAAAGAAGTTACACCTTCTGGGCTAGGCTTATTATAATTTTTATGAGCCTATTGTTCAAAATAGTATATAGGATCAAGATAGATGCCATGGAAGGACACTCAATCAGACACACAGACACACACACACTTCATTCATCAACTCATATCTCCACATTCCTGAAGCTTCCTTGACACCTTATACTTTGAAACGCTGAGGTCGCAAGAAGAAATTCCTCTTTAAGCAAGAAGCCATCTTGGAAACCACGGCAGCCATCTTAGAACTCTGGTAACCACCATTTCGAACCAGTAGCCATTTTGAAAAGGGGAATTATGTTGTATTGATTTTTACCTTATATTCATTTGTGTTATCTGAAATATTGATTTATTGATTATTATATACAGTTGGATAACTATTTCTCTCGAGTCGATAATCACCTTGTAGATTTTTCATTAAAATTTTTATAGTTTCCACCCTATTGACATAGCTAACGTCTAATTTTATTTCACATTATTGATCAATTACTTACCTGCAGTATAGTAATGGCTGAATTTGTGAAATACAGACATTCATTCTAATCGTCATATACTCGGTTATTGATTCTACAGGGACGTTTTATCATTTCCGGGTCATTTAAAAAGTATAACACTCCCATTAGAGGGTGTTTCAATTAATATTCTTAATTTTATGTAATATTTGTTTTTGTCAAACCAATATAAATAACTATTTTGTATGAATACATGTCTGGTGAATAAATCTCCTATTTTTGTCTGTGTTCATATTGATTGATCCTGTATCTTAAAAATATTATTGTTTAAAAATTACTGATTCATAAATACCATGCAGGAAAATGATCCTCATAAGCACGAAACCGCCAATGTCTGTGCCCCCATTACTGATTGACAGTTTGTGGCAGTAGCGACCTTTCATTAAAAGTTAATTTACTTTTTTTTTTCTTTCTTTTTTTTTTGACAAATTGGAAGGTTATTGGTAAATTATCTTTCCTGTCGCATCATGGCAGCATACAAATATGGGTTGTGGCTCCGCCCCCACAACC
The DNA here is from genome assembly GCA_028564925.1 of Lithobates sylvaticus. Classification (NCBI taxonomy): domain Eukaryota; kingdom Metazoa; phylum Chordata; class Amphibia; order Anura; family Ranidae; genus Lithobates; species Lithobates sylvaticus. The sequence goes on from CM053026.1 coordinate 286,781,348, forward strand.
TGATAGGACCGCGTAGCTATTAAACCTTGAGAGGGCCCCCGCCCCCACATTCTCCTTTTTTTCCTCACCTGATCAGGACTGAAATCGCGAGGTATCCCTTACCGTTTGACGCCCCAGCCAGGTTCAGCCTCTCCTGGGTGGAAGTCCTTCCTGTACAGCCTCTAAATGAGCTATATGGTTGGAGCCCCATTCTGGTGGTCTGGGGGGGCATATTTCAGCCTCTCCTGGGTGGAAGTCCTTCCTGTACAGCCTCTAAATGAGCTATATGGTTGGAGCCCCATTCTGGTGGTGCAGGCTTCTCAAAGAAAGCTTTAAACAAGCTTTGACGTAAGTGACAGCATTTCCTTTGCTTTCTATATGCCTTTCTCTTCTTTCTCTGTGTTATGGGCGTTTGCCATTTCCAAGATGGCTGCAACAGTGCAAGTATACTCTGAGCATGAGAGGCAGGAAGTGATGCGGCCTCTGTGTTTCCTGGCTAGAGCTTTCCAGGTTAGTGATCTGAACAGGCCCAGGCACTGATATCATCACTAGTAGCAAATGTGAGTTCTAAATGTTTTTTTATGGAATTTTTTGGGCAACAAATGGTGGAGCTCTCTACTCATGCATGCTGGATGCTTATGTGGTCATTGTTTGCAGGTATGTTTCCCTTTTTATGGCCTTCACCTGTGTTTTTTCCCCATCTCCTTTTCAATGCTTGCTCTGGGTCACTGTGTTAGGGCTTGGTTTCCACTAGTGTGACTTGTTACTGCAAAGTCGCATGACAAGCCGTACCCCATGATTTACAACTAGTACCGTTCATTTATATCTGTGTTCATAGACCTTAAGAATATAACAGGCATTGTTCCAAGTTGCATCAAAATTGCAGAAAATCATGCGACTTTCAGGTCGCAGTAGTGGAGACTTAGCATTATCCTGTCCTTCATTTCAATCTGCTGCTTTGCTCTGTTCCTATGGGAAACGCTGTCCAGTCAGACCACCCATTAAGGTATATGGATTAGGTAAGTAGTGAAGATTGAGAAAAAGAGAGCCAATATCTATAGTCCTGTAAGGACTACAAGATGGAGGGAGCCTTCTGACGGTCAAGACAAGTCACCATCTAAGAACAGACATCGAGGCAATGTTGATTAAATCTCATCACCTCACCCATCATTATCATTGCTCCCCGTTTACAAACATCACAAATTACAAGCACTAATAGTCGCTGCATTTGTGGAAAGTCATTGCCTGCCAAGCTAGTGTGTCAATTAACAAGCACTATACAGCTGTGCAAGGACCTCAAGATGAAGAGCCTGCTAAAGCCAGAACAGTCACCGTTCAAAGCGCAGACATACAGGCAAGATTGATCAATGTCATCATCTCACCTCTCATTTCGTTTGCTCCCCGTTTACAAACACCACAGATTACCAGACCTAATGGTCTCTGCATTCGTGGTGAAAAATCATTGCTTGACAAGCTACAGTGCATAAATTGCATAGCGCTTTCAACCAGAACTACCAGCCCTAATAATCGCTGCATTTGTTGTGAAAAGTCATTGCCCGCCAAGCTAGTGTGTCAAATGAACAAGCACTATACAGCCCTGCAAGGACCTCAAGATGAAGAGAGCCTGCTAAAGCCAGAACAGTCACCGTTTTATAAAGGGCAGACATCTGATGAAGGAGTTGCAGCTTTTCGGATCCCTTTCTAATTTTAAAATTAACCTTTCAAAATCAGAAATTCTCCCCATCTGCCTAAGACCTCATATGGCAACAAACTTACAAGCGGCCTTCCCCTTTGTCTGGACTACGTCGTCCCTGAGATACTTGGGTGTGCAGCTTACTGATCGTTTTGACACCTTATATGCCGCTAACTATCCCCCTCTGATTGCCGCGGTCAAAAGAGACCTCTCACAATGGACACGGACGGCCTTTACGTGGCTAGGAAGGGTGAATATAATAAAGATGAACGTCCTACCGCGCATACTCTTCTACCTACAGATGCTACCAATCCCCCTGCCCAGACTCTTCTTCGACCGAATATCCAGTCTACTGTCTGACTTTATTTGGAACGCACGTAAACCTCGGATAGCCTTACGGATACTACGGCGCCCAAAACGTAGGGGTGGTTTGGGGGTCCCAGACATTAGACAATACTACCGAGCCATAGCCTTGCAGAAGATATTCGACTGGCGTTTCCATACTCACACGAAACTCTGGGTTCCGCTAGAGAAATGTCTGGCGGGCAGGAACTTGTCATATGCACCCTGGTTACACCGGGAACATAGGGGGCTGTCAGACACGACTTCCCCGCTGACGGCTCATGTGCTGTCAATATGGGACAGGATAAACCCGCAGCTGAAACTGGCTCCCCCTATGTCCCCGCTGGCCCCATTGGGGGGTTTCCTATGGTTCCCTCCAGGCGAGCAGATGACTTTCTTTGAACCGTGGGTAGAGGATGGGAACGCCAGTTGTGGTACACTCATGAAGGACGGCAAGCTCCTATGTTATGAAGCTTTGCCGGCAGGACGACAGGGCCCACGGATGAACTTCTGGAAATACAGGCAGCTACATAATTTCTTCCAGATACATAGGCACACAATTAGAGACCCGTCAACCCTCACCCCATTTGAACGTATTTTTACTGCAGAGGAACCAACGCCACACCTGGTCTCAGAGCTATACCAACTCATGAGCTTAGCCGGCCCCCAAACTACACCCGCCTATATCCGACGCTGGGAGAATGATTTAGGACTAACTTTAACAGAGACGCAGTTATCCCACTTATACTACCTCACCCACGCATCTTCCATAGACTCAAAAACCCAAGAGACGAATTTTAAACTAATGTCTCGCTGGTACAGGGTACCTGCAGATTTAGCTCGTATCTACCCTTCCACATCCGAGTTGTGCTGGAGGGGTTGCGGACACCGGGGAACGTTGACTCACATATGGTGGGAATGCCCCCTGATTAAGCCTTTCTGGGAAGATCTACAAGAGCAGATAAAAACAGTAACAGGGATAGAGGTCCCGTTCTCCCCGCTACATTTTCTTCTGAACATACCCCCAATCCCGCTAAGTCGCTACAAAAAGAATGTGCTTCCACACCTGCTGAATGCAGCAAGACGCCTAGTCCCAATATTTTGGAAGACTTCCAGAATCCCCACTCGAGAAGAGTGGCACAGTAAAGTAGGTGAGATCCGAGAGGCTGAAAACTGGGTGGCTACCTGCAAAGGCCTAGAGGATAGATTTCATAGCACCTGGGCACTCTGGGCTGAATACACCTCAGACCCTAACCAAATTCCCTCTAGCCTAGATATCGCCTTACTGGAACTGGCAGATCCCTCACTTAGGGTGCTTAGGGAGGCTAGGGCCCAGAGGACAGCCACACCACCCCCGAGGGACCGCAGTGACTAGTTCATATGTTGATACTTAACGTTTTTGGCGTGGCGCGCCCGGAGCAGGCGAAGACGACATCCCATTCTAAAGAAGCAGGTAAATCTGACCTAACCCTCCTCCCCCCCCCCCCCCCCCCCCCCCCCCCCCCCCCGTTTCTCCCTCCCTGCTACCCACCCTCCTTTCAGTTGCTAAGCAATTATGACTTACCCATCTTAACTCTGTTTCTCCCCCTTTTTACTTACTATTTTTCTCTGCTGTATTTTGTGGACGATATGTGAACTCATGTGGGACTGTTGACAGACGGGGTCCTATGGCCCTAGGGCCACGAGAGTTATCTGGGGTGATGGCGGTCCCAGCCAGACACTTAGCAATGCCGTGGGGCTCCCCGGGCTGGCGGGGGGGTCGGGGGTGGTATGTTGGAGGCCATTGAGCCCCCCTCCCCGGCCCCAGCTGTCTCGGGACCACGCGCTTTATGCATTTTAGGAAGGCGTCCCAGCCCCGGGCCCACCCCCGGAGATGGGACACCCTTAGACGGGACCCCACGCCCCACTTACCCTTCTCACCTACACGGTCCTTTAGCTAATATATGGTTGCCCCTAACTCAGGACCCACAACAATTTCTTTAACCCCCGATTTCCCCCTACCTCTATGTATGTCTGTTAACCAAAGCACTTCTTATTGTTGACACCACGACTCTGTGTAGTCGACGGATTATTATCTTCACAAATGGTTACCACGGTTTGTTTATATGTTATTTTTCCAATAAAAATTGATTACACAAAAAAAATAAAGGGCAGACATATAGGCAAGACTGATCAATGCCATCATCTCACCTCTCATTTTGTTTGCTCCCCGTTTACAAACACCACAAATTACCAGCCTACCCTAATGGTTGCTGTATTTGTGGTGGAAAGTCATTGCTTGATAAGCTACAGTGCATAAATTGCATAGCGCTTCCAACCAGAACCAGTAGGTGGTGTCCAAATACGAAAGCTTGCACAAGCTTTGAAGATTGCCCAATAGAGACTTTTTTTGCAGGGGCAGCTAAGGACACAATTGCCTGGGTTGAAGTGGAGGAAACTCTCCACAAGGTTAAAAAGTACTAATTTCCTTCACTTAACAACTGGAAGAGTTAATCCAGGAATAATTGAAAAGGGTAAGAGAAAAAATGCCCTCCTAAACAGGCTATCCACTGTATACCCTGAAAAAGCTAGAGGTCAACCTGCTGCAGTCTACTCCAATGATGGATGCATCATGAAGGTAGCTGGCAAGACATGTCACATTCAAGGAGGCTCTAGTCTGAAAATTAGATCTAGATCTGAAGTGCTCCTACATACTGTAGCATCTGCAGGTACTGGCACATCAGCAATAACCAACCCATGTGCTGAATGAGTCTAATGGGAGTGGTTTCAGAATTGTCAACCAGCTGGGAAAGTGGCAGGGTCTGCATCCCTATTGGGAATATCTTATCAAAATGAATTTTTTTTTATTGCAGTGGATGTCAAAAAATCTGACTTATCTTGACGCAGACTTCTGGGAAAATCAGTGAAACCAGTCATACAAACAGGAAAATTGCAGCCCTGCAGATTAAAAAAGTGGAGTAACCCTTTAAATAAGCCCGTCTGGAAAAAGTAAAGAGACAAGGCGGTAACAGCTTTGTAGGAGCAGGAATTGGCGGCATACTCTGTGGTGAATGTTTCAGATGTCAATTGACGTTTTTCAAGAGCGGTGTTTCCCGCGGTCACGGCAAGGAGTGCATTATGGCTGAAGCCATGGTCGGTCGATCCTGCAAAAAAAAAAAAAAAAAAAATGGTGTAAGACACCAGAACACGGATCCAATCTATTCGGGAGTAGACAGGAGACAGCCATCTCAAGGGTGACCATTAGAGGGTCAGGGCGAATATCATCTGACAAAAAAACTGAAAACTCAAAGGTCCAGCATAAAGGTGGCGACTCCCAAGTAGACACCAGGAGGCACAATCCTACGGGGGGGGGGGAAGATTAGTAAACTAACTGGAGAAGTACCCAATCTTCATTATTGAAGCCTTAAAAGATCTAAGGCCCCTGTCCTAGGAGTACAGCGGAAGTCCCTTCTAAGGGTGCACTAATCCAGGGGGTGCCTGTGCAAGCTTTATGCACACACCTGGAGGGAAAACCTTCAGGATCAGTGGGCCATATCAGCTATATTGGCGTGACATTGGTGGAAGTTCAGGGGAGGTCCGCCTTTCTAGTTACAATAATTTTTTATCAAAAAAGTATAACATGAAAACTCACCCATGCAGGGGGATAATTCAATGAGCATAACGACCATATAACATTGACAAGTGGGAAGTCCACCTTTCAATATCTTCCAGTCAGCCAGGCTACCAGAGTTGATGGAAAAGTAAAAAATTCTGTTCCAGTTTGTAGCTGGATCGAAAAAAAAAAAAAAAAACAAGCAACCGTTAAGGTTCTGGATAACCAGAGGAGATGAGGATTTGGTTCCCCTCTGTTCCTAGAAAAATAAAAAATAATTTTTTTTTACAAGCAGCACAGGAAGTTAGAGTTGTGCAAGATGGGAAACCTCCAATCAATTATATTATTCATAAATCTGGGAGGCAGGATTCTCCTGTAGGTTTATCAGACACCTACTTGTCCCAATTCATCCTCAATTCCTTTACCAGTGAGTTCCTCCCCTTCGGTCTGTACATCTCCCCCAGGGCATTCACAAAGGTCTTACTGTCTGCAATAGCGACAGGAAAAATTCAGTAGAACTGAAACAAGGTAATTTCCATCCTCTGACAGAGAAAGCCAAAGGTGCATTGGGAGTGAAGTCTCTTCCAGCAGAACAATGCCGGAGTATCCTTGGCTTTTCGTAACTGACCAATTGTTTTCAGACGGAACATTATGACATCAGACCCCACCTAGAAAGGTTATGGGATGTTAAGCTTATGAGGAAAAGTATTGCATTTTCTTCAACCGAGTAGTGTTCAAAGCACTTCTGTCATTCACTCCTTTTTTAGCAAGAGCAGCAAGATTTGTATTATGCCTAGACAACAGTGGAAGGGTAGAATCCTTAGGCTGTCAGCGGAGCTTCCTGTATCAATAATTGCAAATATACAATTTTTGGCTTGGGAGGCTCTAGTGTCTCTCTCTCCTGCCCTTAATCATTGAATCACCACTGCTTCCAGTAATGACGGATTCGCTCTCTCATGGAGAGTTTTCTTCCATCCAGCTCCAAGAGACTTCTTTTGATGGCATGGAAGTTGAGAGGCAGTGGCTACCAGGTCAATTATGCATAGTGAAGGTAGTGCCTACCTTGTCAATCCAGAGATCTTCATGAATAAGATTTACCTAAGACTATGGGAAAATTATACAGATCTCACACAGCGAAGCGTGGAGTCCTTCATCACCTAAACCAGCCAAGGTTCCACAGTTCTTAAAACTGGGGCTAATCAGGGGCATAGGTTCAAATATGTTTAAAAGCTCAAAGTTCAGCTTTTTCTGCACTTGCAGAGGTCTAAGGAGTCCTTACCCTTTAATGATGCAATTCTTAAAAGGCTTGCATGAAGTTATAGGCCTCACAGGAAACCATTTGTTCCCTATGTGGAACTTGCTTATGGTCCCCATTTCCATCAAGGCCTCATTTCTATCCTACAGAATTGACTACACTCTGCAACTCTAAATACCATATTTCTGGTTGCTACAACCTCTGTGAAGGATATCAGAACTGCAGGCTTTGTACTCAAGGAGTCTCACTTAACATTATACCTGGACAGGACAGAATAGTCCTAAAAATCCAGACTGCTTTTATCCATGGGGTGTCTTTCTCCTTCCAATTTAACCAGGAAGTAAATTTGCTGTCTTTTCTTGGTTGAGTGAGAGAACCACATCCCGTGGATGTTGAGCTAAGGCTGGTGGCCTGCTTGGCAGCTACCTTCTCACTTAGTAAAGCTGAAATATGGTCTCGGTTCCAGCGTGGCCTAAGGCAGGGTCAGTCAGCATCAAATGCTCAGTCACCTCCTAGATTAAGACAACTAAAAGAGCCTACTCTTCAAGGCCTTCCCGTTTTGGAGGTCTTCAGGGCACATTCCACGAGGGCAGTGGCGACCTCCTGGGCGGCTTTCTGCAGGGTCTCATCGGAAACTATCTGTAAAGCAGTCTTCGAAAAGCACCTTTATGTCACACTACAAGGTGGACGCCGCCAGGCTGTCCACGGCAGAATTTGGAAGGGCAATCATACAGTCCAATTCCTCAATTCCTTGTAAATAAACCTTGTTTTGCTCAGCCCCACCCAGTTTGCGAGTTATTCCCCATATGTGTATGCTGCCATGATGCGACAGGAAAACGGAAAATTGTATACTTGCCTTCCGTAATTTTCCTTTCCTGTTGCATCACATGGCAGCATACAAATAACCACCCGCTGAGGTGAGGTATCTGGATACTGAGAATGTGGGGGCGGGGGCCCTCTCAAGGTTTAATAGCTACGCGGTCCTATCAGGTTGTGGGGGCGGAGCCACAACCCATATTTGTATGCTGCCATGTGATGCAACAGGAAAGGAAAATTACGGAAGGCAAGTATACAATTTTCCGTTTTTTATACCATTGAAAATCTTAAAAACAAACACAGACTACAACTAAAGACTAAAACTAAAAACTAAAACTAAAATACATCAGTTTTTTTTTTAAATATAAAATAATTTAAAATATACTTCAGACATTGCAACAACTTTAACACAGTTTTTTTCTCTTCATGATCTTTAGCATAAAGACAAGACAGAAGACACCTACTACATCGCACTCCTGTTTCTATAATAAGAAAAGAGGTCCCAGATAAAAAACTTTAGATGCTGTACACTTATAAAAGCAAGTGCATTCAAAACATATCTGTTTTATCTTCAGTGACATTGGAATGCCTCCTACCTGTTTTGAGACGTACAGAAGTGAGCTTGCCACCAGCAACTTGCGCTGCTGACAAAGGCTGATTTGTAATGCATAAATGAGACATAGCTTTATTTTTATTTTTATTCTACTTTTTTCACTGATAGATTAAAAATGGAAGTATCTGCTTTTAAACGCTGGTTGGAAGGCTTCTGCTCTTAGAACCTACTGTCATACTAAGTATATAGCAAGACAAAGTGAGGTTGTTAAAGGAATGCATGCTTTGAAGTTACTCCATGGTTTAAACATATACAAGGAAACAGGCATTACACCTAAAAAAGTTTTTAGGTTTGACTGGATGTCATAAACCCTTTTGCCTAAACTCTTTGAGGCATATGGAAAATATACGTGAATACTATATTATACATAAATACAGGACAAAAGCTGCTTAACTAACATGGCAAAAGCTGTGTGTTGCACACACATTTAGGCACATTTAGGTGCATCAAGTGTTTGAGCATTAATGTATTTCATTTGGCAGAATATAAATGTTATATTAATTTACTCTGCCCACTGGAATACATTAACGCTCAAACATACCTAAACACATATAGCATTTAGGCGTGTTTAGCTGTGTTTAGGCACTTTGCACATTTTTTCTGCTCTTCAGCCTATCTCCTGAATGCGCTTTTTATGAGAAAGAAGCAAGAGCTCTTTACTCGCGGTTTTTACAGAGGGGATATCCCAAACATATGTTAGATAGAGCATGCGCAATTGCGGATTCCAAAGACAGGTCAGAACTTTTGAGCCAATCCAAATATGGAACAAAAGATAAACAGAAAAAACTATTTTTCAACAAAGAGACACCCACTTTGAGCACATCCTTCAGTGGCGAATTTAATGAGATCAAAACCATTGTGAATCGATATTTGCCTATACTTTTTGAAGATAGTGTATGCGCAGACCTCTTGAAGGATGGAATAAATTTCATTCCCAGACGTGCACCTACTTTGGGCAACTCTTTGTCCCCTAGTTTGTTTGATCCTGCCACCTTGAGGTCCACCACTTGGTTGCACTTCAAAGGAAATTATGGTTGCGGTGTGCCTGGATGTTCATGTTGCAAGCACATCATTAAGGGGGATTTAATATGATCCTTCTCTAATGAAAAAACACATCAGATCAAATCCTACTTTAATTGCAACACACGGTATGTCATTTATGTTGTTACATGCAAGTCGTGCAATGTGCAATACATCGGACGTACCACTAGGAGACTCAGGGATTGATTTCAAGAACATTTGTACAGCATTGAGAAAAATGTATCCACAAATGTTGCTAGACACTTCAACCAATACCACAATGGCAGCAGTACATTTGCAGGTGTACAGATTCTAGAAAAAGTCTTGACACCTACTAGAGGAGGAGATGTTTTCAAACTTCTCTACAAAAGGGAGGTTTTTTGGATTTTTTATTTTAACATTAGAAAACCTTTTGGAATGAACCATGAATGGGACATCACACATTTTTATAATTAGATTTGTTTTTGTTCCATCCAGGTCTATATATATACATGCAGTGCATGGGAATAATTTCAGACATGCATGTATATATATATATCAATTCCATATCTTTTTCCATTATTTTGTCACTGTTGCGATTTGCACATTCTGATGTTTATATTTTACACCAGAATCCATTGCTTTTTGTTACAATGCTCCTTTTGTCCTTATGTCCTTTGTAGATTTGATTTTTGATGGCTATATTTTTTTATCACCAATCAGCTCTATGCGTTTTTCACATCAATAGTCCGATTACATTGAGGTTCAGAACTTTTAATACCTAATGAGATTTTGCTTTATATATCTATTTATATACACACCTATGGATGTTTATCGTGTGTGCATAGACATTTTGCATTCATGTATTCAATGAATAGGTGTGTTATGGGTTAATCCTTTTTGGACAATTATAAGCCTGGATTTGTTGTGTCTTTTTTCTAGGCTTTATTGTCCTTTTCTTTACTTTTCTCCTTGTTCATAATTTGCTTGTGATTTAATTTTGGGTAAATGACTGCAAGCTTACATATATATATATATTTATTATGACTGTTATTGTTTTTGTGTGCATTTGTTTAGACATAGGTATGCGTTTTAAATGTTGCAATGTTTTCAAAATGTTGGTTGAAATGTTGTTTGTATGTGGCACTATTAGAGCCAGGTGTGTTTTTGGGTGTATCCCAATTTGGGCAGACTCCCTTAAAAGACCTGCCTGTTTAGTGTTAGGCCCCTTTCACACGGGCGGTCCTTTTAGGTCCGCCTGTCAGTTTTTTAGGTGGACCTGAACGGACACTCCATAGACCTCTATGGAGAGTCGGATGTCAGCGGTGACATGTCCACTGACATCCGACCCGCTCCGATCCGAAAAAGTGTGACGGAGGAAAAAGCTATTTTTCCATCCGTCTGCGGATCTGATGACGACGGACTCTACGGTCCATCATCACCCGATCTCCCATAGGGGAGAGCGGCGCTCTGACAGGTCCGTCCCTGCGCAGTGTGCAGAGACGGACCTGTCATGTTCCTGCTCAGTGGAGATCACTCCGGCGATCCCCGCTGAGCAAGCGGATATCCACGGGGCCGATCAGCACCAATCCGCCCCGTGTGAAAGAGGCCTAACATTGGTTGTGAAACGTCTACCGTTGCCTGTATCTGTCTGACCCTTTTGACAATAAAGATGACATTGAGATAATTTGGAGTTTCAGTGTGCGACCAATTCCTTGTTTTGAATGCGCTTTTGATGGGGTTTTTTTTCCAGCTTGTAAACACTCCTCTTTTAATACGCCTGTAAAAACACTTTGTGTGCATGGACACATAGGCTAACGTAGAGGTGCTTTGACAAACTGGAAAAATAAAAAAGCCAAACGACTAAAAGCCCAGTGTTTATGAGGCTTTATGGTAATTTTGTGTAACAATTGTATATATTTTATAGTGTATGTAAATATAAATCTTTTTTTTCTAACAGCATGACAATCAACAAAGTAAGCAACAGCAAAGATTGGAGATTGGGTTTATTGTATAAATATATGACAAGGGAACCTAAAAGAAAAGTTTGGAATTTAAAGAAAAAAAAAAACAATTATACTCCCCTAGGTGGATGCAGCTCCTTCGGGAAGGAGATGGGAGCTGTGACATGATGAGCATCCAGATTTGTTGGTGATCTCAATGCTGGATCATCCTCTCTCTACTGCCTAATATTACTATCTCTGTTGTAAGTGCATATTTTAGCTTAAATAAACTCCCTGTTTTTACATACTGTATATACTCGAGTATAGGTCGACCCGAATATAAGCCGAGGCCCCTAATTTACCACAAAAAAACTGGGAAAATGTATTGACTCGTGTATAAGCCGAGGGTGAGAAATGCAGCAGCTACTGTAAGTGGAAAAGGGGTCAACAATGCCCATTTGTAGCTACACCTCCCTGTGTCTATTGCATGCCTCCTTGTGTCCTGTGCATGCCTACCTGTGCAAATCTGCCTGCCTCTCTGTGTCCTGTGTCTACCACTCTGTGTCCATTGCAGCCTACCTGTGTCCTGTGCATGCCTCCGTGTGCCACTCTGTAGCCCTCCATCTGTCGCTCTTCAGCCCTCCATCTGTCGCTCTTCAGCCCTCCATCTGCCGCTCTTCAGCCCTCCGTCTGCCGATCTTCAGCCCTCCGTCTGCCTCTATTCAGCCACCATTGCACTGATCAGCGTGTACGGTGGCCATTGCAGTGTTCAAAAGCCGTGCCTCCTCTTCATGTGTGATAGGCAGAACACTCAATTTCCCAGCAGTCAGTGTTCAGCCTATAACGGACATCCACTCATCCTCATACCACAGGCGAGAATGAGAGGATGTCTGTGATAGGCTGAACACTGACTGCTGGGAAATTGATTGCTCTGCCTATCACAGACGAAGAGAAGGCGCGGCTTTTGAACAGTGGAAGCGCTGCCGTATGTTTTTATCACACGCTGGCCACCGTCTGTCTGCATGACACGCTGATCATGTAGGCAGACGGCGGTGACTCGAGTATAAGCCAAGAGGGGCACTTTCAGCCTAAAAAAAAGGGCTAAAAATATTGGCTTATACTCGAGTATATACAGTACTATGAGATGAGCACAGTGATCATCCGGAGTGAGGCAAGCTGTGCTGGGACGCTGTGGAATAAACTTTCAGTGTGGAGTCTGAGTCCAGAGGTGTTGGGACACTGAGCCTGGAGCTGTCGGATCCATCCATCTTGGAGGTCGGGAGACCCACAGAGGATGTGGCCAGGCATCGGGCATTTTCTTACCTCGTGCGTTAGATGATCTCTTATAATTTAGAGATCATCGGGAGTTGGTAAGAGGCCAATTTAATTTTCATTTTGGATTGTTATACTTTATTATCTCTGGGAATGGTGGATAGCACATCCAGTTGGTGGAATACTAATGGAATCATTTTTGATACACATAGACACTTGTTTATTGAACTCTTTACTTATCACTAGTTTATTTTGCTATATTGCTATATTTTTTTTCTTTGTCTATGAGACAGCGCAAGCTTTTACATTTTCACATTTTTTCCATTATCTCCTTGTATCCAAGGAGTGATAAAAGTGCAGCAGTCTACACTTATAATTAGCGCAAAATTTTCACACACATTTATATCTCTACACAAGCATTAGAATAAATATTAGAATAAATATGATTTTTTAACTTTCACACATTTTTTTTTTTACCAACTGACTACATAAATGTTAAGAACTAACTAGTAAGGTAAATATAATATTTTCTTAATGCAATTACAATCATTCAACATTTTTTTTTTTTAACACAAATACATTTGTTTCAGAAACAAAAACTATGATTTCATTGCATTTACTGTCCAACAGCTCACAATATTAGTCATAAAGATATATAACTTATTTAAATAAACTGTGATCTAATCACAGATAAAATAAGGACTGCAAGTACTTCTGAAATGCTCTATGAAATGTCATTTAAGCCTGACTAGCAAGCTTTAATTATGTGCACAAGATCAGATCATTAAATCTGAAGGAGCAGAGGATGTACAAGTCACCATGATGGTAGTGAGGTCAGGTAATTATGGCTCAATGACTCAAAATTAGTCATCAGAATAAGTAACTACTAAACTGTCAGAATTTAAAAGCTATGGCTGTAAATGCACTGTGACTTTTTTTTTTTTTTTTTTTCAACAGCCATGCATGAAACATCAATGGACCATTTGCAGTGCAATGAGTATTTATATAAAAATGACATATTTAGCAAAGATCCTGCTGCTGATTTAATAGCACCAAGCTATAGTTTGCAAATGCATATCTAAACCTAAAAACCTAAAAACTGAAATATATATTGCAGCATGCCAGTCCTTAGATGTGGCTGTATTCTTTTCTTTTTTATTTTTTTTTTCAAACTTATTTTTCTTCATTTTCACCTGGTGATCCTGGCAGTATAACAACTCCTGACATAGAATGACAGGACAACGGAAACAAGATAGGACTACAGAATCCTGCATTCTCTTAGTGATCTCAGGGAACAATATACTGAATAATAGGTAGCACAAGCAAAGAGCACATGAAGAAGCTGCTCACAAGATTTCTGGCAAGAGGCCAAGTAAAAGTGGTTCATCGTTAGGGCTTACATTCATTTTAAAATGGAACTATAGCCAAAACATTTTTAATACAGTGCTAAAGTATAGAAATTCTCCTAAAGATTATTTGCTGTATGTTCCCTCACTGAGCAAAATTCATCCTACTTTCTGTCTCCATGAAGGCCAGGATGTAAAAGGGAAATCTTTTGAAAAAGGACAGTAATAATAATACCAATTTTAAGGACTCCTCTCAGATATATTGTGCCCAAAACATGTACATATACCACAATCGACAAACTGATGGTGCTTTCATTGTTCATGATGATCATATACAGTACATGATCATATACATACAACAGACAATGCATACCTGGGGCCAGTTATGTTTCCTCAGCACTATATTGCAACTGTTAATACTGGCATAACCTGCCCATTTGAAACATCTATCTGGTATCTGCTTATCTAAGCACAGTGCCAATTTCTGAGCCTGGATGAAGAGTGAAGCTTATCAAGCCCCCAAACTGAGTTGGCTATTGTATATAATCATGTTATGGCAATTTCAATAATTTTGAACACTTTCAATGCTGATTTTCCGGCTGTGGTGTATGTATATGTTTTGAATTATTCTTCTGGGTACCCACCGTAGGGGAGCCTTGTTCCACGTGAGCAGCGTTACCAGAGCTAGTCAGCTCATTGAACATTTACGGTCTTTTTATGTTCTGGAACAAATAAATGTTGAAGCACCAGTGCCTTTACATTTATTTTGCTTTGTATGTTCCTGATGGGATGATTTCCTTTTATCACATCTCCCGGGACAGTGACAACAGTTTTAGGATGTGAGGGAAACTCTTTATAACAAACACGCAAATAGCAATAGTATATTATCCACCCCCACTTTATCTAAACCTTGAAAAAACAACCTTACAAAGCCACAAATTCCTTAAAATACCTACTTTCTCATGCTGGCACTCCCCTTTTACACTAGTTATTTGAAATCTAAACTTTCTACTAGACTGTCTAGACAGCCATTTCTTGACTTTACTGGTCCCCAAAAAATGACCATGCCATTACACAGCTACCCCTGACTGGTTACCTGTATAGTAACCTAAATTCCTAACAAATTGCAACCTGGACCATGGAAAGGCAATACAAAATCAAAATTTTCTCAACACATTCAAAGTCATAGTTAAAGCAATGTGTCAGCTCATTGAAGTACATGCCGGAAACCTTAAGGCTGCATTCACCCCTGAGCATAGCGTCTTTGAGCATATTTTCCGGTGTTTTTTTCTCACGATTTGGCGCATTTATATGCGCGACTTGCATGCGTTTTTGAGCTTTGCCGTTATTTATTAGGAAACTATCATCTGTTGCATCATTTGTTGCTAGGTATTTCAGCTTTTTTTTAGCTTTTCCCTTAGCTTTTATTTCTTTCTTAATTATTATTATCCATTTATTGCTATTTTTTATTGTTAGGGTAAGGGGTTAGAGTTAGGTTAGGGTTAGGCGTTGTGGTTAGGGTTAGGATTATGGTGTTGTGTACCTTGCTTGAAAGCCAAGTTCACTAGAGGGCTTCCCCTGCGGCTCTGGTCCGAGCACCCCTGAATGTGGTGAAAGAGGTACAGGGCTCAAAGAAGCACGGGTGCCAGTAGCTTGATAGCAGGTGACCACAGTCAGGGACATAGTCAAGGTGAGTCAGGGCCATACACGGTAAGACAACAGGGTGGTCAGGAGGCACCTACATGTCAGTGCACACTAGATTTGAGCCTGAGCTTGTCTGTGAGCTGGTGCACGTGCACAAGCATTAGCTGTATGGAAATGAGCAGTAGCTGCAGAAGAATTGTATGAGAATTGGTATTAGCCGAACTAGCTTCCTGACATAGGGTTATTTTTTTATTTATTTTTTGTTAGGGTGTTAATACTACTACTGCTGCTACTACTAATAATAATAATAATTAATTAATATAAATGTAAAATAAATGTACAATTAAAGAAAAATCATAAATAAATAAATTTAATAAATGAATACTAAATAATATGGATGAGCTTTATTTTCGGGTCGAACATGAGTTCGACTCGAACATTGGCTGTTCGCCTGTTCATCGAAAACCGAACATAATGGGGCTTTTGTGCCAAATTAGAGCGCCACATGACGCCCTATAATGCACTGCGGGAGCATTGCTGTATGATGATTGGCCAAATCATGCACCATGACCTGTATGCTTTGGCCAATCCCAGTGCCCTCAGCTAAGAGAGCCATAATTGGCCAAAGGCAGGGTGCCTTTGGCCAATCATGGCTCAGGGGGACTAAGTCCATGCCCCACACTATTTAAGGCTGCCTGCACGGTGGCCCGTGTAGTGTGTTGCTGGTGTGGACAGAGAGAGAGTGTCATTCAGATTGAGCAGGCAGGCAGTTAGCTGCAGTGTATTTAATATATATATATATATATATATATATACAGACAGTCTCGTAGGTTATTCAGTTAGCTGCAGTGTATTTATATATATATATATATATATATATATATATATATATATATATATATATATATATATATATATATATATATATATATATATATATAGACAGGCATATATATATATCCAAACAAATGTGGATAGGGAAATAACTTAAAATAACATAAAAAATGAAATAAAAAAATAATATTCTTTTATCCTTTTCAGCAGAAGAGGTACAGGAAGTCATTAAGAACCTCAGAAACTCAACGGCACAATGCCACACATATGGTGGGAATGCCCCAGAATACGCCCTTCCTGGAAAAAAATATTCAATTTAATGGATAAGCTAGTAGGAGAATAAAATACTTTGAAATTAAAAAAAATAAAAATTATAATCTTGACCTAGGAGGACGAGGTCCATATGGAGTAGGATGTTGAGTTGACGGTGGATGCGGCTGTGTAGTGGTGAAGTGGTGCTGTTCCGCAGAGCGACTCACACGTGTGTGCTGCAGCTGAAACTCCACTATCGCCTGCTGCTGCTCGCACAGTCTGGCCAGCATGTGCAAGGTGGAGTTCCACCTTGTGGGCACGTCACATATGAGGCGGTGAGCGGGAAGGCCAAAGTTACGCTGCAGCGATGACAGGCGAGCAGCAGCAGGGTGAGAACGCCGAAAGTGCGCACAGATGGCCCGTACTTTCTGCAGCAGCTCTGTCATATCGGGGTAATTTTTAAGGAACCTCTGGACCACCAAGTTCAGCACATGCGCCAGGCAAGGGATGTGCGTCAAACCGGCTAGGCCCAGAGCTGCTACGAGATTTCGCCCATTATCGCACATCACCAGGCCGGGCTTGAGGCTCACTGCCACTAACCACTCATCGTTGTTCCATGTCCCTCCACAACTCCTGCACGGTGTGGGGTTTTTCCCCCAAACAGGAAAGTTTTAAAACTGCCTGCTGTCGTTTATCCCTGGCTGTGCTGAAGTTGGTGGTGAAGGTGTTACGCTGAACAGATGAGGAGGCGGTAGAGGATGAGGAAGCGGAGTAGGAGGAGTTAGCAACAGGAGGCAAACTGAAGCGCCATGCAATCCTCGGTGGTGGAAGGACATACACCAAACTGTTATCTGCCTCATGCCCAGCCGCCACTGCATTTACCCAGTGTGCTGTTAGGGAGATATAACGTCCCTGACCGTGCTTACTGGTCCACGCATCCGTAGTTAGGTGGACCTTGCCACAGATGGCGTTACGCAGTGCACACCTGATTTTGTCCCCCACTTGGTTGTGAAGGGAAGGGATGTCTCGCCTGGAAAAGCAGTGGCGGCTGGGCACGATGTACTGTGAGACAGCCAATGCCATCAGGCTTTTAAAACTCCTCGTCTCCACCAGACGGAATGACAGCATTTCAAAGGCGAGGAATTTTGAAATTCTGGCATTCAGGGCCAGGGATCGCGTGTGGCTAGGGGGTTACTTCCTCCGCTCCAGTGTTTGGGAGATAGAGAGCTGAATGCTTCCATGGGACATTGTGGAGATGGTTGGTGACCCAGGTGGTAGTGTTGCTGGCAGATCCTCTGTTTGCGGGTTGGCAGGTGCCACTGTCACTACAGAGGTGGATGAAGAGGCCGAGACTGCAGCAGAAGAGGAAGCAGGAGAAGCAAGAGACCTTTCTTGGTTTTTGAGGTGTCTACTCCACTGCAGCTCGTGCTTTGCACTTAGATGCCTGGTCATGCAGGTTGTGCTCAGGTTGAGAACGTTTATGCCTCGCTTCAGGCTCTGATTGTACAGCGTTCAAACCACTCGTGTCTTGTCATCAGCACATTGTCTGAAGAACAGCCACGCTAGGGAACTCCTTGGACCTGGCTTTGGTGTGCTCGGTCCCTTGCTGCGTTGGGCAGTAGCAGACGTACTGTCTAGGGGACGGACACTACGCTTTTGCACCCTGCTCCCTCTTCTGCTGTGCTGGTGGCTCTGTGTGACCACCGCCTCTTCCGAACTACACTGGTCACCTGCATGATGTTGATTCCATGTGGGGTCGAGGACCTCATCGTCCTCCACATCATCTTCCACCCAGTCTTCACCCCTGCCCTCCCTGTCGGTCTGCATAATTGCGAAAGCAGCAGCAGTTGGCACCTGTGTTTCGTCATCATCCGAGACGTGCTGCGATGGTCCTCCCATGTACTCATCATGAAACATAAGTGGTTGGGCATCGGTGCACACAATCTCTTCCACTTCTGGGGCATGGCTAGGTGGATGGCCCTGGGAAACCATCAAAAAGCAGAAGAGACTGCTGCATGATTTGGGGCTCAGACTGCTTGGCTGATTTGCAAGGGGGTGAGGTGAAAGACTGATGGACATCGGCTGCAGGTGTCAACTCTGAACTTTCATCAAGAGACTGGGTGGGAGACAATGTCAAGGAACCGGAGGCACTGTCAGCAACCCAATCATTAGGCGCGACCAAATACTGCTGCAGGCTCTGTTGCCTACTCGCACCTGAGGAAGGTGTTTCACTTGTGCGTGTAGCTGGCACAGATCGACCACTGCATTGCTCCCTGCAACAGGAGCTCCACCAGCAGCACCACGACCGGCGCCACGTCCCTTCTTTGACGTTATCCTTATATTTTCCAAATTTAGGATCTTGCCCTAAATTGGTGTTTTTGCAATAGCAGAATACACCCACAGTAAACGGTGTATCTCACACCTACAAAAATGCAGAAAATGCTATTCAAAAAAAATGTTTTTGCCCTAAAAAAAAAATTCTTTGAATAGCACAATAGAAGAAAAATATATAAATTGGGTATGTCACACCTGCAGATATGCAGAAAACACTGCAAAATTTAATTTTTTTTTTTGCACTAAATGTGTGTTTTTGCAATGGCAGAATACACCCAGAGTATGTAAATGGTGTATCTCAAAACCTACAAAAATGCAGAAAATGCTATTCAAAAAAAATGTTTTTGCCCTAAAAAAAATTTCTTTGAATAGCACAATCGAAGAAAAATATATAAATTGGGTATGTCACACCTGCAGATATGCAGAAAATGTTTCTTTTTTTGCACTAAATGTGTGTTTTTGCAATAGCAATTGCACATGAAGCTCTAAATAATGTAAATAGTACTCAATAAATCCACTAGTAAACATTGATCTTTTAAATTTTGGCTATGTTATGACATATTGTTTAGTTTATTGTGTTATATAAGCTTTTTCAACAGATTGTATCTAGCCTCCTTTTAATATGAGTCTGAGTTGTGATTGGATGAATAGACTGGTCCCTTGGTATTGTCAGTGCTGGCTTGGCCTACTGATAGGCTTTGCAAGTAACAATCTGCAGGCTTTTTGTCCCCCCGGTGGGCCTTGCTAGCACTGCTATAGGCATGTCCTGCTCGGGACTAATTTAGGTGTCTGGGTCCCGGGCGGTAGTGCCTCGAGTCCCCCTCTCGTTTCCCGGCATGTCTACACTGGAATCGCTCCCCTATGTTTCATTCACCTTGGCAACATGCGGGCATTGGGCGGAGATCGCCGATTTTAGAGCACCCCCATTGGCCATGCATGGACACCCAAGGGCAGCGCCATATGTTCAAAGCGTCCGCCCATTACAAGCCACTGCTTTTCCAACTCATGCGTGCATTCCGCCCGCACCGGCGTGACGTAGTCACATGATGCGGCGCCTTCAGCGCAAGGCAGTATGGACAATGTAGGCCCATACTGAGCTGAAGTGCGGCGCATGCGCATTGGCCGTATTTGTCCGCTGAGTGGGCGGCGACATCACACGCCGCCTACTCAGGGGGACGCTACTTAAGCCGGCTGCCCGCACTTCTCACAGTGTCAGACACCGGAGGCGCCTGTTCTATACCGGATCACTATTACAAGTAAGCAAAAAGTTTCTTTTTCAACGCTCCACTCAATCCTTATTATTTAAATGCCTTTAGTAACTGGTCACTTATATACTTGCCTCTCTTATAGGAGGCCCGTTTTTTCCACCAGCTTCACTTTCTCTGGAAGTTTGCTTGGATAGCATGTATCCACCTGTTACTATATATATTTCTAAGTGGCTATTGGAGCCAACTATTTGCCATACTAATACAGGTAACTTTTTAATGCTACCATTCTTACTGGTATATATCCTATAACCCGCTGAGTCTACTTATAAGATCCTTGTTTTAGGATTAATAGTACTCCAATTAGGGTACACAATCGATGCATACTAAAACAATGCTTTCCATGTCTCTCTCTATAGTGATAACCCAGCAAGGATTGTAAATCTAACCAATCTCACAGGCGCCTCCTACCATCTTCTGCAGCTTGTCCGCTCCAATCATTAGTTATTTCTGTTTTTAAATTACGTAAGTATGAGGCAACAGCCCTAGGTAGTGTTATACCCATTATTATGGGGGATCAGTTCCTTATTCCCATAAGGGACACTACTATCTATAAAATTATAATAAGTAATAAACTCCCCAATGTTGAACTAATAATTAAACTTTATTGCTAGGTCTAGTGCGTCCCCTGCAGTCAGTGGGTTGGTTTCCCTTTTGGCGACCCCGCTTGATCCCTGCTTGTTCTTTCAGCCATATACCCAATTGTGGTATTTCATAGGTGAGTGTTTCCAGTGTTCATGGCGTGTATGGGGATATGATTGGTGGGCTATCCATCTGGCTATTCTGTTTATTCAATTACAAATTATACTTTGAAATATGCTATTTACAACGTTGTTTACTTATACCTGTTTATTGCTCTATATTTAGAGAAATATCAGTACCAGCAGGCTTTTCCCTGAGGAAGCCATTGAAATGGCGGAACATGTCGGAAAATGATGGCCTGCATCTGCCTTTAGGCCTTCCATGAGTTACTTTTGGGCCTATGGTTGTACTTATTCATTATTGTTGTTGAGACACCAATGCATAGGAATAATTAAGATACTTACCTGTAAATTTTGGCTGTATTTATCCTTGATAAATTGTTTTCTTTTTTCCTTTTTTTTCAAAATTGAATTATGATAAAAATTTGGTGTTTTTAATATTTCTAAATAAACTTTTTCTTAAAAGAATTACATTGTTGACAAGAACATTAATGGCACCACTATAATCCCTTGGTTCTACCTCCTACATTTTCCCACATAACAAATAGTGATCTGACCCTACCTCCGACTATCCAACACCAGTATTCAAGAAGACCCAGGGCTGTCCAAATCTCATTAACTAGCCTTTTTTTACATACATATGTTCACTGAGTTTCAAAGTTGACAGAGACCATCATGGCTTCCTTGACTGTTAAATGTTATAATGTCCTTTTGCATTATATAACAGGACATCTTCCTACATGCTTGTAGCTCCCTCAAATGCCAGGACCCATAGTCAGTGGGTAGGAAGCCTGCCCCTAGTCCTCTCCAAAAGCCTCTGTCCTTTTTGGGTCTGTCACACCCTGTGGAAGATCCGACAAAAAGCCTGATGTATCAAAAGATCACTCCTAAGAAGTTTCTCAAGGCCATCAAGCAAATTTAAATCCTTGCAAGATACATTAAACAATGAGAGAGACAATTCTATGGCTTCAAGAGGCAGACCTGCCTCTAAACATATGAGTAGCTATCTGGATTCTGGTTGCACGGAGTTACAGAGAATGCAGAATAAAATGAACCCCAGCATACATACCTTGCAGAACTCCTCATGAGTTCCAAGCATAGAGAACTTAAATTGTCTTGTCTCCTACCACCTCTTGCACCTTAGTATTTTACCTTGTTGGTCCAATATTATGATGTACAGCCTCACTAACAGAAGCCTCACTAACAGGGGCTAAAGGTGATGGGGTGCATTAACAATTTAAGTCTCACTTCCCTCATTATACTGTATATTAATAGTAAAAGAGCAGACTTAATGGTTAAATATAACTGCAGTTTTTTTTTTTATAAATTCAAGCTACATTACTTTAGGGAAAAAATAATTCCTTCATCCCTATCATGAGGCATTCAGTTTAACCTAGACAAAAAAGGTGTACCTCTTTATGCAATATCTTGATCCCGTTAACCTCAAGATCAATTATCTCAAGTCATTTTAGCCATTAATATGACTTTTTTCAACTAACTAGTAATTCTGCCAATTTCTTACCTTTAGAAAAGCATTTTACAGTCTAATTGGCCTTTCAATTAAAAATTGTCTCCTATGTCTGCAAAGGATAACCTTTTGATGTTTAGTGCCAGGGAAATCTTTCTTTTGACCTTAGATCACCTCTAATTCTAAACTTACCCAGGAAGCTTTGCTAGTTCTTTTGCAAAATGGTCTGACAAACTTACAGTCCCTTTTTTCACCCAACATATTTCCAGCATATCTTGTGGTGTCATGTTATCTTTTCAGAATGGACAATGAGTTGAAGTACTTTACACCATGGGTACAATGTGATGGTCATTATCAGAGGTGTCTTTGAGCCCAAGAATTCACACCAACAGTTATGGAAAGGTGGCAAGTGCTAGGCATCTGTGCACCTTGGAACACCTAAACAGCCAAGTAGTTCTGAAATCATCAATGCACAGTGTCGACCTTTTGGCTAAGATCAAGTGTAGTATCTGTTCTTATCAGTGTCGAATTCTGGCCTTTTGGTAGTAATAGCTGACTGTATGGTATCCCTGCTGGTATGATGGGGGCTCTGAGGGCTAGTACTGACTGGAACAAAAATAGGGGCACCGTGGGATGTGGGGTTCCCCTGGGAAGACTGGTCATTGGCTGGGATTCTGCAACATCTGTTCCTGCCTGGGAGTTGGTCGCCACAGGATTTCTTTTAGTAATACTTAGGTTTGGGAACCCCACTGTGCGAAAAGGCACATGGCCACGTCACTATGTTTTTCGACACTGCGCCCTTTGGGCTAGTACTTTTGGCTAAGTTTGGGGCAATTTTTGTTACCAGGCCTCAGAGCCTAACCAGTGCACCTGCATCAGCACTATTTCTTTAATTCATTTTTCTTCCCACGCTTTGTTACTTGCACTTTTGTCTGTGTTTATTTTCTCACTAATATAGAGGGTGTGGGTCCTCAGGCCTACCCTGAAGTCTACAGGAAAAGGGGTGTGGCCATCAGGCTCTTTCCTCCCCTGAAC
This sequence comes from Lithobates sylvaticus, assembly GCA_028564925.1. Lineage (NCBI taxonomy): Eukaryota > Metazoa > Chordata > Amphibia > Anura > Ranidae > Lithobates > Lithobates sylvaticus. Next base: position 286,804,731 of record CM053026.1, read on the forward strand.
TTGGGGGGTCCTCACCTAGTACTCATTGGTCAGGTTCCATTGACCACGGGGAGAGGGGTCTGCCTTTGGCTAGGTGGATCAAGTTGAATCTTGCACCTGTCAGAAACCTTGCACCACGGAGGGGGGGGGATAGGGTGGGCGCGCGCTTGTCCGCGCTGTTTTGCAGTGCGGGCGCGCGTGGGTACGCGCGTGCGCACCGGTGCTAAGCCTGTGCATGTCAGCGTGCTCACACGGCGCTTGGTGCCAATCAGCCTATTTAAACTGCCTGTGCACTTTGCTCGGTGCTGTCCGATCTGCAGCTCCCTGTGTCCTTGCTCCCGTTACTTTGTCTGAACGTCTGATCTCCTAACTACCCAGCTTGCCCTTTGATTAATCTCTGTCTTCTGCCTGCATCTGACCCCGGCCTGTCTTTGACCTTGAACATGTATGCTGTACTGCGCTGCCCGCCTGTTGCCAACCCTGCCTGTGACCTGGACTCTGAACCCGCCTGCTCCTCTGTACTGCACTGCCTGCCTGTTGCCAACTCTGCCTGTGACTTGACCTCCCTGTCCGCTCCTGCTCTGCATATGCTGCCTGTGTTCCAGCTGTCTAGTGATCACCAATCCACTTGCACCAGGATCCTGGGCCTTTCCTTCTGTAGCCACCCACATGGCTCTCATACCACTCTGTGCTCCTGTTCATACTACCAGGGGCCGTGAACCAGACATGTAAGGGAGATCTTCCCCTGCTATATCGGGCTCACCGGTCAGGTACGTGGAAGTCTGACAGATACAGTTCCCTGCAAACATTTACATTAAAATCTGAGGTCTGTTTACAAACTGAGGTCATAAATGATAAAGAGAATGGGATAAATAGCTCTATCACAATATTTGTAGATGGGAAAAAGTTAAGCAGGGCAATAACTTCTGCACAGAATGTGGAAATCTTACAAGAAGATCTAAATAGAATAAGGGGGTGGGTAACTACATGGCAAATGAGGTTTAATGTTGAAAAATGTAAAGTAATGCATTTGGGTGCTAAAAATAAGACTGCAAGTTACTCGCTAGGGGGAGAACCTCTGTGGGAATCTAGGATAAAAAGGACCTGGTTGTCTTAGTAGATGACAGACTCAGCAACGGCATGCAATGTCGGGCTGCTGCCAGCAAAGCCAGCAGAATCTTAGCATGCAATAAAAAGGGGATTTACTCCAGAGATAAAACGATAATTCTCCAACTCTACAAGACTCTGGTCCAGCCGCATCTTGAGTATGCCATCCAATTCTGGGCAGGAAGGATGTGCTGGAACTGGAGGGAGTCCAGAGAAGGGCAACAAAGCTAAAAAAGGGACTAGAGGATCTCTGCTATGGGGAAAGACTACAAACATTGAACTTATTCTTTCTGGAGTGGAGACGCTTGAGAGGGGATATGATAGCAATGTACAAATACTGTACTGGTAACCCTAGCATAGGGAAAAAACTTTTCAGTAAAAGGGAATTTAAAAAGACACGCGGCCATTCTATGAAATTGGAAGAGAGGCCATTTAACCTTAAACTGCATAGAGGGTTCTTTACTGTCAGAGTGGTTAGGATGTTGAATTCTCTTCCACAAGCAGTGGTATCAGCAGGGAGCATTGATAGTTTCAAAAAACGATTAGATGAGCACCTTAAGGATCACAACATACAGGTATATAGAATGTACTATTGACATAAACACATGCACACTCACACACCACAGGTTGAACTGGATGGACTGGTGTCTTTTTTTCAACCTTACAAACTATGTAACTTTGTGTGTGTTGTTTACATGCACTTTTTTGTACACTTAGGCATTTTGTTTTTGTGCACCACTGTGGATTAGAAAAAAAACCCAGACACTCCTACCCTGCACCTACTAGTCCCTGTCTTAACTTAAACACTCCCCTCCTACACATACTGGTCCCTGTCATAATCTAGGCACTCCTCTCCTGCATATACTTGCCCCTGTCATAACCTTTGCACTCCTCTCCTGTGGATACTGTCCCCTGTCATAACCTGGACATACCTCCCCTACACATACTGGCCCTTGCCATAACCTGGACATTCCTTTCCCACATGTACTGGCCCCTGTCATAACCTGGACATTCCTCTCCCGCACATACTGGCCCCTGTCATAACCTGGACATTCCTCTCCCTCACATACTGGCCCCTGTCATAACCTGGACATTCCACTCCCATACATACTGGCCCCTGTCATAACCTGGACATTCCTCTCCTGCACATACTGGCCCCTGTCATAACCTGGACATTCCTCTCCCGCACATACTGGCCCCTGTCATAACCTGGACATTCCTCTCCCGCACATACTGGCCCCTGTCATAACCTGGACATTCCTCTCCTGCACATACTGGCCCCTGTCATAACCTGGACATTCCTCTCCTGCACATACTGGCCCCTGTCATAACCTGGACATTCCACTCCCATACATACTGGCCCCTGTCATAACCTGGACATTCCTCTCCTGCACATACTGGCCCCTGTCATAACCTGGACATTCCTCTCCTGCACATACTGGCCCCTGTCATAACCTGGACATTCCTCTCCCACACATACTGGCCACTGTCATAACCTGAACATTCCTCTACCCCACATAGTGGCCCCTGTCATAACCTGGACATTTCTTTCCTGCAAATGCTGCTCCCTGTCATACCCTCGGCACTCCTCTCCTGTACATACTGGTCCTTGTCATAGCCTCAGCACTCTTCACCTGCATATACTGGCCCCTGTAATAACCTTAGCCCTCCTCACTGCATACCCTGTCATACCCTCAGTACTCCACTGGTGCACATACTGGCCTCTGCCATAACCCGGACACTCCTCCCCTTCACATACTGGCCCCTTTCATAACCTGGATATTCCTCTCTTCTTTACCTTTCTTGCTGTTTCTTGGTCACATGCCCTCTATTTTGGCTACAAATAAAAAAAAATTATTATGCATAGCTACACTTTTTGGATTTGCACATCATGGCCCGCCCTCCTGTTGTCTTGTGGTCTGTGCGGGTTACCTTGCCACATGTCCCCCTGCACCTCCTGTTCTTTGGCTGCTGGGCCTATTTTTCTTAGCTGACCTGTAATTAATGAGGCTATATGCCCAATCTAACTCCCTTTCCCCATTCCTCACTCTTTTTGGGAGTTATTCACTTACTATACAGTATTATTATCTTTTTTAGATAATTTTCTTCCATCTACTCATGAGAAAGTGGACAAGGATCCACGAAACGCATAGAGTTATAGGATGTCCATAAATGTTTTGGTCACCATACCCTATGCAATCATGTAATTTTATCTACATAATAACATCATGCATGCGAATATTGGGAACATTTATGAATTCATACTGTTTATATCTTAATGTATTATGGATCATTATCTTTTTTATGATTGGAATTATGTTATGTTCAATTACTGTAAATACAAAAAGTATTACTACGCAATAAAGTCGCAATAATGTTTACTATTGTGATTTGCCTCATGTAAAGTCCCATGACAACTGTATCTTTTATTGTACCTGCAAATACTGGTCCCTATCATACCTTTAGTACTCCCCTCCTGCACATATTTGTCCCTGTTATAATCTTGACATTTCTCTTCTGAGCATACTGGTCTCTGTCATACCCTTGGCACTCCTCTCCTGCACATACTGGTCCCCGTTATAACCTGGACACTCCTGTCCTGCACATACTGGTCCCTGTCATACCCTTGGCAATCCTCTCCTGAAAATACTGTCCCCGGTCATACCCTCAGCATTCCTCTCATGCACATACTGGTCCCTGTCATACCCTCAGCACTCCTTTCCTGCAATTACTGACCCCTGTCAACCTGGACACGCCTCTCTTATGCATACTGGCCCCTTGCATAACCTGGACACTCCTCTCCTGCACATACCGGCTCCTTTCATAACATGGACACTCCTCTCCCACACATACCAACCCACTGACCGGAATGGGTATACAGTATAGCTCTAGACAGCTGTCAATAAAACCATGGTTGTGTAATATCCCAAAGGGTCAGTTTGTCAGGCTGCATAGGAATTGTACTACAGAGGAGGAATATCTTCTACAAAGTGAGAACTTTGGGAAGAAATTCATTCAAAAAGGCTATAGCGAAGATGTGATCCAAAGGGAAATAGAAGATATTTGAAAGCTAGAGAGGAAGGATCTTATTAAGGATAAAGATAGTACCTCAGAAACAGGTTTTTAAGGGGAGGAGATTAGGATATTTCTGGATTAGTGTGTGCAACGCAAAAAGGTGGAAAGCCCCTAACCTAAGAAATAAATTAGTGCCAGGGACACTAGATCCACCTATCAATAGGTGCCTATGCTAGTAGGGTTTTATGGATGTAAAAAATGCTTAGCATGTAGGACCTCCAAGGTGAATGATAGAAAAACTAAAGAATTTGTAGCTACATCTACAGGGAATAAATATACCATCAAAGATTTAATTGCATGCGCCATTGAGGGAGTAGTATATATGCTGGAGATATGTGGGTCGCACCTCTAGGAATATACTGTGCAAACTAGGGTGCAAGAGCACATGAATAATATAAAAAAAGGCAGGACTGACCATAGTTTATCCAGGCATTTTAGGGAGGTCCATAACAGGGACCCTAGAGGCTTAACATTTTGGGGGGTGGAAAAAGTTCAGGAACATTGGAGTGGGGTAATTGTTTTAGATTCTTAAGTCAGCGTGTCAGGGAAATGGACGAAGAAGGACTGTCAATTACTCCCAAGACAATTATGGCTGCCACTGTGCACAGCGTGACTGATGTGGGCAGTACTTCCTGGTCTATTTAAGACTGCTGTTGGACCCGCCCTTGCTGGATTATCATCAGTCCCCCAGTGTTTCCTGTGCTCCTGTGTTTCCATGATTCTGTTCCCTGTTACCGACTCGTTTGACTTCTGCTTCTGATCTGCTCCTGATTGACCTCTGGTTTGCACCACCGACTACGCTCCTGTTTGCTCCCTCATCTGTGCTACATCTCTGGCATTTCTTGTCTGATCTGTCATGTTTGACCCTGGCTTGTCTTCAGTTCCTGCTACTGGTTTGCCTCTACTGGCGTCTTCTGCCTGGCACCCCGCGCTCAGTGGCTCTGCAGGTCATCCCAGCAACTACCAGTTCACTCCAAGTGACCGGCTCATCACCAACAACACCTGGCAAACCGTGCACCTTTGGGCACTGCTCCCCCTGCATCACTCCCAGGGGAGCACTGCACTTAGCCATAAGCGACGCCCTTTCAACAATCAGCCTCTTCCATGGAACCTGACATAGCGTAAGTCATTCTGGATTTTTGAGACAAAAATGTTATCCCCTAGAGGTCTAAATGCTGATTTTAAACTCAATTGCTTTATTAGAAATGATTAGGCTATATTATGATGTGTATGAGTGTTCTGTCCTTTTGTTTTATATTTTTATAAATTTCTGTTTGAATATTTAGGTCATATGTTATTTACAAGTAGATTTTGTTTTATCATGTTTTATAGTATTTTAATTTGTATTTTTGACGAGGTCTCCTGGTTAGTTTGCATTAGGGCAAATAGAGATTTGGTTGTTAGGAGCCGTTGCTCTTTAGATGTGGATCGTGGATGAATTGTTCACGGCACTCCTCACTGTCTATCATGTTGTCCTGATGCAAACTTCCTGATTGTGGAGGCTGTTTACATGCCTCCATGGCAGTGGGAGGGATGGGTATTTGGGGGCTTATCTGGATCAGCTCCCTGCCTACTAAGGAAGCCCAATCACAAGGGCGCAACGCATATATGGAGGAGCCGAACCCATGAAGTCACGCTGTGCACTCACCTGGGAATTGAGCAGACGTTAGACTGACGATACCGAACGCTTTTGTAAAGCTCTGTTTTTAGTAAGTGCATGTCTTTATATGCGGGAATAAAAGTTTTAAGCGGGAGTACACTATGTCTGTGCCTCTTGTATCTTCCATAATGCCTGCAGGGGAAGTGTGACTCATGCTGGTGGAGTTGGAGGATAGAGCCATTGGGAGTGCAGTAAAGAGGATTAAAGAGCTTGTCTCTGCAGACTTGTACCTGGAACATAGTGTAACACAGGCAATTTATTTTTATGTTTGAGGTGAGCAGGTTATTCACCTGGTGAAGGATGAGCACCATAGGATGAAATTTATCTGAAGACACTTTGGGTGTTTCTTTTCACTTGATCTATATTGCTAAGGATTATTGGACTTTGTAGATCGTCCTATATTGGACTATTATGCAATTTTGAATGAGCTGTGGTATTTTCACATTTTCACTTTGCACTGTATTGCACTATTGCACTTTATGTTATGAGCAAATGTTTACTAACTTAATTGTTGCACTTTATGAAATATATATATATTTGCTGATAAGTTGCGCTACACTATATTATTTAGTTTCCTGTCATAACCTATACACTCCTTTCTTGCAAATACTGGTCATAACTTTGGCACTCCTCTCCTGCACATACTGGCCCCTGTCATACCCTCTGCACTTTTCTCCTCAACAGACTACCCAAAATCATACCATTCTCGCCCCTCTCCTGCAAACACTGCCTGCTATCAGATATGCCACATTTCTTTCCTGAACATATTATTATTTTAAATGTTTTTCTAATTTCTATGTATTATTTTAGGTAGCAGTGACAAAAAAAACATGCAACATATACATTATTTCTTGCATAGATTTCTTGTGCATGCAGAAATATTCACTTTTAATAAATCCTTCTATGGTTGTGCTGTATGTATATATATTTTTTAAATCTAAAATACAAAAATTGGCCAGCATGTCTGTAAATTTTCTCTTTCTCTGGCTGTCTTGCAAACTGCAAACTAAGAAAGGATGTATATATATATATATATATATATATATATATATATAAGACTATCTTGTCGGGATTTCTTATCTAGAGTCTCTTTTGTCTCATGACATAGGAGTGTTCCTTTCCTCACATACAGTATATATTTAAACTTTCAAGCTCCTTTGACAAGAAATATAATTCCTGCAGTATTGTTCATGCAGTAAGCTTCATTATCTCAGGTAAATACCTTCCATTCAAGCTAAATCAAATGGAATTTAAATGGGCATATTTACAGTATATTTGAAGTTAATTTTATTTTGTTGGTGAACAAACATTGACTGTGTTGTGCGCAATTCTTCTCAAAGGTCTGAAAGAAAAGTAAAGGATTACAATATTTTTCTCATATAGTTTAAGTTATTTTTCAGGACACGGTGACAACAAAAATATTACTCTTGGAGTATTGATTATGCAGCAAGTGTTCAGTATCTCTCTATGTCTCTGCCAGACACTCAATACCCAACACATTCTGGGTCAAGTAACATAAAAAAAAAACACAAATCCTGTTAATTAACTGATGTTATCTGTCTACTAACACCAACTGTGTTTTTTCAAGTGTTCTGACACAAAAGTAAAGTATACAGTGGGCTAGAAAAGAATCACCCCATTTAAAATCAAATTTTGTTGCTTTGCAGCCTGACACAGTTTTTGTTTTATCCAGCTGTATTTATTCCAAGTGAATACAGTACATCCAAGTGAAAGATATAACCAACGCGTCAGAAAAAAAGTTGGAAAAAAGATCACCCCTTTGTGTCAGTATTTTGTTTATCACCCTTTGCTTGAATTACAGCCTTTAGTCTGTTAAATTATGTCTCTACTAACTTTGCACACCTAGACTTTGCAATATTTGCTCATTCTTCTTTGCAGAACTGCTCAAGGTCAGTTTAATTGGATGGTGTCCGTCTGTGGACTGCAGTCTTCAAGTCATTCCACAAATTTGCAATGGGGTTTAAGTCTAGGCTCTGATTAGGCCATGCAAGGACATTCAACCTTTTCTTCTTCAACCATTGTGCTAATTAGGGATGAGCCGAACACCCCCGGGTTCGGTTCGCACCAGAACCTTCGAACGAACCGAAAGTTTGCGCAAATTTTCGAACCCTATTCGTTACAATGGACGCAAACGTTCGAAATCAAAATTGCTAATTACAACGGCCAATATGCATGTTAATGTCATAAAACAGGTTTGGGGACCCGGGTCCTGCCCCAGGGGACATATATCAATGCAAAAAGAACTTTTAAAAACTAACGTTTTTTTCGGGAGCAGTCATTTTAATGATGCATAAAGTGAAAAAAAAAAATGGAAATTTTAATTTAAATACGGTACCTGGGGGGTGTCTAAAGTATGCCTGTGAAGTGGCATGTGTTTTCCCGTGTTTAGAACTGTCCCTGCACAAAATGACATTTGTAAATGAAAAAAATAAGCCATTTAAAACCACTTGCGGCTTTAATGTCATGTCTTTTCCTGGCCATATGGCTGAAAATCCTTGCGAAAAATGGCATGGCTACCCCATCACCCCCCATCACCCCCCCCCACCCCAGCCCCTTTGGGTCTTGTATGGATATTAAGGGGGACCCGCACCCAAAATAAAACCCTATACCTACAACCCTATATACTCTGAACAGCAGTATATAGGCGGTGCAAACAAGAGAGGGACTGTAGGTTTGTTCTTAAGTAGAATCTCAACAGGTACATTATGAAGTGTAGCTCCATCCCCAAAAAATCTATTTTTAAGCTTTTTGGAGAACATAGGGAGGGGTTATCACCCCTGTAACATTTGCTGTCTTTGCACATCTGTTCAGAACATTTCACCTCACTTTCCGTCCCAATGACAAATGTTTTTGGAAAAGTGGGGTTTTAATTGAAACAAGGATTGGTGATAAAGCATCAGTAGAGAGGAGATACCTTTTTTCCCAAATTAAATCTAACAGGATCGAATTTCCCTTCCTAGGGGTAGATTTCCTCTCACTTCCTGTTTTCTCTTTCCGTTTGCAAGTAGGAGTCGTTTGTAAGTTGGATGTTTGAAAGTAGGGGCCTGCCGTATATACTCTGCAGAAATTTGCCCCATTAGATGTTGGTGTAGCCACAGGACTGTAAGCCCTCACAGTTACTCTTGGTGGGCGCAGGAATGGGCCCTGCTGTGAGTTATTAGATCAAGATTTGTAATTGCATGCACCTGTTGAACAGGGCAGAAAAATTGGGCCTTTGGTGGTGGTGGTGGTGGTGGACGGTGTTGCCACAAGACTGTAAGCCCGCACAGTTTCTCTTGGTGGGCACAGGAATGGACCCTGCTGTGAGTTATTAGATCAAGATTTGTAATTGCATGCACCTGTTGAACAGGGCAGAAAAATTGGGCCTTTGGTGGTGGTGGTGGTGGTGGACGGTGTTGCCACAAGACTGTAAGCCCTCACAGTTACTCTTGGTGGGCGCAGGAATGGGCCCTGCTGTGAGTTATTAGATCAAGATTTGTAATTGCATGCACCTGTTGAACAGGGCAGAAAAATTGGGCCTTTGGTGGTGGTGGTGGACGGTGTTGCCACAGGACTGTAAGCCCTCACAGTTACTCTTGGTGGGCGCAGGAATGGGCCCTGCTGTGAGTTATTAGATCAAGATTTGTAATTGCATGCACCTGTTGAACAGGGCAGAAAAATTGGGCCTTTGGTGGTGGTGGTGGTGGACGGTGTTGCCACAAGACTGTAAGCCCTCACAGTTACTCTTGGTGGGCACAGGAATGGACCCTGCTGTGAGTTATTAGATCAAGATTTGTAATTGCATGCACCTGTTGAACAGGGCAGAAAAATTGGGCCTTTGGTGGTGGTGGTGGTGGTGGATGGTGTTGCCACAGGACTGTAAGCCCTCACAGTTACTCTTGGTGGGCGCAGAAATGGGCCCTGCTGTGAGTTATTAGATCAAGATTTGTAATTGCATGCACCTGTTGAACAGGGCAGAAAAATTGGGCCTTTGGTGGTGGTGGTGGTGGACGGTGTTGCCACAAGACTGTAAGCCCTCACAGTTACTCTTGGTGGGCACAGGAATGGACCCTGCTGTGAGTTATTAGATCAAGATTTGTAATTGCATGCACCTGTTGAACAGGGCAGAAAAATTGGGCCTTTGGTGGTGGTGGTGGTGGTGGACGGTGTTGCCACAAGACTGTAAGCCCTCACAGTTACTCTTGGTGGGCGCAGAAATGGGCCCTGCTGTGAGTTATTAGATCAAGATTTGTAATTGCATGCACCTGTTGAACAGGGCAGAAAAATTGGGCCTTTGGTGGTGATGATGGTGGTGGACGGTGTTGCCACAAGACTGTAAGCCCTCACAGTTACTCTTGGTGGGCACAGGAATGGACCCTGCTGTGAGTTATTAGATCAAGATTTGTAATTGCATGCACCTGCTGAACAGGGCTGAAAAATTGTGCCTTAGGCACTGGTGCTGGTGCCACAACACTGCAACCCCTCACAGATACTGTACTTGGAGCACAGCAGTAAGATGTGTTGCGAAGCATTGCTTAAAAAATTGTAATTACACTCCCCTGTTAAACAGGGGCTGAAAAATTGTGCCTTAGGCATTGGTGCTGGTGCCACAACACTGCAACCCCTCACAGATACTGTACTTGGAGCACAGCAGTCAGACGTGTTGCGAAGCATTGCTTAAAAAATTGTAATTACACGCCCCTGTTAAACAGGGGCTGAAAAATTGTGCCTTAGGCATTGGTGCTGGTGCCACAACACTGCAACCCCTCACAGATACTGTACTCTGAGCACAGCAATGAAACCTGTTGCAAAGCATTGACTAAAAATTGTAATTACACGCCCCAACAGGGGCTGAAAAATTGTGCCTTAGGCACTGGTGCTGGTGCCACAACACTGCAACCCCTCACAGATACTGTACTTGGAGCACAGCAGTCAGACGTGTTGCGAAGCATTGCTTAAAAAATTGTAATTACACGCCCCAACAGGGGCTGAAAAATTGTGCCTTAGGCATTGGTGCTGGTGCCACAACACTGCAACCCCTCACAGATACTGTACTCTGAGCACAGCAATGAGACCTGTTGCAAAGCATTGCCTAAAAATTGTAATTACATGCCCCAACAGGGGCTGCAACCCCTCACAGATACTGTACTTGGAGCACAGCAGTCAGACGTGTTGCGAAGCATTTTTTTTTAAAAATTGTAATTACAAGCCCCTGTTAAACAGGGGCTGAAAAATTGTGCCTTAGGCAACGGTGCTGGTGCCAAAACACTGCAACCCCTCACAGATACTGTACTTGGAGCACAGCAGTCACACCTGTTGCGAAGCATTTTTTTTAAAAATTGTAATTACACGCCCCTGTTATACAGGGGCTGAAAAATTGTGCCTTAGGCACTGGTGTGGTGGCACCCAGAAACAAAAATGTTCTCCCAAGCTATCAAGGAATGGATCATTGAGGAGGAGGAAGAGGATAGTCAGTGAACATAACAGGACAGTCACTCAGCATCAGCATAGGCAGTCTTGAAGGGATGTGACATTATAAATTATTCATTTATATCCGATTCAGGTGCCTGGTAGCTGGTGGTGATCCAAGACTGATTCATTTTTATGAAGGTCAGTCGATCAACCGAGTCGGTGGACAGGCGCACCCTGTGATCATTGACAAATCCTCCAGCAGCACTGAATGTTCGTTCGGAAAGAACGCTGGATGCAGGACAGGCCAGTAGCTCAATTGCATACTGTGCAAGCTCTGGCCAGTGATCCATCCTCAAGACCCAGTAAGCCAGAGGACTTTCGGTGGGAAAGGTGTCCAAGTCTGACCTTGCCCCTAGGTATTCCTGCACCATGTATATCAGACGCTGGCGATGGTTGCTGGAACCGATCATACCTTGGGGCTGCGGACTAAAAAATTGTCTGAACGCATCGGTCAGACGTCCTCCTTCCCCACTACTCCTTCTGCTACTGACCGAAGCCTCAGCAACTCGTCGTCCACGACCAGGAGTTTGTAACCTCCCAGTTTCTGGGAACGCGTTGCACAGACCTTTCTGCAAGGCCTCCCTGAGATGTCTCATCCTCTGCTCCCTCTGCGATGGCAAGATAAGGTCCGCAACCTTACCCTTGTACCGTGGATCAAGGAGAGTGGCCAGCCAGTAATGGTCCCTCTCCTTGATCCGAAGAATACAAGGATCCTTCCGCAGGCTTTGCAGGATCAGGGAGGCCATGCAACGTAGGTTAGCTGAGGCATTCGGTCCGGAGTCTTCTGGGTCACTGAGGACGACATGATCGCCAGCCACCTCCTCCCAGCCACGTACAAGTCCACTGGTTTGTTGGGACTGTACATCATCCCTAAAAGACTGCTGCTGCTGATGCTGATGCTGATGCTGAGTGCCAGGCTCCACCTCCATGCTCATACAATCCTCCTCCTCCTCCTCCTCATCCTCTTCCTGTGTGATGGGTGGGACAGAAGGAACACTGTCTGGATAAAGGGGGCCTTGAGAGGCAAGGAAGTCCTCCTCTTCCTGCCTCTGTTCTGCCTCAAGTGCCCTGTCCATTATCCCACGCAGCGTATGCTCCAACAGGTGGACAAGAGGTACAGTGTCACTGATGCATGCACTGTCACTGCTCACCATCCTGGTGGCCTCCTCAAATGGTGAGAGGACAGTGCATGCATTCCTGATCATGGTCCACTGGCGTGGGGAAAAAAAGCCAAGCTCCCCTGACCCTGTCCTGGTGCCGTAGTCGCAAAGGTACTCATTGATGGCCCTCTGCTGCGTGTGCAGTCGCTGCAGCATGGCCAACGTTGAGTTCCACCTGGTGGGCATGTCACATATTAGGCGGTTCTTGGACAGGTTCAGCTCCTTTTGCAGCTCAGTCAGCTGAGCACTGGCATTATACGATCGGCGGAAATGCACACAGACTTTCTTGGCCTGCCTCAGGACATCCTGTAAGCCTGGGTACCTGCCCAAGAACCGCTGCACCACCAGGTTGAGGACGTGAGCCATACAGGGCACATGGGTGAGCTGCCCCTGTCGCAGGGCGGAGAGGAGGTTGGTGCCATTGTCAGAAACCACCATTCCTGGCTTAAGCTGGCGTGGCGTCAACCACCACTCGGCCTGCCCCTGCAGAGCTTCCAGAACCTCTGCTCCAGTGTGGCTCCTGTCCCCCAAACACACCAGCGCAAGCACGGCATGGCATCTTTTTGCCTGCGTACTCGCGTAGCCCCTTGTACGCCTACGGAGCACCGCTGGTTCCGAGGACAGAGCACTGGAGGAAGAAGAAGAGGAGGGGGTGGATTAGAGAGGTGTGTCACAACCAGTAGTAGCATTTTGGAGGCGTGGTGGCGGAACAACCTCCAACACTACTGCACCTTGTCCTGCATCCCTCCCAGCTGCCAATAGAGTGACCCAATGGGCCGTGAAAGAAAGATAACGTCCCTGTCCATGCCTGCTGGACCATGAGTCAGCGGTAATATGCACCTTACCGCTGACCGCCCTGTCCAGCGAGGCATGGACATTGCCTTCCACATGCCGGTAGAGAGACGGAATCCCCTTCCGTGAGAAAAAGTGGCGTTTGGGAACCTGCCACTGAGGAACCGCAGATTGAACAAACTCACGGAAGGGGGCCGAGTCTACCAACTGAAAAGGCAGCAGTTGAAGTGCTAGCAATTTAGCCAAGTTAGCATTCAACCGCTGGGCATGTGGATGGCTGGGAGTATACTTCATTCGACGGTCCAGCAGCTGGGGCAGGGAAATTTGCCTGCTACAATCGGACGTCGGTGTACTGCAAGTACTTGGTTGTGACACACCTAATTCTACACCTTCAGTCCTCTCAGAGCACCTTTCAGAGAGGACTGAAGATATAGTGGGGATGGAGATCCCAGCTGATGAGGAGCAAGGAGAGGTCCGCTTTGTTCTTTGGTGTGGGTCTTTTATGTGTGCTTGCCAACGAGCTGCATGGCAGGTCGACATATGTCTGCTCATGCTTGTGGTGCCCAAGCGGCTAATGTTTTGGCCACGCGAGATACGCTTGAGACAAATATTGCAAATAGCAGTGGTGCGATCTGATGCACTCGTCTCAAAAAAGGCCCACACCAAAGAACTTTTGTGATAACGTGCAGAGGCAGCGCCCTGCACAGGCGGAGCTCTGCGGTGTGATACAGTTGGTGTGCTGGCCTCTAGCTGGCCTCCAGGGGGCATCCTGCCTCGTTGGACATGTGATGCCGCATCCTCCTCCTCCTCCTCCTCCTCCTCCTCCTCTCTCCCTTCAGGCACCCACGTGGAGTCAGTGACCTCATCATCCCCTCCCTCTTCACCACTAGAGCAAACCTGGCAGTAAGCTGCAGCTGGTGGAACAGTACTGCCAGATTGCTGTCCTTCAGCATCCCCTCTCTCTGCGCGCACACTACTGCCTTCCTCAAGCTGGGTATCATCATCCGAGCCTTCGAATCGTTAGGCATCCTCCTGGAGCATGTACCCAACACTGTGCTCAAACAGTTCGGGGGACTACTCAGGAGGACATGGTGGGTCTAGGGAAGGGGTGGCTGATGATGCCATTGAGTACGCATTGGCAGCTGCTCTGCCAGTCATCTGAGCCTGGGTGAGAGAGGATGAGGAGGATGAGGAGGGCTTGGTCATCCATTCTACCAAGCCTTCGGCATGATGCGGCTCAACATGTCCAGCTGCCGAAAACAAAGACAAGCGTGTCCCATGGCCACGTGCTGATGACGATGCACGACCACGTCCACGACCAGCACTGTTGTCTCTAGAAACAGAGCCTGCTTGCCCTGTGATCTTGCCTCGGGACGGTCTGCCTCTCCTTGGCGGTCTTCCAGCCATTGTAGTACTATAGGTACTATGTGTGCTGCTGACAAGAAAATATAGGACCTATGTGTGCTGCCACAAACACACTATAAGTCCTATGGGTGCTGACACAAACACACTATAGGTACTATGTGTGCTGCTGACAAGGAAATATAGGACCTATGTGTGCTGCCACAAACACACTATAAGTCCTATGGGTACTGACACAAACACACTATAGGTACTATGTGTGCTGCTGACAAGGAAATATAGGACCTATGTGTGCTGTCACAAACACACTATAAGTCCTATGGGTGCTGACACAAACACACTATAGGTACTATATGTGTGCTGCTGACAAGGAAATATAGGACCTATGTGTGCTGCCACACACACTATAAGTCCTATGGGTGCTGACACAAACACACTATAGGTACTATGTGTGCTGCTGACAAGAAAATATAGGTCCTATGTGTGCTGCCACAAACACACTATAAGTCCTATGGGTGCTGACACAAACACACTATAGGTACTAGATGTGTGCTGCTGACAAGAAAATATAGGTCCTATGTGTGCTGCCACAAACACACTATAAGTCCTATGGGTGCTGACACAAACACACTATAGGTACTATATGTGTGCTGCTGACAAGAAAATATAGGACCTATGTGTGCTGCCACAAAAACACACTATAAGTCCTATGGGTGCTGAGTGACACAAACACACTATAGGTACTATAGGTGTGCTGCTGACAAGAAAATATAGGACCTATGTGTGCTGCCACAAACACACGATAAGTCCTATGGGTGCTGACACAAACACACTATAGGTACTATATGTGTGCTGCTGACAAGAAAAAATATAGGTCCTATGTGTGCTGCCACAAACACAATATGGCTCCTATAAATCCCTGCCTGGGATGGGACAGAAGGTTGGGACAGAAGTTGGGGTGCAATGCTGTTCTAACAGCACTGCGGTTGGTGCTACTGCTATGCTGTACTAACAGCACGCACACACCAGACTAATCCCCAGCAGCAGCTAATATCACACTCACTGTGCAATCAGCAGCAATGAATGATCAGTATTCAGTAATGATGAATGACTGACTCAGGTAGCAATGGTTTAGCAAAGAAATAGCAATCAAGCAAAGACGCAAATCAGCAGACTGCTCTCCCTAAAGCCGGAACACATGTGACCGGGGCCGACGGCGTGGCGGCCTTTTAAATGGTGGGGCGTGTACTAAAGCCCCTGAGCTTTAATTGGCTACAGGCGTCCTGCCTGTAGCCAATTATTGCTCTCCTAGTTTCCGGCGCTGTGATTGGCCAAGCATGCGGGGTCACAGTGCATGCTTGGCCAATCATCAGCCAGCAATGCACTGCGCTGGCCGCAATGCATTGCGGGGCGCTCGCATCACACGAATGTGATGCGAACGGCCCAAATAGTTCTGGGCTCGCCGAGCGAGCGAACGCCCGGTGCTCGATTCGAACGTGGGTTCGAATCGAGCACCGGGCCCATCCCTAGTGCTAATTTTTGCTGTGTGCTTTGGGTAAATGTCATGTTGGAAGGCAAACCTTCTTCCCATTGACAACTTTCTGGCACAGGGCAACAAATTTTCCTTTTAGTCTCATCTGACCATAACAGGTTTTCCAATGTAGCTTCATAATCTTCAAGGTGCGTTTTGGCAAAGCGAACCTCCCATGCAAGCCACATTTGTGGAGAATTTTTGATATTGTTGTCACATGCACACAATGACCACTCTTTGTCATATATTCCTGCAACTGCTTCAGGGTTGCTGTAGACCTCTTGGTAGCCTCTCTGACCAATTTTCTTCTGGCTCCTTCATCCAGTTTAAAGCGACAACCTTAACCAGGGAGGGTCTGTGTTGTACCAAATACCTTCTACTCCTTAATAATAGAATACACTGTGCTTCTCGACATTGATAAAGGCTTTGACATTTCTTTGTATCCATCTCCTGACTTGTGCCTTGCCACCCATGGTTTGATTTTTTGCTTCAGTTGCACTGTCAGGGACTGAAATGCCCCAGGAAAATCTCTTTTCATGCTGAGCTAATCAAAATGACCAGAGTTGATCACAGTTGTAAGTCAAAATGGCTTTGTGTGCCATTAATAAGGTAATTAGCTACACCTGATTGAGTTTACAAGTAATTTTTAGGAGGGGGGGTGATCCTTTTCCAACTCAGTGATTCTGTTTTTTGATTATTATTTTGTTCTGACATGTTGGTGTTATATCTTTCACTTGGATGTTATAAGTTGTACTAAGTAAATGCAGCTGGATAAAACAAAAACGGTGTCTGTCTTAATTTCAGGCTGCAAAGCAACATAATGTGATTGTTTTAAAGGGGGGGGGGGGTGATTATTTTCTATACCCACTGTATACACACACACAGTGTGTATATATATATATATATATATATATATATATATATATATGAAAAATATAATGATATGCAGCGCTATAAATGTAGTATTGCAAATAAAAAGTCCATACTGTTTGAAATAAAGTCCTTGTTCAGGAGAAAACGCTGGAATCACCCACAGTGTAGACAGAAATACAAATTAGGTGAATACGGACTTATCCTCCACCAAACATCAACACACCAGGCCTTTACCAAAAATAATGGACCACTTAATCACAGGTGGTCAAACAGGGATGATAAGTTCACAGAGCCATGAAACCATTAATGGAGATCACAGATGGCTGGGTTAGATAAAAGTAGATCAAGGCTTGTCATAGACCCATATAGACCTCCATAGGATCACCATGAGGCTGCATAGCTCAGCAGGCATGTGGATAGTAGAAGCAGTTCTTGATGGAAGTGCAGCTGTCAGGCTTCAGGCTGGAACATAAGCACCATCAGCTTCCAGAAGTGGCAAGATGGCTGCAGGTCCAAACAGCATCTCTCTCGGCTAAGTGATGACAGGAAGTGGAGGGGATGGAACCCAGCCTGAAGCCTGACGGCTGCACCGTGACAGGTACTCGGGTACTCAGATGGACTGTGACAGGTACTTAGGTACTCGGGTACTCAGATGGACTTTGACAGGTACTCGGGTACTTTGATGGCTGGTGACAGGTACTTTGATGGGTGATGACAGGTACTTTGATGGCTGGTGACAGGCACTTTGATGGCTGGTGACAGGTACTTTGATGGGTGATGACAGGTACTTTGATGGGTGATGACAGGTACTTTGATGGGTGATGACAGGTACTTTGATAGCTGGTGACAGGTACTTTTATGGCTGGTGACAGGTCCTCTTTATTAGGGGGGCAATCACTGTGGTTAGTGTGCACTGTAAGCGGTATCGAGATGTTACCGCACTCTCCTTCTCAAACACGATCGGTGTGTGAGGAGCAGAACCCGGTAACATCTCGTTACCACGGTTTGTTGACATCCTGTGACCGGCTGTGATTGGACACAGCCGGTGATGTGGTAACGAGCAAAATTCATTGGCTCTTTACTACAATCGGGGTTGGGCTGTGTCAGGGTGACAAGCCTTGTCCCCGATCGCCGCTCTGCTTGTGAACAGTACATGTGACCGGCTGTGATTGGACACAGCCGGTCACGTGGTAAAGAGCCATTTTTATTGGCTCTTTACATGGATCTGAGTTGGGCTGTGTCCGAGGGACACACCTCATCCCGATCGACACGCTGCGTGCCCCCCGTGGGCCTGCAGGTGCAGAAGGGAAACCGAGGACGTCATATGATGCCCGCCCAGGATGGGAGATCCCATCTGTGGACGTCATATGACTATAGCCCGGTATTAAAGTGGTTAAGCATGACAAGCTTCCTGGTATTCTATACATTATAGAAGATATATCTAGCCATGCAGAAGGTAATATAGACCCCCAAAATGTGTTGGATTTCCATTAGGACTTTAATAAATATCTCACATGATCAAATAGATTGGTACTTCTTTCAACATCCTAACCCACTTTGGCTATGGTGTTTTCCCCTCCATATAGGGTTGTGCACGCCTTATTCCAAATTCTTTTTAATCCAACAAATTTAGACCAGATTGTGTCTTTCCTGCAGTCTGATACAGTCATACAAGTTTTGGTCTCCACTGCCTTGTGCTACACTGTTACTCCACCAACTTTGTCAGCAACGGTAACCTCTACAATTCGAGCAACATAATTGAAATTGGTTTCCAATTTGTTTCTGGCTCCTTTGCCACTTTAGGCACCTTACCAAAACCCTAATGCCCCGTACACACGGTCGGATTTTCTGACGGAAAATGTCCTATCGGACAATGTTGTCGGAAATTCCGACCGTGTGTAGGCTACATCGGACTTTTTCTGTCGGATTTTCCGACGGACAAAGTTTTATCTCCTGCTCTCAAATTTTCCGACAACAAAGTCCTATCGTAGCTATTGGCTACTAGCCTCTACGTAGTCCCGTTGTAGGCAACAAACGTCACCACAATCAGAATGATCGGATTTTCCGACAACTTTGTCCGACCGTGTGTATGCAACACCAGTGTCGGACAAAATCCGTCGGAAAAAATCTGATGGATTTTGTGGTCGGATTTTCCGACCGTGTGTATGGGGCATTAGCCCTAATCATCTCTGTTCTGTTAAACAGAACAAACGACTTTACACCATGTACTCCTGGTGTGCAATTTGCACCAATAAACTGCATTGAGTAAGCTTGTCACTCAGGAGCATTTTTCTCTCTCTACCCTAAAGTGTCCTATGAGAAAGAGAATTTAGCATCAGAAGTGCCCTCGTCATCTCAATATATGCTAGTTAGCCTTCAAGCTAGTGGCTGCTGTTGCATTGTGTTTTGCCCTTGCACTTTAGGAGTTTCCTAAAAATAGTAATCCTGATCTTTTCCATTGATTGCAGCTTTCAGGTCTCGCCATAATATGAAACTGCAGTTGCATCATTGCAACTTAATCATTTTCCTGGGAGTTGTTATTGCAGTCCAAATTTACTGCACAATGTTCTATCACAAATAAGAGTTCTTTTGTACATCCCAAGTTGCTATACTGATATTTTTGCAGTTCTCTAAATTTGTGGGCTTATTATTGTTTTATTTCTTCTCTGTTGATCTCTGCTGAAGAATATAAATGTGTGATTATATTCCCTTAAAATATGTATAATGCTGCAATGTGTGACTTATTCAGTTTCACATCACAAGCCTCTCTATTTCCCATGCAGATAAATCTCACTCCCAGAGAATGCTCAGCTCCAGTAAATTTGTTTGATAGGAACAATTGCATCGTTTTAGTTAGGTACAGATAGTTTAGTATCATCAGCATACTTTCCAAAGTTTGTAACATTAACAATGAATTATCTTTTTTTTTTCCGAGAGTTTATGCTTTTTGAGAAAAAGTGCTCAGATAATAGAAATCAGCTTTTCCTTATACAGCTCTTTCTCGAATGGGAATGTGCAGACCACTGTTCATTTTAATTAAGCTATAAATACTTTGCATACAGGAAATTTATGCTGAGTATAAATACAACATTAAAGACAATAGCTTCTAGGCTCAGCTTCTAATACACACATACGGTAGATGTTATTGCTATCATTTTATTTCTAGAAAATTGGATAAGATTATCGAGGTATGTTTTTAAAGCCAGGCAGAACCTCATTTTATGTACATACAAAAGAAAACATGACTAATGTGGCATATTTTGGAGAACTAGTTTCTTTTTAAATGCAACCAAATGTGTCCATTCTTAAACAACAGGTATGGATGAGTAGGAAAAAGTGTCATACAGAGGAAAGCAATGAAAAAAAAAAAAAAAGAAACAGTTCTTTTAGCATTAACATATAGGCCTAAAGATATGAAGTTAAACATTCAATAGATAATCTATGTAAACAATGATTACTTCGATGATGTGCAGTCTATTTGTTCTGGATTGAGTATGATTTACATCTAATTGAGTGGTCAGTGGTAGTTGCAGAAACTCAGTTTGAATAAATTTTTTATCCCTTTGATCACTTTCTGGTAACTGTTTATTTATTTTTTATTTATTACAGGTACTTATATAGCGCCGTCAATTTACGCAGTGCTTCCCATATACAGTATATTGTACATTGACATCAGTCCTTGCCCTCAAGGAGCTTACAATCTAAGGTCCCTAACTCATGTTAATACATACACATAATAGGGCCAATTTAGACAGGATCCAATCAACCTACCAGCATGTCTTTGGAGTGTGGGAGGAAACTGGAGTACCCAGAGGAAACCCACACATGCACAGGGAGGCCACATGAAAACTGGTTCTATGCATTTTTAGGGATACCCATTTCCCATAGTATCTAGTAAGTGCATTGCGATGACAATACGTGAGTTGTTCCCTAAGCAGTAGACATGTGCATTCGTGCATTTTCGTCCGAATGCATTTTCGTCCGAATTTCAGGCATTTTCGTTATCATTATAACAAACGATAACGAACGTGCAGAATCCGAAAACCGAAAGATCAGACATAAACAAATGCTTTATTTTCGTAAAGATTTGACGAAGCAGTCGGCGCGAGCGGACATTTATGGTCAAATGCTCTGCCCATAGGTTATAGAAGAATTCTAATGTTGGTTGACTAGTAATAATAATAATTTATAAACATAATTATTACTTGTGTCATACATTAGAATTCTACTATAGCTTGTAGGCGGAACATTCGAGCAGTTTAGCTGCTCCGTTGAATCTTCTTAGAACATTCGACAGACACCATAAGCCTTCAATGACAGATTCAACCTTAATTATTTGGATTTTCGGACGAATGCATTTTTTAACGAAACAAAATAAATAAAAACTAATTTCGGGAGTAACTAAATAAATTTATTTTTTGGACGAAAATAAAATTTTGAAACAAAATATTTCAGTGTGCACATGTCTAGTATCTATCTACTATGTTTCTAGGTCCAAATTATCACAGTGTCTAGTCTGCTGTCTATGTGCTACCACTCATCATCCCATTTACTAGAAATTGCAATTCCATTTGCATCACTTCCTGTGATATCATTGGCCTCTTTATCTATCTGCTTCAGCTACACTCCATGCTCACTTGATGGCATTTTCTTTTGAACTTTTGTGTAGATTTACAGGTTTCCACCCTTGGCGGGTGGCAGGCTTATGCTGTTTCAGTCACTCCATTATGCAGAAGTAAATCTTATATTGGAAATGCCTTAGTCATTTAGTAAGAAGATTTGGATACCTTGCACAGTATACTATGATCCTGACCAAACCAATAATACATTTGTGTAATAATCTCTAAGAATATCTTAAACATGTCCTGTGGTTTTTCAGCATCAAAGACATACAGTGCTGTGAAAAAGTATTTGCCCCCTTCTAATTTTATTTTTTTTGCATATTTCTCACACTTAAATGATTCAGATCATCAAACAAATTTTAATATTACACAAAGACAACCCGAGTAAATCCAAGATGCAGTTTTTAAATTATTATTTCATTTATTAAGGGGAAAAAAGCTGTTCAAACCTTCCTGGCCTATGTGAAAAGGTAATTGCCCCCTCCCATGCTGAATCATGAATGAACTGTGATTAACCACAATTTTTTGGAAAGCTGAGTTAAATTCCAATTGCCACACCCAGGCCTGATTACTGCCAGACCTCTTGAATCACAAAATAACATATATAGAATCTGTCTGACAAAATGAAGCACCCTAACAGATCAGAAAAAGCCACACATCGTGCCCCAATCTCAAAAACTTCAAGAACAAATTAGAAACAAAGTAATGTACATGTATTGGTCTAGGAAGTGTTTCAAAGCCATTTCTAAGGCTTTGGAACTCAAATGAACCACGGGAGAGCCATTATCCACAAATGGAGATAACTTGGAACAGTGGTAAACCTTCCTAGGAGTGGCCGGCCTACAAAAAATAAATCCAAGAGCATGACAACGACTCATCCAGGAGGTCATAAAAGAACCCAGAACAACATCTAAAGAACTGCAGGTTTCACTTGCTTCAGGTAGGATCAGTGTTCATGATTCAGCAATAAGAAAGAGACTGGGCAAAAATGGCATCCATGGGAGAGTTAAAAAAAAAAAGACCAAGAAAATAAAAAAAGATGGGTGAAACTTAGAAACGCAACGGTACTATCGAGAATCCCCGAATGGAGCAACAGTAACAGTAAAAAAAGATGGGTAAACTTAGAAAAAATTCTCTGCAACTCACAACTAGGAAACGACATTTGGAATCCTCCAAAATATAGAACACTGAGTGAAGGCACAAACACTATGACCACAAATACACTAAAAATTTGGGATAAAATCTATAAATTAGTTAACGTCAAATATAATTCTCCATTGATAGCACTAAAAAACAATGCGTATTTTGCACCGGGGAATAAATCAGTGGGAGGGGGTTGGATTAAAGACAATAGGGCACAACTGAAAGACATCTTACACAAAGGGAAGATTCGCACATTGAATGATTTAGGAAGTAGAAGAGATCTTTTCGACATGAATGGGTGGAGGCATCTCCAACTGTCTCACTTTGTCAGAAGCCTTCCCCAACCAATTAGGGAAGGCAATGATTTGACTCGCTTGGAGCGTATTTTCACAGCATCCGATACAAAAGGATCAATATCGAAGATATATAAGCTCTTACAGGAAGTAGAGGGAGGGGAGATACCTACATACATTCAAAAGTGGGAGAGGGAATTGGGCACTAAAACTGACACATTAACAATGAGAAAAAATTTTAAGTTAACATATAGCTCGACAGTTGACTCCAGGGCCTATGAAACTAACTTTAAGTGCCTATCTAGGTGGTATTTAACCCCATCCAAAACTTGTCAATTTACACAAGGAGGTTCAGATGAGTGTTGGAGGGGCTGTAGAGAAAAGGGAACGATGGCACACCTATGGTGGAACTGTTATAAGATAAAAGCTTACTGGAGGAGAATATTAGATTATATCAAGGAGGTCACCGGAGTTAACCTTGAAAAGGACCCTTGGGCGATCCTGTTCCACGGTACTAAAGGATCTATTAAAAACTACCAAAGCTCCCTTGTACCGCACCTACTTAACACAGCCAAGCGCCAGATAGCGAGAAACTGGAGGAAACAAGAGAGTCCTCCTACATGGGAATGGATAGATATTGTTGAAAATACTCGACTAATGGAATCCCTCAGACTGGGCAAAAATGGCATCCATGGGAGAGTTCCAAGGCCAAAGCCACTGCTGACCAAAAAGAACACAAAGGCATATCTCACATTTACCAAAAAAAATCTTGATTATCCCCAAGACTTTTAGGCAAATATTCTGTGGACTGATGAGACAAAAATTTTACTTTTTGGAAGGTGTGCATCTCGTTACATCTGGCATAAAACGAATACAGCATTTCATAACAAGAACATCATACCAACAGTCAGACATGGTGGTGGTTGTCTGGGGCTGCTTTGCAGCTTCAGGACCTGGATGACTTACCATAATTCATGGAACCATGAGTTCTGAGCTCTACCAGAAAATCCAAAAGGAAAATGTCCGACCATCAGTTTGTGACCTCAAGCTCACTTGCTCACAAGTGCACTTGGGTTATGCAGCAGGACAATGATCCAAAACACAACAGCAAGTCCACCTCCAAATGGTTCAAACAAAGCAAAATTTAGGTTTTGGAGTGGCCTAGTCAAGGCCCAGACTTAAATCCAATTGAGATGCTGTTTCATGCCTTACACAGGCCATTCATGCTGGAAAACCCTCCAATCTGGCTGAATTAAAACAATTCTGCAAAGAAGAGTGGGCAAAAATTGCTCCACAGCAATGTGAAAGACTCATTGCCAGTTATCGCAAATGCTTGATTGCAGTTGTTGCTGCCTAGGGTGGCACAACCAGTTATTAGGTTTAGGGGGTAATTACTTTTTCACATAAAGCCAGAGAGGTTTGGACAGCCTTTTGCCTTAATAAATGAAACCATCATTTAAAAACTGAATTTTGTATTTACTCCGGTTATCGTTGTGTAATAATAAAATTTGTTTGATGATCTGATTTATTTAAGTGTGACAAATATGCAAAAAAATAAATAAAATCATAGAGGGGGCAAATAATTTTTCACAGCACTGTAATTGTCAGGATAATATGAGTAAGGGTACATACGTGCAAGGTTTGGATAAATATGCATGGTGAATTTATACTATCTCAGATTTAAATTCCATAATTTTTTAAAAAGAACATACTTATTTAAATATGTAGACATGCTTTGCCTTTAAATAGTGTTGCATGCACCAGACACTTAGCATATTGAGTATAACAGGGATATCACCTAGTAGCTTAATTTAACCACATTTATCTACATAAGCATTCATTTATCTACATGCTTGTTTAATGTGCAGGCAGTACAAGCACATTCAAAATCCCATATGACCTAATATTCTAGAGCTTTACATTACAATATACACTATATTACCAAAAGTATTGGTACGCCTGCCTTTACACGCACATGAACTTTAATGACATCCCAGTCTTAGTTCGTAGGGTTCAATATTGAGTTGGCCTACTCTTTACAGCTATAACAGCTTCAATTCTTCTGGGAAGGCTGTCCACAAGGTTTAGGAGTGTGTCTATGGGAATGTTTGTCTATTCTTCCAGAAGCACATTTGTGAGGTCAGGCACTGATGTGGACGAGAAGGCCTGGTCTGCAGTCTCCGCTGTAATTCATCCCAAAGAAGTTATCAATTTCCTCCACCCCAAACTTGCTCATCCATGGTTTTATCATCCAATCATGTGCAAGTTTTTTATTTTCCTTGCATGTCCCCCTCGGATCTACAGCGACTTTACTTTCAAGAACACTTGCAGTGCAAAGAGGATTTTCCTTAAGTAAATAACCCCCATAGTGTACTTCAAAGAAAAATGGTGGACTATAACCAGGGGTCAAGTCCTGGGGAAAAAAGTGTGGGAACTCCCACCCAAGATCCACTCCCCCACCAAAAAAAAAAAAAAATGATGGGACACTATTCCTCCCACTGCCACTCTATACACCTAAGCTAGCTGTGGGGGCTATCTTACCAAAGAAAAATGTGTGTGTGTGTGTCACTCCACTCAGCAGGGCCACCAGGTACTCACAAGTCTGCCGTTCCTGGCCGCCATAGTCGCCACCGCATCAGTACAGGCTGGAGCAACTTCCAATCCAGTTCTCACGTCGCCACCTGGCTCTCTCTCTTCACAGCTCCGCCCTTGCAATTTGAAGAGTGCGCCAATGCTGGGACAAGATCATCCAGTGCCCAGGGCAAACTCCTCACCCCCATATGCCCCCTTCTAGCACAAATACCCCCCCCCCCACTCAGCACAAATCCTCACTCCCCACATCCCCCCTACAACATAAATCCACAAATTCTCTTACCCCCAATCCCCCCTCTCAGCACAGACCCCTGTCCCCTCCATCTCCCCCTAGCAGCAAAAATCCCACCTTTCAGCACAAATCCTCACCCTCATATAACCCCTTCCAGTACTAACCCCCCTTCTCAGCACAAACCCTTGCCTTCACCTTCTTTCCTAGCACAAATCCTCCCCCATCTCTCCCTCCCAACACAAATCCTCCCCCATCTCTCCCTCCCAGCACAAATCCTCCCCCATCTCTCCCTCCCAGCACAAATCCTCCCCCATCTCTCCCTCCCAACACAAATCCCCCCCATCTCTCCCTCCCAGCACAAATCCTCCCTCATCTCTCCCTCCCAACACAAATCCTCCCTCATCTCTCCCTCCCAGCACAAATCCTCCCTCATCTCTCCCTCCCAGCACAAATCCTCCCCATCTCCCCATCCCAGCATAAATTCTCCCTTTCATAACAAATCCTCTCATTTCCCCCCTCGGCATAAATCCTCTCTCTCATCACAAATCCTCTTTCATCTCCCCCCTCTTAACAAAAATCATCCCCCCTCTCGGCAAAAAAATTCCCCCTCTCAGCAAAAGAAACCCCCATCTCAAACCTGTGCCTCCTCTCCTCACAAATCCTCCCCCATCTCAAACCTGTGTCTCCTTCCCTCCCCTTCCAGTACAAATCCCCCTCCCAGCTCCTTCTCCTGTTCTGTAAGAGCAGACTGATATGCTGGGACTTGTAGTGCCCTAGATTATAAGGGACTGAATAACGGCAGCCTACTCTGCTGGGACTTTTAGAGCCCTCTGTGGGGGACTGAGGATTCCTCAGTCCCCCCACAGTCTAGGGCACTGCAAGTCCCAACATAGGAGGCTGCCATAGCTCAGCCCCCAACAGAGGGCACTACAAGTCCCAGCAGAGCGGGCTGCCACCAGTCCTTTAAACACAGCATGAGGAGACCGCACAGCCTTTCACCCCCATACACTCCTCCACACTCTCCCCTTACAATAGTGTATTCGGCTCCTGGCCGATCCACTCCAGAGTCTGGACGGCATGTTACACTGCATGGTGGGGCAGTGGGCGGGATTTCCCCTTTTCAGACACGTCCCTCTTCCAGACTCCGGCGCAGCACACAAGGCTGGAGATCACTCCGGCACTGCTCAGATACCTCAGTGTCTGTGGGCAGCAGCGGCCGGATCTACAGACTGGGCATTGCTGCCGACTTCCTCAGTGAAAAAAAATATATCAGCGGGCGGCCTCCGCTGTTTTACATATAAGTCCTTCACTATGCGGCGATGCTGGGCATCACCGTTAGTGAAGGATCGGCTCGGGCGGCTCTAGTCCTGCAAAGGGAACGGCGTTCCTGCTGTGAAAAAAGTGCAGGGACGCCGTTCCCATGCGTTCCCGCAGGACTCGAGCCCTGACTATAACCAAAAGCAATCAATCACTTTTTTTTCTAAATGTAAAAAAAAAAAACAGATCTAATTTGTTGTTTTGCAGCATAGCATTAGCCCCTTTAACTGTAGTTTTCTAGAACATTTTACAAACATTTGTTTTTACTTTAGTCTAGATGACATTAGGTTCATGAAAAATGTATTGCGATTCAAATATAATATATTCACTTACACATGCTATGCCACTTCACCACTCTTATTCAGTGCAAACACAATGCTTATATTGACAAAAACCATGGAAACAATCATATTTCAATATACAGTCATGAGATCAGTCAAAAAATACTTGATTGGATGCTATGCTTCACACATAATCACTGCATTTTTCATTACCTTTTTAAAATTAGCCTACTTTTGCCTATGTTGATTTAGTCCTTGCAAGTCATTTTGTCCTAAAAATACCGGGATCATTACCATAAGCAGCCAGAGCTGAAAAAGCCTCTCTTCTTCCTGACCACACTCTCGCATTTTCTGGCATGCGATATTTGAAATAATAAGAGAGTGTAAAAATTGTGCCTCTTCAAACCCTGAAGGCTTATATATCTTTATATAGTTAATAGGAAAATAAAAGTGAGGCCCGCCACTACTTCTTCAAGACATTTCAAACCACTTTCATAATTAAACTTTCTATAATGCAATAGGACTGTGCAATGGCCTCTTTGCAATGTTTTACAATTTTCAGAAAATCTACTGAGCACCACTGAGCAGTGAAAAATCCATTTATTTAGAATCTGAAAAATATGGAAATATGTTCTTCTTTTACAATAAATCTTCAAGTCACATTTTGATTCCCTCACTTTATTGTGCTGGCACACAAGTACGGTTATTCATGGGTTGTAAACATACAAATGACAGCTGTGTTCAACAATAAGAAGCCCATATAAGTGACCACATAAAAATAAAAGCGATTCTGATTGAAGCCATCCATCTTTGCTTATGTTTGAACTTCTTGACAAGAATTTTCTCTGATAAGAAAACAAAAAAAAAAAAAATATATATATATGCTTTTCTCTTCTATTTTACACAAATATATATAAATTCTTTTTTGTTAACTTTACTAAACATTACTGCATCATACTGCTGCTGTGCTTGAACATTTTAAGGAAAACAAAAAAATAAGAAATATATATATATATATATATATATATATATATATATATATATATATATATATATAAATACTTATATATTACTCTTATTTACGGTAGGTGAGCAGCATTTTCTTATATAACTAAGTGTATAATTAAAATTTTTTTTTTTTCAAATATGGTTTTATTAATGCCCAAAGGCACAGCAATACAGACATAGGGGGTTATTTACTAAAGGCAAATCCACTTTGCACTACAAGTGCACCGAAAGTGCACTTGGAAGTAAAGTCACTGTAGATCCGAGGGGGGCATGCAAGGGAAATAAAAAACAGCATTTTAGCTTGCACATGATTGGATGATAAAAAAATCAGCAGAGCTTCAACTCATTTCATAGCCCCCCTCAGATCTACAGTGATCTACAGCGACTGCACTTCCAAGTGCAATTCCAAGTGCACTTTCAGTGCACTTGTAGTGCAAAGTGGAGTTGTCTTTAGTAAATCAACCCTATAGTACATCTTCTTATGCGACAAAAAAGAAAAAAACAACAACATTCTGGAGAGATGGGGAAGAAACGGGGTTACAGATGTACATTGATCTTACATTGCATTGTAGTTGTTACATGTAGTTGTACATGTTAAACATTTCCTGAATTGATGTTCAATAATAAAATGTGACATTATATATACAGTTATCCGCTTGATGGAATAGGTGGAACAAGGAAACCAAAGGTTCCCTCGCCCCCACCTCCACTCCTCTTTCCTCTTTTTTCTCCTCTTTCCTTCCCTGCTCTCCATTTTCGTCTTTTAGCATATGAATGTATAAGGAAACATAGGGAGATACAGCAGCAGGGAGATACATTGGGGAGGGGGGAGGGAAGGAAGGGCTGAGTAAGAAGAAGGTGCAAGGAGAGGAGTTATTGAGACGGGGCATAATAGGACCCTGGTTGATTCGGGACGGTCTTGGAGTTTGGCCTTGTGAGGTGCTTGCCCCATTTAGGAGGCAAATTGTTTCCATATCACCCACATCTAATTGTATTTTTCCTGCTGGTGTTTGGCAGTAACTACCAAGTCTTCTATTTTGCTTATATCCTCCACTTTCTGAATCCAGTGGCAACTTTTCAGTAGGTCAGGTTCAACGTATTATCAGGTCCGCCTTAAAATCCTCTATTTGTACCAAAGTACATGAAACCAATTACAAGCTATTAACAAGATGTTACTACACCCCCCACGCCTTGCATATCTGCTACCCTGCCGTGTTCGAACTTTGTTGGAGGTGCCGGGGTGTCAGAGGCACGCTATTACATGTGTTTTGGTCGTGCCCAAGGTTATCTTCTTTTTGGGCCACGATCAGAACAACAATTCAGAAATGTATGGAATACACTGTCTCGGACGATCCAGCCTTCTTTCTATTACATTTCTCCACCATACCACCAAACCTATACAAAAAGTCAATTGTACGTCACCTGTTAAATGCTGCGAAGGCCTGTATTCCACTTTGCTGGAAAAGGCAATCTCCTCCTATAATGAACAATTTAGGCAGACTTTAAAGCCACAGGTCCAAGGTAAAGCAATAAGGGCATATAATTCATATCTAAAACATAAACATTGTTTGATGTCCCAATGATCCCAAAGTAATAGTAGTAGGCATTACTTATCCTATGTAGTCTTGAGGCTCAGGCACGGTAGCATTCCTAATGATCCCTAATGAATTGATTGATGTGAGAACTTGTCACTTCACATAAAGATTAACAAAAAAAGACTGATTCGCAATTCTGGAATTCGTGGCATTTTTTAAGCATTTGTGCAGTTGTTGTGACATTGGTGAATGTCCTTATAATCCCTATCCTCTGACCCAAAAGATAACTTGTCCACCCTCTAAAACAGCCAGTCAGGGAGGGTGAAGGCATGACATTTCCCCACATAACAGCAACAAAGTTTCTTGCTGTTTAAAGTGTGTGTAAATGCAACAAAAAGAGCAAAACCCAACAAAAATATTTTTTTTTACCATTGTGTTGTATTTTCACCTGTTAATCCTGCCAGTAACCTGCTTCCCCATCCTAGGGAGTAGGGATGGGCCCGGTGCTCGATGCGAACCCACGTTCGCATCGAGCACCGGGCGTTCGCTCGCTCGGCGAGCCCAGAACTATTTTGGCCGCTCGCATCACGTTCGTGTGATGCGAGCGGCCCCGCAATGCATTGCGGCCGGCGCGGCCGACGCAGTGCATTGCTGGCTGATGATTGGCCAAGCATGCACTGTGACCCCGCATGCTTGGCCAATCACAGCCCCGGAAACTCGAAGAGCCATAATTGGCTACAGGCAGGACGCCTGTAGCCAATTACAGCTCAGGGGCTGTAGTACACGCCCCCCCCTATAAAACGCCGCCACGCCGTCTGCGCCGGTCACATGCTGTTCCGGCGCAGATTGAGCAGGCTGATTCTGTGACACTCTGCTGCATTTAGATAGTTAGAGAGATTCACTTACAGAGATTGAGTTAGATAGATTCAGTTACAAAGATTGATTGAGAAAGAGGGGCTTGTAGTGTGCTCGTGGCAGGCAGGCAGAGCTCCTATATTTTGTTACCAGAAGCACCTATAGGACTTGTAGTGTGTTCGTGGCAGGCAGGCAGAGCTCCTATATTTTGTTACCAGAAGCACCTATAGGACTTGTAGTGTGTTCGTGGCAGGCAGGCAGAGCTCCTATATTTTGTTACCAGAAGCACCTATAGGACTTGTAGTGTGTTCGTGGCAGGCAGGCAGAGCTCCTATATTTTGTTACCAGAAGCACCTATAGGACTTGTAGTGTGTTCGTGGCAGGCAGGCAGAGCTCCTATATTTTGTTCCCAGAGGCACCTATAGGACTTGAAGTGTGTTAGTCCCATTACACACACAGAGCTATATTTTCTTCCCAGAAGCACCTATAGGACTTGAAGTGTGTTAGTCCCATCACACACACAGAGCTATATTTTCTTCCCAGAAGCACCTATAGGACTTGAAGTGTGTTAGTCCCATCACACACACAGAGCTATATTTTGTTCCCAGAGGCACCTATAGGACTTGAAGTGTGTTAGTCCCATTACACACACAGAGCTATATTTTCTTCCCAGAAGCACCTATAGGACTTGAAGTGTGTTAGTCCCATTACACACACAGAGCTATATTTTCTTCCCAGAAGCACCTATAGGACTTGAAGTGTGTTAGTCCCATTACACACACAGAGCTATATTTTCTTCCCAGAAGCACCTATAGGACTTGAAGTGTGTTAGTCCCATCACACACACAGAGCTATATTTTGTTCCCAGAAGAACCTATAGGACTTGAAGTGTGTTAGTCCCATCACACACACAGAGCTATATTTTGTTCCCAGAAGCACCTATAGGACTTGAAGTGTGTTAGTCCCATCACACACACAGAGCTATATTTTGTTCCCAGAGGCACCTATAGGACTTGAAGTGTGTTAGTCCCATTACACACACAGAGCTATATTTTCTTCCCAGAAGCACCTATAGGACTTGAAGTGTGTTAGTCCCATCACACACACAGAGCTATATTTTCTTCCCAGAAGCACCTATAGGACTTGAAGTGTGTTAGTCCCATTACACACACAGAGCTATATTTTCTTCCCAGAAGCACCTATAGGACTTGAAGTGTGTTAGTCCCATCACACACACAGAGCTATATTTTGTTCCCAGAAGAACCTATAGGACTTGAAGTGTGTTAGTCCCATCACACACACAGAGCTATATTTTGTTCCCAGAAGCACCTATAGGACTTGAAGTGTGTTAGTCCCATTACACACACAGAGCTATATTTTGTTCCCAGAAGCACCTATAGGACTTGAAGTGTGTTAGTCCCATTACACACACAGAGCTATATTTTCTTCCCAGAAGCACCTATAGGACTTGAAGTGTGTTAGTCCCATTACACACACAGAGCTATATTTTGTTCCCAGAAGCACCTATAGGACTTGAAGTGTGTTAGTCCCATCACACACACAGAGCTATATTTTGTTCCCAGAAGCACCTATAGGACTTGAAGTGTGTTAGTCCCATCACACACACAGAGCTATATTTTGTTCCCAGAAGCACCTATAGGACTTGAAGTGTGTTAGTCCCATCACACACACAGAGCTATATTTTGTTCCCAGAAGCACCTATAGGACTTGAAGTGTGTTAGTCCCATCACACACACAGAGCTATATTTTGTTCCCAGAAGCACCTATAGGACTTGAAGTGTGTTAGTCCCATTACACACACAGAGCTATATTTTGTTCCCAGAAGCACCTATAGGACTTGAAGTGTGTTAGTCCCATTACACACACAGAGCTATATTTTGTTCCCGGAAGCACCTATAGGACTTGAAGTGTTTTAGTCCCATTACACACACAGAGCTATATTTTGTTCCCAGAAGCACCTATAGGACTTGAAGTGTGTTAGTCCCATCACACACACAGAGCTATATTTTGTTCCCAGAAGCACCTATAGGACTTGAAGTGTGTTAGTCCCATCACACACACAGAGCTATATTTTGTTCCCAGAAGCACCTATAGGACTTGAAGTGTGTTAGTCCCATTACACACACAGAGCTATATTTTGTTCCCAGAAGCACCTATAGGACTTGAAGTGTGTTAGTCCCATTACACACACAGAGCTATATTTTCTTCCCAGAAGCACCTATAGGACTTGAAGTGTGTTAGTCCCATTACACACACAGAGCTATATTTTCTTCCCAGAAGCACCTATAGGACTTGAAGTGTGTTAGTCCCATCACACACACAGAGCTATATTTTGTTCCCAGAAGCACCTATAGGACTTGAAGTGTGTTAGTCCCATCACACACACAGAGCTATATTTTGTTCCCAGAAGCACCTATAGGACTTGAAGTGTGTTAGTCCCATCACACACACAGAGCTATATTTTGTTCCCAGAAGAACCTATAGGACTTGAAGTGTGTTAGTCCCATCACACACACAGAGCTATATTTTGTTCCCAGAAGCACCTATAGGACTTGAAGTGTGTTAGTCCCATTACACACACAGAGCTATATTTTGTTCCCAGAAGCACCTATAGGACTTGAAGTGTGTTAGTCCCATTACACACACAGAGCTATATTTTCTTCCCAGAAGCACCTATAGGACTTGAAGTGTGTTAGTCCCATTACACACACAGAGCTATATTTTGTTCCCAGAAGCACCTATAGGACTTGAAGTGTGTTAGTCCCATCACACACACAGAGCTATATTTTGTTCCCAGAAGCACCTATAGGACTTGAAGTGTGTTAGTCCCATCACACACACAGAGCTATATTTTGTTCCCAGAAGCACCTATAGGACTTGAAGTGTGTTAGTCCCATCACACACACAGAGCTATATTTTGTTCCCAGAAGCACCTATAGGACTTGAAGTGTGTTAGTCCCATCACACACACAGAGCTATATTTTGTTCCCAGAAGCACCTATAGGACTTGAAGTGTGTTAGTCCCATTACACACACAGAGCTATATTTTCTTCCCAGAAGCACCTATAGGACTTGAAGTGTGTTAGTCCCATTACACACACAGAGCTATATTTTGTTCCCAGAAGCACCTATAGGACTTGAAGTGTGTTAGTCCCATCACACACACAGAGCTATATTTTGTTCCCAGAAGCACCTATAGGACTTGAAGTGTGTTAGTCCCATCACACACACACAGAGCTATATTTTCTTCCCAGAAGCACCTATAGGACTTGAAGTGTGTTAGTCCCATCACACACACAGAGCTATATTTTGTTCCCAGAGGCACCTATAGGACTTGAAGTGTGTTAGTCCCATTACACACACAGAGCTATATTTTCTTCCCAGAAGCACCTATAGGACTTGAAGTGTGTTAGTCCCATCACACACACAGAGCTATATTTTCTTCCCAGAAGCACCTATAGGACTTGAAGTGTGTTAGTCCCATCACACACACAGAGCTATATTTTCTTCCCAGAAGCACCTATAGGACTTGAAGTGTGTTAGTCCCATCACACAGAGCTCCTCTATTTTCTTTGCAGAAGCACCCATAGGACTTCTAGTGTGTTAGTGGCATCACACAGAGCTCCTATATATTCTTCTCAGCAGCACCCACAGGACTTCTAGTGTGTTAGTGGCATCACACAGAGCTCCTCTATTTTCTTTGCATAAGCACCCACAGGACTTCTAGTGTGTTAGTGGCATCACACAGAGCTCCTCTATTTTCTTTGCAGAAGCACCCACAGGACTTCTAGTGTGTTAGTGGCATCACACAGAGCTCCTCTATTTTCTTTGCATAAGCACCCACAGGACTTCTAGTGTGTTAGTGGCATCACACAGAGCTCCTCTATTTTCTTTGCATAAGCACCCACAGGACTTCTAGTGTGTTAGTGGCATCACACAGAGCTCCTCTATTTTCTTTGCAGAAGCACCCACAGGACTTCTAGTGTGTTAGTGGCATCACACAGAGCTCCTCTATTTTCTTTGCATAAGCACCCACAGGACTTCTAGTGTGTTAGTGGCATCACACAGAGCTCCTCTATTTTCTTTGCAGAAGCACCCACAGGACTTCTAGTGTGTTAGTGGCATCACACAGAGCTCCTCTATTTTCTTTGCAGAAGCACCCATAGGACTTCTAGTGTGTTAGTGGCATCACACAGAGCTCCTATATATTCTTCTCAGCAGCACCCACAGGACTTCTAGTGTGTTAGTGGCATCACACAGAGCTCCTCTATTTTCTTTGCAGAAGCACCCACAGGACTTCTAGTGTGTTAGTGGCATCACACAGAGCTCCTCTATTTTCTTTGCATAAGCACCCACAGGACTTCTAGTGTGTTAGTGGCATCACACAGAGCTCCTCTATTTTCTTTGCAGAAGCACCCATAGGACTTCTAGTGTGTTAGTGGCATCACACAGAGCTCCTATATATTCTTCTCAGCAGCACCCACAGGACTTCTAGTGTGTTAGTGGCATCACACAGAGCTCCTCTATTTTCTTTGCATAAGCACCCACAGGACTTCTAGTGTGTTAGTGGCATCACACAGAGCTCCTCTATTTTCTTTGCATAAGCACCCACAGGACTTCTAGTGTGTTAGTGGCATCACACAGAGCTCCTCTATTTTCTTTGCATAAGCACCCACATGACTTCTAGTGTGTTAGTGGCATCACACAGAACTCCTCTATTTTCTTTGCAGAAGCACCCATAGGACTTCTAGTGTGTTAGTGGCATCACACAGAGCTCCTATATATTCTTCTCAGCAGCACCCACAGGACTTCTAGTGTGTTAGTGGCATCACACAGAGCTCCTCTATTTTCTTTGCATAAGCACCCACAGGACTTCTAGTGTGTTAGTGGCATCACACAGAGCTCCTCTATTTTCTTTGCATAAGCACCCACAGGACTTCTAGTGTGTTAGTGGCATCACACAGAGCTCCTCTATTTTCTTTGCAGAAGCACCCATAGGACTTCTAGTGTGTTAGTGGCATCACACAGAGCTCCTATATATTCTTCTCAGCAGCACCCACAGGACTTCTAGTGTGTTAGTGGCATCACACAGAGCTCCTCTATTTTCTTTGCAGAAGCACCCACAGGACTTCTAGTGTGTTAGTGGCATCACACAGAGCTCCTCTATTTTCTTTGCATAAGCACCCACAGGACTTCTAGTGTGTTAGTGGCATCACACAGAGCTCCTCTATTTTCTTTGCAGAAGCACCCATAGGACTTCTAGTGTGTTAGTGGCATCACACAGAGCTCCTATATTTTCTTCTCAGCAGCACCCACAGGACTACCGACTACAATGGCTGGAAGACCGCCAAGGGGAGGCAGAGCGTGCAGAGCCAAGAACACAGGGCAGGCAGGCTCTGTTTCTAGTGGACGTGGCCGTGGACGTGGTCGTGCATCGTCATCAGCACGTGGCCATGGGACACGCGCGTCTTTGTTTTCGGCAGCTGGACATGTGGAGCCGCATCATGCTGAAGGCTTGGTAGAATGGATGACCAAGCCCTCCTCATCCTCCTCATCCTCTCTCACCCAGGCTCAGGGTACTGACAGAGCATCATCAGCCACCCCTTCCCTAGACCCACCATGTCCTCCTGAGGAGTCCCCCGAACTCTTTGAGCACAGTGTTGGGTACATGCTCCAGGAGGATGCCCAACGATTCGAAGGCTCGGATGACGATACCCAGCTTGAGGAATCTGGCAGTACAGTTCCACCAGCTGCAGCTTACTGCCAGGTTTGCTCTAGTGGTGAAGAGGGAGGGGATGATGAGGTCACTGACTCCACGTGGGTGCCTCAAGGGAGAGAGGATGAGGAGGAGGACGAGGAGGAGGAGGATGCGGCGTCACATGTCCAACGAGGCAGGATGCCCCCTGGAGGCCAGGTAGAGGCCAGCACAGCAACTGTACAACACCGCAGAGCTCCGCCTGTGCAGGGCGCTGCCTCTGCACGTTATCAGAAAAGTTCTTTGGTGTGGGCCTTTTTTGAGACGAGTGCAGCAGATCGCACCACTGCTATTTGCAATATTTGTCTCAAGCGTATCTCGCGTGGCCAAAACATTAGCCGCTTGGGCACGACAAGCATGACCAGACATATGGCGACCTGCCATGCAGCTCGTTGGCAGGCACACATAAAAGACCCACACCAAAGAACTAAGCGGACCTCTCCTTGCTCCTCCTCAGCTGGGATCTCCATCCCCACTACACCTTCAGTCCTCTCTGAAAGCTGCTCTGAGAGGACTGAAGGTGTAGAATTCGGTGTGTCACAACCAAGTACTTGCAGTACACCGACGTCCGAATGCAGCAGGCAAATTTCCCTGCCCCAGCTGCTGGACCGTAGAAAGAAGTACACTCCCAGCCATCCACATGCCCAGCGGTTGAATGCTAGCCTTGCTAAATTGCTAGCACTTCAACTGCTGCCTTTTCAGTTGGTAGACTCGGCCCCCTTCCGTGAGTTTGTTCAATGTGCGGTTCCTCAGTGGCAGGTTCCCAAACGCCACTTTTTCTCGCGGAAGGCGATTCCGTCTCTCTACCGGCATGTGGAGGGCAATGTCCATGCCTCGCTGGACAGGGCGGTCAGCGGTAAGGTGCATATTACCGCTGACTCATGGTCCAGCAGGCATGGACAGGGACGGTACCTTTCTTTCACGGCCCATTGGGTCACTCTATTGGCAGCTGGGAGGGATGCAGGACAAGGTGCAGTAGTGTTGGAGGTTGTTCCGCCACCACGCCTCCAAAACGCGACTACTGCTACTGGTTGTGACACACCTCTCTCCTCCACCCCCTCCTCTTCTTCTTCCTCCAGTGCTCTGTCCTTGGAACCAGCGGTGCTCCGTAGGCGTACAAGGGGCTACGCAAGTACGCAGGCAAAAAGATGCCATGCCGTGCTTGCGCTGGTGTGTTTGGGGGACAGGAGCCACACTGGGCCAGAGGTTCTGGCAGCTCTGCAGGGGCAGGCCGAGAGGTGGTTGACGCCACGTCAGCTTAAGCCAGGAATGGTCGTTTCTGACAATGGCACCAACCTCCTCTCCGCCCTGCGACAGGGGCAGCTCACCCATGTGCCCTGCATGGCTCACGTCCTCAACCTGGTGGTGCAGCGGTTCTTGGGCAGGTTCCCAGGCTTACAGGATGTCCTGAGGCAGGCCAGGAAAGTCTGTGTGCATTTCCGCCGATCTTATAATGCCAGTGCTCGGCTGACTGAGCTGCAAAAGGAGCTGAACCTGCCCAAGAACCGCCTAATATCTGACATGCCCACCAGGTGGAACTCAACGTTGGCCATGCTGCAGCGACTGCACACGCAGCAGAGGGCCATCAATGAGTACCTTTGCGACTACGGCACCAGGACAGGGTCAGGGGAGCTTGGTTTTTTTTCCCCACGTCAGTGGAGCATGATCAGGGATGCATGCACTGTCCTCTCACCATTTGAGGAGGCCACGAGGATGGTGAGCAGTGACAGTGCATGCATCAGTGACACTGTCCCTCTTGTCCACCTGTTGGAGCATACGCTGCGTGGGATAATGGACAGGGCACTTGAGGCAGAACAGAGGCAGGAAGAGGAGGACTTCCTTGCCTCTCAAGGCCCCCTTTATCCGGACAGTGTTCCTTCTGTCCCACCCATCACACAGGAAGAGGATGAGGAGGAGGAGGAGGAGGAGGAGGAGGAGGATTGTGTGAGCATGGAGGTGGAGCCTGGCACTCAGCATCAGCAGCAGCAGTCTTTTAGGGATGATGTACAGTCCCAACAAGCCAGTGGACTTGTACGTGGCTGGGAGGAGGTGGCTGGCGATCATGTCATCCTCAGTGACCCAGAAGACTCCGGACCGAATGCCTCAGCTAACCTACGCTGCATGGCCTCCCTGATCCTGCAAAGCCTGCGGAAGGATCCTCGTGTTCTTCGGATCAAGGAGAGGGACCATTACTGGCTGGCCACTCTCCTTGATCCGCGGTACAAGGGTAAGGTTGCGGACCTTATCTTGCCGTCGCAGAGGGAGCAGAGGATGAGACATCTCAGGGAGGCCTTGCAGAAAGGTCTGTGCAACGCGTTCCCAGAAACTGGGAGGCTACAAACTCCTGGTCCTGGGCGACGAGTTGCTGAGGCTTCGGTCAGTGGCAGAAGGAGCGGTGGGGAAGGTGGACGTCTGACCGATGCGTTCAGACAATTTTTTAGTCCGCAGCCCCAAGGTATGATCGGTTCCAGCAACCATCGCCAGCGTCTGATATACATGGTGCAGGAATACCTTGGGGCAAGGTCAGACTTGGACACCTTTCCCACCGAAAATCCTCTGGCTTACTGGGTCCTGAGGATGGATCACTGGCCAGAGCTTGCACAGTATGCAATTGAGCTACTGGCCTGTCCTGCCTCCAGCGTTCTTTCCGAACGCACATTCAGTGCTGCTGGAGGATTTGTGACTGATCATAGGGTGCGCCTGTCCACCGCCTCGGTTGATCGACTGACATTCATCAAAATGAATCAGTCTTGGATCACCACCAGCTACCAGGCACCTGAGGCGGATATAACCGAATAATTTTTAATGTCACATCCCTTCAAGACTGCCTATGCTGATGCTGAGTGACTGTCCTCTTATGTTCACTGACTATCCTCTTCCTCCTCCTCAATGATCCATGCCACCACACCAGTGCCTAAGGCACAATTTTTCAGCCCCTGTTTAACAGGGGCGTGTACTTACAATTTTTTAAAAAAATGCTTCGCAACACGTGTGACTGCTGTGCTCCAAGTACAGTCTCTGTGAGGGCCGTGTTGCAGTGTTGTGGCACCAGCACCAGTGCCTAAGGCACAATTTTTCAGCCCCTGTTTAACAGGGGCGTGTACTTACAATTTTTAAAAAAAAATGCTTCGCAACACGTGTGACTGCTGTGCTCCAAGTACAGTCTCTGTGAGGGCCGTGTTGCAGTGTTGTGGCACCAGCACCAGTGCCTAAGGCACAATTTTTCAGCCCCTGTTTAACAGGGGCGGGTACTTACAATTTTTTAAAAAAATGCTTCGCAACACGTGTGACTGCTGTGCTCCAAGTACAGTATCTGTGAGGGCCGGGTTGCAGTGTTGTGGCACCAGCACCAGTGCCTAAGGCACAATTTTTCAGCCCCTGTTTAACAGGGGCGTGTACTTACAATTTTTTAAAAAAAATGCTTCGCAACACGTGTGACTGCTGTGCTCCAAGTACAGTATCTGTGAGGGCCGGGTTGCAGTGTTGTGGCACCAGCACCAGTGCCTAAGGCACAATTTTTCAGCCCCTGTTTAACAGGGGCGTGTACTTACAATTTTTTAAAAAAATGCTTCGCAACACGTGTGACTGCTGTGCTCCAAGTACAGTATCTGTGAGGGCCGGGTTGCAGTGTTGTGGCACCAGCACCAGTGCCTAAGGCACAATTTTTCAGCCCCTGTTTAACAGGGGCGTGTACTTACAATTTTTTAAAAAAATGCTTCGCAACACGTGTGACTGCTGTGCTCCAAGTACAGTCTCTGTGAGGGGTTGCAGTGTTGTGGCACCAGCACCAGTGCCTAAGGCACAATTTTTCAGCCCCTGTTTAACAGGGGCGGGTAATTACAAATCTTGATCTAATAGTTCACAGCAGGGCCCATTCCTGCGCCCACCAAGAGTAACTATGAGGGCCTGCAGTCTTGTGGCAACACCGTCCACCACCACCGCCAAAGGCCCAATTTTTCTGCCCTGTTCATCAGGTGCTTGCAATTACAAATCTTGATCTAATAACTCACAGCAGGGGCCCATTCCTGCGCCCACCAAGAGTAACTATGAGGGCCTACAGTCTTGTGGCAACACCGTCCACCACCACCGCCAAAGGCCCAATTTTTCTGCCCTGTTCATCAGGTGCTTGCAATTACAAATCTTGATCTAATAACTCACAGCAGGGCCCATTCCTGCGCCCACCAAGAGTAACTGTGAGAGCTTACAGTCTTGTGGCAAAACCGTCCACCACCACCACCACCACCCCCAATTTTTCTGCCCTGTTCAACAGGTGCATGCAATTACAAATCTTGATCTATTAACTCACAGCAGGGCCCATTCCTGTGCCCACCAGTCTTGTGGCTACACCAACATCTAATAGGGCAAATTTCTGCAGAGTATATACGCCAGGCCCCTACTTTCAAACATCCAACTTACAAACGACTCCTACTTGCAAATGGAAAGAGAAAACAGGAAGTGAGAGGAAATCTACCCCTAGGAAGGGAAATTCTATCCTGTTAGATTTAATTTGGGAAAAAGGTATCTCCTCTCTACTGATACTTTATCACCAATCCTTGTTTCAATTAAAACCCCACTTTTCCAAAAACATTTGTCATTGGGACGGAAAGTGAGGTGACATGTTCTGAACAGATGTGCAAAGACAGCAAATGTTACAGGGGTGATAACCCCTCCCTATGTTCTCCAAAAAGCTTAAAAATAGATTTTTTTGGGATGGAGCTACACTTCATAATGTACCTGTTCAGATTCTACTTAAGATCAAACCTAAAGCCGCAAGTGGTTTTAAATGGCTTCTTTTTTTTCCTTTACAAATGTCATTTTGTGCAAGGACAGTTCTAAACACGGGAAACACATGCCACTTCACAGGCATACTTTAGACACCCCCCAGGTACCATATTTAAAGGAAAATTTCACTTTTTTTTTTTCACTTTATGCATCATTAAAATGACTGCTCCCGAAAAAACGTTAGTTTTTAAAAGTTCTTTTTGCATTGATATATGTCCCCTGGGGCAGGACCCGGGTCCCCAAACCTGTTTTTTATGACATTAACATGCATATTGGCCGTTGTAATTAGCACTTTTGATTTCGAACGTTCGCGTCCATTATAACGTATAGGGTTCGAAAATTCGCGCGAACTTTCGGTCTGTTCGAAGGTTCTGGTTCGAACCGAACCCGGGGGTGTTCGGCTCATCCCTACTAGGGAGACAATACTCATTATTACCCTGGGAAGAAAGTTTTTATAGCATATCCCATTTGTCTCTTCTCCATAACATGGGGAGGATGTTGTGTAGACCACAGAAAGAGCTGACAACAATGCTAACTGATAACAGTCAAATGAGACAGAAAGTACAGGAAGTTATTAGCTCAAAGTATGTCTGGCAGGATCAACAGGCATGTGTTTGCAATTATCAAACATATATAACACAACCTAGAGCAGTTTAATGCATTGTACACACCATCAGTTTGTTTTTGTTTACCCCAGCAGGCTGAATGAAAGAAATCTGAGGAAAAAAAGCTGAGGAGCTCAGGAGGAGCCACTGTACTAACAATCCAATGTTACTATAGCGATTTCCCCACTGAGCTATTGTGTTCTGACAGGGGGCCCCCTGCCAAAACATACCGGTTGTCAATTGGCTGCTAGTGATCAGATGCCGATTGGATGCTGGTTTTCCAGCATGCCTGTTCGACAGAAGCCGGTTGTTCGGCTGGTTGCTGTAAACATGGGCCAAATGTCGGCTGGTTTTTGTTGAGCCGGCCGATACCAGGTGATATTCAGTCCATGTGTACCAGGCTTAAAACTGTCAGTAGAATCTTTGGATACATACAATAGTCTATCAGTCTACCACATGGGTAGTTGATTAGCCTGCACGTTTTTTCACAGTAACTGTGATCTTTCATAACCCTTATAAAAAAAAAGTTCACTTTCCCTGATGGATTTTCTTAATATCATGTAAAATACAGCAGGAAGAGTCAGACTCTAAGTAGATTGAAAATATTTTAAATTACCTTGTTGATACCTCTGTAATTTCTTAGGTG
This sequence comes from Lithobates sylvaticus, assembly GCA_028564925.1. Classification (NCBI taxonomy): domain Eukaryota; kingdom Metazoa; phylum Chordata; class Amphibia; order Anura; family Ranidae; genus Lithobates; species Lithobates sylvaticus. The sequence goes on from CM053026.1 coordinate 286,847,429, forward strand.
TGTTTCCCAAAGTTCCCAAGAGATTAAAAAAGATGGGTGTTAATGAGAAACTGACAGCTGTATTATCAGACACCCAAGAAACGTTCAGCCCTCTAGATTCAACAATACCCTTCTGTTGATTTACCAATCCTCCATCTTGAACCCTGTGGGACTCTTCTTTTCTCTCCCCCTCTCTGTCTATTCTTTTTATCTTCTTTTTCTACTTTTCCGCTCCTTCTGCTCTTCTTTTGCTGGTTATTTGATATGCTTATCTGGCCACCTTTTTTGCCTCTGTTTATAAAGAAAGCCCTTGGCTAGCTATTAGTATGGTCCTGCATATGTGCATCTCGCCGCAAGGTCAGATGTTTCTCCAATGATCATATATATATATATATATATATATATATATATATATATATATATATATATATATATATATATATATATATATATATAGTTCCAAATATTGTGAGGCGTTGTACTTTGATTATGGTCGTCTTTCTGGTCTGTACACAAATATTCTGCATTGTAACTAATTATTGCCTCTGTTTGCCTGAATGAACATTAATAAAAACCTTTGTAAAAAAGATGGGTGGTTCATTTAAAATCACTATATAGCAAACTGTATATACAACGTGTAGTAAAATAATCGGTTTGTGTGTGTATAGATTTCTGCTCCAGCTTTATGCATGTAACTCTACTGTATGATGTATGTTAAAGTTTGCCACTGTCCTGACCAAATCATGGAAGACCTGGCATATATCAGTGGATCTACAACAATTCATAGACTGTAATCCACTCTGCTTTCCAATTATTCTTCTCTTCTTCACTTGAGTTGAAATATTCATACAGGTTTGTGCCACATAGCTTATAACTATTAATCATGCAGCAACTGTGTTGGCAGAATCAAAAATGGACTGGACGCTGCACATGGAAAGTATGGAAGACAGAAAGAAAAGATCTTTGACAGGTGAAGATTGAGGAGGGTGATGGATTAACAGAATACAGATTTGTTTATTTTTCAGTTAAACAGGTTTTAAATTTGTGACATTCTGTTCTAGCGAAAGCAATAAATCAGGTGAGGAGAACATGTAATAGTCCCACAGGGTGGAAAAGCTACAAGTGCAAGTTAGTGCTGTCCTGATTCTAATCATGATGTATTCATCCATGCACGCCAAACTTAGCAATGTCACCGCTAGCATAATTCATCATTTTCCCACAATCTTCCAACATTCCAGCAAACATTTGTATAATTTACTCCAGATTGAATTCATTACTACCCTATACTTACAGATTGAATGGGAAAAATTACTTATCAGTTTGGTTGTAAGACTCTAATTACTATGTCCTCCTATCCCATTAAAGTGAATCTGACATCAAGCTAAATACCTTTCTAACAGAAGCTGCCATTTTCTAAATCACAATCTGCATTTTAATTCCAAAGCAGTGAAGCACCTTTTCAGCATCACCGCCAGTAAGCCGAAGGCCTTGGAACTAAAATGCATCGTGTGCAACAATGGCAGCTTCTAGCAGACAAGTATTTTCTTTAATGACAGATTCAGCTTTTTGAAATGAATAAAGGTGTAGACAAGGCACCAGCTGTAAGAATGTTGTTGCTATAAGCACGGTGGATGTATGTAGGTAACAGCTGCTGCATTAGGCTTGTGATAGGTTCATTGTAAGGGCCCATTTACTTCTTTGTGGTAATACATTATCGTGCATTGTGCTAACACAGCCAATTCATTTCAATACACTCTAAAGTCCTAAAAATTGTACTTGACCCTTTTTTTCTAATGTAATGCACCACCATGCATTACTTTGTACTGACACATGCTAAAACTTATGCCGCGTACACATGGTCGGAATTCTCGTCGGAAAAAGCTCTGATGGTTTTCCCGTCGGAATTCCGACGGAATTTCACTCAAACTGTCTTGCCTACACATGGTCACACCAAATTCCGACGGTCAATAACACCACGGCATACAACACGTTTGACTGCACTATAAAAGGGGAGTTTAATGCTTCTGAGCATGCGTCAAATTGTTTCCGAGCATGCGTCAGAATTTTGCGTGTCGGAATTGCATACAAACGAATGGAAAATCCGGTAGAAAGGTTTTCCGTCGGAAAAATTAAGAACAGGTTCTCAATCCAAAGTCCGTCAGAAATTCCGACAGAAAAAGACCGATGGGCATACACACAGTCGGAAAATCCGATGAAAAGCTCCCATCGGACTGTTTCCATCGGAAATTCCGACCGTGTGTACGCATTAGGTGTGTTAAGCTGGCCAAATATTGTACAATTTTCTTATTCAATTTCCTTTAAATTTACCTTCAACTATGTAGTGAAAATGCCTGCCTTATTGCATACAAATTGCAAGTGTTTAGGTTTGACCTCATATTAGATGGTTTTGATAAATCAAAAGGAAAATTGTCTAATGTATGGCCAGCCTTACTATAGTGTGTTAGGGTGTCATTCATATGCTTTTTATGTGTAGACTCCATTCGCATAGGTTAACTGATCCATATGCCAGTTTGAAGGACTGAGATGTACAAGTGGGGCATGCAGGCAGCCTGCAGAAATCAATGGCAGGAGACCGGCTGCATGGACCTAAACAGGCCTCCATGCGCATCCCAGGGTGTACAGCTATGCGGGTCTATGCAAGTCTATCAGGACACAGATAGACTGCTTTCTAATCCATACAGTGGAACCACATGGATATGCACTCCAGGATGCACATAGAGATCCATGCAGTTCTGTGCAACCAGCCACTGGCCAGTGATTTCAACAGGCTGCCTGCATGCCCTTGTACTGAACACCTGTACATCCCAGGCAGCTGAAGACAGCCCTTCGCACCTCCGTGCAGATCATGTGAATGAGTTCTACACATAAAAAGGACATGAATGACACCCCAACACACTAAGGTAATGTATTTAAAGAGTAACTCCACTTTTGTTAAGAAAAAACATTTCCTCTGGGTGATCTATGTACATTGCAGGGATTTTAACAAACTTTGTTGCACAGTCCTACATTTTGAAGAAATCTCTGTGTGTTTGTCTGTGTCCACGTGGAAAGTATATCTAATGGGAGTGGTTTCATAATTATGAGGGGCTCTACTGAGGAAAATTGCAGGGTCTACATCCCTTTAGACGTGATTTCCTATTAGGAGTATCTCACCAAAATTGAAATTTTTGTTGCAGGGGATGCTCGAAATCTGACATGTATCTTATGCAGATTTCTGGGAAAATCAGTAAACCAATCACACAAGCAGAACATTATGTTTCTGGGGGGTGTTCTGTACACACCTCCAGGTAGCCATATTGCATATTATAGAAAATTACATTGCTGCAGATTGAAAAGGAAAGTTAACTTTTAATAACATTTAATTACAATATGACTTGAGGCGCAATTGTATATGCTTTATTATTTGTTTTTTATTTGCAATTTTTTTCCCCACAAAATTAGAGATACCCTTTAAGTTTAAGCACATACCAGCACATGGTAATGCATAGTAGTGCTTTACATTAGAAAAAAGTGTCAGGAACAATTTTTAGGACTTTAGAGTGTATTGAAATGAATAGGCTGCATCCCAGGTGTAATCCACAGACCAGTACACCCACGTGAATGAGGCCTTAAAGTGTAAATGGGTCCTTGGAGGTCCAAACTAATATTTTAGTTCTGGGTAGATTCTGGAGAGATAAATCACCTACCAGCTTTTTACGATAATAGTTGACTCCTGCAGAAAAAACCTTTGCACTTTTGTTTTCTGATATATACCTGATCGGATTCTCACTTACTGTGGTATTTTATTTTTTGCCTTAGGAGATTGTAGCTGTCGGATTAAAACAATTTTTGCTGCAACACAAGATAGAGTTTATGACTGGGGAGATAGCACAGCCCCAAACTTCAGCAGCTGAGGAATCATAACAGAAACAGAATCACACAATGGATTAGTCCAGCTACAACCAATGTTTTTGTAGTAATGCCGCGTACACACGATCGGACATTCCGCCAACAAAATACCATGTTTTTTTCCGATGGATGTTGGCTCAAGCTTGTCTTGTATACACACGGTAGCACAAAGTTGGTCGGAAATTCCGAACATCAAGAACACGGTGATGTACAACACATACGACGAGCCGAGAAAAAAGAAGTTCAATAGCCTGTGCTGCTCTTCTGTTTGATTCGGAGCATGGGTGGCACTTTGTGTGTCGGAAATTTTCTACACACGATCGGAATTTCCGACAACGGATTTTGTTATCGGAAAATTTGAGAACCAGATCTCAAATTTTGTGTGACGGAAATTCCGATGGAAAATGTCCGATGGAGCCTACACACGGTCGGAATTTCCGACAACAATCTCCGATCGCACATTTGCCGTCGGAAAGTCCGACCATGTGTATGTGGCATAATAGGTGTACTGGCTGTTTAGCGCAAAAAAATTTCACTTAAAAATGTATTCATCAATAGCCACACTGGATATAAATCCACTTTGTCTCAAGTAAATGTCTTTGCAAACACCGGTATTACCTTGTAAGTGTAGCAGTGACATCATCACTGTGCTGTATATAGCATGTGCAGAAAGGACAGTTGTGGGAGAAGCCCAGTAGGCTCCACCCATTCCAGGCTGCCTGTAGAAAATGACAGGAGTGGGTGGAGTCAAGGCCGGTTGCCCTACACAAGCAGCAGCGACTGGTCTTTATTACAGGAAGCTCCTGCACAGAGGCAATGTTTTACACTATATTACTGCGCAGATCTAGAAGAAATACACAAAGCATGCCAAGATTTAAGTAAGAATACACATGACGAATGTATTTAAACAATATTCGCTTATCCTGGAGTTCAACTTTAAATCTTTTTCTTTGTTTTATATGTAGCTTTATTGGTATGACTTCCTTTACAATCACCATGAATGTTTTATGTGCGGTTGTGTCTCTCTTGTCCCATAGTAACAGCAGTTTTTCAGAATCGCTAACAAATTTTGAAGCCTCAAGAGGAGACATAGCCGAAGGCAACAGACACAAACAAATCCTTATTGCAGGTTCATTTGTAATTCCCCGGAGTGCCGGGCTGTCTTTATTTACCAAACAACTGTTGTGCTCATTACATAACCAAACTTTGCATTTTCATAATCTGCGTGTTAGGCATGGTTCATTTACTGAAACTACTGGACCAAAGAAAAATAATGAAAACAAAACAACTGTGGTTGTGAATGAAGACAGTGGGATATGATTTTTAAAACATTTAACTGTACTAGAGGCATAGATTTAAGAGCTTTACTATGAGAAATACATGCCTGCATTCCCCACATCCAATGCCCCTTTATAATCTAGTCCATATCAACAATCTATCTTCCTGCCTCCAAAGAAAGGCCTTTACAAAGATCAACCCCTTAAAGTGATACTCTAAGGTTTGCAAGTACTTTCAGCGATTCAGATTTGAATTATTCAGTTACTGAGTAATCATCTTCTTTATCTTTAATCCTTGCCTATGTCCCAGTTTATAACAAACACGGTGTATCAACTGGTAATAAATAAAGAGCTCAATAAACAAGTGTCTATGTGTATCAAAAATCATTCCATTGGTATTACACCAACTGGATGTGCTATCCACCGTTCCCAGTGATAATAAAGTATAACAATCCAAATGGAAATTAAATTGGCCTCTTACCAACTCCCGATGATCCCTAGATTATAAGAGATCATTAAATGCATGAGGTAAGTAAATGCCCAATGCCTGGCCACATCCTCTGTGTGTCTCCCGACCTCCGAGATGAATGGATGGATCCGACAGCTCCCGGCTTAGCGTCCCCACACCGCTGACTCTGGACTTTGGCTCCACACTGAAAGTATATTCCACAGCGTCCCAGCACAGCTTGCCTCACTCAGGATGATCACTGAGCTTCATTCAGGTGTGTGTGCAGGATAAGGGAACAAAGAAAGAAGGCTTATCGCATAGTATGTAAAAACAGGGGGTTTATTTAAGCTAAAATATGTACTTACAACAGAGATAATAATATTAGGCAGTGGAAAGAGGATGATCCAGCATGGAGATCACCAACAAATCTGGAAGCTCATCATTTGACAGCTTCCATCTCCTTTCAACGCGTTTCCCCTTAACAGGCTACGTCCTTCATTCCCAGACATAGCCTGTCAAGGGGAAACGTGTTGGAAGGAGATAGGAGCTGTGACATGATGAGAAATTAGATTTTTCTTCCACAACATCCACATCACCTAAAAAAAAACACCATGTATTATAAATATGCAGGCATACATCTATTACCTTAAGCTGTGGTCTCAGACACTCACTGATCACTATTTCGCCCACTTCATAAACCTCTCCTTCCTCCACATCCTGAGGTTGTGGTGTGGTTACTACCCCTTCTTTTGGAGGTTGGGGGTCCCTGGTGTCCTCTGACGTCCCGATTATTTTCTCCCCTATGTAAATAAAAAAAAGGTATACTTAGCACACAGATATTGGAGGGCACAAATAGGAATCTGAAACATTGCTTGGAAGTGTCATACAATTGTCTGTTTTGGCATAGTTGCAAGCTGAAGACATGATTTTTTTTTCCTTTTTAAAGCTGGAATACTTACTTTTTTTTCCAATTTTCACACATGGAGACACCCCTAGTATCCACTGGAGCACCTGTGTGGGATACCCTAAAAAGTTTGTTCTGGTGTCCCACACAAGTGCTCCTGCGTCCAGATGTATCAACAGCTGCTGAGTGTCCTCTCCTTACATTGAATCAAGTTTACATTTCATTCTAGTTACAAACCTATCTAGAAAACAATGTACTAAACTTATTTTAAGACAAATAGGCATGAACAAATGTAGTAAACTTGCATCTGCCAAAAACATCGTCTTAGTGGGCGAACAAACGATGTTTACTACGAACGATTACTGTGAACACGACCCTAAAACTTGCCATTTTATACTGTACAACAGTAAAGAAAAGCACATGGAGCAGCACAAACGTAATAAGAAGAATAGGAACACACAAAAAAATACTTACTTTTTTGCAGCACTCTCTTGATTCTTCTGTACTGATCCTGCGCCCTCAATTTGAGGTCTGACCATCTTTCCTCAGTTGATCCTTGGATCGCCGTACCCCAAAATTATTCTGCAGACTTTTCACAACTTTAGGCATGATCTTGGCCTTTCTCACATTTGGGTTTGGGTACGGTCCATGCTTCCCGTCATAGTTGGCCCTCTTGAAGATGTCCACCATCTCCACCATCTCTATAAAGACCATATTGGAGGCCTTAAATATCCTCCGAGATCGGGACGTTTGTGGCTCCGGGCTTTCCTCCTCGTTGCTGCTGCTGCTGTCTGCATACACTTGTCTCTCCACCATGTGCTCTCTTACTGCGTCGAAAGACAAGGGGCAGGGAATAGACTAGAAAGAACGTCAGGGGCGGGCGGAGTTTCACACATGCGCAGTGTATATAAAGCATAACACGCGTGTGTTGTACTTATGATCTGTGAGAAGAGGAAGGTGTATCGGAAGCACTGTTCTTTGAACGGAGGTACAATTTTAATTTGGTGCATCAGTGGCCTATACTGCTTATAGATTGAGGTCTATATTGGGACAAGATTAGGAGAGTTTAGCCTGACGTTAGGGTTTGTCTTGTGTTGTGTCTTGCAGATAAAATGTATCTATTGAATGATCAGGACTTTATCCCCATATTCATTGATATGTACAGGGAGCTGCCCTGTCTGTGGCAGGTAAACCACCCCTTTTATAACAATGAAACAAAGAGGAAGGCAGCGCTGGATCAATCAATTGCTGGAATTTGTGAAGCCGGTGATCCCCATGGCAGACATCCCCTACTTGAAGGCCCTAATTGGTGGCATGAGGAGTACTTATAATAGGGAGCGCAAGAAGGTCCAGGATTCCCAGAGATCTGGAGTTGTAGTAGATGACGTTTATGTACGCAGGCTGTGGTACTATGACAGACTGAATTTTCTGGCAGGCCAGAATAAACCCAGGCCAGCACTCTCTAATCTTCATTCAAGACTTCCTTCCACCTCAGCTGAGGCTTCCGACGTCCAACCTGGGCATTCCAGCCAGGAAGACGTGGAAGAGCCCAGCTCGAGCCAGGTATAGCATTGTTCAAGATATTTCTAGTCAAATCATTAATGATGTTAACTAGATGTTATTATTGATCAGTAAGCTCTGATTTTATAAAACCCTTTTTATAAAGGGTTTACATATCAATAGACAGTAGTGACCACAAATGATTGGGACAAGAATGAAAAATGCTGGGGTCAGAATGATAGTCTTTTTTATTTATTAACATTCAATTTGCAACAGTCATGAGCTGAAAAGTGTGTGTGATTGATGAACCAAAAAATAAAACTATGTCTCTTTTTCATACACAGAAAAGTCTCAGTCTTCAAGAGGGCTATGCCTACATGGCAGCCTGAAAAATGCTGGAAATGAAGGAGGGCCAACGCCTCTTCTGTGAGGAAGTGATCTTACATTCCCTAAATAAGGGGTTAAGGGGCAAACTCACAAGCCAAAGCCACATTTGTGAGTTCAACCATGGTCCTCCTCCTCCACCTCCTGCCACAACTATAACACCAGAGCCACAGCCTGGAAGGAAGTGTGGAAGGAAGACAAGAGAGTGATGGCCTGGGTTCAGTCTGGTCTGGCAAAAGATGCAGGCTGTTGTATGACCACACCCTGGGGACAGATGTTTCATCTGCTTCTGTTCCTATTCTCTTGTAGTCCTGGACCGGATTGTGCTCACTATTATAAGGACTCCTCAGGCCACCAATTTTGACTGTAAAATAATTAATGTGTACCCTGGGGTATAAAGGCTTCGTAAATTTCACCAGTTTCTCCAGCGTTGCCTTCCTCTTTATTTTGTTATGACCCAGAATAAATGGCTAGTTATTTTTCACAAAGGGACACCAACACAAACCAACCTCCTTGAGGTTAAAAAATAAAAGATAATAATGGTGTTGTGGTAACTTGACACAATACGAAAGAAAAAATTATGGAGATCCCTATTACAAAAAAAAAAAAAAAAATGGAGACCTGGATAGAAAAATAAAAACAAAAAATAAACTCTAACCAAAAATTCTAAACATTATTATGGAGATCTGACGAAAAAAAAATACAATATTCATGAGATCACAAGAAATAATAAAGAAATCAGTTTGTGAGAACTCTGTGTGAATATGAACAGCAAAACAACTTCATTATTCTAGCATTCTAAAGAAGAAGAGAATGCGCTGCATTAAAAGATTTAAAAATTTGCAGCATGACGAATGTGCTATCTCCATTACGAACGGTAGTTTTACCAGACCGAGCGCTTCCGTCTCGTACTTGATTCTGAGCATGTGTGGAACTTTGTGCGTCAGAATTGTGTACACACGATCGGAATTTACGAGAACGGATTTTGTTGTCGGAAAATTTGAGATCCAGATCTCAAATTTTGGGTGACAAAAATTCTGATGGAAAATGTCCGATGGAGCCTACACACGGTCGGAATTTCCAACAAAAAGCTCCTATGGAACATTTTCCGTCGGAAAATCCGACCGCGTGTACGGGGAATTAGTTTGTACGAGGCTGAACTGGAGACTGCACTGTTTTCTGTTAACTTTTTACTTTTAACACCAGAAGTTCAGGGAAGCAACACTAAAGTTGGCCATAGACAGATGCAAATTCAGCTGATTCCTGATTAATTTTGATTTATCTATCTGCAGGCCACTTGTATTGAAGTTGATCTATCAATCAATTTCAGTACAACCAGCCTGTTGATTTTTTTTTTTTTTGTATGATTACTGATGCCAGCTATAATAATTCTGACAGTGGGGAAACCTCCTGCTGTCAGAATACAATAGCGCAGTGGGAAGGATTCCCCCATCAACACTAAAGCCCCATACACACGGTCGGACTTTTTCATCAATTTGGTCCGATCGGACAAGGTTGTTGAAAAATCAGACCGTGTGTATGCACCATCGGACAGTGTTCGTCGGTTTGTCCGTCGGACAAAGTCTTATCTCCTGCTGGAAAGATTTCCCGTCAACCCGGTCCGATCACACCAAATCCGAGCGTGTGTACGCTTGTCCGACGGACAAAGTGCTACGCATGCTCAGAAGAAATTCTGTGACGGAAGCGCTCGGTCAGGTAAAACTACCTTTCCTAATCGACACAGCACATTCGTCACGCTGCAATGTTAAAATGTCTTTAATGCAGCGCATTCTCTTTTTCTTTACAATGCAACAAGAATGACATGTTTTAGCTGCTCCTATTCACCCGCACTTCTCACAAACTTACTTCTTTATTACTTTGCAGCATTTATACACTACATGTTTATTTTTACTCTGAACGGAAAAGAATCTTTGTTATTTTTTTACCATGATTTGTCTTTTTTTTTTTTTTTTTGGGGAATACATATTTGAATGTTTATTTTTTATTTTTTTTGGAGGGGGGTTGTGTGTCTCAAATTACCAAAAACACATTAGTTACATTTGTATTTCTTGCTTAAATTTACTAGGAGGTTGTTTGTTGTTGTTGCCCCTTGTTAATTCTACTTTAGGATTAGTGAAATGTACCAGCCTACTCAAAGAAAAACTGTCATTGTAGCAAAGTAAAACACAATAGTCAATGATTATTTCAAATCAAAAAAACCTTTATTTAGGTCACACCAACAAACCAAAGAGGAACGCAGCCATGGTGAAACTTGGGGAATTTGCAAAGTCTTGGCCCCCCACGGCAACCATCATTGTCCAAGCGTAGAAAATTGGGGGCCTGAGGAGTACGTATATTAAGGGGAGTGCAATCTGGTCGTGAAGTCCAAAGTATCCGGAACTGCAGCAGATGCCATCTAGGTCCCCAGGCTCTGGTACTACAAGAGGCTCCATCTTCTCTCACACCAGACTGATTGCAGGTCGTCACTCTCAGGTCTTCCTTCCACGCTTCCTTCCACGCTGTGGCTGTCGTGCTGGTGGGGTGGCAGAAGGAGGAGGAGGAAGAGGAGGCGGAGCATGGTAACTATGGCAAACATGTGTGACTGGGGTCATCTCCCCAGCCCTACCCTTATTTAGGACATGGAGGATGAGCCCCTCACACATGTTGCGTTGCCCCACCTCCATACCCATCATTTTTGTGACAACCACCGAGCCAAAGGTCTCCTCGTCGGCGGGTGTGGCATGTAGGGAGTCTGAAGCCTCTCTGATCATCCGGAGCGCTGACTGTGCCGCATAACCCCCCCTTCTCGCCCTTTTGTACGGAGGGCGGAGGGAAGGGGTTTGGGTGTCAGTCAGGCTCCGAGGCCTAGCCCCCTCTTGGCTGCCACTACCCAGCTGGTGGCTGCCACTAACCCCTGCCTCCTCCTGACTGCCACCTTCCACAGCCACCTCCTGGCTGAGGTCTTCCTGTGTAGGAAAAAGGGACATAGTTTCAGTTATTTGTTCATCAAACACACACAATTCTCATCTAGTGACTGGTGCAAAATGTTTACAAATAGAAAACCATACAATTCTCAGCCCAGCAGTTTAGATTCTGGCCCCAAATGTCTCCCACACCACTGTCTGTTGATATGTCAAACACGTTAGGAACTAAGCAATTGGCGATCCTGAATTAAGTGAACATCATTCATTATTCCCATAAATGGTAACAAAACTACTATACCTGGAACAAGCTGGGCTCCTCTACCTCTTCCAGACTGGAAGGCCCAGGTTGCTCCTCGGAAGCCTCATCAGGGGTGGGCTGTGCGCAAGGAAGCGTGGAAGGAGGAGTTGAGGTTGGCTCCGTGACATCAGCCTGGTCCTTCAGAAAATGGAGACTCTGATAGTACCAGAGCTTGGGGACATAGACCTCATCTGCTGAAGTTGCAGTTTCCTCAGACTTCACGACCTTCTTCCTCTCCCTGATATACGCACTCCTCAGGCTGCCAATTTTCTTTCTAATATCATCAACAGTTGCCGTGGGGAACCTTGGCTTGACAAATTCCACAAGTTCCTCCAGGGCTGCGTGCCTCTTTGGTTTGTTGGTGTAATGTGGGTGTATACCCTGCCACAATATGGGAAAATCCCTGTATTTGGCAATGAAGAGGGGGAGAAAACTCATGTCGTTGAATCCCTTCATATCAATCTCTGCAAGACACAACAACACACCAAACCCTATAAATTATGTCAGGCTAAACTCTCCTAATCTTCTCCATAAAGAAGCCTCAAGTTCAAATCAGTCTAGGCTAGTTATGTACGAACGTTAAATTGTACCTTCGTTTGTAGCGATCGTCTCGTGTGAGTTTTCTCTCCCCTCGTCTCCCAGATCGTGGCTACGACACAGGCGTGTGACGTTTTATATACACTGCGCATGCTTCAAACTCCGCCCGCCCCTGACGATCTTTCTCGTCTATTCCCCACCCCTTCTCTTTACGGCGTAGTGGGGAGAGCACATGGCGGGGACACAGCAGGTGCGCCACAAATATCCCACCAACGAGGAGGAGGACGAGGAAAGTCCGGAGGCAGAAACGTCCCGATCCCGGAACCTGAAATTCAAGGCCTCCAATATGTCATTTGGAGAAATGTTGGAGATGGTGGACATATTAAAGAGGAGCGACTATGATGGGAAGTATGGGCCTTACCTCAACCCCAATGTCCGCAAGGCCAAGATCATGTCTAAAGTTGTGAGAAGGCTGTACAATAATTTTGGGGTACAACGATCCAAGGAGCAACTCAGGAAACGCTGGTCAGACCTGAAACTGAGGGAGGCCGATCAGTACAGAAAGATCAAGAGAATTCTTCAAAAAAGTAAGTAGTTGTGTTTTGTGTTTGATTTCTTGCTTGCATACTGCTCCATTGTGTTTTGATTTTTACCAAGTTGTACATTCCAAAATGGCCACTTTCAGGTTCGTCTGTGCATTCGATCGTACTCAGCCTCGATCTTTCTGCCACTGTCATGGTCGTGTGTGTGTGCATTCGATCGTACGCAACCTCGATCGTTCGGCCACTTATAATACGATGTTTGGTGTTTTTTTGGGGAAAGGAAGTTTGTTCTCACTAGAAATGTCATCAAGAATGTAAAGCCAATTTATTCAATGTAAAGGAGAGGTCACTCAGTAGCTGTTTACCCATCTGGACTCTAGAGCACTAGTGCTGGGACACCCAAACCCCCTTTTTATTATGCTTTTCCACACATGTGCTCCAGTGGATACTAGAGGGGGGTCTCCATCACACAAACTTCTACCAAAAAGCTAGTCAGTTTAGCACCTTTACAAAGTGACTTCATTCATGTAGTTGACATTTGTAACTGGCCAAACTAAAATAGTGTCCGTCACTTTCAAGCAATGTTTGTCATTTCCTATTTCTGCCCTCAATAGCTTGTGTTGCTAAATCTTCCTTTTGGACATTCTCATAGGGGAGCGAAAACTTGGGCCGTCTGAGGAAACCCCCAAACCAACACCTACCAAAAAAGGGGAAAGAGCAGAAGCAGAGGAGGAGGAGGAGGAGGAAGGAGAGATCATCGAACTTGGAGAAATTGTCACCACAACAGGTGAGTGTGGGAGAACACAGCTACTGGTAAGCTAATCCATGTATGGCTGCCTCATTTCCAACACCCCATTTTTGTTTGTTTGTGGTTTTTAGGTGACGTGGATGTTGTGGAAGAAAAATCGCACTTTACCACAGAGAGTGCCCACGTACTCATCGGAGAGATAATGGTCTGCAATCGAGATCTAGATTACATAAAGCAAAACATCAATGATGTTCAACAAAAATTGAAGAACATCATTGATATTTTAGGAAAAATATGAAAACGCACCAAGTAATTAACACACATTTGTGCCAGCTTCAGAACACATTTGCAACTTAAAAACTGTCTGAAATTTGGAACATGCACACATTGTGTCCACATGTGCTAGCTCCCACCATGGTGGATGAATGGCAACGTTTTTTTGGGGGTGCAAACACTTTACGAACTACGAAAGTGGTTGTGGTGAAGGGGTTGCACCCCCAAAAAACGTCCATTCATCCCCATGATGGAAAATGGCACTTTTGAAGCTTCTAGGCATGTGTTTTACCATCTAATGACCATTTTCAGTCCCAAATTGTGTGCATGTTCCAAATTTCCACTTTTCGGGGGTGACCCCCCCATGTGATGAAGGCAAGATCAAACACACTTTGAACATATAGTCATGTCTGATCTTGTCTTCACTTTACAAAGTTGAACTTTCCAAGTTCCTAGGTTCTGTTTTGCTCCATGCCTGGTTTTACCAATTGCGGAATGTTTGTAAACAATGTTGTAAATAACCAAGATGTTGTCAGTTTTGGCGTGAAGATTGTAAACGCACTTGGGAATGTTTTCCTAGTAAACTTTTATTTTTCTAAATGTGTGGCTTCCTTATTTAAAAAACACAATGCATTATGTATGTAAAATGAAAAGGATATGGGGGGCAATGGGTGTTATTTACTAAAGGCAAATCCACTTTGCACTCCAATTTTCTTTCCCGGGGAACTTTTTCAATGCACTTGTAGAGCATAGCGGATTTGACTTATGTAAATGACACCCACAGTGCTTTGTACGAAAACACGGAGCACAGCATTTTGGAGAATACACACATGTCAGACCTGGTGATGAAAAGGAGTATTTTGGGTGTCAGTTATGCAGTACAAACCTTCTCTAGACCAAAGATTAGGTAGCAAACACACAACATGAGAATAATCTTTTTGGGAAGAAGAGACTGTTACCTCCTTTTGCCCAGAAAGTGCATTCCCACTGTCGAAGGCAAAGGGAAAAAATGTCAAAGTAAAATAAGCTAAAAAGAAGACTGAAATGACATGAAATCATAGGTTGGTTAAAATATCAGATTTATTAAAAAATGCCTCTCACACATCGTCAGGCAGAGCAATGGCCCCCCTACCCACAAAGTACTGCATATATTGGTCCCGGACCACACGGGCATTTAGAGGGGGCAAGCCTGGACGTGCCACTCGAAGGGCTGTGAGTTCGGCATTTGGAGGGCCCTCCACATCTGGGCCAACGGGCACCACATAGTTCCTGTTATGTCTTTTGAGGAAGTTGTGCAATATGCAACAGGCAAGAACTATGTGGTTCAGTTTGTATTCCGCCAAGTTAAATGCTGTCAGGAACAGGCGGAAGCGGCTGGCCAGGATGCCAAAAGCGTTCTCCACAACTCTTCTGGCTCTGGACAGCCTGTAGTTGAAGACCCTCTGGTCCGGGGTGAGGGTCCTCATCGGGAACGGCCTCATCACATGGGGAGTCAACGCAAACGCTTCATCTGCGACAAAGACGAAGGGGAGTCCTTCGGCATTCTCCTCTGGAGGTGGCAAGCACAGACTGCCACTTTGGAGACGCCAGTAGAACTCCGTGTGCGTAATGGCCCCACCATCCGATATCCGGCCGTTCATCCCCACGTCCACATACATAAACTCGTATGTTGCCGACACCACCGCCAACATCACTACACTATTAAACCCTTTATAATTATAATAGTAGGACCCCGAGTTGGGCGGTGGGACGATGCGGACGTGTTTCCCATCAATTGCCCCTCCGCAGTTAGGAAAGTCCCAACGGCTGGCAAAGTGGGAGGCCACAGTCTGCCATTCCTGTGGCGTGGAAGGGAACTGTGGAGTGAAACAAGAAAAAAAAATTAGTCACTTTGCACCTAAACATTGCAAGCAGATTAGACAATCAACATCTTGGAACAAGAGCATTGTCTAAAATTGGAGGCTGGAAAGTATTTGCACAGAAAAGTAGAGGCTCCCCTTCACAGATTACTCACCCCCCCATCAATCCCCCCACTTCTGATGGGCCATTGGCAATAACTAGGGGTTTTGGGGGGGGGGGGTGGTGGACAGCTAACCCTCTGCACTTCATTGATTGGCAAATGGCTCAATAATGTGGGCTAGTTTGGCCAGACCCTCTGTACTTAACACTATTGGCAGGCCACAGGAAAGATCAAATAACATTTCAACCCCCCCCCCCCCCCCAAAAAAGGCAGGCACAGTGTGACATTATTAAATTACCAAGCAAGCTAATAGGAGGGAAAGAACACACAAAAAAATAGGAAATGGAATGTATGGAGGCAGCCCCTTGCACTACATGCTTTGCTGAATTCATCCCTAAAGATGCGCACTATAAAGAGGTAGGTATATAGTGTGTATGGACCTTGGGAAAGCCAGCAGATAAAGGATTGGTACCATCTGACAGAGCAGTTGGGGGAGGGGGTTCCTAATGAGTTTGCCCCCCCCCCCCCACCAAAAGAACAAAAAAAGGGGGCTCTACATGAAGTAAACCACACAGCAAACATTTGTGCATATTTTAGGGGGTGTTTTGGGGCAAACAATACTATGCAGCAGACAAAAGACATTGCTTAAGTGACTAGGCCATAGGTGTCTATTGGGGCAGAAGAGCATGCTGGTGAGGTAAGTGAAGGGAAAAATGCATGAAGGAGAAAAGGGGCACAGCATATTAGAACATATTGCAATCATGGTAATTAGGGAAGGAGGTCAAAAATACAAGTCATTAGCAAACAGAGCATACATAGAAGGGAATAGTAAAGTAGAAATGTTACCTTAATATAGTCCTCCTGCAGGACCTGAATGATGGCAGAACAGGTCTCTGGAATAATGATTCCCAGGGCCTGGGGAGAGATACCTGAAGAGAACTTCAAATCCTGAAGACTTCTCCCTGTCGCCAAGTACCTCAACGTGGCAACAAGCCTCTGCTCCGGAGTAATGGCTTGTCTCATGCAGGTATCCTGCCGGCTGATAAAGGGGGTCAGCAAAGCCAAAAGACGGTGAAAATCGGGGTCCGTCATCCTGAGAAAGTTCCTGAAATCATCAGGATTATTCTCCCGGATCTCACGAAGCAAAGGCATGTGCGAGAACTGGTCACGCTGAAGCAACCAATTCTTGGTCCACATACTCCTCGTCACTCTGTTCATGGACGGGTCTTGGGTCAAAGCTAAAAGCCCGACACCAATTCCGCGTACAGCACGAACTCGGCGACGAGTACGCACGGGAAACATCGCTCAGAAGGTCACAAAAGGTCGGCTGGTCAGAACGGACAAACAGAAAGCACCGATAAACAGCAAGGCCTGAAAGAACGAAGTGAATACCAGCAACGAGCAGACAATAAGCAGTGCAAATCAAAGCGTCCTATATCAAGATATAGGCCGCAATGACCAACAAATGCGAACTGACTACACGCACTAATAAACAGATACGCACGACAAGCACAAACTGAAGAGCAGTAACGATCTGAGTCAGAAAACTGAGAAGCGCGAATCTTAAGTCACCAAACTTCCACTAACTCTCGATAAACACGGGATCAGCAGAAGGAGCCCAACGGGTGCCTGACGTGGTGCTGAACTTCCCTTTTGGAATCTCGTGGACGACGACTTACGTCACGACGTTCTTCCGGACCGGATATTCCGACAACGTAGTCCGACCGTGTGTACGCAACGCCAACATCGGACAAAGTACGTCGGACAAAGTCCGACTGACCTGGTCCGCGGATTGTCCGAGCGTGTGTATGGGGCTTAACTGTGTTGATAGGGGAATCAAGCAATATATTTACTTCAACCTGTGATTGAAGAAAAGAAAATTGCTTAATGTGTGGTCAGCCTAAAAAAACAGTATTGAAAGTTGTAAAGTTGCAAGCTAGTGTAAGAATTTTAACAATAAGTTTGCTAGTAATGTTTATGTGCTCAAAGTATTAAATTGCTGAGGGTTTAATATTACTTTAATCCTACACCAACAAATCCTCCAATAACCTCATGTATTTCACCTACTTTCTGTAGGCGTATGCTATATGTACATGCACAAGCAGGATCATGACATTTGACATGCATTGACTGGCATGACAAAGTAGAAAGCAACCAATCACAAAGGGGAAAACATCCACTCACCCTTACAGATAGTTAACCTCCCTGGCGGTATGAATATGTCTGGAATTTTGTGCTGAAAGCGGTACAATTATTTTGCATGGAAATTTGGCGTTTTTATATTGTAAGCATGCAATTCTTATGAATAACTCACTTAAATCTGTTCAAACCAGAGTCTAGTAGACATCCCAGGTATTATAAAGTTTGAAACACAAAATCATAAATTATAATAAAATAAAAATATATATAAAAATTATTCAATAATGTAATCAAATCAAAAACACTGAAATTTGCTCAGTTGCAGAATTGTCGCTGTCATTAAATTTAGTGTTTGATGATGAATTATGATTCTAATTTATTATCGCTGTTTTCTAGCTGGTCTAAAACCACTTTTGACATAAAGGGACACTTTTTGGTTGCTATGGACAATCTCCAGTTTCCAGGCAGAAAAAAATCTATTTATTATATAAAATGACATGCAGGGCACTGGGCAGACCACTATGGACAAAGGGGATGTGTATTTTTTTTATACAGTACTGTAATCTGTAAGATTACAGTACTGTATGTGTATTGTGTTTTTTAACTTTTTTGAATTAGGCACCGATCTCCGTTCCCGTACGTCGTAACGTCGCAGGGAACGGAGATCAGCGGCACTCGGCACTGTGTGAATCGAGCGAGCAGACGGCTCGCTCACACAGCGGGGAGACATCGCAGGATCCAGGGGACACGGTAAGTAACTTCCCCCTGTATCCTGCAATGCAAGTCTGGCTCGGGGTTATCGCTTTTGGTACTGAAGTTCCCGCCCCGAGCCAGACTCGGGAATACCGCCAGGGGGGTTAAAGTATAGCTAAAGGCAAAAAAAAATTTCTTTTAGTTTTGGACATAGTGTAGAGGGGTTAGAACAACAGTCGGGTTTTTCTTTCTGTCTGTGCCCCCATTAGGGATATTTACCTTCTCTATTTGTTCTGTTTACCATTATCACCAAATGTAGAAGTGGTAAAAAATATCCCAATTTTGAGCTGTCCCTAAAACAGTAATAAAGTGGAAATCTGCCTATAGAAACACTAGCTCTGGTGACCCTGGTGACAATCTGGGATTCCCTCACTTTGGATGGATTTTTTCTTGCTTCCTGTTTTTGGAACTTTGTGCCACACAGACTGTGTCTATGGGTGCACAAAGCCTGACTCAAAAGCGAGCCTGTACATGTGCCCCCATAGCAAGCGGCTTGCTATGGTGGCATACGCAGGAGAGGAGGAGCCAAGATTGCAGGAGGGGGAACCCAGGAGAGGAGGTTCGGGGCCACTCTGTGCAAAGCCATTGCACACAACAGGTAAGTATAATATTGTTATTTTGCACAAAAAAAAGCCTTTACAACCTCTTTAAGATACAGCAAATTTCAGACACTGCTATGTTTGAAGGAGTCTGTATGCGTTTCCTTTTTCTAGTGATAAGTTTGCTTTTGATACATGAATAATATATAACAGTATATTTTAATAGTCTTCTTTCTTGCAAAGGTTATGAATGTTGTTGGATTTGTTAATTTCTATACATTTAACAAAGGTGTATAGGTAGGTGTACAGGTAGTCACATACCATAAGCTTAGTTACAATAATGTAATAATATACAAACATTCAATGATTCTCAAGCACCATTTTAAAATGGCTCTCCAGACAGCTGGTGGAATGTGCCCGGAGCATATACGTTTCTCAGTGACCAGGCTGCTGTCAGACAGGTCTGATGGCAGAAAAGAAGTCTTTAGTTCTGTCATTGAGAAGTAATTTATAACATAGTTACATTGTTGGTAAGGTTGAATAAAGACATCAGTTCATCCAGTTCAACCTGTGTGGGTGTGTGTGTTTTATGGCAATACCATTTCCCATATCCCTGTATATTGCGCTCTCTGAGATGCCTATGTAACACTACTCTTTTTCCCAGTAATTGCACAATCACAAGAACTTTTTGACTCAATAACAAGTCTAGGGTTGTTCTTTTTGGTGTTTTTATTTTTGAGGTAGCTTAGATAGGGTTGGGGAACTGAGTGGGATACTCCAAAAATAACTATGTAAAAGACGAAGACAGTAAACTTCCTTCTGTAGAACTGAAGCAAAAGTCCTTGGAAAAGCAAATTGTAGACTTGGCTTTGTAGTAGAAGCAGTTAAAAGCAAAAAAGCTTCTTTAGAGCAACAGGAGGAGAGTCCCTTCACTGAGAATTAGATGAACTGAGCTCTTAAGGACACCAGATGATGTCCTCTTTACACAAACACACATTTGACTCTTCAGCACCTGAGGAGTGGCAGCAGCTAAAAAGTCTCTAAATTTACCTAAAAACAAAAATACAGCTCCACTGAACACAGAAAGCAAGAACTAAATCTACCTAATCCTAGCATGTATCTAGGAGGATGCTACACCCAACCAAGAGTTTTTTTTTTAAATTATCACCACTCTCCACTAACGTGGAAGATAGTTACACATCTTTACCGCTCTAACAGTAAAGAACCCCCTCACTGTTTAAATTTAAACTGCTTTTTGTCCAAATCCATTGAGTGGCTGCTTGTTTTCTTAAGTGACATGAGACTGAATAGTTTTCTTTCTATGCAAAATACCAATTAGGTATTTGTAAATTGCAATCATATCACCTCCTAAGTGGTCATTCCTCATAACTGAGGTCCTCTAGTCCCCTTATCAGCTTAGTTGCACATGTCTGATTGGTCTGAACAGCCTCTATTTTGGTAGAGTGGTGTCACTGTTACACAGAATTCTAATACTAATTAGATTTGGTTAGCAAAGCAATTCTTTTCACTCTTACAACATCAGAAGCTTCCAAGGCCACACCCACATTCAAATTATAAACTGTATCTCACAAAAGGGTTGCTTTACTAAAACTAGAGAGTGCAAAATCTGGTTCAGTAGTGCACGGTAAAAAATCGGCTTCTAACTTCAGCTTTTTCAATTGATTAAGAGAGGTAGATTGGGACTTGGGCCCTTATCCAATAGAATACAGTCAAAAAGTTAGGTAAATACCAGGGAAGGCCCCCGTACCCTACAATGGCAGACTATAAAGGCCACAATGCGGAAACATGTTAAAATATTGCAAAGCATTTATTGTACAACTATTAAAATCATATGTTACATAGACAAAAATGTAAATTGATCTGGTATTGTCTGTACGGTCAACGTTTCCCAAAAGAACAGGCTTCCTCAGAACCCAGACTTGTATATACCTGGAACAACATAAAATTAGTCCGGCGGACAATCCAACGGAATTTGCAGCTAATGTTCGCTAGACTTTCAAGTGAACGGACTTGGCGACACACGATCACTCCAATAGTCCGCCGGATTCGAACGTGATGACGTAGAATTAGGAAGTTCATAGCCAGTAGCCAATAGCTGCCCTAGCGTCGGACTAGCACACAGACGACCGGACTTTTCGACCGGACTCGAGTCTGGTGGACAATTTTGAAGCCAGTCTTATTTCTAGGTCCACCGGACTTTTGGGAAGAAAAAGTCTGCTGGAGCCCATACACGATCGAATTGTCCGACGGACTCTGGTCCACTGGAAAGTCTAATCGTGTGTACGCGGCATAAGTGAAACTTTTTAGGGATCAGTGACACCAATACAGTGATCAGTGCTAAAAAAATGTACTGTCACAGTATAAATGACACTGGCAGGGAAGGAGTTAACACCAGGGTGATCAAAGGGTTAAGTGTGTCCCTGGGAGCTGGGAGGTGCTTACTAACTGTGTGGGGTACACTGGAGGAAAAGAGAGATCCGTGTTTAGATGATCTCTCCTTTGCTCCCTGACAGATCAGCGGTCTGCCTTGTTTACATAGGCAGACCACTGCTCCGTTTCTCAACTGAATGATCGGTGGGTCGCTGCGGCCATTGCGGCCGTCAGACCTGATGGATGATCTTCCGCTGTATCCAATCACAGGGTTGGATCGGCACACACCCTTTACACCGCATGCGCAAAATCACGTACAGGTACGTGATTTTGCACAGCCGGGCCACCCTGCCACAGTATATATACGGTGGGCAGTCCAGAAGCAGTTAACAAAGAAAACTGGAAGCTGATTCCTTTGCAAAGCTGCACCAGATTTTGCACTCTCCAGCTTTAGTAAATCAATTGCAAGGGGTTCTCTGCTTCTGAAACTCAACCCCATGCTTATGAAAAAAAAACTGGCCTTTATCCCTGAGCCTGATATTTTAGGAGACATTAAACATCCTCATCAAGTAGTCCCGTGCTCCAAGACTCAGAATTAGCCTCCATTGGCACTGCACCTAATGCCCAATCTTCCTTTCCTCTCAACCTCTGCTCATTTCTTTACCATGTACACTGCTTCTGTGGATATCTGGGACTCAGGCATGTGAATGCACAAGGCCTTAAAGTGGTTGTACACCCCAGTCATGGATTTTTAACTATATATGTAGTGTTCACTTATCTCTCTCCAAAGCTCTAAGTTCCGTTTATCTCTTGTGCTTCGTTCCTCTGTTATCAGCATGAGTTACTTCTGAGAAGTTTTCCTGACACATGAGATAAATTTGTGTCGGAAAGAAGAGGTAGGGAGAGTTCAGAACAGAGTTTGTCTATTCACAACACCGTTCTGCTGTGTGTGAAGGGGGGGTTCCATTCCTCCAATCAGCTCTCCCACAGTGTAACTGCAGTCTCGCCACCCTCTGCTCTGTACTGAGACAGATGAAGAAAGATTTTTAACATGATCTGAACTTCTGAAAGGGTGTAGAGAGGGGAAGACTGTGACTAGAGGATTTGTTTCATCTCTATCACCTGAGGCTGTTCACTTCACTCTGTATATTTACAACCACTTTAACTGAAGACTTCTCAAATGCAAAACAGAACAACATCTGGATTAGCAGATCAAACACTTACATCCATAACACATTAATTAACATTTGATTCAGTTCTATTTGATTCAGTTCTTCTGTGATTGGCTTTATCTCCATTTGATCGTCTTTAAAACTCTGGGGGAGTAAAATCAGGGCCGTCTTTAAGGCAGGACAAAAGGGGCAGCTGCCATGGACCCTGGGCCCAAAGCAGCTGCCTCATACTTGCCAACTATTCCAGTTTAAATTCCCTCATCCCTTGAGGTTTTAGTCCCCTGCTGTGTCCTAATATCTCAGTGTGAAGTGCTGTTACTAATGCTGCCCAGCTCTGCCCTATTGTTGTGTACAGATGACACACCTGCAGACCCTGTGTTTACATGTAAATACCGGCATTGATATGTAAATAGCAGCGGCATTCATATGAAAATAGTGGCGGACCGTCAGCATTCTATGTAAATAGAGGTGGTATTCATATGTATATCATGCCCCCCTGAGGTCATATCCACCATCACCTATACTGAATGCTGCCTACTGGGGAGATAAAGGGGCATGTTTGAAAGTCTTGCCTACAACTGTGGTCATTAATCCTACCATCAGCCTGTTCTGCAAAGGTAAGCAAATTAGTGGGGGGAGGTTAGTGTGGGGTGTGCAGAGGTAGGCAGAGAAGGAATTACAGTTTGGGGTGCACAGGAGAGCAAGGAGGGGATGTATGGAGGTAAGGGAGGTGAGTGCAAAGATGAGCAGAGGAGGCAGGTAGATTTAAATGGGAGGGGGAAATGAGTGGAGAGGATGACGGAGGTTTGGGGTGCAGAGGTTAGCAAGGGTTTTAGGATGCAAAGGTGTACTGACAGGGTGGATAAAGATGGAGGTCACATGTAGGGCAGCCCATTCATTTTAATGGGCTGCTCTATGCGCTACAAATGCAGAAGAAAGTCCCTAACCCTTTTTCAAAATCACACGGTGCCAATGCACATGTCAGCGGATGCGTGAGGGTGACAATAACAATTAATGGCCCTGCAGTATATCTGCTAAAGAGCAGCACGTTTCTGTGGTGTCAGGAAAGCGGTTTTGCATGCGTTCCCAACACACATAAATGTGAACGCAGGCTAAATGTCCCCCTTACATTGGGGGTCAGTGTAAATCCCTCCTTACATTGGTGGTTACTGTGAATACTTCTATTACATTAGTGGTCAGTGTAAACCCCTATTACATTGGTGGCCAGTGTTGAAACCCCTCTTTATATTCGGTAAAATTGGAGTTGGTAAAAAAAATCTCTAAAGACTCTATTATACCACAATACATTCTTGTACACGTACCATATTACAAACATTTTTTAAACCTTTAGATTTAAATTAATTAACAGAATTAGGCTGTTAATTTAATTTACCGTTAAACAAAAACAATTGAGTACAGTCCGTGATACGTTTTTGCTTGCACTAACATCAAAATTTTCGGGACAAGCTTTCCGGGTGTACCCCCTTCTTCAAGGTCCAAGCAGTACTAATCATAAAAAGTATCACAGACTGTACTCAATTGTTTTAACACTTCAAGCATTTACCATAGGAACACAAATGCAGTGAATTTTACATAGTCAGTCCTTATATATATATATATATATATATTTTTTTTTTTTTTAAACTGGTGTAAAGTTATAGCAGAGTGATTCACCTGCAATAAATGATTCATGAATGTCACATTCACTACCTGATAACCAAAAACTTCCATGTTGCTGTCCACAGATATATTTACAAACCTTAAAACATCCAAAGAATGGTGTGGGACCTAAAGAGGTACTCGACCCTTACTATCAAAAATAACATTTTATTTACAAAAAATTTGTCATTACATAAAAATAAAAAAGACATACCTACTAATCTATAAAGCCCAGCATTGTCCCTACATCCCTACAATGCTCTTCTCCGGTGCCGCCATCTTGAAACAAGAGTTGACACATGCACACGCACTGCAGGGATCTTTGCCAGGGCTATGTGACCAGAGCCCGGGGCATGTCTGTGCATGCTATTGATCCTGAAAACTGTCTTTGGGGATGTTTTCTGTACAGAAATTTGTGTAAGCAGTTTGTATGATGTTGTGCATGCAAAAACATCTTCAGGGGCTCGTGAAATGTTCATGCATGCTCCGGGTCCAGATACGTAATTTTTGCCTAGGCTTGGTTTGAGAACATGAATTTCAATTTTTTTAAAAAAAGGTAATGACAAATTAAAAAAAAAAAAACATTTTTGTGTAAGAAGGAGGGGGAAGAACATAGGACAGACAGATGCTAAAGTGACACTAAACTCTGGTTTAAAAAAAATATATATTCAAGTATATAATCTTAACTGAAAAAAAAAGTCTCTTCTATTGCTCTCAGCCTCCTCCAAATCTTTAAATTCCTTTTCATTTGCTGCTGTGATCCAACTTCCTGTTAGAGGGGGACTTTGTTCATTCTCCATGGTTTCACTGTATGTAGGAACGTAGCCACCCTCCCTTGCTAGCTCGCAAAATGGACTATGGACAATGGGATTTTAGCATGCATAAAGCAGTGCATATGAACTAGAATGCACTGCTCGTCCCAAACAAATGGAAGTACGTTGGAAAAGAGAGGTTCAGGAGCTCACAGAGGACATTACAAGGAGGCAGAAAAACACCATAAGAAAATATTTCATGAAAAAAAGATTACAGGGTTATTAAGTAGTGGAAATGCATGGATTCTTTTTGGAGAATAAGGATGTCTTTTAGTGTCAATTTAACAAAAAGGGTGAAGGTATGCCTTAAAGGGGTTTTGGGGCCGAGTCCTGCTGTCTGTATCAATGGATGCAACAGCCGGACTCGGAAGCATGCCCGGACGAGTGCCCCCAAGGAAAGTGGCTTTCCATTGGGGGTACTCGAGAAGAGGAGGAGCCAGGGGGGGGGGGACCCCAGAAAAGGAGGATCGGGCTCCTCTGTGCAAAACCCTTGCTCAGAGGAGGTAAGTATAACATGTTTGTTATTTAGAGAAAAAAAAACAAAGTTTTACACTTGTAAATACTGTTTTTCTGAGAATTTAGCTACCTAGTTTTATACCCCCATGATACGTACTATACTTTGGAAATGTGATCCCCCAAGGTCCTAAGGCACCAATAATAGTTTAAGATGTGTAAATTTGCAGCTAAATACAAAAGCTTTACTGATGTGTACAGATGATGCTCTTAAAAACATCACAGCGGTGCATTAGATGTTAATAAAGCAGTAAAAGCTGTTCACTTAGAAAAGTAAATATGCACTGAATTCTCACTTACCTTAGTAATTAAGGGAAACTCCATTCACTCTGAATGGCAAATCAAATGCATGGGGGAAAAGCATTTTTGCTAGCACATGATTGGATGACTGAGGGAAACGCAGCTTCAACTAATTAACTAAGCTAAGTAAACTTTAAATTTCAATTCACAGTGAACAGTCTTCACCCTTTAATAAATCAAGCCGACAGAACATAACATTTTTGTAATAATGTATGATAACTAAAATGTTGTATTTGAACATATCTGCATCCCAAAATGTATAAAATGAAAATAAGAACATTTAAATTCATTCCCATCCTGCCAATATTTTATTCATAGTTTGGACAGTTCACACATTAAGCCTTTTCCCTCTGAACATCCATTATCTCTTTATAATGGTACCATCACAATAAGGTCAGCAGTGTTCACATTCATGTATAACTGTACAAAAACATAAAAGTAAAATCTAAAATCGCTGAATAAAACCTATGAGCAGCTATTCAGTTTTGTCATCTCAAAGGGTGGCTTTATTGCAAATGCGATAAATGAAATCATTTCCAGATAAAGAGGATTTAAAAAAAAAAACAAGGCACTCATAAGATTCATAACTATGAAAGATTCCAATCAGAATTTGGCATAGCAGAACTGTCACTTGAAACATACATACAGAACTGTAGCTAACTCGGAATCAGTAGTTGGTTTCTTAAAATGTACTTGTGTGCAGGCTAATCAGACTATGGGAAATGAAATATTTACATCAACTTAACAAAAGTAAATCAGCTTTCAAACAAGCCTTCACTGACCTTTGTAGCTGCAGGCATTGTGCAATCACTTAAAGGTTCACAACAAAGGCACCGGAACCTGCCAAAACACTGAAACCTGCCAGCCATCCAATGTTAACAAACAGTAGATGTTTATAAGCCGTTACAAATCAACTGAAAGTGGACTTCAGAGGCCCTGAACATTTTGTGAAAAAAACACAGCAGGCCCAAAATCACATAGTGCTATGCATTTCATTTTGTGTTCTGTGAGGATATTTGAGAATGAATTGCTTCATAGTACATGCAGCTAGAGGGGTCAGTGATGGCTTGTTTAAAAACATATAACATATAAACCCCTGCTTTCTTTGGATGTGGGTTCTGCAAAGTTCACAACACCACCCAGTGGATCCAGCATTGTCCTATAATGTGACTGACCGGGTCCTACACGATGATGTGCCATTAGGCACACCCAGGGCAGGACTTAGGGTGGAGGGCCCCTGGGCTGTGGTCACTTTCGGGCCCTACCTTCTATACATTACCGTATTTATCTGAGCCCAGTCAAGCCCAATGCTAAGTCCGGCTCTGGGCACACCCCCTCATCCTTTTCTGCATGAAATGTTGTGCCTCTTGAATATGTGACATGCATATCCCAGAAGGAACAGGGAGCACAAAATACATTCTCACCTAGGTGAGTAACGTGCATGGGGGTACAAGACTTAAAGCGTTTGTTACCCCAACACTTTTTATTCCTGATATGTGCCTGCTGTACCATGTACTGGTATGAGGAAGTATCCTGTTCTCTTTATATCGCTTCCTTTGTTTGAAATCTCTGGTGTTCCTTACAGTCCCTCTGATGTCCTATTAAAGACTGACCACATTAAGCAGGAGAGCACACTGTAGTCAGTTTTCTAGCAATGCTGGGAACTCAGCCTGCTCTCCAATGATCAGACCTGACCTGACATGCCCCTGCTGCACAGCCATTCACTTGGGAAGCTCAGTGTGCTGCTGCTGCTTCTCCTCCCCTCAGCTCTTATGCAGCTGAGAACAGAGGGAATGTGATCACTTCAAAAAAAAGGGCAAAAAATTTATTTATAATATTTTTTTATATCTATACACAAATGTTTTGCCTTTCATTTCCTTTTATAACATAATGGGTTGTTTTTTAAGGCGATTGTTTACAATCACTTTAAGCCTTTCCATTAAGAAAAAGGAAAATTAAAAAATGTTTAAAAAAAGAGAAATGTTTGTGTATCAGCTAGGAGGATGGGTAGAGAGAATGGAAGATTGTTTTAAGGGTGAAGATCCACTTTGAAAATATGTAAATACTTGAATGTTGATAGTGTAGCCACAGGTGCACCTTTACTGCAAACCTAAAGGGAGCAACTTCAATACTGCATACGGAGCTCTAATCCTGTCCTATATATTCAAGTCCTAAATTTTCACATAATGCTTATTATGTAGACTAGTGGAAACGACAATGACGTACAACAACTTGTATGAACCAATCGGAACAGTTTACTTATTTATTTTAGACCTGTGAAAGATAAAATTTGGATTATTGCTAAAAATAACTACATTTACACAATGTATGTTTTTCATCCCTTGAATAAACCCTAAGGCCTGATAGCTTTGACATTGTAGTGTTCTTCACCCACAGTAAATCTGCACTGATAGCCTATAGCAGCAGGAACTGTTAACTGTTAATCTTTAAGAAGCCCCTGTTCTGAATGAGTTAAGGGACCAATAAGCTGGTACAAATTATATAACAGCTCATTTCACAGCAACTGGAAAAACCTCACTACTGTGCTAAGTGGATCATGTATTTTTTTTCTATTCTATGCTGGCTCATTATCATATATAAAAGCTCTGTGACTGCAGTACTCACTGACAGACTCCCTCATAACAACAATATTGAAAGGCGGTGAATGGCTGCAGACACCGAGAATGAGATGAGCTTGGTTATCATCCCTCCCTCCAAAATTCAGTTGAGTGTATAATGTGTGAAGCCTGTACACCCAGCGGATATGTGCTTGTGTCTCCCCTAGTGAGCTTTTTAATCAACAGAAGTCTACTGCTAAGCATATTGATATGCCTTTGTTAGCCGTGGATTGGGTTTGATTTATTCCTATGCAGTACAACATATGTTGCTTCTGCTGCAGTAAATGATGTTTCCAATTTTAAATTAGTGTTTCAATTTTTTTGGCTTAGTGCCGCTTCTAAATCCTGCTCACAGTTTGTCTAGCTCGAGGGACTCATTTCCACTTTAACATTGCGATACCTTTTTGCATCCAATTTTTCCTAAAAGCAGCATATGGAGCACAAAAGTCAAATTTCAGCATTCAGTAACATTGCAAAAAAAAAAATAGTAACATTGCAAAAAAAAAAATAGATGGTTAGATAGATGAAAAGCATGCTAAAAAAACAATCAAGTCAGTACTTTTCTGCTAAGGATGTAAACGTAGATCAGAAAAGTATCTGAACACCCTGCATTATGAGGCATTTTTATCCTCTGATGCAACATGTTTCAGGCACTACCTGATCCCTAAAGTTCAACATATGTAAGCAGGTTGAAATTAGGCCAGTTAGATGCTGCCCTGGGGTATGAGGGTAAAAGTTAATGTGTTTCCTGGCTCTTTGGTTTTGGCAGGTTATCTTTAGGGCCGACCCACTGGTCCTGTGATATAAAGGAGGGACAGTGGACCAGGACAGGTAGCCCCCTGACTAGAGGCCTTGTGCCCGCCAGTGAACCCTGTAAGGGAGAAGATAGGAAAGCCACACTCGGAAAGAGAAAAGGAATGTTGCTTGCTATTGCTGTAATGTAGAGGGTCACCAAGACCTGGGGTTCAACCCCAAACATAATGGGATCCAAAGATTCACTGGGAAATGCCAAACGTAGACTCTACCTTTGCAGGTATGCTGTGGCAGCACACAGCCTGAGTTAGGAGTAGGGATATAGGAAAACCCTGTTCTTGAATGCTGGATTTGGAGATGTTTATTTTGCACTTTTCTAAGTAAAGCTTTGAAACTTTTTTACTGCTTGGTCTGAAGTTACTCAAGGGGTTTATTGCGAGTAGCTGGCACACATGGACTGTACTTAAGGTAATTGAACACACAGGGGTATGAAGACATCAGTACCAGAGTTAGTGCAGTGTGCAGATACAAGTGTTTACCTATGGTAACAGAAGTCTACCAAGCAGCCTGTCATTAGGCATGTGCTTGGGGTAGGTGGGATAGCCTCTTGCAGGAGGGAGTAGTTTCTGTCGGCATGCTTTTTGTAAGTGGTCTGTCTCCCATCAAACAGGAGCAGACTTGCACCACAGAGGCCCCCAGCCTGTCTTCGGGTACAGAAGAGTTAATTGAAGTTAAGTGCACGCATGGAGTCCATTCTTGTTATTGGGAGTGAGGTAGCAGTGATACGCTAAACTGGGGGGTGTGGACAGGGCTAGGCATGTCCCTCCCAAATGCAAGTTACAGAGAAGGTGTACAATGTCATGGGGACCTGAGAATTAACTGGAGAACAGTTACAGCGCAAGTTTACACAATGTACGTTCATCTCTAAAAAGAGAGGCCCGCCTTATTGTCGAGTATCCCCCACAGCAGCCTCAGCTTTGTCCCAGGGCATTAATGGAATGGCACAGAGTAATGGTACCCTAGGTGTAATACAGAGGCCCTACTCCAAGTGCAAAGTGTAGCCCAGAATAACCCACCCCAGAGGAAGTCCTTTCGTGTGACCCATACTTGGTGCCCAATGAGTTCATGGGAAAACATGGAGGAAAGGTTCATCTTCTGCCATACCCCGCCTACACACACACGGTAATCTCCTTTAGATATACCAACAAGTATGTAGTGCAAGAGCCTGCGTTAATAGATGGAGGTTGATTGGATAGTTAGGTAGGTCCTTTTATCACACAGTTTTGGTAAATCTAAGATTGATCACGCAAAGATTATACTATCAGATTGTAATTTGTATAGTTACCCTATGGCCACCCAATCAACCTCAGGCATCAACATGAACACTGAGCAGGTCATGATCCTTTTCATGTGAATTGAGAGGAAGTAGGATTAGAGTTGAACAGGTTGACACTGCTGGGGTTGCATATCTCAAGGGTAACAATAGCAACCAGAACAGCGTTTCAAACCTGAATTATCAACTGACCTCCCACAAAGTGATCAACTGGCAAAATGGCAAAATGGCAACTGGCAAAATCATGAACATGAAATCTCCATCTTATCTGGCCAAAAGTGGCCAGATTGAGCCACTGTCATCTCGTGTCTATGGTGTACCCTAAATGAAACATAGTAAAGGATATATTTTTAAAGTATTGTATACATGTAAAACTTGCAAGAATTAAATACATTTTATAAAGATCACAGCACTCCTCCTAACCATAATGTTATTTAGCTTTTTTTCCCAAAAGGCGGATCCATCTTTTTTCAGACATTACCCAGGATAAGTAGATATTTCCAAGACCAAGGTGCTTCCATGATTAAGAATCTGGTTCAGTGATGACACAATCATATAAAAGCCTGTATGTGAGCTGTAGCATTTTTTTGTTTCTTGGTTTGTATATGCACATGAAGGCCAGTGTTAGTGAAGCCTCGAGTAATTTGCGGAGCACGCTACTGCTTGTCCAAATTAGCAGGGCTAGGAGGTGGTGCAGTGATTGCAGGATCCCTAAATCATTTCCTTCTTCTCTGGTAAAAAAAACAGTCAAAAGACCACTGTCATTAACTATTGGGTGTTAGACATGAGCATGGCTAAGGACCTATGCCATGGACTCCAGACACCATCTTAAGAGAGTCTGAGAATCACTGGATGCAGAACTCTGTCAAGATTTGGGGGGCCATCTTGGACTTTTAAGGTTACATTTATAATCCTGACTGGGTCGCTTGGATGTAGCACACAGTGCAGGAAGTTACAGTCAGGGAAAGACATATACTTGTGAGGGAGAAGAAGTCCTAGCATTAACAACACGTTCCTATGAGGTGGGTACAGCATAGGGATACTTATGGATGCCTCTGGAGTTGACTCTGCATCCACGGAAAGGTCATCAAAATCCTTTCCAGCTTTCTTATCTGGCGCAGCCCTATTCACCACACTGGTTACGACGGCACCTTTTCAGGGAAGCCACCTCTGGGAAGCCGGTATAAAAAACAATTACACTCAAACAGCTCAGTCCCCTTACCATCTCCCACCCTATAACCTGCCCGTGTAAAAGTCTATTACTACCTCACACAGATAGCTGCTGCTTACATTAAGTCATCACCAAGGAAAGGTGAGAATACTGAGGATTTGTTTCCTTCTTCCTGCAGCAAACATAAATTACATCAAAAGCAGATTTTGAATTCATTTGCTTAGGCATAATCAATTAAAGTGTTTTTAAACCCATTGTATAAAAATGAACACTTGATATTGAATGCGTGTTCTTTGCAGTCACTTCCTTTTTTCACAGGAACATTTTTTTAATATCCCCTAACTACACTTCTTTTGCTGAAGCAGTGGCTCCCATAACTAGGGGTGTTTCTATGGAGCCGCAGTGTGCTCATTCCCTACCTTAGGGCTACAGAACTACATCACCTGGCAGCACAGGGAGGTCATTGACTAAAAGAGGCTTGCACATGCGCAAGGTGCATGAGTGGTAATGGTATTTGTAGTTTAATCAGCAGCCGTGCAAGAGATAGAGGATATGCATGCTAATGGTGGTGAGGAAAGCAATCCCCAAAATCAAATAAAAAAGAAAATAACTGCTTTAAAAAAATTGCTTTAAAAATTATTCTACAAAATATTGAATACTTGTAAATATACAGTGCCTTGAAAAAGTATTCATACGCCTTGAAATTTTCCACATTTTGTCATATTACAACGAAAAACTTAAATGTATTTTATTGGGATTTTATGTGATAGGCCAACAAAAAGTGGCACATACAGTAATTGTGAAGTGAAAGGAAAATGATAAATGGTTTTTAAAATTTTTTACAAATAAATATGTGAAAAGTGTGGCGTGCATTTGTATTCTGCCCCCTGAGTCAATACTTTGTAGAACCACCTTTCACTGCATTTACAGCTGCAAATCTTTTCGAGTAAGTCTCTACCAGCTTTGCACATCTAGAGAGTGACATTTTTGTCCATTCTTCTTTGCAAAACAGCTCAAGCTCTGTCAGATTGGATGGAGAACGTCTGGGAACAGCAATTTTAAAGTCTTGCCACAGATTCTCAATTGGATTTAGGTCTGGACTTTGACTGAGCCATTCTAACACATGAATATGCTTTGATCTAAACCATTCCATTGCAGTTGTGACTGTATGTTAAGGGTCGTTGTCCCGTTGGAAGGTTTCCCTCCGCCCCAGTCTCAAGTCTTTTGCAGAATCTAATGCCGTGTACACACTACCGGACTTTCCGGCAAACTAGGCCCGACGGTCTTCCCGACGTACTTTCGGCGGAGTTCCGACGGACTTTCCAAACGAATGGACTTGGCCACATACGAATGGACTAATTCCGGTCGAAAGTCCGTTCGTTCGAAGGTGGTGACATAAACAGGACAACAAAATAGCCAGTAGCCAATAGTTGCCCTTGCGTCGTATTTGGTCCGTCGGACCAGCACACAGTCAAACGGTTTTCCCGATTTTAGTCCGCCAGAATTGAGTCCGTTGGATAGATTTGAAACATGTTCTATTTCTAGGTCTCAAAAACGAACGTATTAGCCCACGGATTGTCCGACTAATCCCGTTGGACTTAGTTTGCTGGAAAGTCCGGTCGTGTGTACGTGGCATAACATGTTTTCTTCTAAGAGTGCCCTGTATTTGGCTCCATCCATTTTCCAATCAACTCTCACCAACTTCCCTATCCCTGCTGAAGAAAAGCATCCCCACAACATGATGCTGCCACCACCATATTTAATGGTGAGGATGGTGTG
Source organism: Lithobates sylvaticus (assembly GCA_028564925.1). NCBI lineage: Eukaryota > Metazoa > Chordata > Amphibia > Anura > Ranidae > Lithobates > Lithobates sylvaticus. Next base: position 286,881,044 of record CM053026.1, read on the forward strand.
TTCAGAGTGATGTGCAGTGTTAGTTTTCCGACACACATAGCATTTTGCTTTTATGCCAAAAAGTTCAATTTTAGTCTCATCTGACCAGAGCACCTTCTTCCACATGTTTGTTGTGTCCCCCACGTGGCTTCTCGCAAACTGCAAACTGGACTTCTTATGGCTTTCTTTCAACAATGGCTTTCTTCTTGCCACTCTTTCATAAAGACCAGATTTGTGGAGTGCATGACTAATAGTTGTCCTGTGCACAGATTCTCCAACCTGAGCTGTGGATCTCTGCAACTTCTGCAGAATTACCATGGGCCTCTCGGCTGCTTCTCTGATTAATGCTCTCCTTGCCCGGCCTGTCAGTTTAGGTGGACGACCATGTTTTGGTAGGTTTGCAGTTGTGTCATACTCTTTCAATTTTGATGATGATGGATTGAACAGTGCTCCTTGAGATGTTCAAAGGTTGGGATATTTTTTTATAACCTAACCCTGCTTTATACTTCTCTGCAACTTAATCCCTGACCTGTCCTGTCTGGTGTGTTCCTTGGCTTTCATCATGCTGTTTGTTCACTAAGGTTCTCTAACAAACCTCTGAGGGCTTCACAGGATAGCTGTATTTATACTGAGATTAAATTACACACAGGTGGACTCTATTTACTAATTAGGTGACTTCCAAAGACTTCCGAAGGCAATTGGTTCCTCTAGATTTAAGTTAGGGGTTTCAGAGTAAAGAGGGATGAATACAAATGCACATCACACTTTTCACATTTATTTGTAAAAAATAAATAAAAAACATTTATCATTTTCCTTTCACTTCACAATTATGTACCACTTTGTGTTGTTCTATCACATAAAATTGCAATAAAATATATTTACCTTTTTGGTTGTAACATAACAGAAAGTGAATAATTTCAGGGGGTGTGAATAATTTTTCAAGGCACTGTAGAGCATGCTTTTAATACTACGTTAAGTGTAGCTCAAGGACTGCTTTTTAATGGTAAAATGTATCTTTTCAATGATGTGGTTGCTGTATATTGTGACATGTGAACAATTTATTTATGCAGACTTATACAGCTCTGCTTTAATGGAGATTGTGTAGTGAATCATCTTGTGCCAGACTTATAGAATGCTGCTTTCTACCTTGGTGTTCTGCTTCTTTTTGGATTTATTCAAAGCTTCACTTTAAGTGGCCCCAGCTGGCTGAACAACCATTTTATTTCCCTGACACAGATGCATGACTGCAAAGTCTGTTCTAGTGACAATAGTGAGAAAAGTAATATTTTAATAATTATTTTTTGTAGCACTATCGCTGGTAGCCAAGGCTTGAACAATTATGTCATCAAGAAAATTTGTACATCATATCAATAAAATAAATTTCTGCATGTGATGTGCAATATATTTACATTGTCATAAATTATGTCCCTACGAGGATACTGTATTCTAATATTTGTTACACATTTTATAAAAAAAAATCTGTAAAAAAAAAATCTAGGTTACATTTAGACACATGGTATGTATTAATGTGTATTGAGGTAAGTGATCTTATTTATTTCATGTGGGTGGCAAACACATCACAGCGCAGGTTTTGCCTAGGTGCATTGAGATGTCATTAAAAATTAATGGTAACATGAATGGCAATACTGTAACGCAATACAGCAATGCAAACGTGCATTTTACAACATATTAAAGGAATGGTCTAAATCAACCGCAACTTGAGGAAAACAATACTGCTGTAAAGCTGAAGACTTGGCAGATATAAAACACACAAATGATTGAAGTAAAGTATTGTTAGTAAAAAAAAAAATATATATATATATTAAAAAAAAAAACAGTACGAGGCATGGTACTTACTTTCAATGCAAGCATTCCTTGCGCTGCTGGGAGCTCTCTTATTTAAAATCCAAAGGCCTCTGCAGCACCCTATTCCCCCATACCCCTGCAGTGGTTATCTTCCAGTGCTGCAGGGGTTATTACTTCATAGAAGCTGTACTAGAGTTTCAATGAATAAAAAGCAAAGTATGAATAGAGGAGGCAGACCTTTCATTCATCCATCTGTAGGCAGGTGCAGTCTATATTCTCTACTGCAGGTGGCGCTTAACTGCAGGGGCAATGCAGATGAGGAAGGAAGTTGAGAGGAACTTGGTTTCTCTATGGTGCCCTCGGTCACAGGGAGGCAGCTATCCGAGTGGATTCTGGTGCCCCATGTAACTCTGGCAGTTATCATGGGTCAAGTAGAGTTTATTTAAGACCCTGGCTGCCGAGCTTAGCGCGCTTTATGTAGGTTGACAGGTTAGGAACAGTTTCCCCATATGACACGGACACTAACAGCAATAGAAAAAGGTTCCAGTTGAGTAGAAAGAGCGCAAGGACTACGTCTACCTCTTCAGGAAGATTACCGTTTGGGTCAGACTGGCCAGGCTGCACTTCGCTCCTTGTGGCAGATGCTGTCGGTATCCCTGATGCGGCGTACACACGCTCTGACTTTCCGGCGGGATTGTCCGCCGGACCTAGTCCAGTGGACAAACCGCCGGACTTTCCAGAGGAGTTCTGCTGGACTTTCTGACCGTGTGGACTTGCCCACACATGCCCGGACTTTTCCGGCGGACAATCCGCGGGAAAAAGTCCGCGGGACTCTTGAAATGAACGTACTTGCCGACACACAATCGGAAAGTCTGCTCATTTAGAACGTGACTCCAGGTAGACGGGACTAGCGAAGGCAGCGAATGCCTTTTTTAAAAATATTTTATTGCACAGCTCCGGGGATCTTCTTCCGTCTTGGGGGGTCTTCTCGCCGGACTCCTCCGCTCTCTTCTGCTCTTTTACCTAGCTATTTTACCTTTGCTCAAACAGGCCTGGCTGCCAGAGAGACCTGCCTAAATTTGCCTACCCTAAGACAAAAAAATCCTACTCTAGCATCTACCCACCTAGAGGGTGCTACACATCATTTAATGCAAGCAGTGTTAATACCTGAATGTGACCTGGTATCAGCCTTTTGCAATCCCTGTACATTAGGCCTAGAGAGGTGAGAAGAAGAAGCATTACAAGAAGCATGCTGATAGGAAGAGAAATCAACATGAAATAGAGAAGCATTCATCATTGTGCTGCTTCTCCTTTTACTATCCAGTCGCAGGATGGAGGGGTCCACGATGACCTAGGCTCAGAGGAAGTGGGTTGAATGATGCTGGCCATCAATGTTCTGAATATCGAGTATCCATGACTGTTGCATTGAATTTCATTACAATATGTATCTTTGCACTGACACCTAGTGGTAATCATGTGCAACTACAATTTTTTAAATATTAAATTTCTGAAGTTATATAATCCAGCATCATTGCATATTGATTGCATATTGAGGCCAATTGGTTTAGACCAGGAATATGCAATTAGTGGACCTCCAGCTGTTGCAGAACTACAAGTCCCATGAGTCATAGCAAGATTCTGACAGCCACATGCATGACACCCAGAGGCATGATGGGACTTGTAGAGTTTTGCAACAGCTGGAGGCCTGCTAATTTAAGGTTTAGACCTTAGATAGACCCCCCCCCCCCCCCTTCTTCATGTTCCCTCAGCAGGAAACTAGCCTTCATAGTGAGCTTAGAAGATTATTGTGTCTTTACACCTCAAATGACCGGTGAACATCCCATGCACTGCATCTTAACAAGTAAACTATGTTGGATTAAACTGCCATATCATATTGGAGAGTTAAGCTGTCTGTGAAGGATGCTTTTCCAGCAGGTGGCCATACTGGCGGGATGGGCCGAGGTCTAAAGAAGGAAAGTCAATGCATTAAGCAGTGCTTGCATTAAAACAATCTGACTGAAGACATCTGGAAGCAGAAGTAAAGTCCTGCTGGGGAAATCTGTGGATTGAAGGTGAATATTGCAGCAATAATCTGCTTTTGTTATTTATTTTTATTGTGGTATTTTTGGCTGCAGTTCTGCTTTAAAATGTGCTAGATTTATGTAAAAAGTTCTTATGCATACTAACGTAAAGCAGGTGCAAGAATTCAATTGCTTTCCAGCTGCTGCTTAACCATAATTCCCAGCATGCTCTAGCAACCACTGTTTGCTCGCCTGTGATACGAAGTGTATATTAGACTGTTTCCACTGGCATATGGAGATTTTGATTTGCTACTCAGCATGTTAATGCATTGTCACATGCAACACAAATTTAATCAAAGCAAACATATTGAAATGGCTTTGAAAAACAGGAACTCATGTGGATACACAGATGTTTACCGCTTCACTCATATCTCTGAACAATTAAAGTAGATTAGATTGTTGTATATATGCAATGTTATATCCCCTTCTATCCAGTATTTAAACCCCAAAACTACTTTAGCTGTACAAAGTTCCAACATGACTGACTGCTGATAAAATAGGCTAGTAAATGAGATAGGTCCTAAAGAGAGCTCACAGTCACTATGTGCACTTGGATTAATGTTACAGGCACGGTATATTACTGTCAATTTTCATGCTAGCAAGCCTGTGCTAATGGATATTTAACTTCTGCAAATAAGGAAATGTCATGTTAACATGTGGAATAGGCAGATAAAAACATGGCACAGCTTAACTATATATAAATTTAAAGTATAAGTTTATTCCTGTTTAGAGTAGCCAGTTTTCTGACATGAATGTCTCAATGGAAGCTCCATATTTATAAATTAAGAAGATATATATGGATATAATGAGAATGTTTAGCAGAGAGGAGAAGCACAGAACTGAGAAAAATCAAAAGCAGCAGTAAAAACCTGACAAATGATTTCCTATGTTATACAATACTAAAACAGGTACCACTTCAGTATTTTCCTGTGCTAGGTATGTTGCTAGTCTAAAGCCCCGTACACACGGGCTGAATATCATCTGAAATTAGTCAGTACAGTAGATACCGGCCGATATTCGGCAAGTGTGTTCAGGTCCTTGTTTAACCACTTGACCACTGGGCACTTAAACCACCTTCCAAACCAGACCAATTTTCAGCTTTCGGTGCTCTCACACTTTGAATGACAATTACTCAGTCATGCAACACTGTACCCATATAAAAAGTTTGTCCTTTTTTTCACACAAATAGAGCTTTCTTTTGGTGGTATTCAACCACTTCAATACAGGGCTTTTAAACACCCTTCCTTACCAGAGCACTTTTTGCGATTCGGCACTGCGTCGCTTTAACTAACAATTGCGCGGTCGTGCGACGTTACACCCAAACAAAATTGACGTCCTTTTTTTTATTTTTATTTTTTACTTTTTGCTATAATAAATATCCCATTTTTTTTTTAAAAAAAATATTTTTTTTCCTCAGTTTAGGCCGATACGTATTCTTCTACATATTTTTGGTAAAAAAAATCACAATAAGCGTATATTGATCGGTTTGCGCAAAAGTTATAGCGTCTACAAAATAGGGGATAGATTTATTGAATTTTTTTTTTTTTTTTTTTTTACTAGTAATGGCGGCGATCTGCGATTTTTTTTTCGTGACTGTGACATTGCGGCGGACACTTCGGACACTTTTGACACATTTTTGGAACCATTCACATTTACACAGCGATCGTTGCTATAAAATTGCAATGATTACTGTGTAAATGTGACTGGCAGGGAAGGGGTTAACACTAGGGGGCGCTGTAGGGTTTAATGTGTTCCCTATAGAAGTGATTCTAACTGTGGGGGGAGGAGACCGATCATGTGTTCCTCCGTACTGGGATCACATGATCGGTCTCCTCTCCGCTGACAGGACGTGGAGCTGTGTGTTTACTCTTGCAGAGTATTGCATAGTACTGGCATTAAGCAGCGCTGTGGGCTGGATTTGTAGTGCCCACAGCGCTGCAAACAATCTCTCCCCCTCCCCCCCTTGGTACAGAGAGGAGAGGGATGAACCAGTGTCACAGAGAGGGGAGGGAGGAACCGCCGTCATGACATGACGCTGATTTGTTTACAAGTGATGCTCCGTCATTTGACGTGGTAGCCAATTGCCGTGATGCGCCGGCTCCCTCGGACCCGGCAGGCATAGATGTTCCCGGGTGCGCGCCCCAAGGGGGCGCGCGATTCTGTGAGGACGTCCCACGGACGTCCACCCAGAATAAGCTGACCACGCTGTAGCCGTCTTTCGGCTATGGCCCGGTCAGCATGTGGTTAACAGAAGCAAATCTCGTGGCCGGCTTCTGTCAAACAAGCTTGCTGGAAAACCAGCTGGACTGAACGAAAAAACACTTACTGTGTGTACCAGGCTCATTGGTCATTTTGTTTTTTACTTTTTTGTTCAACCAAAAAGTAAAATAACCTGATTTCTCCATCCACACATTTGAGGAGAATAGGGGAATCACTCCCACTGAGCTATTGTGTTCTGACAGCGGGGAGACTTTCCTACCATCAGAATACACTGATCAGCGCTGCTGGCTGGCTATAGCTGGCGGTGCTGATTGAGTGTGAATTTTTCAACAAGCTGGTTGTACAGAAATTGATCGGTAGTCATGTATGGCTGGCTTTATCCAACAGAGGGAGATGCATCCAACATTTATTAGCAAGGTCTAACACAAGGCCACCAGGTATTGAGGTGCAAGGAGTTCACATTCTAAAACACAGAATTTGCCACTAGCCATATAGCAATCCCAACAGGTTTTATGCATTGTCTAGGAGAAACCTATACTAAGCAAAAACTAATCTGTACTCTGGCACTGATACAGAGACCTCAGTGATAACAGACAAGAAAGAAAAGCTTCTAAAAAACTGTGTAAAATATATGCAATATATATTTATATGTATAGATAGATATAGAAACATATCATCCAATCATTTGATCATGTGCAAGCAAAAATACAGTTTTTTAATTTGCCTTGTACATGGTTGAGTATTTGTTCAAAAGTTAATTTGCACCACATTCATAAACAAAAATGTATAAAGGGAAAATTTCCTTTCAAACTCAACAGCTTTTTTGCTTTTAGTAAATCAACCCCAAATGTGTTAGTTTTTCAGTCCTGAAAGCTCAGTATTGCAATTCACAGAGCTGTTAGCACTAAAAACAAATAAATGAATGTGTCTCTAACCCTAAAATATTCTGAATTATAAAGCATAGTCTAACCTTTAACCATATCCTATCCTAACCTTTAACACCTAAAGCAGAATTCCAGAACTTTTGAAATGGGAATGAGGGACACATATCAGCAAAAGTATGCAGGCATAGGACACACCCCTTGCCACGCCTCCTTAATGGAAAATTGTACAAAAAAACAAGATTTGTTAATCCCACAAATGCTTTTTTTACCACTACTATTCCTTTATATTGGCTTTTGGAATTTACAAATGCAGCCATTTAGAAATCAGATGAAAGGTTTAGTGCTGGAAAACACTTTTTGATAGATAAAAAGTGCATTTTATATACATCTATAGAGATCAGACCAAAATGAGGGACAAATGAGGAGCAATGAGGGACAGAGGGACATTGCTCCAAATCAGGGATAGTCCCTCGAAATTAGGGACAGTTGGGAGCTATGTGTAAGTGTTAGTTTGTCTTGGAATATGTGGCCAGAGGTTCCTTAAAAACATTTAAAATGTACGAGAACCCAAAATATCAAATAAGCTTTAGAAAGTAAACCTCTTGCCGACTGTCTAATGCATATATGTGACAGAAGAACAAGTAGGCACTTAAAGTGATTACCGTATTTATCTGTGTATAACACGCACAGGCATATATCACGCACCCAAATTTTAGGAGGGAAGTTTAAGGAAAAAAGCGTACACAAACTTCCCGACCGCCTCACGCAGATACACTGCGGCAGAAGGGCACATACAGGCAGATAAACATATCTGTACATTCCCCTTTAAGAGGCAGCTTGCGGGCACGCGCATGCCCGCCGGGAGCTCCGTGATCGCGGGTCCCGCAGACTCGATGTCCGTGGGGATACCGGCAATTTTCTCATGGTGAGTAAGAAAACAAGCATCTCCTCGTTCTGCCTGTTGACACACTCATTGATCACAGCTCCCTGTAATCAGGAGCGGTGATCAGTGTCGTGTCACACACAGCCCCCCCCCCACAATTAGAATCACTCCCTAGGACACACTTACTTAACCCCTACAGCACCACTTGGTGGTTAACCCCTTCACTGCCAGTTACATTTACACAGTAATCACTGCATTTTTAAATACACTGATCGCTGTATAAATGTGAATGGTCCCAAAATCACGTGAAAATTGTCCAACGTGACCGCCATAATGTCGCAGTCACGATAAAAATTGCTGATCGCCACCATTACTAGTAAAAAAAAATTATCAATTAAAATGCCATAAAACTATCCCCTATTTTGTAGACGCTATAACTTTTGCGCAAACCAATCAATAAACGCTTATTGCTTATTTTTTACCAAAAATATGTAGAAGAATATGTATCGGCCTAAACTGAGGAAAATATATATTTTTGGGGGAATTATTTATTATAGCAAAAAGAAAAAAAATAATGCATTTTATTTCCAAATTGTCGCAATTTTTTTGTTTATAGCGCAAAAAATAAAAAGAGGTGATCAAATACCACCAAAAGAAAGCTCTATTTGTGGGAAACAAAGGAGGTCAATTTTATTTGGGAGCCACGTCGCACGAGCGCACAATTGTCAGTTAAAGCAACGCAGTGCCGAATCGCAAAAAGTGCTCTGGTCTTTTGCCAGCCAAATTGTCCAGGGCTTAAGTGGTTAAATAAAGAACGTTGAAGCAAAATTAGGGTCACAGCTCATGAATGCCCCCTGCTCAGTGCCCATCTGCAGCCTCTAAATTGCCCATCAATGCACCCTGCTCAGTGCCCATCTGCAGCCTCTAAATTGCCCATCAATGCACCCTGCTCAGTGCCCATCTGCATCCATTAAATTGACTAATAATGCAGCCTGTTCAATGCCCATCTGCAGCCTTTAAATTGACCAACAATGCAGCCTGTTCAGTGCCCATCTGCAGAATCACCCTTCCCATCATTGCAGCCTTGCCTGTGTTGGATTATCCCTGTTGCCTCTGAGGAAATAGGAGGAGCGAGCGCCGCTGAATTACACAGAGCCACGATCTCCTGTGTACCTGGCGCTCTGTCACTCACAGCCACGCCTCCTGGCCCTGCTCATATGATAGACAGAACAGTGGCCCAACGCGGGGGGCAGGAGGCATGGTTGTGAGTGACAGAGCGGCGGGTACACAGGAGATCATGGCTCTATGTAATTCAGCGGCGCTCACTTCTCTTCCCTCAGACACAGCAGGGATCGGTGTATAACACGTACCCACAATTTCCCCTGATTTTAAGGGGGAAAAGGTGCGCGTTATACGCTGATAAATACGGTATAAATTATAATATATTATTATTATTATTATTATTAATATAAATTAAGGTAAAAAATTTTAGGCTTTACAACCACTTAAACGTCCACATGCCACACATATGCATAAGCTAAGCTATTCTGTGCTGAGCCTGCGCTCAATGTGCACTCCCAGCAGACTGACTGAGCTGTCACAGATAGTTACTGGTAAAGATTGGTAGCTGGTGGGAGGGATTATCACCATCATGTGACCGCTGTGATAGTCAATCAGGATCAGGAACTCCATCTCCACCTTCCGTTGTTCAAAACCCCTTAAAGAGCTGTCTGGAGCTGACAGAAAGGGGTTAAAATAATTGTAAAAGGAATTTTCATTATTTCTAATCTGCAGCTTTTCATGCAATAATGCCTGTTCATCCTGCCATTAAGATGCTTGTTCAGGAATTACCTGTTATAGGGTAACAGCACTGTGTCCTTGTCTCCCAATTGTCCTCCTGTATTGTTTCTCTGTCACATGACCTTCCAATGGAAACTACAGTACAAGTATCTGTTTCAACACACAGGCAATTAGGATTTACATCTACCTTACTCCCTTCATTAACAGGGCATTTTTTGCTATTCAGCACTGCACTACTTTAACTGGCAATTGCGCAGTCATGCAACACTGTACCCAAATGAAATTGATATAATTTTTTTAAAGTGATTGTAAAGGCAGAAGTTTTTTTTTATATTTTAATGCATTCTATGGACTAAAATAAATAGCCTTCTGTGTGTAGCAGTGTAGCAGCCTCCCTCAGCCCCCCTAACACTCCCCTGAGGTCCCTCTATGTCCATTGAAGTCCACAATTGTCTCAGCTGTCCGAGATTCTCATTGCTGATTGGCTGAGACACAGCAGCGGCACCATTGGCTGCCACTGCTCTCAATCAAAATCAGCTAACCAATCAGGGGATAGAGGGACGGGGCCAGGTCAGGGCTCCGTGTCATTTAGAATGAACACAGGGAACTGTGACTCAGCACGCTGCTTGCTCTGGGGGCACTGAACAGGAGGGAGGGACCAGAAGCACAGAAGAGGGACTCAAGAAGAGGAGGATCTGGGCTGCTCTGTGCAAATCCCCTGTAAAGGGCAGGTAAGTATAACATGTTTGTTATTTGTATAGGAAAAAAATTAGACTTTACAATCACTTTAAACTAATAGAACTTTCTTTTGGTGGTATTTGATCATCATTGTTTTTTTTTTTTTTCTTTTTTTTTTAACATATACCGTATATACTCGAGTATAAGCCGAGATTTTCAGCCCTTTTTTTAGGGCTGAAAGTGCCCCCCTCGGCTTATACTCGAGTCACCGCCGTCTGCCTACATGAACAGCGTGTCATGCAGACAGACGGCAGTGTTCAAAAGCCACGCCTCCTCCTCCTCCTCGTCCGTGATAGGAGGAACACTAATTTTCCCAGCAGTAAGTCAGTGTGCAGTGTTCCGCCTATCACGGACGTCCTGTCATTCTCATCTCATGGACGAGGATGAGAGGACGTCCGTGATAGGCGGAACACTGCACACTGACTGCTGGGAAAACAGTGTTCCTCCTATCACGGATGAGGAGGAAGAGGAGGCGCGGCTTTTGTATATTGGAATGGCGCCTTACGCGCTGTGGGGGGACACAGATCGAGACTGCATCGGCTGCAATGGTGGACACTGGTGGCAGACAGATCGCGCAGGGAGGGATACTACACAGGACCCAGGACATGCAGATCGGCACAGGTAGGCTGCAATGGGGACACAGGGGGGTTTGTACAGGGGACATGCAGCTGCAGATGGGCATTTGCTGACCCTCTTTTCCACTTACAGTAGCTGCTGCATTTTTCACCCTCGGCTTATACTCGGGTCAATACGTTTTTCCATTTTTTTTTGTGATAAATTAGGGGCCTCGGCTTATTTTCAGGTTGGCCTATACTCGAGTATATACGGTAAATACAAACAGTAGGACATTTTTGAAAATATACAATATTTTTCATTTTCTGCTATAAGTATATAAAAAATATCAAATTTCTTCATAAATTTAGGCCAAAAAGTATTCTGCTACACCTTTGGTAAAAAAAAATTTCCAATAAGTGTATATTGATTGGTGAAAGTTATAGTGTCTAAAAATGTCTATAAATTATGGTATATCTATTTTAATTTTTATTTATTTATTTATTGTATACTAGTAATGGCGGTGATCAGTGACGTATAGTGGACCTGTGATAGTGCAACAGGCAATCTGACACTAACTTACACTGCGTGGGAACTGACTAACTGACACTGGCATTACCAGTGACACTAAGGCCCCTTTCACACTGGGGCGGTGAGCCGCGGTGACGGTAAAGCAGCGCTATATTTAGCGCTGCTTTACCGTCGTTTTCACCGCGGTTTTCGGCCGCTCGCGGTGCGGTTTTACCCCCCGCGAGCGGCCGAAAAAGGGTTAAACACCCCCCGCAGAGCACCGCCGTAGCCGCGGTATTGCCGCGGTAACCGCGGTATTGCCGCGGTCTTACCGCGGTCTCCCATTGTAATCAATGGGAAGGAGCGGTATAGGAGCGGTGAACACACCGCTCCTATCCCGCTCCAAAGATGCTGCTAGCAGGACTTTTTTTGCCGTCCTGCTAGCGCACCGCTCCAGTGTGAAAGCCCGCCGGCTTTCACACTGGAGTTAAGGGGCAGGATTTTTTCATGCGGTGAACAGGCGCTATTTTTAGCGCTGCACCGCATGAAAAACGCCCCAGTGTGAAAGGGGCCTAAGACAGTGATCAGTGATAATACTATTCACTGTCACTGTACTAATGACACTGGCTTTGCAGGGAGAAAAACACACACATCACTGTTCTGTGTACAGAGCCCTATGTTGCTAGTAAACGCATGCTGACTGACTTGTGCTACACCGAATCACATCACAGATAGGGAAGCCCCTTACCCAGAAATGCCAGGTCACAGTAAGTCCCCTACATACGTGATCCACCACAGAGTGGCTGCCCTGTCGCTGTATTTTTGCACAAAATGTGCATTTGGGTCCAGGTACATCAACTAGAGTCAGTGGCCAAGGTGTGTCCCTAGTTGAGGACTACTTGGTGGGGAGGACTACAATGCCAAGACGGTGATAAGAATCCATCCTTAAACTTTGGCACCAGGTTCTGTAATGGCCATGGCAATATTACAATATATTCTGGTGGAACATCTAATGTTACTGGATGGGAGATCCTGGTGGCCATTGGTATAGTTTTGGTGGTGATATTGGTCCTTCTACAGGTGGCAGATTAATTCAAGTCTTCATGACTCTTTCTATCTAAAGGGTGCACATATTCTGGTAAGAGTGCTGTTTGTCTAAGGTGGAGGTACACCTGGAATGTGAGAACTTCGGATTAGGAAGATGAAATCCTTTCACATCCTATTTTTTAACAGATTTGGACTTATTTTGGACTATTACGGTAAGTCCCCTACATACGAACCTTCGAGTTGTGAACTTTCAAAAATACGAACATGTGTTTGCACAGTTTTTTTATTCAACCCAGAGGGCTGGATGAAAAAAAACGGACACATCGCTGTACCGACACAAGCAATGTTGGTGCAGCGATCTTCCCAGCCTTGCTATTGTGTTTTGACAGAGGTTTTCCCCCTGCCACACTGATCAGCAATCTTAGCCTTTGCCTGCAAGCATTGATCTTTGTTGGATTTACAAACAAGTTGGACTTACGAACGAGCTCCCGGACCGAAACTCGTTCATAAGTAGAGGACTTACTGTATTTTTTCTTTTTTCTTTTTCTTTTTTTATTTATTTATGCTTGTTTTGATTAACACTGGTCACTTTTAGCGCGACAATATAGCTTTATATACATGTTTACAATTGGTCTGATTATTTTTGCCAGCTGCTATTTTTTGATCTGTCATTGCGATATCTGTTTACAACTTGATCAAAATGTGGCTGATCCCTGCTAGACATGTGCACAACAAAAAAATGTGTTTATTTACGTTTCGTTTTTTTCGTTTCCGTTGATTCGTAACGATTCGTAAATTCGTAAGTCGTCGGTGTTCGTATTCGGAAGGATTCGTAAATTCGTTAATCGTCGGTGTTCGTATTCGTAACGATTCGTATTTTCGTAAGAGTTATTTTTTCGTTGATTCGTTTTTTCTGTTAGTTTAATTTTCGTTTATTCAAAATTCGGACGCATTTGTATTTTCGAAGATTTAGTTACATTCGTACTTTCGTTAGATTGATTTATTCGTAATTTCGTAACATTGTTTTCGTAGATTCGTAATCGGAGCATAATTCATAATTTTATGTAATGTGTATGCTATTATTACATTGTAAGAGACACAGAAAATTCCGAATCGAAAAAAAATAGTTATGAATGTACGAATTTTTTCGTTCAATCCATTCGAAGCACGTTAAGCAGCGTCATTGTAAGAGACACGGAAAATTAGGAATCGAAAAAAAAAAAAAGTTACGAATGTACGAATTTTTTCGTTCAATCCATTCGAGGCACGTTAAGCAGCACCATTGTAAGGGACACGGAAAATTACCAATTCAACAAAAAAAAAAAAAGTTACGAATGTACGAATTTTTTTCGTTCATTTTGATTTTCGTTGTTCCTGTTTTCGTTTTTCGGATTTTCTTCTTTCGTAGTTTTGTTGTTTCTAATTTGGTTATTTCGGATTTTCGTTGTTTTCGTATTCGTTCGATTCGTTATTCGTTAAAATTTTTAGCAAATCGTTCGTTCATTGGTACGATAATGAATGAACGAATATAACGAAAAAAAACGAAAAACGAAAAAAAAAGAAAAAAAAGAAACTAATTGCACATGTCTAATCCCTGCTGAAGCACCCAAATTTTGATACATATGGCCAGCTTTACTCGTATCTTAATAACTAACGCTGCCATAACCCCTGCATAATGACCTTGCATAGTAGCTGTCAGCCCAAACAATAAGCTGCAAACAGTGCACTGATATTGTAACACACAAAAAATACGATCCTTAGAAATCGCTCGTATTATACTGCGACTGGTGACATAAAGCTGACATACTGTTGTGTAATGTCAGATTTATTGTATCTGCCCTGCCATGATAGTAAAAACACAAGGCGAGGAGATGTTTTTCTGATTTGTTTACATCTTAGCCAATACAATGTACAAAACAATGTGGCATCTGCTGGTAAAGTGTGACAAATATCACACAATAGATGTGATACTATTGTTGTGGCTAACATGGTGTCTATTGAATGACAAGCAAAGGTGCCAAATTGTGTTTGGTTAACTACATCTGACTGCTTCTGTTTTTTTTTTCTGTCATACATATCAAATCTAATTGCAGCATCTCTACAATCCTACTAATGTGCTCTCATCAGCATGCCGGATTTACCTGACAGGGAGCTCAAAATGACAAAAATACATCAGATTGACTGCAGATCAATAAGACTCAGGAGCAGTCTGTAGTAACTGACAGACCTGCGGCGATGCCTCACAAATTGTTACTGACCCTTCCTAGCCAGCACTGATGGAGTTAATGAACCTTTGTCAGCTGGCTATTGATTTTTATGCCTGAGAGTTCTCAGTGAATATTGCAGTCATTCCACAAGCTCCTTTTATTATATGTCTTGTGTGTCACTTACTTACTTCCCTTGGTTGAACACTCTGAACCGAACGGTGATTATTTCAGTCATTTAGTTGAAAATATTATCTATAACAATACTGCCAATGTTCCTGTCAATGCAATTTTTAGAAAATGAATCCTGTCCATGTAGTTTTATGCTAGTTTTTTGCAGGTGAAGTGCTGTCTGTGTGGTAATATTTAACCGTGGCAGAAAAGTTCAATCTAAATAGGAACCAAGACAGAAGGAGCTTAGAGTGAAAGAGGCAAGATAAGTGTAGTTCAATTTCTTTTTAATATAGACATACATATAGATATATATATATATTTAGACAGGAAATATCACTATAGATATAGACATACAATAGATATAGATTTAAACATAAAACAGCCTTTTTCAAACTTTTTACTCAAGAGGAACCCTTAAAAGAGAAGTATGGGAATTTGTTGTTCTTGGGAATCATACTTACCCGCCAGCTCTAACACAGAGAAACGAGCGATCAAAAAACATTGATTGCTCGGTTCTCAGAGCTCCCTGAGCAGAGAGCCGGTGACTGTCAGTCATCAGCTCTCTGCTATGACCACTACCCCCCCCCCCATACGCTCCCACGGACCCACCCCCCCCCCCCATACGCTCACTTAAACGGGGTCGGAGCTGCCAGCTCAGGCTCTCAGAGGTTCCCTGAGAGACTAAGCCCGGTCCCGATCCAGGCGTGTAGGCATACCGGCGGACCTGGACTGGCTCTGTGGCTTCAGCCGACAGCGAGCTTCAGCCCGCTGTCTTATGAAAATGGGTCACAGGAGTGCAGAACGGACTGCACTTCTGTGATCCACAGTGCAGCCAAACAAGCTTCAAAAGAGTTTTCAGGTCTCAGGGAACCCATGATAAAATTAATGCATTGGGAAGAATGCTCCTTACATGGAAGGTCAGTGATAAGAATGTGGGAAGAATGTATTTTACATTAGTGGTCAGCAGGAAGAATGTATTTTACATTGGGGAAGAATGCACCTAATGTTGGTGGTCAGTGGGAAAAATATCCCTTACATTGTTGGTCAGTAAGAAAAATACCTCTTACATTTGTGATCAGTGGGAAGAACTGTATACAGAGATATAATTAACACTATAAACATTAGGTTAAATAAACTAGCCACCTGGACACCTGGATTAGACATTCCAGGTCAGACTTCCCGGCATCGAGCTCACAAAGTACAATACACATGATTGCAAGTGTAAACACATCTGCTAGCGGACAATAGGACAGTTAATTAGCACAATTAACAATACAAACAGTTATCGTCCCCCTCCTCAGATGGGTAGGCCACAGACTATAGCAGGAGACCTTACCTACAATAAACACATTATGGCAAGGGACCCCAGTGGTTTGAGTGGATTACATTAACAGCTACAGTCATTGCTGATTTAAGGCATAGAGGCCCCAAGTATGTACATGGAACCTCCAGTTCCCAGAGTCTGTGTGTTTTGGGGAGATATGAACTTGAATCAGTCCACTCCACGGATCCCCCAGGCATACACCTTCCAAAGAGTAGTGTTCCCTTAAATGCCAGGGCCCATAGTCAGTGGGTGAGAGGCATTCTCTCATTTCTCTCCAAATGCCCCTGTCCTGGCTAGGTCTGTCACACTGGCCATATATTCTTGCACAAAGAATACTACAATCGACGTCCAAAAACCTCCTTGTCTAGGCGCGAGTATGGGAAATCTCCAGCGCATGAACAAATCATAGCGGATGTCAGGTTGGACTCTATCTATGGGTAAAAGGACACATTTGCTGTGTTGATGATGCTCGAGGTAAAAAGGTCTTGCTGTCTGTCCTCCGAAAAGGGGTATATCTTATTTCCTGTTTTAGAGTGAAGACAGAGCACACCGACGGGACAGCAGTACAAAGTTCCAACTCTTTGTTTCTGACTTCCAAGAAGGATCTGCCTCTTTATACAGCGGTCTACCTACAAGAGGGATCAGCCCAGATCTATTCAACCTCTAGGAGATGAACTTGCGAACAGTAAAGAAGCTCCTTAAGCCTTTCACATCAAAGATGCAGAAAAGCGCATAATGTTTCTTGTAACACAGTGCACTACAAGGTACAGTATCGTGCTACAACGCAATAAAGCAAACGCAATTGTGCTCTTATTCTCTGAGGTAATAGTGGATGTCAGGTTGGGATCTATCTATCTATGGAAAACTGAGAACTTAGTAGTCCCTAGTAGAACCCTGTGGCACATCTGCACATGCGCCGGGTTACCTGTCCAATTGCGCACGTGGGGATTCCCACACACGGTCGTAAAGTCTACCACCATGGAAGTCAAAAAAAGTCCCTGTTTATGTGCGAGCAAGGGAAATCAATTGCACATGCGGAAATCAAAGTGGGTGACAGGTTAGGTTCTATCTATCTATGGATGGGTGAAAATTTCTTCCCTTGCCCCACGCATTCGCTGATGTACCATAGCTCTCCAGTTCCAAGGCATCCTTGTGGCACATCTACACATGTGTCGGGTTCCCTGGCCATATACGTTTGCGCAAAGAATACTACTATCAATTTTTTTTTTTTTAATTCCCTGTCTAGGCGTAAGGATGGGAAATCACCTGCACATGCGCAAATCATAGCAGTTGTGAGGTTGTAATCTATCTATAGATAAAAGGACACATTTGCTGTGTTGATGATGCTCTGGGTAAAAAGGTCCCACCATTTGTCCTCCGTAAAGGGGTATACCTTCATTCCGATTTTACAGTCGAGACAGAGCACACCAACGGGACAGCGGTGCAGAGTTCCAACTCTTAGTTTCTGACCTCTAAGAAGGTCCTGTCATGGACAGACCTTAGGTGGCATTGTTTCGTCTCAAGTTAACCTGAAGGATAAGCCCCTGGTTTTGGTTACTCTTTCTTGGGCTGAGTCGTCCGTTGTGATACAGGCTCTTATCAACTCTGGGGCTGCAGGCCTGTTCATTAATGCTGCCTTTGTATCGAAGCACTCGATTCCGCTGCAGCTGCGTGACACTCCACTTGCCATTGAGGCTCTTGACGGGAGACCTCTACAGCCTACCCATGTGACTCATGAGACTGTTTCATTGTCCATGGCCGTAGGGGCTCTTCACCATGAGATAATCCAATTCCAAATTATTTCCTCACCTAAGTTATTGGTTATCCTTGGTTACAGAGGCACAACCCCTTTTTTGATTGGCTCCGTGCTGAGGTTATCTCCTGGTCGCCACAATGCAATAAGACATGCTTCCAGAAGGTAGCCAAGGTCCGGTGCACCTCTTCACTCTCCTCCCTGCCGGAGGAGTATTGCGATTTTAGCGATGTCTTTGACAAAGGTCAAGCCGGTAGTTTGCCTCCACACCAGTCGTATGATTTCGCAATTGACCTTCAACCTGGTGCCATGCCCCCTCGTGGCCAGGTTTACCCTTTGTCGGTCTTGGAGGATAAGGCCATGGAATAGTATGTTGCAGACGCACTTTCTCGAGGTTTCATCCGCAAATCCTCATCTGCTGCTGGTGCTGGTTTCTTCTTTGTGAGGAAGAAGAGTGGTGAACTGAGACCTTGTATTGATTATAGGGGTTTTACGATTAAGAATGCCTATTTGATTCCGTTGATTACAGAGTTATTTGACCGCCTCAAGGGAGCAACTGTTTTCAAGAAGCTTGATTTGATAGGGGCATATAATCTTGTGAGGATTAAGGAGGGCGACGAGTAGAAAACTGCGTTTAATACCAGAACAGCCTATTATGAGTACCTCATAATGCCTTTTGGCCTTTGTAACGCCCGACATGTCTGTCGTGTGCTTCAGAAACTAAGAGAGAACAATCTCTACTGTAAATTGGAGAAGTGTGAATTCCATCGGGAACAGGTTAAATTCCTGGGTTATGTAATTTTCACTGCTGGTTTTTCGATGGACCCAGAGAAACTTTCAGCAGTCCTACAGTGGCCCAAGCCGTTGGTTTACGTCCTCTGCAGCGTTTTCTTGGCTTTGCCAATTATTATCGGAAGTTTATTCGTAACTTCTCATCTCTGGTCAAGCCCCTGACTGATATGACCAGAAAGGACAGTAACCCACAGAGTTGGTCTCCGGAGTCCATTAAGGCCTTTGAGACTTTCAAGGCTGCCTTTGTTTCTGCTCCTGTGTTGGCACATCCTGATACTACGTTACCTTTTATCATTGAGGTTGATGCTTCTGAGACTGGAGTTGGCGCCCTTTTGTCTCAACGTCCTACCTCTGAGAGCGCTATGCATCCTTGTGGCTACTTTTCCAAGAAATTGTCACCTGCGGAGTACAATTACGAGATTGGTAACAGAGAGCTGTTAGCGATCATTTTATTCCTGAAAGAATGGAGACATCTCCTTGAAGGTACCACTGTGCCTGTTCTCATTCTTACTGACCATAAGAATCTCACATTCTTGTCTGAAGCTAAACGCCTCTCTCCCAGAAGGGCGCAATGGGCTCTTTTCTTGTCTAGTTTCAATTACTTAGTCTCATTCTTACCCGGTACTAAGAATGTAAGGGCTAATGCTTTGTCACGACAATTGTCCTCCACTTCCAAGATGGAGTCGGTTCCAATTCCTGTGATTACTTCTGATCGTATTCTGGCCACGGTTCACACCAGTCTCACTTCTCCTTTGGGTGACAAAGTTCTTGCTGCTCAGGTCCATGCTCCTCCTGAGAAACCTTGTGACAGCTGCTTTGTCCCAGAGAGTCTCTGTACTGCTGTGCTCCAGACTTACCATTCTCTCAAGGCTCCTGGCCACCCTAGGAAGAATCAACTCTTTTGGGCCCTTTACCAACAATTCTGGTGGCCTAGTCTATGTGCTGATGTAACCGCCTTCGTAGCTGCCATTTCCGTGTGTTCTCAGAGCAAGACTCCACAACACCAAACCTGGACCAGATCAGTAACGAGTGTAAACTCGAGTGGGAGGATAACCTAAAGAAATGCTCACAACAAATGATGGATATTCTGAAAAAAGAATATACCAGACAAATGTTACTCCTAGACATAGAGATCAACAATCTAGAATTGGCCCTAGGTCCATTTGTACAACATTCTTTATATTTAAGTCTACAAGACCAACTACGTAGTGACCTGTCGGTTCACAACAAAAATATTTTACAGAAAAAAGAACTTAAATATTGGAGGGACAAGACAGCTTTCCAAGAGGGACGAGCATATAGGTGGAATTCTCCTAAGAAAATCACACAACCCACTAACAACATTAGGAAGACACCCAAAAAGAAAGGCAGTCCTCCTACTAACCAACACAATGAACATGACAATGTAATACAGAAAGGAAGAGGTAAATATAAACGCAGTCGCAATAACAGGGGTTCACCCGAACAAGAGAACAAAAAACGTATCACGGACATGGATTCCGAGGTTAGATCCACCAACCAGGATATCCCTATTAACACTGATAATGGTAACAGTACTCCATCTATGGAAACATTGGGATCTGTGAACCCTATGACCACAATTACCAACCAGCACGTGACAGGACAAGCCAATGCCATGCGCCCACCACCTTTAAACCCCACACGGGGATCCCCCTTACCCCAATCGAACAGGGGGACAGGGAATCTGGACGCCTTTGTCACACGGATTCCTCCGAATCACTCAGCGTGATTAACCTCTCCTCTTACAATCTATCTGAATCAGAATCTCATGTCCTTGCTCGAGGATTGACCTTCTGTCCACAAAATAACTTTGACCTGTTCGAAGTCGTCACGGATCTCCAACTCTTTGCGCGCAGGCTCCTACTCAAGAGCCTGCACGCAAAGACCGACATCCCTGACGACACTACCGACTGGTCTACCTTCAGCATGAGGGAGTTTAAAGCGTTACGCGACCTCACCTTATTATTTCAGGAGAATAATACTCTTGATTTGATAGACGAAATAGATCTAGACAGCCTATTGGATAGTGTTAACCAACCCATATCCAAATATGATATAAAATTCAAGAAACCTTCCTCGAAATTTCCCCCTCTTAGTCTCAGTTCTAGTATTGATACATTTGTCAAACAAACCATCCGTGATATATCTAAAATTCCACGTAAGAAAATATATCCCCACAATCTAACCAAAAAAGAATTTAAAGCTCTTGAGTCATTAGGACGTAATACGAGTATCACTATAAAATCCTCTGACAAGGGGGGCAACGTAGTTGTCATGGACAATGCTAACTATGTAGAGATGTGCCAAAGGATTCTGGACAATAAGGACTGGTATAAACCAATCCCACTAAAGCAAATACAAACATACTATAGTAAATTTTATGATCTAGTTGACTCGGCATTGGATAGAGGAGCCATCACTCAGAACACATACGAATTTATCAGGACCAAATACCCTAAAATAGCAACTTTTTACAGCCTGCCAAAAATACACAAATGCATGGCCCAACCCCCCGGACGTCCCATTGTTTCCGGTAAAGGTAATATCTCGGAAAATCTAAGTAAAGTCATAGATTCCTATCTCCAACCCTTTGTTACGTCTTTGCCCTCTTTTCTGAAGGACACCATACATCTATTACAGATCATTAGCACTATAACCCTATCCACCAAATCTATTCTGGTGGCTATTGATGTTGAAGCTCTTTATAGCTCAATTCCCCATAATAAGGGAATTGCTGCTATACGTAGAACTCTAACACTGAATCCGAAATACGAGGATTCACTGAACGAGTTCATCATTGATGGATTGGAATACATATTACATCATAATTTTTTCCTATTCAATAGTTCCCACTTCCTCCAGGTGCAGGGCGTGGCCATGGGCACTTGTTGTGCCCCGGCCTACGCCAATCTGTACCTGGGGGAGTGGGAACAACTACTTCTGGGCGACAGGGACCTGGTCATGTACACTAGCCATATTTCCTTATGGCTACGGTACATTGACGATGTCTTTGTCGTCTGGGATGGATCTGAGGATCTACTATTAGAATTTTTGTCTCATCTTAACCATAATGAGTATAATCTTAAATTCACTATGACATATGACCGGAACCAACTCACTTTTCTTGATGTTCTGATTGGTCGCTCCTCCGACAATTCCCCCTACACTACCCTCTATCGGAAAGATACGGCGGGAAATACAATTCTCCACGCGGAGAGTTTCCACCCGCCCATACTAAAACGATCGATTCCTTATGGCCAATACTTACGCCTACGTAGGAACTGCTCTAATGATGTACTCTTCAACACTGAGGCCGGTCAACTCCAGTCCAGATTACTAGCACGGGGATATAGTAGATCGTGCCTGCGCAGGGCCTACAACCGTACCCTTGCGCAGTCCCGACCAAGCCTCCTCGCGCCAAAGAGGGCCACTAATGACTCTGATGTGGAACCTACTAGGATTATCATGAGATTTTCCAAACAGCACGACATTATTAGAAAAATTATCGCACGGCATTGGTCCATTCTTAAGGACGATACTAAAATCAGCCAATTCCTTTCTGATAGCCCTGCAATAACCTTTAGACGGGCCATTTCCCTACGCGATCGACTCGTACAGAGTGAGTACAAAAACGAGACCAAAAGGCTTAAACATTGCTCTACTTTAGGCATTTTTCCATGCAGTCACTGCTCAGTATGCAAATATGTTAAACGTGATAAAACGTTTCTTCTTCCCAATGGGGAAACGTTTCGTCCATTCCACTTTGTGAACTGTCAAACGAAAGGGATTGTTTATATCATGCTATGTGAGTGTGGTGCATTTTATATAGGGAAGACGAAACAGGAGCTCCAGAAACGTATATCTAAACACATTTATTGCATGCAGATTGGCAACCACTACCTACCCTTAGGACGACATGTGGTAACTACACACAATTATGTAATGCCCTCTGTTGCATTCGCCGCCCTCGATCGGATCCACATACCCGACCGAGGCGGCGATTGGAACAAAAAACTCCTTCAGTGCGAACAAAGGTGGATCCACAGACTCGGTGCCACATCGGCGCCGGGCCTCAATGAGTCCATCTCTTTCGCCCCTTTTCTAAAAGGTTTTGTTTCCGGAAAAACCCAATAAGGGCACTGATTTGTAAATTACCCCTTGTGGACCACTTTTTGCCCACTAAATCCCGTTTCTGCAGCTCCTGTTTCGCCTCCCCTATGTCACCATTCCCCTTCTTCTTCTTCTTCTTCTTCTTATGTGCCCCCATGACAGCCCATAAATAATTAATTATATAGATAGATTTCGTTATTAATTAAGATATGGCGAATTCTTTCTTTTCCCCTGGATGTACTCTTTATATTATACTATATTATATATTTTTACAACTTCGTTCATATATTGAATTGAACTTTAATGCAATACAGTACTATGTTTACAACCACTTACTCGCACTATGCTCCCCATGTGGATGGGGACAGAATGCGAGATTATACTAAGTCAGACACAGTCAGAGTGACAGTTTTCAACCGGAGTTTCATGTATACATATGATGTACATTTAATCAATGTTTCCTATGTATATTTTTGTACAAACCCAAGTATGTAATATATTGATACAACCCGTGAAAATATTGCTGTTTTCATGCTCTCATACTTGAATAAGTCGAGTTATCTGGGCTCTATTACAATAACAGAGCTACCTGTTAATGATCCCCCGGTGGTCTGGTTGATGTTGGGATTTATCTGCCATCACTATTTCCTTTTTTTTTTTTTTTTTTTTTTTTCACACTCCTTGGCTGTCATCCCAGCTCATCATTTCTATACCATCTCTCCACCGCAGGGTGACCAGATTGGGGCGGGGGGGATGGCTGCCCCCCACTGGGGACCGCCTGGCTCCGCCGTGCCGTTTGGGCCCCTGGGTGACGCCATCACGCCTTCCCGACGAGGGTAAGGAGCGACGCCACACTTAACAACAGGCGCCTCCCTTTTCTCCATGATCGACGCACCTGGGCTGGTCCCGTGCGATCGACCATTGGAACACCCTCGTCGGCGGCATTCCTGGACATCCCTGGACGGCGCCCGCCACTGCGCACGCGCGGGACGCCGCTGGTGCGCATGACGGGCGCACGTCACGTGGTTTACGTCAGGGATGACGTCAGATGCGGGCCTAAGATGGCCGCCAGGAACGCCGGGGACGCCACACGAGGCCGACCTGTTTGGCGGCCATTTCCACCTGAGGGAGGGCCCATTTCAGGCAGAACACCCCCTTACCAATGGAGTCAGCTACAGAAGACTACTTCCGGGGACACACCCCCGGATATCAGCAATTACCCCCCAACCCATATAAGGATCAACCAATAGCAGATCACATTACTGCCTCCACAATAGGACCAGATCACCACTTCGAACAACACACGGTAAGCTTAGATATCATGCGAGGGGTATGCTACCACCCCAGTTTCGCAGACCCCCCCGTGTTTCCCATAGGACAGTCCCTTGGCATAACTGACAAATGGACTTCCTGTTTGATCTCACTGATCATCATTATAATTTTCTTTTGCTTACAGCCAATTCACTTACCAGTCCCCATAGGCCATCACTACACTAGTGATTTGAATTTGGGGGCTCTTCTGAGAACGTATCATCGGCCATTGTGGGCCAGCAACCTGCACCACTTTCAACAACCCCTTTTTATCCCAGGTAGGATTATAATTCCAGTCCATGCACATATACTTCACTCTAGTAACATTACCCCACACTTCAACATAAGTACAGATGTCACCATCCACTTCCTCACACCCCATCCCTACACTTCCCATCCCACACTTTCCCTTCCTCCCCCCCTTGTTCCGCACCCCCCTCTTTTTCCCCCTCAACCTTTCCTCTTCCACTTTTCTTTCCCCCCCCCTTTCCCCCCTTCCCCCCCTCCCCCCCCCCCCCCCCCCCCCCCCCTCCCCCCCCCCCCCCCCCCCCCCCCCCCCCCCTTTCCCCCTTCACCTCCCCCCCCCTCACTCACCCGGCCCCCCCCCCCCCCCCCCTTCTTTCCCCCTTTTCCCCCCCCCTCCCCCCCCCCCCCCCCCCCCTTTTCCCTGCTATCCCACCCTTTCCACTTTCCCCCCCCCCTTCCTTTCCCTTCCCCCTCCGTTTTTCTCTTTTTTTTTTTTTTTTCCTTCCTTGTATGCCCTTCTGTCACTCACCCAACCTCACACCATTTAGTTTCCTCCCCCCTCCGTTTTTTTCTTTTTTTCTCTTTTCCCTCCCCTGTATGCCCTTCTGTCACTCACCTACCTCACACCATTTAGTTTCCTCCCCCACAAATCACACCCTCCCTTACCTCTTCACTCCTCGACCCATCACTCACCCATGCCCCACCACAATTTTCTAATTTTGCACCTTAGATTTTCCCCCACCCCCTTCCCCCCTCTTTTTCTTTCCCCCTAAGGGGAACCCCGGCCCTTCCGGCCGGCTATGCAGCTTTATGTGGTTTCACGTGGTCTTGTGTGTTTTGTTGTCTTTTGGTCTTTGACATATGTCTGTTGTCCCTCAATATGTTCTTCCTTTCTCCTTTCCTTTTTCCATCCCCCTCCCCTCCCACACTTCCCCCCCCGGCACCTCTCAACCACACCCCACCTCCTCACTCCCAGGGCACACCCCACTCAATACATGTTCTGGTCACTCCACCCGGTGTTTAACAACTATATTTAGGTGCGTAACCAACCACTAAAAACATTTCCCTTATAGTTGCCATATATCGCCCCACTAGCCAAGATACTATATTCTCAATAGATTAATAATCTTTATTCCCTTATAGACTCTGCTATTGGTGGTACTTGCGTGCTCTTGGGCTCTCCCCGGGTTCTGTTCCCTCCCTCTCTCTGGTATCCCTGCTTGAACAGCAGGACCAGTGGGAGTGGAACGTCAATTGTGTGACCTCCCGTAAGACGTGTGACGCCCCGGGGGCCCCTTGGCATTGGTGGAATTTGTCTGGCGTGCTCCGGTTGGGTGGACGGCATCCTTCCCGCTCCAAAACAAGTCCCCAGTGGGACCAACACCTATACCCCTTACCCTCAGGATATACATCAATGTGGTAAATATAAATCCAAATGTGTTTTGTCGCATATAACTCCACATAACCTATGAGCCTTTTTACTTTGTAAACTGTAAATTGCCACTAACACTGACATCTTACTCCTCTTTGCCTAGCAGACCCTCTTTTCCCTCTGAGGAAGACCCTGTTTGGGTTGAAACGCGTCAGGGATACTTTCATGCTTACGACAGATTATGTACTGCCGTTTTGTGAACATTAGTCTGCACACTGTATATCCATGTTTTTTCTGTACCCTAATGTAATGTAATGTATAGCATTTTCCTGTTTCCCATTGGAGCTCATGTTTTCAATTTAATGATTTTTACAATTTTTTAATAAAAAAGATTTTTACCCAGAAACTTTGACCCTTTCTCATTGTACGCTGCCTAAAAACCCCAACGTAGGGGATTGTCCCTTTTTCTTTAGACTCCACAACACCTTCCAGTGGGCCTCCTAAAACCCATACCCAATGGAGAGAGGCCCTGGACCCACCTGTCTATGGATTTAATTTTGGAGACACCCAACTCCCAGTTATCACAGTTAACACAGTTATCCTTATCGTGGTTGACCGGTTCTCAAAAATGTCTCATTGTATTTCACTTAAGAAGTTGCCCACTTCTAAGGAACTGGCTTTCATTTTTGCTCAGGAGATCTTTCACTTACATGGGCTAACCAAAGTGATTGTCTCGGACAGGGGTAGCCAGTTTAGGTCCCGGTTCTGGCGAGCCTTTTGTGCACAGTTGGGAATTCAGCTTGCTTTCTCCTCTGTGTATCACCCGCAGTCTAATGGGGCAGCAGAATAAGCCAGTCTTTGGAGCAATTCCTGCGTTGCTATATTTCTGACCTTCATAACAACTGGTCAGACCTATTACTGTGGGCGGAGTTCGCTCACAAGAGTGCCTTGAATTCTGCTTCCCGATTGTCCCCGTTTATGGAAAACTATGGTTTCCAACCTTCCATGTTGCCTGACTCATTTGTTCCGTGTTAAAGGGGCATCTCCGTGGTCTTCTTTACACTTGGGCACAAGTCCAGGAGGCTTTGTGACATGCTAATGATAGGTACAGGTGCTGACCACAGACGCCTGCCTGCGCCTTCCTACCAGGTTGGGGACAGGGTCTGGCTGTCATCTCGCAACCTCTGACTCCGTGTTGAAGTTCGCACCTCGGTTTATTGGTTCTTTTCCATATTCTTCACAGGTTTAACTCAGTGGTTTACGCATTAGACCTTCCTTCTAATATGCATATCTCAAATGTATTCCATGTCTCCTTATTAAAACCTTTGGTCTGCAACCGCTTTACCACATTGGTGCCTCGTCCTCACCCTGTACAGGTTGAGAACCATGAGGAGTATGTAAGTACATTCCTTTGTTGGCTCCCGTAGGCGCATGCAGTACCTGGTGCATTGGAAAGGGTACCGTCCGGAGGAACGCTCTTGGGTCTCATCCTTGGAAGTACATGCACCTGTCCTCCTCCATGATTTCCATAGACGTTTTCCCCTCAAGCCTGGTGGTCCTCCGAGGGGGAGGGGTCATTGAGGAGGGGGTACTGTCGGGGCTGGGTTCAGCCCTTCCTTCTCTGAGCTGGCCACTCAGCTGTCGGCTAATTGCCAGCTCCTATCTCTCCACAGTGACTCACCTGTTGATGATATCCTGCTCGTCAGTCCTGTCTACTTAAGCCACCCAGTCCAGATGATCTCTGTCTTCGCCTTGGTCACATCTCTAGAGAAGCTCTGCTGTGTTCCTGTTAAAGACTTGCTTGGCTGACATTCCTTCTGGCTCCAGATCCTGCTTGCTTTTCTACTACGCTGTTCTCTGTCTCCCTGGCGTTTTGGTTTGTCTGACTATCCGTTCCGGTTCCTGAACTCTGGCTATGTTTTGACTACGTTTACTCTGTTCGCCTTTTTTTTATTATTATTAAACAAGTGTGATTTAACTGTACTTCTGTCTCACTCTGATTCATGGTTTCTGACACCCACTTAACGATTACCCAGCTGCATTGTACTGAGATCGGGGGTCGCTGTAGGCAAGGCGATGTGCTGGTACATCTCTGCCTACTTCTAGGTTTAGGTGCATGCATGCACGGCCCCACCCAGATCCCGCTGTGATTCTACACAGCGTCCCGTCCAATGATTCAAACCCGGGACCAGCTGATCAGCTGTGTCCAATCACAGCCCAGAGCTGTGTTGGGTCGTGTACAGGGGGAGTGATGTGTCAGTGATCATTAGTATAAAGCAGCACACTGTGCATACATTACACCTAGTTAAGGAACATATTTAACCCCTTCATCGCCTTAGATCAGGGGTAGGCAACCTTTGGAGCACAGCATGTCGAAAAATGTTTTCAAAGAAATTGAGCGTGCTGATTTTATAAAAAAAAAAATTCAACTTCACACTCTTAATCACGAAAAAATTTTTTTATAAAGTAAATTCTGTAAACTACTTAGTAGTGAGAAATTAACAACACTCTCATGCCTCAGATCAGCCCCAATTCCTACAACTCCACACCTCAGATCAGCCCCAATTCATGCACCGTCATACCTCAGATCACTGTCCCCCCTGTTTCACCACTGTACCCCCCTGCTCATCTGTCCCACCACTGTACCCCCCTGCTCATCTGCCCCACCTCTGTACCCCCCTGCTCATCTGTCCCACCACTGTACCACCCTGCTCTTCTGTCCCCCCACTGTACCACCCTGCTCTTCTGTACCTCCCTGCACATCTGCTCCACCGCCGTACCCCCATGCTCTTCTGCCCCACCACTGTAACCCCCTGCTCATGTGTTCCACCAATGTACCTCCTTTCTCCTCTGCTCCCCCCTGCTCCTCTGCCTCACCGCTGTAACCCCCTGCTCACCTGTCCCGCCAATGTACCTCCTTTCTCCTCTGCCCCAACACTGAACCCCCCTGCTCATCTTTCCCACCACTGTAACCCCCTTCTCATCTGGCCCAACACTGAACCCCCCCCCCCCCTCTGCTCATCTGTCCCACCATTGTAACCCCCTGCTCATCTGCCCCATCACTGTACCTCCCCACCGCCATATCCCCATGCTCTTCTGTCTCACTACTGAATCACCTTTCCATCTGTCCTAACACTGAACCCATCTGCTCCTCTGCCCCACCACTGTAACCCGCTTTCTCATCTGCCCCACCAATGTACCTCCTGCACATCTGTCTCACCTCTGTACCCCCCCCTGCTCTTCTGCCCCACCTCTGTTCTCCCTGCTCCACTACTGTAACCCCCTGCTGATCTGTCCCACCAATACACCTCCTTTCACATCTGCCCCACTGCTCTACCCCCCTGCTTTTCTGGCCCCCACACTGAGCCCCTTTCTCATCTGCCCCAACACTAAACCCCCCTGCTCATCTGGCCCAACACTGAACCCCCCTGCTCACCTGGCCCAACATTGAAACTTTCTGCTCATCTGGCCCAAAACTGAACATTGCTGCTCATCTGGCCCAACACTATATCCCCCTGCTCTTATGTCCCACTGCTGAACCACCTTCTCATCTCTTCCACCGCTGTACCTCCCTTCACATCTGCCCCACCGCTGTACCCTCCTGCTCATCTGTCCCACCTCTGAACCCCTCCTGCTCATTTCCCCACTGCTTTACCCTCCTGCTCATTTGCTCCACCACTGTACCCTCTTTTCATCTATGATATGCGTGATATGCAGAGTGGTGAAAGGAAGCTGAGACACATCTACCTGTCCTGGCACACTCATCCTGCTGATCCACCTCTTGCATCTAGCCCACGTGCTTGTATGTGATGTATGTGATGTCACAATGGATGAGCAATGATAAGCTAAGGTCAGGGGCATTTTCTAAAAGCAGTGAGCCTGTGTGCAGGATCATAAGTTGGGCCCTCGCAGCTGAGAAAAAGTGTGGCGCTCTGCGCCACAGAAAAAGTTGGGTGTGATTTTTATTGCGCTGAATACTGGCTGTGGCTTAAAGGGACACAGAGTACCGGGGTTCAGTAGTAAGTGACACAAAGGTTTAGGAATAATTTCAACAAAGTTCCCAGAAGCTCAACAGTAATTCCACAAACTGTCACCTAATTGGGGTTTTCTCAATCACAGTGAAATCCCTTCTTTCTGAGATTTGTAGTGGCAATCACGTGAGTCATCTTCCTCCAGATGGTGGGTGTGGCTAGCATGACTGTGATTGACTTTAGCAGTGACCAATGACAATCCCCCCCCCCCCCCCCAGCAGCAGCACTGCACCCAATCTCTTCCTCATCATAAAAGCTGACGATCACAGCTACAGCAAAGTTAGAGATCCAAACAATGTTTCCCATCTTTTACGATGTGTGGGGGGTCAGTGCCTCTCCCTCAGTGCAGGTGCAGTGTGGGGAATTCTGAGATTGGAATGCATTAGTGTCACACTGACGCTTCCCGACACTGCTGATGGGGAGGGAGTCGAGAGCCGGCAAAAGAGGCTTTGTGTGCCGCTTGCGGCACCAGTGTCTGGGGTTGCCTAACCCTGCCCTAGATGTTAACCCCTTCCCAGCCAGTGTTACATCTTTAGCACTGATCACTGTATTAGTGTCACTGGTGATGTCAGTGGCAATTAGTCACTTCCCCCCAGCGGCAGTTAGTGTCAGATCACACTATCACAGTCCCACTGCCAAGTCATTTATCTATGCCATTTGTAGTATAAAATATATAAAAAAATAAAAATTCCAGTGCATATGCCATAGTTTGTAGGCACTATAACTTTCAAGCAAACCAATCAATATACACTTATTGGGATTTTTTTTGTATCAAAAACATGTAGCAGAATACATTTAGGAAAAAATGTATGAATCCATTTATTTATTTTTTTTGGTATGT
Source organism: Lithobates sylvaticus (assembly GCA_028564925.1). Classification (NCBI taxonomy): domain Eukaryota; kingdom Metazoa; phylum Chordata; class Amphibia; order Anura; family Ranidae; genus Lithobates; species Lithobates sylvaticus. The sequence continues at coordinate 286,911,723 of CM053026.1, forward strand.
TTTTTAGCAGAAAGTTTTTTTTTTTTTACAGGGGATGATAGTTGGGTAGATTTTAAAGTGTAAGTAGTTCACCTTTACAGAAAATCTGTAAGGTGAACTTAACTGGTCCCCTCCTCACAAACCCCCCTCCCCCCTACTAGCCTGGAGTGCGGCGATCACCCACACTGACAGCTCGTATCGCCGCTATACCGATCCGAGGATTTGAAATCCCTGCAGCTTTCTCTCCTCTTCAACTGTGGTGAAAGGAAGGGCTACGCAGGTTCTGATTGGCCAACCAATTAGAATAATCCTAAATGTACCTCCGAACGAGGTACAATTTGGAGATTAAGCTACAGGGATTTTTAGGTTCCACTTTGTGTGATTGGGGATTTTGGTGGCTCACCATCACAGATATGTCTCTCCATTCATCAGCCTGAAATACACAGTTTTTGATATCTTGGCAGAATAGTTGTGACCTACAATAGACAAAAGAACACCTGGCAATGTGCCTTTCCAAACCCAAGAACATCAAGTCCTATTTCAAAATAGCATATATTTCAAACAAAGAGAGATGTCTTCAGAACAAAGGTCCCACCATCACCATATACAGTGGGAGTGTGATAGTGCGATCTGACACTAACTGACACTGGGGAGAACTGACATCACCAGTGACACTAATACAGTGATCAGTGCTAAAAATATGACACTAGCTGGGAAGGGGTTAACTAGGGCAGGGATATGCAATTAGTGGACCTCCAGCTGTTGTAGAACTACAAGTCCCATGAGGCATAGCAAGCCACAGCCACAAGCATGACACCCAGACGCAGAGGCACGATGGCACATTTTTTTTTTTTTGCAACAGCCGGAGGTCCGCTAATTGCATATCCCTGATCTAGGGCGATGAAGGGGTTAAATATGTTCCTTAACTGGGAGTAATGTGTGCACAGTGTGTTGCATTATACTAATGATCTCTCAATTTCTCACTCCCTCTGTACAGAGCTCTGGGGTGAGACTGGACACAGCCGTTCAGCTGTTCCCAGGTGTGAATCATTGGCCGGAACGCTGTGTACATGCACGTGCCCTAAACCTGGGAGTAGGCAGAGACGTACCAGCACGTACCAGCACATCGATTTGCCTACAGCGCCCCCCCATCCTCAGTACAATGCGGCTGGGCGGTCAGTAAGTGTATAATATTTGCACCAGAACAGATATGATTTTTAAGAAGATGGAGGTTTAATGACGACATACCATTGAACTGTAAAACATTTTTAGCTATTACACAAGAGCTATTACACTAGCTCGCCAAGCCGTGACAGGACATTAAATCCCTTGTGCGACAAGTGCTGGAGAAAGCGGCATCAGAAGGCGGGGATGACTGGCTTCGGCGTTGCCTGTCATTGGCCGAAGAGGACCCGGCTCTGGTACCAGCGCCTGAAGATCGGCGATTGCCCCCTGGAAGATCCGGGGCAGAAGAGGGGACCAGGTCGGAGGATCTTACCTCATCGACCCGCAAGATTTAGCGAAGTCTGCCTGTGGAACGTCCGGAGCCTGAAGATGCTGCGCAGCAATTGGCAGGGTCCCGCCCAGCTGAAGTTGCTGATCTCCACCCAGCTGATGATGACGAAGATGACGCGTCGCTGAGTCAACGTACGGGCCGGCGTGTCAAGAGGCGGAGGCGTGTCTTCTCTCCTTCTCCGATCCGCACCGCTGACCGAAGAGGGCGTACTCTGTATTCTCCGCTGGTGCCTCGCACTTCTCCTCCCACAGCCACTTCGTCTCCGCCCACATCCCGGAAGTCTCCACCTACTCCCCCTCAGGTATCTCCGCCCCCGACTTCAGCACGCTCTCAGCGTGCGTATCTGGTTGCTACAGCGACGGCATCGCAAACGCCCAGGCCATCCAGGCTGGACGCAGTGAGGGCCTTTCATGATTCAACATCCTCAGCGCAGTCTGCTGCCAATACTTTACCTTCCCCTTCTATGCAAATTCCTGTACTTTGCAAGAATACTGAGCCTAGTATGGCGGGTGAGTTTGATACGGCAGGTTTGTTGCAGAATTTGCTTGCTTCATTAAATAATTTTAATGATGTTGTATCTGCTTTGCAGTCTGTGTCTGTTTTACCTTCTCCTGCGCATGTGTGGTCTCCCATTGATTCTAATGTTACTCCTTCTTCTGTCAATGTTCCTATTAATGTTCCTTCTGCTATCCTTGAAGTTAGAACAGCCCGCAGCTATGAACAAAGTGATCAGCGCAGGGCTGGCATGAATAAAGTCAACATGCCCTTTTTGTGTATGGCCGTTTAAGGATTTCCTGTGGGGTGGAGCTGGGCAACAGGAAGGGGAGGGACAGTCCTCCCCAGAGTCATTCTGAGAGTAGAAAAGTTCTGAGAGGAAGCATGGTAGAGCTCCTCTCCAACATCAGGGCGGCGGCGGCGGCAAACGGCCCTGAATGGATGAGGGCCCAGGTAGAGAGAGCCCTCGGGCAGGAGGAGGGTCGGGGGGATGGCGCAGGGGTCCCGGGCTAGGCAGATTCGACCACCGGAGCGGTACTCCCCTGAGGGCCGCAGGGCCTCTGTTAGGCCGGGGGACAGCATGGTCACCAGAGCCGCCGAACCGCCGGCCAAGCGGTCGGCGAGGGGGGCAGCGGCGACCACCCACAGGTCGGATGGGGGGCACAGCACTGCGGGGGGGCCCGGCCACAGCGGGAATCCGGCTACAGGCACCAGGCCCCATGTTCAGATCGCAGGCCGCATGGCGCAACAGGCGGCGGGGGGGGGCGGCGGCGGCCATCTTGCGTGTGGCAAACGCCGGAACGGCGACCGGGGGGCCAGCAAGGGGGAGGGGAGCAGCCACACGGCGGGACCCGGTAGACAGCACAACGGTACAGCCGCGGACCGGGCGGCCGCCACGGCCAGCAGTCCGCGAACGGTGGGCATGGGGAGGAGCACCAGGAGCCAGGGGGGGCCACAGTACTCGGGATTGGGGTTGACGGGGGACCGGGCAGAGGACCAAGGGGGCGTTCCGCCCAGGGAAACCAGACGGATGGCGCAGCAGGGTGGCGTTCCGCCTAGCCTGCAGTCGGCAGCCGGGGGGGCCAGTACTAGTCGGCACGGCAGCAACCTGACGGGCATGCGGGGTGAAGGCGGTCCGCCTACGCGAGCACGGTCTAGGGGGAGGAGCAACGCAAGCAGCAGCCGGGGAGCATGGTCGGCAGGGGCTGGGGGCGTACTGCCCAGGCCTGAAAAGCCACTTCGGGGGCACAGAGGCGCGCCGCCTAACCCCGCGGAATTGGGACCTGCACCTGGAACACGTGCGCAGAGCCCGAAAAAATGCGCCAGGAAGTCGGCAGAAGGGCGGAAGAGGAGCATGAGGGAGCGGAGCTCGTCCGCCTCCGGGGGTGAATCCCCTGGGGGGCAGGCTGCGGAGTTGTCGGAATCGATGGAAGAGGAGCCGGAGTTGTCGGAAGGAGAATTGTCCAGGTCGGAGGACGAGGTCCCGGAGGGACGGTCGGCGGCGGTGGATGTGGCACCTACGGCTGGTGGGAGCGTTTCCAGGCAGCCTGGTAAGTCATCTTCATTTTCGGGTACAGGGGGGGGGAATGTGTTTTCAGTTTGGGAACCACGCGTTGGGGGGGGGCATTATGGTGCCGGGGCAGCGCAGGGGTCACTTTCCACGGGCAGCGGGGTTCACGAGCCCTCCTCAGCGGGAGACGGTTTCAGGGTTCTCCTGGCAGGGCTCAGGGATCTCGTGGGCAGGTTCGACCTCCCTCCGACGGCTCCACCGGGGCCGGCGCGAGCTTGGGTCCCGTTCGGGGGGGATGTAATCGGGGGGGGGGGGGGTCGGGGGGAACAGTGGTAGAGGGGGTAGGGGCGTGCGAGCAGGTAGGGGAAACGGCGGTGGCGATTCCGCCCGCGTTGGCCCCGGGGGGGAATGAGGCAGGGTCGGGGAGCGCGGTGGTGGCGAGTCCGCCCACGGCTCCGGTGACGGGGGAGGGTGAAAAAGGGGGAGACAAACCTAAAAAACAAGACATCGTACGTTTGGCAGACTCCGCACGCTGCGAAGTCTACGTGTGTTTTGAGGGGCCCCTGGGGGCCCACTTAAAGCAGGAGGTGAGGGAAAAAATCTGGAAAGGGGAATATGTGGAGATATTTTCACTGCTTCCCCTGGAGAAGTTCAATTTGGATAGGGTTAAACCCGATGATAGTAAGAAGGAGGACGAAGAGAAGAGGAGATATAGGTTGATTCCTAGGACCTTCCAGAATTGGCTTCAGGCGTTTGCAATCCTGGCAAGCGTGATAGGGGAGAAGGAGCCTGAGCACTGCTCGGCCCTGTTCTGTTACCTGGATGCCATTGGGGAAGCTCATCAGACATATGGGGGGTTGTCATGGCTGCGCTATGACGAACAATTTCGCCAGAGAAGGGCAGTCAGGCCGGCCCTTCGCTGGGACCACAAGGACATCAGTTTGTGGATGCACGTGATGTCATCGGCAAAGCCGGCGGGGCAGTTTTTTCAGGGGGGGGGGGGGGCGGTGGATCTGGGGCTTCAGGTCAATCGGCCGCAAAAAAGAAGGGAGTCTGCTGGCAGTATAACGAGGGCACCTGCAAATTCGGAACAGGATGTAAGTATAAGCACGAGTGCTCCGGATGTGGGGGATCACACCCCAGCTCGCGGTGCTTTAAACAGGGGAAGGGTAAGGCCAGCGAGTCTAGCAACAAAGGGGAAGACGCCGGTGAGAGTGGAAAGAATGCTGCCTTTTCTAGGTAGGTATCCGGATAAGGCGGTAGCACAATTGTTAACAGCGGGGTTTGGGGAGGGTTTTGTGATTCCTGCGGTATTGGGCTCGGTGCCACCTGGAGCGGATAATTAGAGGTCGGCTCACAATCACTGAGCAGTGGTAACGGAGAAATTGCAAAAAGAAGTAGCCCTGGGTAGAATGGCGGGTCCCTTCCCTGACATGCCCATTCCCGAGCTAGTGGTTTCTCCTTTGGGAGTGGTCCCCAAGAAGGAACCAAATAAGTTCAGGCTCATTCACCACCTGTCTTACCCGAAAGGGGGGTCGGTGAATGATGCCATTGATCCCCAGGTTTGCGCGGTTCATTACACATCATTTGATGCTGCGGTGGTTTGGGTACGCAAGTGTGGTAGGGGGGCACTGATGGCAAAGACAGACATCGAGGCGGCTTTTCGTTTGTTACCTGTTCATCCTGATAGTTTTTACCTATTGGGCTGCAGGTGACAGGAAGAGTACTATGTGGATAAGTGTTTACCTATAGGTTGCTCGGTATCCTGCGCATTCTTCGAATGTTTTAGCTCATTTGTGGAATGGGTGGTGAGGGACGTGTCTGGTTTGAACTCAGTGATCCACTATTTGGACGATTTTTTGTGTGTCGGCCCTCCCGCATCCAATGTTTGTGCGGTATTGCTGTCAACAATAGAAAGGGTGGCTAAGGACTTCGGCATTCCCCTTGCACCTGACAAGACGGAAGGGCCCAAAACTGAGATTAGCTTTTTGGGGATCGTGCTTGACTCGGTAGCCATGGAATGCAGGCTGCCAGAATCAAAGTTAGTAGCATTGAAAGCGGAAGTACGGGCATTGGTGGGGCGGCAGAAAGTTCAGCTTAGAGCTCTACAATCAGTGTTGGGGAAGCTGAACTTTGCGTGCAGAATCATCCCAATGGGTCGCATTTTCAGCAGGAGGTTGGCAGCCAGCACTGGGGGGGTTGAGTCGCCCAGGCACTACGTGACACTTTCGAAGGAACATAAGAGTGATCTGCGGATGTGGCACGTATTCCTGGACAACTTCAATGGCAGAGCACTGTGGATGACGGGGCCGGTTAGTAATTTCGACCTTGAGTTGTTCACGGACGCCGCGGGGTCAGCGGGTTATGGGGCCTTTTTCAAGGGGCGTTGGAGCGCGGGCCCTTGGCCAGAGAGCTGGAAACAAGCAGGGTTGATCAGGAACATGTTACTGCTCGAGTTGTTCCCAGTGGTACTGGCGGTCGAGCTGTGGGGTGAATTTTTCCGGGATCGGAAAGTTCGCTTCCACATTGATAACTTGGGGGTAGTGCAAGTCATCAACAAGGTGTCAGCGGCATCACCGCCGGTGATACGTTTGCTGAGACATTTGGTGCTGCGGTGCATGCAGTTGAACCTTTTCATTCATGCAGTGCACCTGCCGGGAGTGGACAACGTGGTCGCTGACGCTCTCTCTCGGTTTCAGTGGGAAAAGTTTCGAGAGTTGGAGCCGGAGGCGGAGCGCCAGGGAGCACCGTGTCCGTCAGAGATGTGGAAGATTGCCCTGGAAGAATAACGGGATGGATCCAGCGGTCAGTGAGCGAGGTGACATGGAGAGCATACAGGAGAGTATGGGACGAATGGGCTGCTTTCCAGGGTCAGGCCGCAGGGGGAAAGGGTGAACTGAGGCTGCTGTTCGTTTATTTTATCGACAGGCACATGGAGAATGGTATTTCCGTGTCGAGGCTGGGGAAAGTTATGGCGGCTATGGCTTTTTGGAGCAAGCTTGGTGGAGGGTGCGATTGGACAAAGGAGTTCTGGGCACGTCAGGCAGTGAAGGGTTATAAGAAAGGGAAGTCACAACGGGATGAGCGACGGCCGGTAACGTTCGAACTATTGGGCAGAGTGGTGGACACTCTGCGTGTGGTTTGCTCGTCTGGTTACGAGGTGGGGCTTTTCCGCACGGCCTTCGTGCTGGCCTTCTTTGGGGCTTTCCGGATAGGGGAGCTGGTTAGTTCCTCAAAGAACAGAAAGGATGGATTGGCAGTGGGGGATGTGCGGTGCTCGGGGGACAGGTTGGTGATGCACCTTAGGAAATCAAAGACGGATCAGCAGGGCCGAGGCAAGGATGTGGTGGTTTTTGCCATTCCGGACGCCAAACTCTGCCCCGTCTTGGTCACGAGGGTGTTTTTGCAAAGTAGGCCAGAGGGGGACGGCCCTCTTTTGGTACACAACAATGGGGAGGCGCTGTCGCGCTTTCAATTCATAGGAGTCTTCCGAAAATGCTTGCGGGAGTTGAATATGGGGGATCTAAGATTTTCCTCACATTCATTTAGGATTGGGGCGGCAACGGAAGCGGTAAGGTGGGGTTTGACGGAGGAGGCTGTAAAGCAGATCGGGAGGTGGGAATCCAGACGCTTCAGGTCATACGTCAGGACGGATTTAGTGGAATAAGGGGGTTTTGACTATAGATGGTGTGTAGTGCCGACATGGTTTCGTGTGGTACATTACTGTGAGGTTTACAGGAATTTTGTTGTTTTTTCTTCCAGATTCAACACCAAGTCTCGTATGGATTATGGGACATTCATATGTTTGCTGGGGAGCCAGAAGGGGTGATGACAGACCGGACGGTAGACAGTTGGGTTTCTCAAGGAGGGAAGCGTACATAAAGTGGTTGGGTTTCCCGGGTATGCTCTGGAGCCGTCTTATCCCGGAAGCGCTCAAGTTTGCGAGATGGGATAGGCCTCCTGAAGTTTTAGTTATTCACGTTGGGGGCAACGACTTGGGGCTTAGGACCAAACTAGACGTCACGAGGGATATAAAATATGATTTTTGCCGACTTCAGGCGGCTTTTCCCAACACAGTCCTGGTTTGGTCAGACATGATCGCCAGGACTTCATGGCGTTTTGCCAGGTCAGTGGACCTAATTAACAAAGCTCGGAAGAAGGTTAACCAGGAGGTCAGTAGGTTTTTTATTAAACACGGGGGGTTGGCCATCAGGCACAGGGAGTTAGAGGTAGACACTTGGCGTTATCTGAGGGCTGATGGTGTTCATCTGAACCCAGTTGGCACAGATATGTGGGCCATCGGTATTCAGGATGGTATTGAGCGAGCACTTAGGGTGTGGAGGTGCGCTCAAGGTTAAGGTTTTAACCTTGTTTGCGGTGGCGGATGTTGGCTGACGTAGGCATAGAGAAGAAACCCCCTCCCACAGAAAACTTGATGCGGGACCTATTGGAGATATGGGCCCGTTTGGTATATTCCTTATAAGTGATGTAGGGAATATGGTGGATGACTGCACTGCGGGAATAGTTTTGTCTCTGAGCTAGTATGTCAGCTTGAGGCCTATTTACAGTTGAGATGACCGCAGTGCACGAGTTTGTTGTTTATGGTAATTTTGGGGGGGGGGGGGGTAATGCCCTGCTATAGGCCTACGTCACGTGTTCTTGATTTTGTTTATTGGATTGTTTATTTGTTTATAAAAGTTATTTATAAAGTTATTTATATATTTTATTATTTAATAAAGGGCCTGCTACGGCCATTTTACACTCCAGCACGGTGTGGTCTCCATTACTGGGTAAGGTAAAGGGGTGGGAGTGTATAGCTGGGCAGCCCAGAAAGGTAGCTATGTGGTACTTGGTCAAGAACAGCCCGCAGCTATGAACAAAGTGATCAGCGCAGGGCTGGCATGAATAAAGTCAACATGCCCTTTTTGTGTATGGCCGTTTAAGGATTTCCTGTGGGGTGGAGCTGGGCAACAGGAAGGGGAGGGACAGTCCTCCCCAGAGTCATTCTGAGAGTAGGAAAGTTCCCGCCCTCCCGCCCTTTGTTTTAATCTGATTTATTTTCACAGGTATTTAACAGTGTTGTTACAGGTGCATTGGATGTCGTAGCGTTGGCGGATGTTGGCTGACGTAGGCATAGAGAAGAAACCCCCTCCCCACAGAAAACTTGATGCGGGACCCATTGGAGATATGGGCCCGTTTGGTATATTCCTTATAAGTGATGTAGGGAATATGGTGGATGACTGCACTGCGGGAATAGTTTTGTCTCTGAGCTAGTATGTCAGCTTGAGGCCTATTTACAGTTGAGATGACCGCAGTGCACGAGTTTGTTGTTTATGGTAATTTGGGTGGGGGGGGGGGGGGGTAATGCCCTGCTATAGGCCTACGTCACGTGTTCTTGATTTTGTTTATTGGATTGTTTATTTGTTTATAAAAGTTATTTATAAAGTTATTTATATATTTTATTATTTAATAAAGGGCCTGCTACGGCCATTTTACACTCCAGCACGGTGTGGTCTCCATTACTGGGTAAGGTAAAGGGGTGGAAGTGTATAGCTGGGCAGCCCAGAAAGGTAGCTATGTGGTACTTGGTCATGTTTTAAGGAAGTTTTACCATGTGAATTGTCCCCCTTGGGATTCCACTTATCTCCATCTATTAAGGACAAAATTTGGAAAGGTGAATTTTTAGATTTCCTATCATTGTTACCAGCTTTTAACCGCTTCAGCACCGGGCCATTTTTTACCCTTCCTTACCAGAGCACTTTTTGCGATTCGGCACTGCGTCGCTTCGTGCAGTCGTGCGACGTTACACCCAAACAAAATTGACGTCCTTTTTTTCCCACAAATAGAGCTTTCTTTTGGTGGTATTTGATCACCTCTGCGGTTTTTATTTTTTTGCGCTATAAACAAAAGAAGAGCGACAATTTTGAAAAAAAAAAACAATATTTTTTACTTTTTGCTATAATAAATATCCCATTTTTTTTTTAAAAAAACTATTTTTTTCCTCAGTTTAGGCCGATACGTATTCTTCTACATATTTTTGGTAAAAAAAATCGCAATAACCGTATATTGATCGGTTTGTGCAAAAGTTATAGCGTCTACAAAATAGGGGATAGATTTATTGAATTGTTTTTTTTTTTTTTTTTTTACTAGTAATGGCGGCGATCTGCGATTTTTTTTTCGTGACTGCGACATTGCGGCGGACACTTCGGACACTTTTGACACATTTTTGGAACCATTCACATTTACACAGCGATCGTTGCTATAAAATTGCATTGATTACTGTGTAAATGTGACTGGCAGGGAAGGGGTTAACACTAGGGGGCGCTGTAGGGGTTAATGTGTTCCCTATAGAAGTGATTCTAACTGTGGGGGGAGGGGACTCAAGGGGAGAAGACCGATCATGTGTTCCTCCGTACTGGGATCACATGATCGGTCTCCTCTCCGCTGACAGGACGTGGAGCTTTGTGTTTACACACACAGCTCCACGGTCCCGCACGGTCTCGTTGTTTTAATGGGCAATCGCGGGTGCCCGGCGGACATCGTGGCCGCCGGGCACTCGCACCGGGTCCCGAGCGATGCCGCGGGCGCGCGCGCGCCCCCCAGGCGGCCGGGAATCCGAGGACGTCATATGACGCCCACCCAGGATGGGAGATTCACCTTGTGGGCGTCATATGACAGTGGGCGGTATTGAAGTGGTTAAAGAATTTTTATATAAAGGTGATAAAAATCTGAAGACAGTGTTGATGATTACCGACGTCGCCTGATTTCCAGATCATTTTTTAATTGGTTGCAGGCCTTCTGCATTTTTCAGCAGTAATGTGTGAAAAACATCCTCAAAAATGGTGGTTTGTTTCAACATTTGGAGCATATTTTAGAAGCTTATAAAAGCTTTGGCGGTATGGGTTGGTTTCATTATGATGAATCCTTCCGCCAAAAAATTGCTATTTATCCTACTCTTAAATGGGGTAATAAATGTCGGTTTATGGCTAAATCTTATTACCCCTCAGAAATCTTCTTTTTCAAAAATTCAACCGCAACCACTGGCTAATTCTCCTAGTTCAGTTTCAGTCTACAAAAAAGGTACATGTTTCGCATATAATGAATCGCAGTGTAAGTAGCTGGCTTCTTGCCGTTATAGACATGAATGTTCCTTTTTTTTTCGGAAGCCACCCTGTCACAAAGTGTTTTAAAAGGACCACTAATTCTGCCTTCAGAGAACATTTCAAAAGCATGCACGCCAGTGAAATTGGCTGCAATGCTTCCGTGGCTGCGTCTCTACCCAGACAAGGAGAGAGCGCAGCTCTTAATTGACAGTTTTTCTGTTGGTTTTAAACTCCCTGTTTTCCAAGGCCCTGGTTGACGGTTTGCAAAAAATTTGAAATCAGTATTGCAAAATACTGATATTGTTGCAGACAAATTATTTAAAGAACTCCCTGCTAACAGGATTGCTAGTCCTTTTATTTCCCCCCCTTTTCAGAATTTTCGCATATGTCCATTAGGTTTGGTTCCAAAAAAGGACCCCCAATCATATCGTCTTATTCATCATCTTTCTTTCCCGGAGGGTAGTTCATTGAATGATGAAATTGATCCACTGTCCACTTCGGTTACTTATGCTACCTTTGATGATGCTGTTCACCTTATCAAACAATTTGGTCCGGGGGCGTTATTAGCTAAAGCAGATATTCAATCTGCATTTAGATTATTACCCATAGCTGCTGAGGCTTATAATTCGCTAGGTTTTTGCTTTAATGGCTATTTTTTCTATGACAAATGCCTTCCTATGGGCTGTTCGTTATCTTGTCATTATTTCAAGGTTTTTGCATCTTTTCTTCAGTGGGTCATGATTCGGGAATCTGGTCATTCTGGAATATTACATTACCTAGATGATTTCCTTTTTATAGGCCCCCCAAATTCACCTGTTTGTTCTTTGCTATTGCGTTTGGTTTTTCTTCTTTCGGAATTTTTCGGTATCCCTCTTGATATTGAAAAAACTGCTTTCCCATCCCCAGTTATTGAATTTTTAGGTATCAAAATTAATACTTCCTTCGTTAAAGATTTCTAGGTTGGAATCTTTGATTTCAATGTTTTTGCGTCACAAGAAGGTTTTATTGAAAGAACTTCAATCTTTTCTCGGTCTCCTTGCCTTCGCAACTCGCGTTATGCCCATGGGCAGGATTTTTTCCAGAAGATTGTCCTTGGCTACGTCGGGTTTTAAGTCTCCTTTTTCGCATATCCGTCTTTCATCTGATATGAAGGATGACCTACTGGTATGGTCTCAATTTTTGATGGACTATAATGGTAGGTTATTTTTTCAAGATGATTTAGTTTTTTTCTGCTAATATTGATTTATTTACTGATTCTGCTGGTTCTTGTGGATTTGCAGCCATTTTTCGCACACACTGGTGTGCGAATAAATGGCCTCCGTTTTGGATTTCCAACAAAGCTACTAGGAATATAGTTTTATTGGAACTTTTTCCAGTGGTGGTTGCCTTGGAAATCTGGGGAGATCAATTTTCCAATAAACGCATTGTTATTCATACGGATAACAAAGGTGTGCTTTTTGCTTTGAATTGTCTCTCTTCCAAATCATTTTTTGTTATAAAGCTTTTGCGTCATTTGGTCCTTCTGTGTTTAAAAAAGAATATCTGGATTAAAGCAAAATATGTGCCTGGTAAACAGAATATTATGGCGGATGCCTTATCTCGCTTCCAGATGGCTCGTTTCAGACAGCTTTTACCAGAAGCAGATATGGTTGGATGCCTCTGTCCTGGTCATCTTTGGAACCTGATTTAGCTCCAGTTTTCTCAGCTATTCGAAATTCAATCGCACCTAAAACATGGACTGACTATTCAGTTGCATGAGATAAATGGATGGTTTTCAATGCGGAATTGGGTCTCTCCCGTTTTTCTCCTACTGAACATTCCGTTTTAGCTTTCTTGTGTTCACTGATGCAGTTACAATTTTCTTTTAACCATATCAATAAAACATTGGCTGGTGTTTCCTTTTTTCTTAAAATATACAATCTGCCAGCATGCAATCGTTTTTTCTCCGTTAAACAAGCTCTCAAAGGTTTACGAAAGGTAAGATTTGCACCTGATGACGGTAGACCCGTTACCTTCTATATTTTATCCAAGCTTTGTTTGGTGACTACAGCTGTTTGCATCTCAGAATATGAAGCGTTTTTATTTCATACTGCATTTGTTTTGATTTTCTTTGCAGCTCTTCGTATTTCTGAAATTTTGCCTAACAATAAATACAGTTCCTCTGGGTTACAATTGTCTATTGTTTTGGTTCTCAATGATAAGGTTCGGGTTTATATTAGGCGCTCCAAAACAGATCAAGCTGGTAGAGGTCATTGGCTCAATCTATATGCTTGTGGCGACTCCGTACTTTGCCCTACGTTGATATTGTTTAAATATCTTGCCGTTAGACCTCTCGGTGACGGTCAATTTTTTGTTCACCAAGATTCATTCACCTGTGACTAAATTCCAATTTTCACCATCCCCGCTGTGACAGCAGACCAGGGATCTTCTCCCCTTGTCTGTTGCCACAATTCAAAAAATACGCTGACCACCCAGCCATATCACTCATTCACAGTCCTCTGTGAATGGAAAAACTACAAGTTCCAGCAGCCTTTGTGGCTGTCAGCTTGTAGTTTTCAATCAACTACCATGGTGCTTTGGTAGTTCATTGAGTCTTCCTGTCAGAATGTAATGGCTTCCTCATACGAGGTACGGACACACAGATACACTGACAGATCTGCAGTAGACCTGCATAGCAACAGCAATCTGCTGATTGCTGGTACAATGCTTTATAGGTTCCAGAAACAAAAAAATTATAAATGCATATTTTTTCACCTGCAAAAAAAATGTGCATTTATTTTATTTATTTTTTTTTAAGTATTTTTTTACGGAAAGAGTAATTGACACGTGGAACAGACTTCCAGCAGAGGTAGGAAGTCAGTCAACATTAATAATTCCAACATATCTTGGGACAAACATATATACATATGTGGAATGGGGCAGACTCAATGGTTTCTTCTATGTTTCTACGTTGGTGGTCAGTGGGAAGAATGTCTCGATCCCAATGGTAGGCCTGCCAAAGGAGAGCTCTCCAAGCTGTCATCAGATAAATAAAGGGAAGGGATGGGGATAGTAGTGACATCAGTGAAAAAATATGGCCATGGCCATATTGACCAAATGACATGACATCACGAGTTTGGTGGAGTTTTTTTTCTGTCTGTAGGAGCATATGCCTGAAAACGCCTGAAAAAGCCCTAGTGTGCATGGACACATTGGCTAACATGGAGGGGAGTTTCTAGGCAGAAAAAATAAGATCTCAAAAGCCTGTAGGAGCAGCTTCTTTGAGCTCCTTTGAGCTGCAGTGTGCATGAGCCCTAACGGTTACTGTGGTCAAATTGATGTTCTTTTTTTGTCTGTAGTGGTGAGAAATTTTAAAGGAGCGGGATAGAAAATATGTCCCGAACAAACAAATTATTTTTTATCAAAGTGGTTTTCATATGGGAAATTTCATATATATTATAGTTAAACCTATTTAATATGTCTGGGAATCCATTCAAATAGCAGGTTTGGACAAAACATTAAGGGCTTTTGAACAAATTGAGTTGACTCAAAGATGGTAAAAAAAATAAGGTTCTCATGATATTTTATTTTTTCTATAAAGATCTAGTGTCATACACAGCTGTCTCTGCGGCGTGGCATTGAACCTAGAACTATGCAGGCACCATCATATAGGAGGTAAATTAGCCACAGTTAAAGAAACTTCTAGCAAGAACTATGAACTGTGCTTGAGAATGGCTGGTATAAAATATAGATGTAGATAAGTAGTGATGTGAGTAGGGCTACAGGAACCCAGTTACATGATTCTTCTCTATGTCTCTATCTTGTGACTTTTATTAAGTGCTAATGCAAAGTAACATTTAACAGATGCATATAAAGTCATTGAAATAACAACTGATTCTAAAAGCAAGTACATGTCAAAATAACCGTGTCATGTGGACAGCTCATCATGTCATAATAAATATTCACTACAGATCCTTTGGCTGGAACAATTAATAGTATTAAAGTACATTGTAATCATTGAGAGCTGACAGATACTTCTAACTGAGATAATAGGAATACTTTGTAATAACACTGGCCTAAAAATTCATAGACACAGGGATCCAGGGATGAACTGTTAAAACGAAATGTGACAATTAGCCCTGATTTACACCAGTGTGGCTATCAGTGCAATTTCATATGTGGCTTGCTGACATCTGTGTGACTTCATTTAACAGATGTCAATGCAAGTCGCACTGAAATCGCACAGAAATAGTGCAGGAACCTTTTTTAAAGTCATTGTGACTTGAGTCTTATGCCCCGTACACACGGTCGGATTTTCCGACGGAAAATGTCCTATCGGAACATGTTGTCGGAAATTCCGACCATGTGTGGGCTCCATCAGACTTTTTCCGTCGGAATTTCCTGAGATCCTGCTCTCAAATTTTCCGACAACAAAGTCCTATCGGACTTTTTCTGATCGTGTGTAGCGAATTCCGACGGACAAAGTGCCACGCATGCTCAGATCACATTACAAGACCCAGCTATTGGCTACTAGCCTCTACGTAGTCCCGTCGTATGCAACGAACGTCACCACATTCAGAATGATCAGATTTTCCGACAACTTTTTCCGACCGTGTGTATGCAACACCAGTGTCAGACAAAATCCATCGGATTTTGTGGTCGGAATTTCCAACCGTGTGTACAGGGCATTAGCGATTTGAATGGTTCCATTGCCGCAAACGGGGTGTGACTTGTTATGCAACTCTGAACTGCCAGGCCGCATAACAAGTCGCACTGATGTGAACCAGGGCTTAACCACAGTTTATGATTTTTTTAAACAGATAAATATATTATCTTTTAGATTGTAAGCTCTAACGAGCTGGGCCCACTGATTTCTCCTGTATTGAATTGTATTGTAACTGTACTATCTGCCCTCATGTTGTAAAGTGCTGTGCAAACTGTTGGCGCTATATAAATCCTGTATAATAATAATTATGTGTTTTTAGGCCCTAGGCTGGCTCCACACCGTTGTGTTCCGGGAACATAGGTTAAAACCCAAGTTTTAGAATTGTTTATTGCAACATGCAGTAATACAAGATTTATTTGATGCACCTATACATTAGAATTGTGCTTTGTAGTGTACAGTTTGCTAAAAAAAATTGTGCAGGTATAGTTTTTTTCCTGTGCTAAAGTGTATTGAGCGCCCATTTAGAATAGATTGGGTCACCTCAACCCAATAAGTCTCAATGCAACAAAATGTGGGAAGGAACCAATAGGGTTCACATTTTAGCCGACTATAGAAATTACCATTGTCTACAAAATGTTGTCACGCTAAAAGTTCCCTGAGCTTTTTCTAAAGACATTATTATATATCTTCTAGGAGTTCATTCTGTATATTTTAACCACTTGCATACTGGGCACTTAAACCCCCCTCACGCACTTTGAATGACAATTGCGCGGTCATACAACACTGTACCCAAATGAAAATGTTATCATTTTTTTCCCCACAATAAGAGTGTTCTTTTGGTGGTATTTAATCACAGCTGGGTTTTTTTTTTTTTGCTAAACAAACAAAAAAGAAAATGTAAAATTTTGAAAAATAAATAAATCATGTTTAATAGTTTGTTATAAAATTTTGCAAACAGGTAATTTTTCTGCTTCATTGATATGCGCTGATGAGGCGGCACTGGTGAGCACTGATAGGCTGCACTGGTGGGCACTGATAGGCTTCACTGATGGGCACAGTTAAGGCGGCACTGATGGGCAAACATAAGGAGGCACTGATGGGGACAGATAAGGCGGTACTGATGGGCACAGATAAGGCGACACTGATGACCACTGATAAGATGGCACTGATGGGCCCTGATGGGTGGCACGGATGGGTGGCACGGATGGGCACTGATAGGTACCACTGATAGATGGCACTGATGGGCACTGATAGATGGCACTGATGGGAACTGATAGATGGCACTGATAGATGGCACTGATGGGCACTGGTAGGTGACACTGATGGGCACTGATAGGTAGCACTGATGTGCAGCACTGTTCAGACACTGATTGTGGGCAATGATAGGTGGCACTGTGGGCACTGACAGATGGCACTGTGGCTGCTGACAGGTGGCACTGTGGGCGCTGACAGGTGGCACTGTGGGCACTGACAGGTGGCACTGTGGGCACTGACAGGTGGCGCTGGTGGGCACTGGTAGGCGGCACTTGTAGGGGGCACAGGTGAGCACTGAGGAGCTGGAGCACATCGCAGTGATCAGGACTAATGTCCCTCTCACTGCCGCCGGTGATCAGCTTTTTTTTTTCTCCTCGCGCTGTCAGCTGATCACGTGGTAAGGGGTCGGGATCGACCCCTTACTTGAATCTGTGATCCAGCGAGTCTCACAGACTCGTGCACTTCAGGGGGCGCGCAGGCCGCTCGTGCATGGGACGACGTCAATAGACGTCGTCCCGGCAAAGCAGGTCCGCGCTGTAGCCATCATTCGGCTATAGCGCAGATCTCTAGAGGTTAAGCTACACAGCTTCTAGAGGTTAAGCTGCACAGCTTTTCAAACTAGATAAATGCACTCAGTAATACAAGTTAAAGCTGGGCTCCGAGCACAGAAGTGTCATTGAAATACATTCTTTAATAGCCACAAAGTATAGATATCCACTCCTTATGTTACCTTATAATTGTAGCTGTGACACCCAATGCAAGTTTCCTGCAGAAAACTACAGGAGGGGGCAGAGACAAGACCAGTCATCCTATACAAGGAGAAAGAGCAGCAGTGACTGGTCTTTATTACAGGGAGCTACTGGATTACTACACAGATCAGGAAGAAACACGCAAAACACACCAAGATTAAAGTAAGAAGACACGTGACTTGTATTTTTTAAGTAGTCCTTTCCAACCTTAATATATAGGGGACTCTTGAAATGACTTTTTGGGCTCATAGAGTCCCTGCTAATAATTACTATATTTGCAGCTCACAGTACATTAGTGTGAACCTAAAATATGCAAAATATGCAAATATGCAAAATATGCAATTTATTGAGGTTCCATTTTAAGGTGCATAAATCTAAAGTGCAAAAAAGAAGGGAGCAAAACGTGCAAGAAAGTGCAAATAGTGACATATCCATTTGAGTGGATATGTCACTTCTTGCACTAGATGAGTATGTGTATTTTTGCACTGGCCAGATATGTGTATTTGGTGCATTGGGTGGATATGTTACTTTTTTTTTTGTACTCTGTGAATATGTCTCTTTTTTCACTGGGTGGATATGTGTCTCTTTGCTCTGCGTAGATACTGTATGCCTCTTTTTTTGCACTTGGTAGGTATGTCCCTTTATGCAGTATCTCACAAAAGTGAGTACACCCCTCACATTTTTGTAAATATTTTATTCTATCTTTTCATGTGACAACACTGAAGAAATTACACTTTGCTACAATGTAAAGTAGTGAGTGTGCAGCTTGTATAACAGTGTCAATTTGCTGTCCTCTCAAAATAACTCAACACACAGCCATTTATGTTCAAACTGCTGGCAACAAAAGTGACTACACCCATAAGTAAAAATGTCCAAATTGGGCCCAATTAGCCATTTTCCCTCCCCGGTGTCATGTGACTCGTTAGTGTTACAAGGTTTTAGGTGTGAATTGGGAGCAGGGATGTTAAATGTGATGTTATCGCTCTCACTCTCTCATACTGGTCACTGGAAGTTCAACATGGCACCTCATGGAACAAACTCTCTGAGGATCTGAAAAAAGAATTGTTACTCTACATAAAGATGGTCTAGGCTATAAGAAGATTGCCAAGACCCTGAAACTGAGCTGAAGCACGGTGGCCAAGACCATACAGCGGTTTAACAGGACAGGTTCCACTCAGGACAGGCCTCGCCATGGTCGACCAAAGAAGTTGAGTGCACGTGCTTAAAGTGCTATCCAGAGGTTGTCTTTGGGAAATTGACGTATGAGTGCTACCAGCATTGCTGCAGAGGTTGAAGGGGTGGGGGGTCAGCCTGTCAGTGCTCAGACCATACGCTGCACACTGCATCAAATTGGTCTGCATGCTGTCGTCCCAGAAGGCAGCCTCTTCTAAAGATTATGAACAAGAAAGCCTGCAAACAGTTTGCTGAAGACAAGCAGACTAAGGACATGGATTACTGGAACCATGGCCTGTGGTCTGATGAGACCAAGATAAACTTATTTGGTTCAGATGATGTCAAGCATTTGTGGTGGCAACCAGGGTAGGAGTACAAAGACAAAGACAAGTGTGCCTTGCCTACAGTCAAGCATGGTGGTGGGAGTGTCATGGTGTTGGGCTGCATGAGTGCTGTCCGTACTGGGGAGCTACAGTTCATTGAGGGAACCATGAAACGTCATGGAGAAGTGGAAGAGGACTCTAGTGGCAACCTGTGAAGCTCTGGTGAACTCCATGCCCAAGAGGGTTAAGGCAGTGCTGGAAAATAATGGTGGCCACACAAAATATTGACACTTTGGGCCCAATTTGGACATTTTCACTTAGGGGTGTACTCACATTTGTTGCCAGCGGTTTATACATTAATGAGTTATTTTGAGGGGACAGCAAATGTGCACTGTTATACAAGCTGTAAACTCACTACTTTACATTGGAGCAAAGTTTAATTTCTTAATTGTTGTCACATGAAAAGATATATTAAAATATTTACAAAAATGTAAGGGGTGTACTCACTTTTGTGAGATACTGTATATATTTGTTTGTACCCGGTGGATATGTCTCTTTTTGCACTGGGTAGATAGGCTTTTCTTTTTCTTTTTTTTCTTTTACTCAGTGGATATGCCTCTTTTTGAACTTAGTAGATATGTTGTGTTTTTTTTGTTTTTTTGTTTTTGTTTTGTCTCTTTTTCCTCTTGGTTGTTATGGGTTTTTTTTGTACTTGGTGGATATGTCTCTTTTTGCTCTCAGTAGTTTTTTGGGTTTTTTTTGTACTCTTGAATGCGTCTCTTTTTGCACTTGGTAGATGTGTCTCTTTTTGTATCCAGTGGATATGTCTCTTTTTTGCACTTTGTTTGATAATTGTTCCCCTTTTTTTAGCACGTTACAATTGTGCACTTTAACATGGAACCTCAATAAATTGTATTTTTGAGGTTCACCCATATAGCTTTCCATGTGACTGAGCAATAATATGGTATTACCGTAGATCGTGCACCCCTAAAAGAGCATGAAGGCTATGGTGCTATGTGGATTGGACTGGTTTGGGTAACCTTTGTTGACCAGCAAATCTTCTTGTATGGCAGAAATCACATAACACTGCTCAGGCTTTACTAATGTCTGTGCATTGCATCTATACCTTCGTATATTGCTATCTAGTCTGGATGCAGTGTAACCCTTGAAACATCACTCACTATTTGACATAGCCTTATAAACTGGCTTTGTCACATAAATCTTTTCATCACAAGAGACTGAAATTGGCAACAACTAATCCCTGTCTGTTGGATTGTGTATAAATCCAGAATCCGGCTTTCTTAACGTTGATCATGGTATCTAAAAACAAAATTGGATTTAACTGTCATAGAGGAAAAAAAATATTTCTGTTTATAAGATGATTGAAGTGGCCTAAAATCTATAAAAGGACTTCCCTGCTGTATGACAAATATATCATCTGTATGTCGCCACCTGGCTGAACAACGGTTGGTAAACAAATCATCTAAAGACATATGTAGCTCGTGCCAGTCCATGAACATACTGACATATGCTGAGTTGACATTCAAGCAAATTACGGTCAACCAGAGTTTTAAAGTGGGTCACACATCACCTGTTTGCAATAAACTTATGGATCTTCCAGTACCAATTTAATGTATATAGAAGAGTCATTTTAAAGACTTCCACCTCACAGAAAAAAAACGAAATACACATAATTTCACCAAAAAAAAAAGTGCAAAGCATGCACATGTGATCAGTGTATAATGGGTGCAATGTCAGTCTTCTGTAGACTCTTCCTCCAGCTCTAGGTCCATACCGAAGTGCAGGCTTTAATTTGGAGAGCTGAAGGAAGGGCCAATGTATTCCACTGAGAACTACAAGTCTGTCTGCCTTGGTGGCAGACATGACTTGTAGTTCATTAATACACAGATCTCTATGAACGGATGACACAGCTGTGCAGGCAGAATTCAAAACGTGGCGTCACGTCACATTCGGCTACCCATCACATTTTGCTACCCGCTGGAGTGCGCATCCGCGACGCCGCCATATGCGTTCCAACTGTTGTAAGAAACCACTTTGCCAAAGGGCCCCTTGCGGCCTCGCTTCGCTCGGCATAATTATAATCTAACTCTATGTCCACTTGGATGGTGGGGCTTGAACCTGGACTCAGGGGCGTGGGCACAAAATTCTGCGCAAGCGCAGATCGCCTCAGTGTTGGAATGCATATGGTGGCATTGCGCATGCGCAGACCAGCGGGTAGCCAAATGTGATGGGTGGCCATATGTGACGAAACAGGGCTTTCAGGGGGGGTTGGTAGAGGAGATTGCTTGGCCCCATATTACATATTTCATCCTTGATATGGATGTAACATGTTGCAAAAAGTAGAGTTTGTCTTTAACTGTCAGGCAAGATTTCAATTTTAGAACAAATTCCATCCTTGAGGAAGTAACAGAGCTCTTAGAATAAACATCAAAAAGTGTTTTAAAAACAATACTCTAAGGAGCTTATGGAGATTATGATATGCATTTATTTGATAAAAATGCAGGAACAGTGGTTCATTATGAATTTCCATTTATACAGTTCCCTGGGTCACTGTGTTTCTGAAAGTGTCAGCACAGTACTCTCACAATGCATTCTTATTTCCCCAATTGTCTAGGTATGTCAAATCAAAATGATTTTAGCATATTTTGCCGTAGTCTCACTTAGCATATTACTGGTTTCTTTCAGGCAGTTGCAATTTGTTTTTGTTAACATTTTAGTGGCCCATTACCATGGCAAGGCTAAACTTTTATTTCATTTACCGTCCAAATCACATGCTTTTTAAAGTGTGTTCTCTGAATTTGTTAATTGTTGTGTTGTATTAGCACTTGATAAATGCCAAGAGACATGGACAAAATGTTGTTTTCCCTAAAACAAAAGAAGAAACAAATAATTACAAGTTATATGATAGAATGTTTGTCCTTGTTTCTTGAATACTTTTGCCATGAAGGATCTGTATTGTTTAACCCAAATAGCTTCAATAGAGGAGGACATTGTGATTTTATACATGAATATATAATTTTAACAGTGTTTAATAATAAGATTTGATACAATAGAAAAAGAAGCAATGAATGATAAAAAAAGAATGTTGGCTATTGTCTACGCTATGACGTTAGATAGAAAAATGGAGACAATCCAATCCAGGGCATGTGAATTTTAGCTTACACATACACATGTATGTATGTATGTGTGTGTGTGTATATATGTACACATACACACATATATATATGTTATGTCTCCAGGATACCTTTCTCTCTTCTGTGGTTCAGAAAAGAGAATTACCTTGTCATTTAATTAGTATATTGTGTTGTTGCATTATTAAGCTATAAATTATGTTTGTTCTAGGTTAGCTGTTACGCTTGCGTCACCTACTGGCCAAACATTAATATAGTTTATAAGAGATATTATCCAGCTACTTAGGAAGTGATGTAAAAATCATCATATCCTCTTTAGTCAGGAAGTGAAACAGCCACAGGGATAAACATGTTCAATATCATGGCAGCAGCCTAGATGCTATCTCTCCCCATCCATGGCATCGGAGGTAAGCAACATTTATTTTCCTCCTCCACAAGCTATCAGGGAAAGGAGTTAGTCATTTTAGTTATTATTTTATATGATGTTTACTATTGTATGGTAATGTTATATTATTCTTGTTGTTTTCAGTTTTACCGCATATCACATGTGTCATTCACGTGTATATTAAAATCTGCAACGTGCCAATAAAAGACACAGACAAGAAACAGCAGTCAATTATTGTGTGCGCAGAAAAAGGTTATCTGCCTGGATAGCTACCCATAGACGCCGGGAGTACGCGGGGCGAGGCCAGGACTATATATACAGTGTCTTGCGAAAGTATTCGGCCCCCTTGAACTTTTCAACCTTTTGCCACATTTCAGGCTTCAAACACAAAGATATAACATTTTAATTTTTTGTGAAGAATCACCAACAAGTGGGACACAATTGTGAAGTGGAACGAAATCGATTGGATTGTTGAAACTTTTTTAACTAATAAAAAAATTAAAAGTGGGGCGTGCAAAATTATTCGGCCCCCTTGCGTTAATACTTTGTAGAGCCACCTTTTGCTGTGATTACAGCTGCAAGTCGCTTGGGGTATGTCTCTATCAGTTTTGCACATCGAGAGACTGAAATTCTTGCCCATTCTTCCTTGCAAAACAGCTCGAGCTCAGTGAGGTTGGATGGAGAGTGTTTGTGAACAGCAGTTTTCAGCTCTTTCCACAGATTCTCGATTGGATTCAGGTCTGGACTTTGACTTGGCCATTCTAACACCTGGATACGTTTATTTGTGAACCATTCCTTTGTAGATTTTGTTGTATGTTTGGGATCATTGTCTTGTTGGAAGATAAATCTCCGTCCCAGTTTCAGGTCTTTTGCAGACTCCAACAGGTTTTCATCCAGAATGGTCCTGTATTTGGCTGCATCCATCTTCCCCTCAATTTTAACCATCTTCCCTGTCCCTGCTGAAGAAAATCAGGCCCAAACCATGATGCTGCCACCACCATGTTTGACAGTGGGGATGGTGTGTTGAGGGTGATGAGCTGTGTTGCTTTTACGCCAAACATATCGTTTTGCATTGTGGCCAAAAAGTTCGATTTTGGTTTCATAGGACCAGAGCACCTTCTTCCACATGTTTGGTGTGTCTCCCAGGTGGCTTGTGGCAAACTTTAGACGAGACTTTTTATGGATATCTTTGAGAAATGGCTTTCTTCTTGCCACTCTTCCATAAAGGCCAGATTTGTGCAGTGTACGACTGATTGTTGTCCTATGGACAGACTCTCCCACCTCAGCTGTAGTTCTCTGCAGTTCATCCAGAGTGATCATGGGCCTCTTGGCTGCATCTCTGATCAGTCTTCTCCTTGTCTGAGCTGAAAGTTTAGAGGGACAGCCAGGTCTTGGTAGATTTGCAGTGGTCTGATACTCCTTCCATTTTAAAACGATCGCTTGCACAGTGCTCCTTGGGATGTTTAAAGCTTGGAAAATCTTTTTGTATCCAAATCCGGCTTTAAATTTCTCTACAACAGTATTACGGACCTGCCTGGTGTGTTCCTTGATCTTCATGATGCTCTCTGCGCTTTCAACAGAACCTTGAGTCTATCACAGAGCAGGTGCATTTATACAGAGACTTGATTACACACAGGTGGTTTCTTTTTATCACCATCAGTCATTTAGGACAACATTGGATCATTCAGAGATCCTCGCTGAACTTCTGGAGTGAGTTTGCTGCACTGAAAGTAAAGGGGCCAAATAATTTTGCACGCACCACTTTTCAGTTTTTTATTTGCTAAAAAAGATTAAAATATCCAATAGATTTTGTTCCACTTCACAATTGTGTCCCACTTGTTGGTGATTCTTCACAAAAAATTTAAATTTTATATCTTCATGTTTGAAGCCTGAAATGTGGCAAAAGGTTGAAAAGTTCAAGGGGGCCGAATACTTTCGCAAGGCACTGTATATAATACATATGTATATATATCCACACACATATATACACACACACACAATGCACTGTGTATATATATATATATATATATATATATATATATATATGTATATACACACAGTAGATTTACATATACTGTATGTTTCCTTTGATAATTTTTTATATCAACATTATGGATTTTGTCCTCTTTTCCATTGTAGGTTGCAATTAGGTTATCTACAAGTTGGCAGTCATCCTGCCATTGTATCAGCTGTAGTTTAAAGCGGACTACCTTTCCATGGAGGATGGGATGTTTCCTGGGAAAAAAATTGCTGTATCTGTCAAAAATGATGCAGTTGAACACTCCAACCTCACCTAATTTATTTTAACCAGTTTAATAGCCAGTATCACAATGTATTGAAATGTAATTGGAAATTAATTACCTTTACACAAATATATACATTTGGTTTGGGACACAATATAGTCTAAACTAAAAATATGTTCATAGTTAAATTGTTAGTTGTCTTAATATTAATCGCTTTGGTTGCTTAAATGTTTTTTGCCTTGAGATGAATCTTAATAATTATATTTTTAAATATCGCTGAAAGTGGAATACCAGCATAATTAGCAAATGGAAATTAATCTTTTTTCACACCTCTAAATCTAAATCTCATAAAAATAATCATACTCTGTGGGAACATTTATATTAATTGGGCAGACTTCATTTTGCCAAGATTTTTGCAGAGTAACTAAACAGGCTCCTAATTTGTTGCTGTTGGACTGTGAGATCTGGTGAGATGGAGGAACCACATTACAAATACATTTAAATTTTTGTTACCCCATGTGCTTTTTCTTGTTTTGGTTAGGAATCGGGAAAGATTAGAACGTCTAAGACTTGTATTGCTGTTTATGACTTAACTAAAAAGATGTATTATTACATCCTGTCTTGGTGACCTTTGTCAGCAGTACAGATAGTAAAGTAAAAAGGAAAATTTTATAAATGTCACTGGAACAAGAGTGCAATAGAAATCTCCCAGAGGGAACATCTACTCCAGAGACCACTATCAAAGATAAAAGTCTCCTCTTATTTCCTGTCGTGTCTCTGAGACAGGAAGTGAAGAGAAACATCCAAATAAGGGACACAGCAATAAAGTTCTAGCAGAGAAACTGATTTCTATAATGTCCAAAACTAGAAAAAAATGTATGGCTGAATTGACACTGAATTTTTGAGCTGGTTGAATTGGGTGGGCCTATATACTGTACATGAGAAATCAGCAGAGTTTCACTTCCCTTGCAAACTAAACATTCTATTTGCCTTTGGTAAATCAACTCCTGTGAATAAAAAGTGAATTGGGCCACTGTGATTCTTGTTTAGTCCCATTACTTCCCTGAGTGAATACTCCAAGAAAGTACTACATGTCATGCTAAAATAGGTAGGATATGCCATTAGTGTCTTAATGGCTAAAGTTACTTCTGGCTCTTTATAAGCCAGGATTATTTTAGAGGTATGCACTCTTAATAAGTGGTAAGCCATGGAAAATTGTAAATTAATAAAATGGTGACATCTGGCTATTTAACGAGTCTGTGATACATTTATGTCATACTGTCAATTTTATGGCACATCATATTAATCAGCTAGTACAATACTGAATTCCTTTTCAGTTTTTTCATATGACGCTAAATTAAATTACACAGCTTCTTCTTTGTATAGTTATTCCTTGAAGCCAACCTCTGATTTATGAAGTAATGTACATTTACATTTTATAATTGTTTAAACTCAACCACCCGAGACACATGATTATGAAAAAACAATGCATGCCCTGGAGAGCCCTGCTGTAGTTATTAAATGGAGCCACACAATGTGTTGCAGCACTGATAGGTAGACTGCATAAAAGCACAATAAGAATGCCTATGTGCATTTTTCTCAATATAATGTATAATAAATGAAAACCTGTCCTAGGTTGGATACACACATTTACCAGTAAGCTAGTTGGATCATGGATTGTACATATTTAAATATTTTTGGTGAAGTTAAATAAAATGTAGAATGTGCATAACTGCTATTTTCTTGTACTTGATAAGATAAGCATTCCACTTACAGAACATCAAAGTAACACACTTTCTCCCTTTTTGGCATAGCCTTCCCTACTCTCGAGCTCCCTGATATTTGTCTTTCTTTTATGATTTCACAATTTTCTTTGTCCCTATTCTTCCACAACCAAATTTACCCAAATGACTTATTCTTGGTCATTTTAATAAGCATAATATGCCCAAACTGGTAGTTGCAATTTTCCTATTATTGACACAGGGTGTTACATACCTTATAATAGAGCCTGACTTGTAGGAGGAGACCTCTCTTACAGCCCTGAAGCCACTGGAGTTGGAACAGTGGCCTCGAGAGCGCAACGAGGTAGGAGTGCCTGTGAGATCTGTGGTAGCTGGCACAGATGAGCGGATGGTGGATCACCAGGAAGGACTGGTATGCGGATGACAGTAGAAGCAGATGCAGGTCAGCGACCCGGTACACTGGATGATGCAGGATCAGCAGCAGGCTGGGCAGGGTGAGACAAGCCGGGTCAAACACAGGTAATCTGATCAAGCAAGGCAGCAGGCTGGAGCAGGGTCAGACAAGCCGGGCCAACACAGGTAATCAGATATAGCAAGGCAGTAGGCTGGAGCAAGGTCAGATGGACAGGCAGAAGTTGGCAGCAGGATATCAGGCATAAGAGGTTAGCAGAGTCAAGGCAAGCCGAGGTCAGGGTTGAAGATAGCAGGTGAAGTCAGCAGAGCTGGGTCAATAGAGGCATCAGGGAGCAGAATATGGATAAGCTGCAGATCAAACAGCACTGCACAAATGCAGCTGCTGTTCTTTTAAAGGCCCATTGGCACCAAGCAGAGGCTAATAAATGCATGCGCGCACACTCACGCTGCTGCCCAGCTGGTTGGACCAACAATGGAACCGTGCACACGCGTATCTCACCACGAACCAGCCTTCTTGCGTGGATATTACATTCGGGTTCCCAGGAATTGTCTTTTGGACGGTACCCCTTCCACTTTATTAAATATTGTACTTGATTTCGCCTTCTCCTACAATCTAGAATGGCCTCCACTTCATGCTCCTCAATACCATCAATCAGAACAGGTTCTGGTGGTCTTGACCCTTTATCGGGGAAGGGGTCAGGTACTGCAGGTTTTAACAGTGAAACATGGAACACAGGATGGATTTTCATTGAGTCAGGTAAAGATAGTTCATACAATACCTCGTTTAGTTTCCTCTTCACTGGGAATGGTCCTGTGAACTTGGGTGCCAACTTTCTTGATGGTCATGCTAACCTGAGGTTAGTCATGGAAAGCCATACCTGGTCACCCAGCTGCAGATTCAGTTCCCCTCTTCTCCTTTTATCGAAAGCCTTCTTCCTGTTAGCCTGTGCCTTTGTCACTGCCTCCTGTAGTACCTGGTTATTTCGACTGAGGAAATCCACAGTTCTCTGGACTGCTGGAACTGAAGACTCTGGAAAAAAGTCAGGTAGAAATTACAGGTGAAAGCCATAATTACCAAAGAAAGGGGACTGTCCTGTAGCTAAGTGACTGGCATTGTTGTAGGTAAATTCTGCTAAGGGCAGTAATGACACCTAATCTTGAACAAAGGACATGAAACATCTAATATATTGCTTGAGTGTCTGATTAGTCCTGTTTGCCCATTTGTTTGGGGATGGTAAGCTGAGGACAAGGCCAATTAAATTTCAAGATCTCACATAAGGCCCTCTAGAAACGTGAAGTGAATTGAACACCTTTATCCGACACAATGTTTGCAGGGACTCCATGTAATCTGACAATTTCCTTTATAAACACTTGGGAAGTTTCCATAGCGGATGGGGTGCCCTTTAACAGCAGGAAATGGGCCGTTTTGGACAATCGCTCCACTACTACCAAGATTGCAGTACATCTTTCAGAAGAGGGGAGCTCTACTATAAAATCTATGGAAATCATCCTCTATGGTCTATTAGGAACAGGCAAAGGTTTCAATAGTTCTCAGGCCCTACTTCTTGCCGTCTTGTTCTGGATGCAGTCAGAACATGAGTCCACATACTTCTTGCAAAACTCTTCCAGACCAGACCACCAGAATGTGCATCGTACCAGCTCAAGAGTCTTATGGATGCCAAAATGACCTGCCAGCGGATTATCTTCAAGACCCCTACTTGTACATTTTCTGGAACAAAAATGTTACTTCCCCTCCAAAGCAAGCCATCCCTAGATGTCAGGGTCAGCCCCAGGGGGACTAGGAATGTCCATGAAGGCTTGTTTGATTTGTGAGAGGAGGTCTGTTTGTAGAAGTAGAAAGTTACCTGCAGGCAAGATAGTGTCCAGAACAGATAGTTCCTTGGTGTCATCGTACATGCGAGATAATGCCTCTGGTTTAATGTTTTTTGATCCGAGTCGGTAGGTAATATGGAAGAAGCATGAAAAAAACAGGGCCCATAGAGCTTGCCATGGTTTCAGCAACCTGGCGGATCTTAAATACTCCAGATTCTTATGATCAGTGTATATTAGTATTGGATGGGTGGCACCTTCCAGCAAGTATCTACATTCTTTCAAAGTTACTTTGATGGGCAGTAATTCCCGATCCCCTACGTCATAATTCCTTTCTGCTGGGGAGAGCCTCCGTGAAAAAAAACGACAGGATGTATGAAGTCCTTAATACCCTGACGCTGGGAAATAACGCCCCTACTGCCATTTTTAATGCATATACCTCAAGGATGTAGGGCAATGATTGGTCAGAATGACTGAGGATTGGGGCTGAAGTGAAAAGTCTCTCAAGTGTCTCAAAAGCATCTTGTGCCACAGGGTTCCAGCGGAATAGCAGGTTTTGCTTGGTCAGCTGCGTGATGGGGGTGATTATGACAGAGAACCCCTTAATGAACTTCCTGTAAAAATTTGCGAAGTCCACAAAACATTGTACTCCCTTCTTGTCGCAGGTACAGGCCAATCTAGTATGGCGGACATCTTCTGAGGGTCCATTTTAATTCCTGTCGTGGAAATTACCAACCCTAAAAACTGAATGCTCTGCTGCACAAATTCACACTTTTTGCTTTTGCATATAGTCCGTGTTGGCGAAGCCGGCATAGCACAGTGCTAACATGTTCTTGATGTCCATCAAAATATCCTAAGAAAATCAAAATATCGTCCAAGTAGACGATTACAAAAATGTCTAAAAAGTCTCTAAACGCATTGTTGATGAAATGTTGGAAGGTGACACGGGCATTGCAGAGTCCAAATGGCATGACCGAATACTCGTAGTGACCAAATCGGGTACAAAAGGCTGTCTTCCACTCATCCCCCTCTCTGATGCGGACCAGGTTTTAGGCTCCCCTCAGATCTAGTTTAGTAAAGATATTTGCAGACCTTAATCGCTGAAATAGCTCAGGCATCAAAGGCAGGGGATATCGGTTCTTGACCGTGATTTTGTTTAATTCTCAATAGTCCACACATGGACAAAGGGACTGGTCTTACAAATAATATCCCTGCACCTGCTGGAGAGGTAGAAGGGCGGATAAACCCTTTTTCGAGGTTTTCATTGATGTATTCCTTTAGTGCCTCTTGTTTCAGTTCTGACAGTGGAAAAATGCGTCCAAAAGGGATCTCAGCTCCAGGGAGAAGCTTGATCGGGCAGTCGTAAGGACGATGAGAGGGAAGTGTGTCTGCCCCTCGTTTGCTGAAGACGTCAATAAACTCGTGGTACAGTTCAGGCACCGACTGGAGTATGTTTTGATCAGAGCCCATACATAACAATGTGGCTGGTAAATCAGGGGTTTTTTATACACAGTGTCTCTGACAGTATGATGACAAGAACTTGACTTCTCCGGATATCCAGTTCATTTGAGGATTGTGGGCCTGAAGCCAGGGTAGGCCCAGGATAACAGGAAACAATGGGGAGGTGATGGCGTCAAGGCTCAGTAGTTTCTTATGTTGGGTGGAGATAATAACAGGTAATGGGGATGTCTCCTGGGTTACCCGTCCTGACTTTATACAAGAGCCAAATACACAGAAAGTCCATGCGTTTTTTGTTGCAAGAGAATATGTTGTTGGGTGGCGAAAGTTAAATTAATGAAGCAGCTGCACGCTCCGGAGTCAATGATATTGTTGACTGAGATTGTTCCTTCTGGAAGCTGGAATGAGAGTGGAAGAGCCAGGTGAGTTGCATTGGCAGACAACGTTGGCAGGTTAGCAGGAACAGAAGATGGGCACTTACGAGTCTTTGCAGGGCAGCTGCGCACGTAGTGGCCGGTCTCCCCACAGTAGAGGCAAAGGTTGTTCTCCGGAAACAAAAAAGGGACAATCCCCCACATTGGGGTTTTTAGGCAGCGTACAATGAAAAAGGGTCAGAGTTTCTGGGTAAAAATATTTTTATTAAAAAAATTGTAAAAAACATTAGATTGAAAACATGAGCTCCAATGGGAAACAGGAAAAAATGCTATACATTACATTACATTCGGATACAAAAAAAAAAAAAAAAAAAACATGGATATACAGTGTGCAGACTAGTATTCACAAAACGACAGTGCATAATCTGTCGTAAACATGAAAATATCCCTGACGCGTTTCAACCCAAACAGGGTCTTCCTCAGAGGGAAAAGAGAGTCTGCTAGGCAAAAAGGAATAAGATGTCAGTGTTGGTAACAAATTACAGTTTACAAAGTAAAAAAGGCTCATAGGTTATATGAAAAACTCTTTTAGATTTATATTTACCACATCGGTGTATATCCTGCGGATAAGAGGTATAGATGTTGTTCCCACTGGGGATTCGTTTTGGAGCAAGGAGAGTGCCGTCCACCCAGTCGGAGCACGCCAGACAGATTTCGCCAATGCCAAGGGGCCCCCGGGGCGTCACACGTCTTACGGGAGGTCACACAATTGGAGTTCCACTCCCACTGGTCCCGCTGTTCAAGCAGGGATACCAGAGGGGAGGAGGAACAAGACCTGGGAAGAGCCCAAGGACATGCAGGCACCACCAATAGCGGAGTCTATAGGGGAATAAGAATTATTATTCTAAGAGGGTATAGTATCTTGGCTAAGTGGGGCGGTGTATGGCAACTATAAAAATGTTTTAGATGGTTGGTTACGCACCTAGATATAGTTGTTAAAGCCAGGTAGGGTACCCAGAGCATGTATTGGATGGGGTGTGCACTAGGGGTGAGGACATGGTGTGTGGGGGAAAAGGAAGAGAAAGGCTTGTTGGGGGACAACAAGCATATACCAGGGGCCAAGGGCAAAACAAAACAAAAAACAACACATAACCCCGTGAAACCACATAAAGCTGCATAGCCGGCCGGGAGGGCCGGGGTTCCCCTTAGGGGGAAAGAAAAAGAAAGGGAAGGGGAGGGGGACAAATCTGAAGTGCAAAATTAAAAAATTGTAGTGGGGCATGGGTGAATGGTGGGTGAAGGAGTGAGGAGATGGGGGTGTGATTTAAGGGGGAAAGAGGTGGGTGATGTGAGGTTGAGTGAGGGAAAAGAAGAAAAAGGGGGGGGGGAGAGAGAGGGGGGGAGTTGTGGAGGGGTGCTTGATCTGGGGGACCAGGAAATAAGGAAAGGAAGGGAAAGGGGAAGAGGAAAGGGGAGGGGGGGGGGAAAAAAGGGGGGTTGGGGGGAGGGGAAGGGAATGGAGAGGGAGGGAATGGGAGGGGTGGGGTAGCAGGGAAAAGAAGAAAAGGAAAAGGGGGGGTGTGTGGGGGGGGGCCGAGGGGGGGAGGTGGAAAGGAAACATAAAGGGGGGGGGGGGGAGGGAGAGAAAGAGTGAGAGGGGAAGAATGAAGAGGATAAGAGAGGGGTAAGGGACAAAGGGGGGGAAGGGGGGAAGAGTGTGGGATGGGAAGTGTTGGGATGGGGTATGGGAAGGTGAATGATGACATTTGACTTATTTGAAAAGTGGGGTGTTCGTGCTAAGGTGCTATATATATGCATGAACTGGGATTATGGTCCTACCTGGAATGAAAGAGTTGTTGGAAGTGGTGCCGCAGGTTGCTGGCCCACAGTAACCGATGATACGTTCTCAGAGGAACCCCCAATCTCAAATCACTAGTATGGTGATAGACTATGGGGACTGGTAAATCAGTTGGCTGTAAGCAAGAAAAAAAAAAAAAAAAATTAAAAATTATTATGATGATCCGTAAGATCAAACGGGAAGTCCATATGCTAGGTATGCAAAGGGACTATCCTATGGAAAAAACACACAGAGGGGTCTGCGGAACTGGGGTGGTAGCATATCCCTCACATGTCCAAGCTTACCGTGTGTTGTTCGTGGTGGTGGTCTGGTCCTATTGTGGAGGCAGTGATGTGATCTGCTAGTAATTGGTCTTTATATGGGTTGGGGGGTAATTACTGATATCCGGGGGTGTATCACCGGAAATGGTCCTCTGTGGCTGACTCCATTGACGGAGGGGTGTTCTGCCTGAAATTGGGTCCTCCCTCAGGTGAAGTGGCCGCCAAAACAGGTCGGCCTCGTGTGGCGTCCCCGGCGTTCCTGGCGGCCATCTTAGGGCCCGCATCTGACGTCATCCCTGACGTAAACCACGTGACGTACGCCCGTCATGCGCACCCGCGGCGTCCCGCGCGTGCGCAGTGACGGGCGCCGTCCAGGGATGTCCAGGAATGCCGCCGACGAGGGTGTTCCAGTGATCGATCGCACGGGACCAGCCCAGGTGCGTCGATCATGGAGAGAAAGGGGAGGCGCCAGGTGTTAAATGTGGCGTCGCTCCTTACCCTCGTCGGGAAGGCGTGATGGCGTCACCCAGGGGCCCAGACGGCACGGCGAAGCCAGACAGTCCCCAGTGGGGGGCAGGCACCCCCCTCGCTCCAATCAGATAACCCCGCTGGAGAGATGGTATAAAAGTGATGAGCTGGGATGACAGGCAAGGAATGTGATGAGAGAAAAAAAAAAAAAAAAAAAAAAAAAAAAAAAGGGGGGGGGAAGGGGGAAAAGAGCTACATGGGGAGATTGGGTATAGAGGTGAAGTGAAATGTAATGGTGGGGGGGGAAAAGAAATAGTGATGGCTAGTAATCCCAACATCAACCAAACCACAGGGGGATTGTTAACAGGTAGCTCTGTTACTGTAATGGAGCCCAGACAACTCGACTTATTTAAGTATGGAAACATGAAAACAGCACTATTTTCACGGATTGTATCAATATATTACATACTTGGGTTTGTACAAAAATATACATAGGAAACATTGATTAAATGTACATCATATATATACATGAAAATCCGGTTGAAAAACTGTCACTCTGACTGTATCTGACTTGGTATGATCTCGCATTCTGTCCTCATCCACATGGGGAACATAGTGCGAGTAGGTGATTGTAAGCATGGTACTATATTACCTTAAAGTTCAATTCAATATGTAAACGAAATTGTAAAAATATAGTATAAAGGTTGTTCTCCGGCAGTGTGCTCGCTCCTCAGGGGACAGGCCTGGTCGCATCAATCCTAATTGCATAGGTTCAGGAACATCAGATGCTGAACTGGTAGGGCCTGAACTGGCTGGTCCCGGGTAGCGTGAGGCAGGGACTGGAATTCTTGGTGTCATCCATACAGGGCAGCCCTGTTCGGCAGACCGCTCTGATCAGCGTTCACTGAGCCGCTGATCGATCTGAAGTCAGAGTGATAAATCCTTCAAGGGTATTGGGTATTCCTACTTGAGCAAGTTCATCTTTGAGGTTTTCGGAAAGACCCATGCAGAAATGATGTTGCAGCGCTGCGTCATTCTAATGAATGTCTGCGGTCCAGCATCTGAAGTCCGTAATATAATCCTCAGTGTCTCTGCGGGCATTGCTGGAGCGCAAACAGGGCAGTCTCTGCTGTGGCAGTCCGCTGTGGGTCTTCATAAAGCTGGGCCATGGCATCAAAGAAGGATGATATAGCATGCGTCTGTAAATTGTTCTCCTCTAGCAACAGATGGGCCCAGGGTTGGGGTTTCCCTTGAAGCAGAGAAATTATAAATCCCACCTTGATGGCTTCTAATGAAAAAGTCTGGGGTTGCAGAGCAAAATACAGCTGACAGGCGTTGCGGAAGGCCCGGAATTTAGTTTTGTACTCTGAGAACCTTTCTGAAGTGGGAACTCTGGGTTCAGGTGGTAGGATCACCACAGAGGAAGTGGAAACTGTCTGTGTAGGTGCAACAGAGGATACTAAAGCTGAATTAGTAGGAACCGTTTGAGTCTATATTCGTTCTTTCAGCTTAATGTAACCCTCCTGCAGAGATTTCATGGCTTGCGCGAGGGCTGCGAGGTGCTGACAAATTTCCTCCACTGGTGAGGTTCCTACTGCAGGCTCATACATGGCTGTTTGATACTGTTATGTACCTTTTGTACAGCCTGACTTGTAGGAGGAGACGTCTCTTACAGTTCTGGCTCAGGAGCCACTGGATTTGGGACAGTGGCCTCAAAAGCCCAGCGAGGTAGGAATGCGGCAGGAGGCAAATAAGCGATGTTTCCCCTTAGGAGTGGAGCTCTGCTTTAAGGTGCAGACATCACCAGGCAGCACTTGTGCCACTCCATGCCCTCACACTCTGTCTACACCTACAGGAATGTTTAGCAGGAGGTGCAAGAGAGGCCTCCACAATGTTCCACTCTCCACCAGGTACGTGATACTTACACTCCTATAGAAGGAAGAAACTAATAATAAATTTAAAGCCAAGAAAGCGTAAAGAGTAAACATGCCCTAAAGCACCCACCAACTCTTTACAAAGAAAAGAGTTATAACCTACAAAAAAATTATGAGAAAAAAAGGGCCTATTTCTCACAATACATATATTTACTTTAAACTTCAATAAATACAAATATTAAAAAAAATTCTGAAGTTGTCAATACATGGAAGACAGGAGATAAAAATTATCAGACCTTTCTGCTCAGCAGTGAAAGGTGGGGATATAGATGTCAATAATATTTGTAAAAAAAGTACTTAAAAAGATACAGTATATAGATAAATACACATCTCCAGACACTGTGGCAAGTTTGTAATAAGAGGCTACCAACAGTCTCTAGTGCAATACACCAAATGTCACAGGATGGCGTGCCTATGCTACAGTGTCAGACAATAACAGATTATGGATGAATTCTAAAAGCATGAAAAGCAGGGGCGTTGCTAGGTCTACAAAATATCTGGGGCTAGAGCCCATAGCGGTCCCCAGAGAGCCTTTCCCTTAAAATCAGGGTCCCTGGAGAGCCTCCCCCTTGCATCAGGGTCCCCAGAGAGCCCCCCCCCCACTTACACCAGGGTCCCCAGAGAGCCTCCACTCCCCTTAGGGACCCCTGCAGAGACTCTGGGCCCCAGATTCGGGGCTATAGCCCCAAAAGCCACCCCCTAGCGACGCAACTGATGAGAAGCATCAGACTCTTACAATAATTCCATATGCCCTATAGCTACTTAATACGAATATATGTGCACATCTTAAAATGTATGACTGGGAAAAAATATATGTAAATCTTAGCAGATATCCAGTGAGTTCTAAAATTCCCATTTCAGCCAACAATGCAGCCTCTGCTGCACTGAAATCCCAAGAAGTGCTGTCAGCTCTAAGTTCTCCCCCACTGGGCTGCAGAATACCACCAGTTTATGTTATAGACATAAGGAGTGGGAGAGTGTATGTATTGCAGGGTTGTAATGAATATTTATTTAACTTTGCCCTATCATAAAATGTAAGGACCTGGACATGGACATATTAGGCATTAGTGTAACGAATGCAAACATAGCTCGGCGTGGACAGAATTTTCCACCCAACGTACTAACTAACCAGGCAAACATTATCTTGCTGCAGGAGACATTTTTGTTCTATGAGCAAGTAAGTACAGTGTAGGTCAAAGCAGCCTAATCTTTCCAATAATTAGCCTGTGTATGGACATCGGTAAGTAACCTTCATATGACACACCTGACAGCTATAAGATTTCCAGGCACAGTAATAACAAGAAACTGCTGTGCGGAAATTCCCATTGTACCAAAGAACTACACTATTAAATTCGATTATTAATCCTGGTTTAGAGCCATCTTCCTAGAGGAAGGAATACATCACCATTATTGAACAAGGAAACATATTTAATTAACGTATTTTGCAGTAAACCTGCCACCCCAGATAAAAATGCCACAATATCATATATTCTTAGATAACAAGAGGTCACAGGGGCCACACGGCTAACTAAGGTGCACCTCTTTCATGAATGTATTAGGGTCCTAGATTTGGTTGCCTTATACATTTTTCACTAGCTCATAAAAGCAAGTACTGCGTCTAATCCCTGTGGCCACAGAAGCATAACATAGTTCCTTCTAGAATTGCTTTTTCCTTCTGGGTAGAAAAGAAATGGCTGCTAAAAGTCAGTGTGCAAATAAGTATCGCTCTTTAAAAAATAGCACGCCTCATTGATTAAATTTGTTTCCTTGGTGTATTTTCATGCTCTAAATGTTTATTTAATCAAATAAAATTTTTCTTAGTGTAAGCTAGTCATGAAGCGTGGAAAAGCCAAGCTGTTGTTTTTTTTTTTTTTTTCTTTTCCTGTCTTGAAAGTAACTAGTAAGCAATTCTTAATGAGAATTTTTCTTTCCCAAGTATGAATCCGGCATAAGGTGCATGTGTCTGTCTTTAATGTGTCTAGAATATTTTCCCAGCATTATTAGAATGAACAATTACTACTGTGATATATGAGGAATTTTTTAATAATATGTACAGCAATACACAGGAAGGCATATAACCGAACGCTCAAAGCAGCGCTATGAAAGACATGCCTGCTCCAAGAATCCTGATTCCCAGCTCCCTTCCATTTCCGCAATGCCTCCTTGGTGCATTGTGCTGGTAATCATTTCTCTACTATGCCATTCTAAATAAAAGAGTTTTCACAGTACATTTCCCCAACCCCAGCCCACTAGGCATAAGGGCTTTTTTACACCATATGAAGTTGTGTGCATTGGAATACAGTAGAAAATAAATACAGGGGGTCCCCTACTTACAAACATCCGACTTACAAACGACTCCTACTTACAAACGGAGGGAGACAACAGGAAGTGAGAGGAAATCCACCCCTAGGAAGGGAAATTCACTCCTGTAAGAGTTAATATGGGAAAAAGGTGTCTCCACTGATGCTTTATCACCAGTCCATGCTTCCCTAACAACCCCAAATTTTCAAAATCCAATTGTCATTGGGACAGAAGGTGAGGTGAAATCTTCAGTACAGGGGCACAGACAGCAAAACAAATGTTACAGGGGTGATAACCCTTCTCTATGTTATCTAAAAAACGTAAAAATAGATTTTTTGGCTGGAGCTACACTTAAAAAATGTACCTGTTCCGACTTACAAACAGATTCAACTTAAGAACAAACCTACAGTCCCCATCTTGTTTGTAACCCGGGGACCCCCTGTATGCAAGAAAAATGAATGTATTTCAATGGGCCTAGTTTACAATATTGCAGTACTCTCACGTTTCTGAAAAGGATAGCATGCTGCATTTTTTTTGCACTGGAACCCAAATGAATGCACTTGAATGTGCAGAAAACACATGCAACTTAGTTTAAAAAAATAAAATTCTCAAAAATGCACTTCAAACACACTACATATGCATTATTTTATTTTTTTTTTTGTTTACAAACTATTTTATTGGGTACAAAGGGTGGTACAAAAAGAGTGCAAAATGATGTCAGAACATTGACAGTAATAATAAGTTGTACATATGAAACATTAAAAAAACATAGACAGTTAAGTAAATATACATAGTTGTGGTACAGTTTTTGATTGTGGTCTATAATACAATATAAAAGATAAATTGGTATCTTGTGCGTAATCATTCTCAGGTTGAGTTAAAAAAGGACTACATATGCATTATAAATGTAAACACAAATTTAGAACTGTACATTGAACATGCGGATTGCAGTGTAAATTACTTTTTAACCACTTCCGGACCGCCGTACGCCAATATACGTCCTCTCTTTGAAGAGGGATATCTTTGTTATGGCAGCAGCTAGTTGCCCTAACCCCAGTATCCTCTTCTTCAGAGGGTGGTCCGGTTTCCTATAATAGTGGTCTCTGCAGCGGATTCGCTCCCCCTCCCGCCGCTCTCCGGTGCCCTGTGCTGCTTACCGGAGCCGTCGGTAGCAGCGGAGGCGATCAGATCCTTCTCCTTCCTGGATATGGAGACGAGTGAGGGGAAGATGGATCGCACCTGTCTCCATACCATTGCAAGGCGGAAGCGACGTCAAAACGTCACTTCCGCCCATAGCTCTTAAAGGGCCATTTTATTATTTTTTTTTTCAAATGACAAAATATATATTTTATTTTTTATTGCATTTTATGTGAATATGCGATCTGAGGACTTTTTGACCCCAGATCTTATATTTAAGAGGTCCTGTCATGCTTTTTTTCTATTACAAGGGATGTTTACATTCCTTGTAATAGGAATAAAAGTGACACAATTTTTTTTTTTAAAAAGAACAGTGTAAAAAAAAAAAAATAAAAGGTAAAATAAATAAGAAAAAAAATAAAAATTTTAAATGCGCCCCCGTCCCTCCGAGCTTGCGTACAGAAGCGAACGCATACGTGACATATGAAAACGGTGTTCAAACGAGAGCAATAATTCCAGGCCTAGACTTCCTCTGTAACTCAAAAATGGTAACCTGTAGAATTTTTTAAACGTCGCCACTGGAGATTTTTAAGGGTAAAAGTTTGTCACCATTCCAAGAGCGGGCGCAATTTTGAAGCGTAACATGTTGGGTATCAATTTACTCGGCATAATATAAAAAAATGGGCTAACTTGCAAGACCACCATTTTGTTCTCTAGGGTTTTAGAAAAAAAAAGTATAATGTTTGGGGGTTCTAAGTAATTTTCTAGAAAAAAAAAATGTTTTTAACTTGTAAACAACAAATCTCAGTAAGAGGCTCGGTCCTTTAGTGGTTAAAGAGGTAGTAATCTCTGTACTACCACTTTTTCCTACAGGTAAGCCCATAATAAGGCTTACCTGTAGGTACTGTGAATATCTCCTGAACGTTCACAGATTAGGAGTGTATGCAGCCAATGATATCATCGGCGCATGCACTCTGAAGGTCTGGCTTAAGGTGCCGGACCTTCAGAGCCTGTGCCGGAAACAGCAGCTTCTGTGTGCATGCGCGGGAGTGACGTCATTGCGTCTCCGGGCCATTCATCTACCATCTCAGCCATCTCAGCTCTGACATTGTGGCGTGGGGGAGCTTTGTTCTAAGGTATGTTTCTCATAATGTGCTAGTATGTGATGCATACTAGCTTTTAATGACATTGCCTCTCAGGATTTTTTTTTTTTTTTAACCCCCAGTGGTTTACTACCGCTTTAAAGGGCAAAAAAAATGTACAGCAATACGCTGTCCGTTTTAGTCTGATCTCTCCATTGTGACCAGCGGCGCTCGCAAGCCCCTCCCCGCTCAGTGAGCAGAGAGGGACCTGTCATCCGCCGGTTCAGCGGAGATCAACGGAGAGATCACCCGCTGAGCTGGCCGACAGAGGCGGACTCCGCGGAAGCGGAGTCCGCCTTGTGTGAAAGGGCCTTAGAATTACTGGGACTTCTGTTACATAGATGTATTCAACATACACATTGTATCTTATTAAAATCATTCTTTTTTAATAAGATATAGTATATATATGTGCAATACATCTATGTAGCACCTCAGAAGTCCCAGTAATACTTAGCCTATAAACATTTTTTAGGAATGTGATTTTATAATACAGCCCCAACTTAAAGGGATTGTAAACCTACGTTTTTTTTCACCTTAATGCATCACATGCATTAAGGCGAAAAAGCACCTGGCAATCACCGCCCCCCCCAGCCCCCCCCCCCATCTTACTTACCTGAGCACCTTCACCTCTTCAGCCGGGAAGCGATGTCCCTCTCTCCACGGGGTCCCGACTCTTGATTGGATAGATTGATAGCAGCACAGCCATTGGCTCCCGGTGCTATCAATCAAATCCAATGATGCGGGCGCCGGTGGGCAGGGCCGAGTCCGGCATTCGTGTCTGTGGATGCAAATCAGGATGAGAAAAGATTCTGGACAGCCGCACTCCAAGAATTCTCCTTTATTCGTAAAAAATGATCAAAAAATACATGCCACAGCAGAACGGACAGAAGAACTGACGCGTTTCACACTATCAAACAGTGCTTAATCATTTCACTTATTCTTGAGCACGGTAACGGCACATTAGCTGAAGCAACGGCACGAACGAGCCATTGCTTCAGTGCGCAATTGCCGATGATGTCAGCACATGCTCATACAGGGGATATCTCCTAAACTGTGCAGGTTTAAGAGATATCCGGGGTAGTTACTGGTAAGCCTTATAATAGGCTTACCTGTAGTAAAAAGTGGATTGTAAGGGTTTACAACCACTTTAAGGGGCAGTAAAAGCACAGCTTGAAAGCAGGGTTTTACTGCACCTCAACCGCTAGTGTGAACAATTAAATGTTTTATTACATTTAAAAAAATTGTTTATTTTTTTTTACAGTGTTTAGTTAAAACATGTTTTAATACATTTTAAAAAGTTTGTTTACATTTATTTCTAAAAGCGTGCATGTGTGTGTGTGTGTATATATATATATATATATATATATATTTATACACATACATGTGTGTTTGAGCTTTGGGGTGCACACCCTAATGTAATAGGCTGCGCCTACGAAGATACATTAATGGTATTAAAAACGCATCATATTAAATTCCAACTCTCATTATTATACAGTGCTTCAAGTCAAAAAGTTTCATGATCAACAATTTAAAAGTTGCTTCTTCAGGACCTGCAATGCAATTAAGGCATTTTTATCACAGCCAATCTGAGAGTACAATAATATCTGTAAATAATCATAGCATATAATATAATTATGTATGTGAGTAAATTACTGCGCCACCAATGTGAAAGTGAAGCTGCTAACACAACAATAAAACTAATTGTATGCAAATGTGATTGAAAATGTGTAGCGCTAAAAGCATATAAGTCCTGGAAATAAACCCAGGAAAAGGTGCATACACACCCCTAGAATTGTGTAAACGTTATCAAGGTGATAAAACCAAAATAATCAAAGTATATGCAAAAAAGGAATTCCAAATATAAGTATCAATCATAACTTGAATAAGATATTATTATAACAGCCGACTCAGCTGAATGCAGGCATATGACGTAATATCTAAAGTACACATCAATGTTCAAATAAACAGAAACACAATGTGATAAAGTGATAAGTCCACATAAATGGAATTTCAGGAGATCATCCACAAAGGGAATCTTTGGTAGAGTGGAAGATATTAATGTATCCCAAAAGGTTGCAGATAATGACATTCTAAATCAGACAGCACCCAGGACTGTGCTTCCACCACCCAGGGGAAGAGTAGGTACTCTTACCATGAGTTGTGGACCCACACACCAGCGGTGGTGAGTCGTACAGGCAGGGATGCAAACATGGGTTGCGGATTACGATCTCCTCAGATGGCACTTTTGCAGCAGTCAACGGTTACTGGAATCAGGAATACCACGAGATCTCCTCATATTATATAATATCCACAAATCGCTCACCAATCAATGGTGGGAGCAGTGGTCATAAAAGGAAAAAGAGAGAAGGCTCCCACATGTCATAGATCAAATAAAAGGGTTTTAATACAAAAAGGTACAAACATCATTGCCGATGCATACAACAAAAAGGTGATCACATGAAATAAATATAAAAATACGCAGTGTGTACAGCTTTAACAAGCATTAATCCAACGCGTTTCATCCTACAGGACTTCCACTGGGGCATGAACTTGCTTGCTACCACTGCGCTATATATACAGGAATACATAAAACAATTCAGTAAGCTTAATTGGATTGCCTCGTGGTAAGTGGTATGCATTTCAAGCCTCGCATTCACCCACCAATTCATGCCTGAACACAGTTTTGCAACTTTGATATGTGCTAGTAATTAGGTACAGATCATCGCAACTACTTAGTTTAGCCAGCTGAATTATACTGCGTTTTTTTTTTTTTTTTCAGGACAAATTGGGCTTTCATTTGGTGGTAAATGGTAATGGATATTTTACTGTTGTTTTTTTCATCAAAAGAAAACTGGCACAAAATATTTTTTTTTAAATAATTTTAGTAGGGCTCAGAAACAATATAGCATACTTAGCTTTTTTTTTCATCCCACTTAAAACACACTGACACTCATACCTAAAATTCATTGACCCTGACCTTTGACTCTGACCATGATATTGACCCTAGCCCTGACCCTGGCCCTGACCTAGCCATCAACCCAGGTTAAACACTTCAACCCAAGGACATACAGGTACATCTTAGGGGTATGATGCGGTGAAACCTAATAGTGCACTTACATATAAAAATACAAAAAAATGCTTTTATGAATTAATGACACACGGCAGATAAACAGCAATGTACGGGAAAAGTACAGAGGCAAACCACTATACCAGGCTGCAGTCCCTCCAGCTCACATTCAGCCTGATTCAGCCTGGATTATGTGAGCTGGAGTGACTGCAGCACTGTATAGCAGTATGGCTTCGTACTTCTCCTGAACAGCTCTGTTCATCTGCCTTGCCTCGTTCACTAAATTCATGAAAGCGGGTTTTGTATTTTTAAAGTGCACTTTATTTTAATAAATCATTTTTTTTTCAGTGAGCACTATGGTTTTTCTATGTTTTGTTTTTAGCATTATCATTGGGAGTTTCTCCCTAGATGGCTTTACCTTCCTGAATGATTGTTGAGGCTGTTCCTTGTAAACCTAATGGAGTCATGCTGTTAGCACATGTTGACTAATGCCGCGTACACACGATTGGAATTTCAGCCAGCAAAAGACCGATGAGAGCTTTTCATCGGAAAATGCGACCGTGTGTAGGCTCCATCGGAATTTTGCTGGCCAAATTCCCGCCAGCATGTTCTCAATTTTTCAGACGGGAAAACTTTCTATCGGAGATTCCGATCGTGTGTATGCAATTCTAACACGCAAAATTCAGACGCATTCTTAGGAAACAATTTGACGCATGCTCGGAAGCATTAAGCTTCCCTTTTAAAGTGGCGTCGAACGTGTTGTATGTCGCAGTGTTATTGACCATCGGTATTTGGTGTGACCGGGTGTAGGCAAGACAGTTTGAGTGGAATTCCGTCGAAATTCCGCCGAGAAAACCATCAGAGCTTTTCTGACGAGAATTCCGATCGTGTGTACGCGGCATAAGGCAGACTGGAGGGTTTCCATTTCTGTGTCCACGACTAAGCACTTTTCTGGATCCTGGTATAATAAAGATGTGTGTTGTGACCTTTGTAATGAAGGTCAAACTTTAAGGTGAGTGTTTACCCAGGGGGCAGTGGCAGTCATTCACCTGGGAATGCGCTATTACACAAAGTTTTGGATACCTTGAACAAGGCCTTTACACAAGACTGTTTTCACGATATTTAGATATTGGAGTGCGCTATTTATTTCACGCTTGGTTCATGGAACTAATATATTTTTGTATTTGCTGAAATATTTACATATTCATGTAGGCAAATTTATATTTTTGATAAGCATTCTTAGAGGTAAAGGGACTAAATTGCAGTAACTTAGAAGAACTTTTTTAACCACTTCAGCCCTGGAAGGTTTTACCCCCTTCCTGACCAGAGCATTTTTTAACAATATATCATTTAGTGACAACTTTGTGAAAAAAAAATGTATTGTCATTTTAGCTTCAAAAGCTAGCAGGTATCTGGGCTGATCACTCTAACTCTGTGTTTTTGGGAACCCTAAACTACTGGGAACGCTAGTATAGATCTGATCAGGTCAAAGATATTGATCCGTTCATGGGTGTTAGCGCTACTGGCACTAATCTGATGCTGCCTGGGGCTGACGCTGACCCTAACTGACGCTAAAACCTAACTGATGTCACCCACCGGGTTACACCTTTATTAGCTAATATATGACAGGTACCCTGAAAGCTATAAAAAATTAACTAACTAATCAGCGTCACCCGTGACACTAATACGGTGATCAAAAAATAGACCTACTAGTGACAGGGCGTGAAAGGGTTGGGTTAAACCTTTATTTAGGGGGGTTTAGGGGGTACCCTAGACCTACCTGGGCCTACTACTAGCTGCCCTAACGCTGATTGGTGTCACAAATGACACCAATGCAGTGATCAGTGTAAAATCTGAAAACTGCAATTGGTGACACAGTGACAGGGAGTGAAGGGGTTAACTGGGGGCGATCGGGGGGTGAAATGTGTGCCTACGTGTACTGTGTCAGTGTAGTGTTGGTGCAACTCACTTTTAGACGTCCTCTCTCTAGAACCGAAAATAATTCCATGAGGGGAGCGACGTACGGGTACGTTGTTTAGCGCACCTGTGCCATTCTGCCAACATATATCGGCGTGAGCCGGTCAGGAACCGGTTAACATAGCAGCATAGCAGTTATAAT
Source organism: Lithobates sylvaticus (assembly GCA_028564925.1). Taxonomy (NCBI): domain Eukaryota; kingdom Metazoa; phylum Chordata; class Amphibia; order Anura; family Ranidae; genus Lithobates; species Lithobates sylvaticus. The sequence continues at coordinate 286,956,354 of CM053026.1, forward strand.
ATGTCAATCCTCATTTACCATGGCAGTATGCTTAAAGGACAAATGTGATTAAGAAAAAAGAGAAGAAAAACCTTAAGCTTAAAAAAGGTGATACGTATCTCACAAAATAACTAAATTATCAATCTATTATAAATGTGCAAATAAGCACTTTCAGATTAATTTACTATGGCTGCTGTCATTGAACTGCCGTTGCATAAACCCCAGTATATTATATATAATAAATATGCAAACATTATGTATCAACCCCCTAAGGACTTTCAAACTAATTTGCTATGGTTGCTGTCATTGATCTCCCTTTCTTTTTCCAGTGCACCTTTATTGCTAAAAAAATACAAATGTGAATTGACTTCAGTTATGAATATGATTGGATTCACCTGTTATTGTTTATCTACATTTAACTCTCACATCGTATACTGTAATGTATATTTCTACTGCCAATGTGTAATCTTACATCACAAAAATGGAAGAAAAACAAAAACGGCACAAAAACAAATAACGAATCAATAACTAAAATATGGAAAGAACATTTATTATTTATTTGCTAATAAAGGAAGCATAATAAAAAAAATATGTATGTATTTATTCCACAAAATGTTCTATTTGATATAGTGGATGATGACGCATTCATGTTTATGCCTTAAATAAAAAAAAAGAAACAGTGCTTGTTGAGACATATAATGATTCTCCACCAGGTGCTAGATCCTAAACTAAATACTGCCAGCAGCATACCCACCTTACCAGAGACTGTAATAAATGCCCACAATTTACACACTAACCTTAATTTCTTCATTCCCCCCCCTTACAAACGCATATAGGCAAAAGCCTGAACAATGGTCATGGTAGACTTGTAATGATTTTCCACTCAGGATTTCCACAGCTTTCCATACCATCAACGACCCTGTATCTTGTATGCTTGTGATTTCCAGTCTGTGGCCAAGCACAGAGAAGTAGCTTCTTCATGCAGCTCCAGGGAGCAGTGTTAATTTTGTCAATGAAAACGTTTGTCACCACATTTTCGTCCACTGAAAAAAACTATGATGAAAATCAATTCTGTTTTCGTTAACGAACGCAAAACTAAACGAAAATGTCAGGCAGGGACGTTTACCCTCAGAACTTCTGGTTTCCACAGAGCTCCTGCTTCCTTTGTAGCTAAGAGGCTGTCCGCAGAAAGTTAGACTATCAATGTCTGTTATCTGCAGCCTGCAGCGGGATGTTCTATTAGGAGGGCAGGGGCTGGGCTGGGTAGTTGACCCTCTCTGACACTGTTTGCCACACACTCACACTTCATACTGCTATATTGAGGCCCCCTGAAGGAGACCTCCTTGTCAATAGGCTTCACAGCTTGTCCACTACGGGAGATCAGCACATTGTCTGATCTGTGCAGGATTAACCCTTTTGCCACCAGAGCTGTTTTTGCACCCATGCTTAAAAAAATCAACTTGGGCCTGAAGATTACATAAACACCCCCCCCCCCCCCCCCCCCCCCCAACATTATATATTTTATTTAAGCAGACAAGTTCATGTAAATGTGCAGTGAATGGTGGCATCATCACGCAAAGAATTCTTTTTTTTTTTTTGGTTTAACTTTACACTTCTGTCAAAAAAGCAATATTCTTGTAATGAAGCTTGGTTTACCTTAAAGACCTTATATAATGACTAAATCTGTGTCATGTTCAAACCTTCATACCATAAATAATAACCTATTCGATTTTTCACTCCAGGAGTATATAATGAGTTTGGAAATTGTAGAGAAATGCTTAAAAAATACATTACAATGTAACTACCCATTAGATTTTAGTCGTCTAAAATGTACTGGAGATTTAGTCAACTAAATATAACTAAAACTAAAATACTTGCAGAAGACTAAAATGGGACTAAAACTCAAATGCCATTTTATTCCTCGGACTAAAACGAAATCGAAATTTGCTGCCAAAATTAACACTGCCTGGGAGTGGCTACTCCCAGGCAGATAATTATAACAAAGCATTATCACTTACGCCAATGGGATCATCACACAGTGTGGCTGAAAGCAACTCTCTTCTCATTCACTATAATCTTATTTGCTCCAAATGGGGTGGTGGTAGTAGGTGTGATGCAGGCAGAATTTAGTTTAGGTTCCAAGTATCTTGTGGATACAAGCAAGCATTGATTTATTCAATTATTCATTCATTCATATATGTACTGATATAATTTATTATATTTTTTTAAGAATGTGGGGAGTGGGGAGAACAAGTATTTGATACATTGCCAATTTAGCCGGTTTTCCTACTTACAAAGCATGTAGAGGTCTGTAATTTTTATCATAAGTACTCTTCAACTGTGAGAGACGGAAACTAAAACACAAATCCAGAAAATCACATTGTATGAATTTTATAAAATTAATTTGCATTTTATTGCATGACATAAGTATTTGATACATCAGAAAAGCAGAACTTAATATTTGGTACAGAAACCTTTGTTTGCAATTACAGAGATCATACTTTTCCTGTAGTTCTTGACCAGGTTTGCACACACTGCAGCAGGGATTTTGGCCAACTCCTCCATACAGACCTTCTCCAGATCCTTCAGGTTTTGGGGCTGTCGGAGCAGCTCCCTCCAAAGATTTCCTATTGGGTTCAGGACTGGAGACCACTCCAGGATCTTGAGATGCTTCTTACGGAGCCACTCCTTAGTTGCCCTGGCTGTGTGTTTCGGGTCATTGTCATGCTGGAAGACCCAGCCACGACCCATCTTCAATGCTCTTACTGAGGGAAGGAGGTTGTTGGCCATGATCTCGTGATACATGGCCCCATCCATCCTCCCCTCAATACGGGGCAGTCGTCCTGTCCCATTTGCAGAAAAGCAGCCCCAAAGAATGATGTTTCCACCTCCATGCTTCACAGTTGGGATGGTGTTCTTGGGGTTGTACTCATCCTTCTTCTTCCTCCAAACACGGCGAGTGAAGTTTAGACCAAAAAGCTCTATTTTTGTTTCATCAGACCACATGACCTTCTCCCATTCCTCCTCTGGATCATCCAGGTGGTCATTGGCAAACTTCAGATGGGCCTGGACATGCGCTGCCTTGAGCAGAGGGACCTTGCGTGCACTGCAGGATTTTAATCCATGATGCCGTAGTGTGTTACTAATGGTTTTCTTTGAGATTGTGGTCCCAGCTCTCTTCAGGCCATTGACCAGGTCCTACCATGTAGTTTTGGGCTGATCCCTCACCTTCTTCATGATCATTGATGCCCCACGAGGTGAGATCTCACATGGAGCCCCAGACCGAGGGAGATTGACCATCATCTTGAACTTCTTCCATTTACTAATAATTGCGCCAACAGTTGTTGCCTTCTCACCAAGCTGCTTGCCTATTGTCCTGTAGCCCATCCCAGCCTTGTGTAGGTCTACGATGTTATCCCTGATGTCCTTACACAGCTCTCTGGTCTTGGCCATTGTGGAGAGATTGGAGTCTGTTTGATTGAGTGTGTGGACAGGTGTCTTTTATACAGGTAACAAGTTCAAACAGGTGCAGTTAAGGGCTTCTAAGGCCCCTTTCACATGGGGCGGATTCGTATTGATCTGCCCCGCGAAGATCCGCTGCTCAGCGGGGATCGCACAGCTGATCCCCGCTGAGCCGGCTGATGACAGGGCGGTCCCTGCACGCTGTGCAGGGACCGCCCTGTCAGTTCTCCGCTCTCCTCTATGGGGGATCGGATGAACACGGACCGTCTGTCCGCGTCATCCGATCCGCTCTGCAGACGGATGAAAAAATAGGGTTTTCCTCCGTCTGCAGAATCGGACAATTGCGGAGGCGGATGCTCATCCGCTGACACCCGCTATCCCATAGAAATGCATGTATGTCCGTTTTTCATCCAAAAACGGATGGATGAAAAACAGACATACGGTCCGCATGTGTGAAAGGGGCCTTAAAGAAAAAATAACAGGTCTGTGAGAGACGGAATTCTTACTGGTTGGTAGGTGATCAAATACGTATGTCATGTAAAAAAATGCAAATAATTTTTAAAAAAATCATACAATGTGATTTTCTGGATTTTTGTTTTAGATTCCATCTCTCACAGTTGAAGAGTACCTATCATAAAAAATACAGACTTTTACATGCTTTGTAAGTAGGAAAACCTGCACAATCGGCAGTATATCAAATACTTGTTCTCCCCACTGTATTTCCTGAGAAATATTCATACACATTTCATGTCTCTCTGCTTTCTTTGGATCAGAAGACCTTGCTTTGTGCACTGGTCCAAATAATTTGGTGGAGGGGGGATTATGGTGTGGGGTTGTTTTTTAGGGGTTGGGATTGGCCCCTTAGTTCCAGTGAAGGGAACTCTTAAGGCATCAGCATACCAAGACATTTTGGACAATTTCATGCTCCCAACTTTGTGGGAACAGTTTGGGGATGGCCCCTTTCCTGTTCCAACATGACTGAGCACCAGTGCACAAAGCAAGGTCCATAAAGACATGGATGAGTGAGTTTGGGGTGAAGGAACTTGACTGGCCTGCACAGAGCCCTGACCTCAACCTGATAGAACACTTTTGGGATGAATTAGAGTGGAGACTGTGAGCCAGGCCTTCTTGTCCATATCAGTGCCTGACCCCACAAATGTGCTTCTGGAAGAAAGGTCAAACATTGCCATAGACACACTCCCAAACCTTGTGGACAGCCTTCCCAGAAGAGCTGAAGCTGTTATAGCTGCAAAGGGTGGGCCAACTCAATATTGAACCCTACGGACTAAGACTGGGATGGCCTTAAAGTTCATGTGCGTGTAAAGGTGGGCGTCACAATACTTTTGACAATATTCTGTACTTGTACGAAAGTCTATTACAGAATCTGCAAACAGAGAAAAACCACATAAGATCAGTGTCATAAATCTAAAGAGTATTTAATTAGCATTTCTAAAAAAGCCTACCTATCAATTTATATCAGCTCTGTGTTTGTACATTATAGTCTCATTCACACACCAATAGACTTCTAATTTCCTGTGACTTAGCCTGTAATGCTCATTTCTGGAAAAAAAAATGATGATATAACCATTTTGCTTTATTCTCTTCAGTTCAGCTCCACCACTTGGTTTCAGCCCTTTGCACACGATTGCTGACATACACCAGATTGTAGCACTCAAATCCCCACTTAAATGACTTCTATTGCTAGTGAAAGCATCCTTGCAGTGATGATAATGCTCAAAAGGTCATGTACATTTTAAATCATAAAGAATTTTTCTGCAATCAGATTACTAATTGCATTAAATATTCTTCAAGTAGCTGTCTAGAGTTTAATAGCCATATTCTATAGAATATGTAACACACATACTGTATGTAAAGATAACAACATGACTACATTACACGTCAAATGTGATCACTTCTTGTCACCGAAATTATATATCAGTTTACTCTTGTTCAAATATTCTTCAGGTAAACACAAATGCATATATCATATTTACTGCAACAAAACAATATCTCAATAAAGGAAACTTGTACACCATTTGCACATGTACTCTCCACCTTATATTGTTCTGCTACTGCTCCCAGAATATTCAATAACTATGTTTCCTCCAAGTAAACTCTGACCATAAAAGAAATACATACCCTACATTTAAGCAGAAATGTATGTAATAGGTTTATGGTATTTGGTTCATCTTTACAAAACAAGTCAGATAGAGTTGCACACCTTTGGCAACTTGCATGCAGCAAGTAATAATACCTTGATTAAAAGCTAAGGACGGCCATAGAAAGATCAAAATTCTGCTGGTTTAGCAGGAACCGGACAAATTTTGATTCATCTACAGCAGGGTTTCTCAACCAGGGTTCCGTGGAACCCTTGGGTTCCTCTAGAGGTTGCTAGGGGTTCCCTGAGCAATGGTACATTTCTGCCTCTCAGATAAGTCCTTAAGGAGACATTGATCTTTTTAGTTATCTGTAAGGGGGTAATTCTTTCCAATAACCACAAGTGTAAGAAGCATTCTTCTCATTGACCATCACACTAATGTATGATGAGTTGTAAATTTTCCATTTTTAGCAGGGGTTCCCCAGGACCGGAGAATTATTTACAGGGTTCCTCTGTGTTGAAAAGGTTGAGAAAGGCTGATCTACAGTATGAAAAGGCTGGATGTAATGCTATCGATCTAGGAGGAATCTATTCAAGGGCGGCCTGTGCATTAGGGGAGCCCCGACGCCGCCCCCCTGTCCTCGCCACCCCCTATATGCAATGGATAGATTCATGCATAGCCGCCGTGGCCGCCCCTATTCATGTGTCCGGCCCCTTTAGGGTCACCAGGCCTATGAATTTGAGCAGCCAGGTTTTTTTTTTGAAGCACCTAATAGGCTTCAAAATAGGGTGGACCCAGGAAGCAATTCGCCGTTGAAACACTGATCCTCCTCCCAGCCAATCGGAGAGCAGGCACAGTATGAAACCTGTTAAAAGTACACAAATAAATGTGTGATGAGTGCGCTTGTATCAACCTTAAAACAAAATTCAAAAAACCTGTACAACACTTAGAATATATAGTGTATACACCGTGATTAATAAAAACCTGTGTAGTGCAGTGATTTAAAATACGCTTTTAGACCTCCAATTGTTGTTTGGATAGAGGGTTAAAATAATGGATATAAATGTGTCAAGTTTCTCCTATAGATCCTGAAACATTTTTGGTGATTATCCTGAGTTTATTTAATGAGGCACTTGAATGATTGCTGGTGAGAGGTATCAATTACCTATTGCTCAATGTAGAGCTGGTGCCAATAAATGAACAATTATTTGAGTATATAAAAATAGGGTAAATTAATGCATAAATAACTGCTGTCTTTGTTACAGCCGCCGATGCTCAAATTAATGAAGAATATTTCTATGCATTTACCCGGTATCCTACCAGGCTGAATCAATCTGTATCATTACATGCAGAAAAATGAGATTGAATGCAGGAAGTTGCTGCTCACAATATGAATGGTGCACAAGTAAAAGGAGAAAAAAAGACAAAAGGAAAAAAAACTGACACTTTCCTTTTCTGCTGACACCTCCAGGTGCTGTTCGTTTTCTGTCTTTTACGCTGTGCTTACAGGCACTTCCAGTCAGTTTGCATATGGGGAGAGAAAGAAACATACACCATTGCGCAGTATTTCCTAAAAAGAAATGTGTGTGTGTGCTGTGACCAGTGAGCGGTAATCTACTCACATACACCCGGTAATGGTACAGCGATAGCCGAATGCTTGTCAGGCTTTTTTGCTACAGGGCTGGATGCCCTGCTCGTCCACACTCTGCGTGCTGCGGTGATGTCACTAGGCTCCTCCTCCCGACGCGTTGCATTACAGTCACGTAACGAAAACGTTACGTGACTGTAATGCAACGCGTCGGGAGGAGGAGCCTAGTGACATCACCGCAGCACGCAGAGTGTGGACGAGCAGGGCATCCAGCCCTGTAGCAAAAAAGCCTGACAAGCATTCGGCTATCGCTGTACCATTACCGGGTGTATGTGAGTAGATTACCGCTCACTGGTCACAGCACACACACACATTTCTTTTTAGGAAATACTGCGCAATGGTGTATGTTTCTTTCTCTCCCCATATGCAAACTGACTGGAAGTGCCTGTAAGCACAGCGTAAAAGACAGAAAATGAACAGCACCTGGAGGTGTCAGCAGAAAAGGAAAGTGTCAGTTTTTTTTCCTTTTGTCTTTTTTTCTCCTTTTACTTGTGCACCATTCATATTGTGAGCAGCAACTTCCTGCATTCAATCTCATTTTTCTGCATGTAATGATACAGATTGATTCAGCCTGGTAGGATACCGGGTAAATGCATAGAAATATTCTTCATTAATTTGAGCATCAACGGCTGTAACAAAGACAGCAGTTATTTATGCATTAATTTACCCTATTTTTATATACTCAAATAATTGTTCATTTATTGGCACCAGCTCTACATTGAGCAATAGGTAATTGATACCTCTCACCAGCAATCATTCAAGTGCCTCATTAAATAAACTCAGGATAATCACCAAAAATGTTTCAGGATCTATAGGAGAAACTTGACACATTTATATCCATTATTTTAACCCTCTATCCAAACAACAATTGGAGGTCTAAAAGCGTATTTTAAATCACTGCACTACACAGGTTTTTATTAATCACGGTGTATACACTATATATTCTAAGTGTTGTACAGGTTTTTTGAATTTTGTTTTAAGGTTGATACAAGCGCACTCATCACACATTTATTTGTGTACTTTTAACATATCACTCACGTGTGGGAGCACTTTCTTATGGGTTTGCAGCTGTATCATTTGGCCATCTTGAAACACTAATGGTCCTCTGATTTTAATCCTCACTAGCGCTTAAGTATTTTAATATTTTACAGTATGAAACCTGTTTCCTGATTGGCCAAAACGTCAGGCGACCCTATTGGATGCCTAGCACCGGGAGGAGGAGAGAGGAGACACTGCGGAAGCTGCTCCAGGGGTGGACACTGGAGCAGCTTTCCCGAGCCCGTCTCACTCTCACTGCCCGCATCCAAGGTAAGGACAGTGGGTGGTGTTTGGGGGTGTGTCAGTGCCACATGGGTGGGTAATGCCACTCCACCGGTGGCCCGGGGGGGGGGGGGGGGGTTGTGCCGCTCAACAGGGGGTAGTGGGGGGGGTTGTTTTCCGCCCTCCAAAAAAACAAAAAAACACCAGCTGCCGCTGAATCTATTGATCGTCTTCCATACAACCAGCCTGTCGGGTATTTTTCGTACGATCACTGCTATAGCTGTCCGCAGTGATCACTGTATTCTGATAGTGGGGAACCTCCTACTGTCGGAATACAATAGCACAGCGGGAAGGATTCCCACATCAACACTGACTGTGGGGAAATTGCATAATCTATGGCCTGCTTTAGCAGATCCAGCAGAAAGTTACATAATCTATGGCTTGCATAATACCTGTGTAACTACTTGGGGTAAACTTTTTCTGGGCACTTGGGCAGTTATCTGCAATAGTGATATCAGAACAATATAAAGAGGTTATATTTTTTTTACCATTGTTTCCCATTCTGGAAATAATTATGTTGTGGATTAGAGAGATATATCTTTGCTTAATTGCTTTGAGTGTCGTGTAAGAATTTGTGTATATCTGAGAATACGTAGATACTTAAACACTGTAGAGCAATATATGATTTTGATTATATGAAGGACTTGTTTTCGGTTTTCTATTGTGCAATAATAAGCAACCTTTTTATATTTGTATACTGCATATGTCACATATGCTAAGGAATATTACAATTAAATTGTATGTAAATACCAAATCTACTTTTTAGCATTTTGACATCATGCCACTTGCCGACCGTGCTATAGCCAAATGGTGGCTACAGCGCAGCCGGCTAGTTCTGGGACAGTTCTGATCGCTCCCGTCTCGTGCCTCACGCACATGAACACTGATTATCAGTGTCCTGATTATCAGTGCAGTCCCAACAGTGCCCACCAGTGCTGCCAATCTGTGCCCACCAGTGCTGCCAACCAGGGCTCATCAGTGCCGCCTATCATTGCCACCCATCAGTGTTACCTATCAGTGCAGCCTTATCAGTGCTTCCTCATCAGTGCCCACCAGTGCCACCTCATCAGTGTCCTACAGTGCAATATATCAGTGCCTATCAGTGCAGCCTATTAGTGCCCATCAGTGCACATCAGTGAAGGAGAAAAATTACCTGTTGGCTAAATTTTATAACAAACTATGAAAAAGTTGGATTCTTTTTTTTTTTAAATGTCGGTCTTTATTCATTTATTTATCAAAAAATAAAAAACCCAGTGGTAAATAAAAATACCACCAAAAGAAAGCTCTATTTCTGTGGAAAAAAAAAATATAAAAATTCATTTGGGTACAGTGTTACATGACCAATTTTCATTCAAAGTGCGACAGCATCAAAAGCTGAAAATTGGCCTGGGCAGGAAGGGGGTATAAGTGCCCAGTAGGCATGTGCTTAAAACTGAACTCTGGGATAAGCAAATACTATCTAAACACAAAAGGGGTGCATATACTTACTTGCATTTTGTTGTACTATGTGTATTTCTTTCAAATGTGTGCAATAACCCAGCATAAAACATTGCCTTTGTGCAGGAGTTTCCTGTGATAGAGACCAGTCCCTGATGTTTTTTTATCCTTGTGCAGGATGACTTATCTTGTATTCGCCTCTTTAATTTTTTTGCTTTTTTTTTAATTAGGTTTGCAAAGGCATTTGGTACACATCACATCCTTTGTGGCAATTGAGGAACATATTTAAACAAAGGGTTCTGTGCCTAACCTTAGCTTAAAGCAAAACATTTTTGGGAATCTGTTGAAAAGTTTCATGCCTGGAGATCCTATAGGTAACTAACAACACTTCTTGTTGCCAGCTGACAATACTAAGCCATTGCCTCACAGTTAGCAGCAGTCATACATACTAGCTCATTTATATATAGATCCTTAGCTCCTATCCTTCTGATGGACCTAAAATGCAGCCCAATGACCAACTAAAGAAGTGCACATGACATGCCGACAACACTACTAAAGCCCCATACACACGGTCGGATTTTCCAAAGGATTCTGTCCTATCAGACAATGTTGTCGGAAATTCCGACCGTGTGTAGGCACCATCGGACAGTTTCTATCGGATTGTCCGACGGACAAAGTCCTATCTCCTGCTGGATAGATTTTTTGACAACAAAGTCCGATCACACCAAATCCGATCGTGTGTAGCGAATTCCGACGGACAAAGTGCTACGCATGCTCAGATCACATTACAAGACCAAAGCTATTGGCTACTAGCCTCTACGTAGTTCCGTCGTAGGCAACAAACGTCACCACGTTCAGAATGATCGGATTTTCCGACAACTTTGTCCGACCGTGTGTACGCAAAACCAACATCGGACAAAGTACGACGGACATGATCCGACGGACCTGGTCCTCGGATAATCCGCGCGTGTGTATGGGGCTTTAGAATCTTTGCAATAAATTCACAAACAATGATTTTCTTTAGAACATGGTTTACCGCGAAACATGAAAAACATACTGAAAAATAAATATTGAGATTACATACACTTTAAGCCTTAGAAGTCAATTGAAGTAATTTAGTAGCAGTATTATGCGCTGTACACACGGTCGGACATTCCGACCACAAAATCCGTCAGATTTTTTCCAACGGATTTTGTCCGACGGATTTGGTCCGAAACTTGTGTTGCATAAACACGGTCGGACAAAGTTGACGGAAGATCTGATCGTTCCGAACGAGGTGACGTACAACACGACTACGTAGAGGCCAGTAGCCAATAGCTTTCATTCCCAAATTTATTCTGAGCATGCGTGGCACTTTGTGCGTCGGAATTCTAAACACACGTTCGGAAAAAGTCTGATCGGATTTTGTTGTCCGCTAGAGCCCACACACGATCGGATTTTCCGACAACATAATCCGATCGGACTTTTTCTATCGGAATTTCCGACCTTGTGTACGGGGCATAACAATTTAAAATGTATACATTTTTTGAACATTTAATACACAGTGCTCCTCACAAAAGTAAGGATGTAGAAAATGTTCTCTGAGAAAAGAGAAGCAGTGCTCACTTTAAATACCTAATCATGTGCATGGGTAATAAAAAGAAACAGAACTTTGCTTTGCTCATGTTTGGATAATTAAAATGAACGCAATTACATTTACTTTAGTGGATTTATGCGGGCCATACGTGGGTCGAATTCCGAACTAATTTTCTTTCGAAAATCTGAAATTTTGTGTGTTTTGAAATCCGATGGTACCACCATTGATTTAAAAATTCGACCAACCAAGCTTTCAGTGTCACCTCATGTTGCTACAGAAAATGTATTCAATTATATTTATCACATGACTCTCCCATCAATGATTAGAAATAAGTTTGTTTTAAAAAAAAAAAATTACAACATGCGCGATCACTCACATTCGATGGCTGCACAACTGTTGATGTGGCCCACTAATGGTGCGAAATTCTAACGAAAGTTCTTAGTTACGATTCTCAAAAGAAAATTATTTTGGAATTTGACCCCTTTTGTCTTTTTTCCTCCATTTTTTTTCAATTCTTGTTGTTACGCACAGATTGTTTTGCCTAAATTAGGATTTCTTTATTCCAAAGAGATTAGGGGGAATCACACCTGTGAATGTGATTTGCTTGGATTAGATGTAAGAAACCCAGTGGGGCAGTCAGGGCAGGACTTGGGGTGGTGGGGGCCCCTGGGCTTTAGTCGCTTTCGGGCCCTACCTTCTATACATTACCTTATTTATCAGCGTATAACACACACCCCAAGTTTAGGAGGGAAGTTTAAGGAAAAAAACTTACATTTAAATGCCCATCAATGCAGCCTTATCAGTGTACATCTGCAGCCTTGCCCATCCATCTGCAGCCTTGTCCAGTGTCATTGCAGCCTTGTCGGTGTAGCCTTGTCATTTGCAGCCTTGCCCTAGTGTAGCCTTCTCATTTGCAGCCTTGCCCCAGTGTCATTTGCAGCCTTGTCATTGCAGTCTTGAAGTTTAAAAATGGCGCAGCCGAGAAACAGGTCCTTTGTGACTCTCGGGTCCTCTCGGCGGCTCGGGTTCACTCTTAGTCCCGAGCGGAGCCAAGAGTAGCCGAGTGTACTCGGCTTGGCTCAGTCACGCCCAGTCCCTGTGTTATGTCCATCATAGGGCGGAACTGGGCATGACTGAGCCGAGTACACTCAGCTATGTAGCTCAGCAGGGCCCCCTATTGGGTGGGGCCCATGGGCTTGAGCCCAGTCAAGCCCAATGGTAAGTCCGGCCCTGGGGGCAGTGGTTCTCAACTCCTGTCCTCAGGGCCCAACAGGCCAGATTTGCAAAATAACTGAAATACATCACTGGTGATATAATTTGCTGCTCAGTGATTGCAGTATTCTAGTCTGCATCTCCCCCAAGGTAATATTTAAAATCAGGCCTGTTAGTGGGTCCTGAGAACCACTGCAGTGGGGAGTCCCATGATTAGTTGTGGCAGCCCCAATGAAAGCAATGAGAGGATGCCGGCTCTTGCAGCTAATCATGCCCACACGCATGTTTTCGCTCGTGCAGCGATCATATGCAAGTGAACGGTCCTGAATGCAGCATGCCTGTGTCCGGGGCTGATCACTCGCATGTGATTGCTGCTTGAAAGATTACATGTGAGTGCGTGCAATTAGCTGCAAGAGCCATCAACCTCCCATTGCTTTTAATGGGGCTGCCACAACTAATCATGGGACTCTCCACTGGGTTTCTCACATCTAATCACAGGCAGGGTGCATTCACAGCCTAATGCCCTGTACACACAATAGGATTTTCCGACAACAAAACTGTGGATTTCTTTTCTGAAGGATGTTGGCTCAGACTTGTCTTGTCTTCCGAACGTCAAGAACGCACTGACGTACAACACGTACAATGAGCCGAGAAAAATGAAGTTCAATAGCCAGTCTTCTGCTTGATTCCGAGCATGCGTGGACTTTTTTGCGTCGGATTTATGTACACGCGATCGGAATTTCTGACAACAAGTTTTGTTGTCAGAAAATTTGAGAAGCTGCTCTCAAACATTTGTTGTGGAAATTCTGACAACAAACGTTCTATGGAGCATAAACACGGTCATACTTTCCGACAACAAGCTCACATCCAACATTTGTTGTAGGAAAATCCGATCGTGTGTACAGGGCATTAGTGTAGCTAAAATCAAAAACAGAAGGATGTGTCCCTTGTCCTGATTCTTCTACTGTTAGTGAAAATCTTCCTCTATCCTCACCCCCCCCCCCATTTCCTTCCAATCTCCCAGTGCAGCAGGGGTTAATACAACTAAAGGGCTATCATAGGCTCTCATCAAGAGACTCCCATTATACCTGTCCTTTCCACCCAGCTACTCTATTCATAGAAGTTGTACTACAGCTTTGATGAATGGAACCAGTGTTCCCAACCGCCCATTAATTTATGGCCAGTTCATAAATTTAAAGCTCATTTAAAGGCCATTTAAAGCCCATTCATGTCCTTTACGAGCAACGGTGCCTGTAAAAAACATGGCAGCGAGCCGACCATACAACTGTGCATGCGCCGTTCCTAAGCCGGCCGGGCTAAGGAAAACTCATACATGCTCAGTGGCGCATGCGCCATTTTTGAAAGGAAGGCAGTGAGTCCATTCATTCTTGGCAGTGTCACGGCGGACTCTGATGTAAGAGGGAACTCTGTTCTGGCTGGGTTATAGTAACCTGACCTTCATGTAAATTCAGAAATATGTTTTTTGACTTTTGTTTAACTTAAACACATTGCTAATAGAACTATCTGTATGTGTTTATAGTTCAAATATTGATGTTTGCACTGTTTAGCATTGACAACTGTCATTTTAGGTGCTTTTTTGCAGTGTCAGTAAAAAACGTGGCTCTGTCAGTAAATTTCCAGATTTTTGCCATAAATTGGTACCGTTTGTAAATTTTGGCATCCTGCCAGTAAATTTCACTTCGGGGGGGGGGGGGGGGGTGTTGGCAACACTGAATGGAACAGGATCTATGAATGCAAGATGGGGAGATGATTTATAGCCCCACCCCTCCATTCCTAAAATCTGTAGTACAACTGCTATTAATGGAGGAGCTGGACAGAAATTGTGGGTTTGGAGGGGTTCTCTTGATGAGAGCCTGTGACAGTCCTTCAGTTGTATTAAACCCCACCAGCAGAAGATTATGGCAGCGGTTGAGGGGACAGCATGGAGGAATATGACTAACATCAGAAGAATCAACAAAATGGACACATCCTACTGACTGTGAGTAATGTCCTTTGTGATGATTTTTCTGTTTTTGATTTTGTCTGCACTTAGGCTTTAACCAGAGACATCCATTACTTAATGTTGGTGCTTGCACCAGAAAGTTACACGTGATTTTACCTTTACTTGAGCATGTTTTAATTGATTATTGGGCCTCGTTACATTGTCTTAGATGCATTCCAAGCCTCTGATACGTCTTTGCATTCTTTACTGTGGCAAGTCAGCCGGGTTGCTGTGATTTGGGACCTCCTTATATATAAAAGCGCAGAATGTCAATGAAGCTGCAATTTGCAGTGTGTTGTGAGAAGAGAAAAACAGCACAAAAATGACAGGAATGCTGATATATAGCTGTCCCTAGTGCAGTAGTTTCACCAACAGGAATGTATGTGTTTTTTATGAACATTGCATTTAAGGTCTATGTAAACTCTAAATCTATATTTTACTATTTTGACATCATGTCTCTGTGTATACAGTTGTATTAAAGCTGAACTGAGTTGGATATGGGTCTTAAAACTGTGAGACACAGAGGCAAGGTTAGGCAAGCATAAGACAGATAAAAAATGAATACCATGCAAGAGAATAAGAGAATAGGATATTTCGGACATGCAGCACGCCCTCTGTGTGTCATTTGAGTAGCAGAAAATAAATTCAACAAGCATCTTCATTTTACACCTACAAGAGCACAGCAACCATTCACACATGAAACACACGGTACCAAGGAACCCTTGCCATTTTTCTACATTTCCCCCGTTTCTAAAATGGCATTATTTTACACAACATTTGTTGAATAATAAAATGAACAACAGTAACCTGTATTCTATGCCACTGTAGACATGTAAATATATGAAGAGTTAAAAGCTCCGATAATTGGTTATTGCTGAGTAACATATAAACTAAGCATAACAGATCAGCGCCACCCTAATGCCCCATACACACGAGCAGAAATTCCACCAGCAAATGTCCGATAAGAGCTTTTGGTCTGAAAATGCGACCGTGTATATGCTCCATCGGACTTTTGCTGGCGGAATTCCAGCCAGCAAAAGATTGAGCGCATGTTCTCAATTTTTCAGTCGGAACAAGTTCTGATCAAAAATTCCGATCGCCTGTACCAATTCCGAAGCCCAAAATTCTTACGCATGCTCGGAAACAATTTGACGCATGCACGGAAGCATTGAACTTCATTTTCTCGGCTCGTCGTAGTGTTGTACGTCACCGCGTTCTTGATGGTCGAAAGTTCAGCAAACTTTCGTGTGACCGTGTGTATGTAAGCCAAGCTTGAGCGGAATTCCATCGGAAAAAACATTCAAGATTTTTCCGACGGAAATTGGGCACGTGTGTACGCGCCATAAGTCTGCAGTATCAGTTTCTCAGGTTTACACTCTGTATTCAGGTGCTGGCAGAGGCAGAGCCCCTCTCACTCCAAGATACAGTATAGCATACAGTTACTGTCGCACACTGTATTCATTTCCAGTTGGACACTGGAGTTAAAAACAGTGTGCAGCAGGCAGCACCTGTATTCTATATTATTTAAACCAATGGTGTCCAATCTTTTGACCTTCCTGGGCCACCTTGGAAGAAGAGGAATTGTCTTGGGCCACACATAAAATACACTAACAATAAAGATAACTGATGAACAGAAAAAGTCAGGCAGATTACAATTTAATGATCACTGATGTAAATAATGTACCTATCTGAGTAATAAAACACCTTTTTTTTTTTGTAATATTTTTTTTTTTTATAAAAGTAAGAGGGCAACAAATAACGAATGCGATATTTGACACTGTTTTTGATAAACAAACACATCAATATCTGGTTCCATGGATGGAATAGCAATTCTCAATGAATTCTCAAGGTGCTCATCAGATATTGCAGTTCTAATTTTGCCCTTCATGTTCTTCATCCTTGAAAATAGTTGCTCAAAAATATAGGTGCTCCCGATGACATGAATAAGGCGTGATTGTGAAAACTTATAAATGTGCAGTAATGAGACACTGTCAAATGTTTGCAGTGTCTCATTACATTTTTACAAACACATTTTTACAAACAATTCCAAAAATAAAATCTACGTTTTTAACTAAGTTTACGATTTCCTGTTGGGCCGCATTCAAAGCCATCTTGGGCCACAGGTTGGACACTCCTAATTTAAACAAAAGATTTAATATTCCAAAATATTTTTCCTTGTGATGCCCTAAAAAAACAAATTTCACATGTACAATACGCATATTGTTACTATTGATTTTCAGTTTTTGGGTGCATACCATCTAGTTGAATCACCCACTAGCTTTTGGTGTCCCTTGGGGACTATGGCACTCACTCACCCATAACAGCTGCTACAAGGTGGTCCCAATCTCTTGCTGTATTTTAGTTGTATTTTATATTACAGAGAGGGAAACTTTCCTCCTGCAAGTTGCGAAAGCAGACTCTTTTTAAAAGTAAAAACTAAACTCTTGCAATAAAAAAAATAAATGTGGTCCCTGGATGGTTTAAACCATAATTTGCTAGTTTGCACCGCATACTAGCACATTATGACAGACTTATGTTAAAACAAAGCCCTCCATTGATACACTGTCAAAGCTGTTGGCACTTCCATCTTCACCCGATCTTCCTTCCGGGTTTGCACTCCCAAGCTGCTTCAATGGCCGGGATGACGTTACTGTCAAGCTTGCGCAGCACTCAGTGTGCAGTAATTTCATAGCACAGTGCGCATGCGGTGGTCATGTCAGTAACTCTTTCAAATGTGAATATCAGCTAAACATAGCAAGTTTAGGATACTTGAATACAACTCACATTAAAATGCAGACAAAGAAACAGTCGAAAGTGGACATGGATAGATATGAAACTGGCCAAAATTAAGCATCTCTACTCCTTTAGTTAATCAACCCAGAATGCTTTCAGATAGGGTTTTGCCGATACCGAGCATTTGCACAAGTACTTCTACTTATGCAAATGCTCCGATGCTTGATCCGATACCTGGGCAGTCAGGGGTGATCGGTACATGCGGTGGGGGGAGTTACAAGCACCGATCTCCCTGTATACTTTTTTAATGAAGCAGCTGAGAGCTGCTTCTCCTCCTCCCCCCCCCAAGGCTTTCAGCTGCTTTATTGGGGAATCTATGCAGGGAGATCGGTGCTCGTAACTCCCCCCACCACCACACCGATCACCCCTGACTGTCCATTGTGTCCTCCTCCATGCTCCTCTGATCCCCCTCCATGTGCTCCTCCTCCAGTCTCCTGCCCCCCTCCAGTCCCAATCCGTGTCCTCTTCCGTGCTCCTCTGGTCCCCCTCCGTGTTCTCCTCTGGCCCCCTCTGTCCTCCTCCGGTCCCCCCCTGTCCCAGATCTGTCAGGATGGAGAGCAGGGGAAGGAGCCAGTAAATATGTCATTTACCAGCTCCTTCCTTTTCCAGATGATCACTGACTCTGTCCATTTATAACTGAGCATGGTAAACTGTGTTTGTGATGCTTCAGTTTATGAATGAACAGGAGCTTCTGTCTCCTGTCCATTCATCTTCAATGCAGCTGAGGCTGCTGAGAAAGGGACTAGGGAATCTCTGCCCTCAGTCCCTTTCCCTGTCTCAAAGGGGAGATGTCAGGGGTTTGCTTAAACCCCTGATATCCCACTAAAGCCCCCCCCCCCCCCCCCCAAAAAAAATATTAATAATAAAAAAAGACTTTTAATAAATATTTTAAAGTTAAAATTGTAAAAAAAAAATTTAAATGTAATAAAAAAAAATACTGACACCGTCCACTCCCCCTCTCCACTACTGAAAAAGTAAGCATTGTAAAGAAAAAAAAATTACAAAATAAATATAAATTGTAAGAAATTAATAAAAAAAAATGAATTGTAAAAAAATGTAATTGTAAAATATAAATAAAAAACGACTGACACAGTACCCACGTCACCAGTGCAGCATATTAGTGCCACTGTCACATTTAAAAAAAGTATCGTAATCAGTATCAGCGAGTACTTGAAAAAAGTATTGGTACTTGTACTCGGTCTTAAAAATGTGGTATCGTGCAATCTTACTTTCAGGTATAAAAGGCCTTGCAATGTTCACTAATACCTGAAAGCAACTGCTCCTAATGGAGTTCTTCTTTAAGTATCCTTGGGATGGTCCTCAGTTAAAACAAGCCCTAAAGACAGACTACTATTACATTCAGCATGTTACTGCAAAAAAGTGCCTGGTGACATTGCCCTTCTGAGTGTATCAGCTACATGATCCCTGTGGTTTAATTTAATTGGTCAACTGCCTATGGAGCCGAAAGCCCAGGATATGAAAATATGAGCTTCATAATGGGCTACAGTCCTGAACATATTTAGTTTTTCTACAGTATCCACCTGTCAAAATCCCATCTTGTTTCCTGCGGTACCCTGTAAAGAATGAGATGCTTGCCCCAGCAGCAGTCTAGCTACTGCCGAATTATAACTGTATAATTGACATCAGGCAAAGATAATATATATTTTTTTAATAATGAAATCCAAGTAGGAGACTTATAAATTGAGTCTTCAGCTCAGTAAATCTTATTTGTCAGTTTAGACCGGTATGGGGGGATATTCTCTCATATTTCTCAGTTTGTTTGCTGTAGTTGTTATTGTTAATGGTCATAGGAATAATAATTGTGTTAACAACAATAATGCACAATGTTCTCTATCAAAATGCTCTGTTAATGCAATAAAATTATCCAGCACTTTTTTTTTTCCCCCTTTGAAAAAAGGGAAGAGAAACAGCAATGGGCTGCAAAATATAATAAAATATCGCCATCTTGTGGACACCAATTCCTTTAAGGCATGAATTAAAACCCCTTGAAATTTTATTTTCCAATATGTTTCTTGCTGTCTGTAATATTTCTCCCCCCTAACTACGGCAAAGCCTTTTGCAGTTCATTAAAATGTGCTTTATATTCGTGCTTGACATTGATATAAACGTTGTTGCTAGAAAGAGGTTTTATTGAAGACACTAAAAAAGATTTAGCAAACAACTCTGGCCATAGAGAAGCTAAGTGTTATATGAAATCCAAAACTGAAAGACAGCATTGCACTACACATCTTAATTACTAGCACATATATGTCAAGCAAACTACAGGCATACCCCACTTTTAAGTACGCAATGGGGTTTATTTACTAAAGCTGGAAAACGCTAAATCAGGCTCACTTCTGCATAGAGACCAATGAGCTTTTAACCCCAGCTTGTTCGATTAAGCTTTGGTAATAAAAAAAACCTGGAAACTCATTGGTTTCTATGCAAAGTGAGCCTGATTTTGCACTTTCCAGCTTTAGTAAATAAATCCCATTGCGTACTTAAAAGTGGAGTATGCAGAACCCTCTGAAATGCTGTAAATAACTAGTCAGAAGTTTGCAAGGTACATATAAGCTATTCGTGTTTCCATCAAATTACTGTAATAATAATAATAATTACATTTTAACTGCTAGGAAAAGTATTTTTTTCAGATATAATATATAATATTTTTTTTCTCAACAATAGGTGCTGGAACTCAACCACAACCCCCTAAAACCCCTCCCCTATACATACCCTCCAAATCACATCAAATAGTGGGTGTGGTCAGTCAAATTTCACGAACAGTAGGAGGGTCTTAAAAGGGCATTAAATACCAGGATTGCATTACATACAGAGTGCAGAGTTCAGGGGGATTACACACAGAGTGCAGAGATGTCACTTGTAAAAGCAGAAACCAGACTTCTGTGTTTTCAAGTGATTGTGGTGAGCAGGCACCAAAGGGTCTGAGCCAGAGGTGGTGGAACTGAGTTCCACCAAGTTCCATACGAAAAAAAGCCCTGGATATAAGTGATATTTATATAATTACCATCTAGTTTTGTATTGTTTTTCTGAAACATGGATAGATACTGTATTAGTTTATATGCATTACATGAGGGATAGTCAGAAAGTGTGTTTAAAGAAAACATTAATCTAAAAGCAGAATTGTTTCAACAACCAGAAAGCTTGATGACTTTTCAATGTAGTCACCACCAATATCAATGCATTTTTGAGGCTTTTAACTCGCCTGTAAAAGCATGACACAAAATCCTTCTCAGTCAATTTTGTCCAACTCCCCATCCACAGCCCAAACATTTTTTTCTTTTATTTTGGATAGAGTGGAAAAGGGTTTGAACTTCTGTTGCCTTTTAAAAGCTGTTTGTGTCCCCACGGAGTCGAATTTTCAGTCAGGCTCTACAGGTTGTCTGTGTCTGCATAGAGAGAATGTCTCCTTTCTATTCTGTCTGATACCCAGGGCCGGTGCTACCACTAGGCAAACTAGGCAGCCGCCTAGGGCGCACTGCTGCCTAGGGCGCCCGGCTTCTGGTGTTCCTACTCTCTTCTCTGCAGCAAGCAACTAAGTCTTAGCATCAGCAGGCAGCCACCGCTCCATTTGCACATAGTGTCAGAGGCACATCGGCAGCGGAGGACTGTATCTGTGTCATGACTCCCAAATGAATAAAAGCAAGCAAACATTCATTAATGGGCACTGGTAGGCTGCATTGATGGGCACTGGTGAGGCTGCGTTTGATGGGCGCTGGTGAGGCTGCATTTGATGGGCGCTGTTGAGGCTGCATTGATGGGCGCTGGTAGGCTGCATTGATGGGCGCTGGTAGGCTGCATTTATGGGCGCTGGTGAGACTGCATTGATGGGCGCTGGTAGGCTGCATTGATGGGCGCTCGTGAGGCTGCATTTGATGGGCGCTGGCGAGGCTGCATTTTATGGGCGCTGGTGGGCTGCATTTGATGGGTGCTTCATCAAAAAGGTGGGGTATACAAGGGCAGGGCAAAGGGGTGGAGTCAGGGGGTGGCAAAATGAGGTTTCGCCTAGTGTGTCAAAAATCCCATCAAATTAAGATCCAAAATGGGGACATATAACAAAAAAAACACTAAGATTTAGGAGAAAGTAGAAGGTGTAAGCACAGTGGCTGCAAATTCTGAAAGATTAATAGGACAGGTATTCACATGGCAAAGAGAAACACCTTTACCGTCCTTACCATTATAAGTATGGTTGCCTGGTGGTAAAACTTTAAATAAAATGTGAAATCTTGGGGGGGAAAAAACACCTACTGATCGTGTTAAAATAAAGAATCAGCACTATGGATAGTGCACAACTTTGTAAACATACAATTGTGTCCTGGAAGTCCTGCCATATTTTATCTGCAGAAGTCTTGGTTGATCAGTCAATTTCAGATACGTTTTCAATTTTTTTAAGTTTTTCATTAAAGCCCTGATATTTTGTTGTACTTTTTTATGCAAATAAATGTAATATTTAATATTGTATTTTTTACACCATGTCCTATATAAATAGTGGTTTAAAATCCACTTAGTTGATGAAGTCATTTATAACCATCTCACCATTGTGACAGGCTCTCGTTGCTCACACAACTATGAGCAATTAGATACTCTGGAGATGCAGACCAGCTACATCTTGATTTTGCCATTATGATTTTTCATGTTTCAAATGGATCAATGTAAATAAATAACTGGCATTGTTACATTGTACATCATAAGACGTCCTCAAAGTGCTGAGAACATGTTAGAAAGGTTTGTGAACCAAATAATATTTATCAGTGTATACACAGAAACGTCTGCTTGGTAAAAATTGTCTACGGACTTTTCACACTCATATTTTACATAACTAAGCTAGAAAATGAAACATTGCATGTGTCTTGTTTATTCAAGGAAGCATGGCAGCTTTTGCTGTGCTTCGGGTTGTTTCTTCCTATTTTTTTTTCTTTTTTATTGCTATATACAAAATGAATGCCATTTATTTACTAGATGGCTCCCAATGGGTAACCCCTGCATGTCTGACTTGTACAGTAGATCAGAAATTATGATGTTTACACAGTAAACAAATCAAAGGCATTTGAAAGAGTTGAAGGGTCAAGGCTATAAATACCTAAGATCCGCGTACATGTATCTGAACTGTAGACTAGGGATTTATCTGAGGTCAGGGAAGTTGGATCAGGACCGGGTTAATAGCAGAAGCCAAGGTCTGGAAAAATAAAACGGTAGAGTTCAGGAACAAGTCAAGGTAAATTACCATTTAGGAACCATAGTCAGGGAACAGGAATATGGAACTAATCCGGCTACAGGGGGGAGGAGAAATAGTTCCAACAAAGGCTAGAATGCCTGAGCAGTGACGTCACCCATAGACTTACTATGGGCCATCCATTGTTGGTGCTCCTTCTTCTCCCATGAAGCCACTACTGGGTGACACAAGGATTCAGTTATATTATCGAACCAGAGCAGCCTGGAAGTAGGCTAGTATACAGCTCTTTCTTCCACAGGGTAGTTAGAATAGGTGTTAGAAGGGAGTGGGGGTAATTTTAAGACTAATTAGCTTTGGCCTGGAATTCCACTGTAAGTAAGAACCAGAAATGAATAAATGTTTAAAATCTGGCATAAACTGATCTGCATTCAGTATGTTCCTACATCCCCTGCAGGTCCATTGGTGCTGTGCTTCTCTTGAAGCAACTGACCAGTGCTAAAGTACACTAGGGCTGTGATCAACATAGCAAGTGGCCTACTTTACTGTAACCCTATACAATCTTTTGGTAGACAAGAAGACAAGCTGCACTTTAACCACTTTCAGACCGGACCATTTTGCTGGCTTAAGACCAGACCACTTTTTGCAATTCGGCACTGCGTCGCTTTAACTCACAATTGCGCGGTCGTGCGACGTGGCTTCCCAAACAAAATTGACATCCTTTTTTTCCCACAAATATAGCTTTATTTTGGTGGTATTTGATCGCCCCTGCGTTTTTTTTTTTTTTTTATAAACAAAAAAAGAGCGACAATTTTGAAAAAACGCATTATTTTTTACTTTTTGCTATAATAAATATCCCCCAAAAATATATAAAAAAACTTTTTTTATTCCTCAGTTTAGGCCGATACGTATTCTTTTACATATTTTTGGTAAAAATCGCAATAAGCAATTATTGATTGGTTTGCGCAAAAGTTATAGCGTTTACAAAATAGGGGATAGTTTTATAGCATTTTTATTGATAATTTTTTTTTTAATCGTAATGGCGGCGGTCAGCGATTTTTATTGTGACTGCGACATTATGGCGGACACATCGGACATTTTTGGGACCATTGTCATTTATACAGCAATCAGTGCTATTTAAATGCACGGATTCCTGTTTAAATGACACTGGCAGTGAAGGGGTTAACCAGGGGGTGGCAGTGTAGGGGTTAAGTGTTCCTAGGGGCATGTTACTAAAGCCCCATACACACGGTCGGACAATCCGCGGACCAGGTCCGTCGGACCATGTCCGTCATACTTTGTCCGATGTTGGTTTTGCGTACACACGGTCGGACAAAGTTGTCGGAAAATCGGATCATTCTGAACGTGGTGACGTTTGTTGCCTACGACGGGACTACGTAGAGGCTAGTAGCCAATAGCTTTGGTCTTGTAATGTGATCTGAGCATGCGTAGCACTTTGTCCGGTCGGACAACCGTACACACGATCGGATTTGGTGTGATCGGACCGGGTTGACGGCAAATCTTTCCAGCAGGAGATAAGACTTTGTCCGACGGACAAACCGACGAACACTGTCCGATGGTGCATACACACGGTCTGATTTTTCAACAACCTTGTCCGATCGGACCAAATTGATGAAAAAGTCCGACCGTGTGTATGGGGCTTAACTGTGGGGGGCGTGGCTGTTTTTTACTGAACACTGATCTTTGCTCCAATCACAGGGAGCAGAGATCAGTGTCACTAGTTGCTAGGCAGAACGGGGAGATGCTGTTTACTTCCGCATCTCCCCGTTCAGCCTTCCCCTGAGACAAACGCGAGTATACCCACGGCGATCGAGTCCACGGGACCCGCGACCAGACTCACGGGGGTTCCGACCGGCACATGCGTGCGCCCCACCGGCGGCGCGCACACGATGGCACGGCGGCAATCTTAAAGGGATGTACCTGTATGCCCTTTTGCCTGCCCGTGCCATTCTGTCGACGTACATCGTCGTGCACCGGTCAGGAAGTGGTTAATATGTTTAGTTAAAACAACTTAAAGTGATTCTAAAGCATCAAGGTCTTTTACTCTTTTACCAAGGTCTTTTACTTAAGGTCTTTTACCAAGGTCTTTTACTCTTTTACTCAAGGTCTTTTACCAAGGTCTTTTACTCTTTTACTCAAGGTCTTTTACCAAGGTCTTTTACTCTTTTACTCAAGGTCTTTTACCAAGGTCTTTTACTCTTTGCATGAAGGTACAAAACCTTCTGTGTGCAGCAGCCCCCCCCCCTCCCCCAATTCTTACCCAAGCCCCATCTTGATCCAGAGATGTTCACAAGAGCTTCGGCTCTCAGGTGACTCTCCCTCCTCATTGACTGAAAGAGCAGTGGGTGCCATTGGCTTCTGCTGCTATCAATCACAGCCAGTTAGCCAATGAGGAGAGAGAGGGGACAGGGCCAAGTCGTGGTTCTGTGTGTGAAAGGACACATGGAGCAGTGGCTCAGGTGCCCACATAGCAAGCTGCTTTCTATTGGGGCACTAGGCAGGATGGAGGGGCCAGGAGCACCAGTAGGGGACCCGAGAAAAGGAAGGGGTGCAAAACCACTGCACAGAGCAAGTAAGTATAACGTGTTTGTTATTTTAAAAAAAAAAATGTACCTTTTTAATATCGCTTTACAAAAAAAAAGTTAAGAAGATACAATTTCTGGCAAATCATGTAGTAGATCAAATCGTATTCATAGGAGTTGGCTCTCTAAGATGGTTTATGTGTGCACTAGTCCATTCATTGCATGACCTGTTATGTGCATCCATGTGTATATTCATGCATGCACATACATCAGATACATACCACACACCAGTATTTTTCCCATAAAAATGTTTATTTGAGTAATAACTTAAAATTTGCTGTGTTTATTATATGTACTTGCAGCCCTAGGATCATCAGTTTGAATCCCAACGAGGGCACTCTCTGCCTGGAGTTTGCATGTTCTCCCTGTGATTGCATGTGGTTTCTCCAGTTTCCCTCCGCACTCCAAGACATACTGGTAGGTAAATTGACTCCTGTCTAAAATGACCATAGTATGTATATGTGTGTATATATGCGTGTGAAATAGGGACCTTGGATTGTAAACTCCTTGAGTGCAGGGACTGATGTGAATGTATAGTAAAATGTTGCGTTAGTGCTAAATAAATGACTATAATAAATAAATAAATTGTCCATTTCACAGAATGTGATAAATGTGCACTATTGATTTAAGACTGAAAGCTTCTTCTGTTCTTTGGTCTGATTAATACAGCGTAAAATAAGGTGAAGTAAACCTTTATTCTTTTCAAACACCTAACATTTGAGGAAGAAGCACACATTTTTCAAATCTCACTGCGCATGATGAGATGTTCAACATGAACACTCTTTACCGTACTTACTTTACACTTTAGTTAGACCTTGAATCGCATCACCTCACTTTTCATCGCATCCCCTCACTTTATACTTTAGTAATTCAGGCCCATTATCTGTATGTTCCTACTTAAATGTTGTACCCTGCAGGATCAACTGGATTACTCCTCATTGGGTTCAACAAAGCTTAAAGGAACCACTTGGTAGAATCACCTCAATCCCCCCATTGCAGCTAACATGAGTGCAGCCAGAGGCAACAGTGTATGGATAGTATGTGGAAACCCACATGCTTTTGGTTCACGAGACACATTGATAACAGGACCCCCAACTTTTCCCTCCTATAGTCAAATTCTGATCATTCACAAGGCATCCTAGGAGGCAGTTTAGGTTCCAGAGAGTGATGTAGATGTCAACTGTCAATTGATACATGCTGGTGGTATTGTTCAACAAAATTACACTATTTACCAGCTTAGTGCCTTAACTTTGACTACGCCACACAACTACATGGTGGCTGACTACAGTGATCAGATCACATGCATAACCTCAGACTACCATTGACCAAGAGAGCGGGCAGAGACAACAAACTACTTTAGGAGTTTTGTTTAAAACATCAAATAATTTACACATTTTGAATTAGTCACAGCCTTTCACTGCACTGAGCCAAGATTGTTGATATACAGTATCTCACAAAAGTGAGTACACCCCTCACATTTTTGTAATATTTTATTATATCTTTTCATTTGACAACACTGAAGAAATGACACTTTTCTACAATGTAAAGTAGTGAGTGTACAGCTTGTATAACAGTGTAAATTTGATGTCCCCTCAACACACAGCCATTAATGTCTAAACTGCTGGCAACAAAGTGAAAAAGTCAAAATTGGGCCCAATTAGGAATTTTCTCTCCCCCGCTGTCATGTGACTCATTAGTGTTACAAGGTCTCAGGTGTGAATGGGGAGCAGATGTGTTAAATTTGGTGTTATCGCTCTCACTCTCTCATACTGGTTACTGGAAGTTCAAGATGGTTTCTCATGGCAAAGAACTATCTGAGCATCTGAGAAAAAGAATTGTTGCTCTACATAAAGATGGCCTAGGCTATAAGAAGATTGCCAAGACCCTGAAACTGAGCTGCAGCATGGTGGCCAAGACCATATAGCGGTTTAACAGGACAGGCTCCACTCAGAACAGGCCTCGCCATGGTCAACCAAAGAAGTTCAGTGCACTGCTCAGCGTCATATCCAGAGGTTGTCTTTGGGAAATAGACGTATGAGTGCTGCCAGCATTGCTGCAGAGGTTGAAGGGGTGGAGGGTCAGCCTGTCAGTGCTTAGACCCTACACCGCACACTGCATCAAATTGGTCTGCATGGCTGTCGTCCCAGAAGGAAGCCTCTTCTAAATATGATGCACAAGAAAGCCCACAAACAGTTTGCTGAAGACAAGCAGACTAAGGACATGGATTACGGGAACCATGTCCTTTGGTCTGATGAGATCAAAATAACCCTATTTAGTTCAGATGGTGTCAAGCGTGTGTGGCGGCAACCAGGTGAGGAGTACAAAGACGAGTGTGTCTTGCCTCCAATCAAGCATGGTGGTGGGAATGTCATAGTCTGGGGCTGCATGAGTGCTGCCAGCACTGGGGAGGTACAGTTCATTGAGGGAACCATGAATGCCAACATGTACTGTGACATACTGAAGCAGAGCATGATCCCCTCCCTTCAGAGACTGGGCCACATGGCAGCATTCCAACATGATAATGACCCCCAAACACACCTCAAAGACGATCACTGCCTTGCTAAAGAAGCTGAGGGTAAAGGTGATGGGCTAGCCAAGCATGTGTCCAGACCTTAACCCTATTGAGCATCTGTGGGGCATTCTCAAACGGAAGGTGGAGGAGCGCAAAGTCTCTAACATCCACCAGCTCTGTGATGTCATCATGGAGGAGTGGAAGAGGACTCCAGTGGCATCCTGTGAAGCTCTGGTGAACTCCATGCCCAAGAGGGTTAAGGCAGTGCTGGAATATAATGGTGGCTACACAAAATTTTGCCACTTTGGGCCCAGTTTGAACATTTTCACTTAGGGGTGTACTCACTTTTGTTACCAGCGGTTTAGACATTAATGGCGTGTTGAGTTATTTTGAGGGGACAGCAAATTTACACTGTTATACAAGCTGTACACTCACTACTTTACATTGTAGCAAAGTGTCATTTATTCAGTGTTGTCACATGAAAAGATAGAATAAAGTATTTACAAAAATGTGAGGGGTGTACTCAATTTTGTGAGATACTGTATTATATTAAGAAATCCAAACTCTGTCATGATAATCTATAGAAATGTACTTTTTGTTCCCTTAGTCTAATGCCTAGTTACTCTTTTAATATACCTTACCTATAAACCCACACCACTATAAAAAAGCAGCTCTTGGAAAAATGCATAGAAAATGTCACAATTTTGCTCTCCAGATGCACTCAGTTACTCGTACTCAACCAATAATGAATGCTTTATATATTGTTAGAGGTCATTTTTGCCTTCTTCTATAGCACTTAGTCCATGAGTAATTTGAGCCAGGGTTCCTTGCCTTGAAGCATCTCACAGGATTGTTGTTTTTCTTTCCATTGTATGTATAATGCAAGTACTTTAGGCTTAAGGTCCTCTTTTACCTTGTCCTTTCAATTCACTCTTACATTGCTTTCACTTATTATTTTCCATGGCTTCTAACCTGTATGTAAATAACAAGGCATTGCAATGAAAATACAATTAATGTCCCTAAAACATTGTGGAAACAAGGCCCTGGAGTTTATTTATTACTTACGTACATTTACAATCTAAAAAAATGTGACATGTACACTCAGAGTGCGTAGGTTGTACCTAGATAATGATGTCATTTTATCTTTGTATCTTGTATCTCTATGCCTCAATTACAAGAAATTTCCAGCACACCACCTATGTACTTTGATAAAGTATTGCGGTCAAAATGTAAAAGTAGTCACATAAAAAAAAAGAAACTGTGATGAATAATATAGACTTTCTTATCTTTTTTAGTAACCACTTTTGCATTTTGACCTCAATATATGTTTGAGGTACATGGACGGTGTCCTGGCTTTTTCTTGTAATTGAGCTAGAACACTGGCGTTGATTTACTTAAACTGGAAAATGCAAAATCCGGTGCAGCTCTGCATAGAAACCAATCAACTTCCAGTTTTTTTGTCTAAGCTTAACTGAAAAAGCTGAAGTTAGAAGCTGATTGGCTGCTATGCAGAGCTGCGCCATATTTTGCACTCTCCAGTTTTAGGAAATCAGATCCGCCGTGTCACCATAACCCGAGCACCTTAACCACTTTAAGACCGGTCCTCTTTTTTAGATGTGGTGTTTACAAGTTAAAAACAATTTTTTTTATTTGCTAGAGAATTACTTAGAACCCCCAAACATTATAAAAAAAATGTTCTAACACCCTAGAGAATAAAATGACGGTCATTGCAATACTTTTTGTCACACAGTATTTGCGCAGCGGTCTGACAAGCGCACTTTTTTTTTTTTTTTTTTTTTTTTTTTTTTTTTTTTTTTTTTTTTTTTTTTTTTTTTTTTTTTAAATACACTTTTTTTAATTAAAAAATAAGACAACAGTAAAGTTAAGAAAAATAGGAAAGAATTCCCAAAGTGCTCTTCAAAAAGAAAAAAACGGTATATTAAACTAAATATCTTTATTGATTAACCACATGTATATATGTAAGTAGAAAATTAATATATATATATATATATATACACCCAGTTTGACACATATAATAAAAATTAAGACAATTAAGTCTTAATTGAACAAGGTGGCCACCTCTCCCAGTCATACAACACTCTCAATCTAGCATATAGATACAGTCACTTGGAGCATAGTTGTTGACGGGGAGTTCAAAAAGTTAAGTCCAAAAACAGGTGGAGGTGTTTGAAGGGGGGTTTTGGCGCACCACTGTTCCCACCACAGCGGGCGTGATGGCGTACTGCTGACGCACGTTTCGCTTGATAGCAAGCTTCTTCAGAGCTTCAGATGACTAAAATGCAAGAAATAAAAAAAATGCGGAGGGCACCGGATTGCGGCAATAGGGGGGGCCCTCTCCCGCCGCCGATAAAAGTGATCTTGCAGCGAATCCGCCACAGAGACCACATTTATCTTGTACCGGTGACACATACCTTGGAGGTGAGCCTGACGTGCAGAGGGAGACCTCTCGTACGGCTCTGGTTCCGGGATCACTGGAGTGGGAACAGTGACCCTCGGAGCACAGTGGGGTATGAGAGCCTGTAGGGTTCGCTTGGCTGAGGATAGTGTCCGCTTGGCAGCGACAGGAACGGGCTCGGAGCAGCAGGCCGAAGCACACAGATGCAGGTCTGTAGGCAGGTGCGGCAGCAGGCAGGTGCGCACAAGCGCAGGGCAGCAGGCAGAAGAAGGGTCAGTCAAGCCAGGTCACAACAGCGGATCAATCAGACAGGAACGACAGGCAGAGAATGGTCAAGTCCAGGCAGGTTCAGTAACAGGTGATCAGACAGGCAGGTACACAGAGCAGGTCAAAGGCAAGCCAAGGAGTCAGGATCGGAGATAGCAGCAAGGTCAGGAGAGCCGGGTCAACACTGGAACAGATGCGGGTTCAGGATGAGCTGCAGATCAGACAGCAAGAGTGTATTCTGAAGAGGCCCCTTTTAAGGATCATTGGGCGCCAACGCCGCGTCACTGTGCACACGTGCACGTATGCACGCGTGTGTGCGCATTGGTGCAGGTGCGCGCATTGGCGCAGGTGTGCGCATTGGCATGGGGGTGCGCACAGGAGTGCGTATTAGCGCTGGTGTGCACGATGTGCTCGCGCGCGCATTGGCGCACATCTATTCACCACTGGATTCCTGTGAGCTGGGACACCTCTTGATGAACCCATGCACCCGCGACCAGTTGCAGCATGGTGCGCAGTGCATCCATGACAACCGGACCGCCGGCCGAACACGGGCTACCGGGGTTATGGCAGCTAGCTGCTGCCATAACAACGATATCTGTCTCCAAAGTATTGGCATACATCAGCGTGTGGCGGTCCGGAAGTGGTTAAGATTGGGCTGATGGGTATGGTGCTCAATGCATGGGATGGTTTTATAGGTGTTTATTGCTGTCTGTGTCCCCGCTGTGGAGATGCACTCTCTCTATTTGTCCTGGTGACCAATGTCTTTCTAATAGAAAGTAATAAATCCAAAATGTTACATTCGCCACTAGAAAAGGAGGTTTATCTTCCAATGGGGATACCTGTTCTGGTAACAGCTGTCTAAAGAGGGGATACCCCTCACTTTGGGGAGATTTTCTCTCACTGTATTGTGTGTGTCTATAATACAGGAAGTGTAAGGAATTCCCACCAATAGGAGTTCCTAATCAATAATCTGATCAAAACAAAAAAAAAATGGTTTGGGCTATAGATGCATTTAAAATATGTAGAGATGCTCAACAAAAGGTGCTCAGTTCTCTGATATGTTATTTATTCACTTAGCGGCTGCCCCACGCAGATATACTGCGACAGGGTGGCCGCTTTGTGCCAGAACATGTACCTTGTATGTGATCTAATACTTCCCGTGTCTGGGGCTGGGATCAGTCGGGAGAAAGGCATAAACAAGGCAGATTGTCGTTCTGTGTAGAGAAATGTGCTGATCCTGTGTTCCTGCAAAGCAGGAACACGGATCTTTACAGTCCCCCAGTCAAAGTTCCCCTCCCACAGTTAGTGATCACTCCCAGGGAACACATTTAACCCTTTGATCGCCCCTGATGTTAACCCCTTCCCTGCCAGTGTCATTAGTACAGTGACAGTGCATATTTTTAGCACTGATCACTGTATTAGCATCACTGGTCCCCCAAAAGTGTCAGTTAAGTGTCCAATTTGTCTGCCGCAACATCGCAGTCCTGCTTTAAGTCGCTGATCACCGCCATTACTAGTAAAAAAAATAAAAAGTAAAGAAAAATATTCCATAGTTTGTAGACGCTATAACTTTTGTGCAAACCAATCAATATACGCTTATTGGGATTTTTTTTACCAAAAATATGTAGCAAAATACATATTGGCCTAAATTGATGAAGATATTTGATTTTTTTAATTTTTTTATTGAGAATGTTTTATAGAAGAAAGTAAAACATTTTTTTTTTTCGAAATTGTCGTTTTTTTTTTTATGACATTCAATTTTATTTCGGTACAGCGTTGCACGTCCGTGCAATTGTCAGTTTAAATAACGCAGTGTCGTATCGCAAAAAATTGCCTGGTCATGAAGGGGGGTAAACCTTCCGTGGTTATTTAAAAGTAAGGCAAAAAGGCAAAAGTAAGGCAAAACCTTCAACTGGAGGAACATGGGTACAAAACCTAGGAAAGCTGCCAGTATTACCCATAATAGGAGTCAATGGTGTAGCTTTTAAATGGAAGCATGCATTATAGTACTGCCCTGAGTCCAGCTCACAAGACCAATCTAGAGTACTTTAAACCCTTCCTGTTTCTTTAGGCGGTATCTTTTACAGCATGTTACAGTTAGATAAAGGCAGTAACACTAACAAGTGCAGACATTTTCATCCATCAAAAACCTTCTTTTATCATATGAATGGGTTGGGAAGATGAGCAATGACAAAAATACCTTTTAGCTCCCTGTAGTTTTGGCAGTTCTGGCAGGATGAGAAGGCATCCTTTATTGCTGCATATACTCAGTACAGACAGTCCAAATAGCTCCCCTGTAGTTTTTACACTGATCATTATAGGTCATGCAAAAATGTCTTTATATATTGATGTAGCACTCTGAAGTTTAGGCAGGGTTGCTATCAAATTTTTTTGCCAGGTAATAGTGCCTTGGCCAATTGTTAGGAGATCAAGTGATATCCCCCTAATTCTGGAATTGCTGCACTTCTCTCTTCTGTCACTAGGTGGCATGATAGCTGGTGACATTGGATAAGACAAGGGCACAGCAAGGACAGATTATGAATGGGGTGTCTCAGCCAATTGGCAGGGGTTTCTTTAAACCCCTTGGCCTTCTGGGAGAGCCTATTTATTTGGGTGGAGTCAGGGGATCAGGGTTCTGTGCCACCTGGATGGCTGTCTGGGTGGACATGTGTTATGCTTCCCAGGCTGCTAGGCTGGAACTCTGAGGCCAATCCCAGGGGCATCTGGCTGCTAGGCTGTCTGAGGGCCTATCCAGAAGCAGGAGAGCAGTGCCAGGTTGGGACTGGGGGCTTGTAGTCCAACCAGAAGTAGTGGTTCAGCCGGAAGGGGAACCAGCTGTGGTCAGAGGTAGAAGGGGAAGCTGTCGCCACTAAGGGACCATCCACCTTGCTACCGGAGACCACTGTGAGTAAGCTGAGGACAGTACCAGAGCAGACTTCTCATCAGCCGTGGACGGTGAAGAAATGGGAAAACCTCAGCAAGTCCCAAGTCCGGGACCCAGCGGGACAGCAGGGGCGACGCTTGTGAAGCATCAGTGAGCGCCAAGCCAGGGACCTAGCGTGTCAGCAGGGGTGACGCTTGAAGAGTATTTGTGAGTGTCAAGCCAGGGACCTAGCTTGAGGAATGATGATACTTGATACTTGATCCGAAGTCTAGTGAAAGACTGGGAGTTCATTGAGTGAAGACCCACAGTGAGTGATTGTAGAGTAAAGCCCCATACACACGGTCGGATTTTCTCATGGATTCTGTCCGATCAGACAATGTTGTTGAAAAATCCGACCGTGTGTATGCAACATCGGACAGTGTACGTCGGATTGTCCGACGGACAAAGTCCTATCTCCTGCTGGATAGATTTTCCGACAACACGGTCCGATCACACCAAATCCGATCGTGTGTACCGTTGTCCGACGGACAAAGTGCTACGCATGCTCAGATCACATTACAAGACCCAAGCTATTGGCTACTAGCCTCTACGTAGTCCCGTCGTAGGCAACAAACGTCACCACGTTCAGAATAATCGGATTTTCCGACAACTTTGTCCGACCGTGTGTACGCAAAACCAACATCGGACAAAGTATGACGGACATGGTCTGACGGACCTGGTCCTCGGATAATCCGCGCGTGTGTATGGGGCTTAAGCTGAAAACTGTTTGTGTTGAATACAGTTGAATACAGTTGCCGTTAGTAACTACAAGATTGTTGCCATAGGAGACAGTGGTCCTACCTATACAGAAGTGGTGTCCAGCTGGAGGCCTTCACCTGTATAGCTGTCTTTATATAGAAGTCTCAACACCCCGCAACTACGACAGAGACTCTTTACCACGTGATCAGCCGTGTCCAATCACGGCTGATCACAGTGTAAATAGGAAGAGCCGGTGATTGGCTTTTCCTCACTCGCGTCTGTCAGACGCGAGTAGAGCAGAGACGATCGGCTGCTCCTCTGACAGGGGGGTCTGTGCTGATCGATTATCAGCGCAGCCCCCCCAAGGATGCCCACACTGGACCACCAGGGACGCCACCAGACCACCAGGGATGACACACAGTGCCCACAATGGATGCCAATCAGTGCCCACAATGGATGCCAATCAGTGCCCACAATGGGCATCACTGATTGGCATGCATTATTCAAGTTGGGAAAAATACTGCGCTGTCCTTAGAGATTGCTAAAATATAATTAAATAGTGCTGCTTCAAATCATAAATGTGAGATACCCACATAAAAACTACAAATAAAACCAGATGATTGCGCTGCTAACAGTGAAAAAATAAATAAGCCCACCAAAACAGAAATGACTTATATTCGTTGAAGGTGTAACCATATATATAAGCACCCAAAAAGTATTAAAGTATTAAAATTAGTATACATTAACCGCTTCCCGACCGCCTAACGACGATATACGTCGGCAAAATGGCACGGGCAGGCAAAATCACGTACCTGTACGTGATCGTGCATGTGCCTGCCTGTGGGTCGCGCGCGCGCCGCTAGCGGCGCGCTCGCGACCCGGTCGGGAGCTCCGTGACCCCAGCCGCGGGACGAGCGGACCCGATCGCCGCTGGTGTCCCACGATCGGGTTACGGAGCTGAAGAACGGGGAGAGGTTTGTGTAAACAAACCTCTCCCCGCGCTTCCTACACTGACTGTCAGTGATCGGCGGTTCCCTGTCATCGGGAACGCCGATCAATGACGTCACACGTACAGCCACGCCCCCTACAGTAAAATAAACACAACACGTCACACTGACTCATCCCCGCCCCCTAGTGGTTAACCCCTTCACTACAACTGTCATTTACATAGGAATCAGTGCTATTTAAATAGCACTGATTTCTATATAAATGACAAATGTCCCAAAAATGTGTCAAAAATGTCCGATGTGTCCGCCATAATGTCGCAGTCACAATAAAAATCGCTGATCGCCGCCATTACTAGTAAAAAAAAAATATTAATAAAAATGCTATAAAACTATCCACTATTTTGTAAACGCTATAACTTTTGCACAAACCAAACAATAATCGCTAATTGCGATTTTTTTTACCAAAAATATGTAGAAGAATACGTATCAGCCAAAACTGAGGAAAAAAAATGTTTTTTTTATATATTTTTGGGGATATTTATTATAGCAAAAAGTAAAAAATATTGCATTTTTTTCAAAATTGTCGCTCTATTTTGTTTATAGCGCAAAAAATAAAAACCGCAGGGGCGATCAAATACCACCAAAAGAAAGCTCTGTGGACATGTGTTATGCTTCCCAGGCTGCTAGGCTGGTGCCCCTGGAAGTGCCCCTGGAAGATGTCATCTGTGACGAAACGGCGTAGGGAGGAGCGGCGTGCTGACGTCATCACATTACCGCGCTAGACCCGGAAGCAACGGGCAGCAATACAAGAGCCGGCCGGCTTTATTTCATACACGCCTTATATATCTACCATTTTGTAAGTGCGATTCTTTTACTTTATTAAAACTGTTTTTAAGTGATACACTATGAGTCCTCTCCATTTTTATCCTTGCATGATGCCTGATTGGGGATACTGAGAGAGTCTGTTTTAGCGATCTGTGGATACCATTATACCTGCTCCAGAGACCCGTGGCTGGGAGAATAGGCCAAAAGCTTCCAGGATCTCTGTAACAGGAGATCTTGTCATCTGGTAAGGGACAGTGTTTTTGGTGGTGGAGGTCCTTTCTGATTGACCACTTTTTTCTACGGGTGCAATACGTGTGCTGTCACCAACGAGACTTCTGTGTTTGCATGGACACTTTATGATTCTCTTGTTTATATGGACATTTACGATTATGCAATTGTTTTGTCACTGTTACACTTTTGTATGATTCACTTGCACACCTTAATGTATACAAATTTTAATACATTAATACTTTTTGGGTGCTTATATATATGGTTACACCTTCAACGAATATAAGTCATTTCTGTTTTGGTGGGCTTATTTATTTTTTCACTGTTGGCATGCATTATTGTTTGGCACTGATTGGCATCCATCAGTACAAAACAATGCTGCCTATCCGTGCCACCTATCAGTGCCCATCCGTGCCACCTATCAGTGCCCATCCATGCTGTCTATCAGTGCCCATCCATGCTCATCCGTGCCGCCTATCCATGCCACCTATCCATGCCAATCCATGCCAGCTATCAGTGCCAATTTGTGCCACCTATCAGTGCCCATCAATGCCACCTCAGTGCCACTTCATTGGTGCCACCTCATCAGTGCCCATAAGTGCCGCCTTATCAGTGCCCATCAGTGCAGCCCCATCAGTGCCCATCAGTGAAGGAGAGAACCTACTTATTTACAAAGTTTTGAAACTGAAACCAAAAAAAAACATTTTTTTTCAAATTTTTGGTCTTTTTTTATTTGTTAAGCAAAAAATAAAAACCGCAGAGGTGATCAAATACCACCAAAAGAAAGCTCTATTTGTGGGAAGAAAATGATAAAAATTTCATTTGGGTACAGTGTAGTATGACAGCGCAATTGTCATTCAAAGTGCGACAGCGCTGAAAGCTGAAAATTGGTCTGGGCAGGAAGGTGTTTAAGTGCCCTGTATTGAAGTGGGTAATTATCATTGCAGTGGTTAATTATCATTGCAGTGGTTGAAGCGGCGCTTTGTGGGCGGTTTTTAACCCTTTTTCGGACGCTTGCGGGGGGTAAAACCGCCCCGCTAGCGGCCGTAAAGCGGCGCTAAAACGACGGTACAGCGGCGCTAAATATAGCACCGCTTTACCGCCAGCGCGCCCAGCGCCTCAGTCTGCAAGTAGCCTTAAGTTTGGCAGGAGGTGCCTCCAGTTGACTCGAGATGCCGCAATAAATTTGCCGCAGCTACGGCATGTAAACAGACAATTCTGGCATGATTTAAGACTTTAGGTGGAAGCATTGGTGTGCACCCCAGAGCACAAACACACATGTATGTATATCAGCAGAGCAGTTGATGGAGTGAGTAGGGCAGTGGATGGTTTCAGTAGTTTTTTTATTTTTATTATTTTTTTATTATTTCTTACAATTTTTTTTTTTTAATAATCTTTTACAATCTTTTTTTTTATTATTCTTAATTATTTTCTTTTTTTAGGGGCCCCGTTAGGGGGCTTTGAAGAAATAGCAGGGGTCTAAACGGATGTCTCACTTTTGAGATAGTAAAAGGGACTGAGGACAGTCCCTTTCTCTGCAGACTCTGGACAGTGCACTGGACAGTGAATAAAGGGCAAGTGCTCTGTGCTGAGCGGCTTCTGGTTCATTCGCAAACCGAAGCATAGTAAACATAGTTCACTTTGCTTAAGCTAAAAATGAACACAGGAGCGACCGGTACAGATCACTCGCTGTGTTCATTCAGAAAAGGGCGGGGCCGGTAAATTTAATATTTACCTGCTCCTTTTCCCAATCTCCATCCTAAAACATCCCCTGCAGCAAGAGAGAGGAGGAGGGAAGCTTGCAGCATTGCTGGGGAAGATGGGGGCGCCAGGAAGCAGGGGGAATCGGCACCACACAGGGTGATTAGGGTGTGCCCAGGCACATCCGGCACACCCTGTGCACATGCCTATGGGTGGAAGGCTGGAAGTGGTAAAACCACCGCCTTTGTGAAAGAGGGCTTTATGGCAGTTCCTGGAAATAACTTCTCTGACTTTTTCTCACCTATTACACCTAATTTAAAAAACATTATTGCAGAGCTTGCACTGTTTTTAATGTATTTCAGCAGCCTTATGTGTTGTTGATGCGCTTCCACATCGCATGCATGTTAACAAGTTCTTCTTCGTGTTTGTATCTTATTCTATTACAGTCTTCCCTGTTGCAGACACAAATCCCCCTGTTACCAGGCCCTATATCTGTCCTCATTTATCTTGCCATTTGAGCTTCCTTCTTCTTTTCACTGTGGAATCATTTTTTGCATCGTGTTTAGCATGACATCCGTGCTGGGCATAGCAAGTCACCAAACAGAAAGCGCACTGCTGATTTCCATTACAAGAAATTAAGCTGCTTTCTCAGGGGATGTAGGCAAGGCATAGGAGCCGCTTTTATTTCCCTTTTAAACAGCACATTTAATTATTCGGATCCATTTCATTTAAAATTGTTCCATTAGTAGGCTTCATATACAATAAAAGTGAGCATTACTGGCGACATGTGGTACAGGTAAATACATTACCGCATTCGAGAAAAAGGAAAAAAAACTTTAGGGACTCCTGCAAACTGAGATTTTTTTTTTTTTTTTTTTTTTGCTGAAACACACATAAAAACAATACATGTCTGTATGTGCACATGTTACAATTTCTAAACTACATAATAAAAGAGATTTTACTTATCTTGGTAAATGTGTATTCACCAGTGGGCCACCCCTCCAAAATAAATGAGCACCAGCCGCAACTGGTATTCAATGATCAGACTCAGAATCAGTGGGGTTGATTTACTAAAGGTAACTCCACTTTGCACTACAAGTGTACTTGGAAGTGCAGTCACTATAGATCTGAGGGGGACATGCAAGGAAAATAAAAAACAGCATTTTTGCTTGCACATGATTGGATAATAAAATCAGCAGAGCTTCCACTCATTTCAGATCTACCCCTCAGATTTACAGCTACTGCACTTCCAAGTGCACTTTCAGTGCAATTTCAAGTGCACTTTGCACTTGTAGTTTGCACTTATAGTGCAAAGTGGATTTACCTTTTGTAAATAACCCCCATAGTGTTCATTCAGAATGGATAGGGGCTGGGAAATTACATATTCACATGCCCTTTCCCCCACTCATCCTAAAACACACACACACCCCGTGGTTGCTGCTGTGTGACCACAGCAGCAACCAATAATACCTTGTCTTTTCAATATCTATGACAGGAGACCATGGGTGTCCGCAGCATAGAGCAAGGGGGAGCAATTGCCCCCCCCCCCCTGGAATTGTAAGAAGGTGTTGAAGACAGTTGCCCTGTGTTGCAATGGCCGCTGCGGCCACCGCGGACTTTTTTGCTGAGTCTGCTGGCTTGGGGCTGCTCTCTTTTCCGACTTATCACAGATACAGAAATCCATCCCTCCCTCCCTCACCCCCGGCCCAATCATCGTATTGGCTCTGCCGCTCGGGCCTCTGCTCGACATCTCGGCTGTTCTGTGATTGGCTGCCTGGCCTGTGTATGTACGTCGCTATGCAGATCCGGACGGCGCCAGCTCCTCCCATAGGTGTGTGCAATCAGTCAGTGGCCGAGAATACGCTGCCAGTGCCTGGGCCTATCGTATCACAGGAGGAAATCCTGAAGAACCACAGGTAACAGCAGTGCCAGTTAGGAGGAGAATTTAGATACATATATACAGGGGGTCCCCAGGTTACAAACAAGATAGGGACTGTAGGTTTGTTCTTAAGTTAAATCTGTTTGTAAGTCGGAACAGGTACATTTTTTAAGTGTAGCTCCAGACAAAAAATCTATTTTTAAGTTTTTTAGATAACCCTTCCCTATGTTATCACCCCTGTAACATTTGTTTTGCTGTCTGTGCCCCTGTTCAGAAGATTTCACCTCACCTTCTGTCCCAATGACAATTGGATTTTGAAAATTTTGGGTTTTTATGGAAACATGGACTGGTAATAAAGCATCAGTGGAGACACCTTTTTCCCATATTAACTCTTAAGCCCCATACACACGGTCGGACAATCCGCGGACCAGGTCCGTCGGATCATGTCCGTCGTACTTTGTCCGATGTTGGTTTTGCGTACACACGGTCGGACAAAGTTGTCGGAAAATCCGATCATTCTGAACGTGGTGACGTTTGTTGCCTACGACGGGACAACGTAGAGGCTAGTAGCCAATAGCTTTGGTCTTGTAATGTGATCTGAGCATGCGTGGCACTTTGTCCGGTCGGACAACCGTACACACGATCGGGTTTGGTGTGATCGGACCGGGTTGACGCCAAATCTTTCCAGCAGGAGATAAGACTTTGTCCGTCGGACAAACCGACGAACACTGTCCGATGGTGCATACACACGGTCTGATTTTTCAACAACATTGTCCGATCGGACAGAATCCATGAAAAAGTCCGACCGTGTGTATGGGGCT
This sequence comes from Lithobates sylvaticus, assembly GCA_028564925.1. NCBI lineage: Eukaryota > Metazoa > Chordata > Amphibia > Anura > Ranidae > Lithobates > Lithobates sylvaticus. The sequence continues at coordinate 286,996,891 of CM053026.1, forward strand.
TTACAGGAGTGAATTTCCCTTCCTAGGGGTGGATTTCCTCTCACTTCCTGTTGTCTCCCTCCGTTTGTAAGTAGGAGTCGTTTGTAAGTCGGATGTTTGTAAGTAGGGGACCCCCTGTATATATATATTGCTTGGAAAGTTGGACAGCTAAGCTATTGCTGGAAAAGATATTTGTGTGTTATATAATCGTCTTCACTTTGTATGGAAGTTACTCAGTCTCAGGCATACCATGCCCATATAGCCTAGAGAATGTACATCTTTCTATATTGCAATGTATTGCAATACATCTGTTGTGCCCATATTTTGATCTTGATGAAAACAACCTATACTGTATTGCAATATAGAAAGATGTACATTCTCTAGGCAATATTTATATGGGCATGGTATGCCTGAGAGTAACTTCCATACAAAGTGAAGCTGAATTATCTCAAGAGCCATTTCACACTGCCATCTGGCCGCGTTATCGGTAAAGCGCTGCTAGTTTTAGCCGCACTTTACCATCATTTTACCCACGCTTTTCGGACGCTAGCGGGGAGCTTTTAACCCCCGCTAGCGGTCGAAGAAAGGGTTAAATTCGACTGTGCATCGCCGCTGCCGAAACGCCCTTCCGCCCCCCCCCCCCTGAAAAAAGTTCTGTGGACGCCCATGCAGGAGACTGCTTTTTTTGGAGTTGTTTTTTAAATCTAACCCAGCAGAATGACTAGGATAAGTCTTTTACGCAATGCTATGCATTTATAAACATATTTGAAGATATATTTGTGAAAAATGTGCGTACATAGTTTGTAGTTCTGTGCAAATGGGCAAAAATAAATGTTACTTAGCTATTTTATTTTCTTGTTCAAATGTCCATTATTCATACAGAAGTGACTCGAGAAAATACTACATTATGCCCCGATGCACATAGGAATAATACTGTATTTTCCCAATTCACTCTCTGGGGAAAATAGCCTAATAACATTTGATTTTGCCCCCATTCATGCAGAAAAATATATATGCAATTTCACAGGATAAACAGCTTTGCAATTTTTTTTTTTTAATAAATATGCCCTAGTGTGTATGTGTTGGGCAATCATGTGGTTGCCCATCCAAATGTACAAATTAAGTTTCTCACAATATCAAAATGATTGGAAATTACTGTATTTATCAGCGTATGACACGTACCCCAATTTTAAGAGGGAAGTTTAAGGAAAAAAATGTATCAGTCCCCCTCCCCAGTACACAGCCCCCCATCCAGTACACAGTCCCCCTCCCCCTGCACAGTACAAAGCCCCCCATCCAGTACACAGCCCCCCATCCATTACACAGCCCCCCTCCCCCTGAACAGTACAAAGCCCCCCATCCAGTACACAGCCCCCCATCCAGTACACAGCCCCCCTCCACCTGCACAGTACAAAGCCCCCATCCAGTACACAGCCCCCCATCCAGTACACAGCCCCCCTCCACCTGCACAGTACAAAGCCCCCCATCCAGTATACAGCCCCCTGCACAGTACACAGCCCCCCTGCACTCCCAGGAGACCCCCAGTCTCCTGGGACAGCACTGCCAGTTAAGAAAAAATCACTGCCAGTCCCTTCTACACTGCTCCTCCTGTGTCACTCATATTGTAAAATGAAGCTTCCATATACCTCATTAGCTCCATTTTTTTTTCACTGACCTGGTCACATGACTGCTCTCCTCTGACGTTACATAGGTGGTCATGTGACTGCTCTCCTCCTCCAATTTAAAGCTACACTCGGAGGAGAAGCGGGAGGAGAAGAGTAGTCAGAAAAAACAGAGCTATTTAGAAGCTACGTTTTACAATGACACTGACACAGGAGGAGCAGTGTATGAGAAGGGGCTGGCAAGTGATTTTTCTCTCAAATTTAGACTATGCAGGCAGCGTTGTCCCAGGGCCAGGAGATGCGGAATCGCCGGCCTGACAACCCCCCCCCCCCCCCCATGGGTGGCTTCTAGGGTGGACCAGCCGATCCCCATCCCTGTTGGTAAAACATATTATCTGCGTATAACATGCAGGCACTGTTTACCCTCTGTTTTCAGGGGGAAAAGTGCATGTTATATGCCAATAAATACAGTACTTATAAATGTAGGTATCTTCTTTACACATTTAAAGTGATTGTAAAGGCCTTTTTTTTTTTAAATAACAAACATGTCATACTTACCTCCACTGTGCAGCTCGTTTTGCACAGAGTGGCCCCGAAAATCCTCTTCTGGGGTCCCCCGGCAGCTCTTGCAGCTTTTCCCCTCATCAGATAACCCCCTAGGAGAATCGATCTCCCGAGGGGGTTACCTTGCGGGTGTCCTCCCGAGTCCAGCATTTGGCGTCCATAGCCACCGAATGCAGGACCCAGCGCTCGCGTCATTGGATTTGATTGACAGCAGCGGAAGCCAATGGCTGCGCTGCTATCAATCTATCCAATCAAGAGCCGAGAACCCCCGGGCAGAAAGACAGCGCATCCCTGTGAGTGAAGTTTGAGGGCTCAGGTAAGTAAAACTGGTGGGGGGGGGGGTGGCTGGGGGGCATAGGATGCATTAAGGTAAAAAAACATGTAGGTTTACAACCCCTTTAACAATCATTGGTAATGATTGGTCTTGGATTGTTAAAACATAATAAACAATTCTTCATGAAAATAAATAAATATTCAACTAAAACAATTTTCCACCATTTTTATTTTCACTTTAAGTAAGAAAGACAATAAAATGTGAACTGTTTTTCAACTATGCCTATAAAATGATTTGTAAGGCTGCTCTGTAGGAAAAGCTTGCTGCTTGCTTCAGAGGTGGAACACTAATGGCCCATACACACGATCAGAAAATCACTCGAAATATACGGCTTTTGAAGTGATCTACGATAATCAGATCGTTAGTACAGAGTTTTCGAAAGCCAATCACGACAGTTCATCCGATATTATCCGATGGGACAAGCATGATACAATACAATACCAGATCGGAGAATTTTCGTTTAATCAGTAAAGTTGTTGTTCGAAAATACAATACAACACATTACATCATTTCAGGATTTTTTATTCTGTCATATAAGAATTTTTGTCACTTTTGTCACTTTAGTAAACTCTTAATTTTCAATATTAGACTAACATATAGTTACTATGCAGCCGTGCATAGTAAGCAATCAGCTTTTACCTTTTAGCTTCTTCAACTAAGCTTTGACAATAAGTCCGGGTTCCAATCCGACTTTGCCCTACGTCTTCATGTCCGACTTCCAAGCGACTTCAATGAACGGGATCTAAATTTGATCCGACAATACCAGGCCCTCTGAGCCCTGAGCCTGGTATGAATCTTTGGGGGGGGGGACCCCATGCCAAAATGTAAAAATAAACGGTGTGGGGTCCCCCCTCAAGACCATACCAGACCCTTTGGATCTGGTATGGCTTTTAAGGGGAGCCCCCACGCTATAATAAAAAAAAACTGTATGGGGTCCCCCCCCAAAAACCAAACAGACCCTTATCCGAGAATGCAGCCTGGCGAGCGCCCCCCCCCCTGGACCATACCAGGCCACATTCCCTCAACAGGGGGGGTGCTTTGGGGCAAAAAGCCCCTTGTCCCCATGTTGATGGGGAAAAGGACCTCTTCCTGACAACCCTGGGCGTTGGTTGTGGGGGTCTGTGGGCAGGGGGCTTATCGGAATCTGGAAGCCCCCAAATTCTGCCCCCCCATGTGAATGAGTATGGGGTACATTGTACCCCTACCCATTCCCAAAAAAAAGTGTCATAACTAAATAAAAACAGTACACAGGTTTTTGAAAAAGTCCAACGTGTCTTTTCCCTCCAGTGATGTCTTCTTCCTCCTGTTCTTCTCCCTCCGGTTCTTCTACGCTGCTGATGCCTTCTGCCTCTGGCTCTTCTCCCTCTGCTGCTAATGTATTCTGCCTCCGGTTCTTCTCCCTCCGCTGCAGATGTCTTCTTCCTCTGGTTCTTCTGCTGATTCTTCTCCCGCTGTTGTATCAGCTCCCCCTGTCTGCCATTTCTTATATAGATGCAATAAATCTGCAATAAGTTATTTGGTGGTTGTTTACATTGGCACCTAAAACATTTTCTGTTTGCCAGTCTGTGAGCCTTAAAAAAAAAAAACTCTGTGAAGTAAAACAAAATAACCCATAAGCAGTGGGTAAGGTACCTTAGGGGCCTAGTTGCACCCAAAACATGCACATGGGCATAGTAACTCACCTGCTTGATGTGCATTGCATTGCAGAGCTATTCGTTGTGAATGACACCCAAACACATTGTACAGTAGAGTCCAATGCACCACAGTTTTGCTTAAAAGGGGTAAGGCACTGCATGTTAATGCGTGTCATACTCTACGGTAAATTGTACAGTATACGATAATGCACCTCAACGGAACACTTTTGTGAATGGGCCCGCAAGTATTTTAATGATTGTTCATATTTGCCATATTATGGCCCAAATGTCTAACAACCTATCAGACCTGATTAAATGATAGTAGAGAAATTTAGGAGTGTCATTATACAGGAGCACTCTAGTGTGGAGAAGTTCAGTTATTTCTCTGTTGTCCTCTGCTGACTGAGCACAGATAAGCCAGTGATTAGTATAGGGGGTTTGCAGAGCATACAAACACAACATGGGCATGATGAACAAAGAGATTCCTGGGTCAATAAATCAAATGTTCTGATTGCCCCATGTATATTTTCCCATGTATGTGCCTTACTAAGTCCACTTCTGGTAATTGTGTGTATCTACTTCAATCTCTAGCCCTTAAACTTTCTAAGGATCTTTAAATACTAAACCATTTTTTAATAGTTTTCACCTTTTCTGTGTTGCCATGTGGGCACCTGTTGTGTTCTCCCACTGAAAAGCCAAATTGCCAGGGTTGTTTTCTGTTTTCATTCCATTGTAAAAAATATCGATTGCGCATCCAGGAATCACTGGAGCAATAAGAGACATCTCTACAGGTGTTTTTTTTCCCTGGAGCATTTTACAGTCATGTAATTGTCTGCTTACATTTATGAAGATGGTTTGAGACACAGCCAGTTATTATAACCCCCATCACCTTGTCAAATACTCTGTGAGCAAAAGGTGACAATTAGTTCTTGTTTAGTGCTGAGGCAGAAAAAAAAACAAAGCAAAAAGACATTTATTAGTGCCCTGAATCTTTTATGCTGGTTATATACACAACAATTTTTAGGTAATTTTATACACTTTTAACCAACTTTGCATACTGTAGCAACAATTATAAAAACAGATCAAGGCAATCTGATGTCAACCAATTTGGTTGGAGGCTGATTGGGAGTGGTTGAAATTCTTTTGTAATAAATTGGGTTACTAGACGTATGTCAGCATAGATCATTCATCCAGCAGGTTGAAGAAAAAAAAAGACTTGATTCCCCTATCCACACACTCGATGTGAAAGGGGGATTCCTCCCCCTGAGCAGTGAGGCCAACCGTCAGTATTTTTACTGACAGCCAGTAAAAAACTGTCACTTTTCTCCTGCCAGTAAATGCCAGTGACAGGAAAATGTTGCCAGTAAAAAGTATGGTTGTGACAGTCGGCTCATAATTGCGCATGCACAGTTACCATCAAAAGCCAGCCAAGACCATCCCAGTCCTTGCTATAGTGTATTTAGCAAGCACTGGTGGGGGGGCAGGTCTGGTAGAGGCAATGTTTGAGCGTGTTGTGTGATTTCATGCTGTAAGGGAGCCGAGTGGAGCATCCAGAGCCGTGTGTGTGGGTCTGCAGGATGGGAGCAAGGCAGGTTGTGAGCGGGACTGTCAGTGCTGTTTGGACTGGAGTGGACTGAAGGGACCAACTGGCATGGAGAGAGACTGTCACTGTGACAGTGAGGTGTCATCATTATCTGTGCTGCTGCACACTGCTGTCAGTGTCACTGTGAGGGTCAATTCCATGTGTGTGTACCTGCCCATGGAACCAGAGGCTGAAAACTCATATTCAAATGTAATGGTAAATAAATAAATACAAACAGACTGCAGACATGGATAAAAATGGCCGTGGTCCTTTATTATTGGCATAATAATAATACCAATTTAACAATAAAAAATTTCTCTTATAAACATTACTAAAATTACACCAAAACAACAATAGCATCAAAGCTTGATCTATATTTAAACCGTTAACGTTCCAATAGTTCAGCTATTAAAGCTCGAACTATATATAATTTTAATATACCAACTACCCCAAACGCCAGGCTAAACTTACATGGCCTGGCACCCCACCCCTGCCACGGCCAATTCCACACAAGTCTGCAAATCCAAGTTAAGGATATCAAGCCCAATATCAGAAAGATGGACCATATCAGGGCGATAAAAACCATATAACCCACCTTCTAAATCAACATGTCTAAAAGAAAATCCTTGAACAGAAGGCATAAATTTAGCAATAAGCCTGTTCACCCTCTTCCTGATTTTTTCAAGATACAAGAGATCAGGATTAAGTAACCATTTCGCGGAACGATCTCAGAAAAAATCAGAACAGGCGGGAAGGATAGAATGTAAATGAAGAAAGTCAAGTTTAATTTGTGAAACCAAATCTAGAGTTTTATGAACCCCTAAATCATTACCCCCCAAATGAACAATAATAATATCCGGATGTGACAAAGTAATTTTGTCAATAGAGAACGGAGATCAAACCAAGACATGCCACGGTAACCATGCCAATTAATATCAACAGATGTACTGTCCAAATTCAAATTAGTTCCATAAACTCTGTCAGATGCCCGAACGTTGGCCCAGTAAATGAACGAATGTCCAATAAGCCATATAGTATGTGGAGAACCTAAAATCTGAAAAAACATAAATTAGGTCTAATGTAAGAATGAAAACAATTGAATTTCCAACCACGCAATTTTTTAATATCAGACTCAGAGAAACACAGTTTGGCTGCCTCAGTCGCTGTGCCAATACGAAAAGAGTGACTAGTAACATGTAAATGGTTAAAATCTAAATAAGTCAGACATTTTTTAAGTACAGCGGAAAACTGGCATTGAGTAAGTGGAACACCAGAGATGTGAAGCAATAATTGTGGCGAACCAATGGGTCGATACATTAAATAACCAACCAGAAGAAGGCACACACAGATGAACTAGGGGATTGTTGTATAACAATCCACCGGCCCTTACCTAATTGATCAGTCTTGCTGGACCTTAAGAATATCTTAATAAAATTAGGACCCATGGAAACATCAGAAAATAACAAACCATCTAACGAAGAAGAAGACCTAGGCAGCAATTCTGAAATGCAGAAGGCCCCAAAAAACAATAAACTAAAAGAGACCTTAACCAGTAGCTGCTCGCCCACTGTCATATGACGGCGGGACGAGGCAGCTCTTGTTCTGGGCCGCCGTCATATGACGTGATCGATTCTCGGGCCACTAGGGGGCGCGCACACAGGGAAAAAATGATAAAAATTTCATTTAGGTATAGCGTTGCATGACCGCGCATTTGTCATTCAAAGTGCGACAGCGCTCAAAGCTGAAAAATGGCTTGGGCAGGAAGGGGGTGAAAGTGCCCAGTATTGAGGTGGTTAAAGAGTAAATCTTCAGCAGGAGAATAACAAACAAAGGAAGAAGTCGACATTAAATGTTGCAAAAAATGTAAAGTAACCTGAAAACGAGTATCACTGCGGAAACAGCGCTTACGTTAACCCTTGAGGACCTGTTTAACTAAGAAAAAGGAGGAAAACCACGACTTTAAAAAAAGAAAGAAATCCCTGCCAACATTTTTACGAGGTGGGAATAGGAATAAGAGCGTTGCATCAAATGGTCCTAAAATAGAAGAACCAAAGTCTCAGAGAAACAACTAGAAGGAATACCCAAAGAAGTCAGAAAGACACTCCACAATGACCATGCAGCATTATAATTTGCCCACGTGGAATGTGCTAGAGAGTTGACTATGGCAGCATTCACAGATTGTAAACTACGGACCATGGACCACAATCATTCCGGGCAAGGTAGAATAAGGAGATCTTCCGGAGCCAGTGCACGAAATCGATCCAGCTAAAAAAACTTGAAAGACAATCAGCAATTACGTTAGTATAACCCGGGATGTATTTAACTTTAATCCATAAATTAAGTTCTAAACATTTAATGAATTTAATGAATTGTCAGAATGAAATAACAAACGAGAATTGCAGAGGTGGGTACCCCAAAGTTCCAAAGAAACCAAGATCGGGAATAATTCAAGGAGAACTATATTTTTTGTATAACCCAATGAATGCCAACATTCAGGTTAACATGCAGCTGACCAATGACCTTGATAAACCGCACCATAACCTGAACTCCCAGCTGCATCTGTGAATAAAGAAACAACTGAAGTATCCTGGAAAGAAGTTTTCCAAAAAGAATGGCCATTGTAAGATGTAAAGAAATCATTCCAAACTAACAAGTCAGATACTAAAGAAGAAGTTATACGCACAAAATGGTTTTGAGATTTATAACCAGCAATAGCTTTGTATAATCTCTTAGAAAAAACACAGCCTACAGGAATAATAATACGAGTTGCAAAGGCAAGTAAGCCCAACAAAGATTGCAACGTGCGAACCGTCACCTTACGTTTGTAAAGTACAAAAGAGATCATAAACCGTAAACGATACAATTTGGCCTGAGGTAAAAGACATTCCATCTTGTCAGTGCCAATGGTAACACCCAGGAACTCAATACAAGTTGTTGGCCAAACTGATTTTTCAAGGGCCAACGGGACACCAAAACATTGGCAGGTCAAACTAAATTCTGTGAACAAATACAAGCATTCAGCAGTATCGGCTGGACCGAAAAATAAAAAATCGTCAAGATAATGCAATACATAAACCGGTCATAAAGTAACCACCCATTCTAATAACGATGAAAACGTAAGATAAGATAAGGAACAACCCATGGGAAGGCATTTGTCATAATAATAAAAACCATCATGATGAAAACCCAAAGAGTTAAAAGCTGAAGGGTGTATGGGCAACAAGCAGAAGGCAGATTTAATATCAGCCTTGGCCATAAAGGCACATTCACCTAAGAGACGAATCTTAAAAATCGCCTCATCAAAAGACGCATACGTAACAGTACTTAAATTGGGGTTGATTTCATCATTAAGAGAAAAACCAGCAGGAAAAAGACAAATGATGTATAAGGCGGAAACAATTAGGGCTCTTTTTTAGGAATCAAACCCAAAGCAGAAACCCAAAAATCAATAAATGAAGGAAATAAAAAGGGGCCTGCAACCCTACCCGCAGAAACTTCTTTCTAAATTTTATCAGAGACAACAGCAGGAAAACGACGAACAGAGGCAAGGTTTTCACAACAAAGACAACCGGGTCCAGAAAATCGAGGTATTCGAAAAACCGGAAAAACCAGAAAAACCGCCAATCAGAATTTCCGCCTTCCGCCATCTGACGGTTTGGCCAAATGAGGAGGAATGGAAACATGGCGGATAATTTCACCGGTGTGACTCCCAGCACGAAAAATTATCCTTAGAAGGAGCACCCATGTTAGAATGTAATTTCTTGAAACAACGAGAGGCAGGGTGATTTCCAGAACATGAAGCACAATCATGTTTATAACGGCATGAATTCGGCCACTTACATTGCTCTTCATAAAACTGAAGCAAAAATTGGTAAAGCCAATACAAAATTTTTGTATGCTTCAAGGATTATTTCAACATGCCTGAAAAAGCCACTGCATAGTTCCGGACGCCCTTCACCCAAAACGCTAGAAAAAATACAAAAGGCCTGGAGCCAATTGTTAAAAGTGCGCGGAGCAGATTTTTTCTTATCATCATCATTCTTATCCGAATCTTTAATATCCAGGCGATTTTCTTTAAATGACGGTACAAGAGAAAGGAGCTCAACATATTCGCCTCTCCAAGTTTTGTTTTTAAAAGACGGCGATAGATGGAAGCCAAGCGGAGAAATTTCACATGCCATGGTCTCTTTAAAGCAACTTTCAGGTACTGTATGTGAAGACGGACTTGACAAAGGCAAAACATTAACATCTTCGAACGTCGGAATATGTGCAGGCCGTCTTACATCCACAGTAGGCAAAGCCCCAACATTTAAACCATCAGAAAAAAATGTTTTTACATTTTCTGCAAACTAAGCAAAAGAAGACATCAACAACATCAAATTTATGTAATTGATTAGACTCACCACTATGTGTCATCTGTGGCATAGATTGTGCTGAAACCATAGGTCTTGCAGACCCCAAATTGTCATCAGAAACAGCCTGTGCAAAATGTAAGGAACCAGAGGGGTGTGCTGTAGGAAAAGAAAAATCACTAATAGCATCAAGAATCAACAAAGTCTGCACAACAGTAGAAGGCGAAATATCCAATGTATTGTCAGTAGGTAAATCATGAAGTAATGTTGAAGAAGGCAAAGCAGTACAATTTGCAGAATTAAAATGAATTTCAGACACATCTTCAAAAATTTGAGAGTTAACAGGTAATATATATATATGTCCCGTATAGATCGCTTACCATTTCTTCTACATTACTTTTTAGATGGAGGTCCCTGGGATTCGTTCCGGCGGACCGTCGTTAGCTTCGCCGACTGCTCGATGCCAGTCTCCACTGCGCATGAGCCGGCTTCCATCGTAGGCTCCGAGCCAGAGACCGAAGTGAAAGGAGGCTCCGCCGGCGTAATCGAAGGCGGAGTCGATGCTCTGTCAATCGCCAAGGGAGCCCAGGAAACAGCAGTATGACGAACCGGAGGAGGGGCCCTAGAAGGAAGTGACACACAGGAGGGGCCCGGAAGAGAAGCCAGAACCGGGGGAGGCTGAGGGAAAGAGAGAGGGGAAGATGATGGGACCGGAGGAGCAACCGAAGAAAGGCAGAAACGCATCCAGGAATCCCCGTCCGGAGCGGAGGCCCGATCCATCATCTGACGCAGTAGATTTCCATGGTGAGGAGACAGACACAGGAGATTAAAGTTATTAATTTCTTCTTTCTTCTTATAGGTTCTTCTAGTCACCTGACCTTCTTAGAAGCTTCCAGAATTTTTTAAATAAAGTTTATTGTTAACAGGTAAGTAATTAATTTATATTAATAATTAAACTGCTTTTGTTTCAGTCCCTGTTCCCATAAGCAGGGGTTGCTATTGAGCTTCTCATGCCTATCATTCTAATTTCTTGCCCTCCTGAGTCCTGTCCCTGAGCTACTTATATTGAAAATAAAATAGGAAATATGTTTTTGCTTTAATATCTACCTTAAATCACATTGCTAATTGCATATTGTAATATACTATAGTGTATACTGAAATTTGCATGTAAAACTGTAATTTTGTAACTTTTGGAAATTCCAGCAAAAACTTGGCTGTGCCAGTACATTTTGGGTGTCATGGCAGTAAATTTAAATCTGGTAGCTTGGCAACTGAGCTATTTAATTCTGACAGGGGAAACTTCTGCATCGTCAGAATACACTGATCAGTGATGCTGGCTATAGCCAGTGATGCAGGTTGTGCCGGGAAAATCTAACGGGCATTTGTACAAAAGTCAGTGGGTAGATTGTCTTCTGTACAACCTCCTTGCCCATAAATGGATCGAAATTCGGCTGGTCCTTGCTGAACTGGCCAAATTTCAATCCGCGTATTGCCAGCTTAAAGCGTTTGTTCCCCTAACACTTCATGTTCCTGATATGTGCCTGCTGTACCATGTACTTGTATGAGAAAGTATCCTTTTCTATTTGTATTGCTTCCTTTGTGTGGCTAGCACCCTGAAGTTTAGGCAGGGCTGCTATCAAATTTAGTTGCCAGGCGATAGTTGCCTTGGCCAATTGTTATGAGATCAATTGATTTCCCCCAAATCCTGGAATTGCTGCACTTTTCTCTTCTGTCACTAGGTGGCATTGTAGCTGGTGAAACTAGATAAGACAAGGGCATAGCAAGGACAGATTAGAAATGAATGGGTATCTCAGCCAATGGGCAGGGATCTTGGGTCCCTTGGCCTGCTCGGGGAGCCTATTTATTTGGGTGGAGTCAGGTGATCTGGGTTCTGTGCCACTCGGACGGCTGTCTGGGTGGACGCGTGTCGTATTGCCCTGGGCTGCTAGGTCAGAAACCTAAGGCCTATCCCGGGGACATCTGACTGCTAGGCTGTCTGAGAGCCTATCCAGAAGCAGGAAAAGCAACGTAGGGTTGGGCTTGTAGTCCAACCAGAAGTAACGGTTCCGCCGTCCGGGAGCCAGTTGTGGTCGGAGGTAGAGGGGAATCTGTTGCAACTAAGGGACCATCCACCTTGCTATGCTGAGGCCAGTACCAGAGCAGACTTCTCACCAGCCGGGGACAGTGAAGAAGTGGGAAAACTTCAGCAAGTGCCAAGTCAGGGACTCAGAGGGACAGCAGAGGTGACTTTTGTGGAGCATCAGTGAGTGCCAAGCCAAGGACCTAATGTGTCACTTGGGGTGAAGCTTGAGGAGTATCTGTGAGTGCCAAGTCAGGGACCCAGCAGGAAAGCAGGGGTGACGCTTGAGGAAGATACCGAGTGCTAAAGTGGAGGAGCTCAAGGGATCCAGTGGCTAGTGGATCCAAAGTCTAGTGAGAGACTGGGAGCTCATTGAGGGAAGACCCACAGTGAGTGAGGTAAGCTGATAACTGTTTGTGTTGCAAATAGTTGAGTACAATTTCCATTAGTAACCGCTACAAGATTGTTGCCATAGGAGACAGCGGTTCTACCTATACAGAAGTGGTATCCTGCTGGAGTCCTGCACCTGTATAGCTGTCTACCTATAGAAGTCTCGGAGTCTGACAATTAACTTTGCATCTACCTAAGGGTGTTCTGGCCCTAACCCTCTCTCCCACAATTCAGTTTAAGAGACAATAAATCTCTTTGCATTCAAAAAGTGTATTGCGGGAGGCGCATGCGCGGCGCGAACGTGGAAGGACGCACAGGCTGAGAGCTCCGTGACGAGCGGAGACTAGATAGCTTCCCTGGGGCTATATCCACAGCTTTTTTGGCACGATTTCTCTCCGCACCCCCGGCGGAACACTCAGCGCATGCCGGGACCCAAAAACCGCCGAAGCACACCGGCCCAAAAGTCGTTAACGACATACCTCCTAAGAGTGCGGGAACAGAGCGGGATGTCTCAAAATGGCGCCCAGAAGACTCAGGCATGGACGCCGCCGCAGGCCACAGCTTCATCCCCGACGCACTCAACGGCTGACAGTGAGTACTCACTACACCTGACCAAATCCGACCTGGATGAAAGCCTGACCCTAATGTATGACAAGCTTGCCCAAAAATTCCAGACCGAGCTGCACAAGTCCACCAATACCCTCTCACTGGAGATTGCGGCCTTGGGCAGCAGGACAGACCTACTCGAGACCAAACATGACGAGCTAACGCTTGTCTGCTCAGACTTGGGAAAAGAACATGAGGCCCTATCTGAAACAGTTGCCCAGCTTCAGGCCCATATCGAAGATTTGGACAATAGGAACAGGCGCAACAACTTGAGGGTGAGGGGGATCCCAGAAACGGTCACGGAACTTATACCGGCCATACAGAGACTGTTTCAGTCCCTGCTACCTGAGACCGCGGTGGAGGCCTTTGCATGCGATAGGATCCACAGGGCACTGCGTCCCCCCCTCCCCCAGATAAGCCACCACGGGACATTGTTCTTTGCCTGAAAGACTTCCTGGTCAAAGAAGATATTCTCAGGGCTTCCAGAACCACCCAAAACCTGAAGCTAGATAACATACAAGTCCAGATCTATCCCGACATCTCCCCCACCACCCTGGATAAGAGACGGAAGATGAAGGAGGTCACCACAGTCTTGCAGTCCGCCAGAATTCGTTATCGCTGGGGATTTCCCTTTAAATTACAAGTTCCTCACAACGGCACAACTTACACGGTCACCACGCTGCAGGAAGGCAAAGACCTATTAGTCAAACTAGGACTTTTGGATGCTGCTTTGCTCCCTAGAATGCCATCAACCCCACGCCACTCTGCTATATGGGCAACTCCCCCCCCAAGAAGAGACCACCGATGAGGCAGCTATGGAACTCTTATTGACTTCTACTCAGGATCAAGACGTCAGATGGGAAGACAGGTCTTGCCCCCTTTTTTTTCCTCTTAACCCCCCCGCTCTTTTTCCCCCCTTGTGTTTTTTGTTTTGGCGCTTGTGTTTCTCCACCCGCAGGCCTGCTCTTCTCGGCTCCCAAGTCATGACACGGAGGGAACTCCATCTCAGGTCACAGACGTCGCCTGCAGATCGTCACCGGCATGCTCCAAACTTTCTTCAGTCTCCAGCTCCAGAGCCACACAGAAGGTTGTAGCGCTGACATGCCCTCCAGCTCCTTTCCCCTGGAGTTCCACCGGATCTACAGTCTCCTCTCACTGGATGGGCTGGATAGCCCTATGCAGGTACCACCTGGCACTACATATGTCACACAGGGTGCTGGGATCCGCTGTTGGACTCTGGAGATTGGAGCTTTGGACCTTTTGGTCCAGTTTCAATTTTTTCTTAAGGTACTGGGGAGCCTCTCTCCCTGTACCCCCCAAGACTTTGATAAACTGTTTTTTGATGAAGCTAGTAACCGTTTGTTACTGCTCTATGGTTTCTATTTTCTGACCCTTTTTTTCTCTCCCACATTTATGATTTTTTTTTTGCTTGACAACTCTAATACTCCCGAGGCAACTCTCCTGAACAGCTCTCAAATTGATGTATTTTTTGTCCACAAATGCCTTACTTTCAGGTTGACTCTTACCACACACTTATGGTACTGTATATGGTATATTATGCTGCATGCCTATGGTCCCCCCTCTCGCCCTGGACTCCCAACAAACACAATGCAATTTACCCCCACTAAAACATGGGGATTAAGGTCTTGACGCACAATGTCAAGGGGTTTAACTCCCCTCAAAAAAGAAGGAAAGCGATGAGGGCCTACAAGTCCCTGGGGGCGGATGTTCTCCTCCTACAGGAGACACACTTCGCAACCAACAACCACCCCTCCTTCTTTGACAAAACATTTAAGCAGTGTTTCTACACAACCTTTGAGTCCAGGTCCAGAGGGGCGGCCATATTCATCAAAAACTCGGTCCCTCTACAGGTTCAGAAGACTTTTATTGATCCACAAAGCAGATATGTAATTGTACAGGGAATAATACAAAACAAACCCCTGACACTGGCCTCTGTATATGCCCCGAACGCATCTCAAGCTACTTTTTTCAGGGAGTTCTTCCTAACACTTGAAAAATTCCACTCCCCCCACATGATAGTTGGGGGAGATTTTAACATGGTGGCACACTCGACATTAGATAGATCCCGTGGCGGCCAGTCCTCCAGTGCTTTCCCTAAAACCCTGCAGCACTCCCTCCGCACCCATCAATTGGTAGACGTCTGGAGGGCTCATAACACTGGTTCCAGAGAATACACATTTTACTCCCATCCCCACGACAATTACTCCCGCCTGGACTATATTTATTGCACACCCACCCTTCTGGCCAACTCGACAGCCTCTACAATTCATGTTTGCCCTTGGTCAGACCATCATATGGTCTCTAGCCAGATTTCTTGCATAGGTCTCCCCTTGGCAAATAGAACATGGCGCATTAACGATTCTCTTCTCACCGACCCTGTTATCCTCACACAATTGACAGACCGCCTCACGGAATACTTCAGATTAAACAACGTGGACAATATCTCCCCTACGACCCTATGGATGGCCCATAAGGCAGTGATTAGGGGTCACCTTATTGAGGTAGCCACAACTAGGAAACGACAAAAAGCCCAGGAGGCACGACAGCTTACCCTAGATCTAGGAGACCTTTACCACAAACACCACCAGACTCCCTCGCCCTACCTACTAACACAGATTACCGAAAAAAGGATGGCGTTGGATACCATTCTTTCTGGACATACAGAAAAGGCCCTTAGATGGGCCAATGCTAGGTTTCTCCTACACAGCAACTCGGCCTCTACCATGTTCGCACGGAAGCTTAAACAACAGACCCACCCGACCCATGTATATAAGCTTAAAAATACTCAGGGACAACTTACCTCCCACCCTAAAGAAGTGCTAGATATATTTTCCTCCTTCTACCGTTCCCTTTACTCGGCCCCAAATAACTCACCTCCTGACCCCCCACACTCTTGGCTGAACCTTGTACCTCTCCCAAGCTTATCAGAAGAGCAAATATTAAGCCTTAATGCTCCTTGCACGGCGGAAGAAATAGCCTCCATAGTCTCTTCTCTCAAACCCTCCAAAACCCCTGGCCCAGACGGCTTCTCAGCCTCTTATTATAAAAAATGCGCGGGCCTTCTAACCCCAAAGCTAACCAAACTGTTTAATTTTATATTAAAGGGCAACCACTTTCCGGATGAGATGCTATGGGCCAACCTCTCTCTGATCCCCAAGCCAGGCAAACACCACTCCCACCCTCAAAACTTTAGGCCCATTTCGGTCATTAATAACGACCTAAAAATATTTGGCCGCATCCTGGCTGACCGTCTGGCCACAATAGTCACCACTTTGATCTCCCCCGAACAAACGGGCTTTATACCCTCTAGGCAAATCACGGATAACATCCGTCTAGCCGCCAACATCATACAGGATGCCGATGCCAACAAAAAAAAGGTTTTGCTACTAAGTCTCGATATCAACAAGGCATTTGATAGCGTGCTCTGGCCCTACCTAGAATCAGTTTTAGCCAAGTTTGGGTTTGAGGGGGCATTTGTCCACGGCTTTAGAGCCCTATACCATCGCCCACGCACTAACATCAAGATCCCAGGTTGTAACTCCGAATTCTTCCCCCTAGAGAGGGGGACTAGACAAGGATGCCCTCTTTCCCCCCTCCTGTTCGCCCTCGCCATGGAGCCCCTCACGAAATCTATACTAGATAATCCCAACATAAAGGGCTATTACAAGGGCGACCAGGAATTTAAGTTGAGCCTTTATGCGGATGACGTTCTATTATTCCTTTCTGACCCACTGATCTCCCTCCCTAACCTCTTCGCCACCTTGACCCACTTCCAACAAATCTCAGGACTAGGAGTTAACCCGACCAAATGCACGGCCTTGCCCATTCATCTACCTGACACAGTCCTGACTGCCCTTAGAGACTCCTTCAGGTTTTCCTGGAACCCCTCCTCTATGCAATACCTGGGGGTTAAACTCGCCCCAACTCTCAAACAACTATACAACCAAAATTACCCACAGGCCTTCGCCTCAGTTAGAAACCTGCTCCTCCAATGGTCCACTTACAAAATTTCCTTCCTAGGCCGCATCCAAGCTGTCAAAATGACCATACTGCCCAAACTGCTCTTTTTTTTTCGCTCATTGCCACTATATATCCCTAGGACCACTCTTGATAAACTCCAGTCGGAGCTCCTCTCCTTTATCTGGCAGGGAAAAAAACCCAGGCTTGGGCGGCAGGTGATGTACGGGGCCCGCTCGGGAGGTGGTCTGGGATGTCCGAACTTGTGGAAGTATTTCCTTGCGGCCCGCTTAGTACAAACAGCCCAATGGCATGCTAATAATACGTTTTGAAATTGTCTCGGTTGCCCCATACCTCCTCCCGGGTCTTTTATGGTCCTGCTCCATCACCCATAGGGAGATCGCTCCACTTAATGCTATTGTGGGACAGTCCCTCTATCTTTGGTCTCTTTACGAGAAAAAATTTAACTTAAAGTCGAGAGCCCCACCTCTGGCCACTTACCTGGGCGAACCCCACTTTCCCCCGGCTTTTCGCAAATACTCCACTTTCGCTGAATGGACAGATAGAGGCCTTACTACACTGAAGTCTTTCATGGGTGACTCCTCCTTCTGCTCATTCACACACCTGAAACAGAAATATGCTATTGATCGGAGTGTATTTTACCAGTTCCTCCAGATTAGGCACTTTTATACTAGCAACTTCCAAGGACTCACTAGAACTACTGGCACTCCATTCGAAGATCTATGTGGAGGGGCCTCCAGAGATAGGGGCGCTATATCCAGTTTATACGGGTACCTGAACGACCACGGCTCAGCCCCCAAAACGGCGGCGATGCTGGGATGGGAGGTGGAGTTTGGGCAAGAATTTGAGGTGGAGGACTGGCGAGACATGGTAGACAACATGCACAAATGTACACGCTCCATCTCAGTGAAAGAAACGGTCCTCAAATTGCACACCAGATGGTACTACACTCCAGATCGCCTGCATAGGATGTTTCCTCTGGTTCCCGACACATGCTTTAGAGGATGTCGGGCCAGGGGCACACTGCTGCACACGTTCTGGGCATGCGATGCCCTGACACACATTTGGGCCAAAGCCACCGCCTTGATCCCTAAGATCACGGATGTCTCCGTGACCCTAAATTTCCAAATGTGCATCCTGTATGCCGATATACCCGGGGCTATTCCCCCCCAGCAGAAACTGATTCACACTCTTTTTAGTGCCATTCAATGGGCAATTGCACTAAACTGGAAGAATCCCTCAGTGCCATGGCCACAGGTACTGACCCGAATGGAGTCTATCAGGTTGATGGAAAGGATCCATCACACCCTTATGGACACCATACACATCTTTGATGGTAAATGGAATAAATGGTCTGCTTTTCAACTTAGTACGGCTTCTCAGGACCAATAAAGCACCAAATACGGAGGATAACTTTCCCCCTCGACTACAATTTGAAGCGGTATACCCTATGATAGTCAAGCAGTGTTACCTATTATTTTGATTTGTGTTTTTTTTCTTTTCCCCCTTCTCTCTCTTCCTTGGTTTTTTCATGGTTGAACTATTTCAGGTCTGTCTATAGGCCTAGTTACTATGCTGCTGAATTGGACGCATCGTTCATGCTCATGTTCAATTCTTCGTAATTTGAGTTGTACTTATACCCGCTGATGTTACATATAAACATGTATGAATCTCTCTTGTACAAGATCTGTAACTTACCTGTACACTCTGTTTTTGCACTGTTCTCTTGTTTATTTTCTTAAACCAATAAAAACGTTTGTAAACAAAAAAAAAGTGTATTGCGCCCACCTGTTCCTCTTGCATTACACCCACCATGCCTTGTAACCCACTCTACACAGAAGGATGTCAGCTGTCCCTAACTTTAAAGGTTACCATAGGCCTTAAGGGGCTCGGGACTTTGCTACATGGGAAATCCCTGGTGTTCCTGCCAGTCCTTCTGCTTTCCTGGTAAAAACTGACCATACTAAGCAGGAGAGCTCACCGTGGTCAGTTCTCTAGCTTTGCTGGGAACTCAGCCTGCTCTCCTCCAATGATCAGACTTGTCCTGACATGCCCACACTGCACAGCTTTTCACTGGGAAGATAGGTGTGCTGTTGCTTCTCCTCCCCCCAGCTCTTATGCAGCTGAGAACAGAGGGCATGTGATCATCTCTAAGAAAGGGAAAAAGGGTATTTATAATGTTGTTTTTTTTATATATATATATATACACAGTATATCTTTACAGAAATGTTTACCTTTCATTTAAATTTTAAACAGCATGGGTTGTTTTACAAGGTGACCGTTTACAATCACTTTAACTCTAGTTGCCCATTATTAAAGAGTTAGTTCGCCATTCCTGCACTTTTCCCACAAATCACCCCCATGCATTCCTGGATCCCCAGTACATTACACCACTGTAACTGTAACACCACTGTTAAAACTGCTCAGTCAGTAAAAAGTTCCATATGTGCAGGGCTATGCATGGCAAAATTTCTTTAATGTACAGTCCCTCTCTGTCCCACCAAAATGGCAGAATGGGATGGATGTTACACGTTCATCCCCAGCAGCCACTTTGGCCTGTTCAAACTGTGTGCATGCCCAGTGTTTTCTCTCTTTTTCTAGCATCAGCAGCTCTGCCACTGCTGCTAAAGAGAGTGCACTGCATGGTTTGACTGAGCCAAAGCAACTGTTGGGGGCACATTTCCAACGTAAGGCTTGAACATCAAGTAGTTTTTGGCCTATACATAGGGAGGGGAAAAGGAGCACCATTTTTACTATCTGAGCAGTGCTGGGGTTCCTAGATTGCACAGGCATTTGGGGGAAAGGTGAACTAAGCCTATAACACATACCAATGATATCCCTGCTAAAGAAAAGTTTTCTGATTTTAGAGGTATTTGCATAAGTTTCATGGTGAACAGTACTGTTTCAAACCAGCCTTATCATAAAAGTCTCCCTATTGGTACTGTGCACTCAACTGAACCTCAGAAGCATTTTACATGGGGACCAGAACCATTATTCTCACACTGTTAAGGGTCACTAGGCTGACACAGTACTGCACTGCGTACTGTCTACTGGTTGGTGTTCTGGTTCAGCTAAGGCCAGATTGATGTAAACATGCAATGAGTGAGGCTATCCCTTATAGATCTTCTATGCATAATATGACAATACCCAAATGATTCTTCTGCTTTCAAATGACGGCATTTGCAACTGTTTCTTTTACCCTATTGGTACTATGTACAGTACAGTACATTAGTCCATTAAGCTGAGTTAGCTGACCTATCCAGCATATTTTTCTGCAGCTACAGTATGTTAGTTTACAGGTGATCAATGGACAATCTGCTCCACCAGTCATTTGGCAAGATGGAGACCGTTTGTACGCTCCATCGGACAATTGTTGTTGGATTTTCCGCAGACAAATGTTGGATTGCAGGCTTTAAAATTTTACGCAGACAAATGTCTGTTGTCAGATTTTCTGAGCGTGTGTAATCAAGTCCATCGGACAAAAGTCCAAAGTACAAACACGCATGCTCAGAAGCAAGGATGAGCCAGAAGTGGTCGGTCTTGTAAACTAGCGTTCGTAATGGAGAATTAACATTCATAACATGGCAAATTATGAAATCTCTAAATGCAGCGCACATTCTCTTCTTCTTTAATTGGATAATAATGAAGCTGCTTTGCTGGTTATACTGATGGAGTTATTGCAAACAAATTTTCAAAGGCTTTTTTTTGGTTATATCAAGAATAATATTATTATGTTTTTTTTTGTTTTTTTTTGGGGCAAGTTACCACAACACCATTATCCCATAGATACAACTATGTTGGTGTCCTTTGTCAATTTTACATTGTTTTTTTTTTAAATGTAACTGCCTACTCCCAAATTGTCATTTGAAGTAAAACACATAACCAAGTATTATTCTCCACAATTTTTTATTGTGCATTAAAAAAAGAAAACAAATAAAATTAGACATGTTATCTGCCAATAGAACTTAACCAAAAAGTGCATTCTATGCACCCAAAAATATAGAAAATATACCAAATCAAATCATTATTATTCAACCAAAAAATAAAATAAAAGCCTCATGCATGTGTCCTGCTTCTTAATATAGGGGGTCAACAATGCCAAGTGTTGGTGAAAGCAGGGGCCTGTCTTCCGGAGATAATTCTGAAAAACGTCTGGATTATTCTCCTGGAGCACCCGCAGCAAAGGCATATGACATGATTGGTCACGATTAATAAAGCAACCAATTTTTGGTTCAAGAACTCCTCCTTCTGTTCTTGGACTGGACTTGGGTCAAAGCAATAACCCCAAGACCAATAATAAATAACACGTTATCTCCTCCGATTCCGCAACATGGCTGGTTGACGAATGGCCATTCAGAAACGAACTGAAAAGCACAAACTGAAAAGCGCTAAATGAAAAGTGCAAAATTAAAAACACGAATCAGTACTCACCAAACTTCTACTAACACGAAATTAGCAGAAGGAGCCCAAAGTGTGGCGCTAAAGAGTTAAAATAAACACGTAGTACGTCACTACGTTCGTGTTTGTTGGCCAACAATTCCTTGCCGTTTGTATGCAAGACAAAAGCCAGGCACATGCCTTCGGACAAAAGTCAGAGGTTTTGTCTGTAGAAAATCCGAAAAAAAAAAAAAAAGCTTTACTCATCCAAATCATTACATTTTTGCTGCATGTTACTATATAAAAACACTATTTCACCAAGTGAGGAGTTCACAGCAGGTTCCCGGAGATAGCTAAAAACTGGCTTTTAGCTTTGCAGGGGGCTGTTAATTGATTCCCTTGCACCGTGTTATGTTTGAGCCCATTCTGCTGCCAAGTCTGATGAGCACTTACAAGTTTACTCATCTCTATTAATGCTATCAGGATATTGGAATCTTATCTCAATCACTCTACCTTTTTTTTTTATTGCTTGCTTCCTGTCATCTGTACTCTTTCTTTTACCTCCTTGTTTTTCCAGCCATTCATCTGATTTGTTTCTGTCAATCTCTTCTTTCCTCTAATATCTCATTCATCTGTGCCTTTCTTCGGTTCACAGCTCCAGTCTGCTCACAGGACCTCTCTTCCCACTAAGCTGCTCCTTAGGAAGTAGCTGCCATCTACAACCTAGACTACTGCTTGTTTTTTTAGTTTTTTTGATTCTTTTTTCTGCCCCAACTCATCAAATTACTGCAGAGCACTGGGGGAGCTGCCGCAGTGCAAAATAAACAGTCCTATCGATGTAACTCCCAGCTCCAACAGCTATGAAAAATTATACAAAAAATACTAAACATTTGGAAGGCACAGGATAACCACCACAGAGTATACCATTTTTATATTTTAACTCTTCACACTCTTCTGTTTTATTCAGATTATAATACATATGGAAAACTTGCTGTCTTACTATTTTCAAGTTGTTCACACATATTAAAACAGCATTAATGCAACATCTGCTTTCATTTTTCACAGCCCCAACTACTGTAGGAATTTTTTTTATTTTTTTAATCCTTTAGCCTAGGTTCACATTGGATCAAATCGCATGACAAGTCACAGCTTATTGGAGGCAATGACACTATTCCAATCGGTGCGGCATAGCCTAGGTTCCAATTGGATCAAATCGCATGACAAGTCACAGCTTATTGGAGGCAATGACACTGTTCCAATCGGTGCGGCATAGCCTAGGTTCACATTGGATCAAATCGCATGACAAGTCACAGCTTATTGTAGGCAATGACACTGTTCCAATCGGTGTGGCACCGTACGATTTGCAAAAGTAGTTCCTGCACTACTTTTGCCGATTTCAGCTGCGACTTCAATAGGCATCTGTGCATGAAGCCACACAGATGTCTATCAAGTAGTACCTGAAATAGCGCTGACCTTGCTACTTTGAAATCGCGCTTCTTCAAGTGAAGTGGGTGCGATTTCAAAGTAGCATCAATGGGAACCAGGCTTACTATGACTTCTGCCTGCGGCACCTGTTGACACTGCATTCCTTTTCAAGGAGACCTCGGGCATGAAATCTTGAAAAAGATGCTGCTACACTGTGCTTTAGTGTCTTCTCTTGAGACTTGATGATGATAGTCCGGGATCTTTAACCACTTCCCGCCCAGCCTATACCACGGCTGGGCGGTGGTTCAGGTATCCTTACTGGGCATCATATGACGTCCTTCAGGTAACAGCCGCCACGCGCCTGTGAGGGCGTGCATCGTGGCAATCGGTGGTGCGGTGTGTCAGTCTGAGACGGAGGCTCTTTACCACGCGATCAGCCGTGTACAATCACGGCTGATCACGCTGTAAACAGGAAGAGCCGTTGATCGGCTTTTCTCACTCGCGTCTGACAGACGCGAGTTCCTCACTCGCGTCTGACGCGAGTAGAGGAGAGCCGATCGGCTACTCTGACAGGGGGGGTCTGTGCTGATTGTTTATCAGCGCAGCCCCCCTTTGGAACCTGCCCAGGACCACCAGGATGGCCATACACACTGGACCACCAGGTATGCCCCCCCTAGACCACCAGGGAAATGCAAATCTGTGCCAAGGCAGCTGCCAATCAATGCCCAGGCAGCTGCCAATCAGTGCCCACTCACAATGCCTACCACTGCCATGCCACCAGGGATGCCTATCAGTGCTGCATATCAGTGCCGCGTATAGGTGCCCATCAGTGCCACGTATCAATGCACATCAGTGCCCATCAGTGTCGCCTATCAGTGGCCATCAGTGCCCATCAGTGCCGCCTATCAGTGCCACCCATAAGTACCCATCTTTGCAGCCTTTCAGTGCCCATCAGTGTCGCCTATCAGTGCCCATCAGTGCCACCCATGAGTGCTCAGTGCCGCCTATCAATGCCCATCAGTGCTGCATATCAGTGCCACCCACCAGTGCTGCCTACCAGTGCCCAGTGCCACATATCAGTGCCCATCATCGGTGCCCACTCATTGGTGCCACCTCTTGGGTGCCGCCTTATCAGTGCCCGTCAGTGCCGTCTTATCAGTGCCCATCAGTAAAGGAGAAAATTTACTTTTTTACAAAATTTTATAACAGAAACAAAAGCAAAACTTTATTTTTTCAAAATTTTCGGTATTTTTTTATTTGTTTAGCAAAAAATAAAAACCGCAGAGGTGATCAAATACCACCAAAAGAAAGCTCTATTTGTGGGAACAAAATGATAAAAATTATGATTGGGTACAGTGTAGCATGACCGCGCAATTGTCATTTAAACAGCAACAGAGCAGAAAGTTGAAAATTGGCTTGGGCTGGAAGGGGGGTAAGTGCCTGGTATTGAAGTAGTTAAATGCACTTGGATGAGGCGCTGGTTTAAATGGTCATGTTGTAAAAACTCTGGTATGCAGCTTAGGAATACATGTCTGTGAGGCTAGGATATTAACCTATACTGACCTACAGCTAAAATTCCACAAGGGAAAGTTTAACATACAGTATATTTCATATCTCCTACTATGTTGAAGTTACCTTCCTGAAAAGTGGTTACATTAATGTAGGAGAAGATACTACTCCACTACATGGTCCAGAAAGATAGTGGGGCACATCATAGACCTGTCATGTTTGGTATATAAGTAATCATAATTTAATTCTGCTGAATTATATACTGGTTTTCAGATTATGAAACCTTGCCCTATGGAGATATGGATATACCCATGATAGCTGGCTTTAAAATTATTGTTACCCTAAAAAAATTAAAATAAAGATCCTGTTGCTTTAAAGCATGTTGTACATGTTGTAAAGCATGTTGTACAAGCATGTTATTACACAGTGCTTGTGCTGTGTAATTTGGCCCCTTCTATCATCTAAAAAAAACTGTCTGATCCTGCCTGGCTATGCCCTCCCCCCTGTAAACTGACCACGATTTATCATGGCTGATGAGCACTGTGGTCAGTTTACGTGCCTCCGTCATCCGCAGCTCTCCTCCTCTGTCTTCCTTCCTGCCTGTCAGCTCCATGTCAAGTGCCGCCCCCCTCCCATCCTGCTGCTGAAATTACTTTTAATTTCATATATAATCCTGTTTGTTTCCTAATGATAGATGCTCCTGTCTCTGTGTTTTATTTAAAAAATGATAGCTATACTTGATTTCAGAGCATCTCTCTGCTCACATGACCAGCCGGCTCTCTTCTCCTCTCGTCCCAACTGACGTCAGTGGGGGAATCTCGGCCTCGCCTGCTGCAGCTGTCAGACAGGGAGAGGAGAGAGGTGGACGGTCACATGAGCGCCAAGCGGCACTCTGAAATCAGGTATTGCCGGCATTTTTTTTTTTTTATAAAAAAACACAGAGACAGGATCACCTATCATTAGGAAACAAACAGGATTATATGAAGTTAGCAGAGTGGGTTAACAACCACTTTAAGGGTGGGTCTGCTGGTCATTATAAATCACTCCAACACACCTACAACAAACTCTTTAGACCCTTGTATTTGCTGAGGGGGGAGGGGGCAGCTCTGTACCACCCTGTCCCCTGGACAAGAAAAAGTAGCTGCACTAGCAGTTGGCAGCTCTAATTTTGCCTTTAGAACTTTTGAGGAATACTAGGAATACTAGGACTCCTTTATGAGGGCCAGTGACTTGCAACATCAGACTAGACCTAAAATGTAAGTGATCCAAATTCTGCATGGTAAAGAAGACCAGGTGAACTGTACCTAAAGTAGAACTAAATTTTTTTTTTTTGCATCTGTGGACCATTGGGGAGATTTCATTTCACTTTCTGTCTCATAGCCAAAATAGAAAGTGAGAGGAAAACAATAAAATAATAGATAAGCTAAATCTGTTTCTAAATGCTCCAACTAGAAATTAAGAAGCTACTTTAGTGAGAAACCTGTTTACCGTCCAGTCAGTATTACTAAACCCACAACAGTAAAATCTGTCTGTATATGCAGTAAAACATGCTTGTTATACTCACTGTGGAACCTAAGGGGTTAATCCTTGGAATTGTGTAAAAAGGCTGTTTGATCCTGTCTTATTTGACCCTCCCCTTCTTTTACTGTTCTCAATCCATATGCTGATAGAGCAGAGCCTTGGAAGCACTCTGCACATGCTCAATTTGGTGTGTATTGCGAGAGAGTTTATTTTTTATTTTTTGGGTGCATGTGATCAGCACGGAGCCAATCAGCACTGTCCAGACAGAAATTCAGTTGTCATGCAGCCTCATAGGACAGTCAGAGCAGAATGAAAACTCCTCCTACAAGCTTTAACCAGTGCTTGGCTAGACACTGATAGAAGTCACAAGACTGCTATATACTGCTGATGAGAAAAGGTATTTAGCAGTTTATATTTACTAAAATAATTGCATTTCAATATTCTGTATACTGTGGGAAACCAAATATAGAAAATGCAGGGTCCTGGGTTTAGTAACACTTTAATTTTACAGGTAAAAAGTTACACAATAAATGAAAACATTTTACTGACAACTATTATTACCGCAGTGTCCGCAATGTCACAAATAAATGATGGTGATGATGTTATCACACTGAATATGTTGTTGTGCTCCTACATTGCTTTAATCACAGTTCTGTGTTTGATACCACAACTACCCCTAGCAATGATAAAAGGTGTACTGGAAAAGGGGAGGATAGGAGGCCACACATGGTATTGTGGGAAAGCAGTTAGTCAACAAGAACTGAAATTTACAAAAAAGTTTTGAGATGCCAAAAATGTGTGGCTATCCTCTTGTCGTGAATAAGTATGATCCAGTTTGGATACCAGTTTGTGAAAATCTGTTCACACATTTCTACTCATTTAAAGCGGAGCTCCGTCCTGGGGGAAAAAATTTTTTTTTTTAAAAGTCAGCAGCTACAAATACTGCAGCTGCTGACTTTTAAAAATCGGACACTTACCCGTCCCAGGGTGCAGCGATGCGGGGGAACGAGGCCCCCCCCTCGTTCCACGAGCCGCTCGCGGCGCCGGCATTCCTAATGTGGGAACCCGGTTGTGGCTTCACAGCCGGGCACCCACTGCGCATGCGCGAGCGGCGCCGTGCGCCGTGATTTGACGCTCAGTCATCTGTGACACGTGACAGGTCTCAGATGACTGTGCGGCGCCGAGGGGGAAGTAACATTTTGCCCGGGCAATGAAGGTGGCAGACTACGAGGGACCCCATAGCAACAGGCATTTGGAGGTGAGTAAAAAAAATTTTTTTTTTCCAATTATTTTTTTTTAAATTTTTTTATGATTTTTAAGCCCCTTTTTTTTTTTGACCGCAACCCCACTTTAAAACATGAGTTTTTTCTAGGGTTGAAGAAAATACCTGCTTAATGGCCTCTTCCTATTAAAAACATCGGCAACAAGTCCCATTTTTACTATCCATGAAGGTATAATACTGGTCTACAAAGACTAGCATTATTACAGAATGAAATTTATGAGCAAAGGATACTGGAAACTGCAAAGGAATTGGCAAGTGCAAAGCTAAGTATGGAAGATGAATGCCAAGAAAATTAGATACACGCAACATGTAGTCTGTAACCCTGACAGTAAAAGCAACATTTTCTTTTTTAGCTATAACCTATATTTAACATATAACAATGCAGCCTGCAGGAATAAATGCCTTGAACCCTTTTCTCAGTGTGATCTTTCTTTAAGTGGCAGTTTAAACCATTTGTTTGTAAAACTTTAACATACTACCAGTGGTTTTCAATAAAGAGAACAAAAAGAAGAAATTAATGCATGGCATCTATATCTTTTATCACAGAGCAAACATTCCCTTGCCACTGCCACACATAGTCTCTAGGGGACCAGAAAAAAAGAACTGCTAGAATAAAGTATGCATAATCCTTGTCAATAATCATTCATTTATAATACATTATGGTATATAATTTACAGCTGTCGCACTGTGTTGAAAATGGTTTTCCAAGCTAAATGACTCATGTTTTTAAGCTAATCATAGATAGTGCAGGACAATAGAGAGTCGCTAGTTCTCTATTGTACTTCCTTCGGGGCATTTTAGATATAGAAAGGTGAAAAAAAAAAAAATCAGATTTCCCAGAAATCTATCTCATGATAGCTTTTCATTTAGTGGAATAGAGTTTAAAAAAGATAAACGCATAAGTAAGTTTGCAGTAGGAATTTAAACTTTTTTAATTAACAGATGTTGGAGAAATTGAACAAAGACACTCACAGTCATAATAAAACATTAAAAGATAAAGTCCTGTGACTCAGCCAAAGGTGTAGAAAATGTTCTCATAAAATAAAAAAGTGATGCCTTCTCCCTCTCTCTTTTAAATGTCAAATACCTTTCAGAAGTTATCTGTGATTGGCTAGCAGATTTATAAAATAGAAAGCACAATGCTGAGATAGTCAGCAGGAACAAGATTGTAGAATGGCTGAAGGTATATCAGATGGGTGCTCACCAGGGAAAACATCACATTGTACTGTTTTATGTAATGTTTTATGTGCATTTCAGATAAAAATGCCCTAAGCTAACCCTGTTTGACAGAGCATCTTCATCTGTTTGACTAATATATTTCACATTATATCTCTAGGCTTGTACATTCTGTCATTTGCCTTTTCTCTCTTGGTCCACAGCCAAAAATAGACTTAAACTTAACAAAATAGCATTTGGAATGTTCATCAGTAAAAGTGAACCAAAAGCAAGAGTGTGAGCTCTTGCAGATCATGTTAAAGTATACAGTAGGTGAACCCTCAGCTTGTAAAACAACCAATTCATTCACTTTTAAACAGAAATGCAAGGCAAAAATGTTAGTGTATATGTGGGCTGCTGGGCCGGAAGCCTGAGGTCTATCCCGGGGACATCTGGCTACTAGGCTGTCTAAGGGCATATCCAGAAGCAGGAGAGCAGCGCAGGGTTGGGACTGTGGGCTTGTAGTCCAAACAAAGTAGCGGTATAGCCAGGCGGGGAACCAGCTGTGGTCGGAGGTAGAAGGGGAAGCTGTAGCCACTAAGAGACCATCCACCTTGCTACCGGAGACCACTGTGAGTAAGCTGAGGACAGTACCAGAGCAGACTTCTCATCAGCCGGGGACAGTGAAGAAGTGGGGAAAACTAAGTAAGTGCCAAGTCAGGGACCCAGAGGGACAGCAGAGGTGACGCTTGTGGAGCATCAGTGAGTACCAAGCCAGGGACCTAGTGTGTCAGCAGGGGTGACACTTGAAGAGTATCTGTGAGTGCCAAGCCAGGGATCCAGCAGAGAAGGGGGGGTGACGCTTGAGGAAGATACTGAGTGCTGACAGTGAAAGAGCTCAGGGGATCCAGTGGCTAGTGGATCCGAAGTCTAGTGAAAGACTAGGAGTTCATTGAGTGACGACCCACAGTGAGTAATTGTGGAGTAAGCTGAGAACTGTTTTTGTTGCAAATAGTTGAATACAATGGTCCTAACCCTCTCTCCCCTAGTTCTGTTCAAGAGACAATAAATCTCTTTGCATTCTAAAAGCATCTGGCGCCCACCATTTCATCTTGCATTACACCCACCATGCCTTGTAACTCACTCTACACAGAAGGATGTCAGCTGTCCCTAACTCTGGAGGTCACCATTAGGCCTCAGGGCCCCCCCAGGACTTTGCTACACACACATATACATATATATATCACACACACTTTATTACCAAAAGTATTGGGGTGCCTGCTTTTACACACAAATTAAATTGAATAGCATCCCAGTCTTGGTCCGTAGGGTTCAATATTGAGTGGGCCCACCCTTTGCAGCTATAACAGCTTCAACTCTTATGGGAAGGCGGAACACAAAGTTTAGGAGTGTGTCTATGGAAATGTTTGACCATTCTTCCAGAAGCACATTTGTAAGATTAGGCACTGATGTGTACGAGAAGGCCTGGCTCACAGTGTCTGCTCTAATTTATCCCAAAGGCATTGTATCGGGTTGAGGTCAAGGCTCTGTGAGGGACAGTCAAGTTCCTCCACCCCAAACTCGCTCATCCATGTCTTTATGGACCTTGCTTTGTGCACTGGTGCGCAGTCATGTTGGAACAGGAAGGGGTCACCCCCAAACAGTTCCCACAAAGTTGGGAGTATTAAATTGTCCAAAATGTCTCCACCAACAGATTGGAGCTTCGTGCTGAGGCGCAGAGTGCTGGAGCCACCTGGAGTGGGGAGACAGGTAAGTAATACCTACTGTTATGAAATCCCCAAACATAACAAGCAATTAACCCTTGAACTCTGGGTGGGTGGTTTGGGCATACTGCAGGAGTAGATTTTTTTTTTTGCTGGTTTGGGGCTTTAATCTGTAATTTTCCCATATAGGACAGAAAATCTTCACCTTTTAAAGCTGTATTCCACCCTAAAGTGGAACTTCCGCTCATTGGAACCCTCCCCCCCCCTCCGGTGTCACATTTGGCACCTTTCAGGGGGGAGGGGGGTGCAGATACCTGTCTAAGACCGGTATTTACACCCACTTCCGGGCATAAACTCCCACGGGAGTTTACGCCACTTCCTGTCCCGGCGCGCTGTCTGCCGGGACACACACGGGTCCCAGCAGACAGCACGGACGATTCTCATTGCGCTGTGCGACTCGCACATGCGCAGTAGGGAACCAGGAAGTGAAGCCGCAACGCTTCACTTCCTGATTCCCTCACCGAGAATGGCGCCGGCAGCAGCAGAGAGCCAAGCGATTGATCGGCCTCTGCTGCCGACATCCCTGGAACCTGTGACAGGTAAGTGTCCATTTATTAAAAGTCAGCAGCTGCAGTATTTGTGGCTGCTGGCTTTTAAAAAAAAAATGTCAGGTACAGTCCCTCTTTAAGTTCAGGTTCACTTTAATAAACACAGCTTAAAATAACATTGACCTCAAACAATTATAGTTTTCCTTTAAACAAAAGTTGTCCAAACTTTTAATACAAATTTCTATACCTGTTCATGACAGCAAATTACAATTGATGCATATTGTTTCTCTTGCTTGAACTCCTCTTCACACAATCATTCCGGGATGTGTAGCTTGTATATAATTGAAAGATGATAGTAATAATTTAGAGAGGAGTGCTTGATGCTGCTTAATAACATTTCCTATAATTGAAAGGGGAATTTTACTTTAATTTTATACTGACTCACAGGAAAACTACTGTAGTATAACATTTTACTGCCTGCACTGGACTGGAGAAAATTGAATTTTTAGTAAGTTGTGATATCAACATGGAAATTATACAAAGAGACTGTAGCATAAGTGGTTTTCAAACTTTGTGTATTGAATCATACAAATGTAATTGTTATGTGTATTTTATCAAAAAAAAAAAAAAAAAAAAGGACCAGGAAGCTAATGTAAGCCATTATCATAATAACCGGTCCATCGAAAAGGCAAAGCAAAGACTGACAGGAATTCCTGCCTGTAATAGAAGGATGTTTATGCTGTGACAGGGCAGCCATTTGAAATAGTTATTGTCAAATGTCAGGTGAAACATTACCTATAGGCAAGTGCAATTTACTAATGGCGCTATTACCATTTTCTCAGGCGGCTGTGTGAGCAATGATTTTCTCAAGGGACTGCAATCTAATCACGCTTCGCTGATTGTGTAATCCAAAGATGAAAACCCTTCTTTAATAAAGTGTCGTAAATAACACAGATATATTGTAGCCTGTGGCCACCAATCAGATATCACCCTTGACTGGTTCGGTTTGCATGGGTTCAGTAATAGTTCATGTCCAATTGGTGATTATAAGTTGTATTCATCTTATGTAGATCATATTTGTTCTAATCCTTCCATAAGGGGAAGAAAATAAGATGTTAATTTGATAAAAGGGTAGTTGTTTTTTAAATCACAGCTGAACTGTGAAAATGGAAAACAGAAATGCTCCCTAGTATGAGGCTGTCAAATTGCAAGGGTTAAGTGATCATTTGGGTGTAGGGGAACAGGAATATCTCTTTTACTTACCTGATCCCCTTTTGAAAGCATGAGCTTTTAAAAATGGTCATTTTAAAACTTTACTGAGATGAGTTATGCCGCGTACACACGGCCAGACTTTCCGACAGACTAGGTCCGTCAGTCTTCCTGACGGACTTTCGGCTGAGTACCGACAGGCTTTCCGAACGAACGGACTTGGCCACACACGAACGGACTAAGTCCGTTCGAAAGTCTGTTAGTTTTGAACGTGATGACGTGAACGGGACTTAAAAAAGGAAGTTCAATAGCCAGTAGCCAATAGCTTCCCTTGCGTCATATTTGGTCCGTCGGACCAGCATACAGATAAACGGTATTCCCGATAGGGATTGAGTCCGTCGTACAGATTTGAAACGTTCTAAATGTTCTATTTCTAGGTCCATCAGATTTTTTTAACGAAAAACGATCGGATTAGCCCACACCTGATCGGATTGTCCGACGGACTAATTTCGTCGGACCTAGTTTGCTGGAAAGTCCGGTCGTGTGTACGCGGCATTAGATGCACTGTTATGAATTACAAACTGTTACACTGTATTAAAGTGATTGTAAACTCCAAAAAAACAATACAAACCTGCAAGACAAAGGCATATTGAGCTAGTATGCATCGCATACTAGCTCATTATGAAATTCTTTGCTTAGATCGCTTAGAAGTTAAAAACAGAAAACTCAATAAAAAAGATTTTGCAAAAAAAAAAAATTATGGTCATTGCAATACTTTCTGTCACACCGTATTTGCGCAGTGGTCTTATAAGCGCACTTTTTTTGGAAAAAATACACTTTTTTTAATTAACAATTAGGCAATAGTAAAGTTAGCCCAATTTTTTTTTTATATTGTGAAAGATAATGTTACACTGAGTAAATTGATACCCAACATGTCACGCTTCAAAATTGTGCCCGCTCGTAGAACGGCGACAAACTTTTACCCTTAAAAATCTCCATAGGCGGCGTTTAAAAAAATTATATAGGTTGCATGTTTTGAGTTACAGAGGAGTTCTAGGGCTAGAATTATTGTACCATACATGTGTGGTTTGAACACCGTTTTCATATGCGGGCGCGGCTCATGTGAGCTCAGCGGGACGGGCGCGTTTAAAAATTATTATTATTTTCTTATTTATTTTACCTTTTATTTTTTTATTTTTACACTGTTGTTTAAAAAAAAAATTGTGTCACTTTTATTCCTATTACAAGGAATGTAAACATCCCTTGTAATAGAAAAAAGCATGAAAGGACCTCTTAAATATTAGATCTTGGGTCAGAAAGACCACAGATCTCATATTTACACTAAAATGCCACAAATATATATATATAATTCAAATAAAATAATAAAAACGTCCCTTTAAGAGCTATGGGCCCTCTCCCCCCGCCGATAAAAGTGATCTTGCAGCGAATCCACCTCAGAGACCACTTTTATCGGAAACCGGACCGCTCACTGAAGAAGAGGATACCAGGGGTTATCCTTTCCCTTGTCAAAGTGCCGACATATATCGGCGTTAGCCCATCCGGAAGTGGTTAAAATAGAACTAGTTTGAATCTGCATCCTCATGTGAAAGTAACAAGAATTTGTGGTTAAGGGAAAGTACTGTTGCCTATGGTGAAGATTTACAACAATAATCATACCTCCTCAGCTTTCTGAGATAGGAAAGAGGGACACTTTGTTGCTCAAAGTACGTAGGAAAAAAAACACCCCCTCTAATGCCACCATTACACGGGCCATTAAGAACTAATGCACAGAAAATGATTGGTTTTCTTTTATAATGGCTTTCAAAATAGCAAATACAATATTTTAGAGGTTAGATGAAAGGTTTAGTGCAGTAAAAACTTTTGATAGCTCAATTTTACTGTAAATAGTAAGCTTTTCTTTTTATACAGGATATACATCTATACCAAAAACAGGGACAACTTAGGAGCACAGAGGGACAGAGTAGCAAGAGATGGACAGTATCTCCAAGTGAGGGACAGTTGGAAGTTCTGCAGTATACATAAAAGCCATCCAAACATTTTGTGGACTGTTCCTATTGACTTAAAGCTGAAGTTTAGGTTTGAATTATTTTTTTTTTGTATTCTTTCATTGGCCCAGTCTGGACCAAGGTAAGTGTGCAAATCATATATGTACATGTACATCGCTCTAAGCCCCCGTGCACGCTGTCGGAAATTCCGACCACAAAATCTGTCAGGTTTTTTCTGACGGATTTTGTCCGAAACTAGTGTTGCATACACACGGTCGGACAAAGTTGACGGAAAATCTGATCATTCCAAACGTGGTGACGTTCGTTGCGTACGACGGAACTATGTAGAGGCTAGTAGCCAATAGCTTTGGTCTCGTAATTTGATCTGAGCATGCGTGGCACTTTGTCCGTCGGAATTCTCGACACACGATCGAAAAAAGTCTGATCGTATTTTGTTGTCGGAAAATTTGAGATCCTGCTCTCAAATTTTTTCCGTCGGAAATTCCAACGGAAAAAGCCCGCTAAAGCCCACACACGATCGGATTTTCCGGCAACATGGACTTTTTCCATCGGAAAACCCGACCGTGTGCACGGGGCATAAGGCAGTTTCTCTTACCCTGCTGCTCCAAAAAGCCTCTATCCCACGTGGAGGGTGCGAGCCCTGTATGCGAGCCCTGTATGCAAACAGATACTTAGAAGAAAAAAAGTCTGGACGGCCGCACTCCTATGCAATTTCTTTATTCAAATGCCGCATACAAAGGTGAACTACAGGTATCGGAATTTCTGATCGGAACTTTTTCCGACTGAAAAATTGAGAACAGGCTCTCAATCTTTTGCTGGCCAGCAAAAGTCCGATGGAGCATACACACACAATCGCATTTTCCGACCAAAAGCTCTCATTGGACTTTTGCTGGCGGAATTTCCGATCATGTTTACGGGGCATTAGTGTGCGAATCTCGTTCCTTAACGATTCCTGTGTAAGTTGCAAATCACTGTATTAGTCACCATTATTACAGTGATAGCATTGGTCTTCCAGGTGCAGTGCAGAGCGGCTGCATTACTGCATAATAACCAAACTGCCATCATTGAGAAAAAGCTGCACATTATTTTCAATAAATACAAAGTGTTGGATGTGCTGGAGATCATGATATCAACATCCCATCTCTCCACCTCGGCAGAATGGCAGAAGTGCTGAGCAAAGTGTCCCCATGTGGTTACTATGCAGAATTGTAGCTACTTAGCACTGGACCCAGAAGACTGCTGCTGTCACTGTAGTAGCAGTGACTACTACAGTAATTTGCAGCTTACACAGGGATTGGTCAGGTATGAGATATACATAGAGATACAAAAAACACAGTCACTTCCAGCGCTAATAGGTCTTCCAAGGTGTGGAGTAACAGATGTCAGATAAAATGGTGGTGTGAAAGTGAAAGGTATATATGGTATCCCAAAACTAGGTGGATGTTGCCTTCCTCAGATGGGGTTATCCGAAAGGAACTACAAGAAAAACAGAAATGGAAGGCGCACACACCTAGTGCATTACCAGACATAATTTAATAATAAGACATTTTGGAATAAAAGTAGGTACTCACAAAATGCAACTGACAAAAGGCCATAAACACAGGGCAAGCGCTTTTTATAGGGAATGGTGGAATTGAAAAATGTGTGTCAAAAAGAGCAAGGCCCTAAAAGGGGTGGAAAAAAAAGAATTATATATATATATATATATATATATATATATATATATAGATTTTAAAATATATATATATATATATATATATATATATATATATATATAGTTGCACTAATGCAAAAACGACAGAATCCATATCAAAAACAAAAAAACAAAAATAGGATATAGGTTTTTGATATGGAATCTGTAGTTTTTACATTAGTGCAACTATTTATTTATATATATATATATATATATATATATATATTATTCTTTTTTTTCTTTCCCGTCCCTTTGAGGGCGTGGCTCTTTTTGATACAAAATTTAAATTCCACCATTCCCTATAAAGGCGCTTGCCCATGGTGTACGAGACAAGCCTAGCTCTGAGGAAGGGGGTGCGCCCCCAAACGGGTTAGCTGTATTCCGTGTTTTGTGCATGTCCATGCACTGTGTTTACGGCCTTTTGTCAGTTGCATTTTGTGAGTAC
The DNA here is from genome assembly GCA_028564925.1 of Lithobates sylvaticus. Taxonomy (NCBI): domain Eukaryota; kingdom Metazoa; phylum Chordata; class Amphibia; order Anura; family Ranidae; genus Lithobates; species Lithobates sylvaticus. Next base: position 287,032,948 of record CM053026.1, read on the forward strand.
CCACTTTTATACAAAAATTTCTTCTTATTAAATTATCTCTGGTAATGCGCTAGGTATGCGCGCCTTCCATTTCTGTTTTCATGAGATATACATACTTGCATTGGTCCAAGTTGGAGCACATTAAAGTGACTGTAAACACTCACCTTGTAAAACAACCCATTCAGTTTAAAATAGAAATGAAGGGCAAAACATTTTTGTATAGATATAAAAATACATTATAAATACCTTTTTTCACTTTTTTATAAGTGATCACATTCCCTCTGTTCTCAGCTGCATAAGAGCTGGGGGAGGAAAAACAGCAGCACACTGAGCTTGCCAGTGAATGACTGTGCTGCGGGGGCGTGTCAGGACAAGTCTGATTATTGGAGGAAAGTACACTGAGTTCCAAGCATAGCTAGAGAACTGACCATGGTGTGTTCTCCTGCTTAGTGTGGTCAGTTTTTAATAGGAAAGCAGAGGGACTGTCAGGAACACCAGGGATTTCAGACAAAGGGAGCAATACAAAGAGAACAGGATACATTCTCATACAAGTACATTTATCCAAACAGCAGACTTTTCCTTTGTCAGCCATAAATGTCACATGGGTCAGAAGGCTCCCACAAATTTCCAGGTCATCACCATAGCCTGATAAAGTCAACAGGGCCCGGCAACGATTGGCTAAAATGATATTAAACCCTACTTTTTATTTTTACTGTGCGCTCAGAGTTTTATACAGACAGCTTGGATTTACACTTCAGCTGTGAAATATATTGGCCATGGAACTGAATCATCAGATTTAATTACTTCACATTCTGGGATATGCGTCTTATCATGGGGAAGGTTTGTCATGACAAGTTCTGAAATTCTTGTGAAAAGAGACACCCTCTGCTGACTGCAACAATTAATTCTAATGATAAGTGAAATTATTATCAAGAGTCCATTTCATTCCACAGCATGAGATTTGAACAATGCGGAATGACAGTGGATGGCACTGAGGTGATATTTATAACTACCTCTATCCTCTGGAAGGTCCGCAGAGATAGGTCTTGTCTTCCAATTGGCAAACCATAAATAACAACAAGCTCCTAGCCATTCCTGAAAAGCAGACACACTCAAAGTTTTATGAGCAGATGCTATGTTCTGATTAGTCTCTGACACTAATTGGGACACAACATATTTTACAGTTATATATAACGACAATATCCCCATCATGTTGTATTGTGCCAATATATTAAATGCCAAAGGTGTTGGTCACAGCCTTAATTATCGTCAGACCAATAATACGGTCCATAAAGCCACTCACTGTAATTTATCCCCCGAAATCCCTCAAAAGTAGCCTCAAAAGACAGAACTAAGGCGTTTTTTTTGCCTTAAGCCCCAATTATCATTTTTTTGAAGGAAAGGCCGAACACAGAATTTTCTTTTATATGTACAGAAAGGTTATTGCTTTATCTCACTGACTGTACTACATTGCTAAAAATGTAGAAAACACATCAGAAATAGGCACTTCACTGAACCTACTGGCTGCAATTTGAGAGCAAAATACCACATAAAATAAAATAAGTAATCATCCATTGAGAAAAACAAGATTTGTCTGAACTACAGCTTACTTGTTAATATTTGAAAATAATGAGAAACTTTGCTTCCGAGCCGATATACCTAAGGCCATCACAGACAACTGTGTCTCGGAGGGATATGAGAAACTATACAACTAAATATGACATGAAATGAATCTTCTGAGTAGTGATGTTTACAGCAAAAAGAAAACTAAAAGAGGTTTCCATCCTTCTTCCACTCTGCTGACAACTGCAAGTCTCCTCACTGGAGAGGCACAGAAGAGAACATACTGGGATAATCCAAACAGGAAGTCTTTATTTTGACCACATCAAAAGGAAACCTTGTTGAGGCTTCAGGAGCACCCCTTCATCAAGGTAAAGGGACTTTGATCACAGGTCTTCCTGAGGCCCCAAAATTCTACTTTTTAATGTGACTACAATTAAGGTTTCCTACTAGGATTATCCTGGTGACATACCCTCTTCTGTGCTGCTTGTTGGCAATGGCATCATCTGTTGTTGTTACTTCAGCTCCCATTGAATGGTACATATGTAGGCAGGTGGCCTACTGTGTTAGCTAGCCAGCTTGGTTGTCAAGGTCAGGGGGAATGGGTTAATGTTTTTGCCACCTTCCCTAATCATGTACGCAGGCTTTTTCTGGGGTCCAGCCTCCCTTCCCGTGATATATAACAGGGAAGAGATTTGGGTCCCAGGGGGAGCTAGAAAGTGGGCAAGAGAATGTGAACTCTGCAGAAGCTTGCTGGGACTTGTGGTCCACCGTCGGAGCACCGACTCATTGGGATTCCGGTAACTATGGAGATCTTCCAATTATGGACTAAACCCAAAATTACTTTACATATGTAGGTATGCTGGGGCAGCCACAACTAGAGATTGTTAAGGAAAGGACATTTATTCTTGTTGTACATGTTATGCTGAATTTTCAATAAAAGTTGTTAAACTGCCATGAGCCTGGTCTAAAGGTATTCAAGGGGTGCATGTTGGGTCTTGGCATACTCCTAAATAACCTGTATCTGTAATAGCACTATGAAAGAAAAAAGGGAATATGTAGGACTTTGAATGAGATGCAACGGGGAATATTGCGCCTCCATCCCTGGTTGCTTATGCAAAAAAAAGGGGGGAGGGTGGGACTTTAGATGAGGTGTGTGGGGTAGAGCCAGACAAAACCATATACATATGTAAAAAATTATATTCTTTTTTAGACCAAAGATAGGGCATGGATCAACCCATATAAATGCATATTAGCACATTGGCATATAAAATACAAAGTATCAACATACATAAAAAAAAAAAAATTGGCCCTAGTATACGAATGGGGACCTTGGATTGTGGGCTCCTGGAGAGTAGGGACTGATGTGAGTGTGCAATGTACAGGGATAGGGATTGTAGACACTTACTCAGGTTGAACTGGATGGACTGATGTCTTTATTCAACCTTACTAACTATGAAACTATGAAACTATATTGAGGATAGTCATTATCATGACACAGAAAGTAAATATTGTACATCCCAGTCCCCCAAATGGAGTAGACATAACATTATATCAGTGTGGTAAAGCAATAGAACCATCTAGAATCATAAATATGAAATTAATGCAACAAAATAAGCTCAACGACATTTCACGGACCTCTATCCACTCACCAGGAGCGAGTGCATCTATATACTAAAAAAGGGGGATAAAAATCGCCATTATAGCTTGATATAACCACAGACTGGGGGGGTGGATGGATTAAGGATGATGATGAACAGATAAACGACCATAACTGAAAGTACTCACGTAAGAACTGATACTGAGACCTTGCAATACCACCTGCCGGAGGTCAGCCAGGTATATTTGTCCAGCACGGGAGCTGAGGAAAGGACTCAAGCATGAACCAGGAGCACACAGGCAGTCCCCCAAAAAGTGTGTATGGAAAAATCTTGATGTAGCTGTGGATGGGGTTTCTATATTGTATATAGATATATATGTCCGTGCTGGACATATATATCTGGCTGACCTCCGGCAGGTGGTATTGCATGGTCTCAGTATTAGTTCTTACGTGAGTACTTTCAGTTATGGCCGTTTATCTGTTCATCATCATCCTTAATCCCACCACCCCCCCAGTCTGTGGTTATATCAAACTATAATGACGATTCTTATCCCCCTTTTTTAGTATATGTAATAGCATTATGGGGTATGTGTAACAACGCTACAAAAGGTTAACTTTCAAGTCTAAGAAGATGAGGTAGTTGCCATGGGTAACCAAAGGGAAGAACAGCTACAACAACCAGTCCTTTGGCGTGGAACCTGGTTAGGTGATAGGTCCTCCGGTAGTGAGGGGTTCAGTGCTCTGACTCCCTCTTCCTAGCTGTCCATCTCTTCCAGAAGCAAACTAGCTTTATAGAGATCTAAGGCCTGATCATGAGGTACGGGAAGGAGAGAGTTAAAGCGGTTGTATACCCCCCTAATTTTTTTTTTTCTACACCTGTAAGGCAAAAGGCATAATGAGCTAGTATGCACCGCATACTAGCTCATTATGAAATACTTACCTTAGAATGAGGCGTCGGTAACTCACCTGGTCCATGCCGAGAGAGGTTATATGTTGCCTCTGTGTGTCTTCCGGGTATCGCAGCTCCAGCGCTGTGAGTGGCTGGAGCCGCAATGTCGTCACTACCGCGCATGCGCTCGGGAGACTTCTTTCCGGCAAAGTCCAGCATCTGCCAGGCTTTCAGCCGAGAATCCCCTGTGCGCATGCGCCGCTGCAGTCAGCGGCTCATTGCGAGGGGGAATATCTCCTAAACCGTACAGGTTTAGCAGATATTCTTTTTACCTACAGGTAAGCCTTATTATAGGCTTACCTGTAGGTAAAAGTTGTAAAATTGACTATACAACCGCTTTAATTAGGACACCCATGAGACCCACACTATTTGCCCATCAGGGTTTCATTCTGTTACTGGGAGTGAGGTAACGGAGGTGCGCTGGACTGGTGGAGTGGGCAAGGGCTCTGCATCTCCCTCTAAATGCAAAAACATGTATCAGTTATAGGTGTATGTTGTCATTGAACGAAATATATAATGAAGGAACTCTGTACATTAGTGCTGCACACAAGTGGCTCATCTCTGAGTCAGGGCTTGCCTTAATGTTTAAATTTTCACATGACCGCAGCCTTAGCCTGGTTTCCGGGCATTGGGGAGCACACCTTTTGGGTGACATGTTACCCCACATGCATAGGGGCAGTAGACCCTGCCCACACATATGCTGTAAAGAGTGCCTGAACTACAAGTTTTTTTTTCCGCTGGAGAGATTTTCCCTCACTTCCTGTCTGTCAGAAGTCAGCTGCAGAGGTGGCCAGATCTGTGTGGCTACACAGATACTGGGACCAGACTGTATATGCTTTAAGTGTGATTTATTTACAATGAAACAATATTCATCCAGACACCAGCATACAGGAAACATAGAAATGCAAACTATATACAATATATATACCACATGAGGAACACAGAAAGTAGGGTTGCCACCTGTCCGGGATTCAGATTCATGAGTCCAGGATTCAGACTCCCAGAAACCCAGACACATTATTCAGACTGGACTGTGGCCCCCCCAACTTAGGCATGCCTGGGCACACCCTAATCACCCATTGTGGCTCAGATTCCTTCTGCTGCCTTGGTTGCACACACCTATGCTCCCCAACTAACCAAGTACCACAACCACCAAGTGTATAGGCCCCCTCCCTCCCTTCTCTCTCTTGCCTCTGAGTGAGTGCACTATGCTAAGGGGGACTCAGATGTAAGGGGTGCTCTGTGTACTCTCATGTAAGGGGGCTTTGCGAACCATGATTTAAGGGGAAATGCTGAGAGCTCTGAAGTGGGGGCTTTGGTGAAACCCCCTTACATCAGAGTTCCATTTTACACCAGAGTCTACAGCGTTCCCCCTTAAAAAAAAAAAAAATGGCATGTGCCACTAAAGTGTTCGGGTTTGGCTTAAAAAAAAGGTGGCAACCCTAACAGAAAGGAAGGAAAAACTAGAGGTGCAGGGAGCAGATGGGAAGGGGAAAACAAAACTGGGAAAAGGAACAAGGAAAAACTGGAACAAGGCAGCAGGGTACTGAGTACAAGGTATAGGACAGGAGCAGGAGCAGGCTTACTGGCAACAAGATCTGGCAGGAGCAAAACACTGAAGCAAGAGGCACCAAAAGCGGAGGACCCAAATACCCTCCCAGCAACCACCATTAGTTGGAGAATGATTACTGGAAACTGCTAGCTGCTGGGAGACACCTGCTGGTAGACACAAACTACAAAACTTCACCCAGAGAACCATGGTGTCACCAGCAGGAAATCCAGGTCCTGACACTGTCTCAGTGACCACCATCATTGGGGCAGGAAGTGTAGGGAAATCCCCCAAACATACAAGCAATCTGACAGAGGTTTTGACCCTTCACCATACAACCCAAAACGAAGATTAAAAAAAGATTTGCTGATGCCAGCTAATGATAAATATCCTCTGTTTGTTAAACTTATATCTGCATGGCATGTATACTACTCCTCTGGAGAAAAAGTTGCAACCTCCTATACAGAGAGGGCCGGACAGAACGAGTGCAATGAGGATAGGGAGGGCCGGACATGACTGTGTGTCTAGTGACACACCAAAAAGGAATGTAGCAGGGAGGGGTTAGCAGGGGGCAGCAAATAGGAGGCAGGGGGAGCGGCATTATAAAAAGGGGGCGTGGCCGAGCGGGAACACTTGTTGTATGGAATTCACAGGAGGAGGCAGTTTTTCCCACCCACCCTCCCAATAGTTAAGTTTTTGTTGTGAAGGTTTTAATGCTTTTGTTATCATTTCAGGAAATCAAGATGGATGTCTGGAAGAAAGTGGGTTGGCGGTGTTTAGGTTGGTCAGTGACGGTGGCAGTGATGTAGTTGGTGAGTGTGTGGGGGGCTCGTCATGAGATGGCCCCTCCGGTGTAGTACATCGAAGTCGATGATTACTCTGTGTGCACTGCGGGATAGGGTTTTGTCTCCGGGCGGTTAAAATGGAGGCCTACTTGGTTCGGTTAATCCTGCAGTGCCCCCTGGTGGTAGATATATATATAGTCATATATATATATTGGTTAATTAAAATGGTTGTGTTACAAGTGTTAGCCCCGTCACTGACCAACATAAGAGGGTATAACCGATGGTTATTTATGTTTACAATAAAATGTTTATGGTTATTTATGGTTAATTTTATATGGTTATTTATACGGTTTTATATGGTTATTTATATTTGGAGTTAAGTTTAATAAAGGCTGTTGTGGCCATTTACTCCACAAGAAGCACGGTGTGGCCCATTATTTAAGAGGGGTAGCAAAAAGGGGGTTTTGGAATAAAGGGGTCACAACAGAAGGGGTGGTCTTTACTAGGCTACACGAGTCATGTACTTTGGAATATGTACCCTGTTGCAATCTTGTTCACAATAAGAATGGGCTCTGCTTTACTGAACCTAAAATGTCCTGTTTATTTGTATATTATACTATGCCATACTTTGTTAAAACTTTCTAACTAACTTTGTGAAAACTTTATAATAAAAGTACATTTAAATCAAATAAAACAAGGAATATGCACCTAGCCTGGCAATTGCCCCTACAGTGATAAGAAAGCCCCTGCAGTAGATCCTGAAGAAACTGACCTATCCTGGAGTGTCAATTTCATGTTCCTCCACTACATCCTGTTGTTATTCCTACCTGCCCCTATGTTACTACAGAATATAGTTGTATTGTAGGGGTCAGTAGTTCCACAGAGGGAAATGGGTACAAGGAGACTGACACTCTCAGAAGTGTTGGTTTGCTGTATGATCTTAAAGTGATTGTAAACGATCACCTTGTAAAACAACCCATTCAGTTTAAAACTGAAATAAAAGGCAAAACATTTGTGTATGGATATAAAAAAACATTCTAAATACCTTTTTTCCTTTTTTATAAGTGATAACATTCCCTCTGTTCTCAGCTGCATAAGAGCTGGAGGGAGGAGAAGCATGAACTCTCCAGTGAATGGCTGGTCAGAGGGGGGGTGTCAGGAAGAGTCTGATCAGTGGAGGAGAGCAGGCTGAGTTGCCAGCATAGCTAGAGAACGGACCATGCTGTGCTCTCCTGCTTAGTGTGGTCAGTTTCAAACAGGAAACTGGCAGAGGGACTGGCAGGAACACCAGGGATTTCACATAATGGAAGCAATACAAAGAGGACAGGATACTTTTCCATACAAGTTAATAGTACAGCAGGCACATATCAGGAATATGAATTGCTGGGTTAACAAACACTTTAAAGTAAAGGTAAAGGATCACAAGTCATCTGTGTGACCAGTCTTGCCGCAAACAGTCCAGCACTGAGAAATCCTCTTTGCTTTCTTTCTGGATTAAAAGCCGACACATGAGAAAATTTTGTGTCGCCACACCCCATTGCTGTGATGTATTTCTCTTATGTACAAGCATCAGGGGGAGTGTGTCCAGCATTCCAGCAGCAAATCATTCCCGCTTTCTTTTCAAGCTCTTCCAGGATTGACTGCTCCGCACCTCAGCACGATTGGGCATGCTGAAGTCATGTGGTGCCTTCCCAGATTAATTTATTACAGGTGCTTATATAGCACCGTCAATTTACGCATCGCTACACATTGTATAATCACATCAGTCCCTGCCTTCAAGGAGCTTACGTTCTAAGGTCCCTAACTCACATTCATACATACACATACTTGGGCCAGTTTGGACAGGAGCCAAATAAACTTCCAGCATGTGTGGTTGTAAACCCATGCAGGCACGGGGAGAACATGCAAATTCCAGGTAGCAGGTGGTGTCATGGTTGGGATTCAAACCAGTGACCATAGTGCCCCTAGGTGGAAATGCTAACCACTGTGCTGCCAAGTTAGTGCTTTTGGCACCCCCAAGGGAAAAAATCCTCAAACAACCTTTAAATCTTGGGACTGCCCTTTGTAATCAAGGCCATTTACAACAATGCAGCAATATAGTATAGTCAACCTGCATGAAAACTGTGTCAGGACCTGTGTCATTGCTTGCTTCACCTGCTAGTGGCACTGTTATTTTTAGCACCAAAGGGTATAGTTCTGGTGGCCACCAGCGGGTGTCTCCCAGCAGATGTACATACAGGTAATCAGGCTGCACCTGATATGGACTGCTGGGAGTATATAAGCCAGCCCTTCACTGAGGCTCAGGGCTTCAGTATTTTCCTGCAAGCCATGTCCTTGCCTTAGCCTGACCTGTTCCCTGTTCCCTGTTCCTAGAATCTTGATCTAGAGACCTGTCCCCTGTTACCTGCTTCCTGCTCCCACTACTGACTTTCTGCTTCCAGTACCTGGCTTCCTGTTCCCCTTATCTCCTGTCCCTGTCCTGTCTGGCTTATGTGTGTTCTCCCCCATTTGTATATAGTTAGTTAGGTTAAGTTAGGTTTTCATACAGAGTTTGCTGTGTTCTTTTACTTTCTACTTGCTTGTTATGATTTATTGGTGTTGGTATTGGAACTGTGTAATTATTTTAAATAAATTAATATTTTCACTTACTCATCTGGTCCTGATTCCTTTACGGTGCAGCCAACTGATCTGATCACCCTTGCTGGATGTCTGCATGAGGTATCCCTGACAAACTGTCTGACAAGTCCTTTATTAAAAGATAAAAAAAAAAAAATATCCCGCGATGTAGATCCATCTCAAGCCGCCCGACAAGCCGAAAAAGAAAAAAAAAACCTGAAACAGCTCCGTCTCCATTTTTCCCGGCTTGTCAGGCGGCGTGAGATGGATTTACATCGCGGGACATTTTTATTTTTTTATCTTTTAGTAAACGATTTGTTCCAAAGTGTCTCTTGTCTTTTTTACTATTTTCGACACTTTTTTGGTGAAATGGTAGGGGTACAATGTACCCGTTACCGATTTACATATGGAGGGAGGCCGGGATCTGGGGGTCCCCTTGTTAAAGGGGACTTCCAGATTATGATAAGCCCCAGCCCGCAGACCCCCACAACCACCGGGCAAGGGTAATGGACTGGGGGGAACCCCTGTCGTTTTTTTTCAATGAGTTTTATCTATATTGCCGAGACCCGACAATTCATTACAGAAGCGATCAGTTTTAAATAACTTTTTTTCCTTTAGAAATGTAATTTTGCTGTGGTACTGTTCTAAACACGGGAAAACTGTGTCACTTTACAGGCATACTATAGACACCCCCGGGCACGATATTTAAAGGAATATTTCATTTTTATTGTTTCACTTTAAGCATTATTAAAATCACTGCTCCCGAAAAAACTTCAGTTTTTAAAACTTGTCCGGGTAGTACCCGGGTCCCCAAACACTTTTTATGACATTAACTTGCATATAAGCCTTTAAAATTAGCACTTTTAATTTTTCATGTCCGTGTCCCATAGACTTTAACAGTGTTCGCCCAAATTTTTTGCCTGTTTGTAAGTTTTGGTGTGAACCAAACCAAGGGGTGTTCGGTTCATCCTTAGTTATTTCTAATAGCTTTGTTGGGGCCTTTACAGTGGTGCCCACATGGTGGTTTCGTGGCTTCCAGCTACTTTCAGCTCAAGAGCACAGAATGTTGAGGAGGTGTTTGGTGAAAATAAATTACAGAAGAACTTAAACGGTAGTGAAAAAGAACAATCAACACGTTCAGGGAGAAGAAAAGGTGGTTCTGAATTAATGGGAAAATCCTGGATAGATGGTATGGCAATGCTCAGTAGTAGACTAAGTGAGCAAGTCGATGTCTATGAAGCAGGACGGCGAGGCTGTGCTGGGCTAAAGTCACATTCCCTGCTGTACTGCATGTATAATGTGTTGACAACCCTCTCACCAATACTGTGCTTCAGCTGTGGATGCCGACGGTGGAGGGGCCCCTCATGAATCGATGGCTTGAGCTCCGGTGAACCCGCTCTGTAGTATTGGAGATGCAGAAGACCGGCAAACGCGCTCTGTACTCCTGGAGATGCTGTTGCTTAGGCCGTGCTGGAAGGCGAGTGCCTTAAGGGTTTGACACTCTAGCCAATGGGTCTGCTACCTCTCTGAGCAGCTAATTGAGTCTGCTCCTCCTCCCAAGTTGCATGGCCCCCCAGGAATTGTAGTTTCCTCGCTGCTGTAATGCAGTGCCACCTGTACATAGAGAAACTGCACCTCCCAAAGTCCTTTTCTTAACAGTAACTTCTCCTCCCGGTCCGATGTCGACCAATCAGGGGAGGATATAAGGAGTCAATGGGGGCATTCCTGGACTTGTCCCACCATAAGAATTCTGTGAAGTTCATCTTTGCCTTAGTTTCCTTAAAGGGCTCTTGTGCCAGTACCTGGATACTGGGTTGAGATAAAACCTTTAACACTGACATTGTTAGCTGGAGAAAAGTGTTAGCTGGAGTTAGGCTTTACTTTGTTAGTCACTTATGTAAAGTCCATCTAAATTTACTAGTCTATCTAGCACTACCCTTTCCAGATAATGTTGCTGTCCAGGGGTGTACCTGCTGCTCCTACATAGTTAGACAAGAAGTTTGTTACTGGACAGACCACCAGGTGAAAGTAAAGGTAGAAAAAAAAAATTAAAACAGAAGACTGTTACATTTTCGTTTTTGGGTTTAGATATGCTTTAAGAGTCGCTATTATGGCAGGAAATGTTGGTTAGCCAGAAAATTGCTCATAGATAGACTAATTGGTAATAAAGCCTGCTGGGGCTTGACAAAATCTTAACTCTCAGTTTTGGGTAGAGTGAGTGTTTCGATGTGAACTTTTTTAGTAGCTTGGACTTAATTAGTCATGTAAGAACAATGGTTAAAATATTTCTGTCTCATAATGAGTTGTTCCCCTGTGGCATACGATAAGATTACTTCTCAGACATGCTTAGAGTTTTTTTGGTATTATTTATCTAGCTGTGTCTTTGCCTGCAGTACTTGACATTGTTCAATTTTCAATATCAGTCATCTTGTACTGTAGCGAGTTAAATGTATTTCAGACCTACCAAGTTATTTCTCAAGAAACCAAGCTATATTCTACCTCTGTGCCCTAAGGGTGTACAGTGTGAGACCCATGAATCTCAAAAGTGTAAAATAAATGCAAAGCAATGTTATTGTGCACCCTTCTAGTACAAGAAATCCTTGCCTGGATAATTGGGAAAACATATCATAACTGCAGTTCATGAGTGCGGTAATTCAGTATGAGAGCTGAAAACTTTTACGTGTCCATAACAGCATCCTCAGCAGAAAGGGAAATCCAGTATGCCATTTTACAGAAAAATCAACAAATGTACTTGGGGTCCTTTTGATATGGTTCCTATCCAGTCCATTCACCAGGGACACGTGCACAGATCTCCTGCTGAACTGGAGTAAAACAGGACAGATGTCACTTTTTTGCATTTTGGCAGACCTGTATTCGGTCAATGGGTAGCTGAAAAAATATAGACTTAAATTCACTTACATCAGGCTACCTCCAATCCGTCATGTTTAGGTCTGGAAAAACAGAAAAGGAATACATGAAGCTTCCAATCAAGTCCTTCTGTGAAACTGACAGGCAGACCTGATTGGATAGTCATTGTGAAAGAACCATTATGCTTTAGGTCATAAGACGTAAGGCAAGCATCAATATCCAAATATTGCTGCGCAACTAAATGAAGCTCTTCATCAGCTATAATAGTGCATATAATATGTATTTATATATACTGTATTTTATATAATATAAGACAATGTAAACGTTTTAAATTGTATATTAATAATGTATTAGTATAGTTCTATTTAAAAATGGCAGCAAAAGGTTAGGTTGATAAATAAAACAACCAGTCTAATTTATAATGTGATTTACCGTAGTTTAAAAAAAAATGTTTATAGATCTCAATAGCTCAACATGAAATTTACACACATAACCGATTGAGACAGAAGAGTTACATACTCACTTCCTACCTACCACTGTTGTGTAACAGTGGGGTTCCATGTGCTAGGCTGAATGGTCACCACACTTTACTGTTAACCTATTCATGCCTGAATAAGAGAGTCGGTTCCTTGGAGTACCCGGGACTTTGGCTTATGCTATGGCTCCCTACATCTGGGCTTACCCCTTTAAAGAGACCTGGCCTGCCCAGAGCAGTATTCTCTACTGGAGCTTTCACATACCCACTACAGGCCCTACAGAAATGAGTCCCACAGAAGTCCACAATGACACAAGCCTGTTACCAGAAGACGTTCCAAAAAGAGGTTAGGTGCTGGAGAGTGCAGAAACAGAAAGCCTTTTCAACCCGTTGAATGCTTTACTTGAATAATCAGTCATAATCATATTTACATGCTTCAGTCAACCGGGTCTCAGATGATTATACAATCCTCAGCTGCAAACAGAATATTTTATAAAGGAGAAGGGAGTGACTCGAGGAGTTGTCAAACTCTTTTAAGTGTTGTCCAGAGTAAATCTCAAAAATCCTATACTTTTCTTCCTTTGCCCCATCCAAATTGCAAGCTCTTAGAGATGGAGCATTACAGCCTACATCTTTGATGTGTCCTGGTTCTCAAACACTTCCCATGATGAACCCCTGGTGGCTCCCTGCCAAAACTGTTTATATTCTAGCTCACTACCTAAGGTGTTCCAATGCTAGCAGGGCTAGGGCTAGTGAACCTTCCAATTACTGCTATCTTACATATGAAGACATCTAGCACCATCTGCACTGAATATTAATCCAGGTCCTCTAGAACTATCTTGTGGCCAGAAAGGGGAACTACACTGAGCCCAGCAGTGTCATTACACTACACTCTCACATGCTGCTTCGTACCCAGGTACACCAAGCATATTTCTTTGTTCCCTTTAGCCGAAGAGGTGCAAGGCCTGTGTCCAAGAAGCTTTGTAGTGCACTCGCCAGAGCATTTTCTTCAAGGACAGCAAATTTATGTGCAGAATTGCTCTGGAGAGCATAATGCACTTCATGACCTTTCAACTATGGCCAGCAGGCTTGAAAGGTCCAATAAAGAGGCTTTTAGATAAGCCAGCCTCTCACTATAGAGGGGGTTTTAGGGCAATGTCAGTAGTGTTGCTGTAGGAAAATCTTATAAACTGCGTAGGGTCAGAGATTAGGGTCATTTAGCAAACTGTGTATTTATTCTTAGCCCCCGTACACACGGTCGGAAATTCCGACCACAAAATCCATCAGATTTTTTCCCACGGATTTTGTCCGAAACTGGTGTTGCATACACACACGGTCGGACAAAGTTGTCGGAAAATCCGATCATCCGAACGTGGTGACATTCGTTGCGTACTACGGAACTACGTAGAGGCTAGTAGCCAATAGCTTTGGTCTCTTAATTTGATCTGAGCATGCATGGCACTTTTTCCTTCGGAATTCCCTACACACGATCGGAAAAAGTCAGATTGGATTTTGTTGTCGGAAAATTTGAGATCCTGCTCTCAAATTTTTTCCATCGGAAATTCCGACGGAAAAAGCCTGCTAGAGCCCACACACGATCGGATTTTCCGACAACATAATCCGATCTGACTTTTTCCTTTGGAATATCCAACCGTGTGTACGGGGCATTATTGCTAGCTCGTTGGGCAATCAATCGCTTTTGCCTTTTTTTTTAATTATTAATGGGGACTTTTTTTCATTAAATTTTGTAGTTAATTATAGGTTTGCGATTACTTTTGACTGCTGTCCTATACATAGCAAGCATTTATGTTGTTGTTGCAAGGCTTTTCTTTTTTTTTAAATGTCTTGGGCCATATTTCTATACTGTATGATATCTTAGTGGACACAACCCATAAACTCTACGAGAGCATGATCTTAAAGCGGCTCTGCACACATATCTGTATGTTGTGCTCTATCATTTCTATGACATATAAATACTTTTAAATGCATGTTTAATTCTCGATCTGGTAAGCGTACCTCTTATCTTTTGTTGATCTTGTGTATTCTCCCTGCGGCGGAGGGCAGGCTATATGTGGGGATCCCCATCTTATATTCTGTAGAATTCGCAGTGTCTCCTGGGATCTCGTGTAATTAATCCCAGGAGTCAGTGTGGAGTAGGGTTGCCACCTTTTCCTCAAGCCAAACCCGAACACTTTAGCGGCGCATGGCAAATTTTTTTGTGGTATACACTACAGGATTTTAAAGACCCGGAGGAGAGCAATAATGCGTCATGCTTAGTGTGGATGGTAACTACTGGTACCATCCACTGCCCTACTGACACCGTCCACTGCTCTACTGACACCGTCCACTGCTCTACTGACACCGTCCACTGCCCTACTGACATCATCCACCTCCCTCCCCACAGACTCCCTTCCCTTATATCGGTCCCCCCCCCCCCCTCGATTAGATCAGGGAACCCACCCATCAGTGTCCCCTGCCCCGAAAAACCCCCATTGGACTGCCTTACCGAGAGCCGCTTCAAGCCAGGAAGTGTGGGACCTGGAGTTTGGGGGTGGAGCTCCTCTATTGTAGTGCTGTTTTCCTTCCTTCCATTGTGTGGGGAGCCTTGGGGAGAAGTGTGTCGGCAAGACACAGGATTCAGGACACATCTGAACTGGTGCACTCACTCACAAGGCTGCTGTTAGTAATTATTGGGGCCCCATACAGCTATACTCATGGGGCCCCCATCCCCTGAGGAATGAAAGAGGTGGGGGAGGGAGGTGAGAAAGGGAAGGTAAGAGGAGGAGGTGAGAGAGAGGCGGTGGTGAGGGGGTGAGAGAGAGGAGGGGGTGAGAGAAAGGGGGGAGGAGGCAGTAGAGAGAGGGGGGGGGAGTGGGGTGGGGTGAGATGGTGGGGGTGAGAGGGATGGGGATGATAGAGAGGGGGTAGGGGGGTGAGTGAGAAGCTGAAAGAGAGTGTGTGAGAGAGAAAAAGGGGGGCTGACACAGAGCAGGGGGGGGGTGACACAGAGGAGGGGGGGTGTTACAGAGGAAGGGGGCTGACACAGAGGAGGGGGAGCGGGGGAGCTGACACAGAGGAGGGGGAGCTGACACAGAGGAAGGGGGAGCTGACACAGAGGAAGGGGGAGCTGACACAGAGGAGGGAGGGTGACAGAGGAGGGGGGGGTGTTACAGAGGAGGGGGTGACACAGAGGAGGTGGGGTGTTACAGAGGAGGGGGGATGACACAGAGGAGGGGGGGTGTTACAGAGGAGGGGGGGTGACACAGAGGAGGGGGGGGAGGAGGGGGGTGACGAGGAGGAGGGGGGTGACACAGAGGAGGGGGGGGGATGACACAGAGGAGGGGGGGGGATGACAAAGAGGAGGGGGGGTGACACAGAGGAGGGGGGGGTGACACAGAGGAGGGGGGATGACACAGAGGAGGGGGGACACAGAGGAGGGGGGTGACACAGAGGAGGGGGGTGTTGCAGAGGGGGGTGTTACAGAGGAGGGGGGTGTCACAGAGGAGGGGGGGGTGACACAGAGGAGGGGGATGACACAGAGGAGGAGGGGGGTGACACAGAGAAGGGGGGTGTTGCAGAGGGGGGGGCACAGAGGAGGGGGGGTGACACAGAGGAGGGGGGGACACAGAGGAGGGGGGTGACACAGAGGAGGGGGGTGACACAGAGGAGGGGGGGTGTTACAGAGGAGGGGGGGTGACACAGAGGAGGGGGGTGTTACAGAGGAGGGGGCTGACACAGAGGAGGGGGGTGACACAGAGGAGGGGGGGGGGGACACAGAGGAGGGGTGGGGGGTGACACAGAGGAGGGGGGTGTTGCAGAGGGGGTGACACAGAGGAGGGGGGGTGACACAGAGGAGGGGGGGGACACAGAGGAGGGGGGGTTGTTACAGAGGAGGGGGGGACACAGGAGGGGGGTGACACAGAGGAGGGGGGGTGACACAGAGGAGGGGGGGTGTTACAGAGGAGGGGGGGGGGGGGGGTGACACAGAGGAGGGGGGACACAGAGGGGGGGGGGGACACAGAGGAGGGGGGGTGACACAGAGGAGGGGGGTGTTACAGAGGAGGGGGGGTGACACAGAGGAGGGGGGTGACACAGAGGAGGGGGGGTGTTGCAGAGGAGGGGGGTGACACAGAGGAGGGGAGGGATATACACACTCAGATACATGCAAACAAACACTTAGATATATATATATATATTGCACATATACTCAATTATATACATATACACACACACTGAGATACACACAAACAGGCATAAATACACTTGACACAACATACTGTGAGATAAATACATACTTATGAATGTAGTCTGCTAATGGGCAGCCAGCTTCTCTTCTCTCCTCCCCTCTCTGTCCTGCTGTCCTCTCACTCCGTGCAGCTCCTTCCTCTGCCCGCCCACACACATTCTCAGCTCTCTCCACTAGATTAGTCTGTGAACAGACTCCTGACAGGGCTCCAGTAGCCGGGACTAGAAGCAGAGCATCGGCAAATGCGGCCGGGGGTTCTGTATCCCTCCACAGAGAGAAAGAAGTCCCTTGTAATTAGGGCTGTTTCCATCAAGACAGTTACATATATGTAAAGATATGTGACATTCTGATACATGTTATGGATCCTAAATTTTGATTAAGCTTCTATGGGGGTGTTATAAGTATTTTTGAGAGTGCCCTGGTGGCTGGTGTCTGGGTGACAGGCAGTCAGAAACCCGGGCAGAGGATGTAAAAACCGGACTGTCCGGGTGAATCCCGGACAGGTGGCAACCCTAGTGTGGAGGTTGGATGCGAAATCTCACGTTATTTCAACGGCGTGATGTCATCACCACCCGTTGTCATGCCAACCTTTGCGATTACGCTGCTCGTATCTGTGAAGCCACTGAGCATGTGCGGGAACCGGCAATGAATGCTGGTTCCTTTAGAATGAAGGGAAGGAGGAAGTGATTGTTTGTGGGCTTCAAATGCCCACAAGCAAGAAAAGATTTTTAAACACTCCTTTACAGATAAAAACGGACGGATAGAACGGGCAGCGTCAATACAAGTAAGGAGATTTTAAAAAAGACATTGTTTAGAATCATTCACCAAAAAAATATATTTAAGTCAGTGCAGAACCGCTTTAACAAGCCATTTGGGGCGATTTACTAAAACTGACACACATAGAAGCTGGTTCAGCTGTGCATAGTAACCAATCAGCTTTTAGCTTCAGCTTGTTCAGTTAGGATTTGATCCGAAAACGGAAGGATGAAAAACGGACATACGGTCCGTCCGTGTGAAAGAGCCCTAAAACCTAGAAGCTGATTGGTTACTTTGCACAGCTGCACCAGATTCTGTTTTAGTCAATCTCCCCCAATTAATCTTTCTGAATGGAAAAATATTGCTAACACTCTATCTAAAATACCCATTGATATGGCCCTGGTCGAATCTAACTATTAAGCTTTACTTAGATGGTGCATGGTCCCCATAAGGGTTGCCAAAATGTGTCCTGTTTCTGACAATGTGGCCAGGGAGGCACTCTCCAAACTAAAACTATTATTTCAGCATGCAGCAAAAAATGTTATTACTCTATTGGGAGCTTGCTCACACAGCCCGTGTTTCACACCTCTCACACCAATGTATCAACAAATAAGCAAAAGATGTGCAGCACTCACTTTCTCATGTGCCTAGTGTCCTAATCTAGTGAAGTACAAAATAAACTCAAAGGCCCCTTTCACACAGGCTGTCCAATCAGGTCCACCTGTCAGTTTTTCAGGCGGACCTGATTGGAACCTCCAGTCTCCCCCACTGACATCTGCCGCTATCTGTCTGCAAAAATCCATACGGATGGTGGTCCTATTTTCCATCCCTCTGGTGGATCAGATATGATCGGATTAAAATGGACAGGCGATTTCCCCATAGAAGAGAGCAGGTACTGTGTCCGTGTCCGTTCTGCACAGTGAGCAGAGACGAACCTGTAATTTGCCTGCTTAGCGAGGATCAGCAGATCTGAGCTAAAGGGAGTTTGGAGTCCGCCAAACGGAGGCGCTTACTACGGAGGATTCTTACTATATACCAAAATATCAGTGTTAAAACAAACAGATTGTGATCAAACATAAATCCTGAATGTAATAAATCTTATTACATAAAAACAATCATTTGCATAAAAAAAACAGTGCGTCTAGTGAAAATACAGCAGGTAAAATAAGTATTGAACACGTCACCATTTTTTCTAGGTAAATATATTTCTAGAGGTGCTATTGACATGAAATTTTCACCATATGTTTGTAACAACCCATGCAATCTATACACACAAAGAAACCAAAACAAATACGTTCAGAAATTAAGTAATGTGTAATAAAATGGAATGACGCAGGGAAAAGGTATTTAGAGGGGGTTTCGGGACTTTGAATGAGGTATTAAGATGGGACTCAACAATTAAGACAAGGTAATAAGCAATGTATTTATTGTCTAAAACACACAAAAAATGCAGCAGTGGATACATCGAGTATAGTAAACACATGAACAGCATATTACAGACCATCAGCATATAATTGTCAAATCATACACATAGTAGTTGAAAGAACACTCCTCCATAATACATCCTGAGAACACAAAGGTAGTGGCCTATGAGTATAAAACATATGCATCGTTGTAAGGCTGACACGTTTCATGGCAATGAAGCCACTCTTCAGGGGCAAATGTGTAGTAATATTAAATCTGTAAAGAGATATAAACATCACATAAAATTTCTAATCATGTGACCCACTCAGGGAGAGCAGGGACATGTTAGCAACTTACATGTTAGCAGCCTGTGAAAGTATCTGTTCCAGAGCAAATGGGCCAGCATATTGTCATATTTACCCCACTTGGGTTATATAACACTATACTTCATATTATCATTTATTCCTAGATTGGAGCCCCTGCTGCACCCCTGGAGGGACATATATTGTCCTTGGGTACCACATCTATTTTCCCTGCCTTGCTATAGACTCCATCTCTGCTCCCGGTACAGACAACTATGCTGGCCCATTTGCTCTGGAACAGATACTTTCACAGGCTGCTGACATGTAAGTTGCTAACATGTCCCTGCTCCCTCTGAGTGGGTCACATGATTAGAAATTTTATGTGATGTTTATATCTCTTTACAGATTTTATATTATTATGCATTCGCCCCTGAAGAGTGGCTTCATTGCCATGAAACGCGTTTCCTCAGGCCATTTACCTTGTGTTCTCAGGATGTATTATGGAGGAGTAGTTTTTTAACTACTGTGTGTACGATTTGACAATTATATGCTGATGGTCTGTAATATGCTGTTCATGTGTTTACTATACTCATTGTATCCACTGCTGCATGTTATGTTGTGTGTTTTAGACAATAAACACATTGCTTATTACTTTGTCTTACTTGTTGAATCCCATCTTAATACCTCATTCAAAGTCCCGAAACCCCCTCTATATACTAGATTTAGGGATGGAGATACATGGCAACATGCATCTTATTTAAAGTCCCAAAATTCCCCTTTTTTCAGGGAAAAAGTATTGAACATGCTAACTGAAATGTATTTAATACTTTCTACAAAATCCTTTGTTGGTAATGACAGCTTCAAGACACCTCCTGTATGGAGAAACTAGTCACATGCATTGCTCAGGTGTGATTTTGGCCCATTCTTCTACAAAAACAGTCTTCAAATCTTTAAGGTTCCGTGGGCTTCTTCTATGAACTCTGATCTTTAGTTCTTTCCATAGATTTTCTATTTGATTTAAGTCAGGTGATTGGCTGGGCCATTCTAGCAGCTTTATTTTTTTTTCTTTGAAACCAATTAAGAGTTTCCTTGTCTTTGTGTTTGGGATCATTGTCTTGCTGAAATGTCCACCCTTGTTTTATCTTCATCACCCTTGTAGATGGCAGCAGATTTTTATCAGGAATGTCTTGGTACATTTTTCCATTCATCCTTCCTTCAATGACATGAAGTTTGCCAGTACCGTATTCTGAAAAACAGCCCCACACCATGATGTTTCCACCTCCAAACTTCATTGTTGGTAGGGTTTATTTGGGGTGATGCGCAGTGCCATTTGACCTCCAAACATGGTGTGTATCATGGCATCCAAAGATTTCAATTTTGGCCTCATCTGACCAGACTATATTCTCCCAGTATTTTACCGGCTTGTCTAAATGTTGTGCAGCAAACTTTAAACAAGCTTCAAGATGTTTTTTCTTCAGCATTGGAGTCTTGCGTGGTGAGCATGCATGCAGGCCATGGCAGTTGAATGCATTACTTTTTTGTTTGTTTTTTTAACAATTGTACCTGCTAATTCCAGGTGTTTCTGAAGCTCTCCAAAAGTTGTCCTTTGCTCTTGAACAACTCTTCTGATAATTCTTTTCACTCCTCTGTCAGAAATCTTGCGAGGAGAACCTGGCCCGTGGCCGGTTTATGGTGAAATAAAGTGCTCTGCAAAACATGGAAGCATGAAAGGATGAGAGACACCGCACACCACTACCTCAACGGATGGACAATCCTCCATCTGTTGAGCTAGTGGTGTGCTGGGTTTCTCACCCCTTTATGCCAGGGGTCTAAAACTGGCGGCCCTCCAGCTGTTGCAAAACTACAAGTCCCATTAGGCTTTGCAAGGCTGACAGTTACAAGTGTGACTCCCTCAGGCACAGGCATGATGGGACTTGTAGTTCTGCAACAGCTGGAGGGCCACTAGTTTGAGACCCCTGCTTTATGCTCTAACCCCCATGAATGGAACTCTTAATTTACAGGAGGTCTAAAACAGCCTGCTGCAGGATATGTAGGATCACAAGAAAAAGTGCGGACACATTGTCAATATTTTTGTTTGGACGTCTTGTCACAATATTGTTTTCACAATTATTTTCAGCGAGTCACTATATATCCTCACTAGATGCACAGTTTTTTTTATGTAATTGATTGTTTTTATGTAATCCATCCTTTTCCATTCATGATTTATGTTTGATCACCTATATTCTGTTTGTTTTAACACTAATACTTTAGTATAAATTAAGAATAAGAGTTTATTTTTTAGTTCACTAGATTAAGACACTAGGCACTATGTTTCATGTTTGGTGGCAACGTCCTAAAGTGACTACATTTTAGATTAAACTGTTCAATATGATCCGCTCGGTAAGGAGTGTGAGCATACCTAGGATCACTCAAGTTGCCCTTTTTCAACAACTGGATACTGAGGGTATTGAGCTTCCCAAACTTCTGAGATGACTTTCCAGAATTGCGTTTGTACGTTGTTGGAATCAGTCAGTGGCGGTTTTCGATTATGTTAAAGTGGAAGTAAACCCTCCTATCGTTTTCAGCCAAGGAAGCTGCCATCTTGGCCTCTGTTCAATCTTCAACTGCCATGATGCTGCACATGTGATCAGTTATGACACCAGCCATTGGATGGTTTCACAGTTTGGTTGAAAGCATAGTCAATGTGACAGGTAGCATTTCCGGCATGCCATTTTTTTTTAACTATTTAAATCAAAGGGTTTACTTCCGCTTTAAACAGAAATTGAACTGGATCATGATTATTGATAAACTTCCATGTGCCCTTAATGCCACTCAATTAAATTTGACAAAACATGGCATCAATGGATTCAATACTTGACAATAGACTAGCGGGACCCTGGAGATTCCTTCTTTAAACTTTTCTTTCTTCTTCTGGTTGTTTCATTCTTGCTCTCTTTAACCACTTGCCGACCGGCGCACAACGATATACGTCGGCAGAATGGCACGTACAGGCAGGAGGGCGTATATATAAGTCCCTCCTTTAAGCCTATCCGTGCCATCGGGAGCGCGCCGGGAGCATCGCGCTCCCGCGCCGGTCGGGACCCCTGTGAGTCCGGTCGCGGTCCCCGCGGACTCGATCGCCGCGGGGACCCCCGCGATCGTCTCACGGGAAGGCTGAACGGGGAGATGCCGAGATAAACAGCATCTCCCCGTTCTGCCTAGCAACTAGTGACGCCGATCTCTGCTCCCTGTGATTGGAGCAGAGATCAGCATTCACTAGCTGACAGCCACGCCCCCCCCCCCACAGTAAGAAACACACCCCTAGGCATACTTAACCCTTACACTGCCCCCTTGTGGTTAACCCCTTCACTGCCAGTGTCATTTATACAGGAATCAATGCATTTAAATAGCATTGATTGCTGTATAAATGACAATGGTCCCAAAAATGTGTCAAAAATGTCCGATGTGTCCACCATAATGTCGCAGTCACAAAAAAAATTGCAGATCGCCGCCATTACTAATACAAAAAAATTATTAATAAAAATGCTATAAAACTATCCCCTATCTTGTAAACGCTATAACTTCTGCGCAAACCGATCAATAATCGCTTATTGCGATTTTTTTTTACCAAAAATATGTAGAAGAATAAGTATTGGCCTAAACTGAGGAAAAAAAATGTTTTTTTATATATTTTTTGGGGATATTTATTATAGCAAAAAGTGTCAAAATTGTCGCTCTATTTTTGTTTATAGCGCAAAAAAAATAAAAACCGCAGGGGCGATCAAATACCACCAAAAGAAAGCTCTATTTGTGGGAAAAAAAGGACGTCAATTTTGTTTGGGAGTCACGTCGCACGACCGCGCAATTGTCAGTTAAAGCGACGCAGTGCCGAATCGCAAAAAGGGGCCTGGTCCTTTGGCTGCAAATTGGTCCGGTCTGAAAGTGGTTAATTCCCCTTTCCCTTCTACCTTGTATAATAAGGCCTGATCTATTGTTATTACCCTTGCCACTTTACACTTGTATAGGCTTCCTATACTTTTTCTATAGACATGCTGCAGATCAAACAGTGATTTATGTTCCTGCTGGTCACATGTCTTTATTGCAATACCTCATTGACCGCATATATATTGCTGATGTCTGTCATTACATTCATGGCTTTGCTGATAATTATCCTTATGGTGTTACATTGACCTATTCCAGTACTATACTGTCATTTTTTCATTGTGAAGGGCACTGTTACTTATCTTCCTTTTTACTATGCTTTGAAAATTTCTGAATAAACAGATTGATACAGTATATAAAAAATGTCTTTTGTGCCAAGGGGGGTGGTATTTTGAATATTTCATTTAATTTTGGAGTATTTTGTTTTTTTACTATTTATTAATAGGGCATTTTTGAAGTTAAGCTGCCGTCTATTTTTTTAGTAAGGCCTCCTTTAAAAAGTGAGCTTTTGTTTCAGGGGGTATTATTTGGGGATTCTTTTTTTATTTTATTTTTTATGTTGATAGGATTTTTTTAAGTTTGGGATTCTCAGATTGCACTCACTTGTTCCTGGCCATCTGTTCCTAAAGTAACCTATTGTTCACAGCACACGGCTGTATCACTTCAGGGCAAAAAAACAAGGATGAGCTCAGGCGTGTTCGCAAACAGCACGTGAAGAGCCCCCCAGGAACTCGGCAGTGGGGAGCGCTAATCACAAGCAGTGAGGCATTTCCCAATCTCTGCAGACACGCATCGGGACAATGTCTCACTGCCTGTGATTAGCGCTCCACAGTGCCGACTTCCTGGGGGGCTCTGCACGTGCTATTTGTGAACACGCCTGAGCTCATCCTTACAAAAAACTAAGCGCAAGAACAGTGTTCCTACACCACCTCCTTATTTCATTCACAGCACTACCCTATTCCAACAGATAAAATAAAAGTTAGGCTTATATCACTAAGGTCTATATGCATGATTAAAACTGTCCTGCTGATGGCTAATTATACGCTGTATTCTCTGCAAAATCTTACATTTTGTATTAAAGGGGCTGTAAACCTCTGAAATCTCATATAGTGTGTATTGACCTCAGTCCATAGCAACTAGGCTGCTCTCTCCTTCCTCTGCATTGTGGGTGTGTTACTTCTGATAATCCATTGGGAATGACCGCCCCAGGACACAGCAGGTGATTGACAGCCTCAAAGGTGGGGGGACTGTGATGTGCAGTATGATGTCAAATCCAGTGACGGTGTGTCCATAAAGGGCACAGGAGCGCCCCCTCTCTCCTGGCACCGCTCCATCACCATAGATAGATTCATGCATTGCATGAATCTATCTATGGTCGCCGCTGATACCCCCTATTCAGGTGTCTGGCCCCTTTTTGGGCGCCGGTCACCTGAATTACAGCAGCGGGGGTGTTTTTTGGAAGCACCTGATTAGAGCCATGGGCTCTAATAGGTGCTCAAAAAGGTGAACAGTGGGCGCAATGCTGTGCGTTCGCTGTTCACTCAGCTGTATGTTAGCAAAGCGAACACTGAACCGCCTCTCAGCAAATCAGGTGCTTGGGTCTGTTACCTGTCACCTGATTGTCTGAAACGTCAGGCGCTGTGATTGGACGCCTGATAGAGAGGACGGAAGAAGACATCGAGGAGCGTGCAGGACACCGCCGCTGACCCGCTGCGAGACAGGTAAGTGCCGGGCGATGCACAATGGCAGTATTTGATGGGGCACAGTAGTGGCAATTGATGGGCACACTGGCAGCATTTGAGGGGGCACAGTAGCGGCAATTGATGGGCACACTGGCAGCAATTGATGGGTACAGTGGCTGCACTTGATGGGCACAGTGGCTGCACTTGATGGGCACAGTGGCTGCGTTTGATGGGCACATTGGCTGCGTTTGATGGGCACAGTCGCTGCGTTTGATTGGCACAGTGGCTGCGTTTTATGGCACAGTGGCTGCGTTTGACAGCACATTGGCAGCATTTGATGGGCACAGTGGCTGTGTTTGATGGCACAGTGGCTGCATTTGATAGGCACAGTGACTGCGTTTGATGGGCACAGTGACTGCGTTTGATCGGCACAGTGGCTGCATTTGATGGCACAGTGGCTGCAATTGATGTTTTTATTTTTCAGTTTGTTTGCGCCCCCCAAAAACTTTTGAGCACTTGCCGTCGCTGGTCAAATCCCCACCCCCTGCCTTCTGGAAGCTAAGAAATACTGTCTAAACCAGGGGTCAGCAACCTTTTTCACCTAAGGGCCTGATTTAATGTATGTGAATGCATGGAGGACTGCATTCACCTTCTAATAAATTAACATAATAATCTGTACCCCTTTACATTACACAGCCCCCATACCTCTGAACCCCTTTACATTACACAGCCCCCTCTTTATTTTACACAGCCCCCCTGCACATCACACAGCCCCCCTACCCAGCCCCCCTGTATATTACACAGCCCCCCCCCTAAACACACCCCCTGCATATTACACAGCCCCCCCCCCCCCCCCCGCAGCTCTGCACTTTCCTACCTTGCCCCATGCATTTCATTGGGCATATGTAAGGGGTTTATTATCACCACTTCCCGCCCGGCCTATAGCAGAATGAAGGGCCGGGTGGTGGTTCTGTTATACTGACTGGGTGCCATATGACGTCCAGCAGGATAACATGCCGGCACGCGCCCACAGTGGCCGTGCAGCGCGGCGATCGGAGGTGCTGTGTCAGTCTGACACACTGCATCTCCAATCGTGGTATGGAGCCTCTGACAGAGGCTCCTTACCACATGATCAGCTATGACCAATCACAGCTGATCATCACGTGATCCAGGAAGTGCCGGTAAACGTCTTTCCTTGGTTCGTGCCGACAGAAAGAGCCGATCAGTGCACATTGATTATCAGCACAGCCCCATCAGATGAGCCCACCACAACTGCCAAAAGTGCCCATCAGCTGCCAATTAGTGCCCCATTAGAAACAGATGTAGGTGTCCATATTGGTGCCAATCAGTGCCCATATCAGCAGGCATGTACTGGCCATCGGGACTACCGGGAGTTTTCCAGTGGGCCGATGACTCAGTGGGTCGGTTTAAATGACAGCCTGTCAAAGTATTGGCTGCGCGGCTCGTGCAGCCTTTACTTTGAGCACTGCTGTACTGCAGGGGTGGACTGATCTATCGGGCACTGGGGGGCCCCATGAGAGGCTCTGGAAGCGGCTTCAATAGGACCTCTCACAGCATGCTGGTCCCCGCCGGCCCCTACTTCCCTCCTCTCCACCCTAGGTGCTTGTACATGACATCATCCTGGACGGATGAGAAGAGCAGAGGGGCTGGCAGAGAGCAGCGCATCATGAGAAACCTTATTGCAGGCATCGGGGGAGGCTATGTACTATCACCATCACTGGGGAGGGGGGAGCAGAGGCAGCCAGTACAGATGTAGGGGGCCCGGGCCCCAAGAGGATCACAGGAGGCCCCATGATACTCTCCTGTTTCCCCCCTACGCTGTCCCCCTGTGTCCTCCACCCCAACGGTGTCCCCCTGTGTCCTCCACCCCCCACGGTGTCCCCTTGTGTCCTGCACCCCCAAGGTGTCCTCCACCCCCAATGGTGTCCCCCTGTGTCCTGCACCCCCCACAGTGTCCCCCTGTATCCTTCACCCCACACGGTGTCCCCCTGTGTCCTCTACCCCATATGGTGTCCTCCTGTGTCCTCCCCCCCACACGGTGGCCTCCACCCCACACAATATCCCCCTGTGTCCTCCACCCCCCACGGTGACCCCTGTGTCTTTCACCCCCCACTGTGTCCTCCACCCCCCACGGTGCCCAACTGTGTCCTCCACCACCCACGGTGTCCTCCACCCCACTGTGTCCTCCACCCCCATGGTGTCCCACTGTGTCCTCCACCCCCACATTGTCCTCCTGTGTCCTCCACCCCCCATGGTGTCCCCCTGTGTCCTCCACCCCCCGTGGTGTCCTCCACACACCCCCCCCCCCCCCCCACGCTGTCCCTCTGTGTCCGCCACCTCCCAACAGTATATATACTGTTTTTGTGCATGTTTGCAAGATTAAAGTGGGCCAGTCTGGATAGATTCCAGGGCCAAATTTTTGTCCCAATCCAGCCCTGCATATCAGTGCCCATCACAGTGCCAATTAGTGCTCAGCAATAACATCTGTCAGTACCTCATCATCAGTGCTGCCCATCAGTGCCACCTGTCAATGCCAATCAGTACCACCTATCAGTGCCACCTGTCAGTGCCCATCAGTGCCACCTGTCAGTGCCCATCAGTGCCACCTATCAGTGCCCATAAGGGGTGCATATCAGTGCCGCCTATTGGTGCCCATCAGTACTGCATATCAGTGCTGCCTATCGGTGCAAAACAATTCTACAGATCAGTGCCACCTTATCAGTACTACCTTATCAGTGCCAACTCATCAGTGCCAACTCATCAGTGCCCATCACTGCCGCCTCATCAGTGCCCGTCAGTGAAGGAGAAAACTAAATTTTATGAAACTAAGAAAAACTTTTTTTTTTCAAAAATGTTGGTATTTTTTAGTTTGTTTAGCAAAAAATAAAAACCCCAGTGGTGATCAAATACCACCAAAAGAAAGCTCAATTCAGCCTGTCTCTAGTAACTTTGGACCTAGCCTTGCCATTTAAAATTGCCCTGATGCTGGTAAATTTTACACTACTGTGTCATCTGTGGTTTCTTAATTTTTGTAGTAAAACTAAGAGAGTTTGAAAAGCAGCACTGCTCATATGCTCCTGTCAGATGTTCAAACACTGCTGCTGGGTGCTGGGTCACTGATAATGACTCAGAGTTTGCTATAAATATTATTGAGAGTTGCTATAAATTGACCAGCAGCAGGATAGTTTTGCATAAGCAAGAACAGAGACAGCCACAGTAAACTACTGGCCAATTATATTATCTGTTGATCAAAGTGGGTATTTTTACGGCTGGATAAAAAAGCATGCTAAACCTACCTGAAAAAATTCTCCTTTTTCAAACTGCAATAAAGCGGATTGTGGTTTTGCTGTATATAAGCCAAGCTAATATTAAAAGAAAAAAATCGATTCCACAGCAAAATATGTGCTGCCAGTGTATAACCGGGCAAGATTTTCTCTGTCCCTTGAGAAAAGGATGGAAGTGAAGTTTCTAGAAGAAAATATTCTGGATGCTTTTTTTACATGTAGTTCTTCCCCCGCAGGGGCCACTGAATTTAATAGTTCCTTCCCAAACAGTGCAGAGGCCATCAGTCAGACAAGCAACAATGTATTCACTCTGGCTCCAATAAACAATCTAGGCCAGGGATTTGTTGTTTTTGTAATTTATTGCTAGTAAAACTTGTAACAAGACAGGAATTAGAGCATAAGATACTTCAAAACACTCAACACTTTAAACGGAGGACACTCTTCTCTTGGTAAAGGTAGCACAGTGTAGCTCTCAAATTTGGGACCCATTAGATTGCTTCAGGGTCGGGTGGATGTCTGCCGGCAACCCGCGATCGCAGTGAGGAGAGGCAGAATGGGGATCGGGAACAGCAACCTCTGTCATGTCCCTGGCAGCCCATCCCCACTACAATTAGAGCACGCTGAGGGAACACAGTTAACCCCTTGATCGCCCCCTAATGTTAACCCCTTCCCCGCTAGTGTCATTTTTACATTGATCAGTGCATTTTTATAGCACTGATAAATGTAATAATGTCACTGGTCCCCAAAAAGTGTCACTTGGGGTCAGATTTGTCCGCCGCAATGTCACAGTCCCACAAAAAATCGCCATAACCAGTAGAAACAATAAAAAATAAATAAAAGTCCCTAAATCTATACCGTAGTTTGTAGACGCGATAACAATCAATATACGCCTATTGCAATTAATTTTACCAAAAATATGTAGAAGAATATATTTTGGCCTAAACTGATGAATAAATTCTTTTTTTTATATAAAAAAAAAATTTGGATATGTATTATAGCAAAAAGTAAAAAAAAATGTTTTTTTTCAAAATGGTTGCTCTTTTTTTTGTTTATAGCACAAAAAAAAAAAAACGCAGAGGTGATCAAATACCACCAAAAGAAAGCTCTATTTGTGGGAGAAAAAGCACGTCAATATTGTTTAGGTACAGCGTCGCATGACAGCGCAATTGTCAGTTAAAATGATGCAGTGCCGTATCGCAAAAAATGGCCTGGTCATTAAGGGGGCAAATTCTTCCAGTCTTTAAGTGGTTAAAGTCTCATAGCTGGGGACCATGGGGTTAATCCTTCTGGCACCTAATGGCAACAAGTTAGGGTTAAAGTGCTGTACCATGGCAGGGCGTCAGTCAAAACCTTCTACTCACAATTCCCAAAGCAGCTGCGTCCACAGAGTCTGTCCCCTGGTAGAGAGGTCCAGCACGCTGTTCAGTAGTGCCTCAAGAGCAGGCAGCCCCCTGAAGCTCACAGATCTATCCCTGATGGGGAAAAGACAAACTTCTCAAGGCTTTATTCTATTTACTACCTCCAAGACTACCTTCTTGGCACACCTCCCCAGGGATAGGCCAAGGCAAGTCATTTGAATTTCCCGCCCTTAGCTCCGGAAGCTTGCAGAGGGAAAAAATCGAACTCCTAGCCTGTGAAACCATGAGCAGACCAAGACAAATGATCATTGCTCCTTTGATTTCAGAGCAAGCCAAAAAACGAAATGTATCTTGTATCCTATACTAGGAGGGTGCTACATACATGAAGGGGGAATGTGTGCTCTACATGTGTGCTAGAAAAAAGGATGCTGGTCCTAGCAGGGACGTCCCTGAAAATGAAGCCTCTGAAAATGTTGTTATACATAAAGTGGGCAGAGAGTGGTGGCCCCAAGCCATTCCCTAAAGGACCCTAAAAGGAGCAATGGAGCATTTTACTGCACTGAACAGCAAAAAGGTTCAGAATTAAGGACATCAACGTCTGTGGACTATAAAGGGACAACCCTGTTAATGTTACTGCTGCTGCTGATACTGCCACTAATATAGGGGACCCAAGTGACTGGGATAATAAACACGTGAATTGTTGAACCTGTATATCCAAGAGACTTGGAAGACTGCTAAACTGTAAGTGCAGACCATGTGGGATTTTTAACATATACAGCTGTATGTAGATACTGGGACTATCTGTGGCATATGCAGACTGCTAGTTGATGCTGTCTTGCTGTACCTGTTAATGTGGGACTGTTTTTTGGACATCATTTTGCAATAAAATTGTTTATTCAATTTTGTTTATTCCAGTGGGTATTAAGTTAGTATTACCAGCCATATCCCGGTTACATGTATAAGCGCTCACTGAGAATGTCTATGAAAATCCTACTGTGCTGTAACACCCCTTTACAGTGTTTTAAAAAAAACATTGCATTGCTACATGTTCCCCATAACAACGCCCAGCTTCCTATGCCTTTTTGACAGCAGTTTGCCTATTAGCCCCAAAAAAGGCCAGAATTTAACAGGATTCAACCCCATAGACTTCAATAGGATTCATCTCTCCATTTAGGTTTGCCAAATTTCAAAGATGATTTGCTGAACCCTTGGAGAACTGAACAAAGGCAGAGTCATCCATTCTTAGAAGGGAAGCTCAGCATGCTTTTTTTCTTGCCACTTCCCATATCAATGATATTAGCTTTATGGGAGCTGTATTTGCTGACTGCAGCAAGCTTGTTAATAACTCCTTTCTGACAGCTGCTTGCAGTCCTTTAAGTGGACTTCAGTGATGGTAGGCTAAGTGGCTTCCCATCATGTGACCACTGTGATTGGTTCTCACACCGGTCACATGATAATAAGCCTGTAATGCTGTCTCCCAATCAGAAGCTGTGGTTGAGAGCTGTTAGGCACAGCTCACTTAGTGTGCTGAGGGGCCACAGTGGGTGCGCTCTCAGCATACAACCTCAGATCACCATGGAGTGGTGTATTTAGGGTTTGTGCTGCCCTAGGTCTGACTAAACTCATGAATCCCCTAATTTAAATATGACCCACCCCTTCCTGTCAAGGCCACACCCCTTTACAGTTTAAGACCCACCCTGTCATCATTGTGGGAGGAGGACAGAGGGACGCCATGGGAGGAGGACAGAGGGACGCCATGGGAGGAGGACAGAGGGACGCCATGGGAGGAGGACAGAGGGACACCATGGGAGGAGGACTAAGGGATGCCGTGGGAGGAGGACTAAGGGACGCCGTGGGAGGAGAACAGAGGGACGCCGTGGGAGGAGGGACGCCGTGGGAGGAGGACAGAGAGACGCCGTGGGAGGAGGACAGAGAGACGCCGTGAGAGAAGGACAGAGGGACGCCGTGGGAGGAAGACAGAGGGACGCCGTGGGAGGAGGACTAAGGGACGCCGTGGGAGGAGGACAGAGGGACGCCGTGGGAGGAGGACAGTGGGACGCCGTGGGAGGAGGACAGAGGGACGCCGTAGGAGGAGGACAGAGGGACACCATGGGAGAAGGACAGAGGGACGGTGTGGAATGAGGACAGAGGGATGCCATGGGAGGAGGACAGAGGGATGCCGTGGGAAGAGGACAGAGGGACACTGTGGGAGGAGGACAGAGGGATGCCGTGGGAAGAGGACAGAGGGACACCGTGGGAAGAGGACAGAGGGACGCCGTGAGATCAGGACAGAGGGATGCCATGGGATGAGGACAGAGGGGCGCCATGGGAGGAGGACAGAGGGACACCATGGGAGAAGGACAGAGGGACGTCGTGGGATGAGGACGGAGGAATGCTGTGGGAGGAGGACAGAGGGACACCGTAGGAGGAGGACAGAGGGACACCATGGGAGAAGGACAGAGGGAAGCCGTGGGAGGAGGACAGAGGGACGCTGATGGAGGAGGACGAAGGAATGCCGTGGGAGGGGGACAGAGGGATGCCGTGGGAGGAGGACAGAGGGATGCCATGGGAGGAGGACAGAGGGATGCTGTGGGAGGAGGACAGAGGGATGCTGTGGGAGGAGGACAGAGGGATGCCATGGGAGGAGGACAGAGGGATGCCGTGGGAGGAGGACAGAGGAATGCTGTGGGAGGAGGACAGAGTGACGCAATGGGAGGAGGACAGAGAGGGACACCGAATTTTTTGATTTGGGGGAGAGGAGATAAAATATATGTGCTGGGGGTGCTTTTTGGAGTGGAAAGGACTTGTACTAGTGTTGGGGGGTCAGATCCCCCCACTAGCATATGTCCTCTCCCCTCCCACAGCACCCCCCAGCACATATCCTCTACCCCCTTCCCCTCCCATCACTCCACAATGTGTGCATCTGTGTTACCTGCCCCCCCTTTCCCGATTACTGTGTCCCCCCTCCACTGTAAACAATGCACAGGCCCTTGCAGTGCACTCATGTCTCTCCTCCGTGGCTCCTCCTCCTCCTGGCTGTGTATATGAGAACATTGGAGCCAAGGAGGGGGAGGAAGATCCTCTTTCAGCTATGTGCAGTTGTCAGTGGGTAGAGTGGTGTTGCTGCGGGTGCCAAAGAAAGGCGATCACCGCGTTTGGGACCTTGGGCCGCAGATGTCTGGGTGCCCACGCAACCGCGCCCCTGTCAGGCCAGTTACCAGAGCTCAGGGTTGCTGCACTGGGCTCTGGGATTCAGCCCGAGTGCCCTAATAGCCTGTGTGGCCCTAGCTGGGGCACGGCCCCCTAAATCAGTATGGGCTGTACCCCCCTGATGGCGGCCCTGTGTGCAGGACTCAGGGGTGTTTTTTTTTTACCACCCCCCCCCCCGCCCTAGGCCCTAGGCCTGCGCCTTGTTGGCCAAGACACAGCGCTGCCTCCATGGGTGCATGTGTGCGATGGCTGGGCATTTAAGCCCAGTTTTCCGGCTTCTGCATATATGTGTGTTGCGGTTGGGTAAAGGTTAAATTTCATATGTGTACATTCCCTTGCTTCCCCATGCTGATATGAAAGGAGCACTATATGGGATCAGGTGTCATTTTAGCACTTGTTCTCAATTGCAGGAGAAAACTGAGGACACCATACAATAGTTTTTTAGAAAGAATGTTCAATAAAAGTGTACATTTCCTTTAATTAGCCTGACTACTAGCGTGAATATTATGCCTTTGTGGCACATTAAGTTTGTGTTTTTAAAAATTATTCCCTTTAAACACTGAATTGCAAACATGCCTTGAAAACGTATAACACGGCCATTTCTTCTTTTAAGCATTATAAGTACCTCAGAAAACAACTAACTACCTTAGAAAACTTTGAAAAATGGTCTGGTTTATTGCTCCAATATTTTTGCGTGTAAAGATATGCATAAAAATAAAGGGAGCTACAAAAAATTAACAGCTCAAATCAAAGATACAATAAAGTAGAGTGATGCTGGAAACTTGAAAAAGAGATAAAAATCTATTTTTCCTTCAGCTCCATATTAAATACAAACCAGATTAGCTTTTAATTCATACTGTTTGACTGAATTATACCAATTTTGGAAGAATATTTTATTGCAATTGCTGTACTTTACTGCTCTCTAGTGGCCACATTTATTATAGTCAAATGTAATTCATTTCACGGAAATTTAAATGACTTCCAATTCCCCTAGTGACATGTTATTTTTGTAGATATGATAATTACTCTGTCTTTTCAATTCGTGACCCCTTTCTTATTCTTGATTATAAAACAGTAGGCACCACAACTTAAAATTCTTTCCAGCAATTATCGCACTGTATGACTGCATTGGACTTGAGCTTTCCATGACAGCCCAGGCAGCATTTGGGTTTTGTAAGAATTAAAGATCTGAAAGGGCGAATAAAACTCTTCTTTAAAATATAACTAAATGCAAAACTTTTTTTCTTTTTTGATTTGGCCTCTATTTGTTATGTTTCTATCTGTCAAATTTACCAGTATTAGGATGAAGCTAACAGAAAATCACAAATTTTGGTTTGTCACCCTGAATAGAGAGGAAACCTTCCAATAGGTACACTAGTTTAGGTGAGCCTCCGGAGAACCAGGTATTCTCTTAGTTTGGAAGGCTTTCTTCTCACTTCCTGTTATGGTGATGGGACAGGAAGTGAAGGGAAATCTTCCCAGTGACACACAGATATACCCTCCCTTGCGCTATAAAAAATTGAAAAAAAGAGCTTTACCTTTCGTTCTACTTTATTGTGAAAACACTGACAAAGCATGCTATAGGGCTGAAAAGCATTACCGTAGTTATTGATTAAAGTGATTCTAAATTTATATATTTTTTTGTAAATAACAAACATGTTATACTTACCTGCTCTATGCAATGGTTTTGCAAAGAGCAGCTACAATCCTCCTCTTCTCGGGTCCCCCACCAGTGCTCTGGGCTCCTCCCCTCCTGCCGAGTGTCACTGGTGCATGCTCACTCACAACTGGCTGTATGTGTCCATGTACACACAGAGCATGGCTCGGCCCTGACCCCTGCTCTCACCTCACTGACTGTGGTGGACAAAAGCGAGAGCCAATGACTCCCGCTGCTGCCTCTCTGTCCAGCGAGGAGAGAGAAAGCTGAGAGAGGTGCTGCTCATTGTTGAATCGAGGTTGGGGTCAGGTATTTAGGGGGGCTGGGAGGATCTGCATGCAGAAGGTTTGCCCAACAGCTGGTGGGCCACTTGTTGGGCACCAGGGCCATAAGCTCTTGATCACACCCAAGCAAAATAACTTTCCCTGTTTCCTGCCCTCAGCTCAGAGAGACCATACCTGATGAGGCCAAGATTACTGGACATTTAGTCTGCAGCCAGGTTTATGGATCCATACTGTTAATCCTGGCATGTGGGCAGCTGGGCAGGCGCCCAATAGCACACAACTTTTATGAAAGCAGATAGCATTTCTCCAACTGCTACCAGAGTATATTGCTTCAAGGGAGGTCGCCATGTGTCTCCAGCAGCTTGTCTGTGTTTCTAGTCAAGAGACACCCACTAGACACTCAGCTGTGAAACTGGTCCTAGGATATCTCAAGGCACTCTCTTGGACTACCAAAGGCCAGCATACCCTACTGTGAGAAAAATGCTGCCAAGGGGCCAAACGCAATTAGCTCTCTATGTCCTGTTCCTTCAGAGTTACTCAGAGACTGTGCTGCACTGCAACCTAGTCAGGGCCCCCAATAAGGGGGTACCACTCATCCCCCTGTACAGGGCCCAGGCCCCCTGTGAACTGATGGCAGCAGAAATAAGGGAAACCTGAACAGGAGGGGCTGCATTTATTGGAACTAATTCCTTGTAGCCCCTCCCCCCCCCCCAGAGCAACTGAAAGTCGGTTCTCCTCCTCTCCCTCCCACCACTTCCTGCTGCTGCAGGGGGGAACAACAGCGTACTGGTTCCAGTAAATGTCACCACCACCACCCCTCTTGTCCAGGTTTCCTTTCCTTCTGCTGACCAGGCCCCCCTGTGTGTTCCACTGGTTCCCTACCCCCGCAGCACTGCCAGCATTCCCTCTTCTCCCTTCAGCTGCTGTGGGAGAATAGTTTCAGGAAGGATGGCAGGGGAAGGGGCCAGCAAATATGTAATTTACCAGCTCCTTCCTTTTCTGAATGAACACAGTGAGTCATCGGGGCTGATTACTCACTGTGTTCATTCATAACTGAAGCATAGTAAACAGTGTTTACTATGCTACCGTTTGTGAATGAGAAGGGAGACTGTGCAGAGCTCTTCCTGTTCATTCATTCTATGCAGCTGAGGTCACAGAGATAGCGATTGAGGACTGTTTCCTCAATATCACTTTTTCTGTCTCAAAAATTAGACATGTGGGGTCTGTTTAGATCTCTGATATTTTACCAAAGCCCCTCAACAACGCTGTTGAAAACATTTTTAAAAAATAATACATTTTCTTGTAAAAAAATAAAAAATAATAATAAGTAAAATTGTAAAAAAAAATAATACAAATTAAAAAAAACACATAATTATAGGCTTATTCACATACTTTCTCTGGCCCATAAAGTGTGAATGAGCAGTTTGCTTGTGCGCTGAATGTAGCGGTTGTACAAACACCACAGGTCCTAATTATGACAGATGTGCAGGTGTGGGAGGGTGGGTTAGTGGCCGGATGCATAGGATGCATTAAGGTGAAAAAACACGAAGGTTTACAACCCCTTTAAGATCACATTATACAGTGGTGTGAAAAAGTGTTTGCCCCCTTCCTCATTTCCTGTTCCTTTGCATGTTTGTCACACTTAAGTGTTTCGGAACATCAAACCAATTTAAACAATAGTCAAGGATAACACAAGTAAACACAAAATGCAATTTGTAAATGAAGGTGTTTATTATTAAAGGTGAAAAAAAATCCAAACCATCATGGCCCTGTGTGAAAAAGTGATTGCCCCCTAAACCTAATAACTGGTTGGGCCACCCTTAGCAGCAACAACTGCAACCAAGCGTTTGCGATAACGTGCAATGAGGCTTTTACAGCGTCCTGGAGGAATTTTGGCCCACTCATCTTTGCAGAATTGTCCTAATTCAGTTACATTAGAGGGTTTTCGAGCATGAACAGCCTTTTTAAGGTCATACCACAACATCTCAATAGGATTCAGGTCAGGACTTTGGCTAGGCCACTCCAAAGTCTTCATTTTGGTTTTCTTCAGCCATTCGGTGGTGGACTTGCTGGTGTGTTTAGGATCATTGTCCTGCTGCAGAACCCAAGTTCGTTTCAGCTTGAGTACACGAACAGATGGTCGGACATTCTCCTTCAGGATCTCTTGGTAGACAGCAGAATTCATAGTTCCTTTTATCACGGCAAGTCTTCCAGGTCCTGAAGCAGCAAAACAGCCCCAGACCATCACACTACCACCACCATATTTTACTGTTGGTATAATGTTCTTTTTCTGAAATGCAGTGTTCCTTCTACGCCAGATATACTTGGACACACACCTTCCAAAGAGTTCCACTTTTGTCTCATCGGTCCACAGAATGTTGTCCCAAAAGACTTGGGGATCATCAAGATGTGTTGTGGAGAAATTGAGACGAGCTTTGATGTTCTTTTTGCTCAGCAGTGGTTTTCTCCTTGGAACTCTGCCATGCAGGCCATTTTTGCCCAGTCTTTTCCTGATGGTGGAGGCATGAACGCTGACCTTAACTGAGGCAAGTGAGGCCTGCAGTTCCTTGGACGTTGTTGTGGGGTCTTTTGTGACCTCTTGGATGAGTCGTCGCTGCGCTCTTGGGGTAATTTTGGGCGGCCGGCCACTCCTGGGAAGGTTCACCACTGTTCCATGTCTTCGCCATTTGTGGATAATGGCTCTCACTGTGGTTCGCTGGATTCCCAAAGCTTTGGAAATGGCTTTATAACCCTTTCCAGACTGATAGATCTCAATTACTTTCTTTCTCAATTGTTCCTGAATTTCTTTGGGTCTCGGCATGATGTGTAGCTTAAGGATCTTCTGGTGGACCTTACTGTGTCAAGCAGCTCCTATTTAAGTGATGCCTTGATTGTGAACAGGTGTGGCAATAATCAGGCCTGGGTGTGGCTAGAGAAATTGAACTCAGGTGTGGACAACCACAGTTATAGTATGTTTTAACAAGGGGGGCAATCACTTTTTCACACAGGGCCATGATGGTTTGGATTTTTTTTCACCTTTAATAATAAACACCTTCATTTACAAATTGCATTTTGTGTTTACTTGTGTTGTCCTTGACTATTGTTTAAATTGGTTTGATGTTACGAAACACTTAAGTGTGACAAACATGCAAAGGAACAGGAAATGAGGAAGGGGGCAAACACTTTTTCACACCACTGTATGTATTAATGTTTGCTAATGTATTGTATTAACTTGTTGATTACATAATTATCAATATTGTAAAAATGCTGTGAATGTCCTCTGTGTTCTCATGCATGCTGTAAGCTTTTCATGCTCCTGTTTTGGCCTACATGCATATTTTCCTTCACTAACCTCCCCAGCATGCTATCCTGGGCCCATACACACCTAGCCTAGTAACTTAACAATGTTCTTTGTCAGCTACATTTTGGGGCTTACCCTAAACAACCCCTAAAATGTGTACAAATGTTATTGTTGTCCTCAAATTCAGGCAGAGTGCAAGGGGCCATTTTTTGGGGCCCAAACTCATTTGGAACCCTCCCCCCCAAAAAATGCTAAGTCAACATAATTCACCAAACCATGTAATGCAAGCCTGATTACCTACAAATTGTAACGTAGAAAGTTTTGGTCTCCTATTATATTGATAGGTTATTTCAGAATGTCAAAATGTGCTGCAATTTAGACAGTGTGTATCTAGATTTTTAGATTATGACACTTCTTACCTGTCCGCTGGGCTGCCAATAGTGTAAGTAAGGAGGGGCTGGCCAAAGTATCACAGATTATTTATGCAAACAGCTCTGATGGAGAGGGTTACATCTACCCATTACCTCCCCTCACCCTACAATTTGTCTAATGGGCCACCAGAGGAGGTGAGGAATCAGATAAGTTGACCTTACACTTTTGTCTTTAAATACTCATTTAAGTTTTATCTTTAATGTTGGCTAAACATGTTTGTGTCAAATCTGCTTGCAATGTTATGTGCAGAAGTAGTAATTTCTTTTTTCTTTTTTTAATCCACAGTTTCCTTCCAACCCAGAGCAATGGCAGGATGTTGCAGCCCAGTTCCAGCATCAGTAGGATTTTCCCAACTGTGGTGGTGCTATTGATGGCAAGCATGTCCGGATTGTCCCACCACCCAACTCTGGCTCATATTATTTTAATTCCAAGGGCTTTTGCAGCATAGTCATGCTAGCTGTAGTATCTGCCAGCTATGAGTTTTTGTATCTGGATGTTGGGAAGAACGTCTGCAACTCTGATGGAGGAGTGATTATGCAGACAGAGTCCTACAAGCGGTTCCAGAATGGCACCTTAAACTTGCCACCTGCTGCAGATGAGGCCTTTGCTCTGGGGGAACATCTGATAAAGCCGTTTCCTATGAGGAACCCCCACCGCAAAGCAGAGAATATTCAATTACAGGCTTTCTCATGCCAGAAGGGTGCCAGAAGGGTGGTCGAAAACGCCTTTGGCATCCTATCGAGTTTTTTCAGGCTGTTTTTGACTCCAATTAACCTGGCACTCTACAAAATAAACCATGTGGTCCTGTTGCTGTATCCTACATGATTTTTTAAGGAGGAATGCTACCAGCTACCTAGCCTCAGTGCCAAGTGACACAGACCCTGCAGTGGCAGGCCCAGCTGAAGAGGCTGCAGCTCGTCCGTCTGTAGGCGTGCTGATGGCTATTGA
Organism: Lithobates sylvaticus; assembly: GCA_028564925.1. Classification (NCBI taxonomy): domain Eukaryota; kingdom Metazoa; phylum Chordata; class Amphibia; order Anura; family Ranidae; genus Lithobates; species Lithobates sylvaticus. The sequence goes on from CM053026.1 coordinate 287,072,156, forward strand.
AAATGCCCGTGCTGGATTGCCCTCACAAATTGCCAGAGATTTACTGCAGAAATACCTTGATTATTTTGTGGATAGAGGGGCAGTGGCTTGGCAGCAAATTGTAGCTGATCATGTCTAATCTTTTTTTGAGATCATAAACTCATATTTAATTTGAACTACTGTGTTTTGTAATCTGTCTAATATGTTCACAAATGGGCTTTATTTTGGCCACTTGCTACAATAGTGCAAACGTACCTTATTTGCTACATGAGGTGACAATATCTTCTTCAGCCAACTATGATGATGTGCTGTGGGTCTGCTACACACACACACAATGTTTTTGTTCTTAATGGATCTAATGTATGAAGTTTAAAAACATTATGCCTTTTCAACTCCTTTAATTCTTCTGAGAACTAAAAATTGAAGGAGCTGGCCACATTTAAGAGCATATTGTCACTGTAACTACAACAACTTACCAAATAAACTGGTATTGAGCATTGAAATAATAAGCCACACATTGTTTAGTAAAAAAAAAACATTTTACTCAAAGCACATTAACATGTGCGTTTTAAGGTTTTAAAACAAACCAACATCTTGGTGTATAACATGTATGTTGTGCATTATTTCTCCTTTTTTTTGTGGCTAAACAGGCATGTTCTAAAACATTAGATACACATCCCAAACTCATGAACTTACAATGTTCAAGTTTGGTAAAGTGAAGGCCAAATGAGACATTAGTATCCCAAGACTGTGTGGATGTTGCCTTCCTCAGATGGGGTGATCTCACCCTTCTAAAAGACTAAATTTGAAGCCATGTACACGTAGAGGCATAACAATTAAATGTCCCTTATGATCCCATGCCAAAAATGTGTGTAGATACAAACATCTTTTTTTCTAAACCCACAAAACACACAAGGGGTATCAATGGACATGTTTTGGGGGTGCAACCCCTTCCTCTGAGCTACTTTAGTTATGAGGAAGGGGTTGCACCTCCAAAACGCGTCCATTGATACCCAGTGATGGTAGATAGCACATGTTAACACACTGTGTTTTGGGGCTTTAGCAAGCTAGATGTATGGAAATACACACATTTTAGGCATGGGATCATGAGGGAATGAGAAAGTTAAGGCCCAATTTGGGGGCACCTTCAAATTTGGGGTTTTATATTCTTAAAAACATTACAATTCACATTAGTTAGGGCAGTTTTTCCCAACTCTTCTCCTCAAGATGCAAACCCAGGTCATGTTTTCTATATTTGTAGAATTTGGCACAGGTGATGTTGTCATTTTCACTGTTAGTAATTCGCACAGTCGTTTTTAGGCTGAGGAAAATACAGAAAACAGGACCTGGTGGTGCACCTAGAGGAGTGGAATGGAGAAACACTGAGTTCTAAACTTTCACATTTCAAAGTCATAAAAACATGGTAAATATTAAAAAGGCAAACAGGAGCCAACAAGTGGAACAATAACCTTCAGACCAGACAAGAGGAAATTTTAATTTGGCAATCATGTCCACAAAATCTCAGATTATTCGCTGTAAAGCAGTGGCAGCCTCCTTGATTTGCTCCAGAGCCTTCAAAAAATGCAACATATCTGCGCTCATTCTGCCAATAGTGCATCCTGGAAGATCATGACCTAGTAAGAAGAGTAAAACGTATTAAGGGAATGATGGTCAAGTTACTAGTCAAATTCTTGAAATACTTACCTACCCAGTCTATTGTTGCTTGCAACCTGCTTGCCCTTCAGACACCTACACTACTAGGAATGTACACACTGCAACTACTCTGTAATCTTGGCCCTGGTGCCTGGGTCTCCAAAACTCGAGTTCCTAGCAACACTGCCAGCTCCTTCCACCTCTTCCTTCTCCATGCTAATGTTAAGGCACTACATACTTTGCTAATGTCTGGAGTGGGTGTTTTGTTTGGACATCTAAACACTCGACATGTATACACATTTGAAGCCAGATTCCAAGAATACTTACGCAAACAAGAGGCTCCCAAATACTTTCTTCCTCTTCTGGGTCGCTTTGGCCCTCACTGTGACTCATGTCAGGGGATTTGACGTCCACAATGGCAATATCTGTGCTGGGTCCAGGAGTCAGATCCCATGGCTCCAAAGAAACATCTTGGGTGAGCTGACCACACTCTCTTTCCTCTAAAAACAAACAAAACACCATTCATTAAGCCGTTCTTTTTCTAGCATCTATTTTGCTACATTAGTTGACCAGCCTTGCACTTGGTCTGATGTCAATGTTTGCTCCTGAAAAGTGGACTCCAGCATGTTGCACTCTGGTTGTTTTTCTGTGAAAAATGCATAGAAAAGGGAAGGTGATGTCATTTTACAGAGGGCAAACACTTGACAAGTGCCAACATTGAAAAAGTCCTGCAGTAGCCCACACCCCTCTTCCCAACCTATGGGATAGGGGATATATGATGATCATCCTAGCAGGCGTGACTCTGTGTGACAGGAGCCCCGGGGCCTCTCCTCTACCCATGTTTACACTAGCAAGGCTGCATTAATGGGCACTGATGAGCCAGGCAGCAACCAGAAAGTGTTCTTTACCCCTTAAGCTCTGCCCAAAGCCCATGGGCTTTGGCCCACCTAAAAACACCCCTGTGGGTGGCTAAATGAGTGTGTTTGAAGTTGGCACTTATGTTTTGGGGGGGAAGATGGCCTTGTTGCCTCCCCTGTTGGGGCCTGAGCGAGGGTAGCCTCCCTTTGTCCCTTTTTTGGTGCCTCCCTGTTGAAAGAAGAAAAAAAAAATTGTTCCAAAAATAAAGAAATGTTCAAAAACATGACCAAATAAGAATGTTCATATCTGCTTTCTATCTACCTTCATCTTCAGAATACCAAGTCATACAAAGATTTTAGAAAACCTTATATAATTCTCTAGAGCTTCTTGGAGAAAGAACATATGCAGACAGATACACATATACATATTGGTTATATACAAATATTGCTTACCTTTTTTATGATCTGATGTATGTACTCCATCTGGTCTTGTTCACGGTGTTTGAGATCAGACCAACGTTTTCTGATTTGATCCTTTGATCGTTCCACCGAAAATTTGCACTGCAAAACGGCGATGACCTTCTCCAACATGAGGTCCTTTCGGGTGTTGGGCCTTTCGTAATTGCACAGCTTGCAGTCGTAATCATGCTTCTCTAGGATGCGCACCATCTCCACCATCTCACCCTTGCTCATGGGGGTTGCTTTGTGCCTCCTATGAGTTCCACCACCGTGGGGCTGCCTGGAATCCGCTGAATCCACCATGTTGTCCCTCCTGAATGTTCAGCCGTGTGTGTCGCATGCAGAAGAAAGATGGTCATGCCCCAGCATCATGACGCACTGAGAGCGGAGTTTCACGCATGCGCAGTGTATATAAAGCCAGAACGCACGGTTGATGGAACGGCCGTAGGAACGATCTTGGAGTGGAGGACAAACGATCGCCAATGCAAGAAAGGAGACATAATACGAAGGTACAATTGGAAATTGGGGCATAGGTGGTTAGTGGCCTATACTGCTTAGATAGAGGCCTATATTGGGACCAGCCAGAGTTAAGTCAGACATTATGGTTTGTCTTGTGTTCTGTCTTGCAGGCAAAATGTCATTTATCATGATGGATGAATTTACTTTGCCTGATTTTCTACCTTAATTCATTGACCTGTACCAGGAGCTGCCCTGTCTTTGGAAGGTCAAGTGTAGAGACTACTCCAATCAAATATAGAGCAAGGCAGCTCTGGAGAATCTAGTGGAGTTGGTGAAACCTGTGTACCCCAGAGCAGACATCAACTATGTCAAGGCAACATTTTCAAACCTGAGGAGTACTTTTAAAAGGGAGCTGTACAAGGTCCTTTACTCAGAGAGATCTGTAGCAGCAGTGGATGACCTATATGTCCCCAGGCTTTGGTATTACAACAGCCTGCGGTTTATGACTGACCAGACAGAACCCAGGCCATCGCTGTCTACACTCCCTTCGATATCTGCTGAGGACAGAGCTCCTGCTGCACAGGATGAAGATGTGGAGGAGCTCAGCTTGACCCAGGTGAAAACAATTAAATTCCTAGCCTGTGAAATCATGAGCAGAACAAGGCTAATGATCATTGGTCCTCTGATTACAAAGCAAGCCAAAGACAAAATTTGCCTAGCATCAGTGGCGGAACTACCGCCATAGCGACACACGTGGCCGATATGGGGCCCGCAGCCGCTATGGGGCCCCTAGGGGGGAGGAAGAATGCATACTGCCGGGGGCCCGGGGGGGGGGGGGGCGAGCACTGCCCCCACGGTCCTCCAGCCAGGAGAAGTGAGGAGAGGAAGAGGCGCGCTGTCCGTACAAGCAGAGCGCTGTTATAGCTTTTATTTGAATGTCCTGTGTGTGTTCCCGGGGCTCACCGTCACATAGCCCCACCTCTTGGCCCGGCGCTTTTGATAGACAGAACGCCGGTCCAATGCGGGACATGTGACGTCATCAAAGGCGCCGGGCCAAGAGGTGGGGCTATGTGACGGTGACCCCCGGGAACACAGGACATTCAAATGAAAGCTATTACAGCGCGCCTCTTCCTCTCCTCACTTCCCCTGGCTGGGGGACCGTGCGGGCGGTGCTCGCCCCCCCCACTCTGAGACAGCCCCACGCTCACCAATAGCCATTTGAGGGCTGCTGCAGTCTGGCTCACCTCTTCCACTGCACAGGTAAGGGTGCATTGGGCCCTGGGGAGGCTGCATTGGGCACGGGGGAGGCTGCATTGGGCACGGAGGAGGCTGCATTGGGCACGGGTCAAGCTGCATTGGGCATGGGCAGGCCACGCTGCATTGGGCCCTGGGGAGGCTGCATTGGGCACGGGGGAGGCTGCATTGGGCACGGGGGAGGCTGCATTGGGCACGGGTCAGGCTGCATTGGGCACGGGTCAGGCTGCATTGGGCATGGGCAGGCCACGCTGCATTGGGCAAAGGTGAGGCTGCATTGGGCACTGAACATGCTGCATTGGGCACAGGCAGGTGAGGCTGCATTGGGCACGGGTGAGGCTGCATTGGGCACGGGTGAGGCTGCATTGGGCACTGAACATGCTGCATTGGGCACAGGCAGGTGAGGCTGCATTGGGCACAGGTGAGGCTGCATTGGGCACTGAACATCCTGCATTGGGCACAGGTGAGGCTGCATTGGGCACTGAACATGCTGCATTGGGCACAGGCAGGTGAGGCTGCATTGGGCACAGACAACATTGCATTGGGCACAGGTGAGGTTGCATTGGGCACAGGTGAGGCTGTATTGGGCATGGGCAGGCCACGCTACATTGGGCACAGATGAGGCTGCATTGGGCAGTGAACATGCTGCATTGGGCACTGAACATGCTGCATTGGGCACAGGCAGGTGAGGCTGCATTGGGCACAGGCCACACTGCACTGGGCATGGGTGAGGCTGCACTGGGCACGGGTGAGGCTGCACTGGGCACATGTGAGGCTGTATTGGGCATGGGCAGGCCACGCTGCATTGGGCACTGAACATGCTGCATTGGGCAAAGGTGAGGCTGCATTGGGCACTGAACATGCTGCATTGGGCACAGGCAGGTGTGGCTGCATTGGGCACAGGCCACACTGCATTGGGCACAGGTGAGGCTGCATTGGGCACGGGTCACGCTGCATTGGGCACGGGTCACGCTGCATTGGGCACAGGTGAGGCTGAATTGGGCACAGGTGAGGCTGTATTGGGCATGGGCAGGCCACGCTGCATTGGGCACAGGTGAGGCTGCATTGGGCACTGAACATGCTGTATTGGGCACAGGCAGGTGAGGCTGCATTGGGCACAGGCCACACTGCATTGGGCACAGGTGAGGCTGCTTTGGGCACTGGACACGCTGCATTGGGCACAAATGGGCACAGGTGAGGCAGTATTGGGCACAGGTGAGGCAGTATTGGGCACTGGCCACGCTGCATTGGGCACAGGTGAGGCTGCATTGGGCACTGGACACGCTGTATTGGGCACAGACCACGCTGCATTGGGCACAAGTGGGCACAGGCGAGGCAGTATTGGGCATGGACAGACCACGCTGCATTGGGCACAGGTGAGGATTATTGAAGCGCTAACACCAGGTGTTTGGAGTATCTTTATCTGTTGATTAAACTTTCTGGACTACATATATTGCTATTGTGGTGTAGGATCTGGGCTCTCTTTCTTTCTTTCTTCCTTCTCAGACTCGAACCACACACCCTTTGAGCCCCGCCCTTTAAACCATTTAATTTAAGCCCCGCCATTTTTTTTGTGGGGGGGGAGGCCCATACAACATTTTGCTATGGGGCCTTGTGATTTCTAGTTACGCCCCTGCCTAGCATCCTATATTAGAAAGGTTCTACATCTGTAAAGGGGTACACCTTCTTCTTTACCTTATAGGCAAGCTCATGCAATCAGTCAGGACAGCAATAATAAATACTTGTGTGTCTGCTCAAATACTGTACAGTAACATGCACTCATAGATACACATACATGAATGAATACATATTTATATTGCACATAAATTGATGTAGGAGTAGGGGTTGGATGATAAGAAACCAAAACATCTAATTGGAGTTTGTATTATTTAAATTTAAACCGGTTTAAGACTGTTCCATAGTAGTTTTACTGCTACAGGGCGACTCTCCTGTGCAGAAACACGTAAATATATGTGATTCTGCACTTCTGCCTGCAGGGGGCATTGCGTGCCCCCGGCTGACAGCTCCTGTTGTCATTATTCACAGCAGAAGCCGATCTGCAGATGTCGGCACTGGATGTCCGCCAGCACCCGCCGATCGACAGTAATACACACAGAACTATGTAAACAAGGCAGATCTCAGTTCTGACAGGGGGGAGGAATGTATTTCGTGTTCCTGCAAAGCAGAGAACAAAATCCATCTCTTCCTTTAGTAAAAGCACCTAACAGTACACAAAAACAATGGCTAGGCACACAGTTAACCCTTTGATCGCCCTAGATATTTAACCCCTTCCCAGCCAGTGTCATCAGTTTAGTAACAGTACATAGTTTTAGCTCTGATCACTGTATTAGTGTCACTGGTTTCCGCAAAGTGCCAGTTAGTGTCCAATCGTCCAACACAATATCTCAGTTCCACCAGAGGTCACTGATCGCCATCATTACTAGTGTAAAAATAAATAAATAAATAAATAAATAAAAATTCCATAAATATATCCCATAGTTTGTAGACACTATAACGTTTACGTAAACCAGCTTATTGGGATTTTGTTTTACCAAAAACATGTAGCAGAATACATATTGGCCTAAATTGATGAAGACATTTATTATTATTATTATTATTATTATTATTATTATTATTATTGCATATGTTTTAGAGCAGAAAGTCAAAAAATTGTGTTTTTTTTTTTTTAAAGTTGGTCGATCGATATTTTTTGTTTATAGTGCAAAAAAAATTAAAAACACAGTTGTGATCAAATATCACAAAAAGAAAACTCTATTTGTGGGAAGAAAAATTCCATACATTTTATTTGAGTATAGTATTGCATGACCGCGCAATTGTCAGTTAAAGTAACGCAGTGCCGTATCGCAAAAAACGGCCTGGTCATGAAGGAGGGTAAATCTTCCGGCGGTCAAGAAAGGAGGATGACAGCATTAAAGAGTATATGTGACTCATTAGTGTAAAACAGTAAAAGACTGTTTGTACACAGACATGTACTCATGCTCACTGTGACAGAAGCACTGTCTGTTACTGTGAAAATGCAGTAAAGGGATACACCTTCTTCTTTATGTTACAGTCAAACATATACCAATAGAAGGAGCAAAAGACTAAGTGATAGAAAAGTCCAAACTGATGTATTGGTTTGCACTAAAAGACGTCCAACATGTTTCGGGGGCCAGAAAACACTTCATCATCAGGGATTCGGTTAAAGTCCGAAACCTGAATTAACTCAAAATAGGACTTTCCTGTTTAAATGTGAGGCCCCTTTCACACAGGGCGGAATCCGTCCAAGCAGGGAATCTCTCCGCTGATCCCCACTGAGCAGGTGGATGACAGCTCCGCGGACACGGACACAGCCTGCTGTTCTCTATGGGGTGGTTGTATGGAGACAGACTGCATGTCCGTTTCCATCCGATTGTCATCCGATCCGCCTGAGCGATGGCGAACGTATGCCCATGCAGCTGTTTTTAGAAGACCGGATTGGATGACGGCGGGTGACAGCAGACACATGTCCGCCGCTGACATCTGCTGCCCCATAGAGAATAATGGGTGCTTCGCTGGTGTTAAAGGGGCCTAAGGAAGAAGTTGACTGCTGGATCAGGGGAGTTACTAGTCAGCAGCACCTGTGTGAATAGCAGTAAATAATCACCAGGCCTGAGCATTATCATACTAGAGATATGGGAGAGCCTAGAATTATAGAACTTCTGTTCTTTAGTAAGTCTGTGTTTGCATAGAATATTCAGGGGGCACCAACAGCACATTTGCAAGCACTGTTAAGTTTGTAAGGGGCTGATATAGGGTTGCCACCTGTCCAGGATTCACACGAACAGTCTGGGTTTTAAATGTGTGTCCGGGTTTCAGGCCGACTGAAACCCGGACACATGATTGAAAACCCAGACTGTCCAGGTGAATCCTGGACAGGTGGCCACCCTAGTCTGATACTGTGTGAGCTTAGTCAGAGTGATAATTTCTGTCAAGTTTTTATGGCTGTCTGTGTCCTCATTGAAGGGATTTTCCCCTCATTTCCTGTCCCTCTGATGGTTGTGGAAGAAATGGGAGATACATGGTTTTGTCTGGAGTTGGGTTTATGTAATACCTAGGTTTTTGTTGGTACAGTATGTTATAGGCTTACTTTTCTGAACACATTTATAGTTTCTGTAAGTGGACAATGGACATATGGTCAGTATGTGTACCTTCTTCCATATGCAGAGCAAGTTTATAGCCAAATTATATGACTCTTGTAATCAAGACATTTTATAGACACAGCCTTGCAGTACAGGACATTTCAATGCTTATGACCCATTTTATTTTTTCAGGTACTGGCATCTCTTTATTGCTAGCATTTATTGACTGGAAATCTTGACAGAAATATATAAAAATCCTCCTGTATAAGAATGCAGGAGTATAGGCGCTTGTAAAAATGTCCTTTTGATTTCTGCATTGTTTGTTTGATAGCCTGTTAATAATATGACACAACACACAGGTACATTAATTGTGTTGGTGTGATGCAGTGACATTAATTTGAATACGTTAATTGCATTGGTGTGATGCGTTGACATTCATTTGAATCACTCCCCAATGTACCCTGCAACGCATGCTAGTGCATTGTGTGCTGCGCAACAACGCACATCCTTCAGAATGCCAAGGCATTCAATATGTGTTGCTGTACTCCCCAATGTACCCTGCGATGCATGGTAGTGCATTGTGTGCTTTGCAGGGACACAGGATCACCCCTTCCCCCTGTCAGAACTGAGATAAGCCTGGTTTACATAGGTGTATCTTAGTTTTTTGTGTATTGCTAGTGATCGCCAGGTGCCAGAAGGATATAGAGTACCTGGAACCCGCAGATCAGCTTCTGCTGATCAGAAGCAGCCTGCCTGCGGCAAACGTGTCCCTGCAGGCAGAAATACAGAATCATGTATATATACGTGATCCTGCACACAGCTGCCGCCCTGTAGCAGTAAAAGTGCTATAGTCTGGTCACCAAGTGCTTAAACAATAAGTAAAATCTAAAGAAAAAAAGCTGTATTTCCTTTTACTTACATTCCTTGTAATGGGGAGCAAAAATCGACATTCCTTTTATCACAGGACATACATAGTACACATGAACCGAATGTCAGGTGGCATTGGCCGGTTCAATAGAAACGGACGGTTTCTGTCGAAGGGGCATGACCGTCAAAGGTCTGCCAAAAAAGGTCTGCCAATGGCTGAGAGCGATGCCCGGAGTGTTCTGGCAGGGGAGCTGTCCCCTGAAGCTGACGGAGAGGTGAGTACTGATCAAAAGAATTTTGATCGATTAAAAAAATGTTGATCGATCAAAAAAATTAACGATTAATCGAGGAATTAATCTTTAATTTGCACAGCCCTATTAAAAACCCTTCTCTTCAGAGAAGCCTACCCTACCCACACCTAACAACTGTATTTTAATTTTCTCCATCAGCTCATCCCCCACAGTTATTACCTTTTATTTCCACTTGACCCTCCCTTCTAGATTGTAAGCTCCAACGAGCAGGGCCCTCTGATCCCTCCTGTATTGATTTGTATTGTACGTGTACTGTCTGCCCTCATGTTGTAAAGCGCTACGCAAACTGTTGGCGCTATATAAATCCTGTATTATAATAATAATAATTCTCAAAAAGGTAGTCAGTAGTTTGTATGGCCCCACGTGCTTGTATGCATGCCTGGTACTTCTTCATGCTTACTCACAGTAGTCTCTGGTAAGAAGGTGGATGGTACCTTAGTCACGACTGCTTCCCCTTTACCTCTGACCACGACTGCTTCCCCATCCAGCTGAACCTCTGTAACTCGGTTGGACTCTAATCCTGCAGTCCCGACCCTACGCTACATCTCCTGCTCCTGGATAGGCCTCAGGCAGCCTAGCATCCAAGTGTCCCCGGGATAGGCCGCATGCTTTTAGCCTAGCAACCCATGGCAACACACCCAAATAAATAGGCTCTGTCAGCTTGCCAAGGGACTAAAGAAACCCCTGCCATTTGGCTGGGACACCCCATCCATTCATAGTCTGGCCTTGCTATGCCCTTGTCAATCTAATGTCACCAGCAACCGTGCCAGCCAATGACAGAAGAGAAAAGGGGCAGCAACTCCAGAATTAGAGAGGAATCAGTGGATCTTCTAACAATTGACCAGAACATTTACTATCTGGTAAACTAAATTTGTGCGCAACCCTGCCTAAACACCAGGGTGCTACACTAGTATAAAAAAATACTTGGGGGGGGGGGGTTCAAAACACCAATAGAAAGCTTTATTTATATTAAAAAAATTATATACAGTTCCTGGATGTAGTCTGGAATTCTCCATAGTCTGACTTTGACCTGCTGGCCAATGGAAGTGAACTTCATATTTCTAGTGTGCACTTTGAAGATACTGGGGCCTATATATGCATTGCAAAAAATTAAGTTGGAGTAGATGAAGACATACAGTATCTTCTCTCTTCATTGAAGATTCTGCCAGAAAAACTCGTAATACCGCTGGCACAGTTCACAAGTGGGGATTTTCCTTGTAGTTGACTACACAAACCGCATACTCTAGTGACCTGTAGTGATGGATGATGCAAAGATCATAGTGGGGTTCTGGTTCATCCGGCCCTTGATTCCTTGTATGCTGCTGTTGACCTCTCTATAATTTGAGGGTCAATAGGTTCTGGTAAGCAGACTTGTCCCCCCCCCCCCCCCCCCCATAGAAGTGACCAGTGTGCATGCACATGCTTTTCACAAAAATCGGTGTGGGGATTTTTCTAGCTATCATTTTATCTGTGGACTTTCATGTGATTTTTTTATTAGTGACTTTTGAAGTTAGCGCTGCACCCTCTCTGTATTATGTATGTGGTATATGATGTGTAATCAGCCTATTGGTGCTGGCTGCTAATGTAAATTTTGTATCCAAGTGCAGATATTATTTCGGTTTATTAACTCCCCTGGCGGTAATCCCGAGTCTGGCTCGGGGCAGGAACTTCAGTACCAAAAGCGGTAACCCCAGGTAACCCCGCTGTGTGAGCGAGCCGTCTGCTCGCTCGATTCACACAGTGCGGAGTGCCGCTGATCTCCGTTCCCTGCGACGTTCCGACGCACGGGAGCGGAGATCGGCGCCAAATTCAAAAAAGTTTAAAAACACAGTACACATACAGTACTGTAATCTTACAGATTACAGTACTGTATACAAAAAATACACATCCCCTTTGTCCCTAGTGGTCTGCCCAGTGCCCTGCATGTCATTTTATATAATAAAAAGATTTTTTTCTGCCTGGAAACTGGAGATTGTCCATAGCAACCAAAAAGTGTCCCTTTATGTCAAAAGTGGTTTTAGACCAGCTAGAAAACACTGATAATAAATTAGAATCACAATTTATCATCAAACAATAAATTTAGTGACAGCAACTATTCTGCAACTGAGCAAATTTCAGTGTTTTTGATTTGATTACATTATTGAATCATTTTTATATATATTTTTTTATTATATTATAATTTATGATTTTGTGTTTCAAACTTTATCATACCCGGGATTTCTACTAGACTCTGGTTTGGACAGATTTAAGTGAGTTATTCATAAGAATTGCATGCCTACAATATAAAAACGCTAAATTTCAATGCAAAATAATTATACCGCTTTCAGCACAAAATTCCAGATGGACTCATACCGCCAGGGAGGTTAATAGCAAAAAATGGCCTGATCATAAAGGGGGTAAAATCTTCTGGAGCTCAAGTTAATGTGTATCTAACCCCCCCCCCCCCCCCCCCCCCCCCCCCCCCCCCCCAAAAAAATAAAAAAATGATTAGCATTATAGCTTACCAGTCATTAGATGTGGTGGTTGCATTCATTTTTAATTCTTTCGCTCTTTTTTACCCGTTATTTGCACTTGGTGATACCTCTATTGACACATTTCCTATCCCAGTTATGGCAAACCTTGGCACCCCAGATGTTTTGGAACTACATTTCCCATGATGCTTATGCACTCTGTGGTGTAGTTGAGCATCATGGGAAATGTAGCTCCAAAACATCTGGGGTGCCAAGGTTCACCATCACTGTGGACCTATCCTAAGGTGACAACTGATCAGCACTGGCACCCTAGAGCAGGCAATGTGTTAGGGTTATGCAACACTATGTTAGGACTACATGGCACCTCCCTCTCTTCTCCATAACAGGGGGAATAGTTCAGGCCAGTGAATAATTCAAACCAATAAGGCCCCTTTCACACCAGCGGGCGAATTGGGTTGACCTGTCAGTTTTTCAGGTGGACCAGATCGGACCACTTATTGTTCTCTACGGGGCAGCGGATGTCAGCTGGCACCCGTCGGCATCCGATCCAGTCTACTAAAAACAGACAGATGGGGATCTGTTCCCCATCCATCCGGCGGATGTGAACCAATGACAATTGGATGGAAGTGGACAGGCAGTCCGTTTCCATCCGACCACCCCATAGAGAACAGGGAGCTGCATAGCGGAGCGGACACGGACCTGTCATCTGCCTGCTCAGCAGGGATCAGCGGAGAGATCCCCTGTTAAGCAGGTGGATCCTCTTGGATGGATTTCGCTCCGTCTGAAAGGGGCCTAACAGTTCAGAGGCAGAAAGCACAGGAAGTTATCTGATCACAAGATTTCTGTCTGGATGACCAGCTACTCTTTTGACCAGTTGTTGAACAGATATAATAAAACTCTTTTAGTGGTATATTTAACAGACCAAAAGGGAGAAAATAAAAGAAATGTGGTTGATAGAGTTTACATACACTTTATTTGCAGCATCAGTTCTGCTTCTGACGCTTCTGAATTGTGTTAGTAACGGATATTGCATTGAGCCCTTAAGCCAGGAGTCAGCGGACAGCGGAGAACAGGCATTTCAGGGTTAACGTGTACTGTATACAGCCTGCTCCCAGGGAAGTTCCACCCACATGTCAGTTACACATTGCTTCCACTCAGTGTCTAGGAGGAAGGACTGGCTCTGTCCCAGACTGGGAAGGGAATAGAATATGGCTTCAGACAGCACCCCAGTCACCCAGCAAATAGGCAGGAATGTGGAGTGGAGCAGTGCTGATCTCTCCGATTCACTCCACCACCCAGATCTAGAGCTAGCTGCAAGCTGTCTGCTGAGGGACAGGAATGGTAAGAGCTTTGAGTTCAGAGACCTTTACAGGGAGAAGAAGGCAATCATAATCTTTGTGAGGGTAAGTGATATTCCTGAGCTGCAAATGTAATGCCTCCTGTTTAACCTGAATACAGCAAAAAGTTACTTAAACGCTACGGCCTCATTCACACTATTAAAAGAACATAACATTGTAACCGGTATAAATCACACCGTGCGTTTACCTGCGTTTAGGTGCATGTAAAGAAAATAGAATTCTCTGCATTCTCCGGTGTTTCATCAAACCAAATGCAGGGGGGCTAGTGTGAATGTAGCCTAATGGTGGCCATACACAATTCAACCTTATTATTCAACCAATGTGCATTTTAATCAAAATCAAATCGGCAAACAATAGCCATAAATTCTCTTCAGATCGATTTAAACTCAATCAGACTGAATTGATCGGCCAAGGGTGTAAATTGATGGATGAGATACTTTGGAGGATCATATTTTGAGTGATCAGATCATGAGATTACATGGTTGGTACACAGATAAGATACTTACAATCGCAAGTGACCATTTTTTTAAAACTATTAATCAAAGTCAATTTCCCCATGTGTGGCATATCGATTGAATGGGCTGTTCACTAAAGACTGATTATTCCTATCGCAAAAGATCTCTCGAAAAATAAATTGATTATTTATCAAAGCACGTATGGCCATCCTAACAGTGTAAACATACATACATTATATTTGTCTTGTCAAAATGATGTGTTATTGTTATTATTTGTAGTTATGTAATTAAAGTGTGCTTTGTTTGCTTTATACTTTGTATCTAGTTTTGCTGTTGAGTACTATTATGTTTGCAGTGTGTGTTGTGTACACAGTTGCTAGGATACTGATGGGTTTTTCTGTTACTGTCTTTGCAGAATTTCCTGTGCTACACTTGTAAAGAGTACGTGGAAGATCTGGCTAAGGTTCCCAAAAGTTTTCTACAGGTATAGCTGAATGTCTACTGCTAACAATTGTAATAAAATTGTACAAAATGTACAGATCACTACAATTGCTACAGTTATATTGTTACAAGTGCAACAAGTGCACAGCATGGGCTTTATTTTTATGTATCTCACTGAGCTTCATGGTGAATCTGCTACTTAGTTACAGAACAAAGGAGGGCTTCACAGTAAGGTCCTGTTCACACTTTGCGTAGCGGGAACTCACGTTCTTAATTGCGATTTTGTTTGCATGACTTTCACATGATTCTGCATATCACGTCCCTTTAACCACTTCCATACCGGGCCTATTCTGGCACTCCTCTTCTACATGTAAAAATCATCATTTTTTTGCTAGAAAATTACTCAGAACCCCCAAACATTATATATATATATATATATATATATATATATATATATATATATATATATATATATATATATATATATATATTTCTAAACTTTGATATATATATATATATATATATATATATATATATATATATATCTTGTGTTTGATACTACAGTAAACATATTTGAACGGTTTCTTTAACCACTTCACAACCGGCCCATAGCCGAAAGACGGCTACAGGCTGGTTGCTTAACTCTGGGAGGGCGTCATATGACGTCCTCACAGAATTCCTCTCTTGCACGCCCCCTGGGGCGCGCACTCGAGAACATCCGTGATCGCCGGGTCCAGAGAACCCGGCGGATCACGGTAAACGGCCGCTCATCGCGGCCGTTTACCACGTGATCGCTCCGTCAAATGACGGAGCGATCACATGTAAGCAAACCGGCGTCATTTGATGACGCCGGTTGTTCTCCCCTCCTCTCTCTGTACCGATCGGTACAGTGTGAGAGGAGAGGGGGAGGGACCGGTGGCAGCAGTGCTGTGGGCGGGATCTGTAGTGCCCACAGCCTGCCCTGCAGTCCCCACCGATCCATCCATCCATGCTCAGCCATCCCTCCATACCTTGCAATACACAGCAATAGCCTGCAGTGTATTGCAGGGTATGGAGGGATGGCTGAGCATGGATGGATGGATAGATACTCTGCCATACCCTGCGATACTCTGCCATACTCTGCCATACCCTGCGATACTCTGCTATACCCTGCGATACTCTGCCATACCCTGCGATACCCAGCAATACTCTGCGATACTCTGCCATACCCTGCCATACCCTGCCATACCCTGCGATACTCTGCCATACCCTACGATACTCTGCCATACCCTGCCATACCCGGCGATACTCTGCCATACCCGGCGATACTCTGCCGTACCCTGCGATACTCTGCCGTACCCTGCGATACTCTGCCGTACCCTGCGATACCCTGCAATACCATGCTATACCCTGCGATACTCTGCCATACCCTGCGATACTCTGCCATACCCAGCAATACCCAGCGATACTCTGCCATACCCAGCGATACTCTGCCATACCCAGCGATACCCAGCCATACCCTGCCATACTCTGCCATACCCTGCGATACTCTGCCATACCCTGCGATACTCTGCCATACCCTGCGATACTCTGCCATACCCTGCGATACTCTGCCATACCCTGCGATACTCTGCCATACCCTGCGATACTCTGCCATACCCTGCGATATTCTGCCATACCCTGCGATATTCTGCCATACCCTGCGATACCATGAAATGCTCGCTACGATCGAAGCCAGGATCGTTTTTTATTTTATTTCAGGCTTTCCAGCCTAGAGGTGAGATGTGGGGTCTTATTGATCCCATATCTCACTTTAAAGAGGACCTGTAATGCCATATTCCTATTACAAGGGATGTTTACATTCCTTGTAATGGGAATAAAAGTGATCAAAAAAAATTTTGGGGGGAAAAAAAGTGTCAAACTAAAATAAATAAAGTAAAATGAACAATAAAAAAAAAAAAAAAAAAAATTTAAAGCGCCCCTGTCCCCGTGTGCTTGCATGCAGAAGCGAACGCATACGTAAGTCCCGCTCACATATGAAAACGGTGTTCAAACCACACATGTGAGGTATCGCTGCGAACGTTGGAGCAAGAACAATAATTTTGGCCCTAGACCTCCTCTGTAACTCAAAACATGTAACCAGTAAAAAAATTTAAAGCGCCGCCTATGGGGATTTTTAAGTAGCGACGTTTGGCGCCATTCCACGAGCGTCTGCAAATTTGAAGGGTGACATGTTAGGTATCTATTTACTCGGCGTAACTTAATCTTTCACATTATGCAAAAACATTGGGCTAAATTTACAGTTTTGTTTTTTGTAAAGCACAAAACTTTTTTTTCCCCAAAAAAACGCGTTCGAAAAATTGCTGCGCAAGTAACGTGCTAGATAAAAAGTTGCAACAACCGCCATGGTATTCTCTAGGGTCTTTGCTAAAAAAAACATATATAATGTTTTGGGGTTCTATGTAATTTTCTTGCAAATAAATGATGATTTTTACATGTAGGAGAGAAATGTCAGAATTGGCCCGGGTGCTCCAGAACGCCTGAAGGCGCTCCCTGCATGTTGGGCCTCTGTATGTGGCCACGCTGTGTAAAAGTCTCACACATGTGGTATCGCCGTACTCAGGAGTAATAGTAGAATGTGTTTTTGGGGTGTAATTTGTGTTATACATATGCTGTGTGTGAGAAATAACCTGCTAATATGACAATTTTGTGAAAAAAAAAAAAAGAAAAAAAAAATCTTGATTTTGCAAAGAATTGTGGGAAAAAAATTACAACTTCAAAAAACTCACCATGCCTCTTTCTAAATACGTTGGAATGTCTTCTTTCCAAAAAGGGGTCATTTGGGGGATATTTGTACTTTTATGGCATGTTAGGGTCTCAAGAAATGAGATAGGCCGTCAGTACTTCAGGTGTGATCAATTTTCAGATATTGGCACCATAGCTTGTGGACTCTATAACTTTCACAAAGACCAAATAATATACCCCAATTTGTACTTATTTTTACCAAGGATATGTAGCAGTATAAATTTTGGCCAAAATTTATCAAGAAAAATTACAAATTTGCTAAATTTTATAACAGAAACGAAGAAAAATTCATTTTTTTTTACTGAATTTTCTGTCTTTTTTCTTTTATAGCGCAAAAAATAAAAAACCCAACGGTGATTAAATACCACCAAAAGAAAGCTCTATTTGTGTGAAAAAAAGGACAACAATTTCATATGGGTACAGTGTTGTATGACTGAGTAATTGTCATTCAAAATGTGAGAGCACCAAAAGCTGAAAATTGGTCTGGTTATTAAAGCGGTGTTTCGGCCGAAATTATACTTTTTAACTAAAAATACCCCTATAATACACAAACTTAATGTATTCTAGTAAAGTTAGTCTGTAAACTAAGGTCTGTTTTGTTAGTTTTTAGCAGTAGTTTGTTATTTTATAAACTTGCAGCAGGCCGTGGCCATCTTAAGTGTGGGCATCTGAAGCCAGACTGTATTTCTTCCTGGATCTCATCCTTGCAGATCTCGTACATGCTCAGTGCAGCATAAGCAGTGTAATAGGTTTCAGGTCAGGTTTCCATAGCAACGGCAGTTTGAGAGGAAGTTGCTGCCCCATCCCAGGAGGCATTGCAAACAGGAAATGATGCGATGGGCCGCAGCCAGGGAGGAGGAAGTGAAAAATGAATACAGCAGATATACAGTCTGTGCTGAAAAAAAAAAATAAAAAAAATATCCAATTTGTTTACAGTGCACAGTTTAGTGAGGGATGCTGAAGAGTTGTAAAAGTGGGTGGAACTCCACTTTAAGGGTGTTTAAGTGCCCAGTGGTCAAGTGGTTAATATTGTGTGAGTCTCTATTTACTACCACAGCTAGTGACATGATGGTAAGGTAGGATTTGCAGAGTCGAGGTAATCAGTAGGGTATGGAGTCTATTAGCAGCCCTTACGGGGTACCGCTACATAAGTATTTGACCCTTTCACAAAAAATTACTTAGTATTTGGTGGCAAAACCCTTGTTGGCAATCACAGAGGTCAGACGTTTCTTGTAGTTGGCCACCAGGTCTGCACACATCTCAGGAGGGATTTTGTCTCACTCCTCTTTGCAGATCCTCTCCAAGTCATTAGGGTTTTGAGGCTGACATTTGGTAACTCGAACCTCCAGCTCCCTCCACATATTTTCTATGGGATTAAGGTCTGGAGACTGGCTAGGCCACTCCAGGACCTTAATGTGCTTCTTCTTGAGCCACTCCTGTGTTGCCTTGGCCGTGTGTTTTGCGTCATTGTCATGCTGGAATACCCATCCACGATCCATTTTCAATGCCCTGGCTGAGGGAAGGCAGTTTTCACCCAAGATTTGACAGTACATGGCCCTGTTTATCAACCCTTTGATGCAGTGAAGTTGTCATGTCCCCTTAGCAGAAAAATCCCCCCAAAGCATTATGTTTCCACTTCCATGTTTGACAGTGGGGATGGTGTTCTTGGGGTCATGGGTAGCATTTCTTATCTGACCACAACACTTTCACCCAGTTCTCCTCTGAATCATTCAGATGTTCATTAGCAAACTTCAGACGGGCCTGTACATGTGCTTTCTTGAGCAGGGGAACCTTGCGGGTGCTGCAGCATTTCAGTCCTTCACGGCGTAGTGTGTTACCAATTGTTTTCTTGTGTTACCAATTGGACAACTTCACTGCATCAAAGGGTTGATGGACAGGGCTATGTACTGTCAAATCTTGGGTGAGAACCGCCTGTGCAAACCTGGTGGCCAGCTACAAGAAACATCTGACCTCTGTGATCCCAACAAGGGTTTTGCCACCAAATACTAAGTCATTTTTTGCGAAGGGGTCAAATACTTATTTCACTCATTAAAATGCAAATCAATTTATAACTTTTTTGAAATGCGTTTTTCTGGATATTTTTGTTGTTGTTCTTTCTCTCACTGTTAAAATAAACCTACCATTAAGGCTACTTTGACACTGGGGCGCTTTAGAGACGCTATAACGCTAAAAATAGCACCTGTAAAGCGCCTCTCCTGTCACTCCAGTGACCTGCGGGCTTTCACACTAGAGTGGTGTGCTTGCGGGACGTTAAAAAATGTCCTGCAAGCAGCATCTTTGAAACGCTTTAGGAGCAGTGTATACACCGCTCCTAAAGCGCCCCTGCCCATTGAAATCAATGGGCAGCACTGCTGAAGCGCCTGCAAATCGTTGCGGTGGCTTTTAAACCTTTATTAAGCCGCTAGTGGGGGTTAGAAGTGGCCCATTAGAGGCCAAAAAAGCCTGTAAAGCGCCGCTAAAAATAGCAGCGCTTTTTACTGCCGACGCCCCCGCGCTTCAGTGTGAAAGTGCCTTAAAATTATAGACTGATCATTTCTTTGTCAGTGGGCAAACATACAAAATCAGCAGGGGATCAAATACTTTTTTTCCCTCACTGTATGCATGTGCAAGCTTTTGATATTTGAGTACAGGTATATTTTGTTTCTGTTGCAATGCAGGTCAGTGACCAGACCTGAACCTATTAGCTCTCCCCCACCTTGTGTCTTGATGCTCCATGTTTGCATTTTGTCCACCGTAGCATTTTCAGTGGGAGAGCAGAGTAGGACTGGCCATAAGAGGGAATACTGTGATGCAGTTATCCAGCTTAAACATGTATTGCAATATGTGTGAACTAGAAATCCCTGTTTTTCATTGCATAGTTTGCTGGAAAGGGTGTAGAGGATTATCCAGAGTTTCTAATTATATTACTATGTCATTCACACAGTCACTGGCACAATGCATTTTGAGTTGTTTGAATTTTTACCATCTGTTAGCAGTGTAGCCATGTAAATGTTTGCTTTAGGCATCAGTTGTCCCTTGTTTGGCAATCAGCGGTGGGTCTTTTTAAAGTGAGATGAGACATACTACATGTCAGATGCATTGGCAAGGGCCCATATGCGCAAGCTCCTAGGGCTCATTCACTATATGTGGCGACTGGCACCAGTCACCACAAGGGCACAAGGAAAACAATTGTTTTCTATGTGCCCTGTTCACACCTTAACACTGGTGTGATGTGCGGTGTAATGCAAAAAAATGCATACATACTGCATTTTTCTACAGAACATCGGATGGCACAGTGGGTCATCGCACTGGAGAGCAGAGACTTGAATGGAATGTAATGGAATTTTCTGGCAATTCCTGATGACCTGGAGGAAATCCAACCTGTGGGTGGCCCTGTCAGCACCACTCTGCCTGACATCCTTCTAATGGAAAATCATAAGAGCCAGTTGCAAAAATTGATGTCTGAACTGTGATTGCAGTACAGCTCACTGTACAAATTCAGCAATGCCAAATCTGACTGACATCATCCCTGCCTGGCCAATGAAAGTAGTCAGCAATCGAAACTAGGAAGTCGACCACCCAAAGATGTCAGCAGACTGGTGGGGAGCTCGGGAGTGCCGTATCGCTGGAGCTGAGGTGAGCATAGTTCCGCTTTAAAGTGGGTCTAAATTTAAAACTTTTTTTTACCTTAATGCATTCCCTGCATTAAGGTAAACAATGTTTTACCACTTGTAACCCCTCCTTTACCTCTTGCTGATCTGCCGCAGTACTGCGACAGGGCGAGGCTCCTATAGGCACTGCTACGTCGCTGTCTGTTTCTGGGTTTGGGGCGCCTGTCCCCACTTGCCTACTCCCCTGTGAATTGACACAGCAGGAGTTTGTCAGCATCCCGGCCAATGATTCGTGACTGGGACCTGCTGATCGGCTGTGCCGAATCACAGCCCAGAACCCTGTGTTGGCAATCTGAACAGAGGGAAGGATTTGTTTCTTTTCCCTGCAAAGCAGAGATAAGGAAGAAAGAGATCTGTAGTAAAAATCTAAATGCACATTGTTAGGCACACAAAAAAACCCTTGATTGCCCCTAGCTGTTAACCCCTTCCCAGCCAGTGTCATTAGTGACAGTGTATATTATTAGCACTGATCACTGTATTAGTGTCAATAGAGATGTCAATGGCAGTTAGTCATTTCCCAAAAAGTGAAAAGAAACAAAGGAACCGCGCTCGTATATCATAAATTACATATCGTAAATCACCATAGTGAATAAACAAATACATCTTAGTTTGAATTATAAAAAATACATACAAATTGTGAAGTCCATGTATAGATCCCACATGTGAATAACGTCCTCTGTGAGTATAGGAAAGGTTCCTCTCCACCCGCATGCAGACACACTATGCACTCACCAGACTTAATTGACCCCTATTACAGCGAGTCAAATTGCGCAATCACCCTCACCTTATGGCATGGACCCCTGTGCAAACAGGTGGTCATGCAAGCGGGTATCAAAAGGGTTAACACGGACCATAAACTTCTCTCATGTCTCCTTAGATCTCATCAAGGACGCTAGGGCATGGGTAGAAAGAAAAGATCTATGTGCTCACCGCTTAAGATTTAATTTTTGTGTTCAAACACAAACTACTCACATAAAGATGATAAAAACACAGCATGTAAAGCCGACAATCGTGTTAGTTCCGTAGGGCAGCAGCAGGTGACGTCATGCGTAGCTCCTCCCCCGTACGCGTTACTTTCAATCAGAACTTCAACTTCACCGGACTCCTCCCCCCTTCCCTTCATTAGCAGACGGAGGCACTTGGGTAAGGGGGAGGAGTCCGGTGACGTCGATGTCCATGACGTCACCGGATCTCCGACGGAACTCCCTGAAGACCCGGAAGCCAGCGGAGAGGTGAGTACCAATCAAAAGAATTTTGACTGATCAAAAAAATTAACGATTAATTGAGGAATTAATCTTTAATTTGCACAGCCCTAATATATATATATATATATATATATATATGGCATATTCAAAGCTCCAGATTTGCCATATAGAGAGAGAAAAAGGAAAGGATACTCTCATGGTGCAGTAATTCAAATCATTTATTTAAAAAAGAAGGTTGTATGGCACTTACATCAAAGAAAACAAGGATCAGCATGTATTGTAATGGAAACGCCGGTTAGCGATTCACCTGCGTTCCAGCTGACTGACTATCACGCATCTCAAACTCCACCCAATGCTGTTTTGTCAGCCTATAGGCCCGTACACACAATCTAACTTTTTGACAACCAACATGCAAATTAGCTGTTTTGGACCAACATCCGACCGTGTGTACGCTCCATCGGACCAACTTTTTCCAGGTTTCATCGGACTTTTGTTGGCTGTGCGAACGGACCAACTTTCTGCCAACAAAAGTCCGATGGACCAAAGTCCGACCGTGTGTACACAAAACCAACGGACTTTTGTACAAACCAATGCAGAACCAATGCAAAAGATCAGACAACAATACAGAAGTTGACCAAAGGTGGCGGTAAAGAGCAGAAAAACCAAGTGATTTGGTGAAAGTTGGCTGAAAAAGTCCTGCCGTGTGTATGCAATACCAACTTGGGGCCAACGCCCTTTGGACAAAAACCCACGGGAAAGTTGGTCCACGGTCCGATCGTGTGTATGAGGCTTTTGTCTGACATCTTCAGGGGTTCTTAACCCCTGAAGCTTTCTTTTGGTGGTATTTAATCATCACTGGGTTTTTTATTTTTTGCTAAATAAACAAATAAAGAATACATTTTGAAAAAAAAAAATGTTGCAAACAGGTAGTTTTTTTCCTTCAATGAAGTGCTCTGATGAGGCTGTTCTGATGGGCACTGATGAGTCACAACTGATGAGGCTGCACTAATAGGCATCACTGATAGGTGACACTGATGAGGAGGCACTGGCGGGCACTGATTGGCAGCCCTGATGGGCACTGTTGGGACTGTATTGATAATCAGGACACTGAAAACCAGTGCCCTGATTATCAGTGTACATGTCCCTTTTACACATGCTGTCAGCGTAAGAAAATGAGTGCCGATAACCTGCTTCTGTTTACATCCGTGATCAGCTGTAATTGGACACAGCTGATCATGTGGTAAAGAGCCGCGTATTGGCTCTTTACCTCAATCTGTGATCAGCAGCGTCTGGAATATGACAGCCTCCCAGAACTAGCCGGCTGCACTTTAGCAGTCATTCGGCTATAGCACGGTCGGCAAGTGATTATTGTGCTTTTATCAAAACAAAGATTATATATAGTCAATAGGAACCGTTAATGGGCAGGCTGGTTGTACCAAGTTGATCAATTAACTTGGGTACAACCAGCCTGCCAGAATCTCTTGCGATTATCGCTAGCGGCTGCAGATGATCACTGTGATTATATGCAGGAAAGAAATTTGCTCCGTTTATGGCTGACCTAAGGATTCATTCGCACAGGCATATAATGTGTATTTCCTGCAAGATCTTGTGTAAACTATGCACCTTAAAGCGGAGTTCTACAAATACTGCAGCTGCTGACTTTTAATAATTGGACACTTATCTGTCCCAGGGTCCAGCGATGTGGGGGAACGAAGCCCTGCTCATCTCCCCCTCTTCTCTGCGGCGCCGGCATTGTAACTGTGGGCGCCCAGCTGTGGCTTCACAGCCGGGCACCCACTGCGCATGCATGAGCCACGCGTCGTTATTGGCCAGGCAATCATCTGGGACCTGTGACGTGTCCCAGATGATTGCAGAGAGGGAGGTGGGAGAGGTGATCTCCCTTCCGGTGGCGCGGTGCGATGGGAGGAAGGGGGAGCTGGGACCCTCTAAAAAAAATTACATGCCAAATGTAATTAAAGCGGAAGTTCCATTTTTGGGTGGAACTCCGCTTTAGGATACTCACGTATAGACACTTGCAATTCTTTACACATGTATGCATATACACATTAAATCTGTAGATATGTATGGCCCTGGATGCAACTGCATCCTACTTTTTGTATACCTGTAGACATGGCACAGCTTTTCATTTGTAGACACAGCTTTGTATGGCCTTATTGATTCCTAGAGTGTGTTTAAATGAATACGAAACTATATGCTGTGCACATCTTAAGGCAGCGTTTTAAATGTCAATGAATAAGCCCTAAAACACACGGCACAGATTGGAACCAAGCGATGAATGTTTACTAAAGTAGCCATGTTATATACCACCCTCTGCTTTCACTTAAAAGATTCACCTAGTTAATTAAAAAGAAATACAATTGGAAGAAAAACCTTCAGCCTGACTGGGTGTTTGAAGTAAATACATTGCTTCCGGGCTGATGAGAGTGAACGCACAGTAAAAGTAACGTGTAATAGCCGTTTAATATGCTTTGTGGCCTCAATTAATGAGGCAAAATGCAGCAACCTATGACAAAGAATCAGACATTATCTTTCAGATTTAAAGAGACCCAAGATGGAATCTGATTGTTGCAATAGGTTGATGTACTTCCAGAGGCAAAGATAGAAATTGCACTTTTTCCTAACAGTGCGGGTTAATAGTGCAGAATCCCATGGTCATAGTTCATATTCTTAAAATAAGAGGTAAGACAAAAAAAAGGCAATGGTCAGTAGTGATGGAAAAATGCTCCAGTGTTAGTGGTCATTTGGAGGAATATAAGCTCTGTGTCAGTGGCCAGTAGCAGTGAGGAGCTAAGATTTTGCCCAGACCCACAGGGAATTGATAGCAGGCCCCCGGAGCAATCAGCTGTACCTGGAAATTCCCCACCCCATAGCTGCACGTAACAGAAGCGCAAAGATGATGGTGACATCATTAATCTAATTAGACCATATGTACATACAGTATTTGGACAGTGTTATTGACTAACGAAGGTCATGTGATCATATTAGATCAATGATGTTACCGGAGTCCTTTGTTACACGCAGCTGCAGGGCCGGGGAATTATCTGGCCACAGCTGATTGGTCCAGCAGACTATGGGGCACTTTGAGGGGCTCTTCAGAAGGATAAGGTAGGTCTTTGTGGGTGGAGGGGGTCCTGGTGCAGCTGGTGACACTAGGGAGTTGGGGGTTCTGCAAAAGGCTGTGGAGATTAATGGGTGGATAGAAGCCCAGGGGCAGGCTTGGGGCACTAGGGGTACTTCAGAAGACTGTGGGGGGGCTGAGGGTCTTTGTGAGGATGGGGCTGCTGTGGCTGGAAGGGGGCACTGTGAGAAAAAGGGGAGCTGGGAAGCACTACATCGTAGATGGTAGTAGAGGGAGCTGAACTTTAAGGGGACAGTGCAAACGGAGATTGTGCACCCCCAGCTTGGTCATAACTGCTGTCAGTGCTTACACACCACAGGAGGTAGAAGTCAAACTTTCCTTTCATCCTCTCTCCATTCATGTGACAGGTCAAATAACCTGGGGAGGTAGAACTGGTCTTCACTCCCTAGCTGGTGCCTGTGCTGCCAAAGCTCTGCATCCTGGGTTGCAGATTGCACCCTGCAATGCCTGATAGAGCAGCAGGTACCACTGCTGGAACAGCAAAATCAAGCACCTGCTGCTGATCTACAGAGTGTCCTGGATCCTAGGACACAAAGTGGAGCTTCCTTCAGCACATGAATCCTTTTTTTCAAGGGTCTCGACTGGGCCCCCTAGCCACTGCAAGGAATGCATTATGGAGGTACACAAATAACTAAGTACTAAGGAATGTGCAAATACAAATTAAAAATGCAATTAATGCAAAGATTAATAAAAAGGTGCAAAAAAGGGAGTTAATCCAATTAATGCAAAAAGGTGCAAAAATAGCAAGAGAATGTGCAAACAAGCATATGAAAACAACAAACACAACCATATAGAATGTGAAAATCCAAATAGTGACTGTGTTAATAAATAAACGTCCAGTGTATTCTAAATTAATATGCTACAATAACGTGTCCAGTGCAATCAGGATTGCCATTAGCAATTAGACTCCCATACACGATACAATCAACAGCTCCTGTGTAGTGGTTCCTCCTACTCAGAGTGCACTCTTTGTGTGGTGGTGGTGATCTCTTCCATGCAAGAAAGTGCCGATCAAAAATGTTTTCCCCAGCCTCTTACCTTTAGGCAAGAGGGTAACAGCCTTTCAATGACAGGAAGAAAAGAAGACAGATCACTTCCTTGTGGTTTCTCCAGATACGTGTCCTTACTGCCCTCTTAGACTCTCTCCATAGGTCCCGCAGACATGGGGGCAGAAAGAGGGAGACATTCCATTGTGCAGTATTCAAAAATAAATTTTATTAAGGATAAAATAAACTTACAGTTGGTGTATACAAATACAGGCAGCGGTATTACAAAGCACGACCCCGGCCGAGATCGCACCTAGGTCACCTGACTCTGACTCCTCACGCGTATTCCTTTAATTCCTTTGAGAAAGCCACGTGGGCGTGGCGATACGCGTGAGGAGTCAGAGTCAGGTGACCTAGGTGCGATCTCGGCCGGGGTCGTGCTTTGTAATACCGCTGCCTGTATTTGTATACACCAACTGTAAGTTTATTTTATCCTTAATAAAATTTATTAATTAAAACACAGTTACTATTTGGATTTTCACATTCTTATATGGTTGTGTTTGTTGTTTTCATATGCTTGTTTGCACATTTTCTTGCTATTTTTGCACCTTTTTGCATTAATTGGATTAACTCCCTTTTTTGCACCTTTTTATTAATCTTTGCATTAATTGCATTTTTAATTTGTATTTGCACATTCCTTAGTACTTAGTTATTTGTGTACCATTCACAAATTAATTAATTAATTCATTTTTTTATTGATTCACGCATCTTGTTGGGCGTTTTCACCACGTATATTTATACACTTCATCATTTATTGATATATGTTTATTTTATTCATTCATTTCACGAATTTATTTATGTGTTATTTCCCCACTTTGGATTGATTTATTTGAATTATCTCATACGTATTGATATAGCACGGTCCAATACGTTGCTGCTATACATACTGGAATATTGATATTAATAAGTAGACGCTTCTGTGGAACCATTCTTTGGCGTCTCCTCCCCCTTAGGATTGGTTTCTTGGCCTGGATGAAAGCGCCACATTTTCCATAGAATTTTTATGAATCATTTTTATCAGGATTTTTTTAAATAATTGTTCCAAGCGTTCGATCTCTATATAATATTTTTTATATGCATGTTATTTTTACCATTATTTATTTCATCCTAAATAATTTAATTTTAGTGCATTTTAACTGTTATCTTTGGTATTGTTCATTTATCTTGCAAGCGCCACATTTCTTACTTTTTCATTTACTATTGGTGTGGGAACAATTTAATGGTGGCTGCGGCATTTCTATTTTTACTTAGACTTTTATATTGATCCCCCCTTGGTGGTTTGCGCATTTGGTCTCCCCCCTGTACGCACATTATGGAGGTAGTTCTGCCAACGTGTACATCATCCATAATTTTCACTTTGCATATTCTTATTTGTGTACTTCTAACTTCTCTTTCTTGTTTGTTTAGAAAGCTGATGTCAGACTTATTGTTATTGGTCAATGCTCATATCTTCATATACAGGTAACATATTTTATATCATATTTTTATACGATTTTGAGTGTATTGATATGAATATATAAATAAATATAGAGATACATCCTGCATCAGATGTATACTTGCTTAAATTGGATGGGCATGTCCTACAATAATCTTTAGGGCTCCTTGATTAAATCGTCTTTTCCTGAACTGCGCCTTCATGGCCTATCCTATCCTTGTATGAGATCGTCTTCCAAGCTGTTAACAAGCCCACACACTCCGGCCTGTTGGGCTCTTCTCCAACCCCAGGCTCCATAGCAGCCACCTAGGCCTATTAGTAAAGTTGGTCTTTTTGTGTATTATTTTGTAGTATTTTGTGCTACTGGATAGGTGCAGCAATATGCATACCTACATGTAAAAAACAAAATATCATGTGTAAATAAACTAAATGAAGTGTTCTTCTTGGTGTCCATCTGTGCATTTTACCAGGTAGATATTAGCTGGAATATTTAAATATAGCAATTAGGCCTTGTCCCTACCATACAAGGCCCTTTGCTGTCAATTTGATCTTAGTTCTTTCTGATATGCGGTAACAGACTATACACAGAACGTTTTCAATGACACTGTGTAAAGTGAAAGAATTAGTGGGAAAGGCACTGCGCCTAACTGATAGTAGCTAATTCAGCTTGATACTGAGGGATCATCAACACAATAAAATATATCAATACAGCAACAGGTTGTAGGTGTTTAAGGATGGCCTCTCAGTATGTTACTTATATCAAAAGACAAATATATAGTAAAAAATGAATGACTTTATTATAAAATATAAAAAATTGAACAATTGATAGAGACAAATTATCAAAACGTAACACATAAAACCATTAAGGCAGTGATCAGAGACATTTTTTAGATATTTCCTGCGTGTTTCGCAGTCAAAGCCGCTTCCTCAGGGTTTCAAATCTCTTCATCTGACATGATGCCTATCATCCATATTTTAAGTCGGGTGGGTTCATCATCATGACAGCTTGGGCTATGGGGAAGCACAAATGGGGGCCAAAGACAGTGAGAACGACCAGTATAAATGGAGAACACTGGGGGGGGGGGATTAGGAGAAAATTTAGTTGACTAAAGGTTATTCTCCCATTCAGTGACAGCTGGTGTTTTTTTGTTTGGCGGGGGTTAACAACCAACCCCCCCATGTGCAGTCTGACGGTCGGTCCACCGGCACTTACCCCATCTAGGTGGCGGGGATCGGGCATCCATGGATGGATTTTATTAAGTGTTGACTGCCCTGATCATGCTTTTTCTCATATATATTGGGCTATCCTGAAATTTGAGACTCAAGATTTTAAGGCTATATCATACTTCTTCTCCATGTATAAAATTTGAGGAGTTAAATTAAAAATTGGCTGCACACTGGTACCTATTCCCATTACAATTGACATCCAGTTTATTTGTCAAAATCTTAGAGAGGATGTAATACAGAAGGGACCATTGTATATATGTGGTGGTTTTGCCACCTTAATCAAACAATCTAGAGTGTGGGTGTAATATCTAAGCTTTCAGGTTGGGCTGCACTCTTATGCCGCGTACACATGGTCGGAATTCTCGTTGGAAAAAGCTCTGATGGTTTTCCCGTCGGAATTCCGACGGAATTTCGCTCAAACTGTCTTGCCTACACACGGTCACACCAAATTCCGACGGTCAATAACACCACGCCTTAAAAAACATTCGACTGCACTATAAAAGGGAAGTTTAATGCTTCTGGGCATGCGTCGAATTGTTTCCGAGCATGCGTCGGAATTTTGCGTGTCGGAATTGCATACACACGATCGGAAAATCCGATAGAAAGGTTTTCCGTCGGAAAAATTAAGAACAGGTTCTCAATCCAAAGTCCGTCGGAAATTCCGACAGAAAAAGACCGATGGGCATACACACGGTCGGAAAATCCGATGAAGAGCTCCCATCGGACTGTTTCCATCGGAAATTCCGACCATGTGTACGCGGCATTAGACCCTTGAGTCTTTTTGTTCCATGGTGCCAATCTTTCATATAAAGACTATCGTAATAGCTTAATCCTTGATGTATTAAACTCTGCAAAGAACAGGGAGGTTGATTTACTAAAGGCAAATGTACGATGCCCTGAAAGTGCAGTTGTGCTAGATCTAAGGGGAAGCTCTGAAATGAGGGAAAGCTCTGCTGACTTCTATCATCCAATCATGTACAAGCAAAAATGCTGTTTTTTTTTTTATTTTCCTCAGATCTAGAGCAACTGTACTTGTAGTTCCCTTGCAGTGCACAGTAAATTTGTCTTTAGCCAACCCCAATGCATCTTTACATTGGAAGTCATTACCTGCTCTGTCCATTTGTTCATAGTTTAATTATATCATGCTATGATATGATCAAATTATAGTTCACATCCCCTCAAGTCTAATATTTGGGATCGCTGGAGAGAATTTAAGACAATTATAGACTCTTTACAAACTTTCAGTCCCTTGAGCTAATGATTTAATGACCCATGGACTAGACCAGGGGTGCCCAACCAGTGGCCGCCCGCAGAGCCTTCTGATGTGGCCCGCGACCTCCTGCTTTGGGATAGCAGGTTCTCAAGCCCAGAGCATCAGTGCTTTAAATGAAGCCAGTGGTTGTGGAGGCAGCAGAGCCGCATTTGCCGATGCTTCCTGTATAGCGCTGGCACACCTGCAGGATATAATAGACATCGAAGCAAAGTGCAGCTAACCTGCAGGAAAGCCACAGGTGCACTGTACTTACCCACAGTGCAGGTAAACTGACGCACATCAGTGTGAAAGCAGCCTTAGGCCCCTTTCACATGATTGGTTCAACCCACGCGGACCCTTCATTCACCTCTATGGAGCGGCAGATGTAAACGGACTTGTGTCCATTTGCACCCACCTACCTCCAATTCAATCCACTAAAAAAAAAAAAATACAGAGCGGACACAGATCTGTCTTCCTGTCTTCCGTCCGCTCCACTTATTGTGGCCCGCGACCAGTTACCAAGTCGCTTAAGTGGCACTCGCTCTTCAAAAGGTTGGGCACCCCTGGACTAGACGTTCCCTCTTTTTATATAGTTGCCCACTACAGGGATATTACTCTTATCGTGTAGACAATGGGGTTGATTTACTACATGCAAATTGACTGTTCACTTTGCAAAGTGCAGTTGCCCTCTGCAAGTGCAGTTGCTCCAGAGTTTCGTAAATGAGGTAAAGCTTCACCTTGCAAAAAAATACCCAATCACGTGCAAGGAAAAAAAAAAAAAAAAAAACAGCATTTTTGCTTGCACATGATTGGATAATGAAAGTCAGCAGAGCTTCTGCTCATTTACCAAGCTCTGGAGCAACTGTTCTTGCAGAGTGCAACTACACTTTGCAAAGTGCACAGTCTATTAGCCTTTAGTAAATCAACCCAAATGTCTGGGTATAGGAGAATCGATGCCCCCCTTCCATCTCCTTTTTTTCTTTTGTCCTATCTTTCTCTTCTTTATACCCTGTTTTAATGATTTGATGCCTGATGTGTAGATGCAATTCCAAGAAGCAGAACTAAGTTATTTGGATAGAGACATGAACCATCTATTAACATTATTTAATAATTTAATTTTTTTTTATTTATTTTTATAGTAATCTGGTTTGGAAAATCTTTTTCTTTTTTTCTAATAAATAATAAATGAATGAAAAAAAATGAACAAAACAACAACAAAAAAAGATTTACTATAGGGTGCCTGTTTTTTTTTTTATTTTCTTTATATTGAAAGACGCGCAAAAGATAGGGTGCCTGCTTATTAAACTCATAATATGCGCCTGTCTTTTTCAGAATTTTTGCTCCATAACAGGATATCGTCATGAAATATATGTTGATAATGACAGAGAAGTATATAGCAAGCTGGGCATGAAAAGGGGCGAAACATCAACTTCATCAAGTACTGGTAATTTTTATAAGTCAGTAATATTGTGATATTTTTCAGTTTAGCAGTAGTTTTCTTGTCTAATGTTCCACACTTTTAGGTGCTTACTAGGTATACACATTAGTTATCTTTAAAATGTTATTGGGTTTCCCCCTCATACTTGCCAGATTGCATCAGGAAGATATAAAGAATCAAAAAATTGTATGGATTATAGGATCGCCCATAAACTCCTGGTTTTGGACAGATTAGGGAAGGAATTTGAATGCAAAAAAAAAAAACCCATGCAGTCACAGGCATCACAAAAATTACAGAGGTTCTAACTCTTGCCTGTTTTACTAGCATGTTATCATTTTTTTTTCATCTCACTTGCTGCCCCATGTGGAACCAGTCATTGAACATGGAGTGAGGAGAAACTTTCCTAACGGGATGCAAATTGCAATAAAACCCTACAGACGTTTTAAACCTTTTAAAAAGTCGATTTAAATATTTCAAAATAAAATGTTTTGGGCATATTTTTTATTCTGCTACATAGGCTGAAAGTAAAACATCTAATTAACAGGTGAGTGATGCTTATGTAATATGAAGGCAATTGAAATCACCTTTATAAAATCACATGACGTTTTGCACCACATGGTTTCATAAACCCAAAAACACACACTGGGGGTTATTTACTAAAGGAAAATCCACTTTGCACTGAAAGTGCACTTGGAAGTAAAGTCACTGTAGATCCGAGGGGGACATGCAAGGAAAATAAAAAACAGCATTTTAGCTTGCACATGATTGGATGATGAAATCAGCAGAGCTTCCACTCATTTCAGATCTACCCCTTAGATTTAGAGTGACTGCACTTCCAAGTGAGAAAAAGTTTTTGGCGGTGCCCGGATCTACCAGATTTGTTTAATATATATTTATATAGATTAAATCCACAGATCGATTCTTGACAATAAATAAGTCTGAATCTAGACCTTCCCCGTACCTGGGGCATACAGTAAGAAAACCTCGCGTAGGGTCCCCTTGAAGAGACAAGAGAGATACCCACCCGAGACAAGATGGACGGCGGGAGATCTGCTGTTGGATTTTATATATATATATCACTTTATTAGTAAAACAGAAAAAATAAATTTAAACAAAAAATAATACCACTTCCCATTCCTATAGCACAAATTTCATTCAAGATCACAAAGGAATTCCCAGAATTAAAATTGACAACGTTGTCCAAGTGCACTTTCAGTGCAAAGTGGATTTGCCTTTTGTAAATAACCCCCATTGTGTTTTTCCACGCGTGGGGCGCCATTAAAATATAACTAAAAGGCAAAACCTTTTGGACAGAGTGGGGAGGGATTAGAACACTTGTCAGTTTTTATTGCTGTCTGTGTCCCTGTTAGGGAGATTCATCCTCTCTATTTGTTTACTGTTGTCATTGAAAGTAAAAGAAAAACCCAAATTTTGGGTTGTCCCCAGAAAAGCAATAGGGAAATCTTCTAATGGGGACATTAGTCCTGGTGATCTTGGGGGCCCTAAGGGATTCCTTCTCACTTCCTGTTTTGGCAATGGAACATGAAGAGAAGGTAAATTATCCTGATGGGATGCAGATGGCAAAAAAAAAAATGACAGAGGTTATAACCTTTCTATAATCTATCCAAAATGAAAAAAACAAGTTTTGCCTATAGTTCTACTGTAATAATTAATGGTACCCGCTCGTTTCCGCAAAAGAGCAGCACGTTTTGGCTGCGGGGTGCTTGCAGGTGCAGAAACACATGCGATTTAAATGCTGTCCCTTACTGTAAGCTGGTCATACATTATACAATTTTCTTGTTCGGTTTCCATTAGATTTACCTTTAACTATGTAGTGCAAAGGCCTGCCTGATTGCATACAAATTTGAAAGTTTTTCCATTTGACCTCATATTATATGGTTTTGGTAAAGGGAAATTGTACAAGAAAATTGTATAATGTATGGCCAACCTAAATTTCCCCTGCATGCGTCATGCCTAGCAATTTTTTGCTTTAGCCAAAACAGAACAATGTTAAGTGTCCGGCACTATGCAGCATTTTGATGTAGGACTTAAATAAAATATATTGAGGGAAATTTAGTAAGACTGAAACAAACTGTAGCACATAACTGTGGTAACCAATCAGCTTCTAGCTTTTATTCAAAGCTTAACCACTTCCCGATTGGCGCACGCCGATGTACATCGGCAGAATGGCACGGACAGGCAAATGGGCATACCTGTACATCCCTTTAAATTTGCCGCCGTGCCATCGCGAGCATCTCCCCGTTCTGCCTAGTGACAGTGTCACTGATCTCTGCTCCCTGTGATCGGAGCAGAGATCAGTGACGTGTCACACACAGCCACACCCCCCACAGTTAGAAACACTCCCCAGTGCTCACTTAACCCTTACACTGCCCCCCTAGTGGTTAACCCCTTCACTGCCAGGAATCAGTGCATTTGTATAGCACTGATTGCTGTTTAAATGACAATGGTCCCAAAAATGTGTCAAAATTGTCCGATGTGTCCGCTATAATGTCGCAGTCACGATAAAAATCTCTGATCGCCGCCATTACTAGTAAAAAATAATTATTAATAAAAATGCCATAAAACTATCCCCTATTTTGTAAACGCTATAACTTTTGCGCAAACCAATCAATAAACGCTTATTGCAATTTTTTTTTTTTTTTTTTTACCAAGAATATGTAGAAGAATACGTATCGGCCTAAACTGAGGAAAAAATATGTTTTGTTATACATTTTTGGGTGATATTTATTATAGCAAAATGTAAAAAATAATGTGTTTTTTTTTTTTTGTCAAAATTGACGCTCTTTTTTTAGCGCAAAAACTAAAAACCGCAGGGGTAATCAAATACCACCAAAAGAAAGCTCTATTTGTGGGAAAAAAAGGACGTCAATTTTGTTTGGGAACCACGTTGCACGGCCGTGCAATTGTCAGTTAAAGCGGCGCAGTGCCGAATCGCGAAAAGTGCTCTGGTCTTTGGCCAGCAAAATGGTCCGGGGGTTAAAAATGAACAAGCTTATGCTAAAAGCTGCTTGGTTACTGTGCAAAGCTGCTCAAGATTCTGTTTACAGAATAGGTTAGGGTAAATTATTGTCAATGTATTCTGGATTGTTATACTCTGTACTCTGCAGTACTAGACATTGCCACGGATAGGTGAAAGCTGAAATCATGTTGCATTTTTCAAAATGATTAATACATTTTAAAGGTTTATAAGTAAACTGATGTTTTTTATTACTATACTGTATACTATATATTTTATTTTACAATTAACCATTTACCAAATGACAAATAATTCCCAGACCACTATGGGTTACCTAAAAGGGAAAAGACAGCAGAAGCTACAGTACCTGCCTTTTGGCTTGTTTTACAAGGTTAAAGCCGGAATTCTTGCATAAAGAATTAGTCACTCAATTCTAGGAAATCATAACTTACAAAATGGATATTCTTTTTCTCTTCATTTGGTCTTCATACATTTTTTAAAGTTGGGCGCATCCTAATGCCCACCCGTAGTGCATACATTTGTTGCAATCTATTATAAACGGGTATATTGTAGAGAATACCAAGTGCTGCTGCAAGTACTGCATGTGAATCTCTACCCAAAACATTCTGCTAAATTTTGGAAAGAGTAGGGGATGCTAGGAACCTCTGTCAATTTTTATATTTTTTTTTGTTTTTTTGTTGTTTTATGCTATTTTTTTTATTAGAGAGATTTCTTCTCTCAACCCTCTTTTATCTGGCCATAAAACATTTTCTTTGGTAGTGTAGAGGTAGGTTAGACTCTCTATTGACTTTTTGTAGCTCTGTGTGTCCCTGCTGGAGACGTCCCTTTACTTCCTGCTGCCATAACAATGTTACAGCTAGGAAAAACAAGATATGGGCAGCAAAAAAAAAAAAAACTGACAACGGTAATAACTGTTCCTACTCAATTAAGAAAAAAATTTGCAAAGCTGATAGACCAGTGGCATAATCTTAAAAATAGCAGGTATTTTGGTTCTATTTGTACGTATCTTGATAAGATGTAAGGTATGCAGTATTTTTCTGCTTGGAAATCCTCTAACATGGTTATATAATACTCTAGCTGGGAGTCCCCATGTCAAATCAAACGTCATCACCGGGAGTATTAAAAGTATATGGAGAGCGATTACAAGTCCCGCATTTGATTTTCAAGGTGATCCAGCACAGCAGGGTGGAGCATTAATAGTAGGTCCAGGTATGTAAAGCAAAAAAAAAAAAACAATATAAAGTTCCTTTACAAATTATAAATATTATGTCCACAGCAATTGATTGCAAGTATGTAGTTGCTGTTAAATCTATTCAGTGTTTATTATATATATTCTCCTTGTTGTTTTGCAATGTGCTCACTCTGGTTCTAAGCTTCTGTTATAAAATACATTAGGGTCTTGTGCACATTTCCTGTGTTATCTCAAGGCTTCTTCCCAGGTCTCATCGGCTGTTGACTGCAATGAGTACAGGCTACCCATAGGAATGAATAGGGCTGTGGCAGACCCACATGCACATATGTTGTATTTACACTACTAGTCAATTCTGGGCCCCTACACTTGATACCAGGCACCACAAGTGTTTTTACTTTCCAACACTTCCCCAACTTCAAGATCAATCACTGGAACACGTTTCAATGTTGAAACATTTAATTTGTTTGCAACTTAGTTGTGAAGTAAGCAGGCTTCTGGGCTCACCACCTACTATCTGGGAGTACCCAGCTTAAAGGACCACTATACTGTTCAGTTGTAATTTGCACTTGGATGCAAACCAGAAGACCACTCTTCACAGTACACTGTTAACTAGAGCTGCATGGTGCCAGGCAGAGGAAATCCTAGTTCTCTAGCAGTGTTGGAGCTGGTTCACTACACACTGCAAACGGCTAGTCTGAAGGGGCTCTGGATACAGAGACCACTTCCTCTCCAGTCTGCATTATGAAATGTTAAAAATGATATTCGTTCACAAGTATTTGTGTTTTGTTACAGGTAACGGGGTCCATTTCCTGCACCGTGACATGAACAGATATGACCATGTTCCCATTAGTTCTCTTCTTAGATATGCAGGAGTACAAACAATTCCTTTTGGTCATCAACGGCCGATGTTAGAAGTTTGAAGTACACAAATACATATAATTCCACAACAATCCAGAAGCCATATTTTGCTCAAAATACTATTTTATCTCTAATTTACTCGTTTACTGAGCTATTGTGGACATTTTTATATAAAATGAATGTTTTGTACAATTGTATTCTTTGTTGTTCTTTTCTGGTATTATGAAATTACACGCTATGGTCTGCACAAATGAATCAAGAGCATCACAAAGCCAAGGTGAAGACTCCAGAGAGAGAAACATAATTTTGCCCCTGTACAAATTAGTACCGGTAAAACCTCATCTGGATTATGCAGTTACATTTTTGGCACCAAAAATGGTATTGGAGAACTAGAGAAAGGGCAGAGAAGGGCAACCAAACTGATAAGAGGAATGGAGGAGCTCAGCTATGAGGAAAGATTCACTGAACTGAACTGTAACTATGGGGTTGATTTACTAAAACTGGAGAGTGCAAAATCTAGTGCAGCTGTGCATGATAGCCTATCGGCTTCTAGCTTCAGCTTGTTCAATTAACCACTTTCAGACCGGACCATTTTGCTGGCTTAAGACCAGACCACTTTTTGCTATTCGGCACTGCGTCGCTTTAACTGACGATTGCGTAGTCGTGCGATGTGTCTACCAAACAAAATTGACATCCTTTTTTTCCCCACAAATAGAGCTTTCTTTTGGTGGTATTTGATCGCCCCTGTGGTTTTTATTTTTTGCGCTATAAACAAAAAAAGAGCGACAATTTTGAAAAAAAACACATTTTTTTTTACATTTTGCTATAATAAATATCCCCCAAAAATATATAAAAATGTTTTTTCCTCAGTTTAGGCCGCTGCGTATTCTACATATTTTTGGTAAAAAAAAATCGCAATAAGCGATTATTGATTGGTTTGCGTAGAAGGTATAGCGTTTACAAAATAGGGGATAGTTTTATAGAATTTTTATTAATAATTTTTTTTTTACTAGTAATGGCGGCGATCAGCGATTTTCATTGTGACTGCGACATTAGGGCGGACACATCAGACATTTTTGACACATTTTTGGGACCATTGTCATTTATACAGCAATCAGCGCTATTTAAATGCACTGATTCCTGTGTAAATTACACTGGCAGTGAATGGGGTTAACCACTAGGTGGCAGTGTAGGGGTTAAGTATTCCTAGGGGCGTGTTACTAACTGTGGGGGGGTGTGGCTGTGATTTAGTGAACACTGATCTCTGCTCCAATCACAGGGAGCAGAGATCAGTGTCACTAGTTGCTAGGCAGAACGGGGAGATGCTGTTTACTTCTGCATCTCCCCGTTCAGCCTTCCCGTGAGACGATCGCAGGTATCCCCGCGGCGATCGAGTCAATGGGATCTGCGACCAGACTCACGGAGGTCCCGACCGGCGCGTGTGCCGCCGGCGGTGTGCGCACGATGGCATGGCGGCAATCTTAAAGGGACGTACCTGTATGCCCTTTTGCCTGTCCGTGCAATTCTGCCGACGTACATCGGCGTGCGCCGAACGGGAAGTGGTTAAGCTTTGACAAAAAAAAAAAAACAGGAAGCTTATTGGTTTCTATGCATAGCTACACCAGATTTTGCACTCTCCCATTTTAGTATATCAACCGCAATATGTCTTAAAGTGTTACTAAACCCAGAACAGTAAAATCAGTCTGTATATGCAGTAAAGTATGCTTGTTATACTCACTGTGGAACCTAAGGGGTTAATCCTCCTGTAAAAAGGCTGCTTGATCCTGTCTTCTCTGTTCCTTCCCTTCTTTCACTGTCCCCAATTCATCTCCTGATATAACAGAGTCTAAGGGACAAGCTGCACATGCTCAGTTTGTATCGCTAGAGAGTTTTTTTTTTTTTTGGAGAGTGCATGCAATCAGCACAGGCCACTCAGCACTGTCCAGACAGAGGGTCAGGGTTCCTGCAGGCTCATTGGACAGTCATAGGAGAATGAAAACTCCTCCTACAAGCTTTAACCAGACACTGATAGAAGTCCAGAGACTGCTATATACGGCTGATGAGAAAAGGTACAGTATTTAGTAGTTTATATTTACCAAAATAATTACATTTCCTTGTTCTGTGTACTGTGGGAGACCATGAGAGAGATGGGGGTGCTAGGCCAGTTCCCTTAACTATTAAAAGCCTTTCTATAATGTGCCACATGTTGCCTGGTATTACCTTTTTATTTGACGCTGAGCACATGCACTCAACTTCTTTGGTCGACCATGGTGAGGCCTGTTCTGAGTGGAACCTGTCCTGTTAAACTGCTGTATGGTCTGGGCCACTGTGCTGCAGCTCAGTTTCAGGGGCTTGGCGATCGTCTTATAGCCTAGGCCATATTTATGTAGAAAAAAATATTTTCGTCAGATCCTCAGAGAGTTCTTTGTCATGAGGTGCCATGTTGAGCTTCCAGTGACCAGTATGAGAGAGTGAGAGTGATAACACCAAATTTAACACACCTGCTCCCCATTTACACCTGAGACCCTGTTACACTAGCGAGTTACATGACACTGGGGAGGGAAAATGGCTAATTGGACCCAATTTGGACATTTTCACTTAGGGGTGTACTCATCTACTTCAGTGTTGTCACATGAAAAGATATAATAAAATGTTAGGGGTGTACTAATTTTTGTGAGATACTGTAGCTGGAAAAGCCTCCTCTGGACATCCCTCTGATTACTAATCTTACTTTTTTAATTAGGGCTTGATTTTCTCAAGCCCTCCCACTGTAGGTACGTTGTAAGTGTATGTAATTTCTGTGTCCAATGAGAGTACCTTTACAGACCACAAACACACCGTCATTAAATAGAGGACAGATGTGAAGGTTGGGTCTAGCTCTGGGGGCAAGGCTTGGCCACAAAGTCAAGGAAGGAGAATCCTTATTAACTTCAGTAAAACCAAGAGCTGAGGGGAGCACAAAAAAAAAAATCCTTGACAAATGTTATAGCATTTTCTTGTGGGGCCCACAGGCAGGTGCTTGTCTACCAGGTTCATGTTAAGAATGTTATGTTACATCATTTCTAAATATGCCATGGTAATTATGAAGCAGTATGACGATACACAGGACCATAATCAGCCTAAAAATTCAAATAAACTAAAAGCTTAAAGTGTAAGTCTACCTTCAGGAAGATTTTTTTAAAATACTCTAATGCGATTCTATATCAAATGAATAGTTAATACTAGCACTTCACCTGTTCACCTGTACATGGTGCACGTTCTTCCATTACAGATACAGCTGTTGTGGGGCCTCTGAAGAAAAAATGCTCGCCCCTCTTCCGCCTCCATTTTGCCTGTGGGTGGGTGCAACATGGTACGGCAGTAATAACACACACAGTCCAGGTGCAATTAGTAAAACTTGTGTTGTAGTAAAGGCAGAACAGTTCACAACAAACTTGGGAAAGGGCCCAACCAGAAGCAGTCACGAATTCCAACAGTGTTTAGTGGAGCAGGTATCAGCTGGTCTAACAGCGTCTGTCTGGAGGCGCAGAATGCGGCCTGGCTGGTCCAAGCCCAAATGGGAAGATGTCCCTCCTCACCTGGAACCTTTACTTTCCACTAATACTGTCCCTCACTGATGGGTAACTTGTCCCTACACTATCTACATGTGAATGCACGCCAAACCCAGGGGCCAGGGTCTTAAAAAGACTCGGTTACACCCAAAATGTCCACCAGAGTCACATTGGCAGCCAGCATCCAATCAGTTTACTGCCCCAGTGACTCGGAAACCATAGAGGAACCAGAGGCTGCTGCAGTTGAGTGCCACCTGCAATGGAGACAGCAGAGTGCACCTGCCTACATGCCATTTGCAGGGCGAGCTCACAATAATGCTTCTCCAGTGGGCACTCCAGGCTATTCAAAATACACGCATGAGTTTAGTAGCCGCTGCTTTGGGCTGGTCAAACTGCACAAGTGTGCAGTTTTCTTCTCTAGCTGAGCTCAGTGTTTTTTTTCTGGGGAGGCCCCTCAACAGCTGTATGAGGCTATGCACCATTTAGAGTAGGAGGGGTGCTGCTATGTACTATTCATTGGATATACAGTGAGGGAAAAAAGTATTTGATCCCCTGCTGATTTTGTGCATTTGCCCACTGACAAAGAAATGATCTGTCTATAATTTTAATGGTAGGTTTATTTTAACAGTGAGAGATAGAATAACAACAAAAATATCCCGAAAAACGCATTTCAAAAAAATTGATTTGCATTTTAATGAGTGAAAAAAGTATTTAATCCCCTATCAATTAGCAAGATTTCTGGCTACCAGGTGTCTTCTATACAGGTAATGAGCTGAGATTAGGAGCAGGGAAATAAAGGGAATGCTCCTAATCTCAGCTTGTTACCTGTATAAAAAGACACCTGTCCACAGAAACAACCAATCAATCAGATTCCAATATCTCCACCATGGCCAAGATCAAAGAGCTGTCCAAGGATGTCAGGGACAAGATTGTAGACCTACACAAGGCTGGAATGGGCTACAAGGCCATAGCCAAGCAGCTTGCTGATAGTGTGAAAACAGTTGGTGCGATTATTCGCAAATGGAAGAAACACCCTCGGTCTGGGGCTCCATGCAAGATCTCATCTCGTGGAGTTTCAATGATCATGGAAACGGTGAGAAATCATCCCAGAGCTACATGGGAGAATCTTGTCAATGATCTCAAGGCAGCTGGGACCATAGTCACCAAGAAAACAATTGGTAACACACAACGCTGTGAAGGACTGAAATCCTTCAGCGCCTGCAGGGTCCCCCTGCTCAAGAAAGCACATGTACAGGCCCATCTGAAGCTCGCTAATGAACATCGGAATAATTCAGAGGAAAACTGGGTAAAAGAGTTGTAGTCAGATGAGACCAAAATCAAGCTCCTTGGCATCAACTCAGCTCGCCGTGTTTAGAGGAGGAGGAATGCTGCCTATCAGGGCCGGGACAAGGGGTGGGCAAGAGGGGCGCAATGGTTTATTGCAGGGGTGGGGGCACCCTGACCCTAACCCTAAGGGAAAGGGGGGCGCAGTTTGGCATCTTTGCCCTGGGCGCTGGATGACCTTGTCCGGGCACTGCTGCCTATAACCCCAAGGACACCATCCCCACTGTCAAATATGCTGGTGGAAACATTATGCTTTGGGGGAGTTTCTTCTGCTAAGGAGACAGGACAACTTCACCATATACCGTCAAATCTTGGGTGAGAACCTTCATAAAATTTTAAAAAATTCTGGATACTTTTGTTATTCTGTCTCTCATTGTTAAAATAAACCTACCATTAAAATTATAGACTGATCATTTCTTTGTCAGCAGGGGATCAAATTCTTTTTTCCCTCATTGTAGAAATGTATAAGGGAATTTTTGAAAAATTACCCTGAAGGTCAACTTACATTTAAATCACATTCGGCTTTTGTTTCCTCTATCCCTCTCTCTTTCTAGCATGTATTTACTGCTTAAGCCCCCGTTCACACCTATGCGAATTAGATGCGGCTTACAACGCAGCGAATTCACAGGACATTTCAAAATACATTGATTTTAATGAGGCTTGTTCACATATCTCCGGTGCATGCGCACTGCGCATTGTAGAAAAACCGTGTGCGTTTTTTGGGCAGTGCGGTGCGGCTCAGGTGCAAATTCAGGCCCATTATCTTCTATGGGCACGCATCTGATTTGCAGATGCATTCCGTTCTGAACACAAATTCTTTCCTTCTCCTCACTACACCTCCCCCTCTCCCCCCCCCCCTGCTCACAGATCCGCAGCTAAAACGCTGACAAACCGATGAACAACTGATGTTTTAGTGCGCAGTTATGCTGGACATTAAATTCGCACTGCACTGGTGTGAAC
The DNA here is from genome assembly GCA_028564925.1 of Lithobates sylvaticus. Taxonomy (NCBI): domain Eukaryota; kingdom Metazoa; phylum Chordata; class Amphibia; order Anura; family Ranidae; genus Lithobates; species Lithobates sylvaticus. The sequence continues at coordinate 287,114,962 of CM053026.1, forward strand.
CCAGGCTTAAGTGTAGCTTCATCCAAAAACAAAAATGTATATGTTGCAGCTTACCAGTCCTTAGATGTGCTGGCTGCATTCATTTTTTAATTTTTCAGGCTTCTGAACAGTTGCATAAGAAGAGGAAGAATGTGGTAATGAGTAATGAGGTAGGTATTTGTACCTATTTTTTTTCCCCCCTAGCCAAACGACAATTAACCTATGCAGTGTGTGATTGGTGGGGGGCACTACTGAGTACATTTAAAAGCAATTGGGAGATGGGCTTAAGACAACACAGACATACAAACTGGCTTTGTGAGAAAGAATGAGTTTAGGATCTCCTACTATAATTGTCTGTTTCTTTGGTCTACGTGTACTGTCAGTGTTGTAATGCCGCATACACACACGATCGGAAATTCGGCCAGCAAAGACCGATGAGAGCTTTAGTCGGAAAATGCAACTGTGTGTATGCTCCATCTGACTTTTTCTGGCCGAATTCCAGCCAGCAAAAGATTGAGAGCATGTTTTAAATTTTTCGGTCGGAAAAAGTTCCGATCGCCTGTAGCAATTCCGACGCGCAGAATTCCTACGCATGCGCAGAAACAATTTGACGCATGCTCGGAAACATTGAACTTAATTTTCTCGGTTCCTGGTAGTGTTGTACGTCACCGCGTTCTTGGCGGTCGAAAGTTCAGTGAACTTTTGTGTGACCGTGTGTATGCAAGCGAGGCTTGAGCGGAATTCCGTCGGAAAAACCATCCAAGATTTTTCTGACGGAAAATCTGCCTGTGTGTACGCGGCATAAGAAGACGGATGAGAGATTTTTTTTTAAATGCCCTCTAAAATAGTTTGCAAATAATGGCTGCACTAATAATCAAGATAAGTGTGAGTGCTTTGAAGAGATATATATATAGCTTAATTCATATAGCTGCTTTACATATTTAAAACTCTTAAACTTTAAGAGAGTCTCCGTAAGGTTTGACATTGCTCATGACAGAAAATCACAAGAAACTATAATCCAGGCTAAGAACACTGAAATTGCCAGAAAATAATTAGAACATGATTAGAAAAGAAATTGGACTACAACTAGTGAAGTCTCTGACAAGTAACCTATGCAAGTTGCAAATATACCTCCCAACTTTAGACCATAATAAAGAGGGACACCCTGCATGGGAATGGCATGTGGAGCATGCATTGTGCTGCAGCAAAAAGTGGGTATAGGTACCATTATAGGTACATTTTGCCTGAGTAAAACCAATAAATGTTAAGATAATGAAAACCGTTATCTGGAGTAATTACCCCAGCTTTCAGTGAGACTAACAATGTCTCATAGGTCAGTAAGAAGAACAGTGCCTCAGAGGTCAGAGGGAGGAAAAATGTTTCAGAGGTCAGATAGAGGAACAGTGCCTCAGAGGTCAGATAGAGGAACAGTGCCTCAGAGGTCAGTGAGAAGAACAGTGCCTCAGAGGTCAGATAGAGGAACAGTGCCTCAGAGGTCAGTGAGAAGAACAGTGCCTCAGAGGTCAGATAGAGGAACAGTGCCTCAGAGGTCAGTGAGAAGAACAGTGCCTCAGAGGTCAGATAGAAGAACAGTGCCTCAGAGGTCAGTGAGAAGAACAGTGCCTCAGAGGTCAGTGAGAGGAACAATGTTTCAGAGGTCAGTGCGAAGAACAATGCCTCAGAGGTCAGTGAGAGGAACAATGTTTCAGAGGTCAGTGCGAAGAACAATGTCCCAGTGGTCAGTTACAGGAACAATGACTCAGAGATCAGTGAGAAGAACAGTGCCTCTGAGGTCAGTGAGAGGAACAATGTTTCAGAGGTCAGTGCGAAGAACAATGTCCCAGTGGTCAGTAAGAGGAACAATGCCTCAGAGGCTAGTGAGAAGAATAATGCACTGATAGTTAGCGAGAGGAACAATGCACTGGAGGTCAGTGAGAGGAACAATGCCTCAGAGGTCAAGAGCAACAATGCCTCAGAGGTCAGTGAGAGGAACAATGCACCGGCTGTCAGTGAGAGGAACAATGCACCGGCTGTCAATGAGAGGAACAATGCACCGGCTGTCAGTGAGAGGAACAATGCACCGGCTGTCAGTGAGAGGAACAATGCACCGGCTGTCAGTGAGAGGAACAATGTCCCAGAGGTCAGTGAAATGAACAATGCACTGGTTGACAGTGAGAGGAACAATGCCCCAGAGGTCGGTAAGAGGAACAATGCACTGGCTGTCAGTGGGAAGAACAATGCACTTGAGGTCAGTGGAAGGAACAATGTCTTGGCAGTCTGTGAGAACAATGCACTGGAGGTGAGTGAGAGGAGCAATGTCCCAGTGGTCAGCAGGAGGAGGAGCAATGCACTGGCTGTCAGTGAGAGAAACAATGTCCCGGCAGTCAGTGAGAGGAACAATGTCCCGGTGTTCATTGGGTGGACTAATGCTCTGGCAGTCAATGTGACATGGATGGAGATTTCTCTAAAGGCTATGTGTAATCCATGTTTCCTGCACTAATAAGCGCCCTTTTAGATTTTTGGTATAATGCATCTTAGTACAACCCTTTTTTCTCAAGTAAAATAGACATAACCACCGTCCTCACATCCTTATATCCACAGGCAGACTTGTCTCCAAGGCCTGTGTTTTGTTTATTTATAGTACTATAGTATAGTGTCTTTGCAGAGTGAACACATCCCCCAAGACGATCGTCTGTGCATTGCACAGGAGCCCTTTGCTGGCGGACATATCCCCCCCACTCTGCAAACACCTCTCTGCAACCTCAGGAAGCTTTTCACTACCAGACAGAGCTCAACCAGCGTCAGTCTGCCCTGGTCTGCTCTTTAGGCCCCTTTCACACTGAAGCGTTTTTCAGGCACTACAGCGCTAAAAATAGCGCCTGTATAGCGCCTGAAAAAAGCGGGTCCTTTCACTCCAGTGTGAAAGCTGGAGGGCTTTCACACTGGAGTGGTGCGCTAGCAGGATGGTAAAAAAAAGTCCTGCTAGCAGCATCTTTGGAGCGGTGAATGTGGGGTACAGAGTATGCTGGTCCGACGCGTTTTGACTCTAATGCGGCGTACACACGGACGGAATTTCCGATGGAAACAGTCCGATGGGAGCTTTTCATCGGATTTTCCGACCGTGTGTATGCCCAACGGTCTTTTTCTGTCGGAATTTCCGACGGACTTTGAATTGAGAACCTGACGGAAAACCTTTCTATCGGATTTTCCGATCGTGTGTATGCAATTCCGACACGCAAAATTCCGTCGCATGCTCGAAAACAATTCGATGCATGCTCGGAAGCATTAAACTTCCCTTTTATAGTGCTGTCGAACGTGTTTTATGCCGATGTGTTATTGACCGTCGGAATTTGGTGTGATCGTGTGTAGGCAACACAGCTTGAGCGGAATTCCGTCGGAAAAACCGGAGTTTTTTCCGACGAGAATTCCGATCGTGTGTACGCGGCATAAGGGTCTTCAACAGGGGCATGCTGTGACCCCTCACATTGCATCTCAATAAATAGACTTAGTGGCTCTTGGATCCGCCCCTAATAGGGGGTGGAGCAGGAAGTGTGCAAAAAAATATATATAATCTGCTCTTCAAGCCTCTCTTTGGATCTAGCTCTGAAGCCCTTAATAGAGAATTTTGCTTTTAAAAAATTAATTTTTGGAAAAAATCATATTGAAGATCCGTTCAGAATTAATGGGCAATAGTCATAAGGCGGAATGTGCAATAGGGCTGATATGCCAGTATGATGTGATATGACATTTCTCTCGAGCTGCAATGCACAACTGACTTTACTCAAATGGGTGCATCATCCAGGGGATAAGGGTCAGTGGGAAGTGTGTGTGATACATCGTAAGGAGTATAGCCGGAACGATCAATTAAGTGGCACTATAGCCCATGAAGTGTGTGGAACATGTCCCTTCTCCTGTCCACAGGAGCCAGACATTTCCGAAATGTCTCTTCCGGGGTTACTATGTGAGCGTAATCACTACCAGCAGGGTCGTACTTTAATTACGCTCATCGCTGAGTAGATCATGTGACGCAAGTGACGTGTCACGTGATGTACGTCGTCTGGATCTCCAGGAGGGGGGGTGCAGTCTGTGGGATGAGCCCCAGGAGTCTAATGAACTGAGCCAACCCCCGGATTCTCATATGCCTTGGATACTCCAACAGCAAAATCTCCCTGACATTATATCCAACCCTGTTCTTTGTGTCAGTGGGAGGAAAAGTGCCCAATAGTTGGGGTCAGTATAAGGTATAGTGCCTGAATATTAGTGTCAGTGAGAAGAATTGTGTCCCATTGTTGGTGTCAGAGGGAGGAACAATGCCTCACCAATAATGTCAGAGCAAGGAATAGAGGTCCCCTTAAAAATAAAAAAATACAAATTCAATAATATTGTGCGAACACTCTAATGTCCATATATGGTATCCACAAACACTCCCCTTCTAAATCCCCTAAAAGGGAAACATCAGTCCTTAGACACCGCCTCCTGTACCCTGTTTAACCAACACATGTGAATGAAAGTGCAGAAGATATGACTCTAGGCAATCAATAGCAGAGTCCCTTGCATGCAATGAACATATGTGCATAAGCTGCCAGGAGGTTGTATATTATGCTGACATCTTACCACCTCTTCACCACTGCAGGTTTTGTCCAGATGTTGTCATAGATGGACAAATATGCAGGCAGTGGTATTGGCATGTATTACTCCGCAGGCATCAATTGCATAGAGCTGGCAGATAGATTAAGCTGGTCTGGGCTGGCACTCACTCCAGCCTATTGTAGGGGGGAATGAGAGCAGCAGGGGGGCATGCCCCCTGTCAACGCATTTCGTCCTGCCCTCTCCAAGACTTCTTCAGAAGCATTCTACTGGCACACAAAAAACTCACTATACATCATAAGAGGACTGTTTTGTGGAGACCATATGTGGAGCGTTCACACTATTTTATATAGATGTAAATTTTCTATATGTAGTAATAAACATGTTGCAGTAGCTTTAAAGTGTTACTAAAAAAAACAGGACCCTGCATTCACTATATCTGGTCTCCCACAGTACACAGAACATGGAGATGCATTTTTTTTTTAGTAAATATAAAACTACTAAATACCTTTCACTGATTAAAGCTTGTAGGAGGAGTTTTCTGACTGACCTACCAGGCTACAAGACCCCTGATTCTCTGTCTGGACAATGCTGATTGGCCCTGTGCTGCTCCCATGCACCCCCCTAAGAAAAAAAAAACCTCTCTAGCAATACCCACCAAACTGAGCATGTGCAGCCTGACTCCATAGACTCTGTTATCAGGAAATAATTAGTGGACAGTGTAAGAAGGCGAGGATCTGTGCATACAGGATCAAAAAGCCTTTTTACACAATGCCATACCTCTCAACTTTTTGAGATGGGAACGAGGGACACCTATTAGCAAACGTATGTAGGCATAGGACACACCCCCTGCCATGCCCGCTTAAAGGAGAATTGTACAAAAAAATATTAGTTAAATTCACAAGTGCTTTTAATTACCACTACTATTCTTTTATACAGGCTTTTGAAATTTACAAATGCAGACAGACGATCCCTTTCAGACTATCCCACTTTTAAACGATCCCTGAAAACTCATCTCTTCAGAGGAGCCTATCTGGCCCCCACCTAACTGTACATTTATCTTCTCAATCAGCACATTCCCCACAGTTATTACCTCCTGTATCTCTTGACCTTCCCTCTTAGATTGTAAGCTCTAAGGAGCAGAGCCCTCTGATTCCTACTGTATTAAAGTGTACTGTATTTGTACTGTCCACCCTCAAGTTGTAAAGTGCTACGTAAACTGTTTGCGCTATATAAATCCTGTATTATAATAATAATAATAATTTATTGAAGCATAAATATTAAAAGCACTGGATGGGTACAGGCAGGGAAAATGCAGGTTGGTTGACGCGTTTCACACTATAGAAGTGCTTAGTCAAAACCAAGAGGAATAGTACCCGATTTTTTGTGTCAGTCAAAGGAGTTATGCCCAATCCAGGGCTGGGACAAGGGGTGGGCAGGAGGAGAAGCTGCCCTGGGCGCAATGGTTTATTGCAGGGATGGGGGTGCCCTGACCCTGCCCTGACCCTAACCCTAAGGGAAAGGCCTGGGTGCTAGATGACCTTGCCCCACAGCACTGGCCTCATCATTTGTGTCAGAGGGAGGAATAGTGCCCCATTATTGGAGACAGAAAGAAGAATAGTACCTTAATGTTGGTGTCAGTGGGGCGATCAGTGCTCCATTGTTGGTGTACGTGAGAAGATTAGCATCCCACCGCTGTGTCAGTGGGTGGAATCGTTTCCCGTTGTTGGTGTTAGTGGGAGTAACAGTGTCCCATCATTAGTGTGCATAGGTGTGTGCAGTCTATTGCATTAGCGTGTGCACCCCAAAGCTCAAACACACATGCGTCTGTATAATGTGTATATATATATATATATATATATATATATATATATATATATATATATATATATAACACATACAGGTGCATTTAAAAAAAAAAAATGATATATATATATATATATATATATATATATATATATATATATATATATATATATATATATATATATATATATATATCAGTAGGGCAGTAGGCAGTGGCAGTAGAGCACAGCGTAGGACAGAGATTGGTGTCAATAGTTTATTTGTATTTTATTTATTTATTTTTACTTTTAATTTCGTTTTTTTGTTAAGTCATTTTTTTTTTTTATTCTTTTACAATTTTTTCTATGAGCCCCGTTGGGGGGCTTTGGTGAAATATCAGGGGTCTATACAGACCCCTGATGTCTCACTTTTGAGACAAAGAAAGGGAATGAGGACAGAGATTCCCCAGTCACTTTCTCTTCAGCCAAGCAGCATCCTGCCTAACACAGGGTGATTAGGGTGTGCCCAGGCACACCTGCCACCCTATGTGCGCACGCCTATGTTAGTGTGTGAACAGGAGAAATGGTGCCCTATCATCGGTGTCAGTGGGGAGGAATAGTGCCACAAGGACCAGATAAAGCCAAGTTAAGGGCTGCTACGCCGAGGATTCTGTGGATGGTGCACCTGTGCCTGCTCAAAAACATTGAGATCTGAGTATCAGGGGCCAAACCTCCATTGTGCATGATGCCTTATGGATTGCCCCATCCTACTGTCACATTGTTAAACAGCTTGGTCTGCATATAAATATATATATATATATATATATATATATATATATATATATATATATATACATATAAATAAAAAAATGGAATGAATACACTGAATGCCATCATTACATGTATTGACATTTCTTGCATCCCTGTACAATAAGAAACAGGCCTAGAAAATGTAAGTAGTTTGGTGATCCAGCTTTGTAAGGTGACATGATATAGAGGAGCCTGTAGGCTATGGTTTTCGCTGAGTTCCATGGAGATCCTGCAGATGCACATTACATCTCTGCAGACACCCATCACATTGCCATGACATGCACAACAAAGTGACACGCTGCTGGTGACGTCAACGACCCGCCGCCAATCCCCGCAGCCTAGGTCTCCTCGCCCCCGCCCACTCTGGCCCTGGTCTATGGATGAGCAGAGCAGTCCGGGGCCAGCGAGGGGCGTGTGAGAGAGCGGCATGCTGGCCGGAGGTCTTCTAGCACAGCAAAACAACAGCAGGGGGAGGAGGGGGAGAGAACACACAGCAGCTGGAAGGGAACGGCTCTGTCACCAGCAACTGCACCACTGTGCATGATAATACTTGGAGTCTGTCCTACAAGGGCCACCTACCGCACCGCACTCACCTCTACTCACTGACATGAGCAGCCTCTGACCTGGACCATGAAAAGGAAGACAGCCGGGAGCAGGAACAGGGACCTGGGCTGGAGGAAGAAGGCGAGAGGTGTGCTGTGCGAGGACGTCGGCCAAGGGGACCAGGACATGGAAGAGCTGGAGGGTGACATCTACATTAGTATTACAGGTAAGGGTGACATCTACATTAGTATCACAGGTAAGGGTGACATCTACATTAGTATTACAGGTGAGGGTGACATCTACATTAGTATTACAGGTGAGGGTGACATCTACATTAGTATCACAGGTGAGGGTGACATCTACATTAGTATCACAGGTAAGGGTGACATCTACATTAGTATCACAGGTGAGGGTGACATCTACATTAGTATTACAGGTGAGGGTGACATCTACATTAGTATCACAGGTAAGGGTGACATCTACATTAGTATCACAGGTGAGGGTGACATCTACATTAGTATCACAGGTAAGGGTGACATCTACATTAGTATCACAGGTGAGGGTGACATCTACATTAGTATTACAGGTGAGGGTGACATCTACATTAGTATCACAGGTGAGGGTGACATCTACATTAGTATTACAGGTAAGGTTGACATCTACATTAGTATCACAGGTGAGGGTGACATCTACATTAGTATTACAGGTAAGGGTGACATCTACATTAGTATCACAGGTGAGGGTGACATCTACATTAGTATTACAGGTGAGGGTGACATCTACATTAGTATCACAGGTGAGGGTGACATCTACATTAGTATTACAGGTGAGGGTGACATCTACATTAGTATTACAGGTAAGGGTGACATCTACATTAGTATTACAGGTGAGGGTGACATCTACATTAGTATTACAGGTGAGGGGGACATCTACATTAGTATTACAGGTGAGGGGGACATCTACATGAGTATTACAGGTGAGGGTGACATCTACATTAGTATTACAGGTGAGGGTGACATCTACATTAGTATTACAGGTGAGGGTGACATCTACATTAGTATTACAGGTGAGGGTGACATCTACATTAGTATCACAGGTGAGGGTGACATCTACATTAGTATCACAGGTAAGGGTGACATCTACATTAGTATCACAGGTGAGGGTGACATCTACATTAGTATTACAGGTGAGGGTGACATCTACATTAGTATCACAGGTGAGGGTGACATCTACATTAGTATCACAGGTGAGGGTGACATCTACATTAGTATTACAGGTAAGGGTGACATCTACATTAGTATCACAGGTGATGGTGACATCTACATTAGTATTACAGGTAAGGGTGACATCTACATTAGTATCACAGGTGAGGGTGACATCTACATTAGTATTACAGGTGAGGGTGACATCTACATTAGTATCACAGGTGAGGGTGACATCTACATTAGTATTACAGGTGAGGGTGACATCTACATTAGTATCACAGGTGAGGGTGACATCTACATTAGTATCACAGGTGAGGGTGACATCTACATTAGTATCACAGGTAAGGGTGACATCTACATTAGTATCACAGGTGAGGGTGACATCTACATTAGTATTACAGGTGAGGGTGACATCTACATTAGTATCACAGGTGAGGGTGACATCTACATTAGTATCACAGGTGAGGGTGACATCTACATTAGTATCACAGGTGAGGGTGACATCTACATTAGTATTACAGGTAAGGGTGACATCTACATTAGTATCACAGGTGATGGTGACATCTACATTAGTATTACAGGTAAGGGTGACATCTACATTAGTATCACAGGTGAGGGTGACATCTACATTAGTATTACAGGTGAGGGTGACATCTACATGAGTATTACAGGTGAGGGTGACATCTACATTAGTATTACAGGTGAGGGTGACATCTACATTAGTATTACAGGTGAGGGTGACATCTACATTAGTATTACAGGTGAGGGTGACATCTACATTAGTATTACAGGTGAGGGTGACATCTACATTAGTATTACAGGTGAGGGGGACATCTACATTAGTATTACAGGTGAGGGGGACATCTACATTAGTATTACAGGTGAGGGGGACATCTACATTAGTATTACAGGTGAGGGTGACCTCTACATTAGTATTACAGGTAAGGAGATGAGGTAGAGAATTACTGATCACCCACTGGCACCTACAGATGTGGACTATTTTGTTGGTACCCTTCCATGAAAAAAGAAAAACCCATTGTTTTCTCTAAAATAACCTAAAACTGACAAAAGTCATTTTCATCCACCATTTTTGCAATATTTAACAAAAATCGGACTTGAACTTATTCAACAGAATTTCTTTTTAAATAACAAACATGTCATACTTGCTGATTTGCACAGAGCAGTTCCGATCCATCTATTCTGGGGTCCCCCTTTCCGCTTTCTATGGGGGGGCTCTCTCCTCACAGGCTGTGACTGACAGCAGAAGCTCTTTCCATAGCTGTTTGCTAGGATTCAGATCAGGGCTTATAGAAGGTCACTTCAGAACAGTCCAATGGTTTGTCCTTAGCCAGTGGTGTAACAGTAGTCATAGTAGCCCACACGGCTGTTATCAGGCCTGGGGTAGAAGAGGGACCACGTTAGGAAAACTTAAAGAGGAGTTCCATGCTTCTCCGGGTGCAGGCATCGGCATCTCTAGTAAGGGTAACAGGAAGTGAAGCCTTGCTGCCTCACAGCCTGTTTCCTATTGCGCATGTGCGAGTTGCGCTGCACCTTGTGAATGGTTCCTTAGTCTTCTGGTCCCAGAGGACTGTGGGGGAAGGATGGGGGGGTCAACGTCGGTCTGAGCCAGAAGTGGGAGCGGGTACCTGTCAAAAACAGGTACCCACTCCCCCCCCTGAAAAAGTGCCAAATGTGGCAATGGAGGGTGCAAACAAGCGGGGCTTCCCCTGTTGGGTGTAGCTCCGCTTTAATCGTAAAAGCTTTTGGTATATAGGGGCTGAAGTTGGAGCTCGGGATCCTTGCTAGTCACAAGTTCCCCTATAACAAGGTACATTTGCTTATCTGTTTTAGAAGTTTAGTGTAACAGAAGTCAATGCAAGTCGCAATGAAATCGGAAAATAGTAGTACAGGAGCATTGCGGCAATTTGAACGGTTTCATTGCCGGCAATGCGGTGCGACTTGTCATGCGATTTGGAACTGTCAAATCACATGACAAATCGCACTGGTGTGAACTTATTTTACAAAGTGGAATGAACCCTTTATGTCTAATGCAGTCATAAATCCCAGAGTTTCTTCCCTGCTAAAGCCTTTAGGGCCTGTTCACATAGAGTTTGCCGATTCTTTCATATAACTTGGAGTAGATATGTAAGTGGAGAGACTTATCTGCTCACTCAGCTGTCAAAAGAATACATCTGGGCAGTCTGCCAAGTTTAACATGAAACATTGTAACTAACTTGTCTTTCTTCAAAGGGAGAAACTTCTGTGTGAAAAAAAAATCCAGGCAGTCAGCCAAGTTTTTAAACAAGTGTAAATGCAGGAAGGTTAACCATTTAAAGTCTAAATCTTTTTCTGACACTTAGTTAAAATCAATATTTTTTGCTAGAAAATTACTTGGAACCCCCAAAAATTATATATATTTTAGCAGAGACCCCAGGGAATAAAATGTCAATTGCTGCAATATTTTATGTCACACTGTATTTGCCCAGCGGTCTTTCAAAGGCAATTTTTGCGGAAAAAATACAATTCAATGAATAAAAAAAAAAAAACGAAACAGTAAAGTTAACCCAATTTTTTGGTTTTAATGTGAAAGATGATGTTACGCCGCCAGAATCGTGAGAGAATCGTGATCTATCTTCTAAGCAAAGAAATCGTGATTCTTATTTTAGCCAGAATCGTGCAGCTCTATGTTCACACTACAATGCAGTGCGGGAGACCTGCGTTTTTGTGCGACTTCCTGCACTGCATTCCATTTGCACCGTTCTCAATGCGAATGGGCCCTAAAGGACAGCTGAGGTTTGCAGTTCTACAAAAAAAAAAGTTGGAAAAAGCTAGATTTTAAAGAAACTTGTATTAGGGTTATAATTGCATGCAAAAGGCATGAATGATTTTGTCATGATATGTATTAACCAAAGCACTGTTGTAGCCTAGCAGTGTACTGACTATGCTGAGAGTTTTCTTGCTACCCATCCTTGATTTAGGCATACTTTACGGTATGATCAGTTACGTGTATTGTCGCAATTGAAACTGCTAACAGCTCAAAGAAAGTTAGCCATGGGGCTTATCAAAATTTTGCTCATGATTCCCTGTTCTTAGCTATTCTTGGATGCTTTGAGCTGCGTGTTTTGGGTCATTATCCCATTGAAGGACCCATGATCTGCGATTGAGACAGCTTTCTGACACTGCAGTACATTCCGTTCCAGAAGTCCACAATAGTCTGGAGATTTCATTGTGCTCTGCACAGATTCAAGGCACCCTCATGCCAGATACAGCAAAGCAGTCTGAAAACATACCCGGCCTCCTCCATGGATTACAGTAGGCTCAGTGTTCTTTCCTTTAAAAGTTTCTTTTTTCATTTGTGAGTTGATGTTAGTCGTTGAAAAAGCTCCAGTTTTGTCTCATCATTCCAAAGAACATTCTCCCAGAAGTATTGTTTTTTTGTCAATATTCATTTTAGTAAATTCCAGGTAGTTTATTTTAGTTTTTATCCTCCTGTTTCTTCTTTGAGTCCACTGCCACTCATAAAGTGATGTATAGTGCAGTCAGGGGGGACCCCGAAAAGAAGAGGATCAGGGCTGCTCTGTGCAAAACCACTGCAGAGAGCAGGTAAGTACAGTAATACCTCGGATTTCAAGTAATGCGGCATACACACGCTTGGACTTTCCGGCGGGATTGTCCGCCGGACCTAGTCCAGCGGACAAACCGCCGGACTTTCCAGTGGAGGTCCGCCGGACTTTCCGAGCATGTGGACTTGCCCACACACGCCCGGACTTTTCCGGCGGACAATCCGCGGGAAAAAGTCCGCGGGACTTTTGAAATGAACGGACTTGCCCACACACGATCGGAAAGTCCGTTCATTTAGAACGTGACTCCAGGTAGACGGGACTAGCGAAGGCAGTGAATGCCGCCGCGCTAGCCCCGTTACCTGGTATGGATTTAAAGGGGAATCCCTACGCGAAAAAACGGCGTGGGGGTCCCCCCAAATCCATCTCAGACCCTTATCCGAGCACGCAGCCCGGCCGGTCAGGAAAGGGGGTGGGGACGAGCGAGCACCCCCCCCCTGAGCCGTACCAGGCCGCGTGCCCTCAACATGGGGGGTGCTCTGGGGAAAGGGGGGCCCTGCGGCCCCCCACCCCAAAGCACCTTGTCCCCATTTTGATGAGGACAAGGGCCTCTTCCCGACAACCCTGGCCATTGGTTGTCGGGGTCTGCGGGCAGGGGGCTTATCGGAATCCGGGAGCCCCCTTTAATAAGGGGGCCCCCAGATACCGACCCCCCACCCTATGTGAATGAGTATGGGGTACGATGTACCCCTACCCATTCACCTAAGGTGTAAAAGTGTATAATATATACTATAAAAAAAAACACACAATTTTTTAAAATATTTTATTGCACAGCTCCGGGGGTCTTCTTCCGTCTTGGGGGGTCTTCTCGCCAGACTCCTCCGCTATCTTCTGCTCTTTTACTAGCTCTTTCACGAGTGGAGGAGCCCGGCTTTCTTCTTCGTCGCCGCCGTTGTCTGGGGGTCTCGTTCCGCCTTCAGGGGTCTCTTCTGTTCTTGCCGCTGTCGCCGCCGCCTTCTGCGTCGTCTTCTTCCGATGTTGACTCGTCGCTCTCTCTGGCCGGAATGGCAGAGACACGCGGTGTTGTGACTTATATAGGGACAAGGGGCGGGGCCATCGGTGCATGTCACATGGTGACCCCGCCCCATATGATGTCACAGTCCCAGCATCCTCCCCTTTTCCCCAGGGCACCCCCCATGTTGAGGGCACCCAGCCTGGTACGGCTCAGGAGTGGGGGCGCTCGCTCGTCCCCACCCCCTTTCTGACCGGCCGGGCTGCATGCTCGGATAAGGGCCTGAGATGGATTTGGGGGACCCCCACGCCGTTTTTTCGGCGTAGGGATTCCCCTTTAAATCCATACCAGGTGACGGGGCTAGCGCGGCGGCATTCGCTGCCTTCGCTAGTACCGTCTACCTGCAGTCACGTTCTAAATGAACGGACTTTCCGATCGTGTGTCGGCAAGTCTGTTCATTTCAAAAGTCCCGCAGACTAGCACACAGACGGCGGGACTGTCCGCCGGACTCACGAGTCCAGCAGACAATTTTAAGTCTGAACTTAAAACTTAGTCCGCCGGACTTTTGGGAGGAAAAAGTCCGCCGGCGCCCACACACGGGCAGATTGTCCGGCGGACAATCCCGCGGGAAAGTCCGCTCGTGTGTACACGGCCTAACGTGGTTTACGATCGTTTCGTAATACAAGCTATTATTTTTTTAAATCCTGACTCGGTTCGCGAGCGTTGTCTCACAAGACGAGCACGAGTCAAGCCAATGGGGTGTGCAGTACCGCATTTGGCCAGAGGTGTGGGGGTGCTGGTGACACTCGGAGCCACTTGTGAACACTCTGTTCCCAAGTGTCTTTGAGTGCATCTGAGTAGCTCCAAGTGTTTCCGAGTGTCTTCGGCGCTCCCCACCTCTGGCCACATACGGTACTGAATACAATAGCAGTCACTGTGGAACAAATTATCTGAGTTTCTATTGACTCCTATGGGGAAACTCGCTTTGATATACGAGTGCTTTGGATTACAAGCATTCTTCTGGAACGAATTATGATCTTAATCCAAGGTACCACTGTATAACATGTTTGTTATTGTTTAAAAAACAAAGCTTTAGCTTCACTGTAATGGCACCACAAACGTAATGCCACAATTGTTGCAAGCCAGCATCACGCAGCAATCGCTGCAAACGCTGCATTTCAAAATCTCATGAAGCTTGTTGCCCCAAAAGGAGCTCAGGCATCAATAAAATTGCGGAAACGCTTATTGTGAACGATGTGTTCAGGGCCTTAAACTTCTTATTAATATTTTCAGCTGTAGTCCCAATGCTTGGAGATGGTCTTATACAGTGACTTGAAAAAGTGTTCATACCCAGTCAACCGAGTCAATACTTTGTAGAACCACCTTTTGCTGAAATTACAACTGCAAGTCTTTTTGGGGAAGTCTCTACCACATTTGCACATCTAGAGAGTGACATTTTTGCCCATTTTTTTCAAAATAGCTCAAGCTCTCTCAGATTGGATGGAGAGTGTCTGTGAACGGCAATTTTCAAGTCTTGCCACAGATTCTCAATTGGATTTAGGTCTGGACTTTGACTGGGCTATTCTAACACATGAATATGCTTTGATCTAAACCATTCCATTGTAGCTCTGGCTGTATGTTTAGAGTAGTTGTCCTGCTGGAAGGTGAACCTCCGCCCCGGTTTCAAGTCTTTTGCAGACTCTAACAATTCTTCTTCTAAGATTGCCCTGTATTTGGCTCCATCTATCTTCTCATCAACTCTGACCAGCTTCCCTGTCCCTGCTGAAGAAAAGCATCCCCACAATATGATGCTGCCACCAACATGTTTCACAGTGGGGATGGTGTGTCCAGGGTGATGTGCAGTGTTAGTTTTCTGCAACACACATAGCATTTTGCTTTTAGGCTAAAAAATCAATTTTGGTCTCATCTGACCAGAGCACCTTCTTGCACATGTTTGCTGTGTCCCCCACATGGCTTCTTGCAAACTGCAAACGGGACTTCTTATGGCTTTCTTTCAACAATGGCTTTCTTCTTGCCACTCTTCCATAAAGGCCAAATTTGTGGAGTACACCACTAAAGCCCCATACACACGGTCGGACTTTTTCATGGATTCTGTCTGATCGGACAAGGTTGTTGAAAAATCAGACCGTGTGTATGCACCATCGGACAGTGTTCGTCGGTTTGTCCGACGGACAAAGTCTTATCTCCTGCTGGAAAGATTTGCCGTCAACACGGTCCGATCACACCAAATCCGATCGTGTGTACGGTTGTCCGACGGACAAAGTGCTACGCATGCTCAGAAGAAATTCTGTGATGGAAGCGCTCGGTCAGGTAAAACTACCTTTCCTAATCGACACAGCACATTCGTCACGCTGCAATGTTAAAATGTCTTTAATGCAGCGCATTCTCTTTTTCTTTACAATGCAACAAGAATGACATGTTTTAGCTGCTCCTATTCACCCGCACTTCTCACAAACTTAGTTCTTTATTACTTTTCAGCATTTATACACTACATGTTTATTTTTACTCAGATCGTAAAAGAATCTTTGTGATATTTTTAGCATGGTTTTTTTTTTTTGGGGGAATACATATTTGAAGGAGAATTTTTTTGTTTTTTGGAGGGGGGTTGTATGTCTCAACTTAGCAAAACCACATTATTAACATTTGTATTTCTTGCTTAAATTTACTAGGAGTTTGTTGGTTGTTGGTGCCCCTTGTTAATTCTACTTTAGGATTAGTGAAATGTACCTGCCTACTCAAAGAAAAACTGTCATTGTAGAAAAGTAAAACACAATAGTCAATGATTATTTCAAATCCAAAAAACATTTATTTAGGTCTCAGCAACAAACCAAAGAGGAACGCAGCCATGGTGAAACTTGGGGAATTTGCAAAGCCTTGGACACCCATGGCAACCATCATTTTACAGGCTTAAACAATTGGGGGCATGAAGAGTACCTATCTAAATAATAAGGGAGCGCAATCTGGTCCTAAAGTCCAAAACATCCGGAACTGCAGCAGATGCCATCTAGGTCCCCAGGCTCTGGTCCTACGAGAGGCTCCATCTTCTCTCAGACCAGACTGAATCAAGGTCATCACTCTCTTGTCTTCCTTGTACGCTTCCTTCCACGCCGTGGTGCTGGTGCTGGTGGGGTGGCAGAAGGAGGAGGAGGAGGCGGAGCAAGGTCACTCTCGCAAACATGTGTGAGGGGAGTCATCTCCCCAGCCATCCCCTCATTTAGTATTTTGAGGATGACATCCTCACACATGCTGCGTTGCCCCGCCTCCATACCCGTAAGTTTACTGGCAACCAAGGAGGCAAAGGCCTCCTCGTAGGTGGGTGTGGCATAGAGGGAGGCTGAGGCATCTCTGATCAGCTGGAGCGCTGACTCTCCCACCTCCCCCATGTTTTTCGCCCTTCTGTAGGGAAGGCGGAGGGGAGGGACTTGGGAGACAGTCAGACTCCTACGCCTACCCCCCTCTTGGCTGCCACTAACCCCTGCCTCCTCCTGACTGCCACCTTCCACAGCCACCTCCTGGCTGAGGTCTTCCTGTGTATGAAAAAGGGACATAGTTTCAGTTATTTGTTCATCAAACACACACAATTCTCATCTAGTGACTGTTGCAAAATGTTTACAAATAGAAAACCATACAATTCTCAGCCCTGCAGTTTAGATTCTTCCCAAAAATGTCTCCAACACCACTGTCTGTTGATATGTCAATCACGTTAGGAACTAAGCAATTGGGGATCCTGAATTAACTGAACATCATTTATTATTCCCCAAACTGGTTACAAAACTACTATACCTGGAACAAGCTGGGCTCCTGCACATATTCCATACTGGAAGGCCCAGGTTGGTCCTCAGAAGCCTCATCAGGGGTGGCGTGCGTGGAAGGACGCGTGCAAGGAAGAGTCGAGAGTGACTTCCTGACAGTAGCCTGGTCTTTGAGAAAGTGGAGCCTCTCATAGTACCAGAGCGTGGGGACATGGACATCAGCTGCTGCAGCTCCAGATGCTAGGGACTTCCGGACCTTATTGCGCTCCCGGAAATAGGTACTCTTCATGTTGTTGATCTTCACTTTTAAGTTTGCCACGGTTGCCATGGGCAGGTTAGGCTTTACAAATGCCACAAGTTTCAGCAGGGCTGCGTACCTCTTTGGTCTGTTGCTGTAGTCACGATGTTTAGGTTGCCATAAGAGGGGGAATTCCCGGTATTTATCAATGAAGAGGGGGAGAAAACTCACGTCGTAGAAGGCCTCCATCACCTCTGCAAGACACAACGCCACACAAAACAATATAAATAATGTCAGCCTAAACTCTCCTAATCTTCTCCATAAAGAAGCCTCAAGTTCTAATCAGTCTAGGCTAGTTATGTACCAACGTCAAATTGTACCTTCGTTTGTAGCGATCGTCTCATGCGTGAGCTTTCTCTCCCCTCGTCTCCCAGATCGTGGCTACGACACAGGCGTGTGACGTTTTATATACAGTGCGCATGCGTCAAACTCCGTCCGCCCCTGATGATCTTTCTCGTCTATTCCCCACCCCTTCTCTTTACGGCGCAGTGGGGAGAGCACATGGCGGGGACACAGCAGGTGCGCCCCAAATATCCCCCCAACGAGGAGGAGGACGAGGAAAGTCCGGAGGCAGAAATGTCCCGATCCCGGAGCCTGAAATTCAAGGCCTCAAATATGTCATTTGGAGAAATGTTGGAGATGGTGGACATATTAAAGAGGAGCGACTATGATGGGAAGTATGGGCCTTACCTCAACCCCAATGTCCGCAAGGCCAAGATCATGTCTAAAGTTGTGAAAAGGCTGTACAATAACTTTGGGGTACAACGATCCAAGGAGCAACTGAGGAAACGCTGTTCAGACCTGAAACTGAGGGAGGCCGATCAGTACAGAAAGATCAAGCGAATTCTTCAAAAAAGTAAGTAGTTGTGTTTTGTGTTTGATTTCTTGCTTGCATACTGCTCCATGTGGTTTGATTTTTACAAAGTTGTACATTCCAAAATGGCCACTTTCATGTTCGTCTGTGCATTCGATCGTTCTCAGCCTCGATCTTTCTGCCACTGTCATGGTCGTGTGTGTGTGTCCATTCGATCGTACGCAACCTCGAACGTTCGGCCACTTATAATACGTGGTTTGGTGTTTTTTTTGGGGAAAGGAAGTTTGTTCTCACTAGAAATGTCATCAAGAATGTAAAGCCAATTTATTCAATGTAAAGGAGAGGTCACCCAGTAGCTGTTTACCCAACTGGACTCTAGAGCACTAGTGCTGGGACACCCAAACCCCCTTTTTATTATGCTTTTCCACACATGTGCTCCAGTGGATACTAGAGGGGTGTCTCCATCACACAAACTTCTACCAAAAAGCTAGTCAGTTTAGCACCTTTACAAAGTGACTACATTCATGTAGTTGGCATTTGTAACTGGCCAAACTAAAATAGTGTCCGTCACTTTCAAGCAATGTTTGTCATTTCCTATTTCTGCCCTCAATAGATAGTGTTGCTAAATCTTCCTTTTGTACATTCTCATAGGGGAGCGAAAACTTGGGCCGTCTGCGGAAACCCCCAAACCAACACCTCCCAAAAAAGGGGAAAGAGCAGAAGCAGAGGAGGAGGAGGAGGAAGGAGAGATCATCGAACTTGGAGAAATTGTCACCACAACAGGTGAGTGTGGGAGAACACAGCTACTGGTAAGCTAATCCATGTATGGCTGCCTCATTTCCAACACCCCATTTTTGTTTGTTTGTGGTTTTTAGGTGACGTGGATGTTGAGGAAGAAAAATCGCACTTTACCACAGAGAGTGCCCACGTACTCATCGGGGAGATAATGGTCTGCAATAGAGATCTAGATTACATAAAGCAAAACATCAATGATGTTCAACAAAAATTGAAGAACATCATTGATGTTTTAGGAAAAATATGAAAACGCACCAAGTAATTAACACACATTTGTGCCAGCTTCTGAACACATTTGCAACTTAAAAACTGTGTGAAATTTGGAACATGCACACATTGTGTCCACATGTGCTAGCTCCCATCATGGTGGATGAATGCCAACGTTTTTTTGGGGGTGCAAACACTTTACGAACTACGAAAGTGGTTGTGGTGAAGGGGTTGCACCCCCAAAAAACGTCCATTCATCCCCATGATGGAAAATGGCACTTTTGAAGCTTCTAGGCATGTGTTTTACCATCTAATGACCATTTTCAGACCCAAATTGTGTGCATGTTCTAAATTTCCACTTTCCGGGGGTGACCCCCCCATGTGATGAAGGCAAGATCAAACACACTTTGAACATATAGTCATGTCTGATCTTGTCTTCACTTTACAAAGTTGAACTTTCCTAGTTCATAGGTTCTGTTTAGCTCCATGCCTGGTTTTACCAATTGCGGAATGTTTGTAAACAATGTTGTAAATAACCAAGATGTTGTCAGTTTGGGCGTGAAGATTGTAAACGCACTTGTGAATGTTTTCCAAGTAAACTTTTTTATTTTTCTAAATGTGTGGCTTCCTTATTTAAAAAAAACACAATGCATTATGTATGTAAAATGTAAAGGATATGGGGGGCAATTGGTGTTATTTACTAAAGGCAAGTCCACTTTGCACTGCAAGTTTCTTTTCCAGGGCACTTTTTCACTGCACTTGTAGAGCATAGTGGATTTGACTTATGTAAATGACACCCACAGTGCTTTGTACGAAAACACGGAGCACAGCATTTTTGAGAATACACACATGTCAGACCTGGTGATGAAAAGGAGTATTTTGGGTGTCAGTTATGCAGGACAAACCTTCTCTAGACCAAAGATTAGGTAGCAAACACACAACATGAGAATAATCTTTTTGGGAAGAAGAGACTGTTACCTCCTTTTGCCCAGAAAGTGCATTCCCACTGTCGAAGGCAAAGGGAAAAAATGTCAAGGTAAAATAAGCTAAAAAGAAGACTGAAATGACAAGAAATCATAGGTTGGTTTAAAATATCAGATTTATTAAAAAATGCCTCTCACACATCGTCAGGCAGAGCAATGGCCCCCCTACCCACAAAGTACTCCATATATTGCTCGCGGACCACGCGGGCATTTAGAGGGGGCAAGCCTGGACGTGCCACTTGAAGGGCTGTGAGGTCCGCATTTGGAGGGCCCTCCACATCTGGGCCAACGGGCACCACATAGTTCCTGTTATGTCTTTTGAGGAAGTTGTGCAATATGCAACAGGCAAGAACTATGTGGTTCAGTTTGTATTCCGCCAAGTTAAATGCCGTCAGGAACAGGCGGAAGCAGCTGGCCAGGATGCCAAAAGTGTTCTCCACCACTCTTCTGGCTCTGGACAGCCTGTAGTTGAAGACCCTCTGGTCTGGGGTGAGGGTCCTCATCGGGATTGGCCTCATCACATGGGGAGTCAACGCAAACGCTTCATCTGCGACAAAGACGAAGGGGAGTCCTTCGGCATTCTCCTCTGGAGGTGGCAAGCACAGACTGCCACTTTGGAGACGCCAGTAGAACTCCGTGTGCGTAATGGCACCACCATCCGAGATCCGGCCGTTCATCCCCACGTCCACATACATAAACTCGTATGTTGCCGACACCACCGCCAACATCACTACACTATTAAACCCTTTATAATTATAATAGTAGGACCCCGAGTTGGGCGGTGGGACGATGCGGACGTGTTTCCCATCAATTGCCCCTCCGCAGTTAGGAAAGTCCCAACGGCTGGCAAAGTGGGAGGCCACAGTCTGCCATTCCTGTGGCGTGGAAGGGAACTGTGGAGTGAAACAAGAAAAAATAATTAGTCACTTTGCACCTAAACATTGCAAGCAGATTAGACAATCAACATCTTGGAACAAGAGCATTGTATAAAATTGGAGGCTGGAAAGTATTTGCACAGAAAAGTAGAGGCTCCCCTTCACAGATTACTCACCCCCCATCAATCCCCCCACTTCTGATGGGACATTGGCAATAACTAGGGTTTTGGGGGGGGGGGGTGGTGGACAGGTAACCCTCTGCACTTCATTGATTGGCAAATGGCTCAATAATGTGTGCTAGTTTGGCCAGACCCTCTGTACTTAACACTATTGGCAGCCCCCAGGAAAGATCAAATGACATTTCAACCCCCCCCCCCCCCCAAAAAAAGGCAGGCACAGTGTGACATTATGAAATTAACAAGCAAGCTAATAGGAGGGAAAGAAGACAAAAAAATAGGAAATGGAATGTATGGAGGCAGCCCCTTGCACTACATGCTTTGCTGAATTCATCCCTAAAGATGCCCACTATAAAGAGGTAGGTATATAGTGTGTATTGACCTTGGGAAAGCCAGCAGATAAAGGATTGGTACCATCTGAAAGAGCAGTTGGGGGAGGGGGTTCCTAATGAGTTTGCCCCCCCCCCCCCCCACCAAAAAAAAAAAATTAAAAAGGGGCTCTACATGAAGTAAACCACACAGCAAACATTTGTGCATATTTTAGGGGGTGTTTGGGGGCAAACAATACTATGCAGCAGACCAAAAGACATTGATTAAGTGACTAGGCCATAGGTGTCTATTGGGGCAGAAGAGCATGCTGGTGAGGTAAGTGAAGGGAAAAATGCATGAAGGAGAAAAGGGGCACAGCATATTAGAACATATTGCAATCATGGTAATTAGGGAAGGAGGTCAAAAATAGAAGACATTAGCAAACAGAGCATACATAGAAGGGAATAGTAAAGTATAAATGTTACCTTAATATAGTCCTCCTGCAGGACCTGGATGATGGCAGAACAGGTCTCTGGAATAATGATTCCCAGGGCCTGGGGAGAGATACCTGAAGAGAACTTCAAATCCTGAAGACTTCTCCCTGTCGCCAAGTACCTCAACGTGGCAACAAGCCTCTGCTCCGGAGTAATGGCTTGTCTCATGCAGGTATCCTGCCGGCTGATAAAGGGGGTCAGCAAAGCCAAAAGACGGTGAAAATCGGGGTCCGTCATCCTGAGAAAGTTCCTGAAATCATCAGGATTATTCTCCCGGATCTCACGATGCAAAGGCATGTGCGAGAATTGGTCACGCTGAAGCAACCAATTCTTGGTCCACATACTCCTCGTCACTCTGTTCATGGACGGGTCTTGGCTCAAAGCTAAAAGCCCGACACCAATTCCGCGTACAGCACGAACTCGGCGACGAGTACGCACGGGAAACATCGCTCACAAGGTCACAAAAGGTCGGCTGGTCAGAACGGACAAACAGAAAGCACCGATAAACAGCAAGGCCTGAAAGAAGGAAATGAATACCAGCAACGAGCAGACAATAAGCAGTGCAAATCAAAGCGTCCTATATCAAGATATAGGCCGCAATGACCAACAAATGCGAACTGACTACACGCACTAATAAACAGATACGCACGACAAGCACAAACTGAAGAGCAGTAACGATCTGAGTCAGAAAACTGAGAAGCGCGAATCTTAAGTCACCAAACTTCGACTAACTCTCGATAAACACGGGATCAGCAGAAGGAGCCCAACGGGTGCCTGACGTGGTGCTGAACTTCCCTTTTCTAATCTCGTGGACGACGACTTACGTCACGACGTTCTTCCAGACCGGATATTCCGACAACGTAGTCCGACCGTGTGTACGCAACACCAACATCGGACAAAGTACGACGGACAAAATCCGACCGACCTGGTCCGCGGATTGTCCGACCGTGTGTATGGGGCTTTATAGTTGTCCTGTAGATAGATTCTCCCTCCTGAGCTGTGGATCTCTGCAGCTCCTCCATGGGCTGCTTCTCTGATTAATGCTCTCCTTACCCAGCCTATCAGTTTAGGTGGAGGGCCATGTCTTGGTAAGTTTGCAGTTGTGCCATACTTTTTCCATTTTCGGATGATGGATTGAACAGTGCTCCATGAGATGTTTAAAGCTTGG
Source organism: Lithobates sylvaticus (assembly GCA_028564925.1). Classification (NCBI taxonomy): domain Eukaryota; kingdom Metazoa; phylum Chordata; class Amphibia; order Anura; family Ranidae; genus Lithobates; species Lithobates sylvaticus. Next base: position 287,138,334 of record CM053026.1, read on the forward strand.
GATATTTTTTTTTTCTAACCTAGCCCTGCCTTCTCCACAACTTTATCCCTGACCTGTCTGGTGTGTTCCTTGGCCTTCATGATGCTGTTTGTTCACCAAGTTTCTCTAACAAACCTCTGAGGGCTTCATAGAACAGCTGTATTTATGAGATTAACTTATGTGGACTCTATTTACTAATTAGGTGACTTCTGAAGCCAATTGATGGCTGAATACAAATGCACGGCACACTTTTCAGATATTTATTTGTAAAAAAATTGGAAAATCATTTTATCATTTTCCTTCCACTTCACAATTATGTGCCACTTTGTGTTGGTCTATCACATAAAATCCCAATAAAATACATTTACGTTTTTTTTTGTTGTAACATGACAAAATGTGGAGAATTTCAAGGGGTATGAATACTTTTTCAAGGCACTGTAATCTTTACATTTGATGTGTCTATACTTTCCTTTCTGATCTCCTCAGACAACTCTCTCCTTTGCTTTCTCTGATCCATTTTCAGTGTGGTGCGCATGATAAAACCAGAAGATTGACTGACTGCTTTTCGCCATTCGCCATTCAAATAGACTGACTACAAGATTGAAGACGTGTAATATTATTTACATAAAACAGTTTAAAATATCACTATTATTTATAATCTTTTCTAGGAGCATTAGCAAATATGTCCAGACCGTTTTAGAATATCATTGTAGAATATGCAATAATTTCTCTCATTTCACACTTTCTTTGCTTTTCACTATGACAGCGGTCTCCAAACTGGAGCCCACATGCCACATTTGGCCCTTTGCTTGCCTTTATCTGGCCCTTGGGGCACTATTTCTCCCACTGAAATTAGGCATTCTTCCTCCCACTGACACCAACAATGTGGCACTATTTCTCTCACTGATACCAATGAAGAGACATTATTTCTTTCACTGACATCAATGATGGGTACTGTGACGAAATGTCCCAACACTCCAATTAAGTGTTTTCGTCATATACCACTTCATCCCAGTCTGAATATAGATATCAGATATTCCAACCGCTCCCAAGCATAAAACAAGACGACACTTGTTTAGTGCTAATGTGGACTCATTTATTAGAACCAATGACAAGTATTTATAATACAGTAGAAGAGGAGATCCCCCCTCCTTCTCATATACTCTAACAATACACCTGTAACAAATTTAACATGAGCTAATTAACTAATCCCTTTAAGCAGCCGATGTGATTCTGTGCCCATCAGGATTTCACTACAGGTCAGACTTGTTGTCACAGAGCTTCACACAGTAGCTTATACATATAAGTACAACCACAAGACATTTTGTCCTAATAGCAGGAGCTCCACTAGGAGTCGGCTCGTCTCCTACATTGTACAGAGGACAATGGGATCAGCTCTCTCAATTAACATCTTGAGTTCAGAATCAACAAACCAAGAATAGTCTTTACATATATCCTGGGAGATATTGTGGATAAATATTACTTACATTTTAAGTAATCAAAGATATATTTTCTCACTCGCCCTGTGCCAGGATGGCACAGGGTGACTTGGACATAAGAGGTGCATGGGGAGCTGAAACATGGGTTTCCCAACCTTTCCCAGGGATTCTGGGTTCTGCGCGCCCTCCCGTCACAGGTACTATTCTTGCCAGTGACACCAATGACCTCCCACTGTCACCAATGATTAGGCACTATTCCTTCCACTGACATCAATGACAGGATGCTATTTCTCAACTGACACCAATGATGAGGCAATATTCCTTCAACTGGCACCAGAGATTGGGCACTATTCCTTCCACTAATAGCATTGATATGGTATTGTTTACTCCAACTGATACCCGGGTATTTTATTCTCCCACTAGTCACAGTCCAGCCCCCTAAAGTCAGAAGGACTTTAAATTGACTCATTTGTTTAGAAAGATTGGAGACCCCTGCTCTATGACATACCAAAGGCATGCAGGTATACATGAGACACTTGCTTTTCATTTCATCGCTTTTCAGGAGAAATTAATCATTGTTTCTGTAAGGCTACCAACTAATTTTGTCCACGTCTGTAACAAATTACATTTTTCATTAGCATGCAGGGAAATACAGTGCTTTATCTTTATGGACTACAAAATGTATTCTGATAACTGTATTGGTTTAATACATGTGATTATACTATACACTATACAAATTTCAGATGATTTATTTATATTTTTTTCCATGATCCCAGACAGACCGAGCTGTCCAGCAAAAGTGGCAGCTACAGACTATAGCTACAAACTGTAATATTGCCAAGGGTGCTTGAGTCTTTGTTTTTTTATTTTTGCTTTTTAAATAAGGTTTATATTGTGTGAATAAAAAGTAACAATTGTAAACACTTCCATCATTCATATGCTGAATACTAACCTTACAAGTATTATCCACATACTGTTATCAGATCAAAAACTTTAGCTATACTGGGCCTTTAAAGGCTAAGTTAACCTTTTCCAAAAAATAGCCTATGCAGTTAAGTGGTCCCAATAGATATTACAATTCTGTGTAGTTTTGTTAAATGTACATTACTTTTATTGTCATACCTGTAAGTCATGTGGGCCCTGGAAGCTAGGCTGAAAACCCCCATGTTACTAGGATGCGAAAACCATTGTTTTTCAGTCCTGTAATGCTGTGGATGAGTATCCAATGTTTTTCACATCCTAGAAACAAGGTAGGACATTGGGCAGGTTTGCAGGGGAGCAAACTGATTACAGGGGGGCAAACTGATTACAGGTATGATAGTAATTTATTTATTTTTTTATAGCTGCACAGTTTTTTAAATATCTACTGGGAACCCATAACTGCATTGGCAATTTCTGGAAAAGGCAAACTTAGCCTTTAACTATTTGTTGACCAGCCACTGTCATTATACTGTGACAGGTCAGCACGATCCCGCGAGCCGTCGTAGCTATACGTCGGTGCCTTTAAGCAGGATAGCAGGTGCGCGCACGTGCCCGCTAGACTGCGGGGGTGCCGATGCTTATGACCGCCGGCCACGAGAGGCAGAACAGGGACACGTGTGGGTAAACACACAAATCCCTGTTCTGTTCTGAGAGGAGAGGCAGATTGTGAGTTCCTAATAGCTAGGAACCATGATCTGTCATCTACTATATTCAGTCCCCTCCCCCTACAGTTAGAACACAGTCAGGGAACACAGTTAACCCCTTGATCGCCACCTAGTGTTAATCCCTTCCAGTGACATTTATACAGTAATCAGTGCATTTTTATAGCACTGATCGCTGTATAATTGTCAATTGTCCCAAAAATGTGTCAAAAGTGTCCGATGTGTTCGCCATAATGTTGCAGTCACGATAGAAATCACAGATCGCCCTTTTTCTTTTCTGATACCTTTTCTCTTAATAATTATATCAAGAGAATAGGGAAATCATGAATACCCAGAGGGGACGAACCAAAAGAAAGATCAGAGTCAAGAGTATAGTAGCAGAGGGGGAAGAAAAAGAGGGGGGTAGGGGAGGGGAGGGGAACCACCACCGGCCAGTTCCGCAATCCACCGTTTACTAGTAAAAAAAAAAATTTATAATAAAAATGCCATAAATCTATCCCCTATTTTGTAGACGCTATAACTTTTGCCCAAATCAATCTATATACGCTTATGGCTTTTCCAATAATCCCCCAATGCAATTCCATATCCCCTGAACAGAAAATACCAGCGCTTCTCCTTTTTAAAATTATGCACCTGCTCCTATTACGCATAGATGTGGTTGGGGGGGGCACCTCTCTGCAAAAGACGATGGCCCCTCGATCCCGCTCCAGCCTGCTGTTTGCAGGATACTACAATTGTGTGCCCCCTAGTGTCTGCTGCAGGCCGTTCAAACAGCGTGCTGTTGTCTTTTTTTATAGCTGTAGCAGCTGAGCTCAGCAAGAGAAGGAGGAAGCATGCATGCACAAAGTTTGTACAGCCCAGAATGCATCACTTGGGTGACATAGCTCTACCACCCAGCCTTTCCTGCAAATGCCAGGACGGAGGGAAATCGAGGGCCATCATTTTTTTGTGTAGAGCCCCCCCCCCCTTACAAGAGCATTTAAAAAAAAAAAAGGGAGGAATGGTGGTTTGTTCTTGTCAGGAGATATGAAATTGCATGGGAGCTTTTTGGAAAATGCTGAAGGTGAACTTACACTGTAACCACTTCCTCTCTCACACCTGTTCACCCCCTATGGACCAGAGCAACTTTTAAAATTCCGCTATAAAACTGTATATAAACAAGGTACTGAAAAAATATAAAAAAAATATATATGTATGTGTGTGTGTGTGTGTATGTGTATGTGTGTATGTATGTATGTATGTATATATATATATATATATATATATATATATAGATAGATAGATAGATATATATATATATGAAAAATATATATATATATATATATATATATATATATATATATATATATATATATATATATATAATATAGATATAATATCTAATTTAAAAGGACAAACAAGGCTCTTTTTTTTTCTCGTAATAATTGTCTTCAAAAAGGATTTAGACAATCATACGTAACAAACCGAAGACCCGTTTCACACTGAGGCGCTTTGCAGGCGCTATAGCGTTAAAAATAGCGCCTGCAAAGCGCCCTGAAACAGCGGCTCCATTCAATCCAGTGTGAAAGCCCAAGGGGTTTCACACTGGAGCGGTGCGCTGGCAGGACGTCAGGAACTCACCGCTCCTAAAGAGCCCCTGCCCATTAAAAACAATGAGGCAGCGCTGCTATACCGCCGGCAAAGCGCCGCTGCTGCCAACCACCCCGCTAGCGGCCGAATATCGCCACTAAAACGACGGTAAAGCAGTGCTAAAAATAGTGTGAAAGGGGTCTAAATAAAGCATACTTTTTCTTTTTTTGAGCAGTGTTAGTTTAAAAATAAATAGTGTTACTGCAGATACAAAGTGATCGTAATTTTGTTCTGTAATTTGGCCTTTTTAAAATGACACTAAAATTATGATTCTTGTACAAAGCATTACAAAGCTATTTACAAATTTTAAAAGTGTTTGTTTTTGTTTTTTTCAATTTAGTGCTTTTTAAAAATATATATATATATATTTAAATGTGAAATGTGAAAATATATGTTAAATGTGTAAAAATATTAGTTAACAAAACAAACCAAAAGTAAAAAAGGTTAAGTAATAATGGTTAGTAAAATAGAAACAAACAAAAAAATCCAGCAGAAAAATAACAATTGAATAAATGAGGTGTTAATTAGGGCTGAATAGAGTAAACTAAGGGTTAATAAGGGGTTAACAGAGGAACATTTAATTGCTTTAACTGACATCATCAGCAGATTGAAGTTTATCCCTTTGATCTGCAGATGAATGAACAGAAAAGATACAAATGTAACAATATGTTACATTGTATCTTTGTATAGTCTGAGCAGCTTGTTGATTGCTTTTTTTGACAGCAGCAGCTCCTAGACCTTCTCTGTGTACACAACAGTGTGGCTATGAATAATCAGAGCCAAATAGCTGTGTAATAGAGGGGGGGGGGGGGGGGGGGGGAGCAGGGCAGAAGGACTGGACATGCTACACATTTCCTGTGTACAATGATGACTTTTTTGGGCATGTGCAGCACACCAGCATCTGGAACTAATTTTATCTTCATGCCATGTTGGTCCAATTTATGTTCTATTTTGAATTCTGAAACCTTTCTGTTAGAGTCAGATATATACATCCAATATGGTTTTAAGTAATAATGCAGTATTTTCTTTTTCTTTAGATAGTAAAAATACAAAGACGCTCAGCTTGTTCCAGATAATTCACTGCTGTAGAGCTGTAGAAAAACTGACATTTCATATGCAACAAGAACCTTCATTGTCCAAAGCTTTGCAGTTTATAAACTCGAGAGATTGATTTGTTGGGCATACGAGAAAGGGTTGGTTATATGTAGTATTATTTTTACTTGGCTTGAAAATATGTGTACGTTTTGTTATCTGTATTATGTATAGTAAATTCTATTACCTCGTGCAGGCCAGGATTTCTAATTAAATATCTAAATCTGCCAGTAGCTAGAGAGGAGCGAAGCATTGTTTGCATTTGATGAATCAATGTTATTTTAGCAGTAATATTGCTGAACTCTCCTTATAAATATAATTCATCTATACGTTAAAAGTATTGTTTGAGTGTCATTAGGCTGAGCAGATATAGAGTCACTGCTATGCAAATACCTATTTACCATAATTCTGTAATGACGGTATACATGGCGCCACAGACACATCTAGGAAATGTGTGAAGTACGGTAGTGGTTGGTAATTAACAGCTGCAGGGCAGAGGAGCTCTGGAAGTGGGCAGGTTAAATATACGTCTATGTGGGCATCACCAGGCTTGTTGTAGTTTAGGGCCAGAAGACCACAATGTAAGTCCCCTCCTTGCCTGATCACTGTTGCTATGACACTGACCTTGTTTGAAATCTCCATAGCATGAATTTACGATTTACGATTAATAAAATTTGCAAATTAAAGTGGAACTCCCACTTGCTTAGTTCAGAACAATTAATAAACATTCATATAAACATATAGTACTGAACATATAATAAACATATTATATTGATGTTTCAAGTCCTTTGTATTACTTTGCAATTACTTGATCTTGCCAGTTCCCAGTTCAGCAAGTGAGGTCTGGCTTTGGACCACCAATGCCATCTATCTGCTATTTAAATTGAGGATGCCCCAGCTCCATCAGTGCCTCGCAGCTTCTCCTTTTCATTCTTCGCATCCATCCTGACATGACATGCCAGATGCTTCCTCTGACACAAATACTTTTGGGCTAGCCCCTATTACTTGCCCTTACATTAGCTCTTTCAAAAGTCCACTTAAAGTGGTTGTAAACCCTTACAACACACTTTTTGCTACAGGTAAGCCTATCGTAAGGCTTACCTGTAGCTACCCTGGTTATCTCCAAAACCTGGACGGTTTAGGAGTTATCCCCTGTATTTGCATGTTCCGACATCATCCGTTACCAGAGGCTCTGGCTGCCGTAATCGCAGCTCCGGCCAATCACGGCACCGGAGCCCGCGATACCCGGAAGTAACTCTGGGAGCGATGTCAGCCGTTGGAGCGGTGTATGAGGGCGGCTCCAGGGGCTTCGATCTCAAGTGAGTAATTCATGAGCTAGTATGCTCTGCATACTACTATCTCATTATGCCTTTGTCTTGCAGGGTTATTTATTTTTTTGTCCTAGGGTTTACAACCACTTTAAGAAGGCACACAGAACAGAGGGTTTGCTGTCACCTGAGCACACATAAAACATGAAAGTAAAGATAATTATGGAGCTATTTTTAGACCAAGGAAATAACAAAGCAGTGTAAAATATCCAATGGGGCCATTGCTTGTGTTTGCATTTTTATCTAATTTAAAGTGTTACTAAACCCACAACAGTAAAATCAGTCTGTATATGCAGTAAAGCATGCTTGTTATACTCACTGTGGAACCTAGGGGGTTAAGCCTCCACATTGTGTAAAAAGGCTGTTTGACCCTGTCCTCTCTGATCCTACCCTGCTTTTACTGTCCCCAAGTCTTCTGCTGAGAGCCCTAGGAGACACTCTGCACATGCTCAGTTTAGTGTGTATTGCTGGAGAGTTTTTTTTTTTTTTTGGGGGAGGGTGCATGTGATCAGCACAGGGCCAATCAGCACTGTCCAGACAGACAGAGGGTCAGGGGTCACGCACCCTTTATAGGACAGTCAGAGGAGAATCAAAACTCCTCCTACAAGCTTTAACTAGCGCTCGGCCAGACACTGATAAAAGTCACAAGACTGCTATATACTGCTGATGAGAAAAGGTATTTAGCAGCTTTTATTTACTAAAATAATTACATTTCCATGTTCTGTGTACTGTGGGAGTCCAGATACAGTGAATGCAGGGTCCTGGGTTTAGTAACACTTTAAAGCAGTGGTCTCCAAACTATGGCCCTCCAGTTCAGGAACTACAATTCCCATTATGCCTAGTCATGTCTGTGACTGTCAGAGTTTTACAAGCTGTTGCGTGTAGTTCTGCAACAGCTGGAGGGCCGTAGTTTAAAGATCCCTGCTTTAAAGGATTCATTTGTGTTTACCAAAAACTGCCTGTGCAGGTAAGGGGCGCCTGAAGATAAAAACACTGCACAGCTCTAGCTAAAGATTAACCACTTCAATACTGGGCACTTTCACCCTCTTCCTGCCCAGGCCATTTTTCCGCTTTCAGCTTTCAGTGCTGTCGCACTTTGAATGAAAGTTGTGCAGTCATATACCCTACACTGTACCCTAATTCATTTTTAATAATTTTCTTCACACAAATATAGCTTTCCTTTGGTGGTATTTAATCACTGCTGGGTTTTTATTTTTTACTAAAAATATTTTGAAAATGTAAAAATAAAAATGGTTTTCTTAGTTTCTGTCAGTAAATTTGTAAATAAGTAATTTTTCTCCTTCACTTATGTGCACTGATAAGTTGGCCCTTATGGGCACTGATGAGTTGGCACTTATGGGCAATGATGAGGAGGCACTGATGAGGAGGCACTAATATGCTGCACTGATGGGCACTGATAGGTGCCACTGATATGCGGCACTAATGAGCCCTGATAGGCAGTACTGATGGGTGTCACTGATGGGCAGCAATGATGAGCAGGCACTAATGGGCACTGAAAGGCAGCACTGACTGGCATTACTGATAGCCACTGATTGGTGTCACTGATGGGCACTGATTGCTGTCACTGATGGTCACTGGGGGCTTTACTGTAATCGGGCCGCTGATGATGAGTGCCCTGCTTACCTGTCCGGGTGTCCCCTGCGAGGAGATGCCGCTGATCTCATTGCCTCACTCTGTCAGTGTGAGGCGGTAAGAGGCAATTATCGTGGAACTTCCTCATTTACATGTGACTGGCTATAATTGCTGATCACATGGTTACCAATCACCGGGCTGCGTGCCCCCCATGGGCATGCGAGAGTGGCCGTTCTGGGGCGATGTCATATGACGTCCACCCAGAACAAGAGCTGCACCGCTGCTCCGTCATTTGGTGGTGGGCGGGCGGCAACTGGTAGATAATCCATTTTCTATAGGTGTAGGCCTTTTATCTACCTACCGAAGCCTGACTGAAAAACTCTGAGAAATAGCGTTATCCCGTCCTGCCTTGTTGCTAGGACATTGTTGAGGCCCCTTTAACACTTGTGCAACTTGTCCTGCGACTTGGGACTGATTGGCACCACTGGTGGGCATTGATAAGTGGCACTCGTGAGCATTGATAGGTAGTACTGATTGGTGGGCACTGATTCGTGGCACTTTCAGGCGGTACTGGTGGGCAAATATGAGGCGGCTTCGCCTCTTCCTTTTCGGGACCGATGTCCCTTCAACAGAAACCAGTGATCAGCTTTTTTTTTCTCCTCATAGTGTTAGCGTGAGAAGAAGAAAAAAACGATTACCGATCTGTTTACATCACATGATCAGCTGTCATTGGTAAGGGGTCAGGATCGACCCCTTACTCCGATCTGTGATCACCTGAGTCTTATTGACTCGGGTGATCACAGCGCGTGCCGCGTGCGCACCTTCATGCAAAGGGGAGGACGTTTATTGACGCCCTCCCGGCAACGCAGATCCGAGGGAGTAAAATACCAGAACCGATAACGAATATTTTTCCTTTACTGATCTAAACATCTACCTATATAAGGTAAAATAGATTACTGGCTGCAGGGGCCATCATAAGTGGCAAAGGGCCGCAGGTTTGGCATCAAGGGTATAACATGTTGCAGTTTAGGTTCTTACAATAACTTCAGTCATATGAGTGTAAACTTTTATTTTATTTTTATACTGTTGGGGCATGGAAGGTTTTGGAAGAATTTACCAGATCCTGATCTCACTAAGGTTGAGAACCACTGCTTTAGACTCCCACATGAAGGCTGCAGTCTGTTTCTCTAGACTCCTGCATGAAGGTTCCAGTCTGGTTATATAGACTATCAGGTAAAGGCTGCAGTCTTATTCTCTAGACATCAAGGTTACTGTCTTGTTTTTTAGCTTCCCTAGTGAAGACTTCTGTCTGGTTCTTCTGAGTGAAAGCTTCAATTTGCTTCTCTAGACTCCTGATTGAAGGCTTTATTTGGCTCTCTAGACTCCTGATTGAAGGCTTTAATTTGGCTCTCTAGACTCCTGATTGAAGGCTTTATTTGGCTCTGTAGACTCCTGATTGAAGGCTTTAATTTGGCTCTCTAGACTCCTGATTGAAGGCTTTATTTGGCTCTCTAGACTCCTGATTGAAGGCTTTAATTTGGCTCTCTAGACCAGGGGTCTCAAACTAGCGGCCCTCCAGCTGTTGTGAAACTACAAATCCCATGAGGCATTGCAAGGCTGACAGGTACAAGCATGTCTCTCTCAGGCAGAAGCATGATGGGACTTGTAGTTTTGCAACAGCTGGAGGGCCACCAGTTTGAGACCCCTGCTCTAGACTCCTGATTGAAGGCTTTAATTTGGCTCTCTAGACTCCTGATTGAAGGCTTTAATTTGGCTCTCTAGAATCCTGATTGAAGGCTTTAATTTGGCTCTCTAGAATCCTGATTGAAGGCTTTAATTTGGCTCTCTAGAATCCTGAGTGAAGGCTTTAATTTGGCTCTCTAGAATCCTGAGTGAAGGCTGTAGTCTCCTGAATCGAGTAAAGGTTGCGGTTTTGTTCTCTATACACCCAAGTGAAATTTGCAGTTTGGTTATGTAGAATTTTGCATGAAGGCTGCAGTCTGGTTCTCTAGAATTCTGCGTGAAGGTTGCGGCCAGTTCCCCCTGGGTTGTCACAAAAGGGGGATTTACTAAGATTGGAGCACACAAAATATGGTGCTGTGCATAGTAACAAATAAGCTTCTAACTTCAGCTTGTTTAATTAAACTTTGACAATGAAACCTAGAAACTGATTGGTTACAATGCACAGCTGCTCTGGATGCTGTGTGCTCCATTTCTAGTAAATCCCTCCTATAGGGCTCTTTCACAGGGGGCGGATCAGTGCAGATCCGCCCCGTGGATATCCGCTGACACCCGCTATCCCATAGGGATACATGTATGTCCGTTTTTCATCCAAAAATGGATGGATGAAAAACGGACATACGGTCCGTCCGTGTGAAAGGGGCCTTAGTCTCCTAGTTGATGATCTAGGTCTGTGGTCTTTTATTTAAACACAGTACATGGCATAAAGTATAAGCTGATTCATCTTAATTCTCTACAGTGCAAACTGTGATACAGTATAAAAAAAAAATCAATAATAATGCAATGTGCTTGGATAATAATGTAATGCATAATATAGTGCTTTTTCATTATGTAAAGAAACCAATGCACTCAACAGTTCAAGAAAAGTATACATAAGATACAATACAAACTAAAGCTGGCCATTCATGGTTAGATTTTCATTTGAATGTCCTTGCAGAAATTATGAAAAACTTGATGAACAATCTTTAGTTCAAAAAGCCCTTACAATTTAATTCAAATCAGCTGTTTGAATGAAATCCCAGATGTTTAAAACAGGTTTCATTACAAAATGTAAAATTTTTCCTGAATGAAAACCACATTCACAGTTAGAAATTAATTAATTCAAGAAAAATGTTTGCATCCTGCTCCTGCAATTCTCCTGTTAGTGTGGTAAAGAATGACCATTAACCATTAGACAATTGCACCAATGTTCTCAGAACAAACATTTTCGCCTGGTGTATGGCCATCTTGAAGCCTGGTACACATCAATATTATACATTCATTTAAATAGTCCAATGTTAGTACAGGGATCACACCCGCTGAGCTGTTGTGTTCTGGCTGGGGAGGGCGCCCTCCCTAGCCATTGGCTAAGAGCGCTGATCAGGAGACAGTCAGCTGCTGGTTTTCCAGCATGCTTGTCCAACAGGAGTTTGGCCGGCTTTTGTCATACCGGCTTACATACACATGGGCTTAATGATGGCTGGTTTTTATTGAACCAGATGATGTCTCCTGACATTCGGCCCATGTGTACTAGGCGCTACTGTGAATATACAGTAGACCAGGGATGTGCGGTGAGGTCAGTGGCTGGTGAGGCATTGGCTAATATCAGAGCCAGATACACACAGGTTACATACGCTGCGAACGTTAGAGCCAGAGCAATAATTCTAGCACTTGACCTCCTCACCTATGGAGATTTTTAAGTACTGAAGTTTGGAGCCATTCCACAAGTGTGTGCAATTTTAAAGCGTGACGTGTTAGGTATCTATTTACTTGGCATAACATCATCTTTCACATTATACAAAAAAAATCGGACTAACTTTAATGTTTTAGAATTTTTTATTCATGAAACGGTTTCTTTAAAACAAAAAAATGCTGCGCAAATACTGTGTATCATAAAAACGACCGCCATTTTAATCCCTTGGGTGTCTGCTAAAACAATATATATAATGTTTGGGGGTTCTGAGTAATTTTCTATTAAAAAAAAAAATTATGATTTATTTATGAATATATATAATATATATATATCGTATAGGCCGACCCGAATATAAGCCGAGGCACCTAATTTTACCACAAAGAAAATGGAAAAACGTATTGACTCGAGTATAAGCCTAGGGTGAGAAATGCGCAGCTACTGTAAGTGGAAAAGAGGGTCAACAATGCCCATTTGCAGCCTCACTGTGCCCATTTGCAGCCATAGGTCCCCCAAACTTCAAAATTTGGGGTCTCTGGACCCAAAGAGTCCTGAAATAACATTGCTGCAGATGGACAGAGTTGACCGACTTCGGGGCCCCGTATCTTTGGTCCACTTGGTGCTAGGAACCCCAAATTTGGTATGCAAACTCACAACATATGACACTACAACATATCCAATAGATGGGGTTCCTATTTCCAAGTGGCTGTGGAAAGGAGCTGCGCTAAAGATTAAAACATAAAATACTAAATATGGGCTAAATGTTATTTCGCCCAGATACCTATACGTTTCACGTGAAAAAGTGTCAAAGAGGAAGTCTGCATGCCATCAGACTATTATAAAAATGAATAAATAAAAGCCCGGCTGAGCTTGTCCTATTTGTGTGGAAGTAAAGTTAAATGTGCAAAGTGGGTATCCACTGATTAGTGAGATCAAAGGACGACCTATAAAGCATAAATTAAAAAGCTAGTGAAAAATAAGTAAACACCCTGCTGAGCAATCAATTATATATGATACCTGTTATCGACTGTTTTTATATCATATATTGTATGTGGTGTGCAAATTATAACCCAAACTGTGACCAGTGAGCCTTGGTGTAAATAGTCCAAAATGAAGGATGATATTTAAACTTAATAATAACAAAAAAGAGTGAACACCCTACAGGGCGTTCGGGACAATATTATACCTGTTGTTGACTATTAAAAAATAAACGCCAACTTGATACTATAACTTTAAAGTTACGTGCAAGCTATAACCTGGAATATAGCTAGTGAACATTAAGTGACAATAAAGCTGAATAAAGAAAGAAAACAATAATATTGAAAACAATAAACACCCTACAGAGCCTAAAGATTGCAATGGTGACCAGATAAGTGTATAATCTCCTGGGGGTGTGAGAAAAACAATCTCCCAGAGAAGTATAATCAATCGCAAACAATATATGTAAATGTGCGTCTTGATATGCACAATGTAGCAAACAAGTTCCGTGCTTTTAACAGTCTGTGTGAAGACTCCCAAATTCTTGAAGTAAAAGTGACTTATATGACACCAAGAAAAGATGTGAAGACCTCCACCATAGGGCAAACTTGTCTCCTTACCGGAACTATATGGTCCCTTTTTAGGGGGACCTTTCACGCAAGTGGCTCTCAACCCTAGCCAGGGGTATACTGGGGGGAACGTCCGATATCCAGCCAATCAGAATAACTCGTCCAGAATGGCTCCCAACCAGGGTCCTTCTCTGATGTCAGCTCCGGATCAGGCTCGGTGGCCAAATTGAAGTTGGAACCAGAGGGGATTAAAGAGAGCTCACATAGTGTGAAATCCAACGATATTTTATTGTATAAAAATAAGTAAACACTTACAGTGTAGCAAAATTAGATAGGCATGAAGCGAGCCGGCCGGTCTCGCAAATACAGCCCGTGGTATGGGATCACGTCTTACAGCGGTAGCGTCAGGACGTAGCTCCTCCTCCCAAGGAGAGGAGGAGGAGCTACGTCCTGACGCTACCGCTGTAAGACGTGATCCCATACCACGGGCTGTATTTGCGAGACCGGCCGGCTCGCTTCATGCCTATCTAATTTTGCTACACTGTAAGTGTTTACTTATTTTTATACAATAAAATATCGTTGGATTTCACACTATGTGAGCTCTCTTTAATCCCCTCTGGTTCCAACTTCAATTTGGCCACCGAGCCTGATCCGGAGCTGACATCAGAGAAGGACCCTGGTTGGGAGCCATTCTGGACGAGTTATTCTGATTGGCTGGATATCGGACGTTCCCCCAGTATACCCCTGGCTAGGGTTGAGAGCCACTTGCGTGAAAGGTCCCCCTAAAAAGGGACCATATAGTTCCGGTAAGGAGACAAGTTTGCCCTATGGTGGAGGTCTTCACATCTTTTCTTGGTGTCATATAAGTCACTTTTACTTCAAGAATTTGGGAGTCTTCACACAGACTGTTAAAAGCACGGAACTTGTTTGCTACATTGTGCATATCAAGACGCACATTTACATATATTGTTTGCGATTGATTATACTTCTCTGGGAGATTGTTTTTCTCACACCCCCAGGAGATTATACACTTATCTGGTCACCATTGCAATCTTTAGGCTCTGTAGGGTGTTTATTGTTTTCAATATTATTGTTTTCTTTCTTTATTCAGCTTTATTGTCACTTAATGTTCACTAGCTATATTCCAGGTTATAGCTTGCACGTAACTTTAAAGTTATAGTATCAAGTTGGCGTTTATTTTTTAATAGTCAACAACAGGTATAATATTGTCCCGAACGCCCTGTAGGGTGTTCACTCTTTTTTGTTATTATTAAGTTTAAATATCATCCTTCATTTTGGACTATTTACACCAAGGCTCACTGGTCACAGTTTGGGTTATAATTTGCACACCACATACAATATATGATATAAAAACAGTCGATAACAGGTATCATATATAATTGATTGCTCAGCAGGGTGTTTACTTATTTTTCACTAGCTTTTTAATTTATGCTTTATAGGTCGTCCTTTGATCTCACTAATCAGTGGATACCCACTTTGCACATTTAACTTTACTTCCACACAAATAGGACAAGCTCAGCCGGGCTTTTATTTATTCATTTTTATAATAGTCTGATGGCATGCAGACTTCCTCTTTGACACTTTTTCACGTGAAACGTATAGGTATCTGGGCGAAATAACATTTAGCCCATATTTAGTATTTTATGTTTTAATCTTTAGCGCAGCTCCTTTCCACAGCCATTTTGTTTTTGTAGTATAACAATTTGAGCAGCAGCTTTAATTCATTAGGATAGCGCAACTTTTTTCCCTACACTTTCCTATTTCCAAGTGACATCGAGATACGGGGCCCCAAAGTCGGTTCAGAAAATGTCAAGCACTTTTCTGCAGCAGAGAATTACATTTTCTGAACCGACTTTGGGCCCAATATCTCGGGGCCACTTAGAGCTAGGAACCCCATTGGATATGTTGTAGTGCCATATGTTGTGAGTTTGCATACCAAATTTTGGGTTCCTAGCACTAATAGGGCCCCGAGATACTCGAGTATATACGGTGTGTGTGTGTGTGTGTGTGTGTATATATATATGTATATGTATATGTATATATGTGTATATATATATATATATATATATATATATATATATATATATATATATATATATATATATATATATATATATATATATATATATATATATATAATTTTTTTTTTTTTTTTTTTTTTTTTATATGATTCAGCGGTTTAGACATTAATGGCTGTGTGTTGTTATTTTGAGGGGACAGCAAATTTACACTGTTATACAAGCTGTACACTCATTACTTTATATTGTAGCAAAGTGTAATTTCTTCAGTGTCGTCACATGAAAAGATATAATAAAATAATAACAAAAATGTTAGGGGGGTACTCACTTTTGTGAGATACTGTATGTGTTATATATGCAATAGGGTAAAAGAAAAAAACAACAAAGATGTTGAGCAGCTACAGGAAATTCTGCAGGTCACTTAGTGCATAACAACAGATGACAAGAATAATTTACAGGATGAAAGACCATCCTGTGTCCTTGATGACAAGATAATATATACTGAGAAATACATGAGAAAACAAGAGATGTGGTACTGTGCTGACTCTATAACTCCAGGACAGGAGAAGTTTTACTTTGTAGAGCCTATACATACAGAATAAGAACCAATACTGAGAATAACTTTTGCAATGCAATATTATGCCGGCCATACACGGGTCGAATTCTGAACAAATTTTCTTTCAAAAATCAGAAATTTTGTGCGTTTTGTGATCCAATGGTGCCACCATTCAACCAACCAAGCCTTCAATTTCAGCTCATGTTGCTACAGAAAATAATAATTTTCGTGGCCAGGAATCTTCTTTTCTTTCCGGGAATTTTTCTTTTATTGCTCTCATGCGCATTTCTCTTTTGATTACATTTCTCACACGATTCTCCCATCATTGATAAGAAAATCATTTGTTCGTTTTTCAAAAAATTTCCAACATGCCCGATCACTCAAATTCGATGGCCACACGAAAATTGCCCGTTGCTGTAGCCCACTAATGGTGCGAAAAAGATTTACAAAAGAAGATTATTTTGAAATTCGAACCATATATGGCTGGTCTTAGAGGATTGGAACTGTGCGGTATCCATGCATACAGAATAACAACTGAAGTGATGGAAACACTGCGCTAACTCAAAAAGTGAAAATGATAAAATCAATCCAAAAAATAATACTATAGTGTACTGTGTACAGTGAATATCCTGAAAATATATGTGAAAGCAGCCAACACTCTAACAAACAAAGTCAAACAAGCAAATAACCACAATGTGTAGCGCTAACAAAAAATAGAGCCAATAGACTCATAAAGTGAAAGAAAGTCCAGTGCAATATAATATAGTGAAACAATGATAAAGTCCTTTGTTAAGGAAAATAAATCATATGACATGGATCATCCTTGCACATGAGATGTATATGGAGAAACTCTGCAAACACAGATGCTAATGTGTATAGACGAGTGTATAAACCCTCCAATGGTTATGGAATGCATACGCTTACCAGCGATGTTGGACCCACCTACCATACGGCAGTGGGTCAGTAAGGCTTATGGTAACTCCTGTAGGTGGCGCCCAAGGGATGAAAGCTGGATTCTGGCAGCACTCCTCCAGGTCTGGGATGGACTCTCGGCTGGTCTTCTACTGGGGCATCAGTCATGATGCCCCAGTAGAATACCTATTGGTCGAAACGCGTCGGGCTTTGCTGATTTTGAGACCCTTATACTGCTTTTACTCTGTTTTATTTTTGATTTTATCAGTATATGCTCTGTACTGCTTGGGTGAATTCCCCTGTTTGTACCATTATTTATACCCCACACCCAATAAATTAGTGGTGGAATCACACTATTGGAGTTCCTTTTTCCTTTTTCCGTTTCCTGCTTCCTGGTTTGTTCCTGGTGTTGTGCCCCACATGTGTGTCGTTTTGGAAGATTCCGGAATATCCAGCCGAGAGTCCATCCCAGACCTGGAGGAGTGCTGCCAGAATCCAGCTTTCATCCCTTGGGCGCCACCTACAGGAGTTACCATAAGCCTTACTGACCCACTGCCGTATGGTAGGTGGGTCCAACATCGCTGGTAAGCGTATGCATTCCATAACCATTGGAGGGTTTATACACTCGTCTATACACATTAGCATCTGTGTTTGCAGAGTTTCTCCACATACATCTCATGTGCAAGGATGATCCATGTCATATGATTTATTTTCCTTAACAAAGGACTTTATCATTGTTTCACTATATTATATTGCACTGGAGTTTCTTTCACTTTATGAGTCTATTGGCTCTATTTTTTGTTAGAATAACAACTGATACTGAGAATTACACCTGCCGTGCAGGATTAGAGGATCAGGAAATTAAGCCTTGCGCAGCGTCGCGCAGCGCAATCCGAATGGTCCCTGCTGTCTCTGGGACCCGTGTGTGTCCCAGCAGACAGCGCGGCGGGACGGGAAGAGGCATAGACTCTATGTCTGGAAGTTGGCACAAATACCTGTCTTAGACAAGTATCTGCACCCCCCTCCCCCCTGAAAAGTGCCAAATGTGACATCTGAGGGGGGGGGGGGGGTTCCAAAAAGCGGAGGTTCAATTTTTGTGTGAACCTCTGCTTTAAGAAAACAGTCATACATTTTTTTTATGGATGAACAAGGCCTTCTTTTCACGATATTGTCTTGCAAATTTTTTTTTTTTTTTTTTTTCTTTATTCTTTGTTTTTTTTTTTTTTATATGTTCCATAACATAGGTATCAATAACCTTGATTTATATCTCAATCCTATTATATAATAATAAATCCCTATGTCCTGGTCCGCTCAGCCACTTTTCCAGCTGCCCTCCCACCCCTACCACCCCCCAAAAAAAAAAAAAATTATACAAACAAAAAACAAAAAACAAAAAAAAAAGGAAAAGGAAAGAAAATACCCACCCACCGCCCTTCTCACCTTCTTCTCCCCCCTCCTGCATCTCCCACCCCCCCCCCCCCCACGGGAGTGGACACGACCCAAGCTGGAGAGTCAAATACCTTATTCGCTAACTTCCCATGAGTGACTTCCCCTCCTCTGAATGTATAAATCTTGCCCAGCGTGACCATGTATCCCTATATCTTTCTCTTTTTTCCGGGGCTGAGAACACTAAGTCTTCCATTACTTCAATGTTCCTTACCTTGTTAAGCCACATTGCAATTGTGGGGGGGTTAGGGTTTTTCCAACAAAGGGTAATACATGCTTTAGCGGCATTAACCAAATGGCACAAAACTGATTCCCTATATTTCTGATTTGGCAGTTGTGAGCAATGCAATAGAAAGAATGCTGGATCTTTCCGTATTGGGCATTCCATAATTTTTTGTATTATCCTCTGTACCTCAGGCCTTCTTTTCACGATATTGTCTTGCAAATTTTTTTTTTTAATTCAATTGTTGGACAAAGAAAATACTGTTAGTTTAAAAAAACTATACATTGATTTCTAGATCTGTTTAAAATTACACTAATATTATGATTGTGGTACAAAGCAGTGCAAAGTTATTTACAAATGGAATAAAGTTCTATTTTTAATTAAAAAAATGTAAGCATTTTTTTTTAAATGTGACACAACAAAAATTGACAAGCAAAACAAAGAAAAAAAGTTTAAATATTAATGGTTAATAAAATAAAAATAAACACACAAAAAAAATCACCAGGAAAATAATAGTTAAAAGAAAAAGTGGAAGAAGGCATTAGGCTGCTTTCACACTGGGGCGGTGCGGGGCGGCGACGGTAAAGCAGCGCTATATTTAGCGCTGCTTTACCATCGTTTTACCCGCGGTATGCGGCCGCTAGCGGGTGGTTTTAACCCCCGCTAGCGGCCGCAAAAGGGTTAAAAACCTCCGCAAAGCGCCGCTGCAGCGGCGGTTTGCGGGCGGTATCCCCGCGGTTTCCCATTGATTTCAATGGGAAGGAGCGGTATAGGAGCGGTAAATACACCGCTCCTTCACCGCTCCAAAGATGCTGCTAGCAGGACTTTTGTTGCGGTCCTGCTAGCGCACCGCTCCAGTGTGAAAGCCCACCGGCTTTCACACTGGAGTGAATGGGGCCGGTTTTTTCAGGCGGTGTACAGGCGCTATTTTTAGCGCTGTACCGCCTGAAAACTGCCCCAGTGTGAAAGGGGCCTTACTTAGAGCTGATTAGGGTAAACGAAAAATGAATAAAAAAAACAAATTTTCATAATTACTTGTAGATTGTTGTACTTGTCTGTAGACAAGCATATTCCTTTGATCTGCAGGTGAATGAAATAATGTTACTTTATATCTTTCTAAATGGTGATCATAAACAATGTAGCCGACAGTACTTTTCTCAACAGCAGTATGAATAAAACAGCTTGAACAAGCGTGATCACAAGCTGAATCTACTTCATGAATTAGTTCCGGTTCACTCTGGTGCAATGTGGGAACCAGCGCGATTCCTGTGCGGGTTCCCGCATCGCAGTGCACACTGCTCTCTGTGAACCGCTGCAGTTGTCAATGTAAAGTTAATGACACCCCCAAATTGGTTCGCAGAACGCAGAGTGAACTGTGAAATTGGATAGAATTGAACACCCATGTGATCCGATTCCAGGGCGGACCAAAAAAAGGGTCCTGCACCATTTTGATGCGAATGCGATGAGACTTCAGCCATACAAACTGTATGGCTGAATTTGCATCGCACAGACATCGCATGTGATGTGTACAGCAATGCAGTGCAAATCGCATGCAATGTCTGGCGTCGCACTAATGTGAGCACAGCCCTAGACCTCCTTCATATGGCCATTTACATGCAGCCACCAGATTCCAGTGGCAAGGATCAGTCATTTTGTACCTTGACTGCATTATTACTAATATGGATGTAGGCCATGTTAACTTCGTGGTTCGGTGGTAAGGGGCAGTAAAACAGTGGTTCAATTAAATTGCCTATTTTCACTGACCTTTAGCTACACATGTAAATGAGGCCTAATATACTGTTTTACTAACAAAGTCCAGTAAAGATAGGGATTATAAATGCTGGGGAGGGGACTATGTATATAGCTGCTGTGGGGGGATAGCTGCTGTTGTCTATAAATAGCTCTGGGGCTATGGTGGACATTGTATACATAGCTGTTGTGTTGGAGGAGGGCTATACATATGGCTTCTATGGAGGTTGTAAACTTTATACATCAGATCCAAGCGCATTGTAGCTGGCTCCTAATTTGTTTGAGCTGGCACCTAGATATTGGTAATATACAGTATGTCTAAGCCTGCTTTAGTACAGTCCATTTTAAGCAAGGACAGTGTTTTCCATGTTAATAATTGAATTTAAATTGCTGTAGACACACAATTTTCTGATCCTTTCATATGTCTTCTTTGACTTGGCTGACTGTAGGGAGGAAATTACTGTACATATTATTAAACAGAGGCTTAGTCAGTAGGTGGCACACTAAGCCTATGCTCATCACTTCAGATCGTATTGTGTAGTTATAATCCAGTTTAGCAAAAATAAGTTGTTTGCAACCCTTGCTTTTGCTAGGAGTATCAACTCTCTAAAGCAGAGGTGTCCACATTTTTTTCAAAGAGGGCCAGATTTCATTAAGTGAACATGCGTGAGGGCCAACAATTTTGCCTGACATTTTTTGAACCATTAAAATTAAATGCAAATTAAATATTTTATGCAAAGTTCATTGCAAACGGCATACTATTCATTTCATAACATTGATGGCAATATATGATCTCTCTCTCTCTCTCTCTCTCTCTCTCTCTCTCTCTCTCTCTCTCTCTCTCTCTCTCTCTCTCTCTCTCTCTCTCTCTCTCTCTAAAAAAAATTATATATATATAATCTCTCTCAAATTATATCTATCTATATCTATCTATCTATCTATCTATCTAGCTATATATATATATATATATATATATGTATATATGTATATTTATATCTATCTATCTATATATATATATATATATATATATATATATATATATATATATATATATATATATATACAGTGGTGTGAAAAAGTGTTTGCCCCCTTCCTCATTTCCTGTTCCTTTGCATGTTTGTCACACTTAAGTGTTTCGGAACATCAAACCAATTTAAACAATAGTCAAGGACAACACAAGTAAACACAAAATGCAATTTGTAAATGAAGGTGTTTATTATTAAAGATGAAAAAAAATCCAAACCATCATGGCCCTGTGTGAAAAAGTGATTGCCCCCTAAACCTAATAACTGGTTGGGCCACCCTTAGCAGCAACAACTGCAACCAAGCGTTTGCGATAACGTGCAATGAGGCTTTTACAGCGTCCTGGAGGAATTTTGGCCCACTCATCTTTGCAGAATTGTCCTAATTCAGTTACATTAGAGGGTTTTCGAGCATGAACGGCCTTTTTAAGGTCATACCACAACATCTCAATAGGATTCAGGTCAGGACTTTGGCTAGGCCACTCCAAAGTCTTCATTTTGTTTTTCTTCAGCCATTCGGTGGTGGACTTGCTGGTGTGTTTAGGATCATTGTCCTGCTGCAGAACCCAAGTTCGTTTCAGCTTGAGTACACGAACAGATGGTCGGACATTCTCCTTCAGGATCTCTTGGTAGACAGCAGAATTCATAGTTCCTTTTATCACGGCAAGTCTTCCAGGTCCTGAAGCAGCAAAACAGCCCCAGACCATCACACTACCACCACCATATTTTACTGTTGGTATAATGTTCTTTTTCTGAAATGCAGTGTTCCTTCTACGCCAGATATACTTGGACACACACCTTCCAAAGAG
Source organism: Lithobates sylvaticus (assembly GCA_028564925.1). Classification (NCBI taxonomy): domain Eukaryota; kingdom Metazoa; phylum Chordata; class Amphibia; order Anura; family Ranidae; genus Lithobates; species Lithobates sylvaticus. The sequence goes on from CM053026.1 coordinate 287,160,749, forward strand.
TTCCACTTTTGTCTCATCGGTCCACAGAATGTTGTCCCAAAAGTCTTGGGGATCATCAAGATGTGTTGTGGAGAAATTGAGACGAGCTTTGATGTTCTTTTTGCTCAGCAGTGGTTTTCTCCTTGGAACTCTGCCATGCAGGCCATTTTTGCCCAGTCTTTTCCTGATGGTGGAGGCATGAACGCTGACCTTAACTGAGGCAAGTGAGGCCTGCAGTTCCTTGGACGTTGTTGTGGGGTCTTTTGTGACCTCTTGGATGAGTCGTCGCTGCGCTCTTGGGGTAATTTTGGGCGGCCGGCCACTCCTGGGAAGGTTCACCACTGTTCCATGTCTTCGCCATTTGTGGATAATGGCTCTCACTGTGGTTCGCTGGATTCCCAAAGCTTTGGAAATGGCTTTATAACCCTTTCCAGACTGATAGATCTTAATTATTTTCTTTCTCAATTGTTCCTGAATTTCTTTGGGTCTCGGCATGATGTGTAGCTTTTAAGGATCTTCTGGTGGACCTTAATGTGTCAAGCAGCTCCTATTTAAGTGATGCCTTGATTGTGAACAGGTGTGGCAATAATCAGGCCTGGGTGTGGCTAGAGAAATTGAACTCAGGTGTGGACAACCACAGTTATAGTATGTTTTAACAAGGGGGGCAATCACTTTTTCACACAGGGCCATGATGGTTTGGATTTTTTTTCACCTTTAATAATAAACACCTTCATTTACAAATTGCATTTTGTGTTTACTTGTGTTGTCCTTGACTATTGTTTAAATTGGTTTGATGTTCCGAAACACTTAAGTGTGACAAACATGCAAAGGAACAGGAAATGAGGAAGGGGGCAAACACTTTTTCACACCACTGTATATATATATATATATATATATATATATATATATATATATATATATACATACAATCTCTCTTTCTCTCTTTCTCTCTTTCTCTCTTTCTCTCTTTCTCCCTTTCCCTTTCTCTGTATGAGCTGGGGCGTGTAGCTGGGCGTGTTCACAAGTCTATGTGCCCGAGCCCGCAAGAAAGCTGACAGCGCCCATCGCCACCGCAGATGCAGAGATCGGGAATAGTCACAGTGCCTGTGATTGGCTCTTCGCACTGTCAGCTTCATAGCAGCTCGGGCACATAGACTTGTGAACACGCTCAGCCACACGCCCCAGCTCATACTAAGAATGAGCGCGGCTATCAGGAATTGTCAGGCTAAAGAAGATAGTTATATTAACAGCATGAAAAACATAATACGCTTGAGCTATGGGGGCCACAGATGTGTGTGTGTGTGTGTGTGTGTGTGTGTGTGTGTGTGTGTGTATATATATATATATATATATATATATATATATATATATTATGTGGGGGCCACATCAAACCAGGACGCGGGCCATACTTTGGACATTCCTGTTAAACCTAGCTTTTACTTTTAACTTTATTAAAACAGGAGAGCTCAAACATGCAATAACCGAGGCATTGGCATGCTTTAAAAGCACTTTATCAGGGACCTCCAGCGGTTTTTGTGCCTCTTTTTTGTGCAGTTGCTGATTGGTATGCTACTCATAACGAGAGGCTATCATTAGCAGTCATGGACGGTAATATATCCAAATGAAGTCTCAGAAGGGCCACAAAGAAAATGAAGAGTCTGCAAAGTGGTCTCTAATTTGTAAAGACAGTAAACTTGAGGTTTCGAATGTGAATGCTTCCCTCTGAATGTTAAAAAGTATTTTGCACTACTATAAAATGCATCTGAACCTACAAACAAAAATGTAATACAGTATATTGCAGCTAATAAGTTGTGGCTGTATTACTTTTCTTTCTTTTTCTTTTCCCTGGTGATCCTGCCATTGGCACACTTCTTGTCCTAGGCCTAGGGTGACAGTGCTCACTCACTGTACTGTATTTATGGAGGAGCATCATTGTCACCCAAGACAGGAAGTGTGTTAGAACTTTGAAATGCTTCCCCCTCTCCTTCACCCAAGTCAGGAAGTGTAGTAGAACTATGAAATGCCTCCCCTTCTCCTTCACCCAAGACAGGAGGTGTATTAGAACTATGAAATGCCTCCCCCTCTCCTTCACCCAAGACAGGAAGTGTATTAGAACTATGACATGCCTCCCCCTCTCCTTCACCCAAGACAGGAAGTGTATTAAAACTGACATGCCTCCCCCTCTCCTTCACCCAAGACAGGAAGTGTATTAAAACTATGAAATGCCTCCCCTCTCCTTCACCCAAGACAGGAAGCGAGAACTATGATATGCCTCCCCTCTCCTTCACCCAAGACAGGAAGTGTATTAAAACTATGACATGCCTCCCCCTCTCCTTCACCCAAGACAGGAGGTGTATTAGAACTATGAAATGCATCCCCCTCTCCTTCACCCAAGACAGGAAGTGTATTAGAACTATGAAATGCCTCCCCCTCTCCTTCACCCAAGACAGGAAGTGTATTAGAACTATGACATGCCTCCCCCTCTCCTTCACCCAAGACAGGAAGTGTATTAGAACTATGACATGCCTCCCCCTCTCCTTCACCCAAGACAGGAAGTGTATTAAAACTATAACATGCCCTCCCCCTCTCCTTCACCCAAGACAGGAAGTGTATTAAAACTATGAAATGCCTCCCCTCTCCTTCACCCAAGACAGGAAGTGTATTAGAACTATGATATGCCTCCCCTCTCCTTCACCCAAGACAGGAAGTGAAAACTATGACATGCCTCCCCTCTCCTTCACCCAAGACAGGAAGTGTATTAAAACTATGACATGCCTCCCCCTCTCCTTCACCCAAGACAGGAAGTGTATTAAAACTATGAAATGCCTCCCCTCTCCTTCACCCAAGACAGGAAGTGAGAACTATGATATGCCTCCCCTCTCCTTCACCCAAGACAGGAAGTGTATTAGAACTATGAAATGCCTCCCCTCTCCTTCACCCAAGACAGGAAGTGAGAGCTATGATATGCCTCCCCTCTCCTTCACCCAAGACAGGAAGTGTATTAAAACTATGAAATGCCTCCCCTCTCCTTCACCCAAGACAGGAAGTGAGAGCTATGATATGCCTCCCCTCTCCTTCACCCAAGACAGGAAGTGCATTAAAACTATGACATGCCTCCCCCTCTCCTTCACTCAAGACAGGAATTGTATTAAAACTATGACATGCCTCCCCCTCTCCTTCACCCAAGACAGGAAGTGTATTAAAACTATGAAATGCCTCCCCTCTCCTTCACCCAAGACAGGAAGTGAGAACTATGACATGCCTCCCCTCTCCTTCACCCAAGACAGGAAGTGTATTAAAACTATGAAATGCCTCCCCTCTCCTTCACCCAAGACAGGAAGTGAGAGCTATGATGTGCCTCCCCTCTCCTTCACCCAAGGCAGGAAGTGTATTAAAACTATGAAATGCCTCCCCTCTCCTTCACCCAAGACAGGAAGTGAGAACTATGACATGCCCCCCCTCTCCTTCACCCACGACAGGAAGTGTATTAAAACTATGAAATGCCTCCCCTCTCCTTCACCCAAGACAGGAAGTGAGAGCTATGATATGCCTCCCCTCTCCTTCACCCAAGACAGGAAGTGTATTAAAACTATGACATGCCTCCCCCTCCCCTTCACTCAAGACAGGAAGTGTATTAAAACTATGACATGCCTCCCCCTCTCCTTCACCCAAGACAGGAAGTGTATTAAAACTATGACATGCCTCCCCCTCTCCTTCACCCAAGACAGGAAGTGAGAACTATGAAATGCCTCCCCTCTCCTTCACCCAAGACAGGAAGTGAGAGCTATGATATGCCTCCCCTCTCCTTCAACCAAGACAGGAAGTGTATTAAAACTATGAAATGCCTCCCCTCTCCTTCACCCAAGACAGGAGGTGAGAACTATGATATGCCTCCCCTCTCCTTTACTCAAGACAGGAAGTGTATTAAAACTATGACATGCCTCCCCCTCTCCTTCACCCAAGACAGGAAGTGTATTAAAACTATGAAATGCCTCCCCTCTCCTTCACCCAAGACAGGAAGTGAGAACTATGATATGCCTCCCCTCTCCTTCACCCAAGACAGGAAGTGTATTAGAACTATGAAATGCCTCCCCTCTCCTTCACCCAAGACAGGAAGTGAGAACTATGACATGCCTCCCCCTCTCCTTCACCCAAGACAGGAAGTGTATTAAAACTATGACATGCCTCCCCTTCACCCAAGACAGGAAGTGTATTAAAACTATGAAATGCCTCCCCTCTCCTTCACCCAAGACAGGAAGTGAGAGCTATGATATGCCTCCCCTCTCCTTCACCCAAGACAGGAAGTGTATTAAAACTATGACATGCCTCCCCCTCTCCTTCACTCAAGACAGTAAGTGTATTAAAACTATGACATGCCTCCCCCTCTCCTTCACCCAAGACAGGAAGTGTATTAAAACTATGAAATGCCTCCCCTCTCCTTCACCCAAGACAGGAAGTGAGAACTATGATATGCCTCCCCTCTCCTTCACCCAAGACAGGAAGTGTATTAAAACTATGAAATGCCTCCCCCTCTCCTTCACCCAAGACAGGAAGTGAGAACTATGACATGCCTCCCCTCTCCTTCACCCAAGACAGGAAGTGTATTAAAACTATGACATGCCTCCCCCTCTCCTTCACCCAAGACAGGAAGTGTATTAAAACTATGAAATGCCTCCCCTCTCCTTCACCCAAGACAGGAAGTGAGAACTATGACATGCCTCCCCCTCTCCTTCACCCAAGACAGGAAGTGTATTAGAACTATGAAATGCCTCCCCCTCTCCTTCACCCAAGACAGGAAGTGAGAACTATGACATGCCTCCCTTCTCCTTCACCCAAGACAGGAAGTGAAAACTATGACATGCCTCCCCTCCCCTTCACCCAAGACAGGAAGTGTATTAAAACTATGAAATGCCTCCCCTCTCCTTCACCCAAGACAGGAAGTGAGAACTATGATATGCCTCCGCTCTCCTTCACCCAAGACAGGAAGTGTATTAAAACTATGAAATGCCTCCCCTCTCCTTCACCCAAGACAGGAAGTGAGAACTATGATATGCCTCCCCCTCTCCTTCACCCAAGACAGGAAGTGTATTAGAACTATGTAATGCCTCCCCCTCGCCTTCACCCAAGACAGGAGGTGTGTAAAAATGCAGGAGGCAAAGTGTAAAAATGCATCATTCCTCACTTCTGTGCATTACAGTGATTTGTAACGTCTCGTTTTTTGAAAAAATAACAAACATATTATACTTACCGCCTCTGTGTAGTGATTTTGCACAGGGCAGCTTGGATCCTCCTCTTCTTGGGTCACTCTTTAGCTCTCTTGGCCCTTCCCTCTTGTCGAGTGCCCCCACAGCAAGCAGCTTGCTGTGGGGGCACCTGAGCCGAGCTGCAGCTCCTTGTGTCCATTCAGACATGGAGATGCCGTTCGGCCCTGCCCCCCTCTCTCCTGATTTTCTAACTGACTTTGACAGCCGTGGGAGCCAAAGGCGCCACTGCTGTGTCTCAGCCAATCAGGAGGGAGAGTCTGGGATGGCCGAGGCATTCGTGGACATAGCTGGATGGCGATGGGGCTCAGGTAAGTATTAGGGGGTCTGAGGGTGGCTGCTACACACAGAAGGCTTTTTATCCTAATGCATAGAATGCATTAAGATAAAAAAACTTTCTGCCTTTACAACTTCTTTAACCGCTTCCCGACCGGCATGCGTCGGCAGAATGGCACGGACAGGCATAAGGGCGTATATATACGTCCCCTTTAAGATGCCGCCGTGCCATCGGGCGCGCGCCGGGAGCGGCGCACGCTCGGGACCCCCGTGAGGCCGGTCGCAGATCCCGCATACTCCATCGCCGCGGGGACACCCGCGATCGTCTCACGGGAAGGCTGAACGGGGAGATGCGGAAATAAACAGCATCTCCCCGTTCTGCATAGCAACTAGTGACGCCGATCTCTGCTCCCTGTGATTGGAGCAGAGATCAGCATTCACTAGCTGACAGCCACGCCCCCCCCCCAGTAAGAAACACACCCCTAGGCACATTTAACCCCTACACTGCCCCCTAGTGGTTAACCCCTTTACTGCCAGTGCCATTTATACAGGAATCAATGCATTTAAATAGCATTGATTGCTGTATAAATGACAATGGTCCCAAAAATGTGTCAAAAATGTCCAATGTGTCCGCCATAATGTAGCAGTCACAATAAAAATCGCTGATCGCCGCCATTACTAATAAAAAAAAAATTATTAATAAAAATGCTATAAAACTATCCCCTATCTTGTAAACGCTATAACTTCTGCGCAAACCAATTAATAATCGCTTATTGCGATTTTTTGTTACCAAAAATATGTCGAAGAATACGTATCGGCCTAAACTGAGGAAAAAAAACATTTTTTATATATTTTTGGGGGATATTTATTATAGCAAAAAATAAAAAAGAATGCGTTTTTTTTCAAAATTGACGCTCTATTTTTGTTTATAGCGCAAAAAATAAAAACCGCAGGGGCGATCAAATACCACCAAAAGAAAGCTCTATTTGTGGGAGAAAAAGGACATCAATTTTGTTTGGGAGCCACGTCGCACGACCGCGCAATTGTCAGTTAAAGCGACGCAGTGCCGAATCGCAAAAAGGGGCCTGGTCCTTTGGCTGCAAATTGGTCCGGTCTGAAAGTGGTTAAGAACAGGAAAAGGTTACTTATGTGCAGTTGCTACAAAATGATGATTGTAACAGAATGTCAAAATGATTTCTAATTAGTGTTCAGGTAAAATAGTGCCCAAAGGGCTAAGTTTGCTCAGAGGCTGCTACAGCAAGGTGCGGGGAAATACTTATTAATGGTATTCTTTTTCTTACCCACGTTCACTTAATGATTTGCTGCCTGTTCTCTACATGTGAATAGAAGTATCACTAGAGAATTCTGTATCGATTGCTCAGGTTGTCATAACAAGCAAAACTTGTGAAATAATGATGAGTGGGTGCTGCCTTAGAGCTTTCTGTATGGAAGCTGCTAGCACAGAAACAACTAAACAGCACTGGCACCTTCAGGACATAGTGTACCTGTACATGCTACACCTGCTAGGAGCACAACTATGCCTAATTAATTGTATCCAAGTGACCTTCCCTTTGGACTTAGACTAGTAGTTAATAAGTCAGACTACTGCCAAGTATCATTGTAGAGGCTAAAACCTAAAAAAAAAAAAAATCAAGTCCATCCATAACCCATATTTAAAATGGAATTAATTTACCATTTTTAGGGCGACTCGGCCCCATCCCCCCTGCTCAAAGAAGGGGCGAGATAGTGGCGAGAGCCACTGCTGTCGTACACATCGCTGGATCTGGCTCAGGCACGAATAAGGCTCCATGCACACTGAAGCTCATAAACTGCAGTTTATTGGAGTTTGGGAGTTTTTTTTAAAGCCCATAAACTCCACTCTATGTTAGCCTATGTGTCCATGCACACATGGACGTTTTTTAGCTTTAATGAGCAGTGGAGTTTATTGGGCTGTTTTCTGAACGCCAGAAATTTGCGTTCAAAGTGACGTTTTTCACCGCCAAAAAAAGCCAAACGCTGATAAACGCTGATAAACGCTCATGAACGCTTGTTAATTAGCGTTCAGCATTCTATTTTTTCAATACATTGTGGGAGTTTGGAATACATTGTGGGATTTTTGGAGTGTCCTCTGTGTATTTTTATTAAAAACGCCCATAAACGCTAACGCTATAAAACGCTCATAAACGCTAGTACAAAATGCTGTTAAAAGCACATTTTTCAACCAGCTTTTTCTGCCAGCAATCTGGCGTCCAGAAAAAGCTTTTTTGAGCTTCAGTGTGCATGGAGCCTAGAGGTGTTTACACTACTTGTCCTCAGGCTCCCCTCTCACACAGTGCAACTTGTCACAGTAGCAAGCAAGCCATGCATCCACTTCCCTAAAGATGGCCATACACGGATCTAAATGCAGTAATTTCAGCAGGTACTGGCCAGATTTCAATCTATGTGTGGCCACTGCAGTTGAACAGGAGTTGACCTACCGATTGAGTTCTGTTAAATCGCCCTGTCTGATAAAAGGTGCTTGATCAGCACTGCAGGCAGTAGGCTGCAGTGCTGATCTGTGTATTCTGACAGTGGTGAAATCTCTTTGCTGTCAGGATACAATAGTGCAGCGAGCAGGATTTCCCCATCCACCTCAAACTAGCTGCTTGAACAAATCAAACTGACCCATGTATGGCTAGCCTTAGAAATTACTTGTCTGTCTAGCGAATTAAGAGGTTGTCTACTAGACTTTCAAACAGATTGTGGGCACTTAGTCACCTTTCTCTGTATGTCACCTTGAAAAGGGAACTACTGTGTCCCTGAAAAGTTATGTTGTCAGTGGGACAGGAAGTAAGGGGAAATCTCTCTAATAAAGCCCCAGTTAGCAGAAAAACCTGACAGTGTTTCTAATCCTCCTCCACTATATTCAAAGCAGTCAGATGTGGCTGGATATACACTTTAAGTTTATCTATGTTCATTTTGGCCAGTATCCCATGAACTGAAAGGAGGGAACTCTGGCTGGAAGGTAGGTTTAGCACACTATGCTGCTATACCTATTGGTTAGTGTGCTTTTTGGTAAAAGTGAACTAACGCTTTAAGATGCGCACTATAACAATGTAGCAGCCTGTAGGAATAAAAAAAAAATATATATTAGCCCCCTCCCCTTTCTTCCTACTCCACTAAACCGTTTAAAATTTGCAATCGGACCTATGGCTTATAAATCCCCGTTAGTGGTTTTAGGCTGGGTTCACACTATTGCCAATTTGATGTGGGTTTACGCGCATCCAATTTGCATGTCAGAAGAGTGTGCCCGGCTCTCAATGGAGCCGGGTCACACAGCTCCAGGATGGCTGTGGAGCAAATTCTGTGTCCTGTGCATCTTTTGGTCCATTTTAGGTCTGAATTCAGACAAAAATTCGGACCGAAATCGGACTTGAAACGGTAAACAGGGACGCATTGGACCCCTGCTGTGAGCTGCTCCGTACGGCAGTGTGAACCCAGCCTTAATAAATGACACCCTGCCTGTCACCGCTCTATGGTCTCATGCACACTGAGACACTTTTACAGATGTTTGGCTTTTTTTCTTTCAGCATGTAAAAGTACCTCTGTGTAAGCTTATAAGCCCACGCACACATAGGCATTTACAGGTGTATTAGAAGGGGAGCATTTACAGGCTAAATAAAGAAAAACACCTAAAGCACATTTAGGAAAGAAGCTAAAGAGCAGAAAAAACACTACATGCACCTAAACGCGTCTAAACATGCCTAAATTCCAGACCTGTCTAGCGTTTGAGCATCAATGCATTCCAATGGCCAGAACAAAAAATCATATTGTGGCCAATGGAATGCATTAACATCCAGATGTGCCTAAATGTATGGCAATGCGCAGCTTTAGGTGCGTTTATTAAACAGACAGACTCCCTGTATGCTTGAGGCCTAATATAAAACACTAGCTTTTTTTGTTCTCTTCTGCACATTGCTCAATGATGGTCAATTGATTTATGATTATAAAACTATAGGGTCTTATACAGTTGTGCTCATAAGTTTACATACCCTGTACCCTGGCGGAGAATATGAATGATAACACAAAAACTTTTCTTTCACTCATGGTTAGTGTTTGGCTGAAGCCATTTATTATCAATCAACTGTGTTTACTCTTTCTAAATCTATAATGGCAACAGAAACTACCCAAATGACCCTGATCAAAAGTTTACATACCCCAGTTCTTAATACCGTCTATTGCCCCCTTTAATATCAATGACAGCTTGAAGTGTTTTGTGTTATTTGTGGATGAGGCTCTTTATCTTCTCAGATGGTAAAGCTGCCCATTCCTATTGGCAAAAAGCCTCCAGTTCCTGTAAATTCCTGAGCTATCTTGCATGAACTGCACGTTTGAGATCTCTCCAGAGTGGCTCAATGATATTGAGGTCAGGAGACTGAGATGAGGGCAAAAAAACGCGCTAACCCTAACATGCACACACAGTCATACCAGATTGAGTAAATAAAATAAAACCTAAACCGGCTGCAGAATAGTGGGATAAACACACAATGTAGTATAGAAAAAGAAAACTGCGCCAGGTAAAAACGACTAATCTAAACAGTGAATAAGAGGAAAAACAATACACATTGACAATGTATGTATCCAATTATTTCATACTTGAGGTACTATTGACAAAAGGAATATGATTTGCATACAAATTAACATAGGCATAAGCAAAAAATATTCTTAGGTCAGATAAACATGCACATGCAAAGAAATGTCCAAGCAGTGGAACTGAAAGCTATTAGTAGATAATTCTCAGAGTGCTTGTAGCAGATAGTCCTCAAAGCAATACGTGAATCCCTATATGCATAGCAATTTCCACCACACCACTGTGCTCCACTTCTAAAGGAGTGCCACCACCAGTAAGTAGGCTCCTTACCAGATGAACAGATAATGTTCCGTAGGTGTCAGGATGTAGGAAAGTGGATAACTCTAGAATCTCCAATAGCAGGAATTATGCCAACTGCCGGGTCATGTTTTGGGTACAGCTTTGCATGACCAGGCAGTTGGCATAATTCCTGCTATTGGAGATTCTAGAGTTATCCACTTTCCTACATCCTGACACCTACGGACATCATATTGAGGTTTGAAACAGCAGACCCTTGGAGGATATGTGTTGAGGTGTAACTACATCTGGTGTTCGGAATCCTGGCTCAAGGCTCAATTTTGAGTGCTGGTTTTATCTGTTCATCTGGTAAGGAGCCTACTTACTGGTGGTGGCACTCCTTTAGAAGTGGAGCACAGTGGTGTGGTGGAAATTGCTATGCATATAGGGATTCACTTACTGCTTTGAGGACTATCTGCTACAAGCACTCTGAGAATTATCTACTAACAGCTTTCAGTTCCACTGCTTGGACATTTCTTTGTAAACATCTTGATGTGCATGTTTATCTGACCTAAGAATATTTTTTGCTGCACTATTGGAGTCGCTTCTGTTTATTTTTGTTTGCACCCTTTTCCTTTTTGCCTTGGGGAGTCCGTCGATTGCATTGTGTGGGAGTTCCAGGCTGTGTTGCATGCTGTTCATTGGCCGTTCTGCTCTTCTGCCCTGCTGCTTTGGTCCTGCCTGATCCGGTATCCTCCAGCGCAAGAGGCTAAGTGCATAAGCCTACAAGATACAATGTCGTATGGCAGTTGTATCCAACTATTGTGGTAAGAGTGTTCAATCTCTCTACATCGTTTGATATGTTCCTTGAGACAATATTGTCTGGTCTATATACGCTCCTGAGTTGCCTATAGAGATCCGTGGACATCAGTTCCTCACTTGCTTCACCTTGGGACTTATTATTTAGCTTATTTTGGATTAATTTCTAACTCATTTAGGCTTTATTTGGACTTTATTTGGGGTCACTCCCACTCACATGTCATATGGATTTTTTATTGTATGATTAGAGCTACATTTTTTTGTATATTGATGAAATTTTAGTTGGTCTACCTGACCGTGGTTTGGTTTCAACAGAACCCCTCATTTTCAACTTTTTGATTGGAGTTTGAACACCGCTGATTGACATTCTCAATTCCTTGGATATCTTTTTATATCCCTTTCCTGTTTTATACAGTTCAACTACCTTTTCCCGCAGATCCTTTGACAATTCTTTTGCTTTCCCCATGACTCAGAATCCAGAAACGTCAGTGCAGCACTGGATGAAAGATGCAAGGGTCTGTCAGGAGTCCAGAAACTCATTGACCTTTTACACACACACACACTAATTACAAGCAAACAGATCACAGGTGAGGATGGTTACCTTTTAATATCCATCCAAACCCCTTTGTGTCAACTTGTGTGCATGTTATCAGGCCAAGATCACCAGGGTGTCAACTTTTGATCAGAGTCATTTAGGTAGTTTCTGTTGTCATTATGATTTAAAAAGGGTAAACAAAGTTGATTGATAATAAATGGCTTCGGGATGGGAGGGCTGGAGGGGGTGTGACCGGATGTGAGGAGAGAGGGCTGAGTGCTGAGGAGTGTTGAGGAGATGCAAGGAGAGTTGGTGTGAGAAGGAACGCTGCTGTGCAACCCCCTCCCCCTTCTAGCTTCTGGATGAAGCCGTCATGAGAAGCTATGGTATGCTATGAGCTGCCTCCTGCTCCCTGCCCCCCACGCTGAACACGCTGTGTGTAATCTCCTTCTCACAGTCCTCTGCTTGTGGGGGAAAGGTAAAGGAAAAAAGCCCAGCAAGGTTTGCCAAAGGACTGTTACTAAGATTCACTGTGTGACTTGGACTCTCTGTTGCAAAAGATTGAAAACTACCTGCTGACCCCACATAGACCTTCAGTGCTGGACATGTGAGTAACATGCAATGGAATAAAGGGGAAACATAGCGATGCTGTCTAGTGCCTGCGCCTTATAAACTGTCATTAATGATGAAATGAAGTGAATGAAAGCCATATTGTTCATATTGGTGTCACAAGGCGGACTTTCTTTATCAGCTGAGAGAGATAGTATATACTATCTACTAAAGGTGTTTTGCTACCAGTGCTTTCATGCAGGAAAACTGTGAGTTCAAAAATGCTATATGCCTGGCTGCTGGCACCCACACATAAGTAAAAGGAAAAAACTGGCCTGTCTGGCTGTCAAGGCTCTTATATATGAAGTAATACCACTAATATACCGCTGATATATGAACGTCAACTGACCACCTGGCTGGCTGTCTGTATACTTCCACGTGAAAAATCTCTCATCTTGCTTGCCATTTATAAAGCCGCCAAGGACTATGTATACCTACTAAAGGTCCAATTATGTATGTAAGAGCTGGAGCGGACATTGTATACTGCTGAGCGCATGTTTTACTACCAGTACTTTCATGCAGGAAAACTGTGATTTCAAAAATGCTGTGCGCCTGGCTGCCTGCACACATACATAAGTAAAAAGAAAACACTGGCCTGCCTGGCTGTTAAGGCTTTTATACATGAAGTAATACCGCTGATATACCGCTGATATATGAATATCAACTGACCTCCTAGTTGGCTGTTTGTATACCCCCACGTGAAAAATCTCTCCTCTTGCTTTCTATTTATATATCTGCCAGGGGCTATGTATGTAAGAGCTGGAGCGGACATTGTATACTGTTGAGTGCATGTTTGGCTATCAGTGCCCTCATGCAGGTAAACTGTGATTTCAAAAATGTTGTGTGCCTGGCTGCTTGCACCCATACACAGTATACATAAGTAAAAGGAAAACATTGGCCTGTCTGGCTGTTAAGGCTCTTATACATGAAGTAATACTGTTGATATACTGCTGATACATGAATGTCAACGGACCACCTGGCTGGCTGCCCGTATACCCCCACGGGAAAAATCTCTTTGCTTGCTTGCTGTACCCGCTGGTAGTGCTTAGTAGTTAACTGCGCTGTTTGTGTTCTATCTGAAATAAGGAGGAGAGGGTGATCTCTCTCCCGAGGACTATATTTGGAAGATCTGTTGCTGCTGACATAACTACGGTTGAGCGTAACCTCGGCCGCTTTCCCCTTTTTTTTTTTTTTTTTTTTTTTATTATTTTTTTTTTTTTCTCCTTTCGCTGGCCGCTCTGGCCCCTGGTGTTGAAAAAGCCTTTTTTTTTCCTCTCGGCTCCTGGCTTGTGCTCCTATATGAGAAGAACTGCTGCTGATACAGGACCCCCTTAGCAACCGCTTACCTGACCATCTGCGTGGTTTCTTCTTTTTTTTTTTTTTTTTTTTTTTTCTCTCCCTCCGACCCCCGTGCTTAGAAGAGGGGGGAAAAGGGGGGGAAGGGAAATATAAATATTGTGTGAAATAAGAGGAGAAGGGAAAATGCAGCAGCTACGATCTGCAAAAGATAAAGATAAAAGTGTCCAACAAGCAGGTATGGCTGCTGCAGCAAAACTAGAGCAATTTGCACACACAACTGGGCATACACTGGGGCAACCCATGCCGCCGTCTCCCCCAAAAAAAGGGACTCAGTCCAAAATCCAACAAGGAGGTACAGGAGAGAGAAAGAGTCAAGGGCAGAGCCAATCAAATGCGGCAACACCAAGGGCCCAGGGGGTAAAGACACAGACACAGGGAAGTAAAAACACCGTGGCCGCAGATCAAAATATAAAAACAAGCATAGAAGCAATTGGGGTTGGGGCAGGACCCGCCCCACCTCTGGAGAAAGAACCCACATTAATGGACATTTTTAAAGCAGTAAAAACCTCAAATGACTCGCTCAAAGACTTGGGCGAACAGATGAGGGGGGTCAAAGAGGACTTGGCACTGGTAAGACAAGACATGCAAAGGATAGCTGAGAGAACCACAGTATTGGAAGGAAGGATCAGCCAGGTGGAGGATGATGTTCTTCCACTGGTTAAAGAGATGAAGAACATGAGGGAGCAGTTACACCGGCAAGCCGTTAAATTGGAAGAAATCGAGAACAGGAGTCGTAGAGATAACATTAGGATAGTGGGAATGCCTGAGAAGAGTGAAGGATCCAACCCTACTGAATTTTTGGAAGGCTGGTTAACTGAGACCTTTGGGAGAGAATCCTTTTCAAGATCATTTAGCATCGAAAGAGCACATAGGGTGCCGTTCCGCCCACCACCAGCAGGAGGCTATCCACGAACCCTGTTAATGAAGTTCCTTAATTTTAAGGACAAAGTGACACTTCTGCGAAAAGCCAGGGACAGAGGGAATATCTTTTTTAATGGGATTAAAATTTCTTTCTATTCAGATTTCTCTCAGGAGCTCCAAAAACGTAGGGCAGAATTCACCCAGGTCAAACGTTCACTACAAAAGTTTAAAATTCAATATGCTCTTTTATACCCGGCCAAACTGAGGGTAATGGCCCTGGGGGAAACCCGGTACTTTGAGGATCCAGGAGGGGTAGAGAAATGGGTGGAGGAGAACAGGGAAAGGTTACTGGCATTGTGATAAGTTGTGGTACTCAGAATAGATTACACGAGGGGGGGGGGGGGGGGGGGGGGGGGTTGGCACAGTGGGCGGGTACGAGAGGATGTTGATAAGGGTGTATGTGAAGAAAGGGTTAAGAGTATGGGATAAGGTCACTGGTAGTCCCCGGGGGGTTCACCGAGAGAGGTGGGGAGGGGGGGGGGAGGGGGGAGGGATGGGTATGGGTAATATTTCAGATCAAAGGTGTGTAAAGGGCCAAGGGAAAAAGGGTACATCCACTGATAAAAAAGAGAGAATCACGGTAGACGCACAGAAGTGGGAAGTAAAAAGGGAGACACATAGAGCTTTTCAACGGGGAACCACTAGGATAATGGGTGAAAACACTGCTATAGAGATAAAATACTACTGATTAAAATACATTGGGTGAAAAATGATGCAATCTAAAATATTAAGAATTGGGTCATGGAATATAAGAGGGTTAGGCACAGCGGGTAAGAGGGCAATAGTGTTTTCTATGATGAGGAACTATGGGATTGATGTGGCTTGCCTGCAGGAAACCCATTTGACAAAAGAAACAGCCCAACAACTACAAAGGCAGAATGGGGTATACCAATTTCAGTACCACTCGGTTTATGGCTCATACAGTAGAGGGGTTAGCATAATGGTGAAGAAAGGGGTGAATTTTTCCTGCATGCAAGCCATCTCAGATGAAATGGGCCGGTATATTTTTCTCTGTTGTCAAATTGAAGATAAAAAGATGGTGATAGCAAATGTGTATGTCCCCCCCCCATTTAAAATGGAGATCATGCTTAAATTAAACGAGTTCCTGTTGGATAAGCAGGGAACACCAATCATAATAATAGGTGACTTTAACCAGGTATTGGATTACAATATGGACAGATTCCCAGCCCAGAGGGTAGCAGAAAACATGAAGAAAGGGCAGTTGAGTCGGTTTATGGAGGAGGTGGGTTGGATAGACTTCTGGAGGGTGCGGAACCCTGACGCTCAGCAATTTTCTTGCTGGTCGGCCACACACTCCACCCTCTCCAGAATTGATATGGTGATGGGAAACGATAGGGCATTGGAGCTGGTAGAAGCAGTTGAGTATTGGCCAAGGGGGATCTCGGACCACTCCCCTCTTATGCTTAGTTTAAAGATAGGGAGGGAGGAAATATTGAGGGGGTGGAAAATTAACCCGTGCTGGTTTGAGATACTCAGAAGTATAGATACCATCCCACCAACACTGAGAGAATTTATTGTAGTCAACGCAAACACAGCAGAATTAGGGATTATATGGGATACCCTTAAGGCTTTCTTGAGGGGATTATTAATTCAGCAGGTGGCGAAGTACAACAAGGGGGTAAGGGCACAGGAAGAAAATAAAAGGAGGGAAGCGGCTGCAGCGGAGGCTAATTATATTCTAGCCCCAACAATGGAAGGGAAAGAAAAATGGCTGGAAAAACAACAGGAATATAAATTATGTGTAATCCAGAGAGTCGAGACCAAACAGTTGTTACAGAGGCAGGAGGCCTTCATGGAAGGAGAGATGGTGGGGAGGATGTTGGCCCAGGTGGCAAGGGCGAACAGGGCCCCCAGTAATGTATCAGCTATTCGAAGTAGAGACGGGGGGGTAACCTCGAACTCCAAAAGTATACTGGAAAGCTTTGAGGAGTTCTATAGGGACTTATACTCCGCACGAGTAAGGGGAGCGGGGAGATCAATGATGGAGAGTTTTTTGGGGAAGGTAGCCCTTCCGAAGATAACACTTGAAGAAAGAGTAGGTCTGGATTCCCCAATAACGCTCTCCGAATTACAACAGGCTGTAGCCGACATGGCAAATCAAAAGTCTCCGGGTCCGGATGGTCTCCCAACGGAAACGTATAAATACTATGGGGATATCCTGCTCCCGGAACTGTTGAAGGTTTTAGGGGGGGCAATGGAGGTGGGTTATCTCCCTGAGTCAATGAGAGAAGCTACCATCATCGTACTTCATAAGGAAGGGAAAGATCCCCTAGATGCCGCTTCGTATAGGCCAATCTCCCTTTTGTGCACGGATGCAAAAATTCTAGCTAAAGTTATCTCAGCTAGAATGGATAAAGTTATTTCAAAATTGGTCCACCCTGATCAGTCTGGGTTCATAGCAAACCGATCAACCAGTACAAATATAAGGAGAGCTTTTTTAAATCTTCAAACGCCAACAGATAATATAGGGTCGAAGGCGATATTATCATTGGATGTGACCAAAGCCTTCGACTCTATAGAGTGGGAATACATTTGGCGTATACTGGAAGAGTTTGGATTTGGACCCACGCTGATCGGGTGGATCAAGATGCTCTATGACAGACCAGTAGCTAGATTAAAAATTAACAATAGATTTTCAAATCAAATAAAATTGGAAAGGGGAACCAGGCAGGGGTGCCCTTTATCGCCCTTGCTCTTTGCGCTAGCTATGGAGCCCCTTGCGGAGTACATCAGAAGGAGCCCTGACATTGTAGGTTTCCGTAGGATCTCAGGAGAAGAGCGTATAGCATTATATGCTGATGATATATTGCTCTTCCTGGGGGACATAGAACACTCATTGGAGGAAGCAATGAAAGCTGTGGAGAGGTTTGGTAGTTTCACGGGTCTAGAGATCAACTGGACGAAGTCAGAGCTCCTTCCGATGGCCGAAATAAGGGAAGGGATGCTAAGGAATAGCCCTAAATTAGCAGTCGTAGATTCCCTTAAATATTTAGGGATCAGGATAACAAGAGACCCCAATCAATACTTGCATAATAATCTGATACCAATATTGGGGAAGTTTAGGGAGAAAATTAAAACATGGAAATCCCTCCCCCTGTCTAGTGCCGGTAGATGTTCATTAATAAAAATGATTTGGCTGCCCCAACTGTTGTATGTGCTCCATAATGCCCCCATATGGATCCCCAGAAAATGGTTTGATAAAATCGAGAGTCTATTTAGGGAATTGGTGTGGAAGGGGGGACAGGCAAGAATACGGCTTCGGACTCTGCAACTCCCTTCAGGGGAAGGGGGTCTTGCACTGCCCAATCCTGAGATATACTATTTAGCGTCTCAGTTACAACAATTAGTGGGATGTTGTGCCCAAGAGGGAGGGTCCCCTAATGGAAAAATTCTTTTGACAGGCGCGCTACACGAGACCATAATAGAAACTTTAGAGGCAGGGTCGTTTGGGGCTAAGAACCCAACAACAAAAATGGTCAGTAAAGTTTGGAAAGTCGTCAAAAAAAAGTTAAAATATATGGAGACTAACATATATACCCCAATCTGGAACAATAGCAACCTACAGGAATTACGTATAATGGGGAAAATCAGGGAGTGGGAAAATAGGGGAATTAAAAAAGTGAGCCAAATATACGATGGTCAGGCCATAAAAAAATTCGAAGTACTAAAAAGGGAATTTGATATCCCCCAGAATACACAGTTTAGTTATCTTCAAATAAGCCATGCCCTAGAAGCCCAGTTTCGAAACCAACCTATGGTATGGGAGGAACTACCAGTGCTACAGGTTATTGGGGAGCCAGGATCCACTAAAGGATTAATATCTGTGATATATAAACTACTGAACAGAGGGACCCTAGGCGAAGTAAAGCTGCTGGAGGTAAAAAAAAAATGGGAACAGGATCTAGGTGCCATTCCACAGGGACAATGGAAGAGAATACTAGAACTAGCCCCGATGATATCGGTTTCGCCCGCCCAGAAATTCTCACATCTGATGCTACTCAACAGAGCGTATTATACACCAAAGCTGTTATGTAAATTTGGAAGAAGGCCTAATGATAAGTGTCCGAGGTGCCAGGGGCAGGGGGACCTGGTCCATATGGTATGGAGATGCCCCAAGCTCTTCCGGTACTGGGAAGGGGTGACAAAAGTATTGAAGAGCATATTTAAAAAAGAAGTGGAAAGGGAAGTGGTACTTTGTATCCTGGGGTATAGACAGGAAAAGGGTGAAACAAAAAGTACAACAGTGGCAATATTAAGGGGCATGTATCAGGCCAGGAAGATGATAATGATGAGATGGCAATCACAGATGCCACCCACAGTAAAGAATTGGATCGATATAATGAATGAAACCCTCCCGAAGGAGAGAGCCGCGTACATAAAGAGATATAATATGAAAGAATTTGATAGGATGTGGAGACCATGGATAGAGGGAATACACCAGATACAGCTGGAATAGAGGGGGGGTGGGGGGGGGGGAGGGGAGGCGGGAAAGGGGGGATAATGAGACAGGAGTAAATCCAGGCAATATTACTCAAAAAGCGGCTCCCTCCTTTTTAGTGGAGGGAATATAGAGTGCTCTTTTTTTATCTTCATAAAGAGATATACCTATGTGTTAAGTACAAAATGTATGTAAAAAAGATACTGGTCCTGGAATATTGTGTTGAGGTGTAAACATGTTTTATAGATGGAAAAACTAATAAAGATTATAATTAAAAAAAGATAATAAATGGCTTCAGCCAAACACTAACCATGAGTGTTCTCATTCATATTCTCTGAAAAATGGCCAAGAAATCATAAATTCTGCCAGGGTATGTAAACTTATGGGCACAACTGTAAGTACCAAAAAGCTAGCAGTGCAATTAATCGACAAATGTTAGTGTAAAATATAATTGAATAATGCTGAGTGTTTTCCTCCTAACCAGCTCATAGTACTTCGGAAGTGGTGAAAAATATAACAAAGCAAAAACACTGGCTGCCCTTCTTTTTACTTGTGAAATATATAAATGACGCGTCCATGCACATCAGATACAGGAAGACATAGAGCTTGGCTGAAGGTCACAGAGTCGTGCAGAATATTTGTCATCTTCTAAGGACTTTCCACCTGCACAGCCTAGTTGATTGCAGGAAAGCCAGATTTAGAAGTTAGTTTGAAGGCATGCATCTTTAAAATGGCCTTATGCTGCTCAGTGATAAATACTTTGCTGTGCACCACTGTCATGTCTAGTGTGACCATATTTTATAGAAGCTGCAGCAATCATTAGCTGTCAGAAAAAAAAGTAGGCTTTTTTTTTTTTTCTCGAGGATGTACAACAGTGAAATAGTATAGTCATGGAGTGTACATCTTAACCACTTCAAAACCGGGCCATTTTACACCCTTCCTTACCAGAGCACTTTTTGCGATTCGGCACTGCGTCGATTTAACTAACAATTGCGCGGTCGTGCGACGTTACACCCAAACAAAATTGACGTCCTTTTTTTCCCACAAATAGAGCTTTCTTTTGGTGGTATTTGATCGCCCCTGCGGTTTTTATTTTTTGCGCTATAAACAAATGAAGAGCGACAATTTTGAAAAAAAACACAATATTTTTTACTTTTTGCTATAATAAATATCCCATTTTTTTTTTTACAAAAAACGTATTTTTGGTAAAAAAAATCGCAATAAGCGTATATTGATCGGTTTGCGCAAAAGTTATAGCGTCTACAAAATAGGGGATAGATTTATTGCATTTTTTTTTTACTAGTAATGGCGGCGATCTGCGATTTTTATAGGAGTGATTCTAACTGTGGGGGGAGGGGACTCACAAGGGGAGGAGACCGATCAGTGATCCTCCGTACTGGGATCACATGATCGGTCTCCTCTCCCGCTGACAGGACGTGGAGCTGTGTGTTTACACACACAGTTCCACGGTCCCGCACGGTCCCGTTGTTTTAACGGGCAATCGCGGGTGCCGGCGGACATCGCGGCCGCCGGGCACTCGCACCAGGTCCCGAGCGAAGCCGCGGGCGCACGTGCGCACCCCAGGCGGCCGGGAAGGAGAGGACGTCATATGACGCCCACCCAAGATGGGAGATCCACCTTGTGGGCGTCATATGTACATGGGCGGGTAGGGAAGTGGTTAAAGAAGAACTCCAGCTTTATGTAACCACTTCTCTCTCGCCTGTTCACCCCCTATGGACCAGAGCAATTTTTACAATTCTCATATGAACCTGTTTATTCAGCAATACCTTTGTCATTACATAAGATAACAAGGTATTTACATACAAGGCTTTCTTTTCGTGATATTGTCTTGCAACAATTTATTTTTATTTTTTGCAATCCTTAGACAATAATATGTAACAAAACTACACGAAAAACACACTTTTCCTTTTTTGACCAGTGTTACTTTGAAAAGAAATAGTGTTACTAGACTGTGAACATTTTATTCTTTAATGTGTCCTGTTTACAATGACACTACAGACTGAGCAATAGCATGCAATGCAAAGCCAGCAGAATATTAGCATGCATAAAAAAGGAAATTTACTCCAGAGATAAAACGGTAATCCTGCCAATTTATAAAACTCTGGTTCCCGCCGCATCTGGTGTATTCCGTTCTGTTCTGGTCACCAATCCTCAGAAAGGATGTGCTGGAGAGAGTACAGAGAAGGGCAACTAAATTAATATGGGGACTGGAGGACCTGAATTATGAGGAACGACTACAAGCACTAAATGTATTCTCCCTAGAGAGGAGAAATTATAGCCATGGACAAATATCTCAATGATGCAGTGGCATCACTAGGGGGTGCGGGGGGTGTGGTCTGCACCTGGGTGACACCCGCTAGAGGCTGTGGCGGCTGGTGGTAAATTTTTTGGGGGGCGTCGATCAGGTAACCCGCACCCCCCTTGCAGCACCTGTGCGCTCTTAATGGATGGCCCCCGAGGCAAGGGTGGTGAAAGCCCTGGCTTCCGTTGACAGTTTTTTTTTTTTTTTCAGCCGAAGCACCCAACGCCTGGCTTTTTTTTTTTTTTTGAGCTGGTGCGGTAACGGGTGGGGGGGTAGCGGATTGAGATGTGGGTGTCCTCCCGAGGTGAGCTGCTGCGATGATGGGAGGGGGGGTTTGTATGGCATTGTGTTTGCCACCCAGTTACACCTGAGCTGCCCAGAGCTGGTGTGATAAGAGGGAGGAGTGTTTGTTCGGCACCCTCTGCTGGACTGATAATGGGAGGGGGGGGGGCGCTGCTGGACACTGCTGGCTATATAATACATATATATCTTAGCTGGTATGCTGCATAGCTTGCTTGTTTTGTTGTATTTTCCCACACCACCAGAGAGAGACCCACACCACCAGAGAGAGCCATGCTGTACCCACACTACCAGTGAGAGAGCCACGCTGTACCGGCACCACCAGAGAGAAACCCACACCACCAGAGAGAAAGCCATACTGTACCCACTCCACCAGAGACAGACCCACACCACCAGAGAGAGAGCCATGCTGTACCTGCACCACCAGAGACAGACTCACACCACCAGTGAGAGAGCCACACGGTACTGGCACCACCAGAGAGAAACCCACACCACCAGAGAGAAAGCCATGCTGTACCCGCACCACCAGAGACAGACCCACACCATCAGAGAGAGCCATGTCGTACCTGCACCACCAGAGAGAGAGACACACTGCACCTGTACCACCAGAGAGAGAGCCATGCTGTACTCGCACCACCAGAGAGAGAGAACCATGCTGCTGCCCAGCACCACCAGAGAGAGAGACACACTATACCTGCACCACCAGAGAGAGAGCCATGCTGTACCTGCACCACAAAAGATAGAGCAATGCTGTACCTGACTCATACTACCAGAGAGAGAGCCATGCTGTACCCGCACCACCAGAGAGAGACCCACACCACCAGAGAGAGAGCCATGCTGTACCCGCACCACCAGAGAGAGACCCACACCATCAGAGAGAGCCATGTCGTACCTGCACCACCAGAGAGAGAGCCACACTGCACCTGCACCACCAGAGAGAGAGCCATGCTGTACTCGCACCACCAGAGAGAGAGAGAACCATGCTGCTGCCCAGCACCACCAGGAAGAGAGCCACACTGTACCTGCACCACCAGAGAGAGAGCCACGCTGTACCTGCACCACCAGAGACCCACACCACCAGAGAGAAAGACATGCTGTACCCGCACCACCAGAGAAAGACCCACATCACCAGAGAGAGAGCCATGCTGTACCCACACCATCAGAGAGAGAGCCATGTTGTACCCGCACCTAGGAGAGAGAGAGCCACGCTGCTGCCCAGCACCACCAGAGAGAGAGCCACTCTGCTGCCCAGCACCACCAGAGAGAGCCACGCTGTACCTGCACCACCAGAGAGAGAGCCACGCTGTACCTGCACCATCGGAGAGAGAGCCACGCTGTACCTGCACCACCAGAGAGAG
Source organism: Lithobates sylvaticus (assembly GCA_028564925.1). Lineage (NCBI taxonomy): Eukaryota > Metazoa > Chordata > Amphibia > Anura > Ranidae > Lithobates > Lithobates sylvaticus. The sequence continues at coordinate 287,183,794 of CM053026.1, forward strand.
AGCCACGCTGTACCTGCACCACCAGAGAGAGAGCCACGCTGTACCTGCACCACCAGAGAGAGAGCCACGCTGTACCTGCACCACCAGAGAGAGAGCCACGCTGTACCTGCACCACCGGAGAGAGCGCCACGCTGCTGCCCACAACCACCAGAGAGAGAGCCACGCTGCTGCCCAGGACCACCAGAGAGAGAGCCAGGCTGCTTCCCAGCACCATCGGAGAGAGAGCCACGCTGTACCCACACCATCAGAGAGAGAGCCACGCTGCTTCCCAGCACCACCAGAGAGAGAGCCACGCTGCTTCCCAGCACCACCAGAGAGAGAGCCACGCTGCTTCCCAGCACCACCAGAGAGAGAGCCACGCTGCTTCCCAGCACTACCAGAGAGAGAGAGCCACGCTGCTTCCCAGCACCACCAGAGAGAGAGCCACGCTGCTTCCCAGCACCACCAGAGAGAGAGCCACGCTGCTTCCCAGCACCACCAGAGAGAGAGCCACGCTGCTTCCCAGCACCACCAGAGAGAGAGCCACGCTGCTGCCCAGCACCACCAGAGAGAGAGCCACGCTGTACCCACACCATTGGAGAGAGAGCCACGCTGCTGCCCAGCACCACTAGAGAGAGAGCCACACTGCCCAGCACCACCAGAGCGAGAAAGACTGAGCCACTGCCAGGGTACACAGCTTTGCTACACTACTGACCAGAGCCGGCCTGGGCAACAATGAGAGAGCAAACGTCCAGCCAGAGGGTTCACTGTTGCAATTTTGCTGGGTCTGGTTACACCAGCCCTAGTGATGCCACTGCAATGATGATCCCAGCGTAAGTATGGAACTTTTCAGTCCCAGGGAGTGTAAGAAGACACAGGGACACACAAAGAGAAGAGGTTTAACCTTAAGCTGTATAGGGGGTTTTTCACTGTCTGGGCGGTAAGGACGTGGAACTCTTCCACAATCAGTGGTGTCGGCAGGAAGTATGTATAGTTTTAAAAGACCCCTGGACGTGCATCTTAGCGAACACAATATATAGGGATATGGGAAATGATTTTTCTACACACACCTACACAGGTTGAACTGGATTGACTGTTGTCTATATTCAACCTTACCAACTATGTAACTATGTAACTACAATCATGATTCTGAGACAAAGCATTCCAAAGTTATCTACAAATGAAATAAAGGGGTTGATTTACTAAAACTGGAGAGTGCAAAATCTGGTGCAGCTCTGCATAGAACCAATCAGCTTCTAACTTCAGTTTGTTTAATTAAGCTTTGACAAACAACCTGGAAGCCGATTGGCTTCTATGCAGAGCTGCACCAGATTTTGCACTCTCCAGTTTTAGTAAATCAACCCCAAAATGTTTTTTTTTTTTTTTCTTTTTTAAATGTGAAATATGTAAATATATGTTAAATGTGCAAAAATATTAAGGAACAAAACAAACAAAAAACAAAAAAGTTTACATATTAATGGTTAATAAAATAGAAATGAACAAAAAGAAAATAATAATTGAATGGAGACTAAGAAGCTAATTAGGGTGATTAGCTTAAACTAAGGCTTAATAAGGGGTTAAAGGGGTTGTAAAGGTAAAAGTTTTTTCACCTTAATGCATTCTATGCATTAAGGTGAAAAAACATCTGACTATACCAGCCCCCCCGTTTTACTTAGCTGACCCCTCGAAAGTCCCACGCTCACCCCTGACATCCTCCTCTCCACTCACCCTGGCCGTTGATTGGCTAGAGTGGATGGATTGAAAGCAGCGCAGCCATTGGCTCGCGCTGCTGTCAATCACATCCAATGACGTGGCGCGCCGGGGGGCGGGCCGAGTGATACAGCGAGCAGCTATAGCTGCCGGCTGTATCACGGGAGCGCACCCGCAAGTACTCCACACCATGCGAGGGAGCTCGCATGTAGGTGAGAAGTACTTGCGGGGGGGAGACAGCCGCCGAGGGACCCCAGAAGACTCTGTGCAAAACGAGCTGCACAGTGGAGGTAAGTATAACATGTTTGTTATTTTAAAAAAAATTAAAAATTTCCTTTACAACCCCTTTAAACAGAGGAAAACTTTATTTTTACTTGTCAGGTTGCTTTAACTGACATCATCTGCAAATAAAAGTTAATCCTTTTGATCTGCAGATGAATGAGCAGAATAGATCCAAAAGTAACTATGTTACTTTGTATCTTTCTGTTTCTGGTCTGAACATTTTTTTGTTGATAAACAGACTTTTTTTGACAGCAGCAGTTGAGAGAGCTATTCTGTGTACACAGCAACTCCAGCTTTGATTTATCAGAGCTGAGAATCGCTGGGGAGTAGGAGGGGGGTTCCTGATAGCAAGTAGAGGTGCGCATCTTCACTGGTCCCACGATTCGATTACGATTATCTGGTCAGCGATTCGATTTTGCGATGCATCGCGATTACTGCCCATGGTTTTCACCAAAAAGAGAAAAGGTTTTGAGGAGAAATGTTCAATAAGCCAGTCATGACTGGAAGCCCCACTGTAAGGGATCATTTTTAAATTTCCCAGAGGTCAGCTATAAGAATATATAATGAGCAGATTTAGTTTTTTAAGTGTGTTATGCTTTTTTTACACAGCATGGATCCCTGTTCCTTCTTTTGGCTAAATTAAGTTAGTAGGCAGAACATGAAATGAGGACCTTTTACACTGTTTATTCTGCCTTCCATGCACACACCCACTGTTAATTAATATCAGGTTATTACTGACATTTTACCATGTGTTTGATCAAACACAAGTGTATAAAAAAAGAACAAAAGAGAAGTGATATAGCCATGTGTTATGCATTCCATTCCTTTGTAATTTTTTTAATTTCCCATTCTATTCAGAACACAAAGCACAAGGCACGTGCATGGGCAGCTTCCTCCTCTGTGTGTCTTCAGGCTTATAGAGACAGGAGATAATACCGGGATAACAGAAAAGGATTGTTTCAACAGGCAAAATGTAATTCTGCCCAAACAGGATAGTGGGCTTGGGTGCTGGCATTACCTGTTGGCTTTCTTTGGGAACACAGCAGCTAGATCTTCTTCCCACAATGCCAAGCTCTGTCCCTCCTGACACTCAACTGGCCTCCAGTTATTATTTAGCAGTTTTTTTCCTGAAAAATAACTGAACAGTCCAGATAGAATAACCCATTGCCGTGATTGTTACAGCACACCAGGGAACGAGCTTGGAAGTAACTCAAGTGCACGCATCACTTTTCTCCTGGGGGAGCGCTCCCAGCGTTCTCTACTTACATGTTAATATAAGGCATCACGCTACACTTGTTATACGGTTATAGGAAGTATAGAAAAGGCATATACAGGGATCCACATTAAAAGTAGAAAATAAACAGTTATTGTCCTATCCTAATGATAGGGAATACAGTTCATTAGGGGAAATGTATTCAGCCTTCCTCTCAGGTGAGTGCAGTCCTCTACACCGAAACTTCTCACAGGTGAAAAAAATACATTCAGTATAGTGCAGCACCACTTTTGAGGACAGGAGTGATGGAATCCGCAGCTGACAAACAGCCTTGTGAAGTTCACTGTACTGGCTCCGTGCTGGGAGTTCAGCTCGGCTTCCCCGTTTGCACATTCCAGCACACTAGAGTTAACACAGTCGGAGCCAGTACAAGTTGTAAGTAGAGTACAAACTCCTATGTACTCTACTTATAGGTGTTAAAAGAACTGTGTCTTATTGAATCCCGTCTTGTAGTACATTAAGTGCCTCACTTTACATGCTTTTTAAAAAATATGTAGCTTTATACCGCATTTCAGAGTGTCCTTCATTGCTCATGTGACTGCCCGGCCCGCCGCTCACTGCTCTCCTCTCTCCTCCTGGCTGACGTCAGCGGGGGATTCTCAGCCCTGCCTGCTGTAGCTGTCAGATCGGGAGAAGAGCAGTGGGCCGGGCAGTCACATGAGCACCAAAGGACACTCTGAAATGCGGTATATAGCTACTTATTTTTAAAAAGCATGTACAGTGAGGCACTTAATGTACTGTAAGACGGGATTCAATAAGACACAGTTTGTTTTAATACCTTTAGGGAGAGTACGCCGGGAGCGCTCTCCCAGGAAAGGCATGGTACGTCGGGATGATGTCATCTGCCAATCGATTATGGCGGTCGTAGCATCGATGTAGAATCGCGGACAGCTGAATTGCGATGCATCGATGCTACGATTATATTCAACACCCCTAGTAGCAAGGCAGAAGGACTGGGCATGCTACACATTTCCTGTGTACTATGATGATGTTTTTTTAAGAATGGAACCAGTTAAATTTAAAATAATCTTAGAAAGTTAGGAAATGTAGGCCTGTACCTGAAAAAGTGTACTTTTGCCAAATGTTTTGGGACCGTATACCAGTGTGTAAGTAGCGCTGATTCAGGTTCTCTTTAAAAGAAAAAAGCAAACTGAATGATATTTCTAGTTATTTTTTTTTCCAAGCCACGGCTCATAAACGTTTTAATCCAATGGCCTAAATAGGAAAAAAAGGAGCAAGCAGAAAAAGTATACCTTGGTTACTCACCTATGCACCCCTCTTAACCAAAGTTCACCTCTGCTATCAAATTCTTCCCAGCAGCTTGCTCTATACTATGAATGCGTGGCTGTGCTGCTGCACTGAATGTACACTCTTGTGCCACCTACACAGCTAGCATTAGGCAGACATGTAAAAGAAACATGGCAGTCCGCTTTGGCACCTGAGGCATCAATCAAAAGACGCATGCCCCAGGTGCCTGGAGTGCTGAGGTTTTCGTTTACAATTTGTTTGCAAGACTAATGTTACAGCTTTCCATTATGAGATTGCTTAACAACACGTGGCTGCATTACTTAATTACTCTTCATCAGTGCTGCTAGTTTGGGCACTTGATCATACAGTATTATATCAGTGGCTTAAGCAATCAACAGAACACAGTCACGTGTGCCTCAAGCATGTGTAAATAAGTAGGGTTATGTAATCAATTAGCATGTCATATTTATAAATGTCTCTGCAATGACAGCAGCATGATTTCTAGCCAACAAAAACAAGCATAACGCTCATCGTTGCCATCTTTTATAACCAGCCAACCTAATAAGTATGAGAGCCTGTGCACACAGGGGCTCAGGGAGTGCCCTTTTTTACTGCAAAGCTGAGCTTGCTGGTTTTAAACTATGGTAGACTCTACTGGGTTCATGCCTATCTATGTATCCAGGGGCTCTAAATCAGCTTTGAGCATGAGTTGCTTAGCAGATTAAAAACCTATTTATGCCATGAAAATGGCAATGGTCTTCCCCCCCTCTCTTCCAAGTCTGTCTTTCTATTCAGACCCAGTCAAGTGCTGTGCAGTGTTCAATTCTTGTTGCCTTAGAGTAGATCAAAAACCAATCAGTAAAATGTTATATACTCTTTCATATGCTTGTATGTCATTTCAAATATAATTGTCATTCTTTTCAAAACTAAATATTTTACTGGAAAAATGAAGCATATGATTAGAAGCATATGATTAGAGTCTAAGGTTCTAATTGGCTTCAAAAAAGGGTGGACTCGGGGCGCAGAGCACTGCACCCTAAACTCACCCAGTTGTGTGACCATAGCAAATTCATATTCACTATTGTCTTCCTGATTCTCCTCCCAGCCAATCGGGAAGCGGTACCTGGCCAATAGGGTCTCAGGACCCACTTCCTGTTTGGCCGGGAGGAGAAGAAACAGCCCCGGAATGGTGAGCAGCATCAAGGGGCAGCAGCCCTACCCCAGATCCTTGTCATCTGCCTCCTAAGGTAAGGAGGCCTCTGATCGTCCATCTCCCGTGGGGGGGTTGAGGGTCGGGTCATCGCCGCCTTTCCTATCTGTCTCCCGTGGGGGGGGGATCGCTGCCTCCCATCCGTCTCCTGTGGGGAGGGGGTGGATCGCCGCCTTCCTATCTTTCTCCCGCTTGGGGGTGGCACTGGTTTGACCCTCCCCCCAAATATTGAGCACCAGGAGACTAAAAAAAGGCCGGTCAAGGTACTGAGGTCTAAAAAAGAAGAAGAAGATAGTGTCATATACTGTGCTTTAGCAAAGTACATGCCATCCAGTAAGAGTTCACATCTGCCCTAATGTTTTTAGAATGGAACGCTTGTAAGAAAGCTAACTATACTCAGTGGGTTTCTACAAAAAGCTCAAAAATTCTGCACTTTGTGATTGTACTGAAGTACATATCGCCATTGTACATACAGTGCCTTGCAAAAGTATTCACCCCCCCCCCGGCATTTTTCGTGTTTTGTTGCCTCACAACCTGGAATTAACAGGGATTGTTATAGGATTTTTTATTATTATTGCGAAGCAAACAACTAGGACAAAATAACAGAAAAACTCAATGTGTATAACTATTCACCCCCCTAAAGTCAATACTTTGTAGAGCCACCTTTTGCGGCTATCACAGCTCCAAATTGCTTTGGTTAAGTCTCTATGAGCTTGCCACATCTTACCACTGGTATTTTTGCCCATTCCTCCTTGCAAAACTGCTCCAGCTCCTTCAAGTTGGATGGTTTGCACTTGTGAACAGCAATCTTTAAGTCTGACCACAGATTTTCTATTGGATTGAGGTCTGGGCTTTGACTAGGCCATTCCAACACATTTACATGTTTCCCCTTAAACCACTCAAGTGTTGCTTTAGCAGTGTGTTTGGGGTCCTGCTGGAAGGTGAACCTCTGTCCTAGCCTCAAATCACACACAGAGTGGTACAGGTTTTTCTTAAGAATATCCTTGTATTGAGCACCATCCATATTTCCCTTAACTCTGACCAGTTTCCCAGTCCCGACTGCTGAAAAACATGGTGTTCTTTGGGTGATGTGATGTGTTGGGTTTGCGTCAGACATAGTGTTTTCTTTGATGGCCAAAAAGTTAAATTTTAGTCTCATCAGACTAGAGCACCTTCCTCCATAACTTTTGGGAGTCTCCCACATGCCTTTTCGCAAACTCAAAACATGCCATTTTGTTTTTTTTGCTAAAAGTAAGGGCTTTCTTCTGGTCACTCTGCCATAAAGCCCAACTCTATGGAGCGTACAGCTTATTGTCGTCCTATGTACAGATACTTCAGTCTCTGCTGTGGAACTCTACAGCTCTTCCAGGGTTACCTTAGATCTCTGTGCTGCCTCTCTGATTAATGCCCTCCATGCCTGGTCCGTGAGTTTTGGTGTGCGGCCGTCTCTTGGCAGGTTTGCTGTTGTGCCATGTTCTTTCCATTTGGTTATGATAGATTTGAGGGTGCTCCTAGAGATAATCAAAGATTTGGATTTTTTTTTATAACCTAACCCTGACTTGTACTTCTCAAAAACATTGTCCCTTACTTGTTTGGAGAGTTCCTTGGTCTTCATTGCAGTGTTTGGTTAGTGGTGCCTCTTGCTTAGGTGTTGCAGCCTCTGGGGCCTTTTAAAAAGCTGTGTATATGTAATAAAATATCATGTGACACTTAGATTGCACATAGGTGGACATCATTCCACTAACTATGTAACTTCGGGGGCGTGTCCGACTTCCGGTATGTGAAGACCTTTCCCTGAGAGCTCCGGACCGCGCCAAATCCTATACAAGATCCTTGCAAGCCTGAGACCGGTAATTACCTCGACGAACGGCGGTACAGCTGGGGGAACACCCCGGGCACATGAAGATGGTCAACAAATACGGTCCGCGGGTCGGTGGCAATCCCGCGGATCGTTTAGCCAAATTCGCACACGAGGCCGTCCAAGATGGCGCCCGGACGAAGGCAGAGAAGCACAACGCTCCAGCACCGAGCGGACACCTGAGCACCGAGGGGGACCCAGAATGGCCTGATCCCACAGACCCGCTGGCTACTCCCCTGCCATCCCCTCAGTCGGATTCAGAGGAAGGGGGCTCCGGAGCTCAGGTAGGAGAACCATCGCTCTCCCAGATTATGGACACGATTAAGAGCTGCCATGCGGCCTTGTCCTCACAGATAGATACCATCCGTGTAGATTTTGCTATAATGTAGGATGATGTGCACAAGATAAGGCAGAGAGTTACCACTGCTGAACAACGTATAAGCACTGTGGAGGATGATCTCACTCCCCTGATGGGACAGATGAGGAATACGGTGGCGGACTGCAAGTCCCAGGAAGCCAAATTAGGAGATATTGAGGACCGCCTGAGGAGGAACAACCTCCGTTTCCTGGGATTCCCTGAAGGTGCAGAAGGGAAACAGGCTGAGGAATTCCTACTATCCTGGCTCAAGCAAACTTTTGGCACAGAAAGCTTTTCCCACCTGTTTGCCATTGAAAGGGCTCATAGAGTCCCATTGAGAGCGCCACAACAACCAGGCAGATTCCCCAGACCTATGCTGGCCAGATTCCTCTATTTCAGAGATAAAGAGACCATTCTGCACAAGGCCCGCAATATGCCGGAAGTGATATATGACAACAACCGCATAGCCATCTTCCCAGATTTCTCAGTGGCAACGCAGAAGCAAAGAGCAGCCTTCCAAAGCATGAAACAACGCCTGAGAGAACGCAGCCTCCCATACAGCATGCTATACCCAGCAAGATTGCGAGTGGTACACGGAGGCAAAACCCAATTCTTCACCTCCCCCAGGGAGGCTAACAACTGGCTGGAATCCTTGGGATCTGTGTAAGACACCCCAACATGTTTGCTGCTAACTACAGAGCTCATGTGTTCTTACAAATTATTCCCTTTTTTTTTTTTTTCTGAGACCACGAATCCATTACAGTTGGAAAAGAAATAGACGCCATGAGGAACTAACTTTCTGGACTCACGTGACTAACGTGCACGCTGAACAAGCCAGGCTAAGAATTTTGCTGCAAGCAACGTGGTCCGAGAACTGCTCTTCTGGAAACACATACCCACCCTCGCTTGCCCAGTCCGGCTGGACTGGGAAAGGTACCCCCCACAAGGGTGGACATGTCTATTGAGTTAAAGTTTGGGGTACAAGCTCGTGGGGTGTTTGGGGCTACGGGCAGGGAGGGGGAAAGGGAAGTTAGGGTCCTATGTTTTGGATCACAGTTTAATGTTGACAGTGTATTTGATCTCTGCACAATGTTCTTCAACATGTCTCTGACGCTATGCATGCTACCCAGACTACCAAAGCTGAGAGGGGTGATACTTATGTTTCTCTGTGAAGTACATGCAATGGGAGGGTGGAATGGAATGCTCATGATACCAGCTAATTACATTTCCATAGGATATGGTAGTGATCCTACTTTGCTCCATATAGTTAGTACCCGTCATGCAATCCCTTAATATCATATCTTGGAATGTGAGAGGCCTCAATTCCAAGATTAAGCGAGCATTAGTGTTTAAATATATTAAAAAACACAATCCAAGTATAATTTTTCTCCAAGAAACGCATCTGACGGGGTCTAAAACACTTGCCCTTCACAGGGCATTTGTAGGCAGAGCATTCCATTCCACGTACTCAAACTATGCTAGGGGGGTGTCGGTCCTGGTATCCAAATCACTGCTGTATCACGTTAAGACAGTTAAGATTGACCCTATGGGTAGATATGTAGTTCTGGTACTTATAATAGACAATACCCCATATACCTTCGTAGCTGTGTATATCCCACCCCCATTCACCGTAGACACCTGGGAACTGATTATGGAAAAGGTCCTCCAAGTGGCAGAAGGACCTATTATTCTTGCAGGGGATATGAACATGGTACTCTCACCCAGACTAGACAGATTTGGTATGGCACCCAAGCATAGCTCCCCTCTGGCACAATGTATTACGTCATATAATCTTGTGGAAGCCTGGAGATGGAAGAACCCAGAGGTCAGGGCGTATTCCTGCCATTCTACTACCTTTAACACTCTATCCAGGATAGACCTATGCTTGATGTCCGCCGAACTCCTGTCAAGAGTGTTGGAGGCTAGATACATACCTCGTGCTGTCTCGGACCACTCTCCACTGTCGATTACCATTGACATGGAGAAACCGAGAGGGTACAGGGTGTGGAGACTGAGCCCATTATGGCTCAAGGAGGAGGTTTTTGAAATCTCCACGCAAAAATCCATACAGAACTTCTGGCTTGAAAACAGAAATGAAGTTCCGGTTGGAACCACTTGGGACGCTTTTAAAGCCACACTTAGAGGCTCCATAGCTGGAGCCATCAAACAACTCAGATCAGACAGAGAATGGAAATTACGAGAGACTGAGAGGGCAGCGACAGACGCAGAAGTGGATTATATTAAGGACCCCAACCCACGCACCCACAGTATATGGAGGGAGGGGGTGCGCCAATTAGACCTGGTGTTAGTAGAAAAAACCCAGAAAAAACTTATGTACCAAGCCCAACGTATTTTTGAGTTTGGAAACAAGAATAGCAGATTGTTAGCGTACCTGGCCCACTCACAACAGCCCCCGGCTTACATCCCACGTATATATAACCAACAACGAGATCTATGCACTACACAAACGGAGATAGCTAATGCCTTTGTGCAATTTTCCTCTGAATTGTACTCATCCAAGGTGGATTATGGGGAAAAGGAGGTCTCTGAATACCTGGCCCCCATCCCACTTCTGGAACTCAGCAGAGAGGCAGTTGGTGAACTAGAGTCACCAATTGAATTAGAGGAAATACTGTCTGCAATACATGCACTCAACCCAAATAAGACACCGGGTTTGGATGGCTTTCCCGCTGAGTGGTATGACACATATGCAGACAGTCTGGCCCCTAGACTCCTGAAAATGTATACAAGCGCCCTAGAACAGGGCATACTTCCTGAATCACTAAGAGAAGCACTTATTGTATTAATACCGAAGCCGCACAAGGACCATGAACTATGCAAATCCTATAGACCTATTTCATTGATCAACGTGGATGCCAAAATTATAGCAAAAATTTTAGCCATGAGACTTAACAATCTTATCGCATCCATAATACATCCTGATCAAACGGGCTTCATACCCGGGAGATCAACGGCGATTAATCTTAGGTGCCTTTTTACAATTCTGTCATCAGAAGCCCAGGAACCGGACACACGTGTAGTCGTGTCCTTGGACACGCACAAAGCGTTTTATTCCATTGAGTGGCCATACCTGCTCGCGGTCCTTGTGCGGATGGGCTTTGGCCCTAGATTTGTGGCATGGGTGAGACTCCTATACACTAACCCAACGGTGAGGCTTAAGGTGAACAATATTATCACAGACTCATTTGAGATCACGAGGGGCACTCGGCGGGGGTGCCCGTTATCACCCCTGCTGTTTGCCCTGGCCATTGAACCATTGGCGGAGAGCTTGAGAATGGACTCCGGGGTTAAGGGGTGCAAAATAAATGACAGAGAAGAAAAAACTTCATTATACGCTGATGATATGCTCCTTTACCTAGCAGAACCAACAGACTCACTGAGAAGGGCATTGAATATAATTTCTACGTTTGGAGCATACTCAGGGTTCAAGGTGAACTGGAACAAATCCGTGATCTTCCCTTTCTCCTCTGGGTATGATCCGGTCCTTTCACCGGACATACCACTGAAACTAGTATCCCAATTCCGATATTTGGGGGTGGAGATACAACTGCCGCTACACAAATATAAGGAAAACAATATAACCCCTATGATCACCAGGTTAAGAGATAACCTCCAAACTTGGCGAAATTTACCTCTCAATCTCCTAGGCAAGATAAATATATATAAGATGATATACCTCCCCAGGTTTTTATACCTGTTATGGCACGCCCCGATATATATACCCAAGAAAGTCTTTCAAGAAATTAATAAATTAATAATCTCCTTTCTGTGGGGTCCCAAACCGGCCAGAGTATCGCTAGACACACTATACCTACCGATTGGCATTGCCTGACTTATACTGCTATTACCTAGCCGCACAACTGACACATATACACTGGTGGAGGTTTCCGGACCTGGAACTGGCATCGGTGGCAACTCAGGCAGCCCAGGCCCGCTCACATGAAGCTCTCACTAATATCCTGTACAGAAATGGCCCCTACCCTGTGCAGGGTGCCGAGGTATTGAAGCTCTCCTACAAAATATTTCACCTGTGTAATACCAAGATTAAGGGAACTAGCCTCTCTATGTCACCTAATGCTCCACTATGGCGTAACCCCCAACTTCCAGAGCTATTTAAAATCCCTGATGGGGAGTGTTGGGAGACATATGGGATCACACAAGCACACCAACTCTTTAGAGATGGGGCCTTCCGTACATTTGAGGACATGAAGATAGAACACCAGCTACCAAACACACTCTTTTATAGATATTTACAGTTGAGGCACGCTGCTCATGCGCAGTACGGTACTCAGAGGGTAGCATTGACCACCTCTAAAATGGAACAACTTATAGCAGAAGAGGACCACACCAAACTCATATCTAGATATTACTTTGCTTTACTGACAACTTCCTCCCCCAGGATGGATAGGGTGTTCGCGCAGTGGAAGGCGGACATCCCCTCCATATCAGAGGAAACATGGGGTGAGATCCTGGAGACTATGCTGCCTTCACTGATCTTGGCCAGGGACAAACAGATACAATTTCACTACCTCCACAGGATATACTACACTCCACAAAGGCCCCATAAAATGGGCAGAAAGGAATCCCCTAATTGTGACAGGTGCAAAAGGGAAACAGGTGACTTTTTCCATATGGTTTGGCAGTGTTCGGAAATAGACAAGTTCTGGAGAGCTATTCTTCAGTACCTGGAAGATGCTCTGGCTCTGCCCAACATATATTCCCCTGCTAGATGCTTATTGGGCGACCTAGAAGACGAAAGCATATCCGCATCTCAGAAAACTCTCCTTAGAATACTTTTTTTCTATGCTAAAAAAGCAATTGCTCTCAAGTGGAAGGACGTAAATCCACCCTCTCTACAGAACTGGATTGACTTAGTGAATAGCTCCTTGCCAATGTATAAACTCACATACGCGGCTAGGGGGACTGTAAAAAACTTTGACAAAATATGGGCGGGATGGCTGGAATATGCCCCCTGTGAGGGAATACCTGACTGCGTTGGGAGGTAGGGGAGTGAACGAAATTTGTTGAATATGTGAATGTCTACTGATTATGACCCAGCAGTCAATTGTTGCAATGTTATGCGCCATACATGGACTTTAAGGTACTGGAAAATGTTGTAATAACAATACACCCACACGGAGAAATGTACAGTAAATAGATTTATTGCTTTAAAAAAAAAGAAAACTACAAAACAGAAATATCTAGGCATGTATAAATCTTACTAATCACAGTTGTACAGTTGTTAACATGTTGTACAAGATATATGTCACTATTTTTGTATATGTTATTTTGTTTTTTTGAAAATAAAAAATGTAACCTTTAAAAAAAAACTATGTAACTTCTGAAGGTAATTGGGTGCACCAGAGCTTTTTATGGGCTTCATAGCAAAGGGGTGAATACATACGCACATGCCAATTGTCATTTTTTTAATTCTGAAAAATAGTTTTATGTATATATTTTTCTAATTTTACTCCACCAACTTAGACTAATTGTGTTCTGATCCATCACATATAATTCAGATTAAAAAAGCATTGAACTAAAGGCTGTAATGTACCAGCATAGGTAAAAAGTCAGGGGGGGGGGGGGTGAATAATTTTGCAAGGCACTGTAGCTTACTGTGGTGATTTTTTTCCATATTTCTCCCCAACTCAAATAAATACTAGTTTTCTTTCCTGAATGAGTTCAACTTTGTGAACTATGTATTGTGCTGGACACAGATTTATTTGCATTGTACTTGTACTATTAAAAAAAAAACCACACGCACATATATATATATATATATATATATATATATATATATATATATATTTTTTTTTTTTTTTTATATCATCCTTGGTGAAACAAGTACCTTAAAATAGATATGCTCTCCAGAGAGTCATCAATGCCTTTTTGAAGCAGTCTAAACCAGTGTGGTGTTGACCTATCACCACTGACCTGTTTTTTATGTCTGCTGCATAGATGGAAAGAAGATTACACACATAGATGTAGTACGAGCACATAAAAAGGTTATCCTGCTGAATTCTGGCCTTGAATCCACAGTTAAGCAGCAGGCAACAATACCAGAGAGATTATTATACAGCGGATATAAACTTGTGTTATGGCTTACTGTCTGTGATATCAGAGTAACCTTTTGTACTTTTGTGTACGAAAGACCTGCTATTCTTGTGATTGAGAAGTGCCTTTGTGATCAACTTTTAAACATAACTTGCAGCCAGTCAAACTTTGCTCTGAAAATCTCTTGTTCTGAAGATATAACTAGGGCGGGTAGAGAGGCAACTCAACATGGCACAGAGAAGCCAATGGGCACAAAACACATTTAGGAAAAAAATGACAATCATTTAGAATTACTGGTCTGTGCATGGTGTTAATATTTAATTTAAATGCCTATGTAAACATTTTTCATGCATGGATAGTGGAAAACATCCCCTCTGCTCAGCTGTGACTCATATATATCTACAGTCAATAATTTGATAAAATACTAAACCAACGTATTTAACAATAAAAAGTAAAGAAGAAAAAAAAAACATCTATTTATGCTAAATACATTTTACCAGAATTCACATTTTCTCAGTCTGACTGATTGAGCTATATGCACTAGGCACATGTAAATGTTTTTTCTGTTTTTATTATATATATAATATATGTATGTATACAGTTGTGCTCATAAGTTTACATAAAATTTATGATTTCGTAGCTATTTGTCAGAGAATATGAATGATAACACAAAAACATTTCTTTCACTCATGGTTAGTGTTTGGCTGAAGCCATTTATTATCAATCAACTGTGTTTACTCTTTTTAAATTATAATGGCAACAGAAACTACCCAAATTACCCTGGTAATTTTGGCCAGATTACATGCACACGAGTTGACACAAATGGGTTTGAATGGCTATTAAATGTAACCAACCTCACCTGTGATCTGTTTGCTTGTAATTAGTGTGTGTGTATAAAAGGTCAATGAGTTTCTGGACTCCTGACAGACCCTTGCATCTTTCATCCAGTGCTGCACTGATGTTTCTGGATTCTGAGTCATGGGGAAAGCAAAAGAATTGTCAAAGGATCTGTGGGAAAAGGTAGTTGAACTGTATAAAACAGGAATGGGATATAAAAAGATATCTAAGGAATTGAGAATGCCAATCAGTAGTGTTCAAGCTATAATCAAGAAGTGCAAAATGGGGGGTTCTGTTGAAACCAAACCACAATCGGGTAGATCAACTAAAATTTCAGCCACAACTGCCACGAAAATGGTTCGGGATGCAAAGAAAAACCCACAAATAACTTCAGGTGAAATACAGAACTCTCTGAAAACATGTGTTGTGGCTGTTTCAAGATGCACAATAAGGAGGCACTTGAAGAAAGATGGACTGCATGGTCGAGTCGCCAGAAGAAAGACATTACTACGCAATACCACAAAGTATCCCGCTTACAATACGCCAAACAGCACAGAGACAAGCCTCAAACCTTCTGGCACAAAGTCATTTGGAGTGATGAGACCAAAATTTAGCTTTTTGGCCACAACCATGAATGCATTTGGAGAGGACTCAACAAGATGAAAGGTACACCATTGCTAATGTGAAACACAGAGATGGATCGTTGATGTTTTGGGGATGTGTGAGCTACAAAGGCACAGGAAATTTGGTCAAAATGAATGGCAAGATGAATGCAGTACTGGAGGAACATTTCCATTCATCAGCCAGGAAGCTGCGCATGGGACGTACTTGGACATTCCAAAATGACAATGATCCAAACATAAGGCTAAGTCGACCTGTCATTGGCTACAGCAGAATAAAGTGAGGGTTCTGGAGTGGCCATCTCAGTCTCCACTCTGACGAGATCTCAAACGTGCAGTTCATGCAAGACAGCCCCAGGAACTGGAGGCTTTTTGCCGAGAGGAATGGGCAGCTTTAACATCTGAGAAGATAAAGAGTCTCATCCACAAATACAACAAAAGACTTCAAGCTGTCTTTGATGTTAAAGGGGGCAATTAAGAACTAGGGTATGTAAACTTTTGATCAGGGTAATTTGGGTAGTTTCTGTTGCCACTATGAGTAAACACAGTTGATTGATAATAAATGGCTTCAGACAAACACTAACCATGAGTGAAAGAAAAGTTTTTGTGTTATCATTCATATTCTCTGAAAAATGGCCAAGCATGGTGGTGGGATTGTCATGGTCTGGGGCTGCATGAGTGCTGCCGGCACTGGGGAGCTACAGTTGATTGAGGGAACCATGAATGCCAACATGTACTGTGACATACTGAAGCTGAGCATTATCCCCTCCCTTCGGAGACTGGGCCGCAGGGCAGTATTCCAACATAACCACCCCAAACACACCTCCAAGATGACCACTGTCTTGCTAAAGAAGCTGAGGGTAAAGGTGATGGACTGGCCAAGCATGTCTCCAGACAGAAACCCTATTGAGCATCAGTGGGGCATCATCAAAGGGAAGGTGGAGGAGCGCAAGGTCCCTAACATCCACCAGCTCCATGATGTCATCATGGAGGAGTGGAAGAGGACTCCAGTGGCAACCTGTGAAGCTCTGGTGAACTCCATGCCCAAGAGGTTTAAGGCAGTGCTGGAAAATAATGGTGCCCACACAAAATATTGACACTTTGGGCCCAATTTGGGCATTTTCGCTTAGGGGTGTACTCACTTTTGTTGCCAGCAGTTTAGACATTAATTGCTGTGTGTTGAGTTATTTTGAGGGGACAGCAAATTTACACTGTTATACAAGCTGTACACTCACTACTTTACATTGTAGCAAAGTGCAATTTCTTCAGTGTTGTCACATGAAAAGTTATAATAAAATATTTACAAAAATGTGAGGGGTGTACTCACTTTTGTGAGATACTGTGTGTATGTGTGTGTGTGTGTGTGTGTATATATATGTATGTATATATATGTATATATATATATATATATATATATATATATATATATATATATATATATATATATACTAGAATATATTATTTATTTTTTTACAAATGTTACAAAATGCTATTTGAGGTGTTTTTGCTTTTTTTGTTATTTTTGACTGTATGGAAACAGTGGCAGCAGTGGTGGTTGGGTAGAAAGTAGGGTTTGATTTGCCATTTCAAGAAAAACAGAAATAGATGACAACTACTAGAAGTTAGTTAGTGATGTGCCTGCTGTTTTTAAGGTGCTTTTTAGGTAAGTGAATCCAGGGAAATACCATTAGGTGTTTTTGCTTTTTTTGTTAAAATGAAAAAATATAAATGTTATTTAGTAACACTTAAAAAGAGTATCATATATATAAAAACAATACAATACAAATAGCCTCATATAGTACAGTCTTTATGGGTACAGCAAGATTAGTGTAATTCCCAACATGTTTCGGCCTAAAACTGGGCTTCTTCCAGGGATGCTGTCCACTTGAAGTCAGAGCTTTTCCAGAAAGTAATGAACCGCTATATAACTATAATCAATGGTGGTTCAGGGATTCATACAGATGCCAAATGGTCAAAACAACAGACTGCAGCGAGCTGAAACCACAAGAAGAAACATTTCCCACACAGGACTCCAGCTCTTATTGTGAGTGTCCTGTAGTGGGAGTTTCCTGTCCTCGTGCTTTTAACTTCTTTGTACACCAGACTCTTTTGGTCCTCATTTGCCTGTGGTCACCTGCAGTCCATTGTTTTGGCTATTTTGCATCTGTATGAATCCCTGAACCACCATTGATTATAGTTGTATAGCAGTTCATTACTTTCCGGGAAGGCTCTGACTTCAAGTGGACAGCATCTCCTGAAGAAGCCTTGGTCATCTACTTCAAAAGAACAAAAATATCCATATTGAAGGCAATGACATGTGTCCCTCAGAAATATTCTGGGAACAATAAGTATCCTAAATCCCGTAAGATTACACTACAACACAGTGCAGTAATGTCTTCTTTTGAAAATTGGACTAATCTGCAGTCCTCACAATATCACCTGAAGGAGGCTGACCTCACCATTGCCTAGGCAAAGTGGGTGAAGGCAGTATGCAGTAAGTATATTAGTTAACATTTTTCCCCTACAGGTTTTTTTTTTCTATATTTTGTTCCAGCATTTTGAGATGGGGAGGGCCCTAACACAAAGCGGACCTTGTGATTTTAGTGCAAGGACCACTTCAGGTTTTAAGTTTAAGTTGGGGATAACAACTAAGTGATAGGAAAAGGTAAGGTTTGAGTGTTTAATTTAATGTAGATGGAGTTCTAGGGTTCACATAGGGGTAAAGTTTTAGGGTCATCCAAAAGGTTAGGTTAGGGTTTAGGGCATATAGGGTCATGTTTTTTTTCCACTTCTTTGGCATCAAAACACTGTTGTCACCACTACCAGTGCAGTATTCTCTGCACCAAATAGAAACAAAAAAACCTATGTACTATCAGGAATGTAGCTCAAGCTTGGGGTTGCCATCTATCACCTCTGATCACATTGCTTGAATGTCATCCTCTGGATCAGGGGTGTCAAACTAATTTTCTTTGGGGGCTGCATCAGCAGTATGGTTGTCCTTAAATGGTTTGTAACCCTACACTATCACTGCCAGCCCCCCTAGTTTAAGCTGCCATCCTGCACAGTGTAATTGTATGTTAGAAACAAAGCTACTAAATACCTTTTTGTAATGTATCTTCAGGCCGGTCACATGACTCCCAACCACTCTAATATTCCAATATCGGGCTACAGCAGGAGGAGTCGAGCTCTCCCTCTGACGTCAGTCGGGAGGTCACGTGACCGCCGTGCTGGCCACTCAGCCCCTCCTGCTGTGGCCCTGGATCAGAGTAGGAGAGTGGCCGGAAGATACACTACAAAAAGGTATTTAGAGGCTTTGTATTTAACATACAATTGCACTGTGCAGGATAGCTGCTTAAAATAAGGGGGCTGGCAGCAAATTTTTTAAAACTTTCATTTTCTATTAACAGCAGCAGCCATGATAAACCGTGGTCAGTTTACAAAGCTGAGGGCAGAACCAGGCAGGATTAACCAGTTCTTTTACAGTTTACAGAGGGACAGGTTAGACAACACAACCACTGTGCTGTTTAACCCACTATAAGGGAACAGGATCTCTTCTTTTTTTTTTTTTTTTTTTTTTTGGGTTACAATAAATTTAAAGAGCCTGTTGTATCTGTAAGGCTAGATGTCCAGAGCACCCAACCCCCCCTTACATTAGATGTCAAGAGTCCCTCACCCTCCCTTACATCACAGTACACCCCTCTTACCACCTGCTTCTGCGGAAAGAAGCTGGGGGTGAAGCCAGGATGCAGAAAGTGCTGAGGAAGTGCTTGAGGAAGACCAGAGGAGGGTGAGAGTCGGCTGCCGGGGGGCTGCTGAAAGCTAAGACCAGGGGAGACAGAGACGAGGGGGGTGCTTCAGCTTCACAGAAAGGATCTGAAGGAGGAGATCTGTTCTCCTCTCTGCTACCAAAAACGGAGATAGGGGGTGTGGACAGAGATGAGCCTCTCCATGGCTGCAGGATCTGGCAGAGGAGTTCTGCCCTCCTCTCTGCTGCCGACTGCTAAAACAAGGTGGGAGAGGAGACGAAGGGAAGTGCTGCAGCTGCAGGAGATGCAAGGGCCACATGAAATGGCCTGGTGGGCCAGATTCAGCATTCAGGCATTGTGTTTGACACATGCGCTCTGCATGAAGGAGAAAAACAAGCAGAACTAACCCCTAAATTGTCCAAGCACTGCTTTGATTGACTTCATGGTTTGTTAATATTTTGCTTGAGAGTGGCCTTAAGTTTGCATTTTAGGAAAGCATTTCTAAAGTTAATTACATTGGCTTTTTGTTAGGCTTGCTGTGAATATACACTGCTTGTCACAATGCTGTTTTATATCCTTTAAATAATCATAAAGGTGACTTCATTAAAAAGATCATCCCTCTTACACTCTAGATTATTGCAAAGACTTATGAGCCTCACCAAAGCTGTCAGCCATTTCAACAGAAAATATTGCTATTCAGAAAGTTAATAGGCAACTTTTAATAATGTTGGGATGGCTCTTTACAGCATTATCAAATTATCTTCTAATTAACACAATACATCTTCACAATTACCTTGATATAATTTAATCACAGCTTGATCTGGGACAGATTAGTATTCAGGAGTGCTTATTGCACATCAAATAAAATGGAACCTTTATGCCTTGTCTTTTCACCATGCTATGGCAATAAATTTTAAAAAGCAGAGGAGAAAATTAAAGTTTAACAGATTTGAAGAGACCGGTTATAGAATAGATGCTGGCAGATTATGCTGCTTTTGATAAAACACAATAACGCATCAAAATCAAAAACCAGCAAACTACAGCTTCTTCTAAAATGGGAAGTCACACAGTTGAATTTGTGTATTAAGCATAACAAAGTGCATTTGTAACTGCAAATAAACCAGTGATCTTTCAGTGATCTTACTACAGTAAATGATATAATCTGGCTTAGCTAGGCAGTTGACCACTCCTTTTTTTTTTTTTTGGCTTTATAGCTATATCACCTGCCTGCTCTAATTGTACAGTAAATCAGCAGTGTGATTATGGTGACAGTCAAGCAGTTAATTCAAATATAGAGCATATTTATATATTGATATTAAATCATTCTGAACCTAGCACCTTGAATTAAGTTATTCCTATTTCATGTTTATAATGGCAACACGAAGAAGGACAAGGCACTGTACTTTTCAGTATCTTCCTGAGCACACCAAGAATCGGGGCGATCTAATGTACAAATATTGTCCACTACCTCTTCGGCCTCACTATTGGTCTTTAAATATAATTGGCCTAAGTGATCAATAGCGATATTCAGAAAATCAATATTTGGATTTGATACAGCTATCAGGGGGCTCAGAGAGATACTGAAATATATGTGCGGACAACTAAGGTTGCCTGTCAGGATCACTTAGGGCCCCTGCTCCTTTTTCCAGCATCCGGGTGTTGGCTGTTGCATTCCCCTTGTCTGTGTTCACCTGCAAGGTGATTGATCTGGTTAGTCACCTGATATAACCAAACTGAACACTATCCCTTGCTTGTGATAGAGACAGAGTTACTTACATTGTTCCTGATCAAGCCTCCCATTTGTCTGCCCTGCTTTGCTGTTGGATTTCCCTGTGTATGACCCGGATCAGATATTGGACTATTCCCTGAACTCAGCCTGCCTTTTACCTGGACTGTGTTAGAACCACGATATTTGTCTGCTAAACTGCAAGCAGTCTGTTGTTTGCTCGGTTTGCGTCCGCCCTGGTGTGGTGGCCAGGCACTATAGCATTGTGTATAAGTCCTGGGGGAAACCACGTACCGGTAGGCCTGCTTGCCTTAAGGGAAAAGGGGCTGCTATAGGTGAAGCACACAGTAGCTAGCTATAGTGTCTGGCTACCTGCATTGAGGTAGACGTGACATTCCTGACATTATCACAAGTCTTTAACAAAAAAATTCTGTCAAGATGGACACTACACAGGCCCGTTTATTTGCTGAGAAAATTTGCAAACTGACACGCCAAGTCCAGGAACTGTCTGTGTGTGTAAACACACCTCCAGCAGTAACGCAGGAACCAGAGCTCAAAGTTAACCCGCCTGACCGTTTTTCTGGTGACCCCCATGTGTTTTCTAACTTTAAAAATAGTTGTATGCTATACTTTAAGCTTAAGCCACACTCCTCTGGTTCTGAAGCACACAGGGTCAGCCTGCTTATTACATGGTTGCAGGGGGATCCCCAGTCTGGGGCGTTTAGTCTCCCTGCAGATGACCCAGCCAGAGGGTCAGTTGAAGCCCTTTGCAAGGCCTTAGGTTTACTGTATGATGACCCTGACCGTGCCCATTCAGCTGAAACTAACCTTAGGTCATTACGTCAGGATAAACGCACCACTGAACAATACTGTTCTGGTTTCCGCTGCTGGGCACCTGACTCGGGGTGTAATGACCCAGCTCTAAGAAGCCAGTTCAGGTTAGGCTTATCAGACTCCATCAAAGACTCCTTAGTACACTATCCTGAACCAAAGTCATTGAATGAAGCCATGCAAGTAGCCATCCGTATTGACAGGCGTTTACGGGAAAGGTGTACAGAGAAGTTTGTTTCTTTGCCCCCCAGTACGCTGCCCACCTCTTCTTTTTTTCCTGAGCCCTCTCAACCTCTCCAGGAGGATAAGCCTATGCAAATTGGTGCTACCCATTTATACCCTGGGGAAAAGGCTAAAAGGAGATCTCAGGGACTCTGCTTATAATGTGGCAACCATGGCCACTTTGTCGCTAACTGTCCTAATAAGCCAAGAAACGCCATGAGTCTAGTGCGGGTGGGGTCTGCTTCTATAGACCATACTGTGTCTGTTTCTCTCAGAGATGGCTTATTTGTTCCTGCACAACTTGGGTCTGCCAAGCTTCTCACCCCATCTCCCCTTTCATTGATTCTGGACCTAGCACACAGTCTACGGATTCCGGTGACTAAGGTGCACAGACCCTTCTCAGTCTTAGCCGTTTATAATTCTCCCTTGTCCATGGGTCTGGTGACCTTGTGTATGGTACCTATTACCCTGACCATTGGGGAATTTCACAGGGAGACAATCGGCTTCTACCTGATCTCTTCTGCTTATCCCCTTATCTTGGGAAATCCCTGGCTTAAACTTCAGAACCCGGACATAGACTGGGCTGTAGAGGAGGTTGGGTCCTGATCCCAGACCTGCATCCAGAATTGCGTTAAAACCGCTGACCTGTTGCCCATGTATAACTTTTGTGTGGCCAGTACCAGTCACTTGCCCTTGTTACAGTCCTATTCAGATCCTGATCATGACAACATTTCCAAATGTGACTACAGTTTACATAGCCATGTGCCTTTATATGACTCTGTTATAACAAAAGACGCTGACAAGTCTATTGAATTCTCTACAGGTCAGCACTTCAGCCATTTGCCACAATCTGAACTCTCTCCTCCTAGAAACCAAGCTTATCCGTTGTCTCGTAGCCTTGAGCCCTGTTTGGAAACTTCATCCAAGTTCTCAGAAGTCAAGCCTCCTGGATCACCCCTACCTTTGCCTGTTGCTAAACTCCCTTGGACCACAGCCAGGCTAACTTTTTTTTCATGCAAAAAGCAGCGTTTTGCATGTAATAGAAGTCAATGGACCTGCATTCCGCTTTTTTTGCCGCGATTTTGCCGCAATTTGCGTTTTTTTTTTTTACACTGTGTATATAGCTGGTTGCTAAGCAACCACAGTGTAAAAAAAACACAAAACGCGGCAATATCGTGGCAAAATCGCTGTAAAAACGTGTGTCCAAAAACGTGGCAAGCACCGCAAAAAGCACTGCAAAAACGCTCAAAAGCAAAATGCATAGATGTAAATCGAGCCTTAAGCCAGCAAAATGGTCCGGTCTGAAATTGGTTAAATTTACAAATGCAGCAATTTCGGAATTGGATGAAAGGTTTAGCATTGGGAAACAATTTTGAAAAATAAAAAGTGCATTTTAGATACAACTGTATGGATCAGACCAAAATGAAGGAAAAATGAGGGGCAAAGAGGGACAGAGGGACATTGCTCCAAATCAGGGACAGTTGGGAGCTATGGTTTTGGGAAACAATATTGGTTTGTGAAAAGATGTGGTCAGTAAGCAGGCTAAGGGCATGTTAGGAGCGTGTCTCGCTGCCCATCTCTATTTCCAGAACATGCTCCTGTAACTCCCATCTCTGTATTTCCAGGATTCCTGGGACAGGAAGTCCACCAGGACTTCTACCAGCACTAGCAGAATCCCTGCCAGGACCTCCAGAATCCCTGCCAGTACTTTCAGCGGTGCTTGCAGAATCCTTGCTAGGATAACCAGTTCTCCCTAAAACAATGCTGTGTGTGTGTCCTCCAGCCCAGAGAGGTATTTATTTACACATCAGCCCTGAAATTGGCTAGTTCTGTGTCTTCTTGTCAGCTACTGTGTTTGTGTACAAGAGTTATATTATACTTCCTATAGTTTTGTTACTGACCTGGATTCACTGGACTTCTCTCTTAATTTCTGACTACTTTGACCCCTGCCAGAATCAGACTAATCCCTGCTGGATCCCTTAGTATACATTCTTCTCACCATAGCCTTCCTTATTCCCACTCACCCTTTGGTGGGGTGATCCTGGGAACCATTACACAGCAAAAGTGGAGTGTTAGGTATGTGTACTTAAGCGCTATAATGGGTATTCAAAGACAGAACGGCAACAATGTTTTTAAGATAGCCAAATGATGATGCTGCAACCCATATATTAGTGTTCTCACACGTGGAAGAAATGGTTTTTAAAATACACACACAATGTTAATAATTATGTGAAATGGGTGCGCTCTCAATCAACCTTAAAAATCGTGTAGATCTAATTAAAAATTGCTTGTGCAATGATACTATTCAAGTGATGTGTAAAACCTCCTTAAAATCCGTGCACTGAGTGTGTATACATAAATAAATAAATACATAAAACCATATGTAAATATATAAATAAGTGGATCCTTTTCCTTTTTGTGGTACCAGTGATTAAGTGATATTTGTGCGATAGTGCTGTGAATAAAAGACAGTTTAAGAATGAGGTAAAACCACGTTTACATTCCAACCCTTAAAAAATCCATGCGTTTAAAACTGAAAAAAAACGCATTAAAAAATCCATGCGTTTAAAACTGGAAAAAAACGCATTAAAAAATCCATGCGTTTAAAACTGAAAAAAACGCATTTAATTGTGCGATTTATTTGTGGAAAAACGCATATTGGGTTATGCGATTAAATTGGGAGAAACACCATAGGTATTTTTAGAATCCTTTAGGAGTCCATGCATCTAATTGATGTCTCCTTAGGTGTTTAATTTGCGGTTGCTTAGACAGGTGTTGTTCCTGATTAGTTAGTGCTGAGATGTTTTACTAACTAATTGCCCTTTGGTGTTGAGCACAGGTTAAAACTTGAAGGACAAAAGGTGTACACCACAAATGAGAAAGATAAGCACCATTTAGTAAATGTATATTTTTGAGCAGGTATACACATAATACTTTTACTTATCTTTTAGTTGTGGTGTCCTCTTTCCTGCTGATCACGTCCTTACTATCTCTTCCGTGTTTGCATGAGGATAGAAGACAGATACAAAACCATTGCGCAATATAGTTATACTTTGAATGGTGTGCATGTGTTGTGGCTGAAGCCCATCTACTTACACAGCACCCTACGAACGAAGCGCGGTGGTTAGAAATATGTCAGGCACTGTTTGGGCTCCCTGCCCTGCTTGTCTCAGTAGTGTTGCTTAGCTCCTCCTCCCGACGCGTTGCGACACGCCCACGTGTCTTTATCAAGGGATTATGATCCCTTGATAAAGACACGTGGGCGTGTCGCAACGCGTCGGGAGGAGGAGCTAAGCAACACTACTGAGACAAGCAGGGCAGGGAGCCCAAACAGTGCCTGACATATTTCTAACCACCGCGCTTCGTTCGTAGGGTGCTGTGTAAGTAGATGGGCTTCAGCCACAACACATGCACACCATTCAAAGTATAACTATATTGCGCAATGGTTTTTTATCTGTCTTCTATCCTCATGCAAACACGGAAGAGATAGTAAGGACGTGATCAGCAGGAAAGAGGACACCACAACTAAAGATAAGTAAAAGTATTATGTGTATACCTGCTCAAAAATATACATTTACTAAATGGTGCTTATCTTTCTCATTTGTGGTGTACACCTTTTGTCCTTCAAGTTTTAACCTGTGCTCAACACCAAAGGGCAATTAGTTAGTAAAACATCTCAGCACTAACTAATCAGGAACAACACCTGTCTAAGCAACCGCAAATTAAACACCTAAGGAGACATCAATTAGATGCATGGACTCCTAAAGGATTCTAAAAATACCTATGGTGTTTCTCCCAATTTAATCGCATAACCCAATATGCGTTTTTCCACAAATAAATCGCACAATTAAATGCGTTTTTTTCAGTTTTAAACGCATGGATTTTTTAATGCGTTTTTTTCCAGTTTTAAACGCATGGATTTTTTAATGCGTTTTTTTTCAGTTTTAAACGCATGGATTTTTTAAGGGTTGGAATGTAAACGTGGTTTTACCTCATTCTTAAACTGTCTTTTATTCACAGCACTATCGCACAAATATCACTTAATCACTGGTACCACAAAAAGGAAAAGGATCCACTTATTTATATATTTACATATGGTTTTATGTATTTATTTATTTATGTATACACACTCAGTGCACGGATTTTAAGGAGGTTTTACACATCACTTGAATAGTATCATTGCACAAGCAATTTTTAATTAGATCTACACGATTTTTAAGGTTGATTGAGAGCGCACCCATTTCACATAATTATTACACAGCAAAAGTCATCTCCACCTTAAGGAGCTCTGGTGAAAACCTGGCTTGTGCTTATGCCGCGTACACACGAGCGGATTTTCCGTCGGAAAAATCTTGGGTGGTTTTTCTAACGGAATTCCACTCAAGCTTGGCTTGCATACACACGGTCACACAAAAGTTTGCTGAACTTTCGACCGTCAAGAACGCGTGACGTACAACACTACGATGAGCCGAGAAAATTAAGTTCAATGCTTCCGAGCATGCGTCAAATTGTTTTTGAGCATGCGTAGGAAATTTGCGCGTTTGGAATTGGTACAAACGATCGGAATTTCCGATCAAAACTTTTTCCGACCAAAAAATTGAGAACCTGCTCTCAATCTTTTGCTGGAGCATACACACGGTCGCATTTTCCGACCAAAAGCTCTCATCTGTCTTTTGCTGGCCGAATTTCCGATCGTGTGTACGCGGCATTAGACTCTGAGCCTCAGATGAGCACACGGCACCTGCCAAAAGGTGTGTCCATAAAAAGACAGCTGCATGGATATCACAGTGCTATACCTGAACAACAGACAAGATTGCAGTCAATGGACAGACTTAGGTCAGTTGGGTAGGGAGGTTGGGAAACAAGCCAGGTAAGCAACGAAGCATGAAGGATTGTGTCAGACAACACTGATGAGGAACCCTGAAATGTAAACATAGCAAGGGACCAGGTGCACACGCACAGCAAATCTGAGAGCTGCACTCAAATGGGTTTTTTACAAACTAGCAAATGGGGGGCAGTAAAACCCCATGATTGAGCTGGACTTTTACTGCCACCAACTGCTCCCTCTTTAGCTGCAGGGGGTGTACACATGCAGAGGCAGGATTTACACCCCCTATCGCTTTCAAGTGAATAGGGACGCTCTTGCAATGCCCTGCTCTAGTACAGGCTTCAAGGGGTTAAAGCAAGCAGTGCGGTAGCGATGCAATACCTCCTCACTGCCTGTCAAATGCTCTCTGAAAAGTGATCTGAATGTGTATCATTTTTCAGAAAGCAATGCACAAGCCCAAAGGGAATTTTCTAAACGCATCTTTAGGTAATGAAGAACACATACAGAGCGTGTTCAATTTTTGTCTGAAAGAATGGTGAGGACCTTTTACTTTAATTGAGTCCTGTCTGTCATGGCCATGATGGGTATATAAAATCTCTTTACTAGAATCACATTTTACAATAAGGATCTGACATCAGATCCAACCATGCCTCATTGCACCCAAAACTAAAAAAAGGAAAAAATAAAAAAGATGTTTTGACTATAGTCCATTTTAAGAAATCCTAACACTTGTAGCAAAGCTCAGATTTTCTTTCTATTGTATCGTTGTAAAAAAAAAAAAAAAAAAAACCTATTTCTTTTTGTTTGTTTCTTCATAGTGGTGGGTAGATAGTTTGACCTAGTTTCAAGGATAACGCCCACATACTGTATATAGCTGTTATGGTAGCCAATGACCAAAAACAGATAACACTCACGGATTCTGGTTTGAGAAGAATAAATAACGAGAGGAATTTTTTTAAGCTAACAAAAAAATTACAAATTAGCTACCAAAAGTTAAAATGGTAATGGTCTCCCATTAACAAAAAAAGTAATTCAAAGTATATTTGAACCTGCCAATAAAGTCATCCTCATGCTGCTTCTTGTGATGGGGTGACAACGCTGTTGCACTGCTCCTGAATTCAGATCAATATTGTCACCCACATGTAGACTGTACCTGCTTCCACTAGCGTATAATGAAAAAATGTTGAAGAGGGTGTGGTTTGTGACGCTGCTGCGTCACAAACCCGTAGCTTGCCAATCAGGAGCTGGCCACATCTCCCCTTGCCTATTGCCTCTGCTACTGAAACCTTCCCACTTTTACCGATTGAGCTCCGGAAGAAAAAAAAATGTTTGCAGTTCGGCACTGTGCTACTTTAACTGACGATTGCGCAGTCATGCAATGCTGTACACAAACAAAATTGATATCATTTTTTTACACAAATAGAGCTTTCTTTTGGTGGTATTTGATCACCACTGGGTTTTTTATTTTTTGCCATATAAACAAGAAAAGACCCACAATTACCGTATTTATCGGTGTATAACACGCACCGGCGTATAACACGCACCCCAAGTTTAGGAGGGAATTTTAAGGAAAAAAAGTTTTAGGAGGGAAGTTTAGGGGAAAAAAAAAACTTAAATTTAAGTGTCATTTGGAGCTTGCCCAGCGTCATTTGCAGCTTGCCCAGCGCCATTTGCAGCCTTGCCCAGCGTCATTTGCAGCCTTGCCCAGCGTCATTTGCAGCCTTGCCCAGCGCCATTTGCAGCCTTGCCCAGCGTCATTTGCAGCCTTGCCCAGCATCATTTGCAGCCTTGCCCAGCGTCATTTGCAGCCTTGCCCAGCGTCATTTGCAGCTTGCCCAGCGTCATTTGTAGCCTTGCCCAGCGTCATTTGCAGCTTGCCCAGCGTCATTTGCAGCTTGCCCAGCTTCATTTGCAGCTTGGAAGAAAAGGGAAGTGACCTTCGCGCTTAATTGAACTAAAACTCACAGGTGACACTAGTGAACTGAAAAATCCCCCACAGGGATGTATTGGGGTGCCTAAATAATAGAATAAAATTCTTAGGGAAGCTGCAAAACCTAATGGTACACACTAAACCACAAGTGAAAAAAGAAATAAATGATTTTGCGCTAAAAACCGTGGCAGTAAATATAAACACATTCACATAAATGGGTAATAGGCAATAACGTGCGCAATGCGCTAAAGTGCATAAACAATGTGAATAATGGTGATAGGGTGGTAAACAAGGTGGTCAATAAAAATCACCCATTGAGTACAGTGCATAAATAATTGTACATAAAAATGCATAAATGATTGTACATAAAAGATGCATACAATAAATAAAGTGCAAAATATATGTGAGTGACAGTGATTAAAAATCAGTGAAAAGTCCCACGGACGAATAAATGTTCATGGCAACAATGATAATAAAGATAATAAAGATATTAATTCATAATGTCCATGCAGTGAGGTAGATAAGATGGCAATGTATATATGTGTCCGTCAATCCCACCGACGTCCTGTATATCCCGTCTAGATTAAAGTGAGTGGGTATGGACACTTTAAACTTGATAAGAAAAGCCAGCAGGTGGGTGCAAACAAATGAAATCCCCAACTGATACTCCCTAGCCTCTCACCTTCGGGCCAATGTTTCAGGGCAGTGAAAGTGTTTATAGCTTACTCCAAACTCCTCTCCTCCACTCGGTCCCAGGGATATGGCAAACTCGTTCAGTACTGCAATCCTCTCATGTAATGTAAATGAAGGGTAAGAGAAGAAGGCCCATCCCCTGATGAAGTCACGAGACTGTGACGTAACCGGTAGGGATTGATCTGATTGGAGGATACCAGAGGATACCGGAAGTGATGTGCAACTGGCGCTGCTTGCCTGTGTATGCTGGATTTTATCTTCATTGATGTAAGGATGCAATTTGCTTTTCAATAAATTTATTTTACCCAAACATACTTCACGATTGGGCTCCCCCCCCCCCACCCTTCTTCTCTTACCCTTCATTTACATTACATGAGAGGATTGCAGTACCGAACGAGTTTGCCATATCCCTGGGACCGAGTGGAGGAGAGGAGTTTGGAGTAAGCTATAAACACTTTCACTGCCCTGAAACATTGGCCCGAAGGTGAGAGGCTAATGAGTATCAGTTGGGGATTTCATTTGTTTGCACCCACCTGCTGGCTTTTCTTATCAAGTTTAAAGTGTCAATACCCACTCACTTTAATCTAGACGGGATATACAGGACGTCGGTGGGATTGACGGACACATATATACATTGCCATCTTATCTACCTCACTGCATGGACATTATGAATTAATATCTTTATTATCTTTATTATCATTGTTGCCATGAACATTTATTCGTCCGTGGGACTTTTCACTGATGTTTAATCACTGTCACTCACATATATTTTGCACTTTATTTATTGTATGCATCTTTTATGTACAATCATTTATGCATTTTTATGTACAATTATTTATGCACTGTACTCAATGGGTGATTTTTATTGACCACCTTGTTTACCACCCTATCACCATTATTCACATTGTTTATGCACTTTAGCGCATTGCGCACGTTATTGCCTATTACCCATTTATGTGAATGTGTTTATATTTACTGCCACGGTTTTTAGTGCAAAATCATTTATTTATTTTTTCATTTGAAGCTTGCCCAGTGTCATTTCCAGCTTGCCAGCATAATTTGCAGCTTGCCCACGTTTAAATTTGCCGCCTAGACAGACCGCGTGAGCGCCGCCGAAAAAAGACAGAGCAAGCACCGCCGGAAAAGACCGAGCGAGCACCGCCGGAAAAGACCGAGCGATCGTCGGCGGAAAAGACAGAGCGTGCGCCGCCGGAAAAGACCGAGTCGACTGTTCGGCTCCACTCGCAGTCCCGCCTCCCTGCTGTTTCGGAAGCGAGCGCAGGGAGGCGGGACTGCGAGCGGAGCCGAGCAGTCAGATCGGTCTTTTTCGTCGGCGCTCGGTCTTTTTCGGCGCCGCAAGATTTTTTTGGCACATTTTTTGGGGATCGGCATCTAACACGCACCCACGACATTCCCCTTGACTTTAAGGGGGAAAAAGTGCGTGTTATACGCCGATAAATACGGGGGGGGGGGGGGGGGAAATATATATATATATATATATATTTTTTTTTTCTACTTTATGCTATAAAACATGTCCAATAAAAAAAAAAAAAATTCCATACATTTTGGCTAAAGTGTATTCTGGTACGTCTTTGGTTAAAAGAAAAAAAATCACATTAAGTGTGTATTGATTCATTTTTATTAAAGTTATAGCGTCTACAGGTTATGGTTATGGTATAGATACTGGAATTTCTATTTATATTTTTTTTTTTATACTACTAATGGCAGCGATCAGCGACTTATAGTGGGACTGTGATACTGTGGTGGGCAAACTGACACTAATGGATCCTGGTGGGGGAACTGACTATCTACCACTGACAACTCCAGTGACACTAATACAGTGATCGGTGCTAATAATATACACTCTTACTGTACTAATGACACTGGCTGGGAAGGGGTTAACATCTAGGGAACGCAAGGGGTATAATGTGTGCCTAACAATGTTTACTGTACCGTGTTTTACTACAACATGCTAGTTTTTACCCTGCTTTGCAGGGAGAAAAAAGCAGCACATTGCTGCTGTACAGTGTGTTGTTTACCAACACGGGGCTCTCTTTTGTCATTTACTCAGCCGATAAGCAGGTCCCAGCCATAGATCATTGTCCGGGACCTGTTGATCAGCTTCTGCTGCAGAGAACGGCAGCACAGTCTTTCGGGGTCCACGCGCGCACACGCAAGTGGATCTGGATGAAAGCTGCACCGTACAGGTATGCAATTGTGCCTGTACGAGCCGACTTTCTGCAGTAAATGTATGGCGGTGGGATGGCAAGCGATTAAGCTGCAGTTACTGCGTGAAGGAGCATGTGAGACATAGGAAGGAGGATTTCGCTTGGTCAAGGCATCAAATAGTAACTTGATTGAGACTGTCACACAAACATTAAGAGGCATTAATGAACAAGTGCGAACAGGACCTTAGGGGTATACTTAGAAAGCAATGAATATGACATTCACCAAACATTTACTGCGGATGTATCTTCCTGGTGCATGTTTTTTACATTAAATGATTCACCTGCAGTGAATGTTTGGTGAATGTCACATTTACTGATTTATAATTATGTCTCCTAAACAACCATCAGAATGAGTCTTGACTGCATGAAAGTGTTCCCATATTTCCTTTTTAATTAGTGTGCATTACTAATCTTGCACTTGTGTTTCCAACCAAGAACCGCTTTCTTGCGAAACTATAATGTAAACAATGATTTTATAAAAGGCTTGAATCCAAGTGCCTTGGTATGTTTGCTCTCCATGCTGAAGATGTATGGGTGTATCTCATCTTGTGACAACAGACTGAAGTCTAGACTTGTCTCTGCATCATGAATTTGTATCATTTAACATTGCTTTATTATGCTTTATAATCCCGAAGAAAATCCACAATCCATGTGCACTGCACATAATAGCAGAACGTGAACCCACTTTTCACAACACTCAAAAAATATTCAAGGATCCTTGTAAAATTCTCAAGCGGAGGGGAAGATTTGTGAATTATGTCACGTGGACCTCACCGTTGGAATATCCAAGGCATATATGAAGACAGGAATTGCAGTGGCTGTAAACCTTAGACATGAAATGTGAACAAAGCATATCCCTCTAGTCTATAGTGTGTACTTAATCCCTCTATAGTGTGTCTCAATCCAGAGCACTACATTTTTCTTTGCTGCCTCGTTCCTCTGCTATAAGCATGAGTCACTTCTAATAAGTTTTCCTGACACTAATGCCCTGTACACACGACCGGACTTTCCAGCAGACTAGGTCCGACGGACCTTCCGAATAAACGGACTTGCCCACACATGACCGGACTTTCCGGCAGACTAGGTCCGACGGACTTCCAAATGAACGGACTTGCCCACACACAGACCAAAGTTCATTTAGAACGTGATGAGTTACGAAGGGACTAGAAAAGGAAGTCAATCTCGCCGCTTTTATTGGCGAGATTGACACCTTGCGAGCCCCGTCGCATGGTATGGATTTTAAGGGGAAGCCCCTACGCTGAAAAAACTGCGTGGGGGTCCCCCCAAGATCGATACTAGACCCTTATCCGAGCATGCAGCCCGGCCGGTCAGGAAAGGGGATGGGGACGAGCGAGCGCCCCCCCCCCTCCTGAGCCATACCTGGCCGGGTGCCCTCAACATGGGAGGTGCTTTGTTGGAAAGGGGGGCCCTGCGGCCCCCCCACCCCAAAGCACCTTCTCCCCATGTTGATGAGGACAAGGGCCTCTTCCCGACAACCCTGGCCGTTGGTTGTCGGGGTCTGCGGGCGGGGGGCTTATCGGAATCCGGGAGCCCCCTTAAATAAGGGGACCCCCAAATCCCTGCCCCCCCACCCTATGTGAATGAGTATGGGGTACGATGTACCCCTACCCATTCACCTGGGGAAAAAAGTGTAAATGAAAAACAACACAAGTTTTAAAAATACTTTATTACACAGCTCCGGGGGGTCTTGGGGGGGGGGGTCTTCTCGCCGGACTCCTCCGCTATCTTCTGCTAGCTCTTTTACTAGCGGAGGAGCCCGGCTTTCTTCTTCGTCGTCGCCGCTGTCCGGGGTGTCTTGTCCCGCTCTTCGGTTCTTCTGTCGCTGTCGCCGCTGCTGCCTTCTTCTCCTTCTTCTCTTCTTCTCCTCTTCTTCTTCCTTCCGATGTTGCCACGACGCTCTCTCTGGCCGAGATGGCAGAGAAGCGTGGTGTGGCGACTTATATAGGGACAAGGGGCGGGGTCACCCACAGATGTCACATGGTGATCCCGCCCCCATATGA
Source organism: Lithobates sylvaticus (assembly GCA_028564925.1). Classification (NCBI taxonomy): domain Eukaryota; kingdom Metazoa; phylum Chordata; class Amphibia; order Anura; family Ranidae; genus Lithobates; species Lithobates sylvaticus. The sequence goes on from CM053026.1 coordinate 287,217,469, forward strand.
TGTCACAGTCACAGTCCCGGAGGATGCTGGGACTGTGACATCATAAGAGGCGGGGTCACCATGTGACATCTGCCGGTGACCCCGCCCCTTTTCCCTATATAAGTCGCCACACCATGCTTCTCTGCCATTGCAGCCAGAGAGAGTGTTGTGGCAACATCGGAAGGAAGAAGAAGAGAAGAAGGTAGCGGCGGCGACAGCGACAGAAGAACCGAAGAGCGGGTCAAGACCCCCGAAGTCGGAACAAGACCCCCCGGACGGCGGCGGCGACGAAGAAGAAAGCTGGGCTGCTCCGCTAGTAAAAGAGCTAGCAGAAGATAATGGAGGAGTCCGGCGAGAAGACCCCCAAAGTTGGAAGAAGACCCCCGGAGCTGTGTAATAAAGTATTTTTAAAACTTGTGTTGTTTTTTATTTACACTTTTTTCCCTAGGTGAATGGGTAGGGGTACATCGTACCCCATACTCATTCACATAGGATGGGGGACCGGGATCTGGGGCTCCCCTTATTAAAGGGGGCTCCCGGATTCCGATAAGCCCCCCCCGCCTGCAGACCCCGACAACCAACGGCCAGGGTTGTCGGGAAGAGGCCCTTGTCCTCATCAGCATGGGGACAAGGTGCTTTGGGGTGGGGGGGCCGCAGCTAGCGCAAGATGTACAGTGCCCTGTCGCCGAGAAACATTCTCGCTCTTGGTTCGTAGGACCAACATTCTTGGTTTGTAGGACCAGCATACAGACGAACGGTTTTCCAGCTAGGAAGGAACTGACTCTGGCGGAGTCCCGGCGGGAAAATTTAAAACATGTTCTATTTCTAAAGTCAGTCGGATTTTTGCCATGCAAAGGCCGAGCCCACACACGATCGGAATGTCCGACGGATTCGTTCCGTCAGACCTTTGCTGTCAAAAAGTCCAGTCGTGTGTACGTGGCATAAGTGAAAAATGGTGACTGGGGAGGGTATAGCCTGTGAATGACAGTCTCAGCTGTGTTCCTGTGTGCTGTGTGAAGGGGGTGTGTCCCTTCCCTCCAATCATCTCTCCGAGCTCTCCTTACTGTGTAACTTAAGCTCTCTGCCCCCTGCTTTTCAGAGCTGAGAGATCCTGTGTAAATTCAGCACTTTGAATAGATGTAGGGGAAAGACAGCTGTATATAAACAGGTACAATTTATGTAGGATTGTAAACTCTACTGTTGGCACTATATAAATCCTATATAATAATGTAGGAAGATTTGTTTCTTCTCTGTGCATCACCTGAGGTCAGTCACTTCACTGGGTATATGTAAGGGTTTACAACTCCTTTAAGCCACCCTACCAGCCCTCCTTGTATACTTAAAATATTACTTTTGAATGAGTGACCATTTAGGAGCGCATATAAAATTTACCATGTGGATTAACCATACAAGTTTCCATACGTTGGGCAGATTTGACTGTTTTAGTCTAAACTGTGTATATATATATATATATATATATATATATATATATATATATATATATATATATATATACATACATACATACACACACGCGTACATATTATACTATGACCAATTTTCCATGTTGTACGGGCTGAATGGAATGTTCGGTTATATAAGCAGTTCATCTGTTATTGAATATAGTCATGTGTAATCATAGTACAACTATGCTAGTGCATCCTCACATGTTTTAGAGTACATACTGTACATAATTATCTGATGATGTAGTCACCATTTAGAACTTTGCACCAAGACTTTAGGTAGCTGCTTTACAAATACATCCTCATTTTTTCATGTGGACTATATGATGAGGTCTAGAGTTTCAAAATGTGCACAACACGAATAATGATTTGCCAATGGTAGGATCAAGATATATAATGAAGGGGCCACTGTTTGGTGAATGGACCAGCAGAAGGATCTGTTCAGTTAACACAGTTAATATTTCTTAACAGAAGTTCATGCAGCTAGGTCCTTAATGATGATTTTGGTGGTATAGCCAACTGCTCACAAGGATATGTAAGAAAAATAGTCTTAGATTGTGGATACCATATAGCACATTCTCAGTTGCCATGTAACTTGGAGCCCCACAAACTGTTAGTTATAGTAGGGGATTATATAATATATGTACATTTAGGCAGTCCCAAACACTAGCAGCTCCAAAATACTGTATGTCTAATTCCGCGTACACACGGTCGGAATTTCCGATGGAAACAGTCCGATGGGAGCTTTTCAACGGTTTTTCTGACCATTGGTATGCCCATCGGTCTTTTTCTGTCGGAATTTCCGACGGACTTTGGATTGAGAACCTGTTCTCAATTTTTCAGACGGAAAACCTTTCTATCGGATTTTCTGATCGTGTGTATGCAATTCCGACACACAAAATTCCGACGCATGCTCGGAAACAATTTGACGCATGCTCGGAAGCATTAAACTTCCCTTTTATAGTGCTGTTGAACGTGTTTTATGCCGCTGTGTTACTGACCGTCGGAATTTGGTGTGACCGTGTGTAGGCAAGACAGTTTGAGCGAAATTCCATCGGAAATCAGAGCTTTTTCCGACGAGAATTCCGACCGTGCGTACGCGGCATAAGCGTGCAGTTGCAGTTGGTGTTTGAAACTGTCAAAAAGAACAGATGTCCCACCAGATGTTGGTGTTTGGCACTGTCAAAAAGAACAGATGTCCCACCTGTTCATAACACCTGCACTGACAAGCCTATGTTAGACGAGATTCCTTCTAGGCAACACCTCTTACGGGGCTAACTTGCAGTAGCAACTCTGATTGGCTCATCTGCTACCACCACCTTTAAATGGTGTCACCGCCCTACTCTTATGCCCAGTTAGCAACATCTCTTGTGTTGTTTTTGTACTGACCTGGCTTCCTAACTTTGGCTTCCATGTACGCGGTTGTGGGCCAACCTCAACCTGTAAAGGTACTGCAGTGTCTATAAACAAGAATCAGGAGATTGCAGTTGCCTTCTCCCTGTACAAATTTTTAGTAAAATGTATAGGATGGGGGGAACTACTAAAGCGTGTAGGAACAAGGGTAGATAGGTCAGGTCTGGACTATGCTGCCGGGGATAATGGATGGGGAAAGGGGGAGAAGATAAGAGGAGGAAGAGAAATGGCAAAAGGGGGTAGGGGAGGGGGCAGCCCTTCCCCTTTTTTGCATCTGCTAAGGGTTATTTAGTTTCCTGGTTGTTATGAGATGCATAACTATCTCATATACTGTATTGAGAAGCTAGAGGTGTTTGATCTTTGTAGAACAATCAGGGAGTCCAGGTTTGCAAGTAAATGTCTTCCTGGTCTTTTATGGCCATAGTAAGGTTCTCCATGTGTTGGATCTCTGGAATCGTAGCCAACCATTGTATTTTCATGGGAGGCAAGGTCTGTTTCCACATAGCTGGGATGTAAGCTTTGGCACCATTAGGGTGTTTATCAATGAGTGTTTATATTGTTGATGGATAGAGGGGGTATCATGCAGCAAATATGCTGCTGGATTCCTTTCAAGAGACACACCTGCAAGGATTTTAACAGTTTGTTCTACAGAATTCTTAGACATACAATTTTTTTTTTTTTCTTTTTTAGTCCTGACCATAATAAAAAATATATACAAAACCACTATACATTGTCTTTAAACACATACCCTGTTTGTCAAGGTCATTCAGTGCATTGCAAACAGCAATTATGTCCAGATTGCAATAATATACACTTGGCGATTAGATTTTGGCTTATAAATGCCATATCAGTGACAGATACCTATTTTCTTATTGCTATAGCTTGCTGCACTTTGCTCTTTGCCTTATCGAATAGCTTGTGTATGTCACCACACTAGGACAATGGTGTATATATATTATCTCAGAGGGCTGTGCTTTACTTAGATAGGTAGATCTCTCATTGGGAACAACTAGATGTCTGAGATTTATCTGTCATCTGGAAAATCATGCACGATTGAAATTTACGGCAGTTTCTAACTTTTATTAAGTAGACTTTAATATGGCTTAAAAAAAATAAAAAGAACAGTAGTTGCTTTGTTGCTTGCTGGAATTTCTCTTTATCAGCTGGAAGAAGGGGGGTGTGTATAGGGGTTACATAAAAGGAATTTTTTTCTTTTAATACAAAAACACCAAACGTTCTTTACTTTCTATGCTCCCCGATACTCCCTGTGTCCAACTCCTGCCCCACCCATTGCTGCTGAGCAGGGCTGAGGCTTTGCTTCCCCCCCCTTACAGTGCACCCCAAAAACCCTGGCTTGCTGATCCCTGGTCCAGCTTTCCTTCCTCCTTATAGTGTATCCTTCCCAATCATCACTGACACATATGGCTCCCCAGCAACCTCCACTGGCATCCACCCCGACATCTATCCCTCCCCAGCTTTAGCTTCCTCCTTCCTCCTCTCCTGGCTCCCTTACCCTCCTTTGCTGACATTCATCCCTTCTTGGCTAATATATTTATACCTAACAATGCTTTGTGAGCAAAGGGGGGTTATGTACAATTATTTGTAAGGGAAAAAGACAGTCTTCTGTCACATCACATCACCTGGAACAAGAAGTCATATGACTGCCTCCCATGATCGCGTGGGCGGTGTGCCCTATGATTACAGTTTCTGGAGGACACAGCTGATGACAGATTAAGGTAAAGAGCCAATCAGCGGTTCTTTACCTTGTGATCAGCTGTGTCCGATCACAGCTGATCACGAATGTAAACAGAAGCCTGCTTACAGCATGAGGAAGGGAGAAGAGAGCCGATAACCGGCTTCTTTAAAAGGGACATGTACACTGATAATCAGGGCACTGATTATGATTGCCCTTATGAGTGCAGTCCATCAGTGCCTCCTTATCAGTGTCACCTATCAGTGCTGCCTACCAGTGCTCAGTGCCGCCTATCGGTGCCCATCAGTGACACCTATCAGTGCAGCCTATCAATGCCCATATGTGCTTTCTCATCAGTGCAAATGGTATCAATAACTCTTAGCGCAAGGCACTGTGTAACTGGGACAGAAATAAATGACTTTACACAATCTATAGGCAGTCCATAATCAATTAGTCAGTCCATGAGAGAGGATGGTGGGGTATTACAGACGGCTGCTGTCCTCAGAGAGAGCTAACTCTGTATACAGACAGTGGAAGAGTGAAAACGGGAACCTAAGTGCAGTATTAAGATCGGTGTTTTAATGGCAAGGTACTTAAAATCACTCACAAGAGCAATATAAAACAAAAATTCTAGGTTATCCTAAAACTCCAGCTTTTACAGCCTTCCCAAAGTGCACACAAATTCTTTAAATGCACTAGTATGACCTGTCGTCACCGGTAGAAGAGCTCCAACAGAGACGGCAAGTCTGTATGTGGACTTTAAAACTCAACTTAAAAAAACGTCCTTCCATTGGGAAGGATATCACTTATCTAATCAGTATACTTGATGGTCTAGTTAAGGGGTCAGCAACCCGTGGCCCGCCATCGCTAATTGTCCGGCCCGTCAGTGTCCGTGATTAATTTACGGGCACCCGGTCCGTGGACATGTTTGCCGTTGTCCTAGTCATAGTACAGCGGCCAGTGGCTGATATCACAGGCTGGATGGAGGCGGGTATCGCTGAAGTTAACTTTTTACATTAAACAGCAGGTGATTGGTTGCTGGGCGACCAGAGCAACCAATCACCAGCCTGTTAATGTAAAAATTTATCTTCAGCATTTCCCGCCCCAATCCAGCCTGTGATACTAGCCACTCGCCGCTCTGCTCTACACCTGTGTAAGGTAGGCGAGTTCTACCTGCACAGTGTGTAATGCCCTGTACACACGATAGGATTTTCCGACAACAAAATCCATTCCGAATGTCAAGAACGTGGTGACGTACAACGCGTACGACGAGCCGAGAAAAATTAGGTTCAATAGCCAGTGCTGCTCTTCTGTTTGATTCCAAGCAGGCGTGGCACTTTGTGCGTCGGAATTGTGTACACACGATCGGAATTTCCGACAACGGATTTTGTTGTCGGAAAATTTGAGAACCAGATCTTAAATTTTGTGTGACGGAAATTCCTATGGAAAATGTGTAATTGAGCCTACACACGGTAGGAATTTATGACAAAAAAGGGTCTATCACACATTTTACATCGGAAAATCCTATTATGTGTACAGGGCATTATTGTGTGTCCGTGGGGTGGGGTAGAGTGCAGAGGGCACTATGGGGGGCCACTATGAGGGCAGAGGACACTGGACACTATGGGGACAGAGGACACTATGGGGGCTGGGGGCAGAGGGTACTATGGGGGCAGAGGACACTATGGGGGCAGAGGGCACTATTATTATTATTACAGGATTTATATAGCGCCAACAATTTACGCAGTGCTTTACAATATAAAAGGGAGACAATACAGTTATAATACAATAAAATACAAGAGGATTAAGAGGGCCCTGCTCAGAAGAGCTTACAATCTAATAGGGTGGGGGAGGTGGTACAAAAGGTTGTAACTGTGGGGAATGAGCTGATGGAAGTGGTAAAAGATTAGTTGGAGACGTGATAGGCTTCCCTGAAGAGATGAGTTTTCAGGTATTGCCTGAAGGTAGCTAGAGTAGGGGATAGCCGGATAGGTTGAGGTAGCAAGTTCCAGAGGATGGGAGAGGCTCTGGTGAAATCCTAGAGATGAGCATGGGAGGAGGAAACGAGAGAGCTTGACAGTAGGAGGCCTTGAGAAGAGCAGAGAGGACGGTTTGGGATATGTTTGGAGACAAGATTGGTGATGTAGCTCGGGGCAGAGTTGTGGATGGCTTTGTAAGTTGTGGTTAGTATTTTGAATTTAATTTGCTGGGTGATCAGGAGCCAGTGTAGGGATTGGAGGAGAGGGTTGGCAGACACTGAACGGTTGGTAAGGTGGATAAGTCTGGCAGCAGCATTCATGATAGACTGAAGAGGGGATAGCCTATGGAGAGGCAGACCAATGAGAAGGGAGTTGCAATAGTCAAGTCGAGATATAACAAGGGAGTGAATGAGTAGCTTGGTGGTTTCATTTGTTAAAAAGGGGCGAATTTTAGAGATGTTACGGAGGTGAAGTCTACAGACTTTTGACAGCGATTGGACTTGAGGCTGAAATGACAAGTCCGAGTCTAGGATTACACCGAGTACCCTGGCGTGAGGGGAGGGACTGATGGTTGCATTGTTGATTTTGATGGAAAAGTCATGGAGGGGGGCACGGGCGGGGGAGAATATTAATAGCTCAGTTTTAGAGAGATTTAATTTAAGGAAGTGGTGCGAAATCCATGCTGAGATGTCAGTTAGTAAGTTAGTAATGCGAGAGGAGACTGAAGGAGTGAGGTGAGGAGTAGACAGATAGATTTGGGTGTCATCGGTGTATAAGTGGTATTGGAACCCGTGGGCAGTTATCAAGTGACAAAGGGAGGAGGTGTAGATAGAGAAGAGAAGGGGTCCAAGAACAGAGCCTTGGGGGACCCCCGCAGAAAGGGGCAATGGAGAGGAGGAGACAGAGTTGTAGGTAACACTGAAGGAGCGCTGTGATAGATAGGCAGAGAACCAGGATAGAGCAGAATCTTGGAGGCCAAGGGAATGTAGTTTATTGAGAAGGAGCGGGTGGTCAACAGTATCAAAGGCTGCAGAGAGGTCAAGTAGTAGGAGTATGGAGTACTGGCTGTTGGTTTTGGCAGTTAGTAAATCGTTAGTGAGTTTTAGTAAGGCAGTTTCCGTGGAGTGCTGTGAGCGAAAGCCAGACTGTAAGGGGTCAAGAAGGTTATTTTCACTGAGGTAGGAGCTAAGACGGTTGTAGACTAAGCGCTCTAGAAGTTTAGAGGAGAATGGGAGCAATGAGATGGGCCTCAAGTTATTCAGGTTGGTGGGGTCCAGGGAGGGCTTTTTAAGTATGGGAGTGATCTGCGCATGTTTTAGAGGGGAGGGGAAGGTGCCACTAGAGAGGGAGAGATTGAAGATGTGAGTGAGGGAGCATAGGATAGAAGAAGAGGGTGACCGTAGTAGTTTTAGGGGAACAGGATCCAAGGCACAATTGGTTAGGTGGGCATCTAAGAAAAGTTTTGTAACCTCTTCAATAGTAGCCAATTCAAAAGAGGAGAGTGTTGAAAGTGCTGTTAGGCAAGGTATGTTTGGTGGGGAAGATGTACGCACAGTGGAGGTATCCTCACGAATTGCATCAATCTTGTCTTTGAAGTGATTGGCAATCTCTTGGGCATTGAGTGAGTTAGTTACTATAGAGCAGAGAACACTATGGGGGCCACTATGGGACAGAGGACACTGGACACTATGAGGGCAGAGGAAACTATGGGGCAGAGGGCACTATGGGGGCAGAGGACACTGGGCACTATGGGGGTAGAGGGCACTATGGGGGCAGAGGGCACAATAAGAGCAGGGGACACTATGGGGGCAGAGGGCACTATGGGGGCAGAGAACAGAGGACACTTTTGGGGCAGAGGATACTACAGTAGGGCGGGGTGCAGGGCACAGAGGACACTACAGTGGGGTGGGGTGCAGGGGACAGAGGACACTATGGGGGCAGAGGACACTACAGTGGGGGGTGCAAGGGACAGAGAACACTGATTTGGGGGCACAAGAAACTTTCTATCGGGGGAAGGGGGAAGAGGTCACTATGGAGTTATGTGAAGGGGACAGAGGACACTAGAATAGGGGGGACACTATTAGGGATCCCGTCACCTTTGGGGACAGGGACCCCATCTCCCCTGGGGGTGGGACCCCCATTTCCCTTAGGGACGGGGATCCCATTATCCCTTGGGACAGGAACCCCATCTCCAGACCATGCTGGCTGGCACGGCTGGTGTCAGCCACCCTTGGGTGCCAGGATAGGGGAGGGGGCAGTAAAATCCGAATACCCAGCCACATGCTCCCTCAGGGTGAGCTAGCTTTGTATTAGTGAAGCACCTTAAAATGAGGTAAACCTGTACTGTTATTATTACTATGTTAGGAGTATTAGTATTATTTTATTACAAGGAGCCAGGACAATAACCATCTGTTGGATGAACTAGATATTTTGAACATGAGCACAATTTGTTTTTTTGTTTTTTTTATCTTTGCTAGATTTCATTTTAAGGCACAATGAGAGGAATTTATCAAAACTGGAGCAGCTGTGTATGGCAACCAGCCAGCTTCCATTTTTCATTTTTAAAGCTTAATTGAACAATCTGAAGATAGAAGCTGATTGCAATGCACAGCTGCTCCAGATTGTGTCCTGCTCCAGTTTTGATCGAATTTTCCCCCAGTGTGTTAATGTTCAATGGCTCCAACTTCTTCTAGGTACAAGGTACTTATGCAAACCTGTACCTGGAGGTGGTTGGAGCGGGACATTATGTCCAGGGAGGACCTCTCTATATACCGTTTGATAATGGCACAGGTACATAGATGATGTTTTCCTCCATTGGACTGCACTGTTCCATTATATTGGGCTTTGTGTACATTCTAAATAATAATAATCTGAATTGCACATTCTTGCAATTAAGGTAAACAAAACTTCTGAGTTTAAAACCACCTTTAATATAGTTCTTTTTATGCTTTTTTGCAAATGGCCTTTTTCAAGATTTAAGATTTCTGACCTGTGTACATACTGTAGTCCTGCCTACTTAAAGGGGCTGTAAAGCTTCTTTTTTTTTAAAATAACAAACATGTCATACTTACCTCCACTGTGCAGCTCATTTTGCACACAGTGGCCCTGATCCATGTCTTCTGGGGTCCCTCTTGCGGCTGTCTCGGCTCCTCCCCGCATCAGCTAACCCCCTCTGGGAAGCGCTCTCCTAAGGGGGTTAGCTTGCGGGCGTGCTCCCGAGTCCTGTATCCGGCATCCATAAGCTGCCCACTACATGACTCGGCTCCGCCCCCAGCCCTCGCGTCATTGCAGTTGATTGACAGCAGCACTGCTATCAATCTATCCAATGAAGAGCCGAGAACAGCCGAGAAGACTGGGTCGACATAAAGCGCATTCTTGATGCGGTACTAAGGGCTTAGCTAAGTAAATGGGGGGGGCTGGGGGCCTGCAATGGCCAAATGTTTTTTCACCTTAATGCATAGGAGGCATTAAGGTGAAAAAACATGAACCTTTACAACCCCTTTAAGCTGTCCAGCCCAGATGATCTCTGCCTTCGCCTTGGCCACATCTCTAGAGACGCTCTCCTGTGTTCCTGTTAAAGATTTGCTTGGCTGACATTCCTTCTGGATCCAGATCCTGCTTGCTGTTCTAGTATGCTCAACTCTGGCTCCCTGACGTTTTGACTTGTCTGACTATCTGCTCCAGTTCCTGAACTTTGGCTATGTTTTGACTATGTTTACTCTGTTTACCTTTTTTTATTATTATTAAACAAGTGAGATTTAACTGTACTTCTGTCTCAGTCTGATTCATGGTTTCTGACTGTAGGCGAAGGCCATGAATTCAGAAGATGCAGTCGCACAGCTCACCTGGATACTCCCATTGTGGTTGCTCCAGTACTACCTGTGTTGCAGGCTATCCCTGCTGCTGCTCCGCCTCGAGTATTACTTCTATAAGAAGTATGTCTGGTTCTGCTCCGCTTCCCCAGTGATTTGGGGGTGATCCAGTCCAATGCAGAGGGTTTCTCAAACAGGTTGAGGAACTTTGAGATGCTGCCCCGGGTGTTTCCCACAGACCGAAGCAAAGTAGGTTTCATGATATCTTTGCTTTCTGAGAGAGCCTTGGCCTGGGCAAACCCTCTATGGGAGATGCAAAAACCTGTTGTCTTGAGTTACCCTGAGTTTGTGGCTTCCTTTAAAAGGGTATTTTACATTCCCACACGCTCGGCTTCTGCTGGCAAGTGCCTCATTTCCATCAAACAGAGTACGAGAACTGTTGCCGATTACGCCATTGAATTCCGTACTTTGGCAGCAGAGGTTGCTTGGAACAATGAGGCCCTTGTGGATGCTTTTTCTCATGGTCTCTCGGATACCACGAAAGATGAGATAGCAACCCGAGATATACCCAATGAGCTGGAGAAGTTGATCACATTTGTCATCCTCGTTGACTCCAGACTCAGAGACTCTCTTTTAAGGAGTGCTTGCGGAAGCCTCCTGTATATTTGTCTCTAACCTTTCCTCCCTCACCTCCCATGCCTCCTGGCACAGAGTCGGTCAGTGAAGATGACCCCATGCACTTTGGCTTCGCGCGTCTCTCTGCGGAGGAGAGAACCCTTAGGAGGGAACTTTTTGAAGTCTTGTCCTACCCGTCCAGTGAACACCCGAACCTTGAGGTCCTGTCACAGACAGATCCTAGGTGGCGTGGTTTTGTCCCCAGTTATCCAGAAGGATATGCTCCTGGTTTCAGTTACCCTTTTCTTGAGCTGAGTCATCCATCGAGATACAGGCTCTAATCGACTCTGGGACTGCAGGCCTGTTTATTGATGCTGCCTTTGTATCGAAGCACTCGATTCCGCTGCAGTTGCGTGACACTCCACTTGCCATTGAGGCTCTTGATGCGAGACCTCTACAGCCTGCCCATGTGACTCATGAGACTGTTCCATTGTCCATGGCCATAGGGGCTCTTCACCATGAGATAATCCAATTCCAAGTTAACCTGGTGCCATACCCCCACGTGGCCGGGTTTACCCTTTGTCGGTCTTGGAGGATAAGGCCATGGAGGAGTATGTTGCAGACGCTTTTTCTCGAGGTTTCATCTGCAAATCCTTGTCTCCTGCTGGTGCTGGTTTCTTCTTTGTGAAGAAGAGTGGTGAACTGAGACCTTGTATTGATTATAGGGGTCTCAATCGTTTCACGATTAAGAATGTCTATCCGATTGCGTTGATTACGGAGTTATTTGACTGCCTCAAGGGAGCAACGGTTTTCACGAAGCTTGATTTGAGAGGGGCATACAATCTTGTGAGGATTAAGGAGGACGACGAGTGGAAAACTGTGTTTAATACCAGAACAAGACATTATGAGTGCCTTGTAATGCCTTTTGGCCTTTGTAATGCCCCGGCAGTTTTCCAGGAATTTATTAACGATGTCCTTTGAGATTTGTTGCAGTTATGTGTGGTGGTTTATCTCGACGATATCCTCATATTTTACAAGTCCCTGGAGAGCCTCCACACAGATGTCTTGTGCTTCAGAAACTGAGAGAACCATCTCTGTTGTAAATTTGGAGAAGTTCGAATTCCTGGGTTATGTAATTTCCACTGCTGGTTTTTCAGTTGGACCCGGAGAAACTTTCAGCAGTTCTACAGTGAGCCCAATCCGTGGGTTTATGACCTCTGCAGCGTTTTCTTGGCTTTGCCAACTATTATCAGGAGTTTATTCATAACGTCTCATCTCTGGTCAAGCCCCTGACTGATATGACCAGAAAGGATGGTAACCCACAGTGTTGGTCTCCGGAGTCCATTAAGGCCTTTGATTGTCTCAAGGCTGCCTTTGTTTCTACTCCTCTGTTGGCACACCCTGTACCTACCTTACCTTTTATCCTTGAGGTTGATGCTTCTGAGGCTGGAGTTGGCGCCCTTCTGTATCAACGTCCTACCTCTGAGAGCGCTATGCATCCTTGTGGCTACTTTTCCAAGAAATTGTCACCTGCGGAGTGCAATTACGAGATTGGTGACAGAGATCTGTTAGCGATCATTTTAGCCCTGAAAGAATGGAGACATCTCCTCGAAGGTACCACTGTGTCGGTTCTCACTCTTACTGACCATAAGAATCTCACATTCTTGTCTGAGGCTAAACGCCTCTCTCCCAGATGGGCGCGATGGGCTCTTTTCTTGTCTAGTTTCAATTAAATTGTCTCATTCTTACCCGGTACTAAGAATTTAAGGGCTGACGCTCTGTCACAACAATTTTCCTCCACTTCCAAGATGGAGTCGGTTCTGGTTCCTGTGATTCCTCTTGATCATATTCTGGCTACGGTTCGCACCAGTCTCACTTCTCCTTTGGGCGACAAAATTCTTGCTGCTCAGGTTCATGCTCCTCCTGAGAAACCTTGTGACTGCTGCTTTGTCCCAGAGAGTCTCCGTACTGCCTTGCTCGAGACTTACCATTCTCCTAAGGCTGCTGGCCACCCTGGGAAGAATCAACTCTTTTGGGCCATTTCCCAACAATTATGATGGCCTAGGCTACGTGCTGATGTAACCGCCTTTCGTAGCTGCCTGTTCCGTGTGTGCTCAGAGTAAGACTCCACGACACCTTCCAGTGGGCCTCCTACAACCCATACCCAATGCAGAGAGGCCCTGGACCCACCTGTCTATGGATTTCATTGGGGAGTTACCCTACTCCCAGGGCAACACAGTTATCCTTATGGGGGTTGACCAGTTCTCGAAAATGTCTCATAGTATTCCACTTAAGAATTTGCCCACTTCTAAGGAACTGGCTTCCATTTTTTCTCAGGAGATCTTTAACTTACATGGGCTACCCAAGGTAATTGTCTCGGACAGGGGTAGTCAGTTTGTGTCCTGGTTCTGGCGAGCCTTTTGTGCACAGTTGGGAATTCAGGTTGCTTTCTCCTCTGCGTATCACCCGCAGTCTAATGGGGCCGCAGAACGAGCCAATCAGTCCTTGGAGCAATTCCTACGTTGCTATATTTCTGACCATCATAACAACTGGTCAGACCTCTTACCGTGGGTGGAGTTTGCTCAAAATAGTGCCTTGATTTCTACTTCCAGATTGTCCCAGTTTATGGCGAACTATGGTTTCCAACCTTTCATGTTGCCTGACTCATTCGTTCTGCAGAGTATTCCGGCGTTAGAGGAGCATCTCCGTGGTCTTCGTTCCACTTGGGCACAGGTCCAGGAGTCTTTGCGACATGCTGATAGGTACAGACTCCATGCTGACCACAGACGCCTGCCTGCGCCCTCCTACCAGGTTGGGGACAGGGTCTGTCTGTCATCTTGCAACCTCCGACTTTGTGTTCCCTCTCTGAAGTTCGCACCTCGGTTTATTGGGCCTTTCCGTATTCTTTGCAGGATTAACCCAATGGCTTACGCATTAGACCTACCTTCTAATATGCATATCTCAAATGTATTTCATGTCTCCTTATTAAAACCTTTGGTCTGCAACCAATTTACCACCTCAGTGCCTCGTCCTCACTCTGTACAGGTTGAGAACCATGAGGAGTATGAAGTACAATCCATTGTTGACTCCAGTATGTTCCGTGGGTGCATACAGTACCTGGTGCATTGGAAAGGGTACAGTCCGGAGGAACGCTCTTGGGTCTCATCCTCGGATGTACATGTCCATGTCCTCCTTCGTGATTTCCATAGATGTTTTCCCCTCAAGCCTGGTGGTCCTCCGAGAGGGAGGGGTCATTGAGGAGGGAGTACTGTCGGGGGGCTGGGCTCAGCCCTTCCTTCTCTGAGCTGGCCGCTCAGATGTTGGCTAATTGCCAGCTCCTATCTCTCCACAGTGACTCACCTGTTGATGAAATCCTGCTCGTCAGTCCTGCCTACTTAAGCCGTCCAGCCCAGATGATCTCTGCCTTTGCCTTGGTCACATCTCTAGAGACGCTCCCCTGTGTTCCTGTTAAAGACTTGCTTGGCTGACATTCCTTCTGGCTCCAGATCCTGCTTGCTGTTCTCCTACGCTCATCTCTGGCTCCATCCGTTCCGGTTCCTGAACTCTGGCTATGTTTTTACTACGTTTACTCTGTTTAACTTTTTCTTATTATTATTAAACAAGTGAGATTTAACTGTACTTCTGTCTCGGGCTGATTCACGGTTTCTGACAGTATTCTAGGTGAAATTAATTCTAGTTTTTTAATTGTTTATAAGCTATTTTTGACTGACCTTACAATTTTTTTTCTTATTTTATTGTGGTTTTGTGCTACAGTATTAGATTATTTTTGTTTTTTATTTTTCTATGTAATAAAATATTTCAGGATATTTTTCATATTATATGGGTTTATATTCTTCTTTTTTGTTAATGTCATTTTGGGTCATCAGTGAATTATCCCTGTTATGGCCATCATCTATGTCTATTAGTTAATAATGAAGGGTGGTCAGTTTTTGACCTTGGATGACCCTATATACATGTTTTCAATTATTATCTATGTGATAAAACAGACCGATCTACCCCTCCACTCACTCCATCAGTCTCCACACGCATCACCAATTTACTAACAGACATATCAGTCTGGATGTCACTTCCCCAAACTCAATCTATCCAAAACCGATCTCATAAAATTTCCTCCCCCACTGCATCTTCCCCTGACTTCTCTTACAAGATCGATGGCTCAACTATCAACCTGTTCCCACATGCCAGGTTGCTAGGTGTTATCATAAAATCTGAACTCTCCTTTCGGCTCTACACCTAATCACTGTCCAAAGCTTGCCGCCTCAACCTACACAACATCTCCAAAATACAGCCCTTCCTAACCAATGACACCATAAAGTTTCTAATTCACTCCCCGGTCATCTCTCGACAACTGCAACTCCCTCCTCACTGGATTACCTTTACATAGGCTATCCCCCCTTCAGTCCATCATAAATTCCGCTGCCAGACTCATCCACCTTATCAACCATTCAATGACTGCTACTCCTCTCTGTCGATCCCTCCACTCACTTCCGCTCACCCAATAAATTAACTTAAAAATACTAACAACTTACAAAGCCATGCACAACTCGTCCCCAGCTACATCACTAACCTAGTCTCAAAATACCAGCCTAATCATTCTCCTCATTCCTCCCAAGACCTTCTGATCTCTAGCTTCCTTGTCACCTCCTCCCATGCTCGCCTCCAGGACTTCCTCCGAGCCTCTCTCATCCTATGGAACGCCCTACCCCAATCTGTCCAACTATCTCCTATCTGTCTACTTTTAGACAAGCCCTGAAAACCCTTCTCTTCAGAGAAGCCTATCCTGCCTCCACCTAACAACTGTACATTTATTTTCTCCTTTAGCTCATTCCCCCACAGTTATCACCTTTTGTATCACTTGACCCGCCCTCTTACATTGTAAGCTCTAACAAGCAGGGCCCTCAGATTCCTCCTGTTGTAAATTGTATTGTAATTGTACTGTCTGCTCTCATGTTGTAAAGCCCTGCGCAAGCTGTTGGCGCTATATAAATCCTGTACAATAATTAGGGATGCACCGATCCCATTTTTATTCGTCGAGTATGGGTACCGATACTTTCAGTCAAGTACCAATACCATACAAAATGAATGAGGGCAAATTGCACTGCAACAGGAATGCAGTGTGATTCCTGTTCGAAATGCATGCGATTTGCCACACCGCTCCTGTGTGTGTGTGTGAATCCAGTATGGAAAGCTAAGCGCCATGTAGTGCAGAAATAGGCAGTTTGTTAAAATGATATAATAACTCACAAAGTAAATATCTTGTCAAATCCATATTTGCAGTATCCCCCTCCCACCGATGATAGCAAACCGTGACCCCTGGAGGTGCTCATAGGGCTGGAAAAGATGTCTGGAGGTCCGCTCCCAAGCTAACATCACTTCTACCTTATACCCGCAGGGGTCCCGGAACGTCTCCTCCAACCCTGTGAGCAGCAGTCATGGTTCCCACAAAGTTGGGAGCATGAAATTGTCCAGAATGTCTTGGTATGCTGATGACTTAAGAGTTCCCTTCACTGGAACTAAGGGGTCAAGCCCAACCCCTGAAAAACAACCTCACACCATAATCCCCCTTCACCAAATGATTTGGACGAGTGCACAAAGCAAGGTCCATAAAGACATGGATGAGTGAGTTTGGGGTGGAGGGACTTGTCCAGCCTGCACATTAGAGTGGAGACTGCTAGCCAGACCTTCTCAACCCCATCAGTGCCTGACCTCACAAATGCACTTCTGGAAGAATGGTCAAACATTCCCAGAGACACACTCCTAAACCTTGTGGACAGCCTTCCCAGAATAGTTGAAGCTGTTATAGCTGCAAAGGGTGGGCCAACTTAATAGTGAACATATATATATATATATATATATATATATATACACACACAGTATGTGCATGTGCTGTATGTAATTGAGCATATGTATATATCTGAGTGTGTATGTATATATCTCAGTATCTGTATGCATTTGAGTGTGTATGCATGTTATTAACTGAACATATTATATCTGAGTATGTAATTTACTAATGTATACAATATATATAGAATAGTGTGTTAATTTTTTTTTAGGTTTATGTATATATGGGAAGAATTAATAAAGGTTATGTTCAACTTTTGGGAAAAAAAATTAAATGCCCATTTTTTTGCATTTAGAAAATATGCACATTTTTTTTTTCTAATAAATCTGTGAATAAATGGCACAGCCTTGTGGACGCACACTGTCATGGTGGGGTGGTTGCTGAACATGTTACATGTTATGCCCTAAATACGGGTGTAACATGTAACTTGTTCAGAAGGGTGAACTTAGCCATTCATTTTAGTGGCCAAGGGGTAGTAAAACCAGTGCTAGGGGAAGAGGGCTGTGCTGGGAGAATGGAATTTGGTGGGGGAAGTATTTGTGCTAGGAGGTGGAATTTGGGCTTAGAGGAAGGATTGGATTTAGAGGCTTTGTGCTGGGGAGGTGGCATTTGTAGGGGAAGGGCTTGTGCTAGGAGAAGGATTTTTTTTTTTTGGGGGGGGGGGGTATTTGTGCTAGGAGGGGGGAAATGGGGGGGGGGGTTGTACTAGGAGGTCGAATGTGGGGGAGCTACAGCTGCTGATTAGCATTTTCTTGACAGGGTCTAGTGCTGCTGTCAGAATCCAATAGGGAGATTCCTCCATCTACAGTACTTCATTTGCTTGGATCTAGTTAATTATTTTTTTTCGTTCAGCACTTTGGCTGAATAAAAAATAATTGTATGGCCAGCTTAACAGAGTCCTGCATTTTTCACATTATTGTACATTACATACTTATGACCAAAGTGATCATTGTCTCCACAGTTGCTGGTTGCTAATCAGTCACTGACTATTTTAATGACGTTCTTCTTTAAGGTAGGCTCGAAGAGTTAGCTGTTTGTTAGTATTCAGTGCACATAAAAATTAGAGTTACGCTTACCGGTAACGTCTTTTCCTGTAGTCTTTCAGGACAGCCACCATGAGAGATAGTCTCCTCCTCTTCCTCTAGGAAACACTGCGCCAGCCCATAAATTCTCACTTCCCCTGCCGGACCTCAGTTTTTTTCGAGATAACCTCCGGCCAGCTGGGGAGACACAAGAACACATTAATAACATATTCAATTAACATTGTCAAGCTGCGTTCTGGTCTTACGTAAGACCCCCCCCAAAAATTACTCGGGTGGGTAACCGTGGCTGTCCTGAAAGACTACAGGAAAAGACGTTACCGGTAAGCGTAACTCTAATTTTCCCTAGTCGTCATTCAGGACAGCCACCATGAGAGGATAAGCGAGCACTTACCAGTTAGGGTGGGACTACAGCTTGCAAAACCTTGCGTCCAAAGGCTTGCTCACCTGCCGAAACCAGATCCACTCTATAATGTCTTATGAACGTGGAATAGCTGGACCATGTTGCAGCCCTGCATATCTGGTCTGGCGTAGCTCCAGCCCTTTCTGCTTGAGAAGTTGCCATAGCTCTTGTCGAGTGTGCCTTGATACCTGAAGGAATCTCTTTCCCTGATAAGGTATATGCTTGGCCAATTGTTGACCTGAGCCACCTGGCGATTGTGCGTCGGGACGCTCTGAAACCCTTTCTGGCCCCAGAAAATAAAATAAACAGTGAGTCTGACTTTCTTATTGATTTGGTCAGCTCAAGGTACTTTAGGATACTTCTCCTTACATCTAAAAAATGAAATTTCAGTTCCCCTTCACTTGTGGGGTTGGGACAGAACGAAGGTAAGACTACCTCCTGGCTTCGGTGGAAACCCGAAGCCACTTTCGGCAAAAAGGCCGGATCAGTTTTGAGCACTATCCGGTCTGGCAAAATTACACAAAACGGGGGTCTAATTGATAGAGCCTCAATTTCACTGACCCTCCTGGCAGTGGTTACCGCCACCAAAAAAAACAGTTTTTAACGTGAGATCCCCTAGCAAACACCCGTCTAAGGGCTCAAAAGGAGGTCCTGTCAAACTTTGCAGGACTAGGGATAGATCCCACCCGGGGAAGGGTGGGCTCCTGACTGGTCTCTGCCTAGACAGAGCCTTAAAGAACCTGACCACCCAAGGATTGGAGGCCAGAGATTTCTCCAAATAAGCACTAAGTGCTGATACTTGACTTTTAAGAGTGGCTACGGATAACCCCTTGTCCGCCCCACACTGCAGGAATTCCAGCACAGCTATGGGACTCTGCACTGAAAAGGAACTTGCTACACACCAGTCATTGAAGCAGAGCCAGACCTTTCTATATATCCGACGCGTCTCCTTTTTCCTGCTACTGAGAAGGGTAGAGATTAACCTGTCTGAAAAACCTTTAGCTTTCAGAATGCCTTCCTCAGTAGCCAGGCTGCCAACTTCCATTGGTGAACCTGGGGACAAAGGACTGGGCCCTGCGAGAGGAGATCCTCCAGAACTGGGAGGAACATGGGGGGCTCCGCTGCCAGCTGTCTGAGAACCGAAAACCATGCCCTCTTTGGCCAGTATGGGGCTACTAGAATCAGAGTCGTGTCTTCTAGCTGAAATTTTCTCAGCACCGCTGGTAACAGTACCGGAGGAGGGAAGGCGTAACAAGTCCTGAACTGCCAACTTTGGGTCAGGGCGTCCACTCCCAGAGCTCCCTCTCCCCTGTTTAGGGAGAAAAAAACAAGGGACTTTCGCGTTGTCTTTTGACGCGAAGAGATCCACCTCTGGGGGACCCCATTTCTAGGAAATCAGATTGAAGACCACCTGGTTGAGGACCCAATCTCCTTCCCTCAGCCTCCTGCGGCTGAGAAAATCCGCTACAATATTCCTCTCTCCCCTCAGAAATACTGCTGAGAGAGAGAGAGTATTGGACTCGGCCCAGCTTAAGATGTCGATCGCTAGGGCCAGCAGGACCCCACTTCTTGTGCCGCCCTGCTTGTTTATATAGGCTACGGTTGAAGAGTTGTCCGACCGTACCTGAACATGCTGACCCTGAATGACCTTCCTGAAAAACCTGAGGGCAAGTCCGACTGCCCTCAGTTCCTTCCAGTTGGAAGATCTTCTCAGGTCTTCGCCCCTCCAAGTGCCCTGGGTGACCAGGGAACCCAGATGTGCCCCCCAGCCCTTGCCACTTGCGTCTGTCGTTATTACCTGAAAGACGGGAACAAGCCACAGACGTCCCTGTGACAGATTCCCCTCTTTCCTCCACCACCACAGGGATCTTTTTATGTGGTGAGGTACGTGTACTAGGGTGTCTAGATCCCCCTGACTGTTGTCCCATATCCTTAGCACAAAAGTCTGCAGGGGCCGAAAGTGCAGTCCTGCCCACTGCACTGCTGGGAGGGCTGAGGTTAGAAGGCCTAGTGTTGACATTAGAGACCTCTTGGAGACCTGCTGACTGCACTGCAGAGCGGCCACCGCTCTGTTCAGCTTTGTCATCTTTTCCAAAGGCAGAAAGACCCTCAACTGCGTTGAGTCCAGCAGGTATCCCAGATACACAATGCGCTGTGTAGAAATGAGGTTGGACTTGTCTAAGTTCAACAACCACCCCAGACCTGTTAGGACCCTCTTTACTAGATCTAGGTCCCTGAGCAGCTGATCTGGGGATCCGGCAAACAGGAGTAGGTCGTCCAGATATGCTATGACCGACACCCCCTGTAACCGCAGGAAAGCCATCGCCTCCGCTAGGATCTTGATAAAGATGCGGGGTGACGAGTATAGCCCGAAGGGCAGCGCTTGAAACTGGAGGTGCACTATTGTACCGTCTAGATCTATTGCCAATCGGAGAAATCTCTGAGAGGCTTCTGCGATGGGGACGTGTAGGTACGCGTCCCTCAGGTCCAACGAGACCATAAAGCAATCCTGCGGAAGCAGAGCCCTTACCGTGAAGATAGACTCCATGCGGAACCTCTTGTAGGTAATGGACCTGTTTAGGGGCTTTAAATTCAGGATCAACCTGAATTTTCCGGAAGGTTTCATTACCACAAATATGTGGGAATAGAATCCCTTCCCCTCTTCCCCCCTTGGTACTCTGCGCACTACTTCCTGTTGTTCTAGCTCCCTTAGAGCTTCCAACAACGCTTCGGCTTTTGTCCTGCAATTGGAAAGATGCGTGACAAGAAACCTTAGTGGAGGGGGACTTGTAAACTCCAGGTGGTACCCCCTTCTTATGACCCCGAGGATGAACTGGTTGGGGGAGATCATCTCCCACTGCGGAAGGAAAGCCCCCAGTCTTCCTCCCACCGGGCCTAGGGAGTCATTGATCTTTGCGGGCCTTTTCAGGAGGGCGAAAAATCGCCCCTCCTCGGCCCCTGCCTCCTTGGCCCCAAGCTTTCTTCTCGGCCCAGCTTACTTATTCCAAATGGCCGTAGGGTCCTCTGAGAAGGGGAACCTTCTCTTTAGGGAGCCAGAGAAAAAGGGTCTCTTCTCAGGGTCCTGCCACTCCTTCTTAATGGTTTCTATCAGAACATCATGGACTGGGAAAACCTTTCTCTTCTGTTCCCCTAAGCCCCTGTACATTCTATCATGGAGGGATAGGGGTCTCCTCTCCTCCTGTATCCGGAGGGTTGTGTAAATGGCCCCTAGAAGGTCTTCGACTTCGTCTAGGGACAATTTATACCTAGAAGGCCTTCTGGATTCCCCATCCAGGCCCTCTCCCTCTGACTCCTCCTGAGAGTCAGAGGTGCCACTATCTGGCTGCCTAAGCTCCACCTCGGAAGGGCCTGAGATTTCCTCTGCCATAGCTGTGAGTACAGGTCTGGCAGGTGCAGAGCCCTGAGCTTGTGGCGGGGTTGTTTCCTGTGAACCAGGGTTGGTAGGGAGCTGAAACTTTTCAAACAGGGCCTTAAATGAAGAAAAGGTAGAAGAAAGCTCCTTAACCGAGGCTGCCAAACCAGACTCCTGCTCAGATTCCCTCTCTCTGACCAGGGAGTCTACACAGTCCCTGCAAATGACTTTAGTCCATGATTCCCCCAAAACTTCTCTGCAAGAGGCACACTTCCTCTTAGAGCTATGGGTAGACCTTGTCTTTTCCGTAGCTTTCTGAAATACATGCAGGAAGATAGGCAGAAAACATGTTAAAACAGAGAGAAACAAAAAAAAAAAAAAGTTTTTTTTTTTTTTTTTTTACAGGAGGAAGTAGCAGGAAACAACCCTGGGAGTGCACTAGACCCGCTCTATACAACAGGGATCCGAGCCTCCCCCCCCGACCACCCAGGGGGTCTGCTCCCCCCAAGACAGGAACCATATCCTGGAGGGGCAATCCTAGATAAAGAGGACCCTTCCCCAGGGAACTCTTACCTTAGGAAGGCTGGAGGTGGTGTCACTGTGTGCTGTAGCATCTGCCTCAGACATGACTGCAGGTGGTTGCTTCCCAGGGAGTCTCACGCAGCCTGTGTGCGATCCGGACTCTCTCCAGCCTGAGCCCGGCCCTTTATCAGCTCCGTGACCCGGAACCGGAAGTCACAGGTCAAAGGCAACAGGTCCGGTTTCCGCCGGAAATGACGTCACTCGTCGACCAGGCGCGCTGGTTCCAAAAAGAAAAAATGTGCAGCCTATACCCTTGCATAGGGAAACCGGACTGCTGCCTTGCTGCGCCCCTGTGGACGCGATAAGGGGCCCCCACGACCTGATGCCGCGCTCGACAAGGAAGGGGTGGCTGTATGTAAGGTAAGCAATGATAGTTTAGCCCCCTGGCAACACTTGCTTTCCTAAGGGATTAAAAAACAAGATTGGCCACAGTCTCCCTGACCGCTCTGGCCTGGTTCCTTGCACAGTGTCTCCCCACCGGAGGAAACACTAATAACTGAGGTCCGGCAGGGGAAGTGAGAATTTATGGGCTGGCGCAGTGTTTCCTAGAGGAAGAGGAGGAGACTATCTCTCATGGTGGCTGTCCTGAATGACGACTAGGGAAATCATATGTAATGGTAGCGTTTCATTTTTAGGGTATGCATATCTGTGAGACTATTTCTTGTGGCAAAGCAAACAAAGCCTATTTTATAGGTTTGATTTATTAAACCATACTCATTTAAGCCCATTCACTGTTCTCTGTAATTGGGTCAGCACCCAGTGTTCGCCGTGATGTGCTGTGCATGCCACATTACTGCTTACGTTTGGGTGCCCAAAGGTGCCCCAGGTCTTGTATAGTTCTAGCAACACCCCTGTATTATACCCAGGCCATCCCCAATGACCACCAACCCCATAAGGTACACACTACTCCACTCCTGGGCTGATTTAACCTAACATTTAGGCCTCATGCACACGGACGTTTTTGCAGCCGCGTTTTTGAGCGTTTTTTGCAGCTTAAAAAAGCCTGTCCATGTTAGTCTATGGCTTCATGCCCACCTAGGCGTTTTTGAGCTGCAAATGGCATAGGCGTTTTTAAGCTGTAAAAAAAACCCAGGACCAGTGTGTTCCGTGGCGCAGCGCTAGAGCTGTAAAAACGCGAATCGCGCAAAAACGCGCATCAGCGTTTTTGAGCTGCAGCGTTTTTTTGCTGCAAAAAGTTAATTGGACACTGTAATCCCTGTATAGGAAATTAGAGATGTGTAAAACGCCAATTAACGCTGACGCTAAAAAACACGCAAAAACGCCAATGCAAAACGCGGTAAAAGTCAAGTTTTTTTAGGCTGCTTTTTCCAGGCATCCGACCTAGCTTTACAGCCCGTTCTTTTAAAACGTCCGTGTGCATGAGGCCTTAAACAGACTGTTTTCAAAGTATTCATTGACATTTTTTTAGAAGCATTGTCCATCTCACTACCCCCTGTCCACTCACACTCCAATGTCTTTAACAAACCTATTGTCTATAGCGTATACTAAAAAAAAAAATGCTGTGCGCCAGTAAAGTGTTCGGGTTTGACTTGAAGAAAAGGTGGCAACCCTAACTACAGACTAAGACTGGGATGTCATTAAAGTTCATGTGCGTGTAAAGGCAGGTGTCCCAATACTTTTGGTAATATAGGGTAAAAAAAAAAAATATATATATATATATATATATATATACACACATGCATGTGTCTTTAAGCTTTGGGGCGCACACCCTGATACAAAAGGCTGCGCACGCCTATGAGTGGAATATATTGTGCATGTGAGTCCCGCACATAATAGACAAGTCCGGAGTGGAAGATCCTGCTCAACGGGGGTGGAGACTAGCTCCGCCCCCACCCTGGCCATTTAAACTTTAGCGGCGCTCCCTATTGGCGGCTGCGCGCATTCCTTTCAACAACGGCTGGGGCGGGGGCCAATAGAGAGGTTTAATGGCAGCAAGAGGGCGGTGTATCGCTGTGCCACGCCCACCTGACTCCTTGTTTGCAGCCCTCGGATCCATAACAAACTGGACGTGTGTGTGCGGGGCGGCGGTGATCAGCGGCGCTTGTAATAAGACTGGTGGGGATCGGAGGCGCTCCACTCATCTAGGTGACGTGCCCGATGTCCGGGTGAAGGAAGAGGGGACTTCCTGATCACAGATCATTGTCATTCACCGACAAGGACTCGGCACGGGGGGCGGAAGACACTGAAGCGATCAGAAGAGGAAGAGCACGCCTGTGATCTGCAGAGGAAAGTTGATGGGTGCTGGGACTTTGTGGTCGGGGTGGGTGCCAGTCACGTCTTCCTACTGAGTGCGATCAGCCCCCCCACACACACACCTCGTCCTCCTCCCTTCATATACAGCATGACAGAGGACAGCGAGCTACCGATCGGTGCGGTGACGGTTCTGGAGGGTAAGATCACTATGGAAGATACAAGTGTTGTCCTGTTAGTGTGTGACTTCCAGGGATGGACACTCATCGGATTGTGCTGACGTTACAATCGCCAAAACGACGTGATAGGTGGACAAACCAATCCAAATTAGTCCGATCAAATTGTATCCAATCACAGGCTTTGCACTACATAGCTGTTGCTAGATCTGGGGGGATTGTACAATCAGATTTGTTTGGTGTATGACCAGTGGTAGCAGTACATGTAACTATCCAATCAAATGAGTCGGATAGTGCGATCAGATCTATGCATTATCAAAAACACTTATTGGGTCATCGATTGATTTAAAGCAGAACTAATCAAAAGTATTCTGATCGCTCTGGACAGAATGGCGAATTGGAGGAGTAGATTATTTTCATGAGTACATTGAATTATCTTTTCTATCCTCTATCGAATACAGTCATGTATAAATAAATCTGACCAGCCTTTTAAAGTGGTTGTAAATCTTTAAAGGGGAGTTCCAGGCCTTTTATGTTTATTAAAAGTCAGCAGATACAAAAAGTGTAGTTGCTGACTTTTAATAAACAGACACTTACCTGTTCCACGGTCCAGCGATGCGGCCGAACAGGGTGTCGCTCCTCTCCCCCTCTTCTCCGCCAGCGCCTCCATTGCCACTCTGGGCACCCGGCCATGACAGCTTTCGGCTTCATGGCCGGGCACGCACATGTGCGAGTCGCGCTGCGCTCCTGGAGTGGACAGGTGATCTCCTGGGACCTGTCACGTGTCGCCTAGAAGGAGTCGCCTAGGCGGAAGTGGGATTGGAAGCCCCCCCCCAAAAAAAATGACATGCCAAATGTGGCATGTAAGGGGGCGAGGAGTGCTTAAAGCGGAAGTTCCATTTTTGGGTGGAACTCCACTTTAAGGTTTTTCACATTAAAGCCGAGTTCCACCCAAAGATGGAACTTCTCTTTAAGTGCAGGTGACACCCTGACATGCCACATGTAATTTATTTTTTTTTGGGGTGGGGGTTGGATGCGGATATCCTCTTTTTAGCGGCATCCAGCTCCCACTTGCCGCCGGAGCCCTGGAAGGAAGATCGCCTCTCCCCCCCCCCCCCCCCTCCCTGCACAGGTCCCAGAAGATTGCCCAGCCATTCACAGCACGCAGTGCATGCCCGGCTTTTAAGCCACAGCCGGGCACCCACAGTAAGAATGCTGGCATGCCATCGTACCCCAGCATCGCTGGACCCTGGGACAGCTAAGTGTGTGATTATTAAAAGTCAGCAGCTACAAAAAGTGTAGCTGCTGACTTTTTTTTTTTTTTTTTTCCGGCAGAACTCCGCTTTAATGCAGTAGGGCAGGGGTGTCAAACTCAATTTCATTGTGGGCTACATAAGCCGTTTGTATCTGTAAGATTAGATGTCCAGGGTATCCCCTCCCCTTACATTAGATGTCAAGAGCCACCCCCCATCAGAAGTTGAGTCCCCTACTCTCCCTAACATCACAGTGCACCCCCCTTTCCTTATGCTGCTGCTGGGAAGAAGCTGGATGCATTGCTTGAAAGTAGGGGCCTGGAGGAGGACCAGAGGAGGGCTGGAGCTCTCCTGCAGCTGCCGGAGTGGTGTGAGGGCCACATGAAATGGCATGGAGGGCCAGATCCGGCCCGCGGGCCATGTGTTTAACACCTGTGCAGTAGGGTGAAAAACCTTCTGTGCTGCAGCTCCTCGTGGGGCCACACAATAAAGGGGGGCCAGCAGGGGACCCCAGAAGGAGGGGGGGGGGGGGGGGGGCATTGCACAGAGCAGGTAAGTATTGACATGTTTGTTATTTAAAAAAAAAAAAAAAAATTGACTGTATACAACCACTATTTTAAATGAATAGTACAATGACAGATGAGCTTGCCCCACTTCTCAGCATCCTCTAAAGGTAGATTTAGACATGCATCCAAATCCCCCTTGCCTCTGATTCGTGTTGGGATTGCGCTCCAGAGGCACTGACAGGCGGTGAGGAAGCGATGCAATGCCTCCTCGCCGCCTGTTTTAATGCCACTTTTGCCAACAAACTTGTTGCAACCACGCACATTGTTTGCGAAGCCCCCCCCCCCCCCCCCCCCCCCCCCCCGTTTACACCTGTGCGACTTGTCAAATTGCATGACGGGTCGCACCCTATTGCTGGCGTTGGAAATGTTCACATGCGACGCCAACTTTGCGTTGCTGCAGTTCCAGCACTACTTTTGGCAATTTCAGGTGCGACTTGCATAGATATCTGCGCATGAAGTCATGCAAATGTCATCCAAGACGCACTGACATGCGGCTTTGAAAGCGTGTGATTTATTATTTTTTTTTAAATAACAAACGCATTATTCTTGCCTCCCCTTTGCCGCTCGTTTTGCACCGAGTGGCCCGAACCTCGTCTTCTGGGGCCCCTCGGCGGCTCTCGTGGCTCCTCCCCACATCCAGATAACCCCCCAAAGGAGAAGCGCTCTCCCGGGGGGCTTACCTTGCGGGCGTACTCCCGAGTCCAGCATCCATAGACACCGAATGCAGGACTTGCCCGGCCGCATCAGTGGATTTGATTGACAGCAGCTGGAGCCAATGGCTGCACTGCTATCAATCTATCCAATCAACAGCCGAGAACCCCCCTAGCAGAGAGATGGAATGTCCCCGTGGGACAAGTTCAAGGGTTCAGGTAAGTAAAACGGGAGGGGGGGAGGGGAGCGGTTTCTGACAGGCGTGTGTTCACCCTAATGCATAGGATGCATTAAGTTGAAAAAAAACGCAAAGGTATTAAAGTGGATGTAAACCCTCGTATACACCCAGTAAAGTGAACAGCCTCAGATGTTACACAGGAATTAATAAAATCTCCCTACATATGTTTTACGTGTGTGTGTGTGTGTGTGTGTGTATATCTGCTGTCTTCAGCTTTTATATACAATTTGGAAAGTGCACATTGTGTTAGAATTTTCACTTCCTCATTCTGCACTGTGAGAGAAGTCTTGGATTACACTGGGAGACAGCTGATTGGAGGCAAGGCGCACACACCCCCTCTCCAGATAGGCAGAGACTTTTAGAGCTGTACTGTGAGTAGAGCAGCTTTCTGCTAATCTATTTATTGCTCCCACCCTGACACAAATTTTCAGGCTGGTTTCATCATATGTGTCAGAAATTGTCAGAAGTTATGCTGATAACAAGAACGGAGCAGGAGAAAGCAACAGGACTTCGTGTTTTGAAGAGATAAGAAAACGCTACAGTTATGTGCTCAAATTTCATGAATCGGGTTTACATCCACTTTAAGCAAGATTCTGAAGCTCTGTTCACACCAGTGTGTTGTGGGAATGAATGCAAAGATGCGTGCTTTCCAACAACACGCACAAATGTGACGCCCCTTTGTGGACACACAGCAGTGCTTTAATTCCTTATACAGGTTCCTGCCATTAGATCTTAATGGCACCTCCACGTGTCTTGCATGCAGCAACAACTTGGTGCAATGTGATGTATTTATTTATTTTATTTCTTAAAGTGGTATTGGCACACTTTACGAAATGAAAGGCACAACGAGCAATGGTTCTTGGAGGGGTACCCACATTGAATCCCTTCCATTATTGGTATGCAGTGTATTTTAGTAGCAGCTGTTCGTGCCAGCGTGTTTGTGTTGATGTGCACTGCCCTGTGCTATGAAAAAAAAAATAGAACGTGGCCTACTATTTTCAGTGCAATGCAACTTGCCTAAGCCCAAGCGTTTTAAAATACTTTTATTTTTTATTTATTTTTTTACTTTAAAAAAAGCTTAGTGCAGTTTAAAATCCTTTTTTTTTTTTTTTTTTTTTTTTTTTTTTTTTTTTTTTTTTTTTTTTTATTTTTTTTTTTTTTTTTAAAAAAAAAAACAAAAAAATAAAAATAAAAAATTGCATTTTAAAAACTCAAAGCAGCATGCAAATGCATGTCAACGCACACATTGCCGTGTGATACTTTCAAATGTAGACTTGTCTTATTTGTCTGGTTATCTCCGGTGTGGTTTGAAATTGGTTAAATATTTGCCCAAGTACCAAAATCCACACCTACATGTCTTAATGCCTTGTGTCACAAAGGTCACTTGTACCAGCCTAGTTGTGGGAGTGATTGTAAAAAGTAATGTCAGCTTGTCCTTGGAATGGTAACCAAAATCTAAGGTTACATGAGTTGGACTTGTTTTTCTACCTCCCCTTTTTCCGTGCAGTCTCCTCCAAATCCCTTGTTGGAGCTGGAAGCCTCCATTGTTCGTTCTTCACAGCGGTAGAAGTTTCCAAACCTTGACTCATCTCTAGATGCCAGCGTCAAACATACTAAAAATACTCAGCTGATTTATCAAGGCTTGTTCCAATACTACAAAGTGCGTGACGTGTGTACTCATCTAGTAGCTCAGTCAGCGTGTTTGCATGCTCCTTTCTCCATTGTAAATTGTTATTGAGTGACGAGTCTTGTGTCAATAGAAATGTCATTTTCTGTGAGCTGGAGGATGATTGCAGCTCAAAGGGCTCAGTTCATGCTGATGTGACTTTGATGTGATTTACAGTGCAATTGTGTATTACGAATTTGCGTAGTCTATTGGGCCAAGTAGCATTGTAAATCGCATCAAAGTAGTGCAGGAACTTTTCCAAAACAACATTTTTTTTTTTTTTGTGCTGAAAATGGGTTCCTAGCATAAGGTGACCAGATTTTTCAAATGAAATCCGGGGACATATTTTTTATTACTATTAATGGCGGCAATTAGCGACTTTCTGCTTGTTGCTGCCCGCCTCACAGCCTGTCAAGTCTCACTCTACAGGCCTGGGCTACTACTGGGTGGGGAGCGGAGGAAGATCACTCCGCCAGGGGATAAGCAGGTAGGCGGCTGGCCGGGACATGAGCCAAGGCAGAAGAACATGGACCCGATACTAAAAAATATTCCCTCCGCTCCGACCAGCACAGGATCATCAGAAAGGGGCACAGCTAATGGAAAAATACATCCCCCCTAAGCTAGTAGGAGCGGCGGAGCAGGGGTGTGTAATTCAGAATTTTTATTTAAATTAATTTATTTTTTTAATTGCCCCAGCCTCTGTTCCAATCCGGGGACAGACTTGTTCCAGGGACAGTGTCCCCAATCCGGGGACTGTCCCCGGAAACCGGGGATGTCTGGTCACCCTATCCTAGCACTAAGTGACCCCGAGATACGGGGCCCCAAAGTCTGTTCGGAAAATGTCATTCTCTGCTGCAGAAAAGTGCTTGACATTTTCTGACCCGAATTTGGGGCCCCATATCTCTGGGAAACTTGGTGCTAGAAACCATAAATTTGGTATTCAAACCAAGTGGAACTAGCACTACAACATATCCAATATAGATGGGGTTCCTAGCATCAAGTGACCCCGAGATACAGGGCCCCAAAGTCGGTCAACTGTGTCCCTCTGCAGCAATGTTAATTTGGGACCCTTTGGGTCCAGTGACCCCAAATTTTGTCTGCAGCTAGGGGGCATTTAGGAACCCTTAACTACCAAGTTTGAAGTTTGGGGGACCTATGGCTGCAAATGGGCATTGTTGACCCTCTTTTCCACTTACAGTAGCTGCGCTTTTCTCACCCTCGGCTTATACTCGAGTCAAGTTTTCCCAGTTTGTGGTTAAAATTAGGTGCCTCGGCTTATATTCGGGTCAGCTTATACTCAAGTATATACGATATATCTTTTTATGTATCTATTAATTTTGACTTTTTAATTTAATACCATGATATTAAAATTAATTTATTATCGGCACTTTTTTTTTTTTTTTTTTTAAGTGTTTAAAAATTGCTGCATATTTGGTCAGATAAAAAAAAATGCACCCAAAACGCACCTCCCCATTGAAATGCATCAAAAATGCACCCATGTTGCATTTTTGATGCATTTTTTGAGTTAATGAAAAACGCGGCAAAATCGTTGGTGTCTTTGGCAGAAGAAATTTTGGTGGATCACTTTTTAATAATATTATCATTTTATTATAATATTATATGGCTTCTGAACTGACCATATGAAAAATCTTGTGACTAAACCGTTACTGATTCCATACATATCTATGGTTCTAAAGCTGGCCACACACATTTACTATCTAATTGTACAATCTCTGTACAATTGGATTCCTTCAGTTTACCAAATGCATGTGTGAAGTCCTCACCCACTCAGACACATTTGAGAGACTAGGAAGCGATCTCTGCTAGGTTGGATACTGGACGGAAAGTAGATGCTGTGTCTATCCTGACTCGGAGACATTATTATTATTATTATTATTATTATTATTATTATTATTATTATTATTATTATTATTATTATTCAGGATTTATGTAGCACCAACCGTTTGCACTGAGCTTTACAAAAACTTGTCACTAATCAGAAAACAGGGCAGGTGAAGACTTCAGGAGACATATCCTGTAAACTTAGCACTGGGGCCCATTAGGACCAGTCCTGAACCAGTGCAAAGTCAAGTTTGACAGTATTCATCAGACAAAAACACATGTATGAGTGGCTTTAATGGTAAAGAGATGGAGCTGTATCTCCAAGACCCCTTTCACACTGAGGCGTTTTTTCAGGCGCTAAGGGGCTAAAAATTGCGCCTGAAATGCCACCTCAATGTGAAAGTCCAAGTGCTTTCACACAGTGGCGTGGCGCTGCGCTGTCAGGACGTTAAGTCCTGCAAGCAGCATCTTTGGGGCGGTGGAGGAGCGGTATATACACTGCTCCTGCCCATTGCAATGAATGGGCACCGCTGCAAAAGCGCTACACGGGCACATTTAACACTTTCTTTGGCCACTAGCTGGGCGCATTACACATGTACATTGTCTCTCTAAATGAAACCCATGCCTAACCTTCTGTGTGCATCAGGACCCGGAAGCAGGTGAAGATCACTGGAGTAGCGGGGATTTCCAGCTTCCAGGGCAATTCCCACATGCACCAATGGAACTATGTATAAAATATTCAGACCTCGATTTTTATTTATTTTTTGGTAGCATTAAACTTCCAAATTTTATAAAATATATTTTCTTCTACCTGTCAAACATTCCCTAGTACATTATGTAGTCAATGTATGTACCCAAGCATGTATTTATTGCAGGTATTTGTATAGCACCGACAATTAGCGCACTGTTTTACAAACTGTACGTTCACATCAGTCCCTGCCCTCAAGGAGCTTTCAATCTAAAGGTTACTAAAGCTGCCCAGAGATGAGTCACATTATTATTTTTTTTTTTTTCTGCCGGCAGGCCTTTGTATTCTGACTAGGCCACAGCCTGCGGCACTGTGAGGAAAACCCATCGGGGTGGTTGAACAGAAGTCAATTGGTAGAGTGACTTCTCTTACAACCTCCCTGCCCATACATGCTAGGGTCAACTACAGTGCCTTGAAAAAGTATTCACACCCCTTGAAATTTTCCACTTTTTTTTTTTTTTTTTTTTTTTCCATGTTACAACCAAAAAAAATATTAATTTTATTGGGATTTTTTGGTGATAGACCAACACATAGTGCCACATAATTGTGTCGTGGAAGATAAATGGTTTTCAACATTTTATTACAAATAAATATCTGAAAAGTGTGGGGTGCATTCAGCCCCCTTTACTCTCGAACCCCTACCTAAAATCTAGTGGAACCAATTGGCTTCAGAAGTCACCAAATTAGTAAATGGAGTCCACCTGTGTGTAATTTAATCTCAGTATAAATACATCTGTTCTGTGAAGCCCTGAGAGGTTTGTTAGAGAATCTTAGTGAACGAACAGCATCATGAAGGCCAAGGAACACAGAAGATAGGTCAGGGATAAAGTTGTGAAGAAGTTTTAAAGCAGGGTTGGGTTCTAAAAATATCCCAAGCTTTGAACATCTCACGGAGCACTGTTCAATCCATCATCCGAAACTGGAAGGAGTATGGCACAACTGCAAACCTACCAAGACATGGCCGTCCACCTAAACTGACAGGCCGGGCAAGGAGAGCATTAATCGGAGAAGCAGCCAAGAGGCCCATAGTAACTGTGGAGGAGCTCCAGAGATTCACAGCTCAGGTGGCAGAATCTGTCCACAGGACAATTATAAATAGTTCACTCCACAAATCTGCCTTTATGGAAGAATAGCAGGAAGAAAGCCATTGTTGAAGGAAAGCCATAAGTCCCATTTGCAGTTTGTGGAACACACAGATACAGCAAATATGTGGAAGAAGGTGCTCTGGTCAGGTGAGACCAAAATTGAACTTTTCAGTCTAAAAGCAAAACGCTATGTGTGGTAGAAAACTAACTGCACACCATCCCCACCGTGAAACAGGGTGGTGGCAGCATCATGTTGTGGTGATGCTTTTCTTCAGCAGGGACATGGAAGCTGGTCAGAGTTGATGGGAAGATGGATGGAGCCAAATACAGGGTAATCGGGGGCAGAGATTCACCTTCCAGCAAGACAACAACCATTTAACATACAGCCAGAGCTACAATGGAATGGTTTAGATCAAAGAATATCCATGTTGGAATGGCCCAGTCAAAGTCCAGACCTAAATCCAATTGAGAATGTGTGGCAAAACTTAAATTGCTGTTCAGACGCCTGGAAGAGCTGCAGGTCCAGATAAAGGGTGGGACTTCAGGTTACAAAGCAGGTGATTGGTTGCTGGGACCGCTCCACTGCCTGGCAACGAATCACTCGCCTTTAACTTGAAAATGCCATACGTGCTTCCTGGATTGTGTGAATAAGGTGGGGCGGTGTGGGGAGGGGGGAATGCTGCGATGATGAAAGGGACAGTCTGACTCTGTAATATCAAGGGAGTCTGTAATGGGGGGGGGGGGGGGGGGGGGGGGGATCTGTGGTGGGGTTCTTTAAAGGGACACACAGTGATAGGAAGGTCTCTGATGGGGGGGGGGGGGGGGGGGGGGGACTGATGTAAAAGGGAGGGATGTACTGTGAAGGGGGGACTGAGGGCACTGATGCAAGAGTTTTCTATTGCCCTTGTAGAAATCCATTGTGACGTGCACAGGGGGGCTGTGATGTGAAGGATCGGAGTCCTCGCCAATATGACACTCGGACCTCTGCTGGAAGAAAATTTTATTGACCAGACCTCCATGAATTTTAATTCAGTACCCCTGCCATATAGCCTATGGCTTGATGGTGGGACCTGGGATCCAGGGGATCATGGGACTTTGTAGTCCAGAAGATGCAGAGATTGGTGGACACAGTGTGCTGTGCAGGTTAATGGTAAAAGCTCTTGGATAAGTTTTAAAAATGCTTTAAAGTAGGGATAGACCGATTTTATCTTTTTTTTCGGTGCCAATATGATACCAATATTTTGGCCACCTTTTCTGCTGATGGCTGCTATGTGCCAATATTTTGTACATTTAAACTTTTCAAAAATAACCATTTTATGCACAAATCTAGTATAACCTGAACACGCGGTGGCTGGCACCTTGTGGTGGGTGGCTGGCACCTTGCTGTGGGTGTTGGCACAGCAAGGCCTGGCACCTTGCAGTGGGTGGCTGGTGTGTCAGCCTGAGTGTCAAGGTGAAGGAGGCCTGCCAGACTCGGAACGTTAGGCCCAGTGCGTGGAGGAGTAATGATGTTGTGTGCCCCTGCCCACTGGGTCTGCAGGCTTCTGAGCCCCAAAAAGATTGCTGCTGAGACCAATATCGGTTTGAGACTGATAATTTTTTTTTTTTTTTTTTTTTTTTTTTATATATAAATAATAAAAATATCTCTCCTTCATAAGACTTCTCTGGCTGTGTGACATACTGATACAAAAATCGTACATTTATCCCAACCCAAGGTGTGCCTTACAGGTGTATGACCCAATTATCTAATCAATTACACCATGAAACTAAATTAACCCTATACTACTATATCTATAGCAAAAGATTCAATACACACCGTAAATACATCTTTTGCTATAGATATAGTAGTATAGGGTTAATTTAGTTTCATGGTGTAATTGATTAGATAATTGGGTCATACACCTGTAAGGTACACCTTGGGTTGGGTTAAATGTACAATTTATTTTATTTTTTTTTTTTTTTTTTTTTTTTCATATCCGTTTGTCGCATGCAGTCAGATGAGCCTGATGAACAGTGATGCTCGGCACTGTACAGTGGATAATTGGTCATAAAATGTGATCTGATCTTCATCCAAGTCACAACTAATAACACACACAGAATTAAATGTTACCTTGTTTTTATTGAACACACCATGTAAACATTCACAGTGCAGGTGGAAAAAGTGTGCGAACCCTTGGATTTAATAACTGGTTGAACCTCCTTTTGGCAGCAATAACTTCAACCAAACGTTTCCTGTAGTTGCAGATCAGATGTGCACAGCGGTCAGGAGTAATTCTTGACCATTCCTCTTTAAAGAACTGTTTTTCAGTTTTATTATTCTTGGGATGTCTGGTGTGAATTGCTCTCGAGGTCATGCCACAGCATCTCAATCTGGTTGAGGTCATGACTCTGACTGGGCCACTCCAGAAGGCGCGTATTTTCTTCTGTTTAAGCCATTCTGTTGTTGATTTACTTCTATGCTTTGGGTTGTTTTCCTGTTGCAACACCCATCTTCTGTTGAGCTTCAGCTGGTGGACAGATGGCCTTAAGTTCTCCTGCAAAATGTCTTGATAAACTTGGGAATTTTTCCTTCGATGATGGCAATCCGTCCAGGCCCTGACGCAGCAAAGCAGCCCCAAACCATGATGCCCCCACCACCATACTTCACAGTTGGGATGAGGTTTTGATGTTGGTGTGCTGGGCCTCTTTTTCTCCACACATAGTATTGTTTTTCTTCCAAAAAACTCAACTTTGGTTTCATCTGTCCACAGAATATTTTGCCAGTACTGCTGTGGAACATCCAGGTGCTCTTGTGCAAACTGTAAACGTGCAGCAATGTTTTTTTTTTTTTTTTTTTGGACAGCAGTGGCTTCCTCTGTGGTATCCTCCCATGAAATCCATTCTTGTTTTACGTATTGTAGATTCGCTAACAGGGATGTTGGCATATGCCAGAGACTTTTGTAAGTCTTTAGCTGACACTCTAGGATTCTTCACCTCCCTTGAGCAGTCTGCGCTGTGCTCTTGCAGTCATCTTTACAGGAAGCCCACTCCTAGGGAGAGTAGCAGCAGTGCTGAACTTTCTCCATTTATAGACAACTTTTGTCTTACCGTAGACTGATGAACAGCAATGCTTTTGGAGATACATTTATAACCCTTTTCAGCTTTGTGCAAGTCAACAATTCTTAATCGTAGGTCTTCTGATAGCTCTTTTGTGCAAGGCATCATTCACATCAGGCAATGCGTCTTGTGAAAAGCAAACCCAGAACTGTTGTGTGTGTGTTTTTTTTTTTTTTTTTTTTTTTTTTTATAGGGCAGGGCAGCTGTAAGCAACACCTCCAATCATTGTTTGGACTCCAGTTGGCTGACACATCACTCCAATTAGCTCTTGGAGATCTCAGTCTAGGGGTTCACATACTTTTTCCACCTGCACTGTGAATGTTTACGTGTTATGGTGTGTTCAATAAAAACATGGTAACATTTAATTCTTTGTGTTAGTTTAAGCAGACTGTTATTGTCTATTGTTGTGACTTGGATGAAGATCAGATCACATTTTATGACCAATTTGTGCAGCAATCCATATCATTCTATATCTATCAACATTTTTTTACACACATTTTTTTGTTTTGGAAAATGCTGCTATCCGCCATTCTAATAATCGGTCGATCCCTTAAAGCTGCATTAAACCAAAAATGTGTTCTGTTGCAGCTTGTCAATCATTGGATGTGGGGGTCTGGCCAGTAATGCACCTCCTGTATTAGTGAGACACCACTGGAGGAATGAGCAGATGAGGCACAGCAGCATTGTCGGGGGGGGGGGGGGGGGGGGGGGTAGTGGTAAATATATTAGCAGATTTGGATACACTAACAAATTGAAGCCAATCTCCAACTTGCGCTTTATAATCAGTGTGTGTGTGTTTTACTTAATTTTAATCACCCCTGCCAGTGATAAGTGGTTTGTTTCATTCATGTAAAGGGATGCATTCTGCTGGAGCGCTTGTCATTTTGAAAAACAGACTTGCTGGCTGAATTACCAGATAAAAAAAATTTTGCTCCAGATCATTCGCCTTTCCCAAGTGTGCCCGCTGCGACACATGATTTTTGTGCAGCAACTAGAAGTGCCTGATCCAACCTGCTGGATTATATGTATGTATAAATATATAATTTTTATAAAAGTGAAACAAATGATGGCACAATCATATGCTAAAATGAATGCAGTTTTCGTTTTTCCATTAACAAAACCTTTTTTTTTTTTTTTGTTTTTTTTTTTTTTTTTTTACTTGTCTGGGCCTTCCTGGCATATTGAAGCCTAACTCCAGCTAACATTATAAGCATTTGCAGAAATGGTTTCTTCCTCCTATTTGGAATAGGGGTTTTAAAGGTGTGTGTGTGTGTGTGTGTGTGTGTGTGTGTATATTTAAAATGTTTTTATTTAACAAACATGTTATACTTCCATTGTGCAGCTAGTTTTGCGCAGAGTGGCCCCAAACCTGGTCTTCTGGGGTCACTCGGCAGCTGCCCTCCCCACCCGTCCCGCAAGTACTTCTCACCGTCATGCGAGCTCCCTCGCACGGTGTCTATAGCCGCTGGCTGTATCACTCGGCCCCGCCCCCCGGCGCGCCGTGTCATTGGATGTGATTGACAGCAGCGCTAGCCAATGGCTGCAGTGCTTTAAATCCATCCAGTGTCACCAATCAACGGCCAGGCTGAGCGGCGAAGAGGATGTCGGGGGCGAGCGCAGGACTTTCAAGGGGTCACGTAAGTAAAACGGGGGGGGGGGGGGGTGGCATTGTCAGATGTTTCACCTTGGTGAAAGGTGAAAACTTTTACCTTTTTTACAACCCCTTTAACTGAATAAAAGCCGGCCATTGTAAGCACCCATGTTGATGTTAATTAGTTTCCTAGCCCTCTAACTTCCACTTTTGCTGCACAGCTTGATCTGTTTTAAAGGGGTTGTAAAGGTTCGTGTGATTTTTTTTTTTTAATTAAATTCTTTCATGTTATACTTCCTCTACAAGGGTTTTGCACAGAGTGGCCCTGATCCTCCTCTTCTGGGGTCCCCCAGCAGCGCTCCCCCACATGGAGTATCCCCTCAGACCTGCATTCCAAGGGGACACCTGTGCAGGCACGCTCCCGAGTCCTGCTGCTGCGTCCATTGACACAGACAGCAGGACTCTGCCCTGCCCCTGGGTCACTGGATTTGATTGACCGCAGCAGGAGCCGATGGTTGCGCTGCTATCAATCTATCCAATGAGGACCTGAGGCAGCGGCTAGAGCTGCTGTGCTTGTCCCCGTTGATGGAACGATTGGTAAAAGGTGGGCTTCTGGGGGGGGGGGGCATCTGCACTAGAGAAGGCTTTTCACCTTAATGCATTAGAGTGGAACACCATGACGGTGAAAAAAAAACGAAGGCCGGCCATACACGGTGCAAATTTCTTTCCAGCAACCTGTGAAGAAGTTTGCACGATTTCCCCATCAACAGACAGTGCTGACAGGGGAATCAGCAATTGCCTTCTCTGGGCGGGGGCAGATGGGGGAAGTTGCCACTAGCTATAATCGCAAGGGAATTTGGCAGACTAGTTGTGTACCCAAGTTGATCGATCAACTTTGTATATTCAGCCTGCCAATTAATGGTTCAAATCTCGGCCGGTTCCTGTTGAACCAGCTGAGATTTTAGCTGCGTATGGCCTGCCTAAGTTATATGGGGGTCCCGGGTAACCAAAGACTTCTTGAATGCTAGCCTCAGACGGCATCATTTATGTCCCCTCATTTTTTTTTTATTTTTTTTTTGCCTTTTTAGTACCTTCTTTAAAACTGGTTTGTAGTTGGTTAAAAAAAAATATATTTTATTTCTAAATTTACTGCAGAGTAATAGAAGTGTTGCCGTAGGGGCAGGACTCGGGTAGAGGATGCATCACTATTCCCTTAAACTTCTATTCTAGAAAGTGTGAGTCATTGATGGATGCAAATAGGGGGGCTAGCCAAGTTTGCGTTGCGTAAATCGGTGAGCTGCTAGAGTCTGACTATGGGGCAGTGTGCAGCCTTATATGTTCATATACATGTGTGTATCTCACAAGTGAATACACCCCTCCACATTTTTGTAAATATTTTATTATATCTTTTCATGTGACAACACTGAAGAAATTACACTTTGCTACAATGTAAAGTAGTGAGTGTACAGCTTGTATAACAGTGTAAATTTGCTGTCCCTTAAAAATAACTCAACACACAGCCATTAATGTCTAAACCGCTGGCAACAAAAGTGAGTACACCCCCTAAGTGGAAATGTCCAAATTGGGCCCAATTGGCCATTTTCCCTCCCCGGTGTCATGTGACTGGTTAGTGTTACAAGGTCTCAGGTGTGAATGGGGAGCAGGTGTGTTAAATTTGGTGTTATCGCTCTTACTCTCTCATACTGGTCACTGGAAGTTCAACATGGCACCTCTTGGCAAAGAACTCTCTGAGGATCTGAAAAAAAATTGTTACTCTACATAAAGATGGCCTAGGCTATACGAAGATTGTCAAGACCCTGAAACTGAGCTGTGTGGCCAAGACCATACAGCTGTTTAACAGGACAGGTTCCACTCAGAACAGGCCTCGCCATGGTCAACCAAAGAAGTTGAGTGCACGTGCTCAGCGTCATATCCAGAGGTTGTCTTT
The DNA here is from genome assembly GCA_028564925.1 of Lithobates sylvaticus. NCBI lineage: Eukaryota > Metazoa > Chordata > Amphibia > Anura > Ranidae > Lithobates > Lithobates sylvaticus. The sequence goes on from CM053026.1 coordinate 287,256,755, forward strand.
GGGAAATGGATGTATGAGTGCTACCAGCATTGCTGCAGTGGTTGAAGGGGTGGGGGGGTCAGCCTGTCAGTGCTCAGACCATACGCTGCACACTGCATCAAATTGGTCTGCATGGCTGTCGTCCCAGAAGGAAGCCTCTTTTTTAAAAGATGATGCACAAGAAAGGCTGCAAACAGTTTGCTGAAGACAAGCAGACTAAGGACATGGATTACTGGAACCATGTCCTGTGTTCTGATGAGACCAAGATAAACTTATTTGGTTCAATGGTCCAGTGACTAAAGTTGCAAATAGAAGTTTAAAGCGGAAGTAATCCCATCTATTTAACTGTGCCAGAATGCTAACTGTCCGATTGGTTGTGCTCTCAACCAAACTGTCAAGCCCTCAAATCTCTGGTGTCATAACTGATCATATGTGCAGCATCATGGCAGTTGAAGATTACAGAGGCTAAGATGGCAGTTTCCCTGGCTGAAACTGATGGGAGGGTTTGCTTCCACTTTAAGGTCCATGGAAGTATAGCCAACTGCTTTAGATGGCAGTTCTGAGCCCTGGTTTTAATCTTGTTGAACATGTCTGGAAAGGAGCAAGAGCACCCTTCGACCCTGAGACTGTTGGAGCGGTTTTCTTAGGAAGGGTGGGCCAAACTACCGGTTGGCTGGTGCAGAAGTCTTCATTGAGTGCTACTGAATTTTTAGTGAGAGGGGTCGTTTTTTTGCCCATGCCATTCATTTTATTTTTTTATATTCTGTTGAATCAAGATTCTACAGCAAAGTCTAATGGAATACCTATGGAATAAACCTTGAGGGATGTCCCTTACTTTTGTCAAAGTTGTTTTAGGGAAATTATTCGTTTCTTGGGAGAAATTGTGGGTTACTTTTTTTTCCCCCTATATACAGTAATCTTTTAAATAACCTAATTTTACCATTTTGTAGAAAATTACCAGATAATACATAGTAATAAACTCCACTCATTCTGTTTCAGTGAATGGAAAGCCAGTCTATTCATGTTCATTAGGGCCAGAAAAGTTTGGGTACAACATTGAGTACAAATATTAACGAGTTGAGATCTGGAAGTTGCTTTCTCTCCAGTCTGTCCTGGCTGTAAATGAAAAATGTGATCCTGAGTAGATTACAATGCTTTTATTCATGAGGAAAGCTCAAGAACTCTAGGGATGAACAAATATTTGTACAGCACTTTTTTTCTTTGGAAGTTCAACGAAAGTGAAGCCTGCAGGCATCAAAGCGCACACTGCCTGGTTGAGTGGCAGTAATGGGCATTACTAAGTTCCCTTGCATGGATTTGTTTTCTATTGCAGGCCGAAATCCTTTTTATTAATAAAAAAAATAAATAAAAGTGTGGTATGTACATACTTTTTTTTTTTTTTTTTGGCCTGTAATGTTCATTTTTGCACTGATACATGATTAGGAAGAGTACAATCAGAATTGCATGATGATTTGAGCCAAACTGATCAACATTCCAAGGGCCTGAGCTCATCTGCTGCCATCATTTTGTGCTCTTACGTGGTCATATTGTCAATTGTGAGAAATGTTCTAATAATGTGACAATGCCTGCGCGTGGGTACATTGTTAGGGTAGTGATGGACCACTTTCCTGGGCATAGATGCTTGTATGAATGGTTGCTGCATAATAGGGAGTCGGCTCACCTGGCGTATTTGTAAGGTGAACTGGACGCAGAAAAATACAGCTCTTGCCCTATTCTGACCAATTTTATAACTGCTGCATGTTCATGTATATGCAGTGAAAAAAAAAAAAAATAGTAATGTGTGGCTGTCGTGTGTCCAAAAAATATTTCACATGCTATCTACCAAATGTCTTTTTGGCTGCAGACAATCACGTGCGGATTGAAGAAGTGTGTGTGTGTGTGTGTGTGTGTGTGTGTGTGTGTCAGGGTGGATTTGCGTTAAATTGCTAGTAAAAAAGGCTGATTTAAAGAGCAACTGTCATCCCTGTCCCGCAGCAGCTCTTCCTCTCCGCTGTTGACTCACCGACAGTTCCATTGCTGTTTAATGGCACAAGTGGTGATGCGGCAGGGACTCAACAAAGTGAGGGGCGTAGCGGCAGCAGGTGAGTGGATGCCCTCTAACAGGCGCTGCCATGATAGATCTGAAATGACAGGTGCTCTTTAACCACTTTATGCCTGGCCTATAGCAGAATGACAGCTGGGAAGTGGTTGTTATCCTGACTGGGAGTCATGACGTCCAGCCTGATAACTGCCGGCGCGCATTGCGGCGATCGTTGTTGCGGTGTGTCTGTCTGACACATCGCAACTCTGATCTAGGTAGAGAGTCTCTGACAGACTCTTTACCACATGATCAGCCGTGTCCAATCATGGCTTATCACAATGTATACAGGAAGAGCAATTTATCGGCTTTTCCTTACTTGCGTCTGTCAATCGGCTGCTGTCCTGACGGGGGGTCTGCGCTGATTGTTTTATCAGCACAGCCCCCCCTTGGATGCCCACACAGGACCACCAGGTATGCTGCCTTAGACCACTAGGGATATGCCAATCAGTGCCCAGGCAGCTGCCAATCGGTGCATATGGGAAAAAAGCCTGCCAGTGCTGCCCATCAGTGCCCATCATCGGTGCTGCCTTATCGGTGCCCATCAGTGAAGGAGAAAACGTACTTATTTACAAAATTTTATAACAAAAACAAACTTTATTTTCGTTTTAGCAAAAAATAAAAACTGCAGAGGTGATCAAATACCACCAAAAAGCTCCCATTTGTGAGAACAAAATTATAAAAAATTTAGTTTGGGATTCAGGTGTAGCATGACCGCACAATTGTCATTTTAAAAAGTGACAGCACTGATAGCTGAAAATTGGCCTGGGCAGGAAGGTGTGAAAGTGCCTGGTATTGAAGTGGTTAAATGTAAGGTCTCATTCTTGCTAGTATTTAGAATCTTTAACGGTTTTCAAACAAAAATTAAGGTTTCTTATTTAGAATAAGCTTTCAGGTTAAACCGTGATATCAATCATACAGATTGAAAAAACAATGGGATAAAGGAATATTCCTGAACTTTGTTTGATCTCATGGTTACTGTGAAATTGTGTGAATGCATCAATGCAGTGCGTTTTTTATCTTGGATTCATTGAATGAGCTTACTAAAAATGTAACTATTGCACAATATACAACCTCATGCTACATAACTAAGCTCAACTTAATGCTGAATAAACTAAATTTATTAATGTGTCTTTTATAGAAAACTATATTTTACCCCCAAATTTTATATATATATATATATATATATTATAAAAAATCAAACTGTACTGTTATATGAGAGATAATATACTAAAACAGCGCTTAATGTTGTAGCATTGAAATATTAAATATCTGGTCACATAAATATTTAAAATAAGTCCGTAATCAAACATTAAGTGAATGAATAGATAAATGAATAATCCTTGGGTGCAGGAATAGTGGTAAGTGAATAGTTCATATAGAAAATCAAAGTGACTTCTTCTGTGGTATATTTAGACACCGTATCATCCCGTGTGATTTTTCACCATGTGAGGCACACTCCCCTTAGGGGTTCAAACTCGCCAGAAAACCAGAATAAATACGCCTGTCAGATATTTGTCACCAAGACATTAAGCCAACTTCCACAATTCCTCTGCAAAGACAGGGTTCAAAACCAGCCTGGTATCCTCTCTTTTAGACACTCAGCATCACCAAGGGAACAACAGTATCAGGGCTCCAGGGAAAGGTTATCTCCATACACACTCGCCATAGAAACAAATTGAAAGTTTGCACATAGCGTAACACCGTTTATTAAGTTAAAACAAATAACACATTCCCATAAAAAGCCCCAAAAATTAGCAGCGTACATTTATATTTCTTTCAGTTTTGCATTGAAAATGACTTGCGTTTCAGATGGTAATGAAACTGCTCCTCAGAAAAAAGCCCCCAGCGCTTCCTTGTGGTATGGTGTGTCTGTGAAGACGCACACTAGACTTCCGGGTAAGGTTATGGCGGCGGTGGAGCCCACTTTGATTTGCTATATGAACTATTCACTTACCACTATTCCTGCACCCAAGGATTATTCATTTTATATATTCATTCACTTAATGTTTGATTACGGACTTATTTTAAATATTTATGTGACCAGATATTTTTTAATATTTCAATGCTACAACTTTTTTTTTTTTTTAAAACGTTTTTATTGCCAAATATACAAATTATAGACAGTTGTACAGTATATCTCAGGAAACATGTATCATCATCACAGTACCATCACAAGGATCGTTTTGTTATCTGTTGTATGTTTCCTCAAAAATAAAAGGACAGTCATATATTTAGCATTTTTTTTTGAAAAGGAAAACAAATATAAGAAGAACATTGAAAACCCCAACTGAACCATAGGAAAACAAATCTCATATACAAAAATATTTCCCTATTTAATAATAGTCCCCGGTGCATTTCAACCGACGTTGATCCCAACGTGCAACCATATAGATTCCCCAGGCCATATAATATCACTCAAAGCCCTCTGGGGTCAAATTGTTTGAGAAATGTTTCCCTTAACCATAACCCAATCGTTTGTGCCGTGTGCTGCCGTTTCACTCTCCCCATGATCATCCTCTTAACACTGTCTATCTTGTAGACTATATCGTCACTGAGCATCGGATTGAGCCGTTTCAGTTGCTGCAACCCATCTATTCCATATCTTATGGAATTTCTTCGGACAACCTCTAGTTTCATATGTCATTTTGTATAGGGTAACATTGTTATTAACTAGACCCTTCCAGGCATTCAGGGTGAGACATTCCCTCCTAATCCAATTTAGGACAATCGGTTTCCGTACATAAAAGAATAGTAGTTTCAGTAAAATTCTAGTGTTATTGTTCATGACTTCGTCTTCTATAATACCCAACAAACTTATAAGGGGGCTACAGATATTAGGTAAATCCAATGTGTCCGCTATGAATTGGGTCACTTGGGACCACAAAGGCCTAATTCTATTGCACTCCCACACCATGTGTATAAAAGATCCATCTGCTATCTGACATTTGTGGCAGGTGGGACTGTCCCTTCTGCCCATTTTATATAGTCGAAGAGGAGTGTAGTACGATTGATGTAGGTATCTAAGTTGTATCATCTTGTCTCTAGCGGAGACTACCAGTGGTAAGTATGTACTCACAACCTCTCCCCATTGTTCGTCTGTGATCTCAGGTATAATTGCTACCCACCTATCTTTGAATTTCTTCTCTTTTGGGGTTAACTTTTCGGCTAGAGTGTTATAGTATGTAGATACAAGTTTTGTGTGTTCCTTTTGAGCAAGGAGTCTTTCCATCTTAGTATTATAATATGTGCAAATAATGACAAAAAAAAGTGGATATAAAGGAATTAGGCTGGCTAAAAATTAGTGATGAGTGAATCAACCAAAGTATTGCTGCTGATGATGGACAAAGCAGCCCTAATGTGAACATCAAACCTTATATTCGTAGTAACAACCAAAAGGTTTAGTGTAAATCTATTGGTCACACCAGGCTTAGCAGTGAGCCAGCGAAGACTCAATGTATATCAATATACAATGTGTATCAAATGTGATAGGCTTGATGTATAAAATAAAACACACAAATAAAGTCCAAGTGACAAAAATGGTGTAGGCTAGATAATCAAACATAAAACAAAAATCAAATTGTCCAAGTGACAGAAAGGTCCAGTCCAGAGGCGACTGCGTCTGACTTCAACCGTGAAACTGGTGACTTTCCAAAGTGGTATCCAACAGATAAGGTGACCAGTGCTCAGTGTTCCCACCACCAGGTGAAATGCAGGCTTACCAGATCAAGATGGAACAAACGCATGTGGCTATAGCCCAGCCCAGGCCTTTTCCTCTGGGGTGTCGTGGTTCCACCTCTGTCTCAGGAATGGGTGGTGATGTGCCTCAGATGGTGATGGATCGGGGGATCTCCAGCAATGGGGGAGTGTCTCTATGGTCTCAAGTACGGTTCACCCGAACAAAGGGACGGGAAAAAGAGAAGAAACACACCATGGGCAGGATCCAACGGGTTTATTTAATCCAAAAGCGCCATAGAGCGCAAGTATAAAACAAATAAAAAAAGGGGATTTAAAATTTCGCGGCCGGCCGGCTGCAATACACGCCCGTGCTAGGACGTAGGACGCGGTGACGTCAGCACGTCGCTCCTCCCTACGCGTTTCGTCAGAGAGTGACGTAATCATGGGACCCATGATTACGTCACTCTCTGACGAAACGCGTAGGGAGGAGCGACGTGCTGACGTCACCGCGTCCTACGTCCTAGCACGGGCGTGTATTGCAGCCGGCCGGCCGCGAAATTTTAAATCCCCTTTTTTTATTTGTTTTATACTTGCGCTCTATGGCGCTTTTGGATTAAATAAACCCGTTGGATCCTGCCCATGGTGTGTTTCTTCTCTTTTTCCCGTCCCTTTGTTCGGGTGAACCGTACTTGAGACCATAGAGACACTCCCCCATTGCTGGAGATCCCCCGATCCATCACCATCTGAGGCACATCACCACCCATTCCTGAGACAGAGGTGGAACCACGACACCCCAGAGGAAAAGGCCTGGGCTGGGCTATAGCCACATGCGTTTGTTCCATCTTGATCTGGTAAGCCTGCATTTCACCTGGTGGTGGGAACACTGAGCACTGGTCACCTTATCTGTTGGATACCACTTTGGAAAGTCACCAGTTTCACGGTTGAAGTCAGACGCAGTCGCCTCTGGACTGGACCTTTCTGTCACTTGGACAATTTGATTTTTGTTTTATGTTTGATTATCTAGCCTACACCATTTTTGTCACTTGGACTTTATTTGTGTGTTTTATTTTATACATCAAGCCTATCACATTTGATACACATTGTATATTGATATACATTGAGTCTTCGCTGGCTCACTGCTAAGCCTGGTGTGACCAATAGATTTACACTAAACCTTTTGGTTGTTACTACGAATATAAGGTTTGATGTTCACATTAGGGCTGCTTTGTCCATCATCAGCAGCAATACTTTGGTTGATTCACTCATCACTAATTTTTAGCCAGCCTAATTCCTTTATATCCACTTTTTTTTGTCATTATTTGCACATATTATTTTTCTAACATTCAGCGCAACCCTTCCCGGTTTAATTTTTCTATTTGCTTATCACAATTTGGTTGCTGCTTTTCTGTAGGTAATTTTTGTCCAGCGCGATTTTCTTTTTGTATTTCCATCTTAGTGTTGGTTAGTATTACCGGGGCTGGTCCAAACTGGGCCTGCGCGGCATGTCTTAATCTCTGAAATTGATACTCCCACGTATCAGGGATATCCAAATCCCTTTTTAGTTGTATAAAGGATTTGAGGTCCCCTTTATCATCATACAGTTGATGTAGATATGTGAGCCCATCTATAGCCATCCTCTAAGTGGAAAAACTCCTGAAGGCAAGGATTATACCAAAGCGGTGCGTTGGGTGATTCCTGTAGAGGACTATCGTCAAGGTGTTTCATACAAATAGTTAAAATTCTTTTTGCGGATTTTAGCATTTCTTTCCCTCTATCAGCAGGGGTCGCTCCCCTGAAGAAGAAGTTCAACAGCGCCTCATAGGAACTAACTACAGCGGCTTCAATATCCACCGCTGCATTGTTCAGCTGTGGAAACATTCGCCAGTGGATATGTACTAGCTGCGAGGCTAGGTAGTACAGGCGGAGATCTGGTACCGCCAAACCACCTCTCCTGACAGGCAATTGGAGAAGCTCCAAAGAGATCCTGACGGCTCCCCCACCCCATAGAAATGAGGTCAGTAGTGAGTCAATATGTTTGAAGGTCTTTTTTGGTATATATATTGGAGCATTAGATAAAATGTAAAGAAACTTAGGGAGGAAGATCATTTTAAATAAATTGGCTCTTACAAATAATGTGAGTGGCAGATCTTTCCATTTCAGTATCCTATCTTGGAGTGTTGTTATTACTGGCTTTAAATTTACGTCCACAAATGAAGTCGTCGGTAGGCTAACCTTAATCCCCAAGTATTTAAATTCAGTGACAACCGTCAGTGGGCAACTCTCTGGTAGAGATATATCTGGCTGGGGGTCAAGAGGAAATAGAGCCGACTTAGTCCAGTTGATGCGGAAACCGGAATAATCACAGAATTCCCGGATCAAGGAGACAGCTGCGGACAGAGACTCATCAGGGTCTCCCAGATATAAAAGCATATCGTCAGCATATAGTGAAACCCGTTCCTCCAGATCCCCAGCCACAAACCCCCTAATGGAATTATGGGTTTTCAATTTAGCTGCTAGAGGTTCTATAGCAAGTGCAAACAGGAGGGGGGATAGAGGACATCCTTGCCTCGTCCCCCTATGTATTTGAAAAGGTTCAGATATAAGACCATTCACTCTAACGCTCGCTTTAGGGTCTTTGTATAATATTTGCACCCAGGAAATGAAACGTTGGCCTAATCCCATTTTCCTCAGCGTGGAGAAGAGATAGTTCCATTCGACCGAGTCGAATGCTTTTTTTGTATCTAGCGAGGCTATGACCCTTCTCCCCGTATTGGAGTGTCTGGTTTGTAAATTAACATATAGTCTACGAAGATTCATCTGTGTGCATCTGCCAGGTATAAAACCAGTTTGATCTGAGTTAACTAGGTTGAGAATCACAGATAGCAGTCTACTGGCCAAAATTTTGGCCAGTATCTTGACATCCGAATTTATCAGAGAGATTGGCCTGTATGATTCGCATTCCCTTGGATCTTTCCCAGGTTTGGGAATAACTACAATCAGGGCCTCCCTCATAGACTCAGGGAGGATTCCTTCTCTCTCTGCTGCTGTAAAAACTTTTTGGAGGTACGGGGTCAATTTTCCTTTGTGTAATTGATACCATTCTGCTGGGAACCCGTCAAGACCCGGTGATTTCCCTGTTTTGAAAGAGGAGACAGCCGCCAGGATCTCCTCCTGTGAGATGGGTTGGTCCAGTGCCTCCCGGTCTTCCAGGGACAGGGAAGGCAATGGAATGGAGCTCAGATATGTATCTAAGTCCTCAGTATTATGTTGTGTTTGTGTCTGGTATAGGGTACTGTAGAACTCTACGAATGTTTCCAGAATCGTCAATGAGTCACTTATAATCGTTCCATTGGAATTTTTCAGTTGAAGTATTGAGGTCGGCGTATAAAGTGGCTTGGCTAAAAAGGCCAGCAAACGTCCACTTTTGTCGCCGAGCTCAAAAAATGATCTAGATTGTTGCAATTGCTGCTTTGCGTTACGTTCAGTTAGGAGTAGCTTATACTGTCTGGTCTTATCTTGCCATGTCTGATAGGTATTAGGCATTGGGTTTAGAATATACTCTCTTTCTGCCTCTATGCTCTGGGTTTCTGCATCTCTTAGTTCAGAGTTCAGGGCCTTGGCAAAGTTCCTGGTTTCATCTGAGAATCTACCCCTCATAGTAGCCTTAAATGCATCCCACTGGTTAGCAATTCGAGTTGCCGCTCCATTCTCTCTCCAGTAATTGTCAATTTCTATATTACATTTTATAGTCACATAGTCTTCTTGGAGCCATTGGACATTCATGCGCCATTGTCTCCTGCTTCTCGGCATATTCAAATCTAGTGTGACCTCAAGGGGTGAGTGGTCTGAAATAGCTCTCGGGAGGTACCGAACATTCTCAATAAGTGGGAGACCATCTAGGGTAGATAGAAGAAGGTCTATTCTTGATAAGGTTTTATGGGTCTCTGAGTGGCAAGAGTATTCCCTCAGATCAGGATGCCTCTGCCTCCATACATCTGTGAGAGCATAACTCTCTAGCCACGAGGAGAGAACATGGTGGGAGTGAGGGGTACAGCCATGGCTGTCCAGATTCCTATGTGTGACCGCGTTAAAATCTCCCAGGAGTAGTATTGGGCCTTGTGCGATTATAATCGCTTCTTTCAGGATATTGTCAAGTAGTTGCAGAGAGAATGGAGGCGGCACATACACGCATACCAGTGTCATGAGGGTTTCAAATATTTGGCATACTAGTATCACAAATCTACCATTTGGATCTAATTTAACCTGTACAATATGCGCTGCAGCTTTTTTCGTTACGAGGATGGCTACTCCTCGTGAGTAGGTGGAGTAGTCAGCATGTAGTACCCGCATTACATTTGCTTTCTTAAGTGCCATCACCCTAGATCCCTGCAGGTGGGTTTCCTGCAGGAATATAATGTGAGGTTTGTATCTTTTTAGAAAATCAAAGATCAGGGATCTCTTGAATTTTGATCTCGTGGTTACTGTGAAATTGTGTGAATGCGATGCACACATACCCAAACCTTTGTGTGCCTGGATCCCATAACAGAACTATTACTTTAAATGACCTCGGGGGGGTTACAGGTCTCTGTTACTCATGTGAGTCCCGCTGAGTGTAGGTAAAAAAGAAAAACACACCTACATAAGTCTCTCAGCTTTGAAAAAGTGTAGAGGGTGTATCTCCAAAAACTCTTCGATAAGTTTCAGGAGGACCCAAGGGAGAGAGGAAAAAAAAAAAAGGGGGGGGGGGGGGGTGTTCGGGTGATTATCCGGTAAGGCAGGTAGGAAGAGGAAATACGGCCAGACTTCTCTTTAGGTAGTGAAGTGTCTGCAGTCTCTCATAAGGATTGTGGGTTCCAGGTTATAACAGTGCACATCAGTTGCATTTCACAGCAATCTTCTCCAATTATAGTAGCATTAAAGTCAGTTCCCAGCTGCTGGGCTACGTCGCCCTCTGGTGTCCAACCAACGTGATGCTTCCACGGGCACATTGAAAAAGTAAGCTTTGCCATTATCAACAACTCTCAGCTTTGCCGGGTCGGTCTCTGAGTCGTTTCTTAACATGTACAAAACTGGCCCTCTGTTTCTGGGTAGCAGCTGAGAAGTCAGGGTATATGGAGATGCGATTCCCATTGTACATCAATTCACCCTCTGTCCGGGCAGCCCGCAGTATATTCTCTCTGTCCCTGAAGTGGAGGATTTTTGCAATCATTGGGCGAGGGTGGGCTCCTGGTGCAGGCGGTTTGGATGGGATCCTGTGGGCCCTCTCTATCGCAAATAGACGTGAGAATGTGGTATCAGGCAGTGCGTCTTGCAGCCAGAGTTCTAAAAAGTCTTCTGGCTGCTTTCCTTCACTTTTCTCAGGAAATCCTACGAAGCGGAGATTGTTCCTCCTCTGTCTGTCTTCCATATCTCCGAGTTTCTCAGTGTGGGTTCCAATCTCCCTGTGTAGGTCCTGCACTTTATTCTCCATAGGCCTCACCACATCTTCTAAGTCACTGACCCTCTGTTCAGCTTCTGACTTAATAAATAAATGACATTTTTTTTTGGTTTTTTTTTAAATCCATAATCTGCGTCAGTGATGGCTCCCCAGTGTTCTCGGCCTGGTCCTGATCAGCTTCACCCACGCCTCTAGCAGGGCCTCTGTCTAAGGATACTCCCCGTCTCTTGCCCTTCGGTCTGGGGGGTAGTGGGGCTATCTGCTCAGATCGTGCGGGCGAGTTTTTTACCTGGCTTCTCCGTGTGCTTCCCGGGCCTTGTTTGTCTGCCTCGTGTCGGGCGCCATCTTGGGATCCCCAGGCAAAACGGGATAGACGATCCACGGCTGAATCCATAGCAGGGGGCCCGTATTTAACCATGCCCCGGTGTTCTGGCTGGTCCAGGGGGTACAAGTAAGCCAGTGATGTGCCCAGAATAGTGCCACAGACACTCAGGATATGTGAAGGATCTCGTGTCTCGGCCGGAGCTCCCGTAAAGCGCTGCTCACATGTCCGCCGCTAGCTCCGCCCCCCCAATGCTACAACTTTTAAGCGCTGTTTTAGTATATTATCTATTTTTTTTTATACCATCTATTTTTTATATAGATATAGAGTGTATCTAAAGGGCCTGATGTAGGATATACAGTTTCCAGAACAACTAGATCAATATTGAGTCAATTAAAACATTTTTATGTGTGTATGTGTATATATATATATATATATATATATATATATATATATATATATATATTGTAATGTAATATTTTTTTTTTTTTTTTTATTATATATCCACCCGTGTGTGTTCAATGTTAGTCAGTATAACACTCAGAGGACGTGGAGTTGTGATCTTTAATTCTCAGTGGGGTCATAAGGTTCTTCTGATCTTTAATGGAAATAAAACCTCTGACTGTTCTAGCTGAAAAACTGTAGTTTAAGTGTTTTGCTGCTTGCAGTCTGTTGGCTGCACTTTGTTACTCGCATGTCTGCAATGGATTAAAGTTGCTACCTTTTCAAGGCAAAGGGGTTATGTATATTTGTTTTTAGAGACACACACAGTAAAGCAGAAGTCTAGGCAAATGGTTATATACACAATGGAAATACATACTGTATGTTTACTGTTTTTTACTTGTTGAAACATTGGTAACTTGCACAGCCAAGCGTGATTTACGCACATTTTCCACACTTCATATCAGGACACATGGCACCCATAGCTCTTTATTAAAATCTATTCTCTAAAAACAAGAAGTTATTGCCGTGCTTTTCCAGTCCTCCGGATATTCTGGCTTCAATTTTTATTTTATTTAATTTTTTTTTATTTTTATTTTTTTTTCAGTTGAGGGAGTCATGCTTGTTTCACAAGCTGGGCTTCCGACCTGTCTACCGTTTTTGTTTTTGTTTTTTGTTTTTGTTTTTTCATTACATGTCCCCTCTTGGCTTCCAGTTGGACAGTGAGTTGACATCATCACCTCTGTTCAGTGAGCAGGGGCCGTTTTTTCAAGAAACGGTTGCACTGGTCAAAGTACTGGTGAAGCTGAAGTATTGACTAGTAGTGGTGTATATGTCATAGAATTTGGTTCCTCTGGTAGGTAAAATGATCATATATTTTTTGGTCAAATAACTAACTTTTTTTTTTTTTTTTTTTTAATTCAAACTATTTTCAAGTTACAGAGAATAGTGCAGGCAATGACAATAGAGGTAAGCACGTACCACTCAAGTAATCGTATTGTATTGCGAAAGGAGAAAACTGATACACTTAGTAAAATCGGTACATGTAGCTTGTATTACTTTTTTTTTTTTTTTTTTTTTTTTATTTATTTTTTACCACCCGCTAACCGTACAGCACAGCCATTCACCATGACGCATCCGTACGGTTTAAAGGAATGCATGTGTGCACCCCCTGCTTACCTGTGCAGTAATTAGACACAGTACGAGTTTGTCAGCAGGTTACAGCCAATCATGTTGACTGTATACTTGCTGATCAGCTTTTCCCAATCACAGCACAGATCTGTGTGTTTGTAAAGCCAGGATCTGGCTGGATTTCTCTCTAATCCAGATCTGTGAGTAAAAGCAGCTCATACAGTTATGACAGTTAACCCCACGATTGCCCTCCTGATCTTGTTACCCAGATGGTGTCAGTGTCCAGTTGTATTACTTTGGTTTCACTAGCAACGGTGTCCCTCCCAGCCAAGGTCTGTTGGCGCCAGATTTTCCACCACACCATCTCAGTCACATTAAAAGTTGCTAATCTCCGCCAATTACTAGTGTCCCCAAAATCCCAGAACACATTGGCTTAAACTTATCCAATAAAATTTCTTCATATGTTTTATAACAGATAGTAGAAAAAATTGGAGGTTTGTGGTGTGTTTTTGTATATATTTTTTTTTTTAAATAAAAAAAAAAATAAAAATAAAAAAAAACAGTGGTTATCAAATGCCACCAAAAAAGAGCTCTATTTGTGTAAAAAAATTTATATAAATTGAATTTGGGTGCAGTGCTGCATGACTGAAAAATTGCCAGTTAAAGTAGTGCAGTGCTGAATAGCAAATGGGGGGGGGGGGGGGGTGGGGAGGCTCTGTTCATGAAGGGTGGGGTACCACCAATGTGGTTAAAACATAGGCTGTAACTTTGAGAAATAAAACAAGAACTCAGCACAGGGGAGGAAAAATTAGTGATACTAGGGTGCCGAAAGCAGCATGTATTTTTTCTTTTTTTATAAACGTTTTCCCGGAGTTCCATGTTATTGTGAATCTCACTTGGGGAAATGCTGTTTCTGGCCTCCTTTTTGAAGATGTTCGAGGGCTGGCTGGAAGTGCTATTGGAGTCTGACCCAAAACCAGTATTCCGAAGTCCCAGTCGCCATCATGCTTCTCCCAAGACTGGATTCCATTTGACCTTCTTTCACACCAAATTGGATGCATTAGCTTTTTAAAAATTTCATTTCACTGGAGGTGAATAGCATATATTTTATTTTATTTTTTTGGTTTTCTTGAATTGGAAATTGCAGCACAGGTTCAATGACAAACTGTGGTGTGTGTTTGGTGTTTTTTTTTTTTTTTTTTTTTTATTTATAATAGAAATGAGACCTGATTCATAGAAAACTTTTGAGGTTTGCCCATCTTCAGGCCTCTCCAGCAGTTTGTGGCCTGTGATAAAACTAGTGGCTGTGGGTATAACCCACCTGTTCCATTGAGGAAATGTGCAATGCATGTGGTGGTGAGGCTGAGGAACCTATGACCTATACAGACTACTACTCTGCCACAACCATGTTTAGCAGTATACTTGATTTATAAAATGTAATATTTTATTACACTTGAAGTGCATTTAGCATGGTTTATTACTTGGGTACAATTTGCTCCTTGTTCGTTCTGTATTGTTTCTGGAATTTGGGTGTGTATAGGTGTGGTTGCTTCACACTATATTTAAAGTCTTCCCGTGTACTCCAGTGCTACGTTCTGTTGAAGTATAATAGTTGGTATGCTGTGATTGTGAAACAACATTGCCTTTTTGTTATGCAATGCTTGAGGTTAATCTTTTTTATACTTTTTGTCTTATTTATTCTTCCCGGTTTTATTTTATTTTAATTTTTTTTTTTTTTGGTAGAGAAATTCATGTATTGTCTACAATGTGTCTGATTTTTATGTATTTACAAACAATACCATATTATAAGGAACTTGGTGTCCTTACCAAAAATAAATGGTATCTACCGTGTGTAATATATATTTTTTTTTATTAACCCTTTCATGACCAAGCCTATTCTGACATTTTGGTGTTTTACAAGTTAAAATCCCTATTTTTTGCTAGACCTATTGGCTGGATGGATCCATGGATGTGACGGCAATTGTCGCAGAGCTGTGGGCACTACAGATCCAGCCCACAGCGCTGCACTTTGTGTATGGCCTGGCGGCGGGGGAAAGGAGGGGTGCCTTCGCCGTGGTGAAGTCCCACGGAAGTGGGGAGCGCGGGTACCTGTCGACTATCCCCACCCCCACCATGTGTGGCCAGTCCCTTTCATGAGAAGTTGGTCTATCAGGCTTGTTGGTAAATCTCTGCTCGATCACAAATGCAGCCAATGGACAGCAGCACTGATGCATTCTTTCTTTTTCTGCTAGTTTGCTGAATAAAATAAATTGCGTAAAAGTATGGTCAGTTTAGGAACAGATGCTTGTTGAAGGATTATTTTTTTATTTTTTTCTAAGACTATCATTTTGTTTCCCCCGCAGATCGGCTATACTTTTCCATCCTGTGCTGTAAACCAAAGGCCACTCCAAGCACGCATTACTTCTCCACCGATGATGAACTTGTCTATGAAAAGTAAGTATTGTGGGCGCGATATAAAGTTTCATTGGTTCGCTGACTGAATTGTAAAGTACAAACTTTCCCAAATCATTTAAAATACCATTCACCTGTGCTGCTGTAAGTCGCACACTAGGGAATCGATGGAAACTTTGCATCGCGGCTTATCCGACTCTAACTTATTTCATTTTTTTTTTTTTTTTTTTTTCTTTAGCAGTGCCCCAAAAGTAAAGGAGAATCCAGTGCTTGTAGAATTTCGGAACTAGCCTGATTTTTATATAGGAGCCAGAGGGTAACTGTAAGGAGCTAGATATTATTTACTTTGGTTCATTACAACTGAAAGGTCTTTAGCTCAAACCTTACTACACCTAGCTAAAACGTCAGGTATTGAAGACCTGCTGCGTGCACATATCTTATTAGCCCCTTTCACACTGATGGACCAATCATGTCTGCCTGTCAGTTTAAGTGGATCCTATTGGATCATCGCATTGCCCTCTATGGAGCAGCGGATGTTAATGGACATGTGTCCGTTGACGCTCGATCCAGGTAGGGATCCATTCGTCGTCCATCTGCTAGATCGGATGACTGTCTGATGGAAATGGGCAGGTGGTCCGTTTCCATCGGACCACCCATAGAGCGGGCTGTGTCCGTGCCACTCTGCCTCCAGTGGAGTGGACACGGACCTGTCACCTGCTCAATGGGCAGATATCACACTGAGCAGGTCGATCCGCTGACTGAGTCCGCCCCTCTGAATGGGGCCTTTTGGCTAGGTTCACATTTGTGCGACAAAAAATAGTTTCCCATTTGGCAGTGCCATTAATTGCATGGTAACTGAATATTATTTATTTTGGCGAGGCACAGTTTAAAGGGGGGGGAAAAAAAAGTGTGTGTGTGTTTATATAACACAAAGGGTAACCCATTGAAAGAAGTGTGCTACCCTAAATGCATAGGGCTTAAAGCACTCTGATTTAGTAAAAAAAAAAGTTGATGAGGGGACTGGCACTTGGCAAGCTTTAGGGTAGATTTAGACATGCATCCAAATCTCCCTGGTCTATAAAGCCTGATCTGCCTTCGGATCGCTAACAGGCGGTAAGGAAGCGACTCCCCAACGCCTGTTAACCCCATTTATGCCAACAAACATGCTGCATGCGCATTGCGAGGCGTTTGTGGCGCGTTTTCTATTTGCTTGAATGTGTCAGGCGAACTGTGCCTCGTGCGCAAAGCATCACAGCCACGGCATGCAAAAAATGCGGCTCAACCGCAACGTCCCTGGCAAACAGCCTATTTGCCTTTTAGTAAATCCACCCAAGTCGTCATTCTGAAGTAGAATGTATGTTTGTAATATTATTATACTGCATGTTGTGTAAGCTGTGCCCAACAAGTTTCCTGTAGCTTTGACCACTAGTGTTTGCTTTATGTGTTTGCTTTTAGTTAATTGTGTTGGCTACAGGCTTGCGTTCTTAATTTCCCCTTTTCCTTATTTACCATTGAGTGCATTACATTGGCAGCTCTGATTAACAATGTATTACACCTGGATTACTGATTACGCGGTCATGTAAGTTTTACGAATGCTTTAATCTGAGGTGACTTCTACTTGACACATAGTCCTGTCCAGGGAAGAGAGATGTGTGCTTTGGGGTTAATGCACACAACATGAATAGAGCCTTTAACTCCTATTGTATATACTCGAGTATAGGCCGAGTTTTTAGCACATTTTATTGTGCTGAAGGTGCCCCCCTCGGCTTATACTCGAGTCAAGCACTTTTCTGCAGCAGAAAATGAAATTTTCTGACCCGACTTTGGGGCCCCGTATCTCGGGGCCTCTTGGTGCTAGGAACCCCAAATTTGGTGTGGAACCAACACTACAACATATCCTGAGATACGGGGCCCTAAAGTCGGTTCGGAAAATGTCATTCTCTGCTGCAGAAAAGTGCTTGACGTTTTCCAAACTGACTTTGGGGCCCTGTATCTCGGGGGCCACTTGGTAATAGGAACCCCATCTTTGGACATGTTGTAGTGCTAGTTCGACTGAGTTTGCATAGTGGCCCCAAATTCAGTCAACTGTGTCCATCTGCAGCAATGTTATTTCAGGACCCTTTGGGTCCAGAGACCCCAAATTTTGTCTGCAGATAGGGGGACCCTTAACTACCAAGTTTGAAGTTTGGGGGACCTATGGCTGCAAATGGGCACAGTGAGGATGCAAATGGGCATTGTTGACCCTCTTTTCCACTTACAGTAGCTGTGCATTTCTCACCCTAGGCTTATACTCGAGTCAATTTTTTTTTTTTTTTTTTTTTTTTTGTGGTAAAATTAGGTGTCTCAGCTTATATTCGGGTCGGCCTATACTCGAGTATATACGGTATGTGATTTTTCTGGAGTCTGCACCAAAGACACAGCAAGAAGTATTTTCTTTCATTCAAGCGGACCTTCACTCAAATGTGAAATCGCTTAGCCTCCTTTTTACCGAACGCCTTTTTGTTTTAAAAATTCCCCCCCCCCCCTTGGCTCCCGCTGCTGTCAATCAAACCCGATGATGCGGGCGTCGGGGGCCGGCATTCTGCATCTATGGATGCACATGCTGGACTCAGGAGCGTGCACCCGCCCGCAAAGGTAAAGAGCGCTTCTCCTAGGGGGTTATACGATGCAGGGAAGAACTACCAGTGCCGCTGAGGGACCCCAGAAGTCAAGGATCGGAGCCACTCTGTGCAAAACGAGCTGCACAGTGGAGGTAAGTATGACATGTTTGTTTTTTAAAAAAAAAAAAAAAAAAGCTTTACAATCACTTTACTATTCGAATGGACTTGCATCGTGTCATATTAAAATGTTGATTGAGGAAAATGCAGGCGTACCGTACTAAAAATCAGCTTTTTTGATCCAGAGTGATAAACAAACTGTTATAACCACTGTTCATGTTGTAACTATATTTGTATTGTTTGTTTTTTCTTCTAGTTTCTATGCGGACTTTGGACCGCTTAACTTGGCCATGCTGTATAAATACTGCTGCAAGCTAAATAAGAAAATGAAGGTGGGTTTTGCTGCAAGATCGAAAGGCCAAAAAATAGTAATAGAACGTGTCAGCACTGATTTGGTGTGTGTGTGTGTGTGTGTGTGTGTGTGTGTGTGTGTCAGTCATTTATGACTTTTTTTTTTTTTTTTTACTGAACCATGTGGGATGGTAAGCAGTGCAGGAATTTAAAATATGTCCCCATGCCTACATATTGGATACTTTACATTCCTGTCTGACATGTCAAACATTATTACAGCCTGTTCTTTTAACACATGACTGGTAATTAAAAAAAAAAAAATCCTTTCCCATTTGCTGTAAAGATTTGTTTACAGGTGCATTAGTACAGGTAGTAGTATCTTTGCTATAGATTGTTGATGGAATATTGATTATGGCTTTTAATTCTTGCCATTAGGTTTCATCTACAATTCCATGTGAGGGAGAATCCTAAGCAGTGTTGAGGCTCATGCACACAAGGATACAATCTGTAATTGCTAAGGAGCGGATGACATCAATGTTGTACTGTATGCTATGGGCCCATGCACACTTCTTCATTGGCCCACAGTATTCAAGAACAACTATCATTATCATTTTTTTACATGGTTCTGTGATTTTAACCACTTTACGACCAACGCACCACGATGTACGTCCCTTTTTTTGAAGAGGGATATCTCTAACGGCAGAGATTTCCATCTCTTCAGGCGCTGGTCGTGTTTATGATAATGGTGGTCTCCACGACGGATTTGCCTTGAGATTACCGTTTATCAGTGGCCGGAGAGGTGCCCACACCTCTCCCGCGCCCTCCGCCGCTTACCGTAGCCGTCGATAGTGGATGGAGGCGATTGAGTTTTTCTGTGCTGGGTATGGAGACGAGTGAGGCTAAGATGGCCCCCACCCGTCTCTAAACCATAGCAGGGTGGAAGCGACGTCAAAACGTCACTTCCGCCCATACGTCTTAAAGGAATATTTTTCAAATGACAATTTTTTTTTTTTAAATATTACTTTTTTTTTTTTAAGGTCCTGTCCATTTTTTTTTTTTTTTCTATTACAAGGGATGTTTAGGGACTGGCCGCCTGTACGGAAGTCGGAAATGTTCGTAAGTCGGCCCCAGATCTCCTATTTAAGAGGTCCTGTCATTCGTTTTTTTTTTTTTTTTTTCTATTACAAGGGATGTTTACATTCCTTGTAATAGGTATAAAAGTGACCCAATTTATTTTTTTAACAGTGAAATAAATTAATAAAATCAAGTAAAATAAATAAGAAAAAAAATGTGCCCCATCCCGAAGAGCTCGCGCGCAGAAGCGAACGCATACGTGAGTAGCGCCCGCATATGAAAACGGTGGTTAAACCACACATGTGAGGTATCCCTGCGATCGATAGACTAAGAGCAATAATTCTAGTCCTAGACCTCCTCTAACTCAAAAAATCTACCTGTAGATTTTTTTTTTTTAATAAAACGTCGCCTATGGGGATTTTTGAGGGTAAAAGTTTGACACCATTCCACGAGAGGGCACAATTTTGAAGTGTGACATGTTGGGTATCAATTTAATAAAAAAAAAAAAAAAAATTGGCCTAACTTTACTGTTGTCTTATATTTTATTTTTTCATTCAAAAAAAGTATGCTGGTAAGACAGCTGCGCAAATACGGTGTGGAAAAAAGTATTGCAGCGGCCGCCATTGTATTCTCTAGGGTGTTAGAAATAAAAACAATATATAATGTTTGGGGGTTCTAAATAATTTTCTAGCAAAAAAACTAAACACCAAAATCTCAAAACGAGGCTGGTCTTAAAGTGGTTAAGCTGCCAATAGATGGATCAAAATTCAGGCAGTTCATGAGACCAACCAAATTTTGATTAATGTGTGAGCACTGGGGTTGTACAGAAGTCAATCTAACGATTTTGACGTGTATGTATATATATGTGTCTATCTGTCTATTCTGATGGCAGGGAAGCCTTTTCTGATGTCAGAATGCAATGATAAAGCAGGGAGTATTCCCCCATCCACCTCCAAATGTGTGGATAGGGGAATTGTGTGTGTGTGTGTGTTTGTGTGTTTGTGTGTGTGTGTGTATTTTTGTATGTATGTATGTATGTATGTATGTGTGTGTGTGTGTATATATATATATGTATATATATATATATATATATTGGCCCCCCCCCCCCCCCTTTTTTTTTTTTTTTACTGGCTTATAGTAAAATGGTTGAATTGTGAGTGTCCATGCACACTGGCTTTAAAAAATAGTTTTGGCGCTTTGCCTGTAGAAGCAGCTAATGGCATGCTATGGACACATAGGATAACATTTACTGGAATCTTTACCTCCTTTTTAAATATTTTCATTTTTTTTTTTTTAACTAGAGTTTGCACTTTGCTATTTGCTGGCAAAGCTGTTTTTCATGTTTTTGATTTACATTGTTTTTGTTTATTTTAGTCCTTTTCTTTGACAAAGAAGAAGATTGTCCATTACACCTACAACGACCAGAAAAAACAAGCCAACGCTGCCTTTTTAATAGGAAGTTATGCTGTAAGTCCTTTGATTTAACAAGGCGCCATGGTAATCGCAGTACTGTATTCGGAGCTACTAACTTTGCTGAAAGTAAGGCCACTTTCACACTGTAGCGCTTCTAAACTGCCAGTAAAAACACTGAGCGCTTTTGAAGAGCTTTTCAGGTGCTATTGAAGAGCTTTCCATTCATTTCAATGGGGAGGGGAGATTTTCACAGCCCTGCAAGCCCCAGTGTGAAAGCGTTCATTGATTTTAATGGAAATAAGTTTTCGTGAGCTGTTTAGGCGCTGTTTTTAGCATGAAAGCGCCTCAGTGTGAAAGTGGTCTAAATGTTTCAAGCTGTAGCAACCAGGCAGTTTTTTTTTTTTTTTGGAAGTTGGTTGCTAGGGCATGCTTGCATGGCATTCATTTTTAACAGTACGGTAAAAAGGGTGATGGATGTCTGACAGTGTAAACATCCTAGTGTTTGTCAGAATGGGGCCCTAGACAAGTTGGCAGGTGTGGGACCCACATCTTTTGATTGGCCATAAGCATTGCAAAAAGATGCAGAGAAGCCTCCTATTTTGCATTTTATACTAACACGGCGCTCCCTATGAGATGCCAACTGCTTGAAAAGACTTGCCAGCTTTAAAGTGATGGGCAAGTACACAGCTTTGACCAATTGTGCAATCCTGTTAGTTTATTGCAGGAACATGAAGATGATTCTGTCAACCTTATGAAATTAACAAAGGGGTTAAAAATATTTGACAAAAAAAAAATGCGTTCTATATTAATTATACCGTTGACATGGAGCAGTTCATTTCAAAACATTAAAAAAAGTGCCACGTTAATTCCTGAACTTCCTTTTTAACACTCCAAGCTATGCAGCAAAAGTGGAAGTTAAGGCCAGCCATAGAGAGCAATTTTCTTTCCTTCATTTTGATTCCCCCCTCATCAACACAGTTAGTGTTGATGGGGGGGGTCCTTCCTGCAGAGCCATTGCGTTCTCTTGACGGGGGAAGCCATCCCCGCCAGGAGAGCAGTGATTTCTAGCGGCTATAACAGCCGTTAGCGATAATTGCATTTAAAAAAGCTTACCCATACATGGTTTGAATAGTCTCTCGCCAGCTTTAGCTGATTGAGACAAACTAATGCTAACGGGAGTCCTTAAAAAAATTAAAAAAAAAAAAAAAAAAAAAAAACTTTATCCCAAAAGGGAAAAAGTTAACTATTGCTGTAACTACAGTGCTAGCTCCAGTGATGTTTTCATTTGTTAGTCACACCATCATCCTACCAACCCTATCAACCCTACCATCTCCACCTAGTGCTGCTGTCCAAGGGTGTCTCCATTGCTCCTCCATAGATCGGATCAATGAGAAAGGAAAAAAAAAAAGAAGCTAAAAACAGAAAATGAATGTAGCCACGACAACTAAGGGTTGATAAACTACAATACATTATGTTTTTTTTTTTTTTTTTTTATTTTGAGTTTAGCTATGCTATAAGATTTTAAAGAAAGCCAGACTTTTACTGCCTGGCCTGTCGAAGACCAGCACACCATTCATCAGATCTGAAGCTCTGTACTTCAGTCTGCATCCTGCTAATGTGCTAAACTGTAGTCAGGTCCTGTCATGCACCATTATGTAATCTGCCTGGTACATGGAGTGATGTAAAAATGGGTACTACTATTTTTCTTTTTGACCGGGCCATCCTTGGCTCTGCGCATGAGTATCTCATAGTTGCCATTCCTGGACAGAGCAGACATTGGTACTATTGACTTTTTTGCTGCCAACACCTTTTGGCTGCTACCTCAGCAGTTAAAGGGGGTAGAGACCGGGGGCAGTAAAACTGCAAATGATCTTTGACTTCTCCCATGTTGTTCAGGTAGATCTCCGCCTCTTTAAGGTTGACTATCCCTGCGTTATGTGCACCAATGCATTTAAATTGGCAAAAATATTAGAAACTGCAGCACCCTTTCACCTATGTGCATAAAATATAAAACCCATCATAAAGGTGCGCTGTGCCCCACGTGTCGGGAATGTGACTGTTTTTTAGAAAATTAAATTGTATGGGTTTATTTCCGCTTTAACTGTAAGGCCCCTTTCACACTGGGGCGTTTTTCATGCGGTGCAGCGCTAAAAATAGCGCCTGTTCACCGCATGAAAAAAATCCGGCCCCTTTAACTCCAGTGTGAAAGCCGGCGGGCTTTCACACTGGAGCGGTGCGCTAGCAGGATGACAAAAAAAGTCCTGCTAGCAGCATCTTTGGAGCGGGATAGGAGCGGTGTGTTCACCGCTCCTATACCGCTCCTTCCCATTGATTACAATGGGAGACCGCGGCAATACCGCGGCTACGGCGGCTCTCTGCGGGGGGTGTTTAACCTTTTTTCGGCCGCTCGCGGGGGGTAAAACCGCACCGCAAGCGGCCGAAAACCACGGTGAAAACGACGGTAAAGCAGCGCTAAATATAGCGCTGCTTTACCGTCACCGCGGATCACCGCCCCAGTGTGAAAGGGGCCTTAGGGATAATTTTAGTTTCCTGGAGTTGGGCATTAAAATGGTGATAGGTTTTAGTACTTTTTTTATTTTATTTTTTTTCTTAGCAGCTTTTGTGAATATTTAATATTTTTCCTAATACTTATTCTCTAGATAATATACTTGAAGAAACTCCCTGAGGAAATGTACAGAATTTTACAGTTGGGAAATGTTATTTACCTTCCATTTAGGTAAGAATATATATTTTTTAATGACTAATCCTTAATTTTGTGATCACCAATTTTTTTTTTTTTTTCTGTGACCTTGATTGGAAATCGTCATGGACTCTGCCCCCCTTTTTTTTTAAAGGTACTTTCAGTGAAATTTAACAACTTTATGTTCAATAGTTATGATTTCATAAGATGGCACATAGCGATCCAGTGCAAAATACGGAACAAATTGACAAGGCAGGCAGGCCAATGACACAGTAATGGTCAAGTGTCAGGCATTGACAATATAAGACAGATGTATTACATGTACAGTATAATATGTTTGTTATTTGAGGGGGGAAAAAAATTAACCTTTTACAACCACTTTAAAAAAAAATTCCATTTATGCTTGAATTGAAATTGGATGCATACAGTGTGTTCCTGTACAGTTAGAATGCTTTTTTTTTTTTTTTTTTTTTTTTTTTTTTTTTTTCTGTACACGCATTGTTTCATGGCACTATTTGTTTTATAATTCAATACTATCTTTTTATTATGCTTTGCAACATTCAATCTTTATTTAAAATTTTGTTTTTGTTTTGTAAAACCATTTGCTTTGTAGCAGTGGTCTGTTAACGAAGACCTAACATGATTGATTGCTTTGTCTTGCAGGGATGCCTCGTTTGGTACCTGTAATTTCCATCTAACTCTTCTTGACTGTTTCCATGCTGTGCACAAGGTGAGGTGTCAAAGAAAAAGCTACAGGAAAATTTAGGGGGGAGGAACAGTAAAAAAAATCCACAAATCAAGTCTAATGACTTTGTAGACAATTATGGATGGGCTTGCTGGTCTGTGGGGTACAGGCTTAGTTTATTTGTTTATTTTAACATTTAGATGGCTTGCAGTTGATTTAACTCCTGCTCTGCTTTAGCGATTGTGTGATTGTAAAGTCCTTTTTACAGTGAGGGAATAAAGTTTTTGATCCCCCCCCCCTTGCCAATTTGTACATTTGCCCACTGACAAATGATCAGTCTAATTTTAATTTGTAGGTTTATTTTAACAGTGAGAGACAGAATAACAAAAAAAAATATCCAGAAAAACGCACTTTAAAAAAGTTATAAATTGATTTGCATTTTAATGAGTGAAATGTATTTGACCCCTTCACAAAACCCTTGTTGGCAATGAGAGGTCAGACGTTGTAGTTGGCCACAAAGTTTGCACAAATCTCAGGAGGGATTTTGTCCCACTCTTTACAGATCCCTCTCCAAGTCACAAAAAAAAAAAAAAAAAATATATATATATATAATATAATATAATATAATATAATATAATATCTAGATTAGAAGTAGAAGAATGGAATATTGGAAGAAAAGCACTCCGATTTATTGTTTGTGCAGTTATATCCTGATGCTTGATTTGAAGGCTCTATTTTAAATCATGCAAATATCTCTGGGGAAACCAATCATTCTGATAATTGTGCAGATATTTTGACGTCTGTTTGGAAAGGCCCCATTTTCTAATCGAAGAACTAGAAATCTGTAGAAAAGAGAATGGTACGATTTACTTTTGTACAGACATTGGCCGGCTCCATTTCAGCACCTCTCCACAGCCCACTTGTCGCTAATTGTACCTTTTTTAAATAACCAGTTTAATGTATATTGTATTGCATTGTAACATTATTGTATTAGATTGTAACTAAACTAGCACATTCTCTTGAAACTGTGGGCTTGATTTACTAAAACCTGGAGAGTGCTAAATCTTGTGCAGCTCTGAATCGCAGCCAATCAACTAGGGCTGCAACTAACGATTATTTTCATAATCGATTTAGTTGGCCGATTTTATTGTTTCAAATCGGTTAATAACCCAAAAAAGTGTGGTGAATAATTTAGTTAATATGTAAAGTTTTAAAAAAAAAAAAAGCAATTTTATTCTTAATAACCAACTATATGGTTAGGGAGCAAAATATCGAATCCACTCTGAGAATAACAGACAGAAGAGATATACTGTGTATATACTAAGTGCCTGACCCTTTCCAAATACGCAGCGGCTGAAAAAAAGCATAGATGTGAACGTGTCCCATGTAAATGAACTGTAGTGCGTTTCTGCAAAAAACACATAGATGTGAACCAGGCCTAAGACATTTAATAACATAATGGGGTTAAAACAAAAATTAGCCCTTTATAGTACAAATAAAGCAGATAATCACTACTGTAAGGGGTTATTTTTTTACTGTAGAACTGTGAAAGTAATATTTACAGTAGCGATTATTTGCTCTTTTTGTAGTATATAAAGGGCTAATTTTTAGTTTCTTAACTCCATTATGTTACTGGCCGATTAATCGATTATGAAAATAGCAATCAATTAGTTGTTTAATCGTTTAGTTGTTTTAGCCCTACAATCAACTACTTGATCAATTAAGCTTTGACAAAAAACCTGGAAGCTGATTGGTTTCTATGCAGAGCTGCACCAGGTTTTTGCACTATCCAGTTATAGTTAAACAACCCCATTGTCCGCGTTTTTAACCCTAGGCCTAGTTTCAAATTTTTGTATGTGGAGAACATGCGTTCTTGACCCGCAGAGAAATGCGCTGCATGTTGGCAGATGCGCAGGGGTGCCATAAATTCGAAATGGCACTCCCAGGCCTCATCAACTGTGGCCCAATTTCATGAACGCTAAACCGCACGGCGCAAAAGCAGCATGTGAGTCAGTGTGGCATGATTTCAAAAAGGATCAGGAATTTCTTTCCCGATGTCTCTTGTGGGTAGGCCAATTCATTGAAATGAATGGGCTGCTCAAACAAACGATATGCGCGCGCATAGCAGTGTACGGCTCGGCTCACATCTTTAACTATGAAATATACTTTAATGATATTTTATCAATGCAGAGATATATCCAGTCTAGATTAACCTTTTTACCATAGAGGGACCCTTGAAATGATTTTACCGGTCTATGGGAAACGCTTCTAAAAAAAAAAAAAATAATATATTTGAAGTCATTGAGAAAATTGCACCTTACACTGATGATCTTTTAGCAGTTTTTAAGGGTGGCATTAACACCACTGTATGAAGCATTCTTCCTAATGAGCATTAGTGTCCTGGTGCAGGCTCTTTCAAATTGCGCTGGCCCTGGAACGATAAAGACGCAATCAAAAAGAAGGTCGGTCAGCCAAGTCTCAAGGAACCCCCTAGCAACAGAACCCTGGCTGAGAAATGGCTGCTGTGGATGACAGTTGGTGGTTTGGCGTTTAATTTTTATTTTTTTTGTGTGCAGGCTTTGCAGTATCAATTCTTTGATTTTAGAAACTTTGATCTGGATGAATACCAGCACTATGAGGTAATATTCTCCACCATTTATATAGAAAGTGCCCTGGCTGGACATCAACCTTCCTGTAATTACATAAAACTATAAAGGCAGTAAAGTCTCTTGTATTAACATAATCATTTTATATTTTTCTCGTTAGAGAGCTGAAAATGGAGATTTCAATTGGATAATCCCAGAGAAATTTCTAGCTTTTAGTGGACCTCATCAAAAGAGTAAAATGGAGAATGGTATGTAATAAAGGAAAAAACACATGTAAAAAGCAGGATTTGTGCACCATAGAAAGGGTTTCAGGTTGCCGATCAGCCCAAAAGTAACGGGCATCTCCTGGCCTGCCAGAGTTAGCGATTTTGTATTTATCGTTTAAATAAAGCTGACATGAGAGAACTGGGGAACTGGCGTTGCTGGACTGGTTTGCTTTAAATGGGGACTGCCTGTATATGGGAAATTTGTGGATTTTGATGTTAA
Source organism: Lithobates sylvaticus (assembly GCA_028564925.1). Lineage (NCBI taxonomy): Eukaryota > Metazoa > Chordata > Amphibia > Anura > Ranidae > Lithobates > Lithobates sylvaticus. Next base: position 287,284,226 of record CM053026.1, read on the forward strand.
CGACTATGTTTTGTAAATATGACATAAGACCTAATAAGCCTGTTCTACTTGTGCCTCGTTTCCACTGAGCGGATCGGTTCGGTACAGTTTGGAAGGGTAAGAATGGTCCGGCCTATTCAGGTGAGCATTTCCACTGCAAGTCGGACCACCCGGGTCCAATGCGGGGTTTAGCAAAAATGGCTAGCGTGGCCTCACACTGATTGGCAGACGTTTTTCTGTCCGCCAATCAGTGGAATGTATCGTAGCTCTGCCCTAACCGAACCGGTCCATTTTTCTATGGCCCCACATCTGAAGCAGGACCCTGAATGGTGCGGTATGGTTCGGTTGTATGGGCCGCTTTCATAATGGAAACACTAAAAATACCGTACCGAACCGATCCGCTCAGTGGAAATGAGGCATTAGTTAGGGGAAAAAAGTATTTGATCCCCTGCTGATTTTGTACTTTTACCTACTGACAAAGAAAAATGATCAGCCCATAATTTTAATGGTAGGTTTATTTTTCCAGTGAGAGACAGAATAACAAAAATATCCAGAAAAATGCATTTCAAATAAGTTATCAATTGATTTGCATTTTGATGAGTGAAATAAGTATTTGACCCCCTTTGCAAAACATGACTTGGTGGCAAAACCCTTGTTGCCAATCAGAGGTCAGGCGTTTTTTGTAGTTGGCCACCAAGTTTGCACACAGTCTCCAACCTTAATCCCATAGAAAATATGTGGAGGGAGCTGAAGGTTCAAGTTGCCAAACGTCGGCCTCAAAACCTTAATGACTTGGAGAGGATCTGCAAAGAGGAGTGGGACAAAATCCCTCCTGAAATGTGTGCAAACCTGGTGGCCAACTACAAGAAACGTCTGACCTCTGATTGCCAACAAGGGTTTTGCCACCAAGTACCAAGTCATGTTTTGCAAAGGGGTCAAATACTTATAAATTGATTTGCATTTTAATGAGTGAAATAACTTTTTTGAAATGCATTTTTCTAGATATTTTTGTTCTGACTCTGTTTTATAGACTTAAGTTTTTTTTTTTTTTTTTTTTTTTTTTTTTTGTTTGTTTTTTAATTTATAGACTGATCGTTTCTTTGTCAGTGGGCAATTTTACAAAATCAGCAGGGGATAAAATACTTTTATTTTTTTCCCCCCCTCACTGTAGTACAAAAATATTCCATAGATGACGTTTCAGAGAATTAAAAAAAAATAAAAAATAAATTTACTATCTGAGCATAGCGAAAGGAATTTCATCTGTGGTAAATGATTTTCATCCTGCAAGAATTGCTTTATCGGTATACCTCTCATCACGACTATTTGTAAGAAACCTTTATTGGTCCACCAACTAAAGGCATGTGGAGTGAGTTTCGAGGTGAAAGCAGGGTTTTAAAGTTAATGGTGCCAGGGGGCTATGTGGGGATTTAAATTTATAAGCCGCCAACAGCCTGTCCCATGTGTTGATTGATAGGGACAGGCATAGAATTGTGGGCCTGTCCCTGGATAGTAGCTACATCAAATGATCGTCTTTTTTTTTTTTTTTTGGGTAAAAAAAAAATTCTATATTCGTCCATAAAGGAGATGCCTGCTTAGTGGGATATCTTCTAAGCTGGGACAGCTGTGCGCTGTAATATTTAGCCAGGTCTGGGATTCCCAAACCTCTTCTACATTTTAACTTTCAATATTTTTTATTATGAAAGAAAAAAGACAATGTCTTTTATAAAGTACTATCAATGAAGAATAATGCAAACAGAAGCTAAACTGAGCATCGGAATGTCCTTCCATCAAAATGCTTATACGTATGAAACCTCCGAACATCAAACCGTAAGGTCTCCTCCCCTACATTTAGGGGAGTAAAGCCTACCTCTATTCACCCAGGGCCTCTTCTTTCCCAAACTAAAATCAAGCAACTTCTTTTGAAAGGCTGTTTAGACATCTGTAAGGGCGCTGGCAGGGTTCTAAGCTGATGCAATATCCTTCGGCGGACATTCATTTTAATAGAGTGCAACCTGCCAAACCATGAGGGGTGTTAGCCTTCCATCTATCAAGATCCTCCCGCTCCTCAACGTGGGTCTCTCTCCCGGCCGGGCGTGACATCACACGCGCCACCCTGCTGCTCCCTGCTCCTGGCTCTAATGCCCCCCCTACAGCTTGCCAAATGTGTACTCCCTCCTGTCAAGGTATGTGGGGCAGAATGTGTTTAAGGTGCACACTGATGGGCATATTTGTTGTGCCCATCAGCATGCTACTCACTCTGATGGACATATTTTATTTTAAGAGCAAGACCGATGGGCACATTTTATGTTAAGTGGCAAGCTAATGGGCACAACAAAATGTGCCCATCAGCATGCCCCTTAATGTAAAATGTACCCATCAGGTAAAATAAGGGTCATGCTGGCTCTGACAGGGACACCTGAAGTTATGGGGACACCTGATGTAAGGGAGCACTGTGATGGGGTTGCCTGATGTAAGGGGACACCTAATGTAAAGGAACACTCTGATGGGGACAAATGATGTAAGGGAGCTGTCTGATGAAGAAACCTGATGGGAATACCCAATATAAGGGGGTACCATGATGGTGGCAACTGATTTATGGGGGTAGTCTCATGGGGACACCCCATGTAATGAATTACTCTGGTAGGAGTACCTGATGTAAGGGGAAACACTATTGGGGACATTTACATTCAGAGTATTACCAGAGCGTGTGGAGGAAACTGTAAAAAAAAAAAAGCACCAGAGCGTGGCTTGCACCAATAAAAGGGAAGAAAGACGCGTACAATCCTTAATGGCACAGACTTGTGATTCGGACCTTGGCCATACATCCTTTTCAACATGGAAGAACCCTTGAAATAACTTTCTAGTCTCAGGGAACCCATGCTAAAAATCATGATAGACTAGTGTGGTGATTAGTGGGAAGAATGCTCCTTGAACTTGTGGTTATTGGGAAGCATTACCCTCTTACAAATAGATATAAAGATCAATGGCGTCAGTGGGAACTTATCTGAGAGGCAAAAATTGCTCAAGGAACCCCCAGCAACCACTGAACGAGCCCTAGGAGTTCGTGGACCCCTGGCTAAGAAACCCCGGTCTTATCATTGTCATCTAGTGATAAATTTTAAGGCTTAAAACTTAATATGCTTGACTTTGAGGCTGTGCTCGACCAATGTCTATGTGAGGACAGTGAGGGCCTGCCTACAGTCTGGAATGTTGGAGAGAAGGGCTGAGTGCTGGACAAGCAATAAAGTATTCCAGCTTTTTCCTCTACTCCTAGACTTGGCAAGCCTTTAACCTTTGCAGTGTGGGGTTGCGCAATGCAAAGGTGTTTGGTGTAACTCCTAAAGTTTAGCATTAAAGAGTTTATTTTTGTGGGCAACGTATTAATACATTTTTTTGTAATGCTTTTTCAAGTGACATTCGCTTTCTTTTCCAACACCGTTGCCTCACAAATCATCCATTTTGCCTTTTCAGGTTACCCCCATCATGCTCCAGAAGCGTACTTCCCATATTTCAGAGCACGTGACATTTCTACTATTATACGCCTAAACAAAAAAATGTACGAAGCAAAGCGGTTTACGGATGCCAGCTTTGAGCACCATGACCTTTTCTTTGTGGATGGAAGTACTCCTTGTGATTCTATATTGAAGAAGTTTTTAAACATCTGTGAAAATGCAGAAGGGGCTATAGCTGTACACTGCAAAGGTTTGTACGTGTTTTATTTTTTTTATTTTTTTACTTTTTAAATTTGTAAATTTTATCTTGTAATTTTTTTTTGTTTTGCATACCCACCCACTTGGGTTGAACATTCATAAATTCCTGAATCTATTTTCTTATACTCTACATGGCCAGCTCCTTGCGGAGTCATTCTGGATAGAGAATATCTAGACTTAGTTTTTGGTTCCTTTTTGAAGTAGAAGTGTCCTCCTCCTGTGTTTTGCCATTTTATAGGCTGCCATATAAGCTGGCTACACACAGTTTAGGATTTTGGTAAATTTTTTCATGTGTTCCATTAATTCAGCTTCTACCACCCTGTAATTTTATTCACCCTCTGCCCTCTACCTCCTTTTAGTATCCTTAAAATGAGGACTAGTTACTGGCTGATGCTGAGTGTCGCCAATCATTTTATGGTGTGCTTCTGTTTGCCTGCAAATCCCAGGCACCTACAGTAATTTAGCTTTAGGAAGAGTGAACCCTGAGGCTCCATTCACACTTGTGCAACTTGTAAAGTAGCATGACAAGTCACAACTTTTCAATGACACCTATTCAAATCAGCTTGCAGGCTGACAGTCCATACAGAGGTACAGGCTGAAAGCTGGAGGTTGACTGCAGGAGCCTGACATTGCACCTGTTATGATTTCTAAAGCCATGGAGGTGCCCCCAGGTTTTGATGGCTCCTGGGACTCTGCATTTTTGCCATTCATCATCAACCGGTGGTCTCTAATGTTCAGTTGTAAAGGTTTGCTGTAAGGGGCGTGGGGTCAACAAAGTATCAGGGTTGCTTTAAATCCAGTATTACTGTTAGTCTTTGAAAGTCTTTAAGCTGGCCATAGATGGTTCGAATCTTGGCCGGTTCACCAGGGACTGGCTGAGGTTCGATCCATATATGAGCAGGCTTATTGTACCCAAGTCAATACACAAATTGACTTTGGTACAACCAGCATGTTGTATTTCTAGCATGCAATTATTGCCAGTGGCTATAGCCTCTAGTAGTAATTACTGTGTTCACCTGGCAGGGGTGGTAACCTGTGGTTGCATGAAAGAAAATTTTCTAACATCTATGGCCTGCCTTACTTTGTAAAACCAGATTTGGAAGCACATGAGATGGCAGCACATCCTTAAGTGACCTAAATAAGAATACCTTCCTGCAGACAGACTGCTAAAGCCACCTGGCAAGACTTTTGTTGCATACATTTTTTTCTCCAGTATCCTCTGCAAGCATAACCGCTATGGCTGTCACCCCCAACTATCCTAAATATTAACATCTTACAATTGCCATAGTAGCCTACAGAAGGTATTGAGAGACGCATGGTTAAAAGCTGTATTAAACCTAAAAGCAATCATTTATTCTATTGTGATTACCAATTCTTAGATGTGATGGCTGCATTAGTTTCCATTTTTTTTTTTTTTTTTAGGCTTTCTCTGTTCTATTTTCTGGTGATCCAGCCAGCAAGTCTGTTTGTTTTTCAACAGGAAAAACTCTCTTGCAGTTCCAGGGATAAGACTGATCATTTTAACACAAACGGGGTTGCTTTAAAATGATCAGCATTTATTTAAAACCTAAAGGGGAAAAAGTTTGCTGTAACTGCTTTAACCACTTCAGCCCCGGACCAATTGTCAGCTTAAGGACCAGAGGTCTTTTTTCAATTTCGCACTGCACTACTTTAACTGGTAATTGTGCGGTCATGCAATTTTGTAACGAAACGAAATTTGCGTCCTTTTCTTCCCACAAATAGAGCTTTCTTTTGATGGTATTTGATTGCCTCTGTGATTTTTATTTTTTGCGATATAAACGGAAAAAAGAGCGAAAATTTTGAAAAAAAAAGAGATTTTCTACTTTTTGTTATAAAAAAAATCTAATAAACTCAATTTTAGTCAAACATTTGGGCCAAAATGTATTCAGCCACATGTCTTTAGTAAAAAAAATGCCAATAAGCGTATATTTATTGGTTTGCGCAAAAGTTATAGCGTCTACAAACTAGAGTACATTTTCTGGAATTTACACCGCTTTTAATTTATGACTGCCTATTTCATTTCTTGAGGTGCTAAAATGGCAGAGAAGTACAAAACCCCCCCAAATGACCCCATTTTGGAAAGTAGACACCCCAAGCTATTTGCTGAGAGGCATGTTGAGCCCATTGAATATTTTTTTTTTTAGTCCCAAGTGATTGAATAAAGACAAAAATAAAAAATAATTTTTTTTTTTCTTCAAAAAGTTGTCACTAAATGATATATTGCTCACACATGCCATAGTTATATGTGGAATTGCACCCCAAAATACATTTTGCTGCTTCTCCTGAGTATGGGGATACCACATGTGTGGGACTTTTTGGGAGCCTAGCCGCGTACGGGGCCCCGAAACCCAAGCACCGCCTTCAGGATTTCTAAGGGTGCAAATTTTTGATTTCACTCCTCACTACCTATCACAGTTTCGAAGGCCATAAAATGCCAAAATAGCACAAAACCCCCCCAAATGACCCCATTTTGGAAAGTAGACACCCCAAGCTATTTGTTGAGAGGCATGGTGAGTATTTTACAGCTCTCATTTGTTTTTGAAAATGAAGAAAGTAAAGAAAAAAAATTTTTTTTTTTTTCAATTTTCAAAACTTTGTGACAAAAAGCGACATCTGCAAAATACTCACAATACCTCTCAGCAAATAGCTTGGGGTGTCTACTTTCCAAAATGGGTTCATTTTGGGGGGTTTTATGCCATCTGGGCATTCCATGGCCTCCGAAACTGTGATTGGCAGTGAGAAGTGAAATAAAAAAATTACTCCCTTAGAAAGCCTGAAGGCGGTGCTTGGTTTTTGGGGTTCCGTACGCAGCTAGGCTCCCAAAAAGTCCCACACATGTGGTATCCCCGTACTCAGGAGAAGCAACAGAATGTATTTTGGGGTGTATTTCCACATATGCCCATGACATGTTTGAGCAATATATCATTTAGTGACAACTTTTTGTAAAAAAAATATATATATTTTTTTTTTTTCATTATTCAATCTCTTGGGACAAAAAAAAAAAATATTTAATGGGCTCAACATTGCTCTCAGCAAATAGCTTGGGGTGTCTACTTTCCAAAATGGGGTCATTTGGGGGGGGGTTTGAACTGTCCTGGCATTTTATGCACAACATTTAGAAGCCTATGTCACACGTCACCCACTCTTCTAACCACTTGAAGACAAAGCCCTTTCTGACACTTTTTGTTTACATGAAAACATATTTTTTTTTTGCAAGAAAATTACGTTGAACCCCCAAACACTATATATATTGTTAAAGCAAAGGCCCTACAGATTAAAATGGTGGGTGTTGCATTTTTTTTTTCCACACAGTATTTGCGCAGCGATTTTTCAAACGCATTTTTTGTGGAAAAAATACACTTTTTTTTTTATTTTAATGCACTAAAACACACTATATTGCTCAAATTTTTGATGAAATAAAAAATATGATCTTAGGCCGAGTACATGGATACCAAACACGACATGCTTTAAAATTGCGCACAAACACGCAGTGGCGACAAACTACATACATTTTTAAAAGCCTTTAAAAGCCTTTACATGATACCACATTAGATTCACGGAGGAGGTCTACTGCTAAAATTACTGCCCTCGATCTGACCTTCGCGGTGATACCTCACATGCATGCTGCAATTGCTGTTTACATATGACGCCAGACCAACGCTTGTGTACGCCTTTGCGCAAGAGAAGGGGGGGCAGGGGTGCTTTTTTTTTTTTTTTTTTTTTTAGTTTTTTTTTTATTTATTTAGCTTTTTTTATTCTATTTTTAAACTGTTCCTTCCATTTTTTTTCTTTGTTATGATTTTTATTGTTATCTCAGGGAATGTAAATATCCCCTATGATAGCAATAGGCAGTGACAGGTACTCTTTTTTTGAAAAAATTGGGGTCTATTAGACCCTAGATCTTTCCTCTGCCCTCAAAGCATCTGACCACACCAAGATTGGTGTGATAAAATGCTTTCCCAATTTCCCAATGGCGCGGTTTATATCCGGGAGGGGGGACATTCCCTCCTACTGCTTGTAAAAGCAGTCTAGAGGCTAATTACCCGCTAGAATTGCTTTTACATGAAAGCCGATCACTGGCTGAAAAGAATGATACCAAGATGATACCTAAACCTGCAGGCATCATTCTGGTATAACCATTCAAAGTCCAGCAACATACTGGACATATATTGTAATCTTTTTTTTTTTCATGCAGCCTCTTGGCTGAACGAAAAAAAGAGATTGATTGGTGGGTATGCCCACCATTAGAATACCTCCCTTCATCCACCCACTTCTAATGATGGGCATACATGCACCATTTATATATGCCGATGCATGGGGGCATCCTCCCGCAAAAGTTATGCCGTGTACACACGGTCGGAATTTCGACCGTATGTACGTGGCATTAGGAGCCAATCGCTCCTCCCCGCCCCCTGCTGCCCCCATGCTTCGGCATATATGCTCTTTTTTTTAACTGTGGTGGTGAAATCACCTCCTACAGCGTTGGAGTCGCGGCTTTATGTATCGTGGGAGCAAACGCTGTTGCTGTCAAGATAAATAAATCCGCGCTGCAACTGAATGGCGCACCTGAAAACAAAAAAATGCTTAACACTAAAACACAGTAAACAAAATTACATACCTGAAAAGCAAGCATGATAAAACATGATAAAACATAATAAAACATTGCAGAATAGAATGGAGTAAAAAAAGAGCAACAATAGAGAGAGAGAGAGAGAACAATAAAACGACAACTATTTTTGTTTTTTTTATTTTTTTGAGATTCACAGGTAAAAAAGCTCCTGACTGTTAGCGACTGAATCAAAACGCTACCACAAAAAAAATGTTAGCGATCGCAGGGATCAGGCCTGACTCTGCGAACACTGCAGTTATGTGTGCTTAGTGTTTTTGTAAGTGACAGTGATCGATCGATACTGCACTTGGGTGGGCTGGGCTGGGCGGGGGGGGAAAACGCAGGTGCTAGCAGGTATCTGGGCTGATCCCGCTAACAATGCGTTTTTTTGGAACCCTAAACTGCTGGGACGCTAGTATAGATCTGATCAGATCAGATATTGATCTGTTCAGATACTATACCACTAAGGGAGGTGTATGCTTTGCGCGTGGGTGTTTGCGGTACTGGCACTAACCTGGGGCGACGCAGACCTTATTTGACCCTAAAACCTAATTGATATCACCCGCCGGGCGATCAGGGGGTTAAACCGTTATTGGGTAATAAATGGCGGGTGCCCTGACAGTATAAAAAACAAGCTAACTAACCAGCGTCACCCGTAACAGTAATACAAAAAAAAAAACTGGTTACCTAGCGACACTAATGCAGGGATCAGAAAAACGATCGCTTAGTGACACTGGCAAAAGGGGGTGAAAGGGTTAACTAGGGGCAATCAGGGGGTTAAACCTTTATTAGGTAATATATGGGGGTACCTGACGCTATATAAAAACCTGACGGGGAACCTAAATAACGAAATAACTAACTGGCTAACCAGCGTCACCAGTGACATTTTATACGGTGATCACTGGTGAAAGGGTTAACTCTAGGGGCAATCAGGGGGTTAAAACCTTTATTTAGGTTGTAATATGGGGGTACCTGACCTATAAACCTATTTATGAACCTATATAAACATGGCGGTTAACCTAAAAAAAAACTGGTTACCTAGCGACACTAATGCAGCGATCAGAAAAACGATCGCTTAGTGACACTGGCAAAAGGGGGTGAAAGGGTTAACTAGGGGCAATCAGGGGGTTAAACCTTTATTAGGTAATATATGGGGGTACCTGACGCTATATAAAAACCTGACGGGGAACCTAAATAACGAAATAACTAACTGGCTAACCAGCGTCACCAGTGACAGTTATACGGTGATTACTGGTGAAAGGGTTAACTCTAGGGGCAATCAGGGGGTTAAAACCTTTATTTAGGTTGTAATATGGGGGTACCTGACCTATAAAACTATTTATGAACCTATATAAAACATGGCGGTTAAAATAAAAAAAAAATGGTTACCTAGCGACACAATGCAGCGATCAGAAAAACGATCGCTTAGTGACACTGGCAAAAGGGGGTGAAGGGGTTAACTAGGGGCAATCAGGGGTTAAACGGGAATTACATTTTTTTGTTCTATTTTTTCTTTTTTATTTTAAATTTTTTTATGGATGTATATTATTTTATTTTATTCTTTTATTTTTTTTTTTTTTTTCTATTTTTTTTTTTCATTTTTTTTTTTTATTTATTTCTTATTTTTTTTTTTATTTTTGGGGTTATTTTTTTAATTTTTATTTTTTCATTTATTTATTAATTTTTTATCTTTAAAACTTTATTCTCCCTTCTGGGGGGTAGGGACACTGACTGGTGGGTGTGGTGGTCGAGGGCAAATAATTAAATTAATTTCTATAATTAATCAAATAAATAATTAATAAACTACAATCTAAAAATATAATATTATTATTCATCAAAAAAACTTTATATAAAAAATAACAAATAAAAAAAAAAAATTCATTTATATTCCAATTATATAAAATTAAACCAAAATTACTTATTAAAAAAATCATATATATAATATAATAAAACTTAAAAATTAATTAATTACAAAATAAAATAATTATTTAAATAATTCTTTTCATTCATATCTTAATTAAAATACTTTTATACATACTTATTTTCATTAAATATCTCTAGGTCAAGCTAAGTTATTTACATTAAAATAATTTTCTCTTATGAACCTATTAAACTTTATAAAATGATACCTAATATAATATAACACTGGCAAATTCTAAAACAACAAAAAAAAAAATGGTTACTAGGACAATTATATGCAGCGATCTAGAATAACGAACTCGCCATAAGTGACACTGGAAAAAATTTAATTTACTAAAAAAATCCACATATTTAAAAAATCAAAAATTCAAAAATAATCCTCAACTACTAATTATAAAAATTATTCTATATATATATCAATAATAAAATAAAAATTTTACTCAACCAAAATCCAAATTATATTTTACTCTACTACATAATTTTCCTTCCTAAAACATACAATAAGGGGAAAAAAAAAAAAAAAAAAAAAAAAAAAAAAAAAAAAAAATAAAAAAAAAAAACAAAAAAAAAAAAAAAAAAAAAAAAAAAAAAAAAAAAAAAAAAAAAAAATAAAAAAAAAAAAAAATAAAAAAAAAAAAAAAACAAAAAAAAATAAACAAAAAAAATTAAAAAAAACACAAAAAAAAAAAAAAAAAAAAAATAAAAAAAAAAAAAAAAAAAAAAAAAAAAAAAACAAAAAAAAAAAAAAAAAATAAAAAAAAAAAAAAAACAAAAAAAAAAAATAAAAAAAACAAAAAAAAAAAAAAAAAAAAAAAAAAAAAAAAAAAAAAAAAAAAAAATAAAAAAAAAAAAAAAAAAATTAAAAAAACAACAAAAAAAAAAAAAAAAAACAAAAAAAAAAAAAAAAAAAATAAAAAAAAAAAAAAAAAAAAAAAAAAAAAAAAAAAAAAAAATAACCAACAAAAATCCAAAAACAATAAACAAAAAAAAAATAAAAAATAAAATAAAAAAAAAAAAAATAAAACCAACAAAAAAAAACAAAAAAAAAAACAAATAAAAAAACAAAATAAAAAAAAAAAAAAACATAATCAAAAAAAAAAAATAAAAAATTTAAAAAAAACAAAAAAAATCAAAAAAAAAAACAAAATAAAAAAAAAATAAAAAAAAAAAAAAAAAAAAAAAAAAAAAAAAAAAAAAAAAAAAAAAAAAAAAAATAAATATAAAAAATTAAAAAAAAAAAAAAATAAAAAAAAAAAAAAAAAAAAAAAATTAAAAAAAAAAAAAAAAAAAAAAAAATTAAAAAAAAAAAAAAAAAAAAAAAAATTAATAAAAAAAAAAAAAAAAAAAAAATAACACAAAAAAAAACAAAAATACATATTATTAAATCACCCAAATATTATCTTTAATATATATATTTATACATAAAATCAGGGGGTTAAACTAGGGGCTTTCGTGGGTGGTTTTATTAGGGGGGGGTAGGGGGCTACCTAGGACCTAAAACTAACTGCCCTGACAGTTATTACAGTCACACTGACACTAAATGCAGTGATCAGTAAAAAAAATGATCACTGCAATTAGTGACACTGTGACTGGGGGGGGAGGGGGTGATCTGGGGGGTGATCAGGGGGTGACAGGGGGGTGTTTTGTGTGCCTAACTGTACTGGTGTCAGTGTAGTGTTGTGCACTAACCTTAACATGTTCGCCGCTCGGCGTCTCCGGTCACATAGACCGGCGCACCGAGCGTGACATCACTTCCGCCTTCCTGTCTATACAATAGACAGGAAGGGGAAGTTTCTCATTGGCCAGGAGCGATCGCGAGGGGGTGGCCAGAAACCACTGGCCGTCCCCTCGTCCCGGATCGCTCCTGAAGCGATGCCGACCGTCCCCGCCGGCGGAGGGGGGTCCGATCGGACCCCCCAACCGCCTAAAGAATGGCACGTACAGGTACGTGGTTCTGCCTGTACGTGCCATTCTGCCGACGTATATCTACATGGGGCGGTCGGCAAGTGGTTAAAAAGTATTAGCTGTAATTGAGCTTCAATTTGTTAGTGTATTTAAATCTACTACTTATAACACTACCCCCCCCCCCAATCACCACCATAATGGCAATGCTGCTGTCTAAATCTGCCCCCTGTGCTCCTCCAGGGTGTTGTCTGTATAATACAGGTGTGTTACTGGTCAGATCACAAGATGGGAAAACCAAAGTTTAAGGCCTGACTCGCCTCTTTGCAGTTTTTTTGTGCTTTTTGCAGATTTAGAAACTGCAATAAAGCCATTCTTGGGAAAATGTCAAGTCCCTAGTCCTTTTATTATCCTATCATAGAATGTTTGGTATGAAGATATACAGTATGTGTATGCTTTAAAGTTATTGAAAAGATGGTTGGTCACCCACTGTTGGAAGCAGCAAGTGGTTCTGACATAAAGTTTTGAGAATTATTATATTTTGTAACCTTTTTTTTTTTTTTCCCCACCTATCACTCAGCTGGACTAGGTAGGACAGGCACCCTGATTGCATGCTATATGATGAAGCATTATAGAATGACAGCGGCAGAGTGCATTGCTTGGATTCGAATATGTCGACCTGGCTCTGTGATTGGACCGCAACAGCAGTACCTTGTGGAGTAAGTATTGCCGAATAATGAGCACTTTCTCAGTTTGAAGCTCTGGGCACAGCAGTAAAAGCTAATTTTCCAAAGCCCCACTGTACATTTTAGTTTTACTTTTTGTAATGTAAATTTTTTTTATTTATTTATTTTTTATAAAGTACGTACTTTGATGCAGTCAAAGTGATATTTTTTTTTTTTTTTTTTTAAGAGCCTGTTTGCTGCCTTTATTTTTTGGCAGTTAACCACTTAAGCCCCGGACCAATTTGTAGCCAAAGGACGATGCCCCTTTTTGCGATTCGGCACTGCGTCGCTTTAACTGACAATTGCGCGGTCATGCGACGTGGCTCCCAAACAAAATTGGCGTCCTTTTTTTCGCACAAATGGAGCTTTCTTTTGGTGGTATTTGATCACCTCTGCGGTTTTTATTTTTTGCGCTATAAACAAAAATACAGCGACAAGTTTGATAAAAATTTAATTTGTTTACTTTTTGCTATATGCTTTTTTTCCCTCAGTTTAGGCCGATACGTGTTCTTCTACCTATTTTTGGTAAAAATCGCAATTAGCGAGTGATTAGTTTGCACAAAAGTTATTTTACAAAATTGGGGATAGTTTTATAGCATTTTTTATTAAAATTTTCAATTTTTTTTTACTAGTAATGGCGGCGATCAGCTTTTTTATTTTTTTTTTTATTATTGTGACTGCGACATTATGGCGGACACATCAGACATTTTTGACACATTTTTGGGACCATTGTAATTTATACAGCAATCGGTGCTATTTTAAATGCACTGATTCCTGTGTAAATGACACTGGCAGTGAAGGAGTGAACCACTAGGGGGAGGGGTTAAGTAGGGGGGCGTGGCTTTGTGTCTGACGTCACTGATCAGCTTTCCCGATGACGGGCAACAGCCGATCAGTGACAGCGTCACTAGGAAGCACGGGAGAGGTTTGTTTACACAGACCTATCCCCGTTCTTCAGCTCTGTGACCCGATCGCGGGACACCAGCGGCAATCGAGTCCGCTGGTTCCACGGTCACGGAGCTCAGGACCGACATGTATATTGGCGTGAGGCGGTCCTTAAGCGGTTTTAAAAAGAAATAAAAAATTGCATGCATTTTCAATGCCAGGACACAAACTCAATTTGCAAGTAACGCCTTACCCCCCTCCACCCCAGAATGCAGTAATGGTGCCTAAGGTTTTAAGCATTGGATTTGTATTGTGGGGAAGGGGGTACCTAAAGTACCAGTTAAATATTTACAAGTTGGGTAAAGGTCCATAGTATAGTATTTGCCTTGATTTTATGTGCTCTTGTCAATAAAGCTACCACAATCTCAATAATCAGTGGAAACCCAACCCCTGTATTATATCCTTTAAATAAAATGCCAAGGGTAGATAATGGGTTAATGGTCATTTTTTTTTCTTTTTTTTTTAATCCTCCAGTATATACACCCATGACTGTACATTTCTCACATTTTACAGCAAGCAAGCGAGCCTTTGGATGGAAGGAGACATTTACCGCAAAAAGCAGCGGGAGCAGGAAAATGGAAACAAAGTGTCAATGACGTTTATACTCTCTGGAGTAGATGACATTTCTCTTCGGGATGATCTGAGCAAAGCTTCTGGCAAAGAAGACATTGAACTGGTAATCTTCTGTAAATCTATGAGATCAGACCATTTTAGAATCCTCATTGTGAATACAAACTGCAGAATAAGTCCAGAATGAAGCTGTTCAATGCTGTGGGTAATGTTGTTGTAATATACATAATTCATATATTGCACCTTTAGTTATTAGAAGGCTGCATTGGGCTTCTCTCTTCCAAAGCCAGGAATACTTTCCGCAAATAAAAAAAATACTTGTTGATCTTGCCAGAAATGCAGTGCTCTTGTCACTGCCTGGTAGCCTGGAAGGAAGATATTCTTTATTTATTCTTTGCGGTTATTATCTGTAAACTAACAATTGTTCTGCCCCCCCCCCTGTTATGGAGAAGAGGAGATGCACATGTTTGTAGTCTATATAATATGGGACCAATCTAGGGTGACACCCTTGCATCCCTACATAAATACAGTAAAACCTTGGTGAGAGTAACTTGGTTTGAGAAAGTTTTGCAAGACAAGCAACTTATTTAAACAAAAAAAACAAATTATTTATACATTTTGACTTGATAAATGAGCAATGTCTTGATATACAAGTAGCATTGCATCACAGCTGAGTATAAAAGATAAGAAAGGCACCTCTAAGTGTAGCAATATAGTTACAATTAATGAAGGTACAACATTTAGCAACTCGCATGGTTGATGATTAAAACAGGAACATCTAAGTAGGCAGGCATCCAGGGTAAAGCTGTTCACATCGACCATCCTTAGCATCACCATCGACATCATCCCTTCCACGCTGTGCCTCAAGCCTCGCTTTCAGATCGCTCTACTGCAGGGTAGTCTTTCCGGTCACGATTGCAGACTGACATCGGTGAGATCCGGCGGTGCAGAGGATGGTCGATGTGGACAGCTTTACCCCGGATGCCTGCATACTTAGATGTGCCTCTTTTTTAATCATCAATCATGTGAGTAGCTAAATGTTGTACCTTCATTAAATGTAACCATATTACTACACTTAGTGGCGCCTCTTCTTTTTTTTATACTCTGTAGCTCCTGCTTTTTATATCCATAACAAGCTGAGATTTTTTAAGAGTGCTACTAATCTCAGCTCGTTACCTGTATAGAAGACACCCAGGAGCCAAAAATCATGCTGATGGGGGATCAAATACTTATTTGACTCATTAAAATGCAAATCAATTTTTATAACTTTTTTGAAATGTTTTTTTCTTTAAATTTTTGTTCTGTCTCACTGTTAAAATCTACCATTAAAATTTATAGACTGATCATTTCTTTGTCAGTGGGCAAACGTACAAAATCGGCAGGGGATACTTTTTTCCCTCCACTATAATTCCAGGTACCAGCTAACTTTTGATTTTGAGACGTAGGAGCATTTATTTTGCGTACTCTTCTTCTAAAGAACCTTCAATGCAAGTCTATAAAGACTTCTTTTTTTTTCCCCTTTACAGTACAGGACACAGTAATCAATTAATAGACCATGGGTATGGGCTGCTTCTTTCAGTGTCAAAGTGATAGACCCTCCCCTCCCCGTTGAATACATTTGTATTTTGCTCCATATTTTTTCTCCAACTGACTCTTCTATCAAGATTTGACTGCTCACTGCCATCTTTGCTCCCTTGCTGTTCCCTGATCTGTAACATTCTAGTATACCGTACACCTTGGCATGTGGTGTAGTTGGGGTGCTATACAGGTCCAGGGCCCTGGTCCATGCTTATGGTACCCAAACACTAAAGACACATTTTTGAGGGTAAGACGGGGTTCCTCTGTACTCTTATACATACAAATTCCTGGCTTGCATGTCTTGATGGCTCTGCAGTACACACTATATATACTTATTCTACAGGACATACCATAGTTGTGTGTTTATGGGGCATACAGTATATGTAGGGTGGGGCATTTAGTGGGTTTTTTTTTTCCATAGTTTTATTGTCTCACTATTCGGTCTGATAGGTATGTTTTATTACAGTGTTTGCCTGTTCTAATTTGGTGGTCTTTTTCCACTTCCCAACCAGTTCCTTTACAGTTAGTGACGTAGTGCTTCTCAGACTCCTAGCTACACACTTGGCTGCTGTGTTTTGCTGATCACAAAAGCCGGTAGCTTGCCACGCCACCTATTGTGGGATTCTGCAGAGACAGCCACTGGAACTGGATTTCTGCCACTCCCTCATACCGGACACGCTAAACTCCCTTAATACACATCCATTCCTTGAGTACCCCACAGGGGAGAATCCTTGCTGTGCAATGGATGATTACTGGCACTTAGGAGCAGGAACACGCAGGACAAACAGCAGTAAGTCCACCGCAATCCATGAGGAAATTCCAATACTCTCACGTTGATAGCAGTATTTTTTTTTTTTTTTTTTTTTCTGGAGCAAGGTACACCAGCACCACTCCAGTCCAATGACTCAGACCTCCTATGCAACCTGTTGGCTAAAGCAGAATTTACAGCCACTATCTGATCTTTCCAGAGGCGATCATCACTTCTGCAATCAGAAGGGGGCTATCGGGAGAAGCGCTCTACTGCCTGGCCTAAAACCAGAATAGACTGGCAATTCTTTGGAATGGGTATCCTCTACTGATCTGTTCTTTCTTTCACCTCCCCTCCCCCAGGCACAATCCTCACCACTGAGGGTCCTTCTGGATGGGGCAAACCTTCCCCGCCCCCCACCCCCAGGCTGCTAAAGTCTTCCTCATGCTAATGGTGCACCTCCAAACACAAAGGTGAAGTGTAGTCTCCTGACACTTACCCCAACTTACAGAATGTCTAACTTTTTTTCTTTTGAATCAATTTCAGGGGTTGCCAACGCCTACAAAGGAACCCCTGTCCTTGAAAGCTATTCATACCACATTACAAACTATTACAGGAGTTTGGCTTCCATAATGTTTGTTTTATTTTTTACCCAGCTATTTAGCTAATGCTATAGTTAGTGTTCACCTATTCATAAAATGTGAAGGTAAATGAACACTGGAGCCCCCCAGTCCCTGCTGTACTAAACACTCTGCTCTGTGCGGCACTTCCCGAGTGGACTAGATCGATTTTAATGTGACAACGCTGACCAATTTGAATCGGTCTGGTCAGTCCCCGAAAATGCTGCATGGAAAAGAGGGAGGGAGAAGTGCTGGGATTTCAAATTTCTGGACCAGCTGTGGGGGTGCTGAGGGCTCAGGGTCTGTAGAGGAAGGTCTGGAGTCTCATATTCCTCCTATGTCAGGAAGTTTACCCTTTCTAGGTAGCACAATAGGCATTTTCCTGCATACATCTAATTGTTTGGGTCCACTTGGTGTATAATCCAGTATACTTGACTGCAGTAACATCGCCTTGTTTTCACTCCTATCGTTTTTTTTTTTTTTTACAGTACAGTGATGATGACGAAGCCAATGGTGTGACCCAGGGCGATAAACTCCGTGCCTTGAAGTGCAAGCGACAGACAAGAACACCATCAGCAGCTCCATTGTCGTAAGTGTGTCGCATTGATCAAGCTTGTATTAGGCCATGCTGGTTCTGTGCCAGTTGTGAAGAATTTATTTTTAAACTTGCACTACAGATTGAAAAAAAAATCTATAGTTCGAATTTTAAACGTAAGGTCGTATTGTATGCATTCTTTATTGAAGTATGTAGTTTCTTACCTGCCTTCCTGAACAGCTTTTAAGGCTTTAGTCTGTGTCTAGCCAACCAGAATGTTGTCCTCCACATTGTACCTAGATAACCTAAAGCTAGTCATTGTGAGCTCAAACACTTTGAAGTTATCTACTACTGGAGGTATATGTGTGGAATGTGATTTGGGAAGTGTGACGCTTGTTTATGGGTCCTCTCACCATCACTGTGTGAAAAGGGGTAGATTCCGTCACTCGAATCCTGTGGAGTTGGGATAATCTGTTAAGCGATCAAGCTTGGAATAATGCATTTTGACTCGTCGTGTGTGTGTGTGTGTGTGTTTTATTTTTTTTGGCCACTGACTTGATATAAAAATTACTGCATATTTTCATTGTCATTTACTGACTATTGTTGTTTTTGTTATTTGGTAACTGAAGTTTTCCTTATGCTTTCAATATGAGGAGTCTATATTTGGTTTAGATCTCTTAACCCAACATTTGGGATTATTTGAATGATGGTCGGGATTATCCAGTGTTTTCAAATTAAAACCCATATACAATAATATCAATGGCTGATGACTAAAAATGGCTAACCCAAGATACTGAAGAATTGAAATTTCAAGAATGCAGAATTCTGGGTCATTTAGGTCATCTATTTGACTGCAAAATTATTTTGTCATTAAAGTTGTGTTTTGCTTTACCAGGGCAAGGTAACAGTTCAATAAAATGCCTCCTACAAGATATTCTTTTCTTTCCATTTTACTTGGCACAGGTTCCCTTTTTTAAAGTTAGTTTCTATAAAGTAAGCTTTTACACTTAAAAGGTTCATAAAGTTATTTATTTATTTTTTTTGTAAGCTGCGAAAGTCACAAATCTTAATATATGCTCTTTGACTTAACTCGGGTCACAATATTTAAAGTAAACCTGATCTTGACTAATGTTTCCGAGGTAATAAGTGCTAAAGTGTGTGGCCTGAAAGGTACGTGTTAGTCTTAACTGAGCCACGTCTCCTTGAGGAGGCCTATGGATCCTAGAAGCATAGGCTTTTCATGGATCCTTACCATCTGACTAAATTGAAGTTTAAGCCGTTTTCTGTCTCCAATTCAGGATGGCGTGGGGCTTGATCTCCATTTGGGCAGCAGTCGTGTGCTTATGTAAAGCCCTGGACCTTGGATCCAAAGAACTTGCATACAGACATAGGACATGATTTGAAGACTAGCACACATCTGTTTTTCAGCACCACAAAGGTCCCTGGCATATACCTTAGAAATGTTTTTGCTAAACTAGGCAACTTTATTGTTTTGGGAAATTTCCTAAAGACCCCTTTCACACTGGGGGCTTTTTCCAGGCGCTTCAGTGCTAGAGATTGCGCCTAAAAAAAGCCTCATCTGTAATCCCAGTATGAAAGCCTGAGGGCTTTCACACTGGGGCGCTGTGCTGGCAGGACATCAAAGTCCTGCAAGCAGCTTCTTTGAGGCGAGTTTAGGAACGGTGTATACACCGCTCCTAAAGCGCACCTGCCCATTGAAATCAATGGGCAGTGCCGCCAAAGTGCCTCGGCAGCGGTGCTTTGCGGGCACTATTTCTATTTAATTTGTGCAACGGTATTCGTAATTTTTATGTGTGGACATTTCTTGCAGACACCTCAATCCTGAAATTTTTTTGTTCTTGTTGGATTAGTACTAACAATATATTTTTTTTATGTTTCAGTGAGTGTGCACCTGTTGTTGGTTAAGCTTTGCTTTCAATTGTGCAAGAGTAATTGTGAACTAACAAAAATCTGAAACTGGACTAACCTTTTTATGTTTTAAAGTAGAACTGTGGCAAGGCTATGGGCATTTTAACCATTTTACAAATGAACAGGCAGCAAATATGCTTTCAAACAAGACCTCACGACCTCTGTAGGTGAAGACAATGTTGAACAATTTGTCCTAAAAGTTCACAGAAGCACTGACGTTCTAGTCTGACCTCACCTGCTCTGTGTTGCAGTTCAGATTAGGATGAAAGGCTGCCAGGCCACTCCTGGGGTGGGCTGTAACAAAATGATTGCATAAGAGAATGTGAATATATGTTTTGTCTTAGAAACTTGAATTGCTTTTTTTTTTTAGGGCTTGTTACTAATCTAGAACTAGTCAAGGTGTTACTAAACCCAGAGCCCTGCATTCACAATATCTCCCACAGTACACAGAACATGGAAATTTAATTATTTTAGTAAATATAAAGTGCTAAATGCCTTTTCTCATCAGCAGTATATAGCAGTCTTGTGACTACTATCAGTGTCCAGCCAAGCACTGGTTAAAGTTTGTTGGAAGAGTAAATTCTCCTCTGGCTGTCCTATGAGGCTGCATGACCCCTGATCCTCTGTCTGGACAGTGCTCATTGGCCCTGTGCTGATCACATGCACCCTCCCAAAAAAAGTACTTTAGCAAGACACCAAACTGAGCATGTGCAGAGTGCCTCTAGGGCTCTGTGCTATCAACAAATGGATGGGGGACAGTAAAAGGAGGCAAGGATCAGAGAAGACATGATTAGAACCTTTTTACACAATGCCGAGGAGTAATCCCTTAGGTTCCACATTGCGTATAACAAGCATGCGCTACAGTATATACAGACTGATTTTAATGTTGTGGGTTTAGTAACACTTTAAAGTAGAACTATAGGCAAAACTTTTATTTTTTTGTCCTGTGTCCCATTGTGGAGCTTTCCCTTCACTTCCTGTCCCATAGCCAAACAGGAAGTGGAAGGAAATTGCGGTAATTCCTTGGGGGCCCCCATGTCCCCAGAACTAGTGTCTCTATTGGAAGATTTCCCCTCTTCTTCTTTGGACAAGCCAAAATTTGGAATTTTCTTTTACTTTCAACAATAATGGTAAACGGGGGGAAAAAGAGTAAATCTCCCAACGGGGACAAAGACTGCAATAAAAACTATTTCTAATCCCTCTGCACTGTATCCAAAAATAAAAAAATTGCCTTTTAGTTATACGTTAAATGGCTCAGTCACAGTTCTACTTTTTAAAGTTTATTATAGTTGTGTTTTTTTGTCCTTGTTTTCTTTACATTGTCCCAAGTTTGGCCCATAAATTTGCTTTTGCTTTTGGTCTTGGATGGTCTTTGCTGTCCAGTCAATTCTTTGAGGGCTTTAGCCTTTTTACGTTTTTTATTTATTTTTATTTTTTTCATGAGGCACAGCTCAACAAATCTAGGATCTATTCTAGACCCCATTATCTAGAGTCTGTATGTAAATTATATTTTTATTTTATGCAACACATGCTGTGTGCTTTGCCATAGAACAGTTCTTGTGAAGTCTTTTCAGGTACACCTACAAATTTTAATGATGGCTTAAGCTTGAATATTTGGATTATTGCCTAAGCCCAACCAAAACTGGCTTTCTGAATATGGAAGTGCATATTGGTTGCAAGGCTCACGCTGAAGCTGGAACCTCCTGGATTCTGCAGACTTTTTTTTTATTTTGAGACCTATGTGTCGGGTCATGCTACAAAATTAATTCAACATCAACTTAATGAAAAATGTCAAGACCCAAGGAACGGGCTTGCTGAGCCTATTGCTTTTTCTACTATTTAGTCACATCGGTCCCTCTCTCAAATGCATATGAACAGGTGCACACGTGCTAGGGACAATTTTTAGACCAGGGACAATTTTTTAGTTTTGTTTTATTCATGGTTTAATGAAACAAAGTAATATATTTCAGCTTACAGAGCCTTAGATGTGGCTGATAGATTTTTGTTTTCAGGCTTTTGTTCTTATTTTTACCTCAGAATCCTACAGAAAATGCCCATCCTGTCTCTGGGTGAAGGCTTACTCTTCCACCGTCTCTGAGAAAGCAGCACCAAGGCTATCTTTTTGTCTCCATTTCATTGGAGATGGGGCAGATTAGATGTTTAGAGAATAATAGAATTGTTTGGGCCTACAATTGAGATCACAGGAAGTTTCAAGATCAATTGGTATTTTTATACTTGCTGGAAACAACATTTTTTTTTATTATTTTTTTGCCTGGAAAGTAAAAATTTAACTTATGCAGCCACCACAAGACTGATAAGCTGCAATATATTTCCTTGGTTTTAGAGTTTTTAGTTTTCCTTTAACCAGACCTGTCTGTGCCATAACGATGCCCTCAAAGACTTGGCAATAAAGATCAAGCACATTTCACTGCTATTGCACCATCAACAGCATACCAAGCACTGCTTCTCCATCTCTATTTTTGTTCCATCTTTTCCCCTTTTTTTAGATGGGCCCTAGCTATGCTGTTCTCTACACTGTGTGGCATAATCACCTGGTGGATTGTGTGGGGCCCCCCTCTGCCCTTCCTGCTATTCTGTTTTGATGGTTTAAGAACATAATAGCCTGCAAGACCATGGTAAAATGGCTAGTGTAAGTGCCCCATTAGATGTGTTGTGTCATGTGTGTGTCAAGTGCATGAGCTTTGTCTGCTTTCCCCTGCTTTTTCTTTCACTGTTTAATGTAAATTGTTTTATTTTTTTTTTTTTTAACATATTTGCCAACAAAGTTGGCTTTGGGGCCAAGCTAATGGCGTACTTCAGCAAAAAAGGGCAAGCTTAAAGTGGAAGTAAATCCTCCTATCATTTTCAGCCAAGGGAGCTGCCATCTTGACCTCTGTTTAATCTTCAACTGCCATGTTGTTGCACATGTGATGAGTTGACACCAGCCATTGGATGGTTTAACAGTTTGGTTGAGAGCACAACCAATGTGACAGTTACATTCCTGGCATGCCAGGAATGTAACTGTTTTTTGACACTGTTAATCCAATGGGTTTACTTGCACTTTAAAGAAAACAATTGGACCTTCAGACCTTCTCATTTTCATCCTACCAAGTCATCCATTATTCTGTGCATTTAGAGTGTCCTGCCATTAAAGATTTACACCTTTTACCTCCATGGCGTTTTTAATAGATAAAGAGATAAAGTTTTAACAGCTGCTTCAGTTACCATGTGCTACTTTCTGGTGTCTACCAGGATTTATGCTTTATACTTGGATGATATTGTCCACTATACAATTTTTTTTTTTTGTGGCTCATTGTCTTACAGAACTCTTGTGATTGGTGGCTTGCATATATTTATCCTTCGTTTTTCAGTCCTTTTCTACAGTATTTTTCCTGAACATACTGTTAGAGTTCACATAAAAAATATACATTGATCACTTTGACTAAAGCCTAGTACACGCTATTCGTTTTTTGTTTTTCATTCCACCCAGCAGGCTGAACAAAAAAACTGAAGTGCTCGGGAGGAGATCCTGTACTGATAATCCGTTTTGTTGGTACAGTGATCTCCCCAGCTGAGCTATTGGCTGAGAGCACTGATCGGATACTGATCGTCAGGCCTTTTTTTTTTTTTTTTTTTTTTTGGCCATGCCCTGTTCGAGAGAAGCCGGACCAGCTGCTGTACACACTGGCCGAATGTCGGACGATTTCTGTTGAGCCGGCTGATATCGCCCGATTTTCGCCCCCTGTGTTTGGCCCTTAAGAACGTGGCTTTCGTCTTTTCTCGGCAGCTTGAAATTGTTCATGACTAAGGAAGCTCTTAAATTGTCCATGACTAGTAACACTCCTAATCGGCTCTTGCTTCTTGCATTGATACATTCAAAATATTGGCCCGGCACCTTTATTGGTTTACATATTTCAATATACCGTATATACTCGAATATAAGCCGAGATTTTCAGACCCTTTTTTTTTAGGTCTGAAAGTCCACCTCTCGGCTTATATTCGAGTCACCGCCGTCTGTCTGCATGACAAGCTGTTCATGTAGGCAGACGGCGGTGTTCAAAAGCCGCGCCGCCTCCTCCCGCCCGTCCGTGATAGGCGGACACTAATTTTCCCAGCAGTACAGTGTTCCGCCTATCACGGATGGCCTGTCATTCTCATCTCATGGACGAGGATGAGAGGATATCCGTGATAGGCTGAACACTGACTGCTGGGGAAAAAAGTGTTCCTCCTATCACGGACGAGGAGGCGCGGCTTTTAAATTTTAATGGCGCCTGTAATACACGCTGTGGGGAGGACAGAGTGGGACCGGACACAGGACCGAGGACCCCGGACACAGGACCCCGGACCCCGGACCCACGGATCGGCGGATCGGCACAGGTAGGCTGCAATGGGGACACGGGGGTCTGTACAGGGGACATTCAGATTGGCATTGCTGACCCTTTTTCCACTTACAGTAGCTGCTGCATTTTTGCCCCTCGGCTTATACACGGGTCAATACGTTTCCCCATTTTTTTTGTGGTGATTTAGGGGCCTTGGCTTATACTCGGGACGGCCTATACTCGAGTATATACGGTAATAAATTTTATTTTAAATAATAAATTTCAGCATCACTTTAATGGAAATAAACATTAACTGCCCAGTTATTCGAACTCGAGCCGCAAGGCATCAACGTTGTACCCTATACAAAAATGTCCCCCCTAGAAATCCAGGGTGACCCGATCACATAAAAAGTGCCTGCGACTGGGGAGGGGGCTCTTGTGCTGCTGCTCTGGTCCTGGGGGGGGGGGGGGGGGGGGGGGGGGGGAGAATAAGCCCCACAGCAGCAGTCCATAAATAACCTATCCTGGTTCTCCAGAAAATTCCAAAGATTCCCATTGGATCCTGGAACCTACTAACCTATTTCTTAAAGACAGTAACCTTAACTAGCTAACATGCACAATGGCTACTAATTAGTGTTTCCTATATCAATAAGAGGTGAGTGGCCACTGTCTCGTCGGTGGGCCCCTAATTGTGCCCCCCTTTCCATTCTTTGAATAAATATTTATACTGCATTTACTTCTATTGGTGGCTGACTGCTCCCTCATTTAAAGTCCCAGGGCCAGTTTTTTGTATATATTTGCTATGTTTAGGGATGGAGGTGACACCAGACCTTTTCTCTCTTTCTGCTTCTGGTGGGTAACTCGTAGGGCTCTTATGTGCCCTGCACCACTCCATATTTAAAGGAGATGTGGCGATGGCAAAATGCTAGTGGGGCACAGGTTGATGCTCTTAAGTGGTATATTTTCTAATTTACCACACTGGACAAATGGAGGAGATTAATTTTTTTTTTAATGCATGATAAATTAGACAGTTGACTTGTCTGTAATATTGCAATTTAGTTGGGTAAGAACAATGCCTCTTTAATACATGCATTATAATTGTTATCCTGTATAACCTATACAGTATGTTTCCAGGAGACATAGTTTGCATCTGAGTTCTCTGAGTGAATCAAACATTTCATCTATCAGTATATTTTTGAGTTTATGGCAGTGTCCATGAATGAAAATTGTAGACACAAACCTGTCATTTCCACAGTGCTGTAGGGTGCCTCTTTTGACTACTCATGTCAGATGCTGGAACATTAGTCATACAGAATCGGTGACATACTATTTGTGTAGCTGAAAATCCTTAGTCTTTTGTAGCCAAATACTGCTAATGGTCTCGGTTGATGTTTTTGCTCTTGCTTGTCAAGCAGTGACCCTCCATACGGGTGCGTTTTTTATTTCTGGAAGGTATCCACAATAATTGCTTCCATTTTGGTTCCCAATTACCCTTTATTTGTATTGTTGGATGACTAAAATAGTAAAACAGATTTTAGATGTATGTGTACAGCCTTGTATTTGCGGCTATTAGCACATTTGTTCATATTTACAAACTTTAGAATAATGTCCGTTTTTAAAGCCGAAGTTTTGTTTTGGTTTTTTTGGGGGGGCTTTTTTGCATGGTTTATATTGGTCCGGCTTGCAAAACATCCTCTGGCCAAGGTGGAGATCTTGATGTCACCACTTCACCTTGTCCATTCAGAGAATGCGTTGCATTCATTGAGAAAATGCACTGTGTTCTCTGAATGGTGCTCTACTACTGTGATCTCCACCTGCTTACTTCCATTGGTCCAGTGCAAAAAACTAAACTACAGGGGCAATCAATATTCTGGATATATAGATATAGATATAGATATAGAATGAAAGTGATTATAAGGGATAATGGCGCTCCCTATTAGAGAAAAAGTGTATAACTGCACTACCCCAACACACCCAGTGCAAGTGATTTTATCATATATAAATGTGTAGAAGTGTTTGAGACCCAGTGCTGGGTTATCACCAGGGGCTAATCCAATGCAACCTGGGAACAATCAATAATAGGTATACCACCGGAGGACACTCAAAAACCTATTGGGAAACTTGTTTGAGTTAACCTCTATGTGGTATGTGCTTTAAACCTTCAATAGGTAAAACAATAGTGCAGGTAAATATCATGCAGTGTGTCCATCAACTAACATCTTACACTACCCATATAAGACATCAATGGTGAAAATATATACAATATACAGTGAGTCCATCAAATAGCATATAGAGAAAAAAAAACAAAGTGGAGACGGTGTATATATAAAATAAATTTGGGAAAAAAACCTGGAAAAAACGTGGAAAAAAAAAGGGGGGGATTGTGTATAAAAGTCCTCCCGGGTTCTAGGATCCAGTAAGTGTAGAAAAAGGATGAAAAAATATATAAAATAAATATAACTGTGCAAAGTTCAATAATAGGTGACTTTGGTGACTTCGCTGCTGCAAATAAGGTGACTTTGTGCTGCCCGTATGGTCCCACACTCACCAGATAATACCACCCCTGCAGGGGTAACAGGCATAAATGGAGATCCGTCAGTAGTCCCTCTACCAGCTCTGGATTTGGTCCCAAGAACGATATCCCACTCCTCCGTTCCCACAGGAATGGTCTCAGGGTCTATATACTGCAAACCAGCGTCAGCACTCCATTCACCAGAATATTCAGAAAAAATGTCCCTCCATGGCAAAGAGGAAAAAGAAAAATAGGGGACTCATAGCGCAATTTGTAAAAAACGAGCTCACTTTAATTTCAATAAAACCAAAAACGCCTTTGACAAAGTCACATGACGAAACGCGTACTTACATCACTTCCGGTTAGCGCAGGAGGCTTGGAACGCCGCTGGGACGCAAGCTGCGGAGCGGCCACTGCGCATTTGCCTGTATCAGAGGACATTAGGCCTTAAGCTCTATGTAAGCTGGCCGGGAATATGCTATTTTAACAATTATTTACGTTTTTGGTTTTATTGAAATTAAAGTGAGCTCGTTTTTTACAAATTGCGCTATGAGTCCCCTATTTTTCTTTTTCCTCTTTGCCATGGAGGGACATTATATATTTCTTTTATATATATTAATATATATATATATATATATATATATATATATATATTCTCCACTACCTGCTCATGCATACCTTCTCTTTTTTTATTTTTATTTTCTTCACTCCCTTGCTGCTCCATTCATACACAGGTGACTATTTGCTGCTGTCGCAGGTTTGCATTGTGTATCAAAGCGGCAAACATCCTGCTTGTATTTATATATTCTGTAACTAAATCAAATTAATTAAAATTGACCTTTTGTGTATTTTCCTTATGGTTTATAAATACTGTCATTATGACATACACAGCTTGTTACAAGGGAATAAAGAATGTATTAACATTTTATTAGGTTAGCCTAGCATAGATTGGATACAGGCAGTCCTCGGGTTACATACAAGACAGGTTCTGTAGGTTTTTTCTTAAAGCAGACCTTCAGTTCATATATTTTTTTTTTTTTTTTTTTTTTTTTATCTTTCCATCTATTAAATCGTCTGCCCTTGTTTTAACTTTAGATAGTACATTTTTTTTTTAATTTTTTTTTTTCTGCCAGTAAATACCGTGTACAGCCCACTTCCTGTTTGTCTGTCTGGTCATTAGCCTAGGCTTATGACGACATGCACAGCTCTCTCTAACGCTCTGTGAGAGTTTGCCAGGAAGGGAGGGGGCCAATGAGAGCTGGAGGTGTGTGTCTGTGTAAATCCAGGAAGTGAACAGGCAGCAGCTTCAACTGCCCACAGTTAAAATGTTTGCAGTCAGACTCAGTGGAGGGAGATTACTGCAGCATATTTGGCAAGTACATCGCAGTGTATATATAAAATCATATGTAAAATGGTCGGAGGGAAGCTTCAGAATGGCAAAGATGTTTTTATTACAAATTATGTGAGCAGACTGCAGTTCCGGTTGGATGTGTATATAACTCTGGGACTGCCTGTATATGAAAGGTACACAACTGGTAAAAAAGCTGTTTGTAAGTCTACTCTGGAGCATAAAATACGGGCAGCTCATCTGTTACCTGGTACCCTGATTTACATATTATGCCTTCAGCCACTGCTTTAGCCTGCAAAGCGGCATCATCAAGGCAGGGTGCAGAATGTGGCATGTGCTGGCAGCATGCAGACTGGTCCGCTTGTGTTCTACTCCGCTCCACCTTCTGTAGCCCCCACTGCTTGGGTAATCTTAATCTTGCACAAGAAAAGCAGCATTGTTGAATCCATTTATCCATTGAATAATGCCTTGACCTTCAGTGAAAAGGAAAGTTTGATACACCTGTATGATTATGTTGCATATCTATATTGGAGAGACAAGTCGTTTATTTTTTTCCCTGTCATGTGTATTTTTATTGTAAAGTTCAATTGACTTGTGGGCTGTAGGTCTGATTTTTGAGAAATGAGCCATATTGTAATACCGCTTTGGAAACTTTCAAATAGTAAGACTTTAGGGAGAAGCCTAGAAGTAAAGGGAGAAGAATCTAGCAAACGCAGGAGGGAGAGGCCAAATAGATTTTAGGTTATGATTACAGGCAGACTTTAAAAGGAAAATAAACATTTTAAGGGCCATCACTGAAGTCTTGTTTTTGAAGGTGCAAGTTTCAGGGCTGTCATTTTGGTTGGCTATATATATATATATATATATATATATATATATATATATATATATATATATATATATATATATATATATATATATATATAAAATTTATGCAAGGACACCTGATATGCCCGTATCTTTTATGGGTCAGTAGCTAAGGGTATCTCCACTTTTGGGGAAAAAAGATTTGTTAAATAATTTTTTTTTTTTTCTTATATATACGCAACACAAAGTCATATTGTGATTGAATGTTATTGAAAGTTTACCTTTCTTCTTCAATCTGCAGAGTTTCTGTATAATACAAAGCAATATTGCTACCTGGAGGCATTCTGTACACAGGTACCCCCACATATGTAATTTCCTGCTTGTGTTATTGGCTCACTGACTTTTTTTTTTTTTTTTTCCCCCAGAAGTCTGCACTAAGATACAGATTTTAAGCACCCCCTGCAACAATGTCATTTTTGGTGAGATGCACTCATAGGGAAATCGCATCTAAAGTGATGCAGACTGTGCAACTTTCCTAATTTAAAGCCCTGCATGTGCAGCAGCTGATAATTAATTATAAAAACCACTCCCATTAGTCACTTTCCACATGGGCACAGACAAACTACCAGCTATATTCCTTTGGAATAACAAAAGGTAGGAATCTGCAACAAAGTTTGCCAAAATCCCTGTAATATACATCACCCAGAGGGGAATGCATTTTTATTTTTTTTTCCTCAACAAAAGTGGAGTTACTCCTTTTTTAAGCAAGTATATAAATGACCATACCAGAACTTTGACCTTCAAGAATGGGTCGGCAGTGACGGCTCACATATTTTTCTTTTATGTATTATAAGGCTGATCTGTCCTATTGGCGTAGATATTGTATAGAGGTTCACAGTGTGTACAATTTTCTACATTTTAATCCAGGTGGGTGTGGCTAACTTATTTTTTAATAAAAACACTCCTTTATCCAAACGCATGCCTTTTTTTTTATATACATACGTGAAATATTTAGTACCATTTTATTTTAAAATGTGCACTGTTGGAACCATTGTATGGAAACGGTAGTTGGTTCCTTTCAATGTAAACCCTTTAAACTCTCATGTCAACAGATCCAGCTCATCCTCATTTTCTAGATGCCGGCCTTCTTGTAAAATCCTTTGCGTCTTAGGGCTCTTTCACACGGACGGACCGTATGTCCGTTTTTTCATCCTTCCGTTTTCGGATGAAAAACGGACATACAGGTATCCCTATGGGATAGCGGGTGTCAGCGGATGAGCATCCGCTGACACCCGCTCTCGTCCGTGCCCGCTCTGCTCCGTTTCTGCAGACGGAGGAAAACCCTATTTTTTCATCCGTCTGCAGAGCGGATCGGGTGACGGGCTCTACGGTCCGTCGTCACCCGATCTCCCATAGGGGAGAGCGGCGCTCTGACAGGTCCGTCCGTACAGAGACGGACCTGTCATCTTCCTGCTCAGCGGAGATCGCTCCGGCGATCCCCGCTGAGCAAGCGGCTATCCACGGGGCGGATCTGCACTGATCCGCCCCGTGTGAAAGAGCCCTTACCTATAATGCTTCAATGGCAGACTTGAATTCTTAATTACTGCTTTGATATGTAAAATAGCTTTCCTGTCAACACGAAAAATGCAAGCACACGAGGATCTTCTGTTCAGCTAATGCTGTCCATTTGAGGTCTCCTCAAAGACTTTCACAATACATAATTAGAATTTTTATCAGACTAGGAACTCCCATTTTGAAATGGCAAAGGGTTATGGATGGAAGGGTTGATTGCCTGATGTAATAATTTGTAACGGTAGCACATTAGAAATAATGCTCGCTCCCAACACACAGGTGCTGATGAAGCATTATGCACCATGTTGTGTTCTTTAACATGGCAGTCTCCCCCACGTTCGAATGTTGGCATTATCAGGCCAAAATCAAGCCTTTAAAAAAAAAAAATGTATAATGTATTGGTGGTACAACTTTTATAGAGATGCCTTTTTGAAAGCTCAATTTCTGATGTTGGATTTGTTGGTCCATATTTAAAACATCAGTTTGTGCACAAGGTGTGTGTGTAATTCAGGCCACATCATTTTATTCTATTTTGAACTTTTCAGAGTAATTCTGCAGTCCAGTGTGCAAAACCCCAGATCAGGTTTAACTGGCAGTTCATCCTATACAAAAAGAACCACCAGGTCTTCTACAGGGAGCAGCACATTGAGAGGGTAAGCTTGTACTTCCCATCCTAGCATGTCAATGGTCTTGGTCTTAAGAGGCTTATTTGTGGAGACCTGGTTTGAGCATTGTTTCTAGCCATTTAAAAAGGGGGGGGGGGGATAGAGAGAAGACACCTCCATAGATTTATAATGCACACTTCAGTTTTACCTTGAGCCTCATAATGGGCGGCTATTTTCACCAGTAAAAACAAGCCACTCCTCCCAGATAAGTTTTCACTTTGCTTAGATAGTCTACTTTTAATATAGTCCACATCCAGCACATGCTGCCTCTATATGACTAATGCCCCGTACACACGATAGGATTTTCCGACGGAAAATGTTCAATGGGAGCTTGTCGGAAATTCCGACCAGCTCCATTGGAATTTCTGTCGCACAATTTGAGATCTGGAGCTCAAATTTTTTCGACAACAAAACCCGTTGCCATAAATTCCGATCGTGTGTACACAATTCCGACGCACAGTGCCATGCATGCTCGGAATTAAGCAGAAGAGCCGCACTGGCTATTGAACTTAATTTTTCTCGGCTCCTTGTACGTGTTGTACGTCACCGCATTCTTGACGTTTGGAATTTCCGACAAGATTTGTGTGACCGTGTGTATGCAAGACAAGTTTAAGCCAACATCCGTCGGAAAAAAAACATGGATTTTGTTGTCAGAAAATCCTATCGTGTGTACAGGGCATAAGGTTACTGCGATGTTAAATTAATCTCTAGTATTGTTTTAAAGTACAGAACCCGAATTTGTATAGTTTTACACCTACAAAGAAATTATCTTCCAAGTTCCTACGTAAACTTGTAGTATGAGTGAGAGCTTCAAAGAAAGTTAATTTCATATATCTAGGTTACTGTACTTCTCTTTGAAAAGCATTCGGCTGGGTTTTTGTTTTAGCTGGAATTTTTAATAGATAAATGGTTTGTTTTCTTTACAATATAGCCCTTCTAAACCACAGACCAAACCAGCAGTGGTTTTTGAGCAGCTTATAATATAAATTTATTTTTCTGAAAAAAAACATTTGCTGTGTTTTAGGAAACCATATAAAAACTGCAGTATGCATTATGTTAGGGCTTTAAAGTTGCACTCCAGGCAAACTAATGGTCAAAGGATTTGAATTTCTTTCCATCCAATCTTGAAATTTCCAACGCAAATCTAGGTGGATAATGCAACCTTTTCTGTTACGTTATGACTGGAAGAGAGACAGTAGTTTCCGCTTTCCACCACCCAACCTTCTGATTGGACAGAAAAAGAGAAGCAGCAGGCCGATGAGGTCATCTCCCTACATGCACTGTGCTTTTCTTATGTTCCTTGTCAGTGCCTTTTGCTTGCAGTAAATCTAATGGGCTCCCAGTCCTGCCTGTCCCTCTTCAGTCTCAGTGCTGCTGTATAGGTGATTGCAAGAGATTTATCAAGTCAAATTCATGTGTTTTCATTTGCCTGGCATTCAACTTCAAATATTCAGTGCCAATGTAGAACAGTCTAATTTATATGCATTTCAGTATAGTATCTTTGCTTCCAGTTGAAAAACACATTTCGGTATTAACAGGGTCATAAAGCTATATTCTTGTTTGTGGGAATTACAACTCTAGAGCAGCCTAGGGTCTTGTGTATAAAATTTGACTTCTTTTTTTGGTTTATTTTTTTTTGGTCTCCGATCTTTAGTTAAAGAATACCTTTTTTATTTTTTCACCTTCTCTTTTATTTTTTTTGTTTTTTTTTAGACCTCATAAAGTTAATACTGTAGGTTTTTCCCCTGTTTGAAATGCTTCAACCATTTTAATGTTTGTGGATTAGCTTTTACTATAGAATATTGCACACTGCATATTGTCCTTTCCCTATAGAACAGATCTTTTGGCCTGTTTACTTAGAACATGTCAAATGGCGGCAGAAGCATAGAATAATTTATTTTGTGCTGTCAGTACTCTTCCGCAACCTGGTGCTTTCAATTTTCTACTAGAACTACATGCTTTCTGAAATTTTATTAGTTGTGTTTATTTTAGTTTAATGGATTCTTGTTTTTTTTTTTTTTTTTTTTAAACCTCTGATATCCTCTATTAATCATTTACTCCCTCTTGAAATTTCTCATAACAATGAGGCTTTCGCTTGTTTCATTACTTGTTACCAATCTTTCTACTTTCCCCACAGCGTGATTCCCGAGCGGAAGAAAAGGATTGCTTTGCACCAAATGCGCTTAATGAAATTATGGTACTCGCTGGGTTCTGCTGCTCTTTGCCTGCAATAATGTGCTAGATCAGCTCTTTCAGCCTTCCTAAATCTGCTTGTCTGTGCCGCTCTTAAACTAATACAGCAATATTTGATTGGAAACCAAGAAAATCATCAGTCTCTTGTTTTTTGCACCGATTTACTCAGAGTGTTGTTAGTGTGCCTCACAAGTGTTGCTTGGTTTTAGTTTGGTCTATGTGTGTTTTTTTTATTTTATATATTTTTTTTAATTTTTATAATTTCACCAAACATTCGTTTTTTTTATTTTTTTTTTTCTGTATGTTTAATCATGATTTTGGATTCTAATTGGTTCTGATATTTTATTTTTTAACAGCCACACTATTCCTCGTGCTCGGACAGTGCTACGATAAGTGAGACGAGCTGGAGCTGAAGAAGGCCTTTTAAAATGAAGGAAAAAAATTATATCTTTGGAAGAAAAAGGACTTCCCAAATTGTAGAAAACAGAACCTCAGTTTGCCTTGATTTACCCTCCATGTAAAGGATCCACTGTTATAAATCCGCTTCCTCACCAGCAGCCAGAACTATCCCTATCACTAGCTTATTGCAGTCTACGTGTCCAGTGCTTATTCCATCCTCCAGCTGTTGTGGCAGGCTCCAGCATGCAGTAGAGCACTGTCGGCATATAGCATGTATATAGCGATGGCAATCATTTTGGTGTATCTCAGTGGGACCCGGGCACCATGCTACCAGGTGTTGACCTACGTGCTCAAGGGATTTGACTTCATACTACACATTCCATCATCCTGTCATTTTATTTTTCCTTGTTTTAAAAGGAGACTCTTCACAATATATTGTGTGTGTGTGTGTATATATATATAGTACGTAACCCCGCTCATTTGAATGCTCATGATACCAAAGGATGTGTGTGGTTTTTTTTTTTTTTTGTTTGTTTTTTTCCCCCCCCCATTTTAAATATGTGTAAAGTGGAACACGGCTGTTCTAGAGAATGCAGTGGCAACCGCTGAGGACCCTATGTAAGAACTGCATGTAACTGGAAGCCTTTCGGCTCAAGGCATTTGTTAATTTGAGAAGTCGGGACTAATGTAATTCAGACTGACATTTTATCCACCAATTTTTATACAGTCTGAGAAAAAAAAATTCCATTTTTTTTTTTTTGTTACTTTTTATTTGATAACTTTGTATGGATAACTTAAAAAAAAAATCACATGTATGTTTTAATGTGTATTCTTTTAATGACGTATCTTCAAAATAGTTTGATGCACGGTGTGACTAGTGCATATGCAAATCAAGTGCAACCACCCACAGTTCCACTTTACAATAACTAAGAAAGGACACTATAGTGATTGAAACTTGACCATGGCCGTATTCTTGACACTTAAGGCAAGGATTCATTTATTCTTTATTAAAACCAAGCTTTCTGTTTTAATATAAAGAAAAATAGACCTAACATAGTCCTCAAAAAATAATTTTGTCTAAGCTAGTTATACCATAATGATCAGTTCTGCTAGTCTTAAAGCTGTTCTCCAGGTAGAATTTTTTTATTTTTTAGCAAATGTCCTAGCTTTATCTCAGGGCATGTTCTGGGCTCTTTTCAATCTTAATCAAAAAATGCTGCTTGCTAACTCTGCTTGAGGTTGTGTTTCCTGTTGAGGATCTCCTATCTGTGAGCTGGGTGGTCAGTCTCCCTGAAGGGGAGAAAATAAATTGTAAACAGGCAGGACCTTTATTGCAGATGAAATATCCTATGTTATGTACTTAAAAAAATAAAAATTAAAAAAAAAATTACACCAACAATGGAGCTTGCGGGTTTCGGACGGCTGGAGCGTAGGTGAGTACTTGTGACCTTCCACTTTAATCCCCTTGCAGGTTCAAGGCATGCTTGCATGATATATGGTGTCCTGCAGACTCCTTATTCCTGCACTGCTGGAGGCTGAGTGATGGTGCAAAGGTAGGCTTCCAGTAATTGCCTTACTATGTTAAATCTACTGGCTTACAGTGGGTTAAAGCTACAAAACCGAGTAGGGCTGAGCGTGCTCAGCCGTCCATAGGCAGCTTTGTATTCTGTGAATACAAAGCTTCCTCTGATTGGCAGAGTTTGAGATTAAAACCTCCTCAGCCTGCCTCTCCGCCTGAAGCTTTTGTATTCATTTACACAACACACAGCTGACTGAATGGCACAGCTTAGCCTGTGTAATGAGTGTGTTGTGTTTTTTTTTTTTTTTTCCTCTGGGTGTGAGACGGGTCACAGCCGAGACCAGTACTGTATGTAGCTGAAGTTGTAAACAATTCATACAGCACTTAGAGCTAATGCAGCACTTAGTGCAGGAAATGGTTCACTTAGACCATTTTGGGTCCAAACAAACTATTTAAAGTGACATAAAACTGGAGATCAGCTTTAAGTCCAAAGAGGTGTATATGCCACTTTTATTTACAATTGACAGTTTCCTGAGTGCCTGCTCTTACCCAATCACAGAACGCTTTATATTCACAAAATACAAAGCCTTCTGTGAATGGACAGTGGAGGGCACACAGCAGCTGCACATCTCTTGGGTCAGAGCACACCTGAAGTCTAACAATAGCTGTTCTTTAAAGTCTCTTCCCTGCTACTTTGTAGAAGTGCTAAATCCTAATCTGTTTTCTTCCTCGTGATGTGTTCTAGCCCTGTGATTGCCACTCAGGACTGTACACTGGAAAAAGGTTACATGCTTTGCTATAGATGGAAGACCTAGGTATTTACCAAGTTTTACAATGGAGAGGCAGGGCAGCACAGTAAAGGTGTGCATTTGCAGATGTTGCTTGCTGATAGCTACTTTAGATAATTGCAGGCTTTTTATTCTTTTACATACCTTTTTTTTTTATTTTATTTTTTTTTTCTCCCTCTTCTCATTCTTCACACGGTGGTCATTTTTTATCAAGGGTAGGTGAATCCATCTCCCTCTACTTCCTGAAACTATGGGTTGCCTCTTGGATCATGTGACTGTGCACATCATCTGAGGGGGAGGGCACTGATGAGATAGCCTTCCCACGATGCTACTGTGAGGTCATGGCTACATCACCAGTGCCTCACTCAACCAGGAAGTGAAAATAAACACTAATTGTAAGTAAAAACAGGTTTTACAAATGAATGTAATTCGATTTCAGATCTGGGTACAGAGCTGTGATGTATGTGGGCAGTGTGTGCAGTAATCTTCAAGAAGTTTTGTTAACGCCTTTCTAAAGTGATTATACATGTTAGAGCAGCCCTAGTCCTCTACTTCTCTGATCCCCCCCCTCTAATGCTCCTGACTGCCCCCCCCCCCCCCCGCCAACTGCCCCAATATCAAGCTTTTTGCTTTGGGGCACTCAAGCAGGCTCGATCCCGAGCTGCATTGTGTCCATAGACAGCCCTGCTCTCCTATCACAGGATGTGATTGATGGCAGCAGGAGCCAATAGCTCCTGTTGCTGCCTCCATATCCAGTGAAGGGAGAGGATCTGGTTTAGGTATGTATAAGGTGGCGCTGCACACAGGTTTTTCTACTTTTTAATGCATTTTTCTGCGTTCAGGTAAAACAACTTCTACTTTTACAAGCACTTTAACATTCCCAAACTGGACCGAAATACTACTTTAAACAGATTTTAATGGGAGTGCTAGCTGCCATTTTAAACAAGCAGGTAGCAGGCTTTCAACAAGTTGCAAGTAGTTACAGGTTACTGAAACCTGCAAGAAGCTTGTGACCGTCGGTATTCCTTTTAATATCCCTAAATTGTAGCTGAATGAAGTGTCAGGACAAAATCCATGCAGAGACCATTTCACTTCTTGAAATACTTCTGAATTGTGCGCCTACACTCATTATGCAGAGACCCAGCAAGTATAGAAACACATCTGTTGATTTGCCAGAAATGCCTATAGCTCTTGTGGGCTGACAACACAAATCATTTTTGTGGATTGGGTGGTGTCAGTTCTGCCTAGTTATCTTTTGCTAAACTAACTCAAAACCTTCCCATAGCCCATTCTCCATAGCATAGAGCACAATTGTTCTTTGTAACAAGTTAAGGCCAAGGAGGGCTAATTGGACTTCTTGAGAAGGCACAGAAGTGTGTGCACATGATTTTTACCAAGCTCAACAGGTATTTTTTTGCACTTCTCGAACAGGTATAACAAAATGTTTCCAATAGTATAGTTAACGGACTAGCATGGAGTAAATAGAAAAAGGGTTTGCATGCTTTTTTTTTTTTTTTTTTTTTGTGTGATTCAACAAGCTTTCCCAAAGCCCTTCAAATGCACACACTGCTGACGCCTGTGTAAACAAGGCCTTAGCCATTGGTTGCCTTTGGTGCTTCTGTCATCAAAGTAAAATACTATTTATTCTCCATAAAGAATAGGTTTATTTAAGAAAAGCTATTCAAAGATCATTGGGGTGTAAAGTGTAGTAACCCACCCCATACTATCTAACCGAAAGCCAGTTGATTGGCTCTGCTGGCTGTAATTTTTTTAAATCGGCATTGCTCTTATTACTGCCTTGTTGAATACATGTATATGTGTAATTAATTTAAAGTGGCATTTGGATTAAACGCTAAATTGGTAATCTGTATAGATTGGTTAGTGTAGGAAGGTTATAGTTTTTTGAAAGAATTTAATAAAAAGAATGGCCAGGATAGTGGTGACATGTCTGCATACATGTAAAATCATATATATTCAGCAGTTTTACTGTATAGATGGCTATACAAATGATATGCAAGGGATGAAATATTTAAATTACTTGGGTCGTGTAATTTGTAGTTGTCCAGAGATATATACACACACGAACCTTCCCTATGTAACTGAAGAAAATCCATACATATATCATTACATGCGTATGTAGGGTAAAACCGGACAGTCCACATTACAGTACCAAAATTCTTGGGTAAACCATGATTGAAAAGTGTTTCCAGTAAGCAGCGTAAATCCAACCTACCACTAAATTTTAAAACTGACCCTCCCTATAGACCTAAGCCCTCTCCAGTGCCGAGACTTTCCTTTTTAGAGCCACAGCCCCTCAGTCAGGGCCTTGGTACTTCTGGGTATAATTAGACACATGTCACTCCTGCGTTCCCACAATGCAATGCTTGGCACCATAGAGGCGAATTACCTGGACCATCATTTGAAAAGGTGGGTGAGTGTTTGGCTTAACAGAATTTGCAACTACTAAAGGAATCTGTAGCTTACTTTTGATTTTAAAAAGTATAACCTGTTACACCTCCTCCCCCCCCCCCCCCAATCCCCTGTTTTGACAGCAAGCAGGACGTCTTCTCCCCCCGCTCGCTGCCACATTATAAAGGAAAACACAGCCCACCCGGCCACATCATTCATTCAGTGTTCTGAATGGACTACAACTACCGACAGTCTTTGCGACTGTCGGATTGTAGTACTTGAAGAGGAAGTACTTTTTATTTCCCTACAAAAGTAAAGCATAATGGGCTACTATGCATCTCATAGTAGCCCATTATGTGCTGAAAACGAAGCCTGCGATGTCCCCACTGGCTGGAAGCATCCATCTTCCGCCCTCTTCCTTCCAGGGCCGTGGTCTCCAGCTCTGACTGGCCGGAGTCACGTGACATAACTCCCGCGCATGTGTGCGGGAGCCGCCAAGTCACAGCCCAATCCCTTTAGAAACGGCACGATTGTGCCCTTTCTAAAGTGCGCATGCGCCGATGACGCGGCGAAAGCGTATATTGTAAATATCTCCTAAGCCGTGCAGGTTTAGGAGATAGTTCCAGCACCTACAGGTAAGCCTTAATATAGGCTTACCTGTAGGTAAAAGTGGTTGTACAGAGTTTACAACCACTTTAAGGCACTACCAGGGGGCACTGTGGTAGTTTAGTTTTTTTTTTTTTGGGGGGGGGGGGTAAATTTTACCAGCAAAAGTGTGTACATGTATGTCTCCTAATGGTGAACTTATCCTTGTAAATCTGCCAATTATCTAGGCAATTCAAATTGCATATGATGGTAATGAAAACTTAGTAGAGAAAACCTGCAGTGAAAAATGCATGTCCAAACAATCCATAGAACAAAGTATATAGGCAGTTGATGTATGCTTTCCCGTAAACGATGAACTTGGTCTTGTTAACTTCTGTCTTGCTTGCAGTCGGTCTGCCCAACCATTATTAAAGCCTAATTCACAATGTGCAAAGGAGCACAGCATTTTTTTTTTTTTTTTTTTATACCGGGTAAAGAAATTTGATTTGCAGCGACTTGAATTTTTGACATGCAGGTTTCACTGAAGATTACCCTCCTGCTTTTACATTTATTCATTATATGCCTATGTTGAATTGATAAGGTTTAAATTTAGCAGAGATTTTCCATAGCCTTTTAATAGCCGAACCTATCAGCGTAGACATAAAAATCTTAGGTACGAACCCCAAAGATTTTCAGCTCAAAAGATTTTCCCCTGATAAATAGCCAAAACATGGAATTTCTGGCTTACCAACTTATTTTTGCATTTTTTTTTTTTTGTTTTTGTTTTTTGGGGGTTTTTTTTGGACTCCAGTAGCCCAGAGAGGAGAAACTCAGGGATGTAAAGTGTATGAACAACTCAAATGTTTGTAATGGCAAGAAAGGTTTAATGTACAGTGTAATCCTAAGAATATGTTCAACATGGGCATTGTCCGAATAAAAAATAGAAGCACCTTTTTAATTTTTCATTCACATCCCTAAAATACTGTCGCTGTTTGTGTGCCTTTTTTATGTTTGTTCATCTGTCTTAATGTATGGGAATCTGCTCTTCAAGCATCTTGATTTTTAGAAAATTGTATATTTGTAGCCATATTTTTAAACCTAACCAAGCTACTGAGAGGATATTTTGCAGAAGGTATTTTTATGAAAATGAGATTTAGAAAGTTACCTTGCTAAATAAATGTATTGTATTAAAATATTGGGTTGGTTACATGCGTCTTTTTTTTTTTTTTTTTTTTTTTTTTTTTTTTTTTATACATAAACCAGAAAAAGTAATTGCATAAAACAAAAGTGAATAAATGATGTGTGTTTTCTTAATTTTGTGTGTGGTTACACCCTCTGTTACAGGTGGTGTTTTTTGCTGACTGTGTCCCCATTGGGAAGAGTTATCCCTCTTTTTTGCTTTGGTGACAAATGGCACTAGGTACACAAAGTGCGAAATACAAATTTTTAAGTGTCCCCAGAAAAAAAGGTAATGGGAAATCTTGCAATGAGGACACCTGTTCTAGAAACTTCACAATGGGAGATTTCCTGTTGTATTTTTGGGACAGGAAGTGAAGAATTTTCCCCAGTTGTATACAGAGGGCCAAAAAATAACCAGGCAGGGGTTTAATCTTTCCCCTAAAAAAAACTTTTGGCTATTAATAAACAGGTGACCCAGGCCATACTCTAGTGTTTCTAGGAATGTTTAATCAGTATCCCTGGAAGGAACCAGCACTTTTTTAGTCCAAAACCACAGCACCCTTTTTGTTGTAGGGTCAAGATTATCAGGCAAGGTTGAGGTTTTCCCTGTGTCAACAACTGACTTGCTAGCTGTTTATGCTTGGCTACTGGGACAGTCTGCTCTGTGCTCCTCCCTTACAGCAGGATCTTGCATTACAATTTATGGAGGTCAAGTCAGTACCCCTGGCCTCCCTTCCACATCATAGCCCCTTCTTTAAATTCGTGTTCTCGGCCCCCCTACATATCACCAGCCCCCGCCTCCCCCCCCCCCCCCCCCCAATCAGTGTTTAAACCTGAGTTTCACAGGAACGCTATCTGAATTTCTGAGCGATTTGGTGCAGTGTGATTGTTTGTTTGTTTTTTTATTTTTTTTCAGCCCTTTCATTTGAATAGTAGGTTGGATTGCACAAAAAGTAATGCATACGTTACTTATCAAAAATGCACTGCATCAAATATCAGTACCATGCTATCTGGTGCAGGCAAGAGCATTTGTGTATGTGATAGTGTTAGGAATGTATTGACACTTGTGACTGATTGCACACCCAGTGCATTTTCAACATGGTGTGGAAACGTGCACACAATCGGTTTCTCACACTGGTGTTGGATGAGCCCTTACATCAGACCCCCTTCACATGACAGTCCCACCCCACTTGATAGCAGTCCCAGAGTGTCCGCTGTTCCTCTTTACACTGCAGAGCCCTTCAAATCACAGCCCCTAGCAATCAGTCCCCCCCCCCCCCCCCCGCCATTACAATCATGGCCTCCCTTTCGAAAAGCCCTCCCTTGCACAGTCCTACCTTAACACAGCTGGGCAGAGACACCTCTCTCACCTGGCTGCAGCTGTCATCCTCATAGCAGGGCAAGGGGAAAAAGCTGCCCAACTTGATATGTTCTTTTGAAAAGATCTCGCCTCTGTGCAGATCTACAACTCCTCCTGACCCCTGCCCTGCTGTGAGAATGATAGTGGCAACTGGGCGGGTGACCCGGGAGAGGACAATCTGCTGTCATGGGGAAAGCCATAGGGAAGTCCCCGTGCGTCAGAGGGGCAGGGTCACCAGGTGGCCCCGCCCTCCGTTACAAAAGAGCTGTCAGACGCAGCAAAGCCTCACACAGCGGGAGTCTCCCATTGCGCGGAGCGGCCCAAGAAGAGATGCCGACGCCATGGAAGAAGATGCCGGATGAGAAGACGTGGATCGGAGGAAGAAGATGAAGAAAGTAAGACCAGAAGAAAGAAGATGAAAGAAAATTTTAATAAAGGAATTGTCAAAGACCGTCTGCTATAATTTTTAACATTTTTGTCACTTTTTTGGTGAAATGGTAGGGGGTACAAAAGTACCCCCCTTACCACTTCACACAGGGGGGCTGGGATCTGGGGGTCCCTTTGTTAAAGGGGGCTTCCAGATTCCGATAAGTCCGCCACCTGCAGACCGAGGCCCTTGTCCCCATCAACATGGGGACATGGTGCTTTGAGGGGTCACAAACTCCCCAAAGCACCCTCCCAATGTTGAGGGCATGTGGCCTGGTACGGTTGGGGGGGGGGGGGGGCGCGCGCGCTCTCGTCCCCCCCACCCCTTTTTTTTTTTTTCCCCCTGCGGCCTGCCAGGTTGCGTCCTCGGATAAGGGTCTGGCATGGATTTTGAGGGGAACTCCACGCCATTTTTTTTTTTTTTTGTCCGGGGTTCCCCTTAAAATCCATCCCAGACCTGAAGGGTCTGGTATGGATATATAGGGGTACCCCTACGTAATTTTTTTAAATTTGAAGCGGGGTTCCCCTTAATATCATCATAGCAGACCTGAAGGGCCTGGTAATTGAATTTGGGGAACCCCCACACTTTTTCTTAATCAATGACTTTCAATGAATGACTGTTCTCTGTGTTACGGGAGCCGGCAATTCATTAGCCGTGAGTGATTTTAAATGGCTTTTTTTTTTTCCTGCAAAAATGACTTTGTGCAGGGACAGTTCTAAGCACGGGAAACATGTGCCCCTTCACAGGCATACTTTAGACACCCCCCAGGTACGAAATTTAAAGGAATATTACACTTTTATTGTTTCGCATTATTAAAATCACTGCTCCTGAAAAAAACGTCCGTTTAAAAAAAAAAAATAATAATTTTGCATTGATACATGTCCCCTGGGGCAGGACCCAGGTCCCCAAACACTTTTTAATGACAATAACTTGCATATAAGCCTTTAAAATTAGCACTTTTGATTTTGAATGTTTGAGTCCCATAGACTTTAATAGGGTTCTAAAGTTCACACAAGCTTTAGGTCTGTTCGCAGGTTCTGGTGCGACCCGAACAGGGGGGTGTTCGGCTCATCCCTAGTGGAAACATCCTGAAGGCTCCTTGGCCATACCTGTCAAACTTTTCCCACTTGATAGGTAATTTTGTAAATTGTGTCTGTTCCCAATGTAGATAAACTAGTGGCCTACCTTAACAGAAATACCACAAAACTGGTTAAGGGTGTGTTTGCTCTTTAGGATTCTAGTTTGCGTGGACTGGTCTGGCCATCTGTCCTGTGTTGATGGTAATTTTAATTTATCAGACTCTCTGGGTCCTTGGGTACTTATATCTCTGACATTTGGGTGCTCAGATCTTGTTTGACACCTCCCTTCTGGAGTTGTAAACCACCTCTCTCTGTCACTCTCTTCAGAAGCATATCGGTTTGGGATATGTTTGGAGACAAGATGATGTAGCTCGGGGCAGAGTTGTGGATGGCTTTGTAAGTTGTGGTTAGTATTTTGAATTTAATTCGCTGGGTGATCGTGAGCAGTGTAGGGATTGGAGGAGAGGGATGGCAGATACTGAGCAGTTGGTAAGGTGGATAAGTCTGGCAGCAGCATTCATGATAGACTGAAGAGGGGATAGCCTATGATTATGGTAGACCTTCAAACTGAACACAAATATATCACAGAATGACTGTATCACATAGGAATCTTGAGAAATATGAAATTAACTTTTAACTCGATTTGTATTTAGATGCCTGTGTTCAGCGGGGCTAAAAGTTTTCTGCTGATTTTTCGTTTGTACTGTGTTGTATCTTGCTGTAATGTCCATTAATGGTCAGCCAGGCATTATTGTATTCCAATGGTTTTCCATCGTGGCAATGTCCTGATGAAACCTGTCACCATGTTCATAATTGACTGCATCATCTTTTTTTTTTTTAAACGCAAAGTCCAAGTGTAAATGCAAAAAAAAAAAGTTGTACTTCATTATCCTGTTAAAAGTATGGCAACCAGCTGAATGTAGTTTGGTGCACTTTGCTTGCCAAGAAAATGCTCAACCACCTTATACGCTTTTCTCTAGTCTCACTAACAGATCTTTGAACCACTCTGGGGATGGCTAGCGCCTTGACCTTTACAATTAAAGAAACCAACTTAGGGCTCTTTCACACGGACGGACCGTATGTCAGTTTTTCATCCCTCCGTTTTTGGATGAAAAACGGACATACATGTATCCCTATGGGATAGCGGGTGTCAGCGGATGAGCATCCGCTGACACCCGATCTCGTCCGTGCCCACTATGCTCCGTTTCTGCAGACGGAGGAAAACCCTATTTTTTTCATCCGTCTGCAGAGCGGATCGGATGACGACGGACTCTACGGTCCGTCGTCACCCGATCTCCCATAGGGGAGAGCGGCGCTCTGACAGGTCCGTCCCTGCGCTGTGTGCAGAGATGGACCTGTCATCTTCCTGCTCAGCGGAGATCGCTCCGGCGATCCCCGCTGAGCAAGCGGCTATCCACGGGGCTGATCTGCACTGATCCGCCCCGTGTGAAAGAGCCCTTAGTGTTACTAAACCCACCACAGTAAAATCAATCTGTATATGCAGTAAGCCTAGGTTCACACGTGATGCAGGAACCAGCACAGGTTCCTGCATCTCTCACGCAGGCAGTTCACACTGCCCGCTGTGAACTGCTGCGGGTGTCAATACAAAGTTAATGACACCCCCAGCTTGGTTCAGAGATCACAGTGAATTTGGACAGGAATTAGATTGCATGGGTGTGAACACTCATGCAATCCGATTCCAGGGCAGGGGGAGAAAAAAAAAAAAAAAAGTTCCTGCACCTTTTTTGTGCGAATGCAATGCGACTTCAGCCATACAGCTGTATGGCTGAACTCGCATTCCGCAGACAGGCACAGCAATGCAGGTAAGAATCGTATGCGATTTCTGCGTTCGTGAACCCAGGCTAAAGCATGCGCGTTTATACTCACTGTGGAACCTAAGAAGTTAATCCTCTGCATTGTGTAAAAAAAAAAAAAAAAATGCTGTTTGATCCTGGCTTCTCTGATCCTTCCACTGTCCCCTAAGAATTACCTGATATCATTCTATAGAGTCAGGCTGCACATGCTCAGTTTGGTGCGTATTGCTAG
This sequence comes from Lithobates sylvaticus, assembly GCA_028564925.1. NCBI lineage: Eukaryota > Metazoa > Chordata > Amphibia > Anura > Ranidae > Lithobates > Lithobates sylvaticus. The sequence goes on from CM053026.1 coordinate 287,329,224, forward strand.
AGGTGCGTGCGCACACACCACCCTTGGGAGAGGGCATGTGGCCAATAAGCACTGCCCAGACAGAGGGGGCAGGGGTTCTCATAGGACAGTTAGCATTATTAGTTTAAATTATGTTTGAAATGTTATGTCTCGTGATGAACTTTGTCCTTCACGCTGCCATTAAATTAAGCATTCATTGAAACAACTCATGTGTTGATTTGAATGTTTCCGGAGCCCTGAAAAGGTCTCACTAATCGTCCAGACATCTAAGCAGAATTGACCCTTACAATCAGGAAGTGCAGGGAATCCAAGCTGCCTGGCGTGGACCACATGGAGAGAAAATACGGCACTGGGCAGGCTTCCAACCAGGTGATGACATTTCCTTCTGTGCGTTCCACACCAGGCAGCTTGGATTCCCTGCACTTCCGGGTTGATTCCAGTGTTCCAGCTCAGATTCCTAACACCATCTGGATGCCAGGGAAATCCAGATAAAAGGCATCCTTTTTTTTTCCACAGACATAGTCATGAATGCTACTATCTTGTAAGTGCATTACCATTGGGCATTAGGGACTTTAGATGTTTTTACAGATACCTTACAATATCCACCCCCTGAAGAAGTGTTTATACACAGAAATGTATCAGACCTTAAGGATATAGTTCTATGCCTCACCAGGTTACACATTTGGACATGTGATATCTCCTTTTATTCATTATTAAGGCGGCCAATTGCTATGTGAATCAACCTTGCTATTTTTTTTTTTTTTACCAATTTACGGTTATATACATGGTCAGCACATAACAGTAAATACGACAGTATAACAATAATTATATCATTGTTACGTATTTATATATTTTGTATTCCAACAATAAAATTTGATTACATTCTACACGAGCCAACCACCTCATTTAAAGTCCTAACTTCCTGTTTTATTCCTATTGGGCATTAAACCTCGTTTTTAAATACTACTTAGGTGCGCCTTCCTCCTTTCCCACAGAGTTCAAGGATAAACTCTGGGGATGGTTAGCACCTTAACTTTTACTTGAATCACAGTTAATGTGAACATATAACTACATTAAGGACTACAAAATAAAATTTGTGATTACCAAGCGGATCTACCAGTCATGCACTGTGTAGTGTTTTTTTTTTATTTATTTTTTTTTTCAATACGTCTTATTGTAGAGTGGGAAAATAATTTTTCTCTCCTACAGCAGTGTTTCCCAATCTTTTTTCAGTCAAGACACCCTTTAAAAATTCTGCACACTCTCAAGGCACCCAATTCTAAAATGTAAAAAAAAAAAAAAAAAAACGAAACAATTTTTTTTTTTTTTTTTTTTACATAATGCAGCAGCATCCACACACATCGGGCACCCAACATTAAATGTAATTTATTGATTAGTATTCCAATGTTTCCATTCTCTCTCAGTTTCTTCCCCTTACTCAGCTAATATGACCCCAATGCTGACATAGAGGGGTGGATGGGAAGCAAACAAGGATGGCGTGCAGGTGCCCTATGTCCTCCCTATTATAACCAATGACATCATAAGTTGTTAGGACGCCAGCAGCTGGCCCAAGGCTGTAATGATGCACAATGAAAACCTGAGGCTGTGTAAAACAAGGCAGGTTTGATCTACCCGCTGGTTTGATTACAATTTTGGGGAAATTTGGGAGCAGTTTTAAAGGCATTTTGCCAAGGCACCCCTGAAGAACCCAGATGGCACCCCAGGGTGCCACAGCACCATGGTTGAAAAAGGCTGTCCTAGAGTGAATCCCCTTTTAATGCATGCTAATATTCTGCTGGCTTTGCATGCCATTGCTTAGCCCATCATCTACTAGGACCCAAGGTCCTTTTCCATCCTAGATTCCTCCCCCTCACAAGTAATTTGAGTTTGTATTTTAAGCACCCAAATGCATTACTTTATAAATTAAGGGGTTGGGTAACTACATGGCAAATGGTAAATAGTTTAATGTTGAAAAGTGTATTTAGGTCTACTTGCAAGGTTTCCACATGCCCTGCAGAAGTTATTGCCCTGTATAGCTTTGTATCATCTGCAAATACTGATATTGAGCTGTTACTCCCATCCTCTAACTTGTTGATTAAACCAAATAGGATCCATGATACTTGGGACCCCCACTTACCACTTTAGACCATTCTGTGTAAGCACAATTACTTACCACCCCTGTAGCCAGTTTTCAATCTAGATACTCACCCTATGGTCCATGTCGACAGATCTCAGTTTGTTGGGAACTATATCAAATGCCTTTGCAAAAAGGCAAATACACCACATCCAGATGGCAGCTCACTTAGATTTAAAAAAAAATTATGATTGGGATGGCAAGAACGATTCTTCATGAATCCATGCCGATTAGTAATGAACTGTATAATTTGTGGTAAATTCTTGGCTATAGTCCCTTATCCCTTACATACTATTGATGGTAGGCTGACTGGTTTGTAGTTTCCAGGGATATATCTTAACCTGTTAACTATTGTTACCACGCTGGCTTTTCTCCAATCAGCTGGTAGCATTCCAGTCAGTAAAACTGTCCATAAAAAAAAAAAAAATAGAAACAATGGTCTAGCCATCAACTGGCTGCGTTCTTTAACCACTTACCCACCGGGCACTTAAACCCCCTTCCTAACCAGACCAATTTTTAGCTTTTGGTGCTCTCACACTTTGAATGACAATTACTCAGTCATGCAACACTGTACCCAAATGAATTGTGTGTCCTTTTTTCCACACAAAGAGCTTTCTTTTGGTTGTATTTAATTACTGCTGGGTTTTAAATTTTTTGCACTATAAATCAAAAAAATACTGAAAAATTCTGTAAAAAAATAAAAATTCTTTGTTTCCATTAAAATTTAGTGCAGAGTATGGGCGCGTGGTGGTAGAGCATTGCACAGTGGTGGCAGTGTAGCTGTCACTGACCAGCGCTGTGGGCACTACACATGCAGCCCACAGCGCTGGTCCCATCTCTCTCCCTTTCCTCTTCTCCCCGCTCACTATACCAATCGGTACAGAGAGGGGAGGGAGGAACCGGCATCATGACGTGACGCCGGTTTATGTACATGTGATGACGGAGCGATCACATGGTAAACGGCCGCTATCAGCGGGGGTTTACCGTGATCCACTGGGTCCCGGATGTTCCCCGAGTGCGTGCCCCAGAGGGCGCGCGGGAGCAAGTTTCTGGGAGGACGTCCACCCAGAATAAGCCGACCGCGCTGTAGCAGTCTTACGGCTATGGCCCGGTCGGCATGTGGTTAAGGAGCCATTGGGAGTAGGTCATCTGGGCCTGGTCACTTATTTAGGTTACGTTTATGTCTTCCGTTAGCCATGAGGGTACATTAGGTGATGTTTTATTAACAGTACAGTCTTGGTTACTATATCTCCCATTTCTTTTGTGAAACCTGAGTAGAATACATTTAAAACCTTTTGCCTTCTGTCTTTTGTAACCAAATTCCCATCATCCTTTATGGGGCCCAATATGTTCTGGCCTCACTTTTACCGTTTATTTAAAAAAATATTTAACTCTCATCTGTGCCTTTCGTGGTCTATTTTAGCTGCCCTGATTGCACTCTTACATTTCTTATTGCATTCTTTGTATTGTTGGAATGCTGACAATGACCCCTCAGCCTTGTATTTATAATTAAAAAAAAGCCTTTTCTTTCATATGCATTTTTACAGGAGTTTAGCCACCCAGAATTCATTTTAGCTCTTTTAACCACTTAAATACCAGGCACTTTCACCCCTTCCTGCCCAGGCCAATCTTCAGCTGTCACACTTTGGGTAGTGTTGTATGACCGCAATTGTCATTCAAACTAAAAAAAATTCCCACAAATAGAGCTGTTTTGGTGGTAATTGTCTACCACTGGGGTTATTTTTTGCTAAACTAAAAAAAGAATGACATTTAAAAAAAATAGTTATAAAATAGTTTTCTCCTTTGCCGACAGGCAATGAGGCAGCACTGATATGTAGAATTGATGGGCACTGATAGGCAGCACTGATGAGGAGCTACTAACAGGCATTACTGATGGGGCAGACTGGCACATTTGATGGGGCTGTGCTGATAATCAATGTGCTGATCATCAGCACAGACACACACCCCCCCCCCCCCCCCCCAGGGAGAGCCTGTATCGGGTCAGGGTGCATTCACCAACTGACCCATTAAATTATCCTGCAAGACATTTAGGAAATAGCAAGCGTTAAATGTGCGATTGCTTTTGCCCAGCCTATATCTGGTAAAATTAAAACCACCATTATAACATTTCCCAGCTTTGCCACCATACCAAGCTGTGATAGGAGGTCCACCTCAGGTTAGGGGGCCTGCAGCATACGCTCGCCCTTTTCTGATTTTTCTCCCTTTGGAGCTCAACCCACAAGGATTCCACCTCCTTCCTAGCTCCATTAGTGATGTCATACCTCACATTTCACATCATTCTTGATATGCAGAGATACCCCATCTCTGCAATATATGGTATACCCCCTGAATGGTTGCCAGCCAATCACATGAGCTGTCAAACCTAGTTTCTGAAATTCCCACAAAATCAAAGTCCTCCTCATACATTAGCAGCGCCAGTTCTCCTATCTTATTAGCCAGACTTCTAGCATTAGTAGACAAGAGAACTTTCTGCGATTCTGCACTGTGTCGCTTTGACAATTGCAAACAAAATTGACGTTTATTTCCACAAAGAGCTTTCTTTTGGTGGTATTTGATCACCTATGTGGTTTATTTTTTTTGCTATAATAAATATCCCCCAAAAATATATTTTAAAAAATGTTGTTCCTCAGTTTAGGCCGATATGTATTCTACACATTTTGAAAATCACACCAAGCCGATTCCTGTGTAAATAACACCGGCAGTGAAGGTATTAACCACTAGGGGCAGTGAAGGTGTTAAGTATGTCCTGAGGCTACATGTGGCACGTCACTGATCTCTGCTCTAAATCACAGGGAGCAGAGATCAGTGACACTGTCACTAGGCAGAACGGGGAGATGCTTGTTTACATTAGGATCTCCCCGTTCTTCCTCTCCGTGAGACAATCGCGGGTATCCCCGCAGCGTGGAACCCACGACCAGACTGATTGCCCGCAGGCCGCCTCTTAAAGGGCAACGTACAGGTACGTTAGTTTGCCTGTACGTGCCCTTCCGCCGCAGTATATCTGCGTGAGGCAATCGGTTAAAAGCCCCTCTAACTTTTCAGCCATCTTCTCTCCCAGCCAAGCTAAACCTTTCCCATTTTGGTGCAGTCCGTCCCCGCTAAAGAGGCAGTAACTGACTGAGAAGTCGGCCCAGTTCTCCAGGAACCCAAACCCTTCCTTTCTACACCAGCTCCTCAGCCACTTGTTAGTTTCCCTAATCTGCTACCTCTCTAGTGTGGCTCAAGGTACCAGCAGTATTTCTGAGAATACTACCTTGGAGGTCCTACTCAATTTAGCTCCCAAGTCCCTGAAATTGTTTAGTGCTCTCCATCCTTCAACTTTGTCATTGGTATCCACGTGTACCATGACAGCTGGGTCCTCCCCAGCCCCACCCAGTAATTGGTCCACCTGATCTGCAATGTGCCGAACCCGAGCACCTGGTAAACATAGTTTGGCACTTACAGCCTTCAGACCCAATAATAGATCCTGGTGGTATGGTATTCAGTCTTTGCTTACCCCTGCCCTCACTGGAGGAGGTTATTCCCCTGGCAGCTACTTATTGGGATGTTTGTGCCTAGGACCATCCTCCTTGATGCTTTCCCCTCTACCCCACCTAAAAAGTCACCCAACTTCTATGGTGCCTGTACCCCTGTATTTCCACACACCTCTGTTGGAACATACCAGACAGGAACTGGCGGGGGCCCAGCTTGCTTTCAGGTTGGAGAGGCTTTGCTGTGTTGGAAGCTGTATCTAGGGAAGCAGCTGGCAAGGAAGAAACGTGCTCACATTGTGTGCAGCAGTAATTTCCCTTGATCGGATGCTCGAGGAACACATGACACAAGATGTGCACCGAGTCGCATCATCATACCCGTTGGACATCATACCCACCAATTTTATGGGGAATAGTCCTAGAGGATTAGGAATTTTACTCTGTCCGATTAACTGTTAGCCAGCATCCACTACACAGTCAGCCTGTCAGTCCACCTTTTCTGTTATGCCGCTCTGCTTCTCCTGCTCAGCCACCTCTAAACGGTCTGCTGCAGGGCTTGTCAGCACCTTTAGCCTCTGCTGGTCAGCCTGCCTCTGCTCCTGTCGCTTCCCGGTCTGCCTTTCACACTCTGCAGATACAATAACTAACAATTGATAAGGTAAGTGTTTTACAGATGCACTTACCTGCCACCTCTCCTGGTCAACCTGTAACACTTCTCGTCCCGCCTCTCCTGCAGCTTTCTCCCACACTTTCTCAGCACTTATGTCTCCTGAGACCACTACTCTAAATGTTTTTTTTTTTAGCCCGTTTTCTATCCGTTTACAAAACTGATAGAGCCAAGCCTGACATTCACATTGTTTTCAGATGTTTCTAGACTGAACCACACTTAAATGGATCCAGAATGAATGTGCATGTGAAAAAGCCCTTAAGGTCAGGTCAGACCTCTGGCAACTCCAGGACTCAGTCTGGGTTCACTTTTCTGGTGCAGTACATTAGTTAACACACCATGTGATGTACAGCAATGCATTGGAGCTATGGTACCAAAATGAATGGCACGGCAACATGCAAAAACGTTACCCAGCACACTGAAAAAGTGAACCCGGTCTCACTCCCTTGCTCGAAAGACTCCATCACTGCTCCCTCACTTTCAAGTGTGATTATGCAGCACTGCAGGCCAGTGAGGGAGCAAAGCCTATGCGGAGAAAAAATGTGGAATGCAAAGGGTATGTGTCTGCATCCTCAACGATAAGACAAACAGGAGGAGATCACCATTTATCATCCCAGGCTGTGATAAGGTAGTCCATGGTTAGCCTGGGGTGGCAACTGCCAGGGATAAGGATGTGATCAGTCTGGAATGACAACTGGCAGTTATAAAAAGGGAGGTAATCTTGTTTGAAAGGGGGGGGGGGGATTTCTCTCTTCCCTTCGTGTAAGCAGTATACAGGCACACATTTAACCCCTTCCCAGCCAGTTTCAGTACAGTGACAGTGTATATTTTTAGCACTGGTTCCTGCAAAGTGTCAGTGTCAGATTTTTATTTTTTTTTACAAACGTTAGTGTTGCACGATCACATAATGGTCAGTTAAAATAACGCAGTGCCAGATTGCAAAAAATGGCCTGGTCATGAAGGGGGGTGGGGTAAATCTTCTGGAGATCAGGCGGTTAAAGCGGTTGTATACCCATTTAAAAAATGTTTTTGGTTAATTATCTGCAAGACAAAGTCATAATGAGCTAGTATGACTAGCATACTAGCTCATTATGCATCACTTAACTTAGATCGGGGCCCCCCCCCCCCCCGACGCCATGTTCTTCTCCCCCTCCGGCCGCATCCATATCTAAACAGATACCCTTCCGGGTATCGCCGCTGCGATTGGCCACAGCGGCGAGGAAGTCGCTCCGCGTGGGACACTTTAACTGCGGTGAGCCGCAGTTGAAGATGGGGGATTAACCCTGTAAATGCACCGTCGTCTACGCCGCGCATGCGCCGTAGACAACGTTGTAAAACGTTCTTTTCACATATCTCCTAAACCGTGCAGGTTTAGGAGATTTCTTGTACCTACAGGTAAGCCTTAATCTAGGCTTACCTGTAGGTACAAGTTGAATTTCTGTGTATACAACCACTTTAAGGGATTGACTATGGCCTTGCAAAGTAGAAAGACACAAGCAATTTGCATAACAAGCAAGTTTATTTTTTCAAACATTCAAAACTGCTGCTTAGTGGCATAAAATATTTACTTTAAACTGAAGCAGGGGAAAGCAGCATTGCTTGCATATCTACAGGAATTCTAAAAGGTCTTTGGTTATTACACATTAATTCCTCTTCCATACAGTCATTTTTATATATTACATACATTTTACAACCCGTTAAACAAGTGGAAACCTGGTGTTCCATCAAAGCCTTAAATATCTTACAATCCAGACCCAAATACAAATATAGCACAATGTAGTCTATAAACAGATATTCGATCCTTCAGGAGTTGCACACAAAAATCATATCCTGTAGACTTGGACACACCTTTCCCCCCACATCAATGGTTACTTGTGTCTTTGGAACAGCAGAACTTCAGAGAAGTCTGACTAACACAAAGCAGGAAAGTGGTCAGGATCTTCTGGATTCAGGGCAAAGTCATTCACCTAGGATATAAAACACACATTTAGATGGCACCAAGTTTGCAAACGTTATGAAAATCATATGTCAAGTCAAATCTAAAAATAAAGCATTAAGAGGACTTTTGGCATTACAACCACTGGTAGTTTGTTTAGTTGGGGTTACAAAATTGTTGACTGGATCAGGAAATCCAAGTATACACGTAAAGTGAAAGGTCATGCAACATACTGTAATGAAAGTACTACTTTACTCATAAAAATGGGTGGGGGGGGCAACTCCTGTCAGTATAGTAATCAGCAGCTGCAGACAGCCCCTTGACAAATTTTCCAGCTCATCTAATGATCGAGCGGGTGGAACAGTCCCTGCTGAACTGGCCAAAATTTTTGATCAGTCTAACCAGATTTAGGATGATATGAATAAGACTGCCCCAGATTCAGGCAAGTCAAGCCTTCTAGGCCTGATCCTTCCATTGCAGAAATGTACCCATTACCTACGCTAAAGATACAAAAACCAAGAACAGGGGCAGGGAAGTTTACATCTAGCAGGACAATACAATGATGCAGATTTAAGGCCAAGCTCCACATACATTTAGGCTTTCAGGTGGTGTAAACGTCTCTTCAACACGGCCTCGTCCTGCACCTCTTCCCCCACCTCGTCCTGCACCTCTTCCCCCACGGCCTGGTCGGGGAAGGTTTCCAAAATTGATATCCAGCTGGGATGTGATATCATTCACAGGTTTGCGGAAGCCAATCGGGTAATCTTCATCGTGCGTTATATTCTGTTACCAAACAAGAAATACATTAAAAAGGCCAGTGTACAGGCACACAATATCCAAGAGCAGTCAACAGTTGAGCCTGTACTGGATGTATAGAAAACTAGGGCACACCAAGGGAAATTTCCAAAGGTTTTATACACTTAGGAATCTTTTTTATGGTTTTGATTGCAAACACTTTAGGAAAACATTTAAAGCTAGTACTTAGTCTATTTTAGTATGTTTTAAAAGTCACTGTAGAAAGATTTAAGCAAATCATTTTGTGAATCAGTTAAAGTTTACCTGGTGATGGCTAGTAAAAGCAGTATCGTCAGCCTGCCATGCCCCCTTCAGTTAGCCTTGGGCTGCCTATCCAACAGACTTTATTGGCCTAAGCAGCAAAATGAATAGGGTAGCACACGCCAGGCAACTCTGCTCCCAATTGTGGGGCAGTGGTTTAGTGCTGTCAACCTTCAGCAGAAGTGCCGTTATGGGCAGGATTCTCCAGGTAAGAAACATCTTAGCAAAAAGGTTCCTCTAAATTTATTGCAAACCATATACAGACAGACACACAGACTTGCCATAAAATAATTTTTGGAATAGTGGTCTTAAACTCCAAAAAAATGTTCTTGTATGTGGTGGCTAACTCGTAAACATCCAAGTCTATTTTTCAACTTCAACAGACCAAGCTGTACAGCAAAACTGGCAGTTCAACTGCTTTGTCCCAATTCTGAGAGGGTTGTTTACAATGGTCAGCTTTTATTTAAAACCTTTCACCATCTCCCTTAATGAACTCCACAAAAACGATTTTAGGGCAAGCCAAGACCTCCTTTTCCTGGAAGTCTGGCCAACAACTGCTAAGAAGTCTACCTAGAGTTTTTAAAATCCAGCATCCTGCAAAAAGGCCTTTTTTTTCGATCATCTTCCGTTTCTGGTACTCAACTTGCCCTATGGACTAGTCAGTTTCAACTAAAAAACTTCTGTGGGAGTCCACAAGACCTGATCATTAGGAAAGCCACAGCCCTCCACACAGAGCAGTCACCAGCCATTTATGGATCCATGCAAGACTCCCAGGGTATCCTTTCATAAGCCACCTAAACAGACTTCAATTAAATGCTTGCAACACCCTCTGGTAAAATAGATGAAGTGAAAAGTGGAGATTAGGCCAATGCCTGATACAGTTTGTCCGTTAAACCCAGCAGGTTGAACAGAAAATAAATGGTCAGCTCCGAACTGATGTTAGAACACAACAGCTCAGCAGGGTAGTTTGCTGTACTGACGGGGGGGGGGGGGGGGGGGGGGCGCGCTGTTTTTTGTCTGGCCTCTGTCTTACCGGCTGGCATATACGGGCCAACTTCCGGCTGTTTATTGAACTGGCTGATGGCGGCCAGCATTCAGCCCAGGTCTATGGGGGCTTAAGGCAGGACATGCAGAATATTCATGAGAATCGGAAATGGAAAATAGGATTTCATTGTTGGACAATGCTTTGCTTCCAATTACTAGCAGAGTGTCATCCTCTGAGAAGATGGATTGGCAAAAAAAAGGTTGTTGACCTAGAAAACCATGAGGCAACAGAAGGCTGATGACCCACAAAGCCGTGAGGCACAAGATTAGAATTTTGGGCTGTTTGCATGGTGCACCATTACAACCTTCCAGCCACCAGCACAGCATCCTCCTCTGCCATCACGGGGGGGGGGGGGGGGGGGGGGGGGGGGGTCACATGCCAAGTGAGGGAGAAGAGAAACCTTGAAAACATGTCACTACCAGTGTGCAAAGGTGTATTTGCTTTGGAATTATAAATTACCCCGTGTGGACGTTGCTGGGTTTATGTAAAATTAGATCAGCTTTTACAATTTAGAATGGGGTGCCTCAATTTTAAAGAGTGCTTTGACTGAAAGCGGTTGGAGAAATGCCATGCCAATTTTTGCTTCTGTATAATTATACTGCAGATGTGCAATGGACCTGGCAGACTGACACTATTGGTGTTAAATCCCCCCCCCCCCCCCCCCCCCCCCCCCCCACCCCGGCCCCCCCCCCCCCCCCCCCCCCCCCCCCCCCCCCCCCCCCCCCCCCCCCCCCCCCCCCCCCACACTATGGCCAACCTGTGTAATTTCCACTCTTACATCTTGAAAGAGGGTCCCTGGCACTCCTAAGAAAGGATGCCAGGTGTTAATGCCGATTATTCAAGTGTGAGCTTTATCTCCAAGACATCTGACTAAGATCACTTTATTGAAATTACCATTTCAAACCCTGCATACAATGGGCTATCCACTCCTTTCATACTACATGGTGGCGTCTTGTTGGTCCACAATTCTGTTACCTGGGGATTCTGTACATGTTGAAACTGAGCCAGCAGGAAGGTAGACCTTTGTTATTGCAAAACTTTATTCATGGTTTATCCTTGTATTTACAACCTGCCCCTTACCAGATTACAAGGGATTGAATCTGCAGTGCCTTTATGGTCATCTGGACACGTGTCCTTGGCAACTTATTACTCCAGATATGTAAAGGTGACAGGGGGCTCACCTCATCATGGACACACACACAATCATTTAACCCCAGTGGATCACTGGCTGGGCATTGACGTTTACACACTGATGCTTAGAGGAAATGAAGCCTATTTTGGGTATTTCTAGATGTACTCAAAACTCTAAGGCCCATTTCACACTGGGGTGCTTTGCAGGCACTAAATTGCTAAAAATAGCGCCTGCAAAGCACCCCGAAACAGCTGCTGCTGTGTCTCCAGTGTGAAAGCCTGAGGGCTTTCACACTGGAGCGGTGCGCTTGCAGGACGGTCAACAAAGTCCTGCAAGCCGCATCTTTGGAGCGCTGTATTTACTGCTCCTATGGCGCCTCTTCCCATTGAAAACAGTGGGGCAGTGCTGCAAACCCACATTTTATGCATTAAGATAAAATAAAAAAAATAAAAAGTGTGTAGCAGCCCCCCCCCCCCCCTCAATTATCTACTTGAGCTTTCTCCATCGATGTCCACAATGCCACTCAGCACACTCCTCCTGATTGGCTGAGACCGATCAGCGGCACTATTGGTGTCAGGTCAGTCAGTGCTGGGCCAGGTCTGAATGGATACACGGAGCTCTGACTCAACTTGGGTGACCAAGCTGCTGGCTGAGGGGCACTTGGGGGGGGGGGGGGGGGGGGGGGCGGGGGGGGGGGGGGGGGGGGGGGCGGGGGGGGGGGGGGGGTGGGCCGGGGGGGGGGGGGGGGGGGGGGGGGGGGGGGGGGGGGGGGACTAAGAGCAGCAAAGAACCCGAGAAGATGAGGATCTGGGCTGCTCTGTGCAAATTTAACTGCACAGAGGTGGCAAGTATAACTTTTTACAACAAGAAAACCCATGAGCCTTTACAATAACTTTAAAGTCCCATTACAAAAAGGTTTTTCCCCCATATACATATTTTAGGGATGTAAGCACATTAGCAACTACTTTCTCCATTTTCTGTAGGCCAAAAGAGTTCTGGCCATCAATAGGTGATCGGTAAAGGCCAACCGTGGGAAAAGCATTAATTTACATGTTGCGATGTGAAAATCCCATTTATTTAATAAGCCTTATTTACATTTGGAAAGACTTGCTTTTAACAGAAAGAATTACATAACTTACATCAGCAAATTTAGACTTGTGGATTACCACAGCTTTAGAAGGCATGGCAGATTCAGGCTTGCGGAGGTTGAAGTCAGCCTTTGGCCTGCTTTGGTCCATCATAGATTTCCATTCATCCAATGACATCTCCTTAAGAGGATCTTCATAGCCCTCTTCAGAGACCCTACAAATACAGACACATTTAGTGTGCCATAGTCTAAAAAGGTAAAACGCATTAGCAGTCATACGTTTCTTCCTTACTTGACATCTTGTTCCTCCTCTGATGCCTCAATGGGTTCAGCATTTCCTACATGCTCTACAGGCACAGGGTCTGCATCACTAAGAGAAGATTAGGAATTATAACGTTAAAACCTTGTGCAAGCTTCAGGAGACATTCCACCTATTTAACACACAAGCATGCCAATAGTTTTATGGCCAGTTAAACCATGCCTCTTGACATTTTGAATATGAAAAAATAAAATAAAAGCCAGCTTCCATTAGGTCACCAAAGCTGGTTGTAGTCATTTTAGACTGAAATAAATAAAAATTTACAAAAAAAATAAAATAAAAAAAAGGTCTAAACGTGTAAAAGGAGTTACAAAATTAAAGGAAGGGTCTAGGAGCAGAATAGTACAGTGCAATACATGGATAAAATACACTATAAAAATGTATATTGTTATCTAGCCCAATATGGCATGTTCATGCAGGTTAACCATACAATACTACGTTCAAAGCAGCTAGATTACAGATGCTTAAATAGTTTTACATTTTTGCAATGAATCTAAAAAAAGACACAATGTGGGTAATAGAAAAGAATGATATAGTTGTGTGTCAAATATGAACTTTAACAAGCCTGAGGTATGACTAATGCCAATTGGTATACTATATTCTTGTTTTATTAATGAGCACTTGCCGCAGGAGGCAACAATGTTTTCAAACTTGCATACTATTGTCATTTTAAGCCACAGATCAACATGCAAATTCAGATTTGTTGCACATCTGACAATTTTATAAATCAAACCCAATGTAAACCTGAAAGTGTTTAGCAGCTTTACACAGAACATTAAGGCTCCTTTGCACACAAGGCCATCTAGCTGCAGTGGGTACCTCCTCGTGTTTTAGAGCACCCAGGAGGGACATGTGCAGCATCCAGCCTTGCTGCTTGCAACCTGTCAGTCTAAGGCAGGCTGTGGATAAATGGAGCCAACTGCTGTACTCTTTTGGGCCCCATCACTCGGGGATAAATGGCCAGAACAAAAAAAAAAAAATATATATATATATATAAAAAGGGAGGAGAGCACGGCAGCTAAACGGTTTCATTAGGGTCTAGGTGCTTAGACTATAGATTGATTTAGCGCTGCACTGTTTTTATCAAAGAAAATTCAATACAAGTGCAAAAAATGTGACAGTGCAAAAAGAAAAAAGTTGCAGTCCAAAAAATTTAAATAGTGAACAAGTCCAATCAAGAGCGCGAGTTAGGTCGAAAATAATCAAAATGATGAATACCAAGGTTAAAGGATCACCACAGTGAAGGGGTCTGCTACCAATAGGATATGAGGGGGCTTACCGAAACATATGGACCCAATTTGCTTATACCAAATGGGTCAATACAGGCAGTGGTGTTTAACTACTCCAGCCCCGAAAGGATTTACCCACTTAACGACCAGGCTATTTTTGTGATATGGCACTGCATCGTTTTAACTGTGTGGTCATGCAACGTTGTACACAATGTCCTTCTCCCCCCCACAAATAGAGCTTTTTGGTGGCATTTGATCACCTCTGCGGTTTATTTTTTGTGCTATAAACAAATTTTTTTTGAAAATACAATTAAGTTTTTGCTAGAATACACACAAAAAAAAAAAAAAAATATAAAAATGTCTTCGTCAGTTTAGGCCAGGGCTGTCTTTTTTCAAAGAGGGCCAGATTTGATCAAGTGGACATGTGTGAGGGCCAACTATTTTTCCTGACATTCTTTGAACCATTAAAATTCAGTCCAAGTGTGTTTGATCGAGCATCAATACCCTGCCCAACAAGAATTCTCTTGCCTTTGTGGCTGTGCGAGTAAAGCGTGTGATTTGAGTGTGATTTGGATATACCGTATAACACGCAAAATAAGGGTCAGTGCCCATCTGCAGCCTCACAAGTGCCATGAATGCAGCACCCTCCATTGCCAACTAGCCGCCGCAGTTGAACTGCGGCAACATTGCTCGGCTGCGCGAATCACCATCATGTTAAATCGGTTCCGAAGGCGTGCGCCTGCTGCTCACCCCCAGGAGCCGATGAGTGCCTGGCAATCGCTTGTAAGACAGCGAGAACTGTGACCTCTGTGTGTAAACACAGATCCCGGTTCTGAGGGGGGAGAAGTGACAGATTGCTGTTCATACAAAGTATGAACAGCAATCTCTTCCCACAGTCCCCTCCCTTCTTCAGTTAGAACACATTAACCCCTTGATTGCCCCCTAGTGTTAACCCCTTTACTGCCAGTGACATTTTTACAGTAATCAATGCATTTTTAATTGCACTGATCGCTGTATTAATGCCGATGGCTCAGAAAATGTGTCAAAATTGTCTGATGTGTCCGCCACGTCGCAGATCGCCGCCATTACTAGAAAAAAAAAAAAAAAACAATTTATAAAATGCCATAAAACTATCCCCCATTTTGTAGACGCTATAACTTTTGTGCAAACCAATCCATATACAATTTTTACCAAAAATATGTAGAATACATATTGGCCTGAACTGAGGGAAAAAAAGTTTTGGGGGTTATAGCAAAAAGTAAAATTCTGTTCAAAATTGTTGCTCCGTTTATAGCGCAAACAGCAAAGGTGATCAAATACCACCAAAAGAAAGCTGTTTGTGGGAAAAAAAACAAACAAAAATGTTGTTTGGGCGCAACGTCGCACGACTGCGCAATTGTCAGTTAAAGCGACGCAGTGTCGAATTGCAAAAAGTGCTCTGCTCAGGAAGGGGATAAAATCTTCCAGGGCTGAAGTGATTAATACAAAGTCCCACCTCCTACGATGGACAGAACAGTTGTCCAATGGCAGTGCAGGAGACAGGACTTCCCATTACAGAGGCTGCCGTGTAAACAGGAAATTCTTGTGTGTAGGGAACTAGTCCCACCTCATCCCTGTCCAAGGCAGTCAGCATATGTATCTTTTGTGGCGCTGGGAGGCCACAAAAGATACATGTCCAAATAACCAGGTGTATGATAACATTTTGGTAGATTTCAGAAGGTGGAATCTTCTCACCATCACTCCATTAGCACATGAATCCAAGGAGGGAAGATGGAGACTCGATAGTAAAACCATAGGCAGGAGTTTTAAAAACAAAATAAAAAAACCTCACATTTCAGCAGACATGAAAGTGCATATTGAGCAATTTCTTGTAGACAGACAAGATGTAATGACAGGACAGTAGACAGATGCGATTTGTCTTAGACAACTGAGGTGTCAAACTGTCTCTGCCATTAAGTTTATATAGGAAATATGACCCCAAAGTGGATAACCAGTCCGTGACACATGCTTGGGTTCCCTATTCACTTCCTGGACCCTGGCAAAAAAGCACAGGTGCGTGCGGGTCACCGTGGCAAGACAACATGCTAAAACCACGTCATGTTTGCGGAACATGCCTCGCCTTGAAAGCAAGGCAAAAAACAGCTAGCAAGACGTCATATATGCGGATCAAACCTCGTTATGGTATCAGGACAGACAAACCACCAAGTCATTGCAAATCTTAAAGATAACAAAATTGAGCGGATATGTGCGATTCAAACCTTGTTTTTACAATGGTCACATAACTCAACTATATATTATCTCTAAAATTCCACTGGACTTGATAACCTACTGAGATTCGATTTTATCCAACAGCGGGTGAATGAAAAATATTAAACTATACAAATACATTAAAATTTTAATTACAAATGTAAAAACAGAACCATGTATAATATTTATATTAATTGAGAATATACATGTATTAGGAAAATTACAAAAATTGTAAATAAAAAAAAAAAAAAAAAAAAGGGCCATCAGGAGATTTATGCTCCATTAATAAAAGCATTAATGTCCAACTCCATTAATACGGAGCAGGGAGTAGGACCACAACTCGTAGAGCCAACATTTTTCAAGACGAGATTCAGCCCCATTACTAGCTCCTCTCCTCCAAGGTGGTATATACCAGTCGATAATTAAAAGTTGTGCACCCCTTGGATCTCGGTTATGATGATATTTCCAATAATGCTTAGGTACACTGATTAGTTGCTCCCTTTCCGATTTTGGCTATATGCTCATTAACCCTTACAGAAAATGGGAGGCTAGTTCTGCACATATTTAGCACATGGCAAGTAATTAGGTAGACAATATTTGTAATGGCACAGGTAAAATTGTTTGTCATAAACACGGTTGGTAACCGTAGAATTGAATTGTTGCGTTTTTCACTCTGCCGCATGTATTGCGTTAACACACCTTACACTTTTTTGCAGGGGTAATAGCCAACTAACTTATGAAAGAGGGCCCAGTTGATGATATTCGGGGCAATTTTACTCTGCAATGACGGGGCTCTCATATATGATCTTAGCCCCATCAGGGAAAAGGGGGCCCAGAATGCGATCTATAAATGTTCGTGTTTGTCTAAATAGGTTTAATCTGTCTACATTGACTAGAAAAAGTAGTAAATGGAGAACACTTGAAATTGTCATTTTGGAAAGGCTTATCCACCAGAAGGGAGCCTCCATCTACAGCAAGGGTCTTCTGTAGTTCTAAATCTAAATTTGTCAAGTACAGAGGCCTGATGTCTAAAATCAATGCTTTTCTGTACAATTCCGGCACAGACGTAAAAATTGGCTGCGATGGACCGCAGCCACGATTTATGGTGGTAACCAATCGGCAGGGATAAAGCCATTATGGTCAGTTGGTTTAAAATAAGTCTTAACCTTAACTGCCGATTGCACATTTCAATTTGCAGGTCGAGAAAAAAGTATTCGATATAGTATATTGTCTCTTTGCAGTTAGTTTTAGCAGCAGTGCATACACAGGATAGCAAAAGTTCAAGCTGAGAGCAGGGCTCAAGCCAAACACTTCCTTAAAATACAGACAGCGATCGCATATGCACAGTTGCGTGTGTAAATATCCATCCCGACAATAGCTTTGTCATGACATCAGGGGTCCGATGTCATTTATGAGACAATCGGGTGGACATGTACACACGCTACTGTGCATATGTGATCGCTGTCTGGATTGAGACATGCTCAGCTGGAACTTTTGCTATCCCGTGTCACTGTGGCTATATAAAAAAAAAAAAAAAAAAAACTGCAAAGAGTTTATTATTGAGGAGACATTATGCTATATGGAGTCTTTTGTCCCTCTATACTCCGGCTTTAGGCTTTTCTAAAACACCACACCCTGATCAGCTGTGAAGTTCCTGGTGTGCATCTGAGGCTACTGGGGAGAGACATCAGGACATCTTTACCATGGATCACAAAGCCAACAATGCGCTTTGTGACCTCCCTGACTAAGGGGGGGGACTTGGTATTACATTGCACGTTATGATTTTTCATTTCAAATTATTGCACTTAATCATACCATTTTCGGATGTGTACACCATGTGTTGTGCAATTCGCATGAATTGCACTTCAGTAGCGCTGCACTTTTATTTAAAAAAAAAAAAAACACACCTTTCATAAGTCAGTTGGCCATTACCCCTGAAAAAAAAAAAAAAAAAGTGTAATGTGTGTCAACACAATACATGCGGCTGAGTGAAAACAATTCAAATCTATGGTTACCAACCATGTTTATGACAGGAAACAAATAACCTGTGCCACTAAAAAAATACTGTCTACCCAATTACTTGCCCGTGTGGTAAATATGTAGGCAGAACTATCTGCCCATTTTCTGTAAGGGTTAATGAGCATATAGCCAAACTCAGAAAGGGCGCAACTAATCAGTGTACCCAATCATTAAATCGTAAATAACTGAGATCCAATGGGTACATCATTTTTAATCATCGATCGGTATATACCACGTTGGAGGGGAGGAGCCAGTACTGGGGGTGTATCGTGACTTGAAACATTTTCAACCCAAGAGTTACGGTCCTCAGTTCGGTATGAACGTGAGACATTACCTTTATCAATAGAGCCTGAATCTGATGGCCAGTTTACAGTTTTTGTAATCCTAATACACACAATTATACATGTTCTGCTTTTTACATATAAAGCCTGTTAACTCTTAATTTAAAAATGTAATTTCTGTATAATTTTAATGATAATTTCTATTTTTCATCATTTGTGGATTGACCCGCTATTGATAACCTACTAAGATTACATTTTATCCAAGTCCGGTGGAATTAACATCTCCTTTATAGCGATAGAGCCAAGTTGTGACAAATATTGTAAAAACGAGGTTTGAATCACATATCGGCTCCATTGGTTATATCTTTAAGATTGGCATAATGATTAATGGATTACCATAACTAGGTTTGATCTGCATACATGACGTCTTGCTAGCTTTTTGCCTCGATTTCAGGGCGAGGCACGACATACGGTTATAGCATGTGGTCTTGCCTCGGTATCAGAATAAGGCTTGACCCGCACGCACCTGCGCCATTTTGCCAGGATCCAGGAAGTGAATTTGGAACACACGCATGTCGTGTAACGGGCTGGTTATCCACTTCAGGGTCATATTTCCTATACAAATGCAATGTCAGAGACAGTTTGACACCCTAGATGTCTGTTTAAGATGAAACGCGTCTACCCCATTACATCTTGTCCATCTACAAGGAATTGCTCAATATGCGCTCTCATGTCTGCTGAAGAGTGTTTTATTTTTAATAAAAACTCCTGTCTATGGTTTTACACTGTTGAGTCTTCCCTCTACCCACCTTTGATTCATGTGCCAATTGAGTGATGGTGAGAAGATTCCACCTCTGAAATTGACTGATGGTCCTGTATAGCAGTGTGCAACTTTACTGCATTGATAGCGGTGGAGGTTGGCAATCCCCCAGCTACAGTTTTTCTGAGGACAAGTGGAGTGGTGCTATCTTACCAGGTGTTTAGACAACACTGTCTGTATTGACCCATTTGATACAAGCTAATTGGGTCCATATGTTCTGGTAAGCCTCATATCCCATTGGTGGCAGACCCCTTCACTATGGTGATCCTTTAACCTCAGGATTTATCATATTTGACCATCTAACACACATTTGAACTTGTTCACTATATTATCAGCTCACTTATCCTGTGAACGTGTGTCACTTTATGGTATAGATATTCACCATTTGTGTTGATCATATACACAAAATGTAACTTTTCCTGTATTAAATACACTTTTTATATTTGAGAGCACTCAAAAATTCATAAAAGTGCAAAATTTACTTGTGTGATTAGCGCTGCACTATTTATCCATCCATCTACACAAATTGTCCATTGTAGTGCCAGCCATTTACTGGACCACTAGCATGGTATACATTTAGACAGATTATAGGCAGAGGATCTGTGGCTCTCCAGCTGTTCTGAGGCCTATGGTCTACAACAGGGGTGCCCAACCATTTGAAGAGTGTGGGCCACTTAAGCGACTATGTAACTGCTCACGGGCCACAATGAGTGAATCGGGTGGATGACAGGTTTGAGTACACTCTGCATATGCAGAGCAGATACCGACACAGCCCACTCTACTCTATAGGCCCTCCAATCTGATCTGCCCAGATGGAAGGGGATGGAGGTTGGTGTTTTTTTCCTTCAGAGGCTTGAAGGTAGGTGGGTGTATATAGACACAAGTCTGTTTACATCTGCTGTTGCATAGAAGTTCATGGAGGGTCCGAAGGGGCCTAAGGCTGCTTTCACACTGATGTGCTGCAGTGCACCTGTGGTTTTCCTGCAGGTTAGCTGCACTTTGCCATAGACTTCCTTTATATCCTGCAGGTGTGGTACCCTTCATGAAAGCTCACCAAACCCCCAGGCAATAACAAAAGTCTATGGCTCAGTGCAAGTAAACCACAGATGTACCGCAAACTTATTTTTAACAGCCTTCCATCCAGGTATCCCAGGCTGTTGCTTTCCCAGACAGAATGCATTTGGCATCACTACCTTAACTGCTGGCTTCATTCACAACACTGATGCTCTGGGGGGGGGGGGGGGTGTTTGTGAACCTGCGATCTGAGCTTCCCAGCCCACCATTCCAGAGCAGGTCACAGGCCCCTAGTTGGGCACCCCTGGTCTACAATGTGCACTAGATTTGTACCTCAACATCTAAAAAGTAAACATTTTCTATTAGTCAACTTATTTAAACAGATGGTTGCACATCTGGGAGGTGACCACATAGTGTGATTATGCTGTACCTGAAAGCATCTTTAATTGAGCCCCAGTTGTGAGGTCCACTTCCACCCCTCTTGTCTTCTGCTTTTACTCTACTACAGACAGAAAACATTGGCTTTAAGCTAATGGTCAGTCAGTGTGGAATAAGTAACATGACAAAAGATGATCAATATACAAGTATGCAACCCAACCTAGGTATTTACATAGAGGTTTGTGCAAAAGGGAGATTGACATCACATGATCAGCAGAGCAGAAAACAAAACTGGTGAGAAATGGGTGCATTTTCTCTAGTACATCATAGATAATGTTTCACATGTCAGCGCAAAAAAGACAAAAAATGCATACAAGAGACGTGTATTCTTACTTGAAATCCTGGTGGATATTTCTTCCAGATCTATACAGTAATACAATGTTAAACTCCTCCTGGAGTTGGAGTCTGTACTAGAGACCAGTCACTGCTGCTCCCCTAGTGATTAGCCTTGTATTCAAGCCCACCTCCCCAGGTTTACCGGCAGCCTGTAGTGTAGGACATGCCGAGCCCCACCCACAGTTCTTTACAGGTTACATACAGAACAGTGACCAGTTAACATCTGGGTTTGCAATGGGCATTTTGTGCAAGTTTACCTCCTTTATAGATTAAGAGGCATGTGAATTTTTGCCTGGCATTGGAGAGAAAAAAATAAATAAAAAAAGCATAGCTTGCACTGCTAAAGGGACTCAGAAAGTCCTTCAACACTAAATCAAGTCACTGTGCAACTAGATTAATAATAATCATCCAGGATTACTTTTTGGTGATAAAGATTAAAAATCTTACTCACAACATATCCATGAATGAGAAGGAACTGAAGTTAAACTTCCCTTTCTATCCTAATATCAATATTTAATAACCACTCAGGATATTTGATTTACTCCCAAAAATAAGCCCTTTTCTCCCCATCTACAACCTTGACAGCACAACCATAATGGGAAGGACAGAGGCCTGAAGTACTTTGGCAACACAGAATTGTTCCCCTGACACCAGAGACTTTAAACCCATCCTATGCAAACATTGATAGCCCAACTGGCACTTTGATGCCTTCCCTTTCCAGATATTGGAAAAAATCATGAACATCCATCTCCTCCACTGCAAGAGACCACATCCTAAAAAAGGTCCATTTAATAATTTTTTGTTCACTAAAGCACTAGGACCATTTGTGATCAGTCAAAAACTTTTAGAAGGCTTCATGAGGATAAAAAGTAACCTTAGACAGATCCAAAGCTTTTGGATGGAAAACAATGGACTTCTGTTGAAATAGGTTTACAAAAAGCGAGAGAAGATCCTACGTGTTTAGGAGAAGGTCCCAATTAACCTCCTAGAATTCACTCAGTGTATGGACCTTTGAGCTGCCTCCCACCTGACATGCTCCGAGGAAAAAAAAAAAAAAAAACTTGACCACGTTGCTGCTCTGCAGATCTGTTTGGGTGTAGCACCAGCCCACTCTGCCTGTGATGTTGCCATGCCCCCCACAATAACTTTCAGGACATCCACCCCTTCTGCCATATATGCCTGACTATTGGCTAACCTCAGCCATCTGGCTATTGTACGCCTAGAAGCTTTGGATCCCTTCCTAGCCTTTGAAAAGGAAACAAGAATCAGATTTTCTAAACTGTTCCGTACTCTCCAAGTACCTTAGGACACATCTAACCAGTGAAAACATGCTCTTGTTCCCTCACAGGATTTGAGCAAAAAACAAAAAAAAGCAAATCGATTTCCAGGATCGGTTTTAAAAATTATCCGATTTTAAAGAAAGGTGACCTGATCGAGAGGGCTTCTAGCTCACTAACCATCCTTGCTGTAGCGATTGCTAAAAAAAAAAAAAAAAGTTTCTGATATAAGGGTACTGAGGGCCAGCCCTAGGTGTGCCCCCCAACTAATGCCACTTGCATCTGTTGTGATGATCCTGGACACCGGCAAAACCCATTCCAACCCCTGGGATAGATTTGCTGTCTCTCCACCACCACAGGATCTCTACTCGTGCTGGTACAAGAACTGTTGAGTCCAAAGACACTGTGGTCCTAAATTCCCAGGATGAACCACTGCAAAGAGCGAAAATGTAACCCCGCACACCATATGACTGGGAGAGCAGCCGTCAGAAGACCCAAGGCTGACATGGCCTATATTATTGAGACTCTGCAGAAGTGCCAAAGCACTGTCCACGTTCTGAATTTTTTTTGGGGGGAGAAAGACCCTCTGCTGGGTTGAATCTAGGATGCAACCTAGGAAAGTGACCCTCTGGGATGGGACTAGGTTGGATGATTTCTCCAGATTTAAAAGCCATCCTAGATGTTCCAACACTCCTTGCCACCTGCAAATCCTGGACTTACTGCTCCAGTGAGGGAGCATAAAGGAGCAGGTCATCCAGGTATGCGATCACTGAGATTGCTCATAATTGCAGAAAAGCCAAGGTCTCCACCATGACTTTGGTTAATATGCAGGGGGGGGGGGGGGGGGGGATAGCCCAAAAGGGGAGAGCCCAGAACTGTATATGATGGACCATCTCCTCCCTGTGCTTCACTGCTAGTCTGAGAAACCTGACTGCTCCCTGCAATAGGAATGTGCAGGCAAGTGTCCCTTAGATCTATAGACGCAACAGTAACAGTCCGGGGGGGGGGGGGGAAGCAGCATCTTCACAGAAAAGAGTCCATGCAAAACCTTCTGTAGGTGGGTGATCGGTTGGGAGGGTTCAGGATGGGCCTGAACTTCCCTGAGGGCTTCCGAACCACAAAGACATGGAGTAGAACCCTCTGCTCATCTCCCAGGTGGAACCGACGACACTACTTCCTGCTGTTCCAGTTCCTCCAGTGAGGAAAGCAGCACCATCGCCTTTCCGCACACCTTGACAGGTCTGTAACTAGAAGCCTGGGTTGGGGGGGGGGGGGGGGGTCTTAAGAATTTCAGTCTGCACCCCCTCCTTACAATTCATAGGATGAATTGGAGGTGACCGACTCCCACTGTGGGAGGAAAGCCCCCAGTCTTCCTCCCACCGGGGTTAACCCATCATTGGGTCTTTCAGGGCCGTTCAGGAGGGAGATACATAGCTCCGTGCACCCTCTGCACTTGTTGGTTTAAACTTTTCTGAGACTCCGCCCTCAGAAAACCAAGCTTCTTTTGCGGGCAAGGTTTTTTTAGACTGTTCCCCCAACTTCTTTAAAAAAAAAAAAAAAAAAAAAAAAAAAAAAAGGCCTTTTGTCAGCTGTCTGATCAAGGACAGCCTCCAAGTCTAGACCCAACAGTAAATCCCCATGAAAGGGACTGCGCAAAGGATTTCTAAGCAGACTGGGGTTTCAAAATGTGCTGTTCAAGTTTTTAAAAACAGTGCAAACAGGCAACACTGAGGACCGTAGACAGTGGTCAGCCAAGGAATCTTAACACAGCAGATGAAAGGCATATGCTTGCTTCCCTTCTACATCAGAAGATGTCCGGCAGCATCTTTTTACACAAGTAGATAGGTGTACCTGGATCTCACTGGATACTTCCAATTTTGTGCCAAGTAGTGGCCCACCAAAATTGAATTGCAGCCAAAAAGCCATGCATTTGACATGGAAACAAGGCTAAGCGACTCAGTTATGTGCAGGAAAACAGCAGTAGGTGGTCTGCACCCGAGTCAAAATGAAATATTTGGCTGTAGCAGGAAGCAGTTTGTCCAAAGGACTGGAGAGCAGTACACTAATGTGTCTGCAGGCAACAGTGAAGCATGGGGGAAGTTACTTTGCAAGTTTGGGGTTGCATTTCTGCAAATGGAGTTGGATTGTCAGGATCAATGGTGTCTTCAATGCTTCGAAATACAGGCAGATACTTATCCATCATGCTATACCATCAGGGAGGCATGCGATTGGCTTCAAATTTATTCTGCAGCAGAACCCCAAATATGCAGCCAATGCCATTAAAAAATACCAGTTACACTTACCGGTAACGGATTTTCTAGGAAATCTTCCAGGACGGCACACCTGAGAGGATGACTGGTCACACCTGGCAGGAAACACAATTAACAAAGTTTAAAAAGCCCCACCCCTCCCTCTGACCCTCAGTTATGACAAAGTAAACACCCACACCAGTGTCAGAGGGTACATTCTGTGAAGAATAAAACATCACCAACATTTAAGGGTAGGGAAGTAGGCCTGCCGTCCTGGAAGATTTCCTAGAAAATCCGTTACCGGTAAGTGTAACTGGTATTTTTCTCTAGTCATCTTCCAGGACGGCACACCTGAGACGATGAGCAAGAAGTTAAGGCCTACCTTAGGGTGGGACCACCGCCTGTAGGACCTTCCTGCCAAAAGCCAAGTCCTGAGGGGACAACAGCTCCACTCTGTAATGCCTCAGGAAGGTATTATGGCTCGTCCATGTTGCTGCCTTGCAGATCTGATCTATGGAAGCACCTGCCCTTTCTGCCCAGGAGGTCGCCAGAGATCTGGTTGAATGAGCCTCAAGGTGGGATGGAACCGGTTTATCCGAGTGTTTATAGGCTAATGCTATTGCCTGCTTAATCCACCTGGCTATCGTAGGTTTTGAGGCCTGAAGACCCTTTCTTTGGCCCCCAAAAGTAACTAGAAGATGATTTGATCTCCTAAACTCCCTTGCCCTTTCTAGATAGACTAAAAGACAGCGTCTAACATCTAAAAGGTGCAATCTTTCTTCCTTCTCATTCTTCGGATTCTGGCAGAATGATGGAAGAATAATCTCTTGTGACCTGTGGAACCCAGAGGTCACTTTTGGTAAATAAAGAGGATCCTGTCTAAGGATTACCCTGTCCTCTAGGATCAACAAAAAAGGCTCTTTTATTGTCAGGGCCTGTAGGTCGCCTACTCTTCTAGCTGTGGTAATGGCTAGAAGAAAGGCCATTTTAAGGGAAAGAAATTTAAATGAAAATTTGATCCAACAGCTCAAATGGCCCTTTCGTCAGGGCGTCCAGAACCAGGGACAAATCCCACGGCGGGAAACTAACTGTCCTTACCGGGGTTAACCTTTCCCTGGCTAGCAAAAATCTCTTAACAAGAGGGTCTTGAGCTAACCTTGTGTCAAAGAACACTGACAGGGCTGCTACCTGGACCCTAAGGGTACTGACCGCTAACCCTAGGTCTACCCCTTCCTGGAGAAAATCCAGAACGGTTGGAATCGTCTGGATAGTTCTCTGATTTGCTTGAGCCCATCTAGAGAAGATCTTCCAGACCTTTGCATAAATCTGTCTGGTAACCTTCTTCCTACTAAGGAGAAGAGTGTCAATTACCTTCTCCGAGCATCCCCTGTTCCTGAGGATCTCCCTCTCAAGAGCCAGGCCGTCAGGGACAGAAACCCCGGGTTGGGATGCAGCACTGGGCCCTGGCAGAGAAGATCCCGCCTGACCGGGAGATGTAGCGGAGGCACGACTGACCACCTCCACATGGTGGGGAACCAGACCCGCTTCGGCCACCAGGGTGCAATCAGGATAAGGTCTCCATCCGACTGTGACAGCTTTTGAAGCACTCGTGGGATGAGTACCAGGGGAGGAAAGGCATATGCCAGGCTGAAGTCCCAATTCTGAGCGAGAGCGTCTACTCCTGAGGATCTCTGTTCTCTCGTGAGAGAAAAGAATCTCCGCACCTTTGCGTTCCTTTGACAAGCGAATAAATCTATCTCTGGTACTCCGAAATGACGTTTTACCAGAGCGAAAACTTCTTCGTTCAACTCCCATTCTCCCTGAAGAATGGGCTGTCTGCTGAGGAAGTCTGCTTGTATATTGAGGGATCCCTTTATGTGGACCGCAGAGATTGAGAGAATGTTTTTCTCTGCTTCTCCCAGGAAATCTTGGGTCAGTGCCCTTAGACTGACTGACCTTGTTCCCCCTTGACGGTTCAAATAGGATACTGCCACCCGGTTGTCCGAGAAAATTTGGACTTCCCTTCCTTGGATCAAGTCCCGGAAGACACTTAATGCCTTCCCGACTGCCAGAAGCTCCCTGAAGTTTGAGGAAGCTCTGCTCTGACTCTGATCCCAGGGACCCTGGGCGTAGCGGTCTCCTAAATGAGCCCCCCAACCCCAGGCACTTGCGTCTGTTGTAATGCCTATTGGGTCTAGCTGTGTCCACGTCCGACCTCCCGATAGGTTGACGGGATCGAGCCACCAAACTAGGGAGCCTCTTACCTCCTCTGACAGAGGAACTTTCTCCTCCAGGGTTTCTCTTCTCCCGCCCCAAGAGGAGAGAAGGAAGCCCTGGAGGACTCGTGAGTGGAGCTGAGCCCAGGGAACTGCCGGGATGCAAGAGGCCATCAGGCCCAACACCCTCATGATGTTTCTCAAAGATACCTCCGGGGCTTCGAGACACACTGTCACTGCGCCCCGAATTTTTTCGACCTTTTCTGGAGGAAGAAACACTTTCTGGGCTACTGAGTCCAACTGATACCCCAAGTATACCTTTGACTGTGAGGGATCCAGGGAGGATTTCTCCTGACTCACCATCCAACCTAGGGAATCCAGGGTCGACAAGACCAACTCTCGATCTCTCAGGAGCTGGTCTCTGGATGGACTGTAGATCAACAGATCGTCGAGGTATGGTATCAGAGCTACCCCCTGAAGGTGTAGAAAGGATACTACCTCTGCCAGGACTTTGGTAAAAATCCTTGGACTGGCCGCAAGGCCGAAGGGAAGTGCCCTGAACTGCCAATGCTGCACCCCCTGCTCTGTCCGTACTGCGAAACGCAAGTACTTCTGATGATCCGGGGCAATGGGTACATGCAGGTAAGCATCTTTGAGATCTAATGTGATCATGAAAACTCCCTTCTGGAGGTGTTTTCTGACCGTGTAGATGCTCTCCATTCTGAATCGCTTGTACAACAGGTAGTGGTTCAGTTTCCGTAGATTGATAATCAACCGAAACTTGCCCGATGGCTTCGGGACCACAAAAATGTGGGAATAAAAACCGAAAGCCCTCTGAGTCACTGGGACCGGGATAATCACTTCCTGTTCTGCGAGCATGCGAACGCTGTCTAGCAAGCCCCTTGCCTTCAGAGAATCTTTGGGAAGGTAAGTAACCAAAAAATTTTGAGGTGGGAGTGACCGAAATTCCAGCTTGTAACCTAGTTTTATTAGGTTTAAAATATAAGGGCTCTGAGATCTTCTCCCAATGGGGAAGGAAATACGAGAGCCTTGCGCCCACTTTTATGGCGTCATTTAGAATCCTTGCTGGACGGTCCGGACCCAGAAAAAAAGGATTCCACCTTTTTCTTTGCCCTTTCCGATCCCCCATTTCTTCCTTTGTCCCCCTTTGCCCTTGAACTGGCCTTTTGCCGGGGGGCCACGAAAAAATTTCCTCCCTTTTTCCTTCTTGGGTTTGGAGGGAAATTTCTTACCTTTTTCTGTGGATCGGGAAAGGACCTGTTCCAGACCCGAACCAAAGAGTAGGGAGCCCTCAAAGGGAATACCACAGAGTCGGGACTTAGAGGTGAAGTCTCCGTCCCAAGTCTTAACCCAAAGGGCCCTCCTGGCTGAGTTCAGTAATGCCGCTGACTTAGCAGTCGTCCTTACTGTCTCTACTGCCGCGTCCGCCAAAAAGGCGATAGCTCTCCCCACCACTTCCAGGGATTCTACTACCTCCCTGGATTCCTTCTTACGTGTGAGATGGTCCATTAGCTTGTTGAGCCATGCGTCCGCATTCCTGGCTACACAAGCTGAAGCTAATGCAGGGCTCATGGCCGATGCATTTGCTTCCCAAGCTCTACGCAACAGGATCTCAGATTTTTTATCCA
Organism: Lithobates sylvaticus; assembly: GCA_028564925.1. Lineage (NCBI taxonomy): Eukaryota > Metazoa > Chordata > Amphibia > Anura > Ranidae > Lithobates > Lithobates sylvaticus. The sequence continues at coordinate 287,357,845 of CM053026.1, forward strand.
TCTGATCCTGAATGTTACCCGCGTCCTCAAAAGATAAGTCCGACCGTTAAGAAACCTGCGCCAAGGACGCATCTAAGCGTGGGACTTTGAAAAATTTTTCTTCCTCCTCCTCCTTAAAAGGACATCTCCGTTTCCAAGTTTTAAGTCTGAGGAGTTTACGCTCAGGTTCCTTCCATTCCCTCAAGATAATATCTTTCAGGGACTGGTGAACTGGGAAGGATCTGGCCTGTGGCTTACCCAAACCTCTATAGACCTTATCCTGAGCTGACACTTGGGCGGAAGGTAACTGAATGTCCTCTGACGCATATACTGCCCTGAGGAGACCCTCCATATCCTCTGCTGAAAAGAGGTGTCCCCCAGATCTGGTCTCTACATGGCTATCCTGATCTGAGTCCTCCCCCTCCTGGGAACTCAGGTCAGAGCTGCAAACCTCCTCCTCTGAATAGTATGGGACAGGTTCTTGAGACCCTCCTGTAAAGGTAGATCTATCTTCCTGTGAGGGAGAGCTTTCCCTTACTGATCTGGCATCCCCCTGACGCTGATCAAGTACGGCTTTAAAAGACTGAAGGGTAGCTAGCATCTCAACCTGAAGTGCCCTGCATTCCTTCGCAACTTCTGCTGTCTCTTTGCCTGCCAATTTGTAAATACATTTGTAACAAAAAGGCTTGCTGTGGTCCTGTGGGAGTTTAGAGCTACAAGACCCACAGCGTTTAGTTTTGGATGTGGCTTTCCCAGACCTACTGGCTCTCTCCTGAGCAGGGCATTCGGTCTCTGCAAGAAAGGGACACCCCATTAGCCACATCACATACACATACAGTGTGGGGGACAAGGACAATAGGGCCACCCCAAATGTCTGCCCCCCCTCGCTCCAGCCGAGTCACTCACCCCCTGTGGCGACCTCTGATGCCGCGAGCTCTGGTCCGCCTTCCATCCTCTGCCTCTACACCGGTAGATGGATCGACTGTGAAGGCTGTGGACCTTGGGCCCCCTCTTTCCAAACAGCCGCCTCGTGCTCTGACCGCCGCGCTCGCCGCCATTTTGTTGAAACCCCGGCGCGCCGGATATGACGTCACACCGGCGCCCGGCGGCTTCCGGACATGCGCACTAGCGGCTACAGACGCCGCTCTGCGCCGCGGTCTATCCCTAAGGATGGCACGGCCCCCTAAGGGGAAGAAAACGTTCGGCCATTGGAGCCCAGCTTCCGGCCGACGTGGGGTGTATCAGCGGCCCCCCCCAACCGTCCACCACTGTCAGGTATGAGGGGAGGAAAAGAGGGAAGGTTAGGTGGCCCCTGGGGTTATGGACAACTCACCTGTCCTAGTGCCCCAGCCTCTCCCATTCAGCTTTCTAGGGAGAGCAGAGGGAAAACCCCTTAATCTAATGGCATTTGAAAAATGCTTGAACAGAGAACCCCACAGGCACCACTGACTGCTCTGGGTTTGTTCATTAAGGGGGCGACCATGGTCCCAGACCTGAGGTCTTAGAAAAAATAACAAACGGTTTCGCAGCCATCAGCGTGTGGGAAACACAATCAATAACTGAGGGTCAGAGGGAGGGGTGGGGCTTTTTAAACTTTGTTAATTGTGTTTCCTGCCAGGTGTGACCAGTCATCCTCTCAGGTGTGCCGTCCTGGAAGATGACTAGAGAAAACTATCTTTGGTGTAGACAAGGAGTCCTGTAAGTGATGGTCTGGCCCCCACAAAGCCCTGATCAACAGCAAGTTTATCTGGGATTATATTACGAGAGATTAATTCAAGGTAGTCATGTGTACCTCAAGTATGGGTGCTTCAAAAAGGGTTCTTTTTGTAGGCTAGACCCAAGGTAATATTAAAGGCTTGTAATGAAGCACAAGAGTTAGCCAATTTTTTTGGTTTTTAAAGGGGGGGGGGGGGGGGGGAATAAAATTAAAAAAAAAAAAAACACAAAAAACAAACCCACAGCCCCAAAATCATGGCAGGAGGTAAATCAATTGCACAGGTCATATATTGCTTAAATTCTGTTACCACAGTATAATCAGCAAGTGCAATTTCATTTTGGAAACAGAAAAAGTGAAATGCAATTTATTTTTTTTTGTGAACATAGTGCTTAATATACAAAAGAAAGAAAATCTTAAATTTTACAGCATACTTACGCTCGGTCACTTCCGCTGTGTCTATCAAACTCACGCTTTTCCCTTGGGTTTTCACTTTCCATGTTCCTTGGGAATCCACCTCTTCCTCTGCCACGTGAGCCCCCTCTCTGGTTTGAAGCCCAATTTCTGACTTGCCTCTCTTTCTCAAAGCTTTGTTTGCAGAAGGAAAAGAAAAAATAAGCCATCTACTGTGTTAACTTATTTGAACACCTCAGTTGGGGGGGGGGGGGGGGGGGGGGATAAATAAAATATCTACCACAACCAAATTTCTTGCCCAATTTACAGTCATGAACCTGTAGGCACCCAAGCTGCATTGCAAAGTTGCTATAAAACAGCTCTCACTACTGATTGTCAAAAAGAGGTGGTTCAGAATTAAAGCTTGTTCAAATGTAAAAATAGTTAACCAGGCAACCAGCATTTCCAGAAGGACAGACCAGCAAAGCTAATCTACAACCTCCTCCATGTGAGCTTAGTGGAGAGTCATGATGCCAAAGAGTTTCCAGATAGAAGAAAGGAAGCTCTGCCTAGGTGGCTTAACACAAGTTATGGCTGAGTTTTATTTACTTTAATATTAGGTCTGCTTTAGTATGCATTGAAGACATACTAGACTAAGCTTCTTAAAGGGGCTAAATAATGTTAATGGTTCCACTTCAAAACATTGCAAATGAACACAGAATTCCCCCAAAAAATTACCCCACACATTTGACATACTTGTCATTGTAATCCATGTTTTTTTCAATGATATTTGGACGAAATTCCCTGAATGCCATCCTGCGCTCTGTTCTGTCCACTTTCACTTCAGCTCCGTTGTTTTCATTCTGAGTTACCTTCTGTAAAGTTGGTTTTGGAGCACGCTTCGGGTCTAGAGGGGGGGTCAACTAGTTAGACACTCAAAGCATTTCTAAACACAAAAACAAAAAATGTAAGTGCAGCCTACCAGTCCTCTGATTTGGTAGCTGCATTATTTCTCTGCATGCTTTACTCAAATTCACCCAGTAATACTGCCAAACACCACTTTGTCCTAAGGCAGGGCTCAAACACCAGGTCACCATTTGACCAGAAGTTTCGACCTAGCACCTGGGCTGCCGCCTGCATACTCCCCACACCCGCTTTGCATCCTGGGCTCCACTTGCCCATCTGCAGGCCCGGCATACTGGGTGTCGCTGGGTAGAGGGAGGAGAGCAGACACGTCTGCTCTCCTCCCTTTCTAGAGGGTATGGAAGTTGTGTGCCATCATTTCCAGGTCCCTGTTGACAGTTTCTCCAGCCATCAAGGCTGGCAAAGAATGTAATGCAGTGCCAAGTGCATTACATTCAGTGTATTACAGGGGACACCCTGGATGTCTCATTAAAGAACATGTAACAAAAAAAAAAAAAAACCCACACATGTGATGTTACACCCAAGCACCTCCAGCTGTTGCGGAACTACACATCCATGAGGCATTGTAAAACTGACATGACTAAGCATGATGGGAATTGCAGCTCCTGAACTGGAGGACCATAGTGTGAAGACCCATGTGAGTGCCCAAACTTTAAGAGCGAGGGCCACTTAAGCAACTTGGTAACCAGTCACGGGCCACAATGAGCGGAGCGGGCGGATGACAGGTCACGGCTACTCTATAGGCTCTCTGATCCAATCCACCCAGATGGAAGGGGACAAATTCCCTTCTGTTTTTTTTTTAGAGGATCGGATTGGAGGCAGGAGTAAAAATGGACAAAAGTCTGTTTACATCTGCCGCTCTGTAGGTGAATTGAGGGTCTGATTGGGTAGGGCCGATCGTGCAAAAAGGGCCTAAACTGCTTTCACACTAATGTGCTGTGGTTTACCCACACCACGGGTGCAGTGCACCTGTGTCTATCCTACGGGTTACTGAACTTAGCCATAAACTCTGCCTGTGGCAAAAGCCGGCGCTGTACAGGAAGCATCAGCTTATTGGGCTCTGCTCTACAGCCGCTTTCTTCCTCTACCACCAGCTTCATTCACAACACTGGTGCTGTGGTATGACGGGTCGGCAACCTGCGATCTGGGCTTACTAACCCACCATTCCAGAGCAGGAGGTCGCGGCCCACATTTGGCCCACTGGTTGGCCACCCGACTTAGACCATCCTCCACACTGCCACCACCACACTTCACTGTGGGGATGGTATTGGCCAGTTGATGAGCGGTGCCTGGCTCCAGACATGACACTTGCCATTCAGGCCAAAGAGTTCAATCTTTGTTTGACAATTTTGTTTCTCATGTCAGTCTTTCAGGTGCCTTTTTGCAAACTCCAGGTGGGCTGTCATGTGCCTTCTACAGAGGAGTGGCTTTCGTCTGACCACTCTACCATATAGGCCTGATTGGTGGAGTTCTGCAGAAATAGTTCTTCTGGAAGGTTCTCCTTACTCCAGAGAAATGCTGGAGCTCTGTCAGAGTGACCATTGGATTTTTGGTTACCCCTCTGACTAAAGCCCCTCGCCCACAAATGCTCAGGTGGGTTTGGCTGGATGGCTCACTCTGTGGTGGTTCCAAACGTTAACCATTTACAGATGGAGTCCACTGAGCTTACTGGAACCTTTAATGTCATTATGGAATTTTGAGGAAAATTAATTTAATCCATTTTGGAATAAGGCTGCAACAAAGCATGGAAACAGTGAACTGCTGTGAATACTTTCCAGATGCACTGTAAATGGGCTACAACAGTGTTTATTAACCTTTAATATTTTGAATCTCAAGACACCTGAGTCTAAAGGCTTGTTTGCATGTGAGGTTGGGTGAGGATGGTAAAACCACATGGTTCAGCTGTGTTTTTAGCACCCCAACTCTCCCCTGTAGCTGCAGTGGTCATACTGAAACTATAACCCTTGTTTGGTGGGCACTACTGCCAGTTGTACTTGACCCATTCAGGTGAATGGTGCCATGCTGCAACTGCACCATCTGCATGCATTGCACACAGTTGTAGCATTGCGGTGCTGCATTTAGGGGGTTAAAACAGGCAGTGAGGCAATATATTTCCCCCTTATTGTCCGTCAAATGCCTCTGAAAAGCTGTCTGAGCACGGATGCTTTTCAGAAGAGCAGTAGCCTCTATTGAGAATGAGCCCAAAAAAAAATTAAAAAAATTAGAAAATGAGTTCTGATCTAATGGATTAAAAACAAAAAAATAAAAATAAAAAAAACACATGAATTTCCACATGAACTCCCAAATACAGACTTTTTGCCAATTGCAGACTACCTTCACTCGCATTGCCAGGTGGTTTGCTTGCACTTATGCCCTGTAAGGGGGGAGGCGGAGAGATCAGGACCCAGGAAGATTTTCTCAACCAGGATGTCATGGCACCCACAAGGACCTCATTAGACATCCCCGTTGAGAACGGCTGGTCTACAGGTATGGCCAACACATCAAGCAACATTTACCAAAGCTGCACAGTTTTACTGCATTGGCAATTTTCTTGAAAGGATGAACTTAAGTCAAAAGCTCTGTTGATATCACCCAAAAAAAAAAAAAAAGTAACCTGCATTTGTCAACACCTATGGATTCATGCAGGGTGAATACCAGCAAGAAAGAATTTGAGGGTGACCCTTTATATTTCACACATTAATGAATGCCACCAACATTCAGTAGCATGGGGTTTCATTTATTGCTGTTAACGTACCTGGTACAGCTGTAATGGTAACTACTTGAATCTTCCTTTCCTTTTGAGATTCCTTTTTGTTTCCTTGTTGGTTACCTGACTTTTTGGCAGCTGGTGTCTCCTTTTTCTTACGCTTGGTAACCTCAACTGATGCCTGATGAAGGAGATCCAAGGGGTCACAGTCATCATCTTGAAGCTGAAGGAAGCGGTTCTCCACCGCGCAGCCAAAAGCTTCCTGCATGGTGATGCAAACGGGGCTGTCTTGCACTGGCTTCATGACTGTTGTGAAAAGACATTCTAGATATTAAATATTTACATCTAAAAAACATTTGGCATTATTTAACAAGGAAGTGCATTAAAGTACCTGTCAGTGAAACACTGACAGCTAATGTGACCATATTTTTAAATGTACTACTTGCAATAAACAAAAAAAAAAAAAAAAGGAGCACAATCAGGGCAGCAAAGAGACCACAAGAGACATGGTGAAGGAGTGTAAAAAAAAAAATCCAACATTTTTTTTTTTTTAAATATTAATAGTAAAGTATAATCACGAAAGTTGGTTACAAGCGACAAAGAAAAAAAAAAAAAAAAAAAAAAAAAACTTGGTCTCAGTTTTTACAATGAAAAAAATAAAAAATAAAAAAAAAAGGATACAAGACAAGATGGTAATAGCAACACAGCTGCACCTTTGTGGCTAACAGAAGCCAGCGTTCTAAAAAGATTTGGAAAATAACTTAAGGGGTTGTAAATGCAGAAGGTTTTTTATCTTAATGCATTAAAGTGGATGTAAACACGATTCATTAAATCTGACCTAGGCACATATCTGTACTGTTTTCTTATCTCTCCAAAGCCCGAGCCCCATTCCTGTTGGCATTAAAACTGATAAGTTCTGAGGTGGAAGATGAAAGCAGCCTGAAGTTTGTCGTGGGAGGTTGCTATAAATAGATTAGCAGAGAGCTTGTTTTGTCACAGAACAGCTCTGAAAATATCTTTGTTTTTCTACCTATGTGGAGTGGGTGTGTGCCTTTCCTCCAACCAGCTGTCTCCCAGTGTATGCCAAGACTACACTCCCAGTGCTGAATGAGGAAGTGAAAATTCAAAAAAAAAAAAAAAAAAAAGATATATATAGAAAAGGGAAAGACAGCAGATATACATGTAAAGCCTATGAAGGGAGACTGTTTTTTATCTCCATCATCTGAGGCCGTTTAGTTCACTGGGTATATGTGAGGGTTTACATCCACTTTAAGATAAAAAGCCTTCTGTGTGCAGCAGCCACCCCAGCACCCCTCAATACTTACCCGAGCCCCATCTCTATCCAGCGATGTCCATGAGTGCTGTCCAAGACTTTCCGATTGGCTGAGACACAGCAGCAGTGCCATTGACTCCTGCTGCTGTCAGTTAGAGAGCAGACTTGGGACTCAGTGTCTGAATGGACACACAGCTGCAGCGCGGCTTGGGTACCCCCATAACAAGTTGCTTGCTGTGGGGGGGGGGGGGGGACTCGACAGGAAGGAGGGACCAGGAGTGCCCAAGAGGGTGTTTTGATTTCAGGCTTAAAAAAGGGACTGTTGCTCAAACTAAAATCTGTAATAAAGTTAAAGTATAACTTAAGGCTTTTAGTTTTAGACAGAGGAGGGCGATTCCCTATTTTGTAAATGCCAGAACTTTTGCACAAACCAATCAATAAACGCTTATTGCGATTTTTACCAAAGATATGTAGAAGAATATGTATCGGCCTAAACTGAGGAAAAAAAAAAATACACATTTTTGGGGGATATTTATTATAGCAAAAAGTTAAATATGTTTTCAAAATAGTCGCTCTTTTGTTTATAGCGCAAAAAATAACCGCAGGGGTGATCAAATACCACCAAAAGAAAGCTCCATTTGTGGGGAAAAAAAAAAAAAAAAAAAAACACACGTCAATTTTGTTTGGGAGCCACGTCACACAACCGACAACCGTGCAAGTGTCAGTTAAAGCGACGCAGAGCCGAATCGCAAAAAGTGGTCTGGAGTTTGGCCAGCAAAATGGTCTGGTCTGAAAGTGGTTAAAACCAAGCTTTTCTGTGAGTGTGAACGTAATCAGCATACTATATCCCACCCCCATAGTGTTTAGCAATAGAGGGGGACATGGAGGATGTGACTCTAAAGTCATGCGAGCTGCACAGAAAAAAAAAAAAAAAAAATAAAAAAAAAAAAAAGAAAAGCATTGAAGGGAACTGAAATCGAGCATAGCCAATAGAGGCCACAAGCTGGTCTACACAGTCTAATCGGGGATGCAGGGAAGATGGGAGGGACAGCTAAAATGAATCAGGTATATTTCACTCTGTACAAAAAGAAAGCTTTAGTGGCTTTGCAAGTATGCACACTTATTCATAGTCTGGGTTTAAAGACCCTTTAATTTGCAGGAATTGCCTCACTTTACTGGCTTTGGGACAGGAAATTAATGTAAAGCTCCCCAATGGGACACAGACAGGAAAAAAAAAAAGACATAATCTGCTCCAGTCATAAGATCTCATGTCAGTGAGCGGCAGCTGCAGGGGAGAAGATGGGATGCTTGGCTGAGGATTCTGGGATCCAAGATGTCACTACACAGCTCAGTGGCGGTCTCTGCTCCCTCACCTGCAGTTACAACTCACTGACATAGGGGAGCCAGGACTGCGAAATCACGCGCCCAGACTGGTCTGCAAACATGGCAAAAGACAGCAGCAGGAGAAGCTAGCCGCTAAGCCTTGAACAGTGGAGTGAATGAAGGTTTCCTGTACACAGGTAACAAAGCAAAAAATAGCGGTATGTCAAGGTCCACTGGATTATAGAAGACCCAGCTACCGCTCACCACGTGTTGTCCCTGTAACCCTCAACATACAAAAAGGAGAGCTTCAATCCAGATGATACTGCAAAGCTACAATCCAAGCTGATTGTAGAACATTGTTTTGTTTTAAAGCTCGTTAATAAATTCAATAGTTTCAACTCCTCTGGGAAGTCTGTCCACAAAGTTTAGGCGTGTGTCTCTGGGAAGGTTTGACCATTCTTCCAGAAGCGCATTTGTGAGGTCAGGCAGTGATGTTGGACAAGGCCTGGCTCGCAGTCTCCGCTCTAATTCATCCCAAAGGTGGTCTATCGGGTTGAGGTCAGGACTGTGCAAGCCAGTCAAATTCCTCCACCCCAAACTCGCTCATCCATGTCTTTACAGACCTTTGTGCACTGGCCCAAATCATTTGGTGGAGCGGGGGGGGGGGGGGGGGGTGTCTTTCATGGGTTGGGCCCCTTAGTTCCAGTGAAGGGAACTCTTAAGTTACTTGACTGGGCTGCACATAGAAAACCTTTGGGATGAATCAGGACTATGTGCAGGCCAGTCAAGTTCCTCCACCCCAAACTCACTCCTCCATGTCTTTATGGACCTCGCTTTGTGCACTGGTGCTCAGTCATGTTGGAACAGGAAGGGGCCATCCCCCAAACTGTTCTTACAAAGTTGAGAAATTGTCTAAAATGTCTTGGTATGCTGATACCTTAAGAGTTCCCTTCACTGGAACTAAGGGGCCAAGCCCAACCCATGAAAGACACCCCCCCCCCCCCTGCTCCACCAAATGATTTGGGCCAGTGCACAAAGAAAGGTCTGTAAAGACATGGATGAGTGAGTTTGGGGTGGAGGAATTTCACCGGCTTGCACAGTCCTGACCTCAACCCGATAGACCACCTCTGGGATGAATTAGAGCGGAGACTGTGAGCCAGGCCTTCTCACCCAACATCAGTGCCTGACCTCACTAATACACTTCTGGAAGAAGTGTCAGACACTCCTAAACCTTGTGGACAGCCTTCCCAGAGGAGTTGAAGCTGTTATAGCTGCAAAGGGTGGGCCAAATCAATATTGAACCCTACAGACCAAGACGCCATTGAAGTTCATGAGCGTATAAAGGGAGGCGTCCCCATATTTTTGAAATTATAGATAAATAGAGCATGGGGGAGACAGGGGAAGGTAGTTTAAAGCATGCATGGAAGGTTCAGTCCCCGAAAGGGTGTGGGGGGAGACCACGAAAGGGTGTCTGTGGATACACAAGACAACATTCAGCATTATGGCTCCATGCACAACTTTTTGGTGATGTGCCATGTAGATGCTGATCTGTCCTGAGACAAGTTATAAAGTTGGTGGAGATATGGGGGGGGGGGGGGGGGGGGAGGAAGCTGTTGATATACAGATAAACAATCCCACAAGCAGGAAACAGCATTTGGTTACATTTCATTCCTCCAATAGTCATTGGGGAACCAATCAGGACGCTCCCCATAAAACAATGACATTAGATACCCATCAGCCCACCTTAGATTAGTTACCACTGACTGGTTGCCATAGGTTACCACATGTCAGCCCTCCACAAATGATCACACACACGGCAGGTAACAGAAGGAAAACAATCATTGCAATGGAGACACATGAAATCCTCCAAGCTTGTACTGAACACTCCCGCCCCATACAGCACTCAGCTCACACAACTCCACACGCTGCTTTACGTACACTATCTAAGCCTCCAGCACTGCGCTCATCTCCAGACTGAACGTCCAACCGTTTGGTAGCCCGCTAACTGCCCCTTACCAAGGTTCTTCCTGCTGTCAATCAACCGGATACTCCGCCCCTGTGGCTGCCTCTCAGCCAGGCCCCGCCTCTCTACTATCTTAAGCAAGCCAATAATATCGCACGGTAGCTCTGAACAATGGTGACTGTCCAATGAGCACACTTGCCAGGGCCTGGGTGTGACCTAAAGATCTTGTCAGGAAGTAAAAGCTGCCACGCCCCCAGCGTGTACAGTCGTCCAATAGGCGGTCGTATGTTGGCTTCTAAATAATTAATCAGGAGGTGTGTGGCAGTGCACGTGGTTAGGAATTTTGTTTGTTGCAGCTGGAGAGCTATGGCGAATGCACTAATGTTTAGTACTAAGCATGTCTTATGACCACGGCTCAGATGCCGCATTCATATACCTTGTATTATGGGAATGATGGGACTAGTTACAAACAACTAATCGTCATTTAACCACTTCAATACTGGGCACTTTAACCCCCTTCCTGCTCTGGCCGATTTTCAGCTGTCACACTTTAAATGACAATTGTGCGGTCGTGCAACACTGTACCCAAATTACATTTCTATAATTTTTTTCAGATATAGATTTTCTTTGTTGGGATTTTACCACCACTGAGTTTTTTTTTTTTTTGCTAAACAAATGAAAAATCACCAAAAAAAAAAAGTTGTCTCATGCCGCGTACACACGGTCGGAATTTCCGATGGAAACAGTCCGATGGGAGCTTTTCATCGGATTTTCCAACCGTGTGTATGCCCATCGGTCTTTTTCTGTGGGAATTTCTGACAGATTTTGGATTGAGAACCTGTTCTTAATTTATCCGACGGAAAACCTTTCTATCGGATTTTCCGATCGTGTGTATGCAATTCCGGCACGCAAAATTCTGACGCATGCTCGGAAACAATAAACTTCCCTTTTATAGTGCAGTCGAAAGTGTTGAATGCCGCTGTGTTATTGACCGTCGGAATTTGGTGTGACCGTGTGTAGGCAAGACAGTTTGAGTGAAATTCCGTCGGAATTCCAACGGGAAAACCATCAAAGCTTTTTCAGACGAGAATTCCGACCGTGTGTACGCGGCATTAGTCTATTGTGATCTCTGTGATTGGTCACAGTGATCACATGGTACAGGGGCCAATCACAGCTATCACAATAGTGAACAATGGCACATGAATTGATGCCATTCATAAAAATGATTGCTTATACACAGTAATCATCACTGTACTAAGCAATCATATGCAAATCATAAGCAAATTACGATCACCTCCCCAGAGCAGTACAGTGTCACTATGGTGGGGGAAGGAATGAGTATCTGTAATTTAAGTGGTTAAAGCAGTCCTAAACCCAAAAGCAAGCATTTATTAAATTGCAGCTGGCTTGGCTAGCGATCAGGAACATTGTTGCTGGCAGCACTGGCCTGGGGACATTATCACTGATGTCACAGTGATCAGGAACACTGTTGATGACTTACACTGGTCTGGTTCCACTGGAAATGGTGTGGGGCGATCAGAATCACTGTTGATAGCTGCACTGGCCTGGTGACACTGGGACTGGTCTGGAAGCGATCAAGAACACTGTTGCTGGCTTACGCTGGTCTGGCAAAACTGGGACTGGTGTGGTGGTGATCAGGAACACTGTTGATGGCATACACTGTTCTGGTGACACTGGGACTGGTGTGGCTGCAATCAGGGACACTGTTGCTAGTTTCACTGCCTGTGGTGACACTGGCACTAGTGTGCCTTGGTGTGGGGACACCGAGATGTGTGTGGCAGCAATCCGGGACACTGTTGCTGGCTAAAACTGGTCTGGCTAGACTGGGGACTGGTGTAGCAGTAACCAGAGGCACTGCTGCTGACTGGTGGCACTGCAGTTAGTCTATATATAACCATGAACGGTGTAGTAATTAGGAACACTGTTGCAGGCGTACACTGGTCTGGTGGCACTGCAATTAGGCCCCTTTCACACTGGGGCGTTTTTCAGGCAGTACAGCGCTAAAAATAGCGTCTGTATACCGCCAGAAAAAATTCGGCTCCATTCACTCCAGTGTGAAAGCCGGCGGTCTTTCACACTGGAGCGGTGCGCTAGCAGGACGGCAAAAAAAGTCCTGCTAGCAGCATCTTTGGAGCGGTATAGGAGCGGTGTATTCACCGCTCCTATACCGCTCCTTCCCATTGATTTGAATGGAATACCGCCGCAAAGCGCCGCTACGGCGGCGCTCTGCGGGGGGTCTTTAACCCTTTTTCGGTCGCTCGCGGGGGTAAAACCGCACCGCGAGCGGACGAATACCGCGGCTAAAACGATGGTAAAGCAGCGCTAAATATAGCGCTGCTTTACCGTCACCGCAGCTCCCCGCCCCAGTGTGAAAGGGGCCTTAGTGTATATATAACCATGAACAGTGTAGTAATTAAGAACACTGTTGCAGATGTACACTGGTCTGGTGATACTAAAACTGGTGTGGTGGCAATCAGGAACACTGTTGATAGCGTACACTGGTCTGGTGACACTGGGACTAGTGTGGTGGTGGTCAGGAACACTGTTGTGACTGCACTGGTCTGGCGACACTGTGACTGGTGCAGTGGTGATTGGGGAAACTGACTGACTGCACCATTATGGTGACACTGGGACTGGTGTGATGGTGATCGGGGACACCGTGAATGGCTGCACTGGTTTAGTGACATTGTACTGCTGTGGCAAGGAACAGAGACAGTGGCTGGGTGCACTGACATACAGTGATATCAGAGCAGCCACAGCAGTACAATGTCACCATACTGACACTAAACTGTTCTGGTAATAGTCCGTTAAAAAAAAATATCATAGTCACCAGTGTGAGGTCCCACAGAAAATAAAGGGTCTGGTATGCATTTTAGGGGGGACTCATTCTTGCCGTAGGTTGTGCTACAACAAAAGTGACATTTGCAAGGATGGAAAGAGGTAGTGTTTAAATCAGAGAAAATAATGTTAAATTTGTAGGGCTTGCACAGTGTAAACCATAAAATAGTTGTTGTATCGAAGAAAATAAATATGTGTTGTGTAAAAAAGGTGTAAAAAAAACTTATAAAAAAAAGAAAAGCTTGCTGAAGAATGAACAAACACACCGATGAGCTGTCATCGTCCATGGCTTATGTTGCCTAGGGGCAAATCTTGCCCTAATTCAGAGATGTGCAAATGTATTGTGTAACAATAACTATTGAGGTGACACTTTATACTGTATATTGTAATACGGAGAGCCTGAGATCTCCAGCCAGTTGCTTGTAAATGTAAACAGTGCTTAACCGCTTGCCGACTGGCGCGCAGCGATGTACGTCGACAGAATGGCACGGACAGGCGTAAGGGCGTACAGGTCGGCGGTCACGGGATACCCGCGATCGTCTCACGGGAAGGCTGAACGGGGAGATGCGGAAATAAACAGCATCTCTCCGTTCTGCCTAGCAACTAGTGACGCCGATCTCTGCTCCCTGTGATTGGAAATAATATATAGAGCAAAGAGGAGGCTTGTATATATATCTGTGTGAATATAGATCAAGTTGACTGCTAGCTGCTCAACCCCTAAGCATATATGTAAAAAAGAAAGTCTCAAATGGTAAGAGACAAGAAATAGTGGGGCTCATTAAACAGTTGCATGTGTCAATAAAGTCAGAAAAAATAATTTGAAAAGACTTTTAAATGAAAAATCATATGTACTTTTAATAAATGTACATATGATTTTTCATTTAAAAGTCTTTTCAAATTATTTTTTCTGACTTTATTTGACTTTCTTTTTTACATCCTGTGATTGGAGCAGAGATCAGCATTCACTAGTTGACAGCCAGCCCCCCCACCCACACTCTATGTAACCCCTACACTGCCACCTAGTGGTTAACCCCTTCATTTATTTACCATTTGAGACTTTCTTTTTACGTCGGCAGAATGGCACGTACAGGCAGAATCCTGTGATTGGAGCAGAGATCGGCATTCACTAGTTGACAGTGGTTTCTGGCCACCCCCTCGCTCCTGGCGAATGAAAAGCTTCCCCTTCTGTCTATTGTATAGACAGGAAGGCGGAAGTGATGTCACGCTCGGTGCGCCGGTCTATGGGACCGGAGACGCCGAGCTGTGAACATGTAAAGGTTAGTGCACAACAGTACACTGACACCAGTACAGTTAGGCACATATTCCACCCCCCTGTCACCCCCTGATCACCCCCCAGATCACCCCCTCCCCCCCCCAGTCACAGTGTCATTTACACAGGAATTAATGCATTTACCCCCCCTACCCCCCCTAATAAAGTTTAACCCCTTGATTGCCCCTGTTAACCCCTTCACCCCCTTTTGCCAGTGTCACTATGACCAATGGTAACCATTTTTTTTTTATTTTAACCGCCATGTTTTATATAGGTTCATAAATAGTTTTATAGGTCATATATACAAAAATAAATAAAGGTTTAACCCCCTGATGCCCCTAGTTAACCCTTTCACCCCCTTTTGCCAGTGTCACTAAGCGATCGTTTTTCTGATCGCTGCATTAGTGTCGCTGGTTAGCCAGTTTATTTAGGTTCCCCGTCAGGTTTTTATATAGCGTCAGGTACCCCCATATATTACCTAATTAAAGGTTTAACCCCCTGATTGCCCCTAGTTAACCCTTTCACCCCCTTTTGCCAGTGTCACTAAGCGATTGTTTTTCTGATCGCTGCATTAGTGTCACTGGTGCCGCTAGGTAGCCAGTTTTTTTTTTGTATTACTGTTACGGGTGACGCTGGTTAGTTAGCTTGTTTTTTATACTGTCAGGGCACCCGCCATTTATTACCCAATAACGGTTTAACCCCCTGATCGCCCGGCGGGTGATATCAATTAGGTTTTAGGGTCAAAAAGGTCTGCGTCGCCCCAGGTTAGTGCCAGTACCGCAAACACCCACGCGCAAAGCATACACCTCCTTAGTGGTATAGTATCTGAACAGATCAATATCTGATCTGATCAGATCTATACTAGCGTCCCAGCAGTTTAGGGTTCCAAAAAAAAAAACGCATTGTTAGCGGGATCAGCCCAGATACCTGCTAGCACCTGCGTTTTCCCCCTCCGCCCAGCCCACCCAAGTGCAGTATCGATCGATCACTGTCACTTACAAAACACTAAGCACACATAACTGCAGTGTTCGCAGAGTCAGGCCTGATCCCTGCGATCGCTAACATTTTTTTTTTTTGTGGTAGCGTTTTGATTCAGTCGCTAACAGTCAGGAGCTTTTTTACCTGTGAATCTCAAAAAAATAAAAAAAACAAAAATAGTTGTCGTTTTATTGTTCTCTCTCTCACTCTATTGTTGCTCTTTTTTTACTCCATTCTATTCTGCAATGTTTTATTATGTTTTATCATGCTTGCTTTTCAGGTATGTAATTTTGTTTACTGTGTTTTAGTGTTAAGCATTTTTTTGTTTTCAGGTGCGCCATTCAGTTGCAGCGCGGATTTATTTATCTTGACAGCAACAGCGTTTGCTCCCACGATACATAAAGCCCGCGACTCCAACGCTGTAGGAGGTGATTTCACCACCACAGTTAAAAAAAAGAGCATATGTGCCGAAGCATGGGGGCAGCAGGGGGGGCGGAGGAGCGATTGGCTCCTAATGCCACGTACATACGGTCGAAATTCCGACCGTGTGTACACGGCATAACTTTTGCGGGAGGATGCCCCCATGCATCGGCATATATAAATGGTGCATGTATGCCCATCATTAGAAGTGGGTGGATGAAGGGAGGTATTCTAATGGTGGGCATACCCACCAATCAATCTCTTTTTTTCGTTTAGCCAAGAGGCTGCATGAAAAAAAAAAGATTACAATATATGTCCAGTATGTTGCTGGACTTTGAATGGTTATACCAGAATGATGCCTGCAGGTTTAGGTATCATCTTAGTATCATTCTTTTCAGCCAGTGATCGGCTTTCATGTAAAAGCAATTCTAGTGGGTAATTAGCCTCTAGACTGCTTTTACAAGCAGTGGGAGGGAATGTCCCCCCTCCCGGATATAAAACCGCGCCATTGGGAAATTGGGAAAGCATTTTATCACACCAATCTTGGTGTGGTCAGATGCTTTGAGGGCAGAGGAGAGATCTAGGGTCTAATAGACCCCATTTTTTCAAAAAAGAGTACCTGTCACTGCCTATTGCTATCATAGGGGATATTTACATTCCCTGAGATAACAATAAAAATCATAACAAAGAAAAAAAATGGAAGGAACAGTTTAAAAATAGAATAAAAAAGCTAAATAAATAAAAAAAAAAAAAAAAAAAAAAAAAAAAGCACCCCTGCCCCCCCTTCTCTTGCGCAAAGGCGTACACAAGCGTTGGTCTGGCGTGATATGTAAACAGCAATTGCACCATGCATGTGAGGTATCACCGCGAAGGTCAGATCGAGGGCAGTAATTTTAGCAGTAGACCTCCTCCGTGAATCTAATGTGGTATCATGTAAAGGCTTTTAAAGGCTTTTAAAAATGTATGTAGTTTGTCGCCACTGCGTGTTTGTGCGCAATTTTAAAGCATGTCGTGTTTGGTATCCGTGTACTCGGCCTAAGATCATATTTTTTATTTCATCAAAAATTTGAGCAATATAGTGTGTTTTTAGTGCATTAAAATAAAAAAAAGTGTATTTTTTCCACAAAAAATGCGTTTGAAAAATCGCTGCGCAAATACTGTGTGGAAAAAAAAATGCAACACCCACCATTTTAATCTGTAGGGCCTTTGCTTTAACAATATATATAGTTTTTGGGGGTTCAACGTAATTTTCTTGCAAAAAAAAAATATGTTTTCATGTAAACAAAAAGTGTCAGAAAGGGCTTTGTCTACAAGTGGTTAGAAGAGTGGGTGACGTGTGACATAGGCTTCTAAATGTTGTGCATAAAATGCCAGGACAGTTCAAACCCCCCCCAAATGACCCCATTTTGGAAAGTAGACACCCCAAGCTATTTGCTGAGAGCAATGTTGAGCCCATTTAATATTTTTTTTTTTTGTCCCAAGAGATTGAATAATGAAAAAAAAAATATATATATATTTTTTTTACAAAAAGTTGTCACTAAATGATATATTGCTCAAACATGTCATGGGCATATGTGGAAATACACCCAAAATACATTCTGTTGCTTCTCCTGAGTACGGGGATACCACATGTGTGGGACTTTTTGGGAGCCTAGCTGCGTACGGAACCCCAAAAACCAAGCACCGCCTTCAGGCTTTCTAAGGGAGTAATTTTTTTATTTCACTTCTCACTGCCAATCACAGTTTCGGAGGCCATGGAATGCCCAGATGGCATAAAACCCCCCAAAATGACCCCATTTTGGAAAGTAGACACCCCAAGCTATTTGCTGAGAGGTATTGTGAGTATTTTGCAGATGTCGCTTTTTGTCACAAAGTTTTGAAAATTGAAAAAAGAAAAAAAAAATTTTTTTTCTTTACTTTCTTCATTTTCAAAAACAAATGAGAGCTGTAAAATACTCACCATGCCTCTCAACAAATAGCTTGGGGTGTCTACTTTCCAAAATGGGGTCATTTGGGGGGGTTTTGTGCTATTTTGGCATTTTATGGCCTTCGAAACGGTGATAGGTAGTGAGGAGTGAAATCAAAAATTTGCACCCTTAGAAATCCTGAAGGCGGTGCTTGGGTTTCGGGGCCCGTACGCGGCTAGGCTCCCAAAAAGTCCCACACATGTGGTATCCCCATACTCAGGAGAAGCAGCAAAATGTATTTTGGGGTGCAATTCCACATATAACCATGACATGTGTGAGCAATATATCATTTAGTGACAACTTTTTGAAGAAAAAAAAAATTCTTTTTTATTTTTGTCTTTATTCAATCACTTGGGACTAAAAAAAAAAAAAATATTCAATGGGCTCAACATGCCTCTCAGCAAATAGCTTGGGGTGTCTACTTTCCAAAATGGGGTCATTTGGGGGGGTTTTGTACTTCTCTGCCATTTTAGCACCTCAAGAAATGAAATAGGCAGTCATAAATTAAAAGCGGTGTAAATTCCAGAAAATGTACTCTAGTTTGTAGACACTATAACTTTTGCGCAAACCAATAAATATACGCTTATTGGCATTTTTTTTACTAAAGACATGTGGCTGAATACATTTTGGCCCAAATGTTTGACTAAAATTGAGTTTATTAGATTTTTCTTATAACAAAAAGTAGAAAATCTCTTTTTTTTTCAAAATTTTCGCTCTTTTTCCGTTTATATCGCAAAAATAAAAATCACAGAGGCAATCAAATACCATCAAAAGAAAAGCTCTATTTTTGTGGGAAGAAAAGGACGCAAATTTCGTTTCGTTACAAAATTGCATGACCGCGCAGTCACAATAAAAATCGCTGATCCATTACTAGTAAAAAAAAAAAAAAGATTAATAAAAATGCTATAAAACTATCCCCTATTTTGTAAACGCTTTAACTTCTGCGTAAACCAATCAATATTCGCTTATTGCGATTTTTTTTACCAAAAATATGTAAAGGAATACGTATCGGCCTAAACTGAGGAAAAAAAATGTTTTTTTTTATATATTTTTGGGGGATATTTATTATAGCAAAAAGTAAAAAAGAATGTGTTTTTTTCAAAATTGTCGCTCTTTTTTGTTTATAGCGCAAAAAATAAAAACCGCAGGGGTGATCAAATACCACCAAAAGAAAGCTCTATTTGTGGGAAAAAAAGGACGTCAATTTTGTTTGGGAGCCACGTTGCACGACTGCGCAACTTTCAGTTAAAGTGACGCCGTGCCGAATCGCAAAAAGGGGCCTGGTCCTTTGGCTGCAAATTGGTCCGGTCTGAAAGTTATTAATCACAGATATGATTAAGCACTGTTTAATAGTGTGAAACGCGTTAGCTTTTCTGTCCGTTCTGCTGTGGCATGTATTTTCAATCCTGTTTTTTGAATAAAAGGCAATTTTTGGAGTGCGGCTGTCCAGAACTTCTTCCTATTTCATGGATCAGTTTGCCATGGCGTTACAAACGCTCCTGAGTCGCACGGCTCACCTGGAATCTCCCACTGTGGCTGCTCCAGTACAACCTGTGTTGCAGGCCGTCTCTGCTGCTGCGCCAGTCTCTGTGCAGGCACCCGCCTCGAGTATTACCACTATAAAGCCCCATACACACGGTCGGACTTTTTCATGGATTCTGTCCGATCGGACAATGTTGTTGAAAAATCAGACCGTGTGTATGCACCATCGGACAGTGTACGTCGGTTTGTCCGACGGACAAAGTCTTATCTCCTGCTGGAAAGATTTGCCGTCAACACGGTCCGATCACACCAAATCCGATCGTGTGTACGGTTGTCCGACGGACAAAGTGCTACGCATGCTCAGAAGAAATTCTGTGACGGAAGCGCTCGGTCAGGTAAAACTACCTTTCCTAATCGACACAGCACATTCATCACGCTGCAATGTTAAAATGTCTTTAATGCAGCGCATTCTCTTTTTCTTTACAATGCAACAAGAATGACATGTTTTAGCTGCTCCTATTCACCCGCACTTCTCACAACTTACTTCTTTATTACTTTTCAGCATTTATACACTACATGTTTATTTTTACTCAGATCGTAAAAGAATCTTTGTTATATTTTTAGCATCATTTGTCTTTTTTTTTTATTTTTTTGGGAATACATATTTGAAGGAGAATTTTTTTTTTTTTTTTTTGGAGGGGGGTTGTGTGTCTCAACTTAGCAAAACCACATTATTAACATTTGTATTTCTTGCTTAAATTTACTAGGAGTTTGTTGGTTGTTGGTGCCCCTTGTTAATTCTAATTTAGGATTAGTGAATTGTACCTGCCTACTCCAAGAAAAACTGTCATTGTAGAAAAGTAAAACACAATAGTCAATGATTATTTCAAATCAAATAAACCTTTATTTAGGTCTCAGCAACAAACCAAAGAGGAACGCAGCCATGGTGAAACTTGGGGAATTTGCAAAGCCTTGGCCCCCCACGGCAACCATCATTTTTCAAGCGTAGAAAATTGGGGGCCTGAGGAGTACATATATTAAGGGGAGTGCAATCTGGTCCTGAAGTCGAAAGCATCCGGAACTGCAGCAGATGCCATCTAGGTCCCCAGGCTCTGGTACTACAAGAGGCTTCATCTTCTCTCAGACCAGACTGATTCCAGGTCGTCACTCTCAGGTCTTCCTTCCACGCTTCCTTGCACGCTGTGGCTGTCGTGCTGGTGGGGTGGCAGAAGGAGGAGGAGGAGGAGGGAGGAGGAGGCGGAGCATGGTAAGTATGGCAAACATGTGTGACTGGGGTCATCTCCCCAGCCCTACCCTTATTTAGGACATGGAGGATGAGCCCCTCACACATGTTGCGTTGCCTCACCTCCATACCCATCATCTTCGTGACAACCACCGAGCCAAAGGTCTCCTCGTCGGCGGGTGTGGCATGTAGGGAGGCTGAAGCCTCTCTGATCATGCGGAGCGCTGACTCTGCCGCATAACCCCCCCTTCTCGCCCTTCTGTACGGAAGGCGGAGGAGAGGGATTTGGGAGTCAGTCAGGCTCCGAGGCCTAGCCCCCTCTTGGCTGCCACTACCCACCTGGTGGCTGCCACTAACCCCTGCCTCCTCCTGACTGCCACCTCCCACAGCCACCTCCTGGCTGAGGTCTTCCTGTGTATGAAAAAGGGACATAGTTTCAGTTATTTGTTCATCAAACACACACAATTTTCATCTAGTGACTGTTGCAAAATGTTTACAAATAGAAAACCATACAATTCTCAGCCCTGCAGTTTAGATTGTGGCCCCAACTGTCTCCAACACTACTGTCAGTTGATATGTCAAACACGTTAGGAACTAAGCAATTGGGGATCCTGAATTAAGTGATCATCATTCATTATTCACATAAATGGTAACAAAACTACTATACCTGGAACAAGCTGGGCTCCTCCACCTCTTCCAGACTGGAAGGCCCAGGTTGCTCCTCGGAAGCCTCATCAGGGGTGGCCTGCGCGCAAGGAAGCGTGGAAGGAGGAGTCGAGAGTGGCTCCGTGACATCAGCCTGGTCTTTGAGAAAATGGAGACTCTGATAGTACCAGAGCTTGGGCACATAGACCTCATCTGCTGCAGTTGCAGTTTCTTCCGACTTCACAACCTTCTTGCGCTCCCTGATATACGCACTCCTCAGGCTGCCAATTTTCTTTCTTATAGCATCAACAGTTGCCGTGGGGAACCTTGGCTTGACAAATTCCACAAGTTCCTCCAGGGCTGCGTGCCTCTTTGGTTTGTTGCTATAATGGGGGTGTTTACCCTGCCATAAAATGGGAAATTCCCTGTATTTGGCAATGAAGAGGGGGGAGAAAACTCATGTCGTTGAATCCCTTCATAATCTCTGCAAGACACAACACCACACAAAACACTATAAATTATGTCAGGCTAAACTCTCCTAATCTTCTCCATAAAGAGGCCTCAAGTTCGAATCAGTCTAGGCTAGTTATGTACCAACGTCCAATTGTACCTTCGTTTGTAGCGATCGTCTCGTGCGTGTGTTTTCTCTCCCCTCGTCTCCCAGATCGTGGCTACGACACAGGCGTGTGACGTTTTATATACAGTGCGCATGCGTCAAACTCCGCCCGCCCCTGACGATCTTTCTCGTCTATTCCCCACCCCTTCTCTTTACGGCGCAGTGGGGAGAGCACATGGCGGGGACACAGCAGGTGCGCCACAAATATCCCACCAACGAGGAGGACGAGGAAAGTCCGGAGGCAGAAACGTCCCGATCCCGGAGCCTGAAATTCAAGGCCTCCAATATGTCATTTGGAGAAATGTTGGAGATGGTGGACATATTAAAGAGGAGCGACTATGATGGGAAGTATGGGCCTTACCTCAACCCCAATGTCCGCAAGGCCAAGATCATGTCTAAAGTTGTGAGGAGGCTGTACAATAATTTTGGGGTACAACGATCCAAGGAGCAACTGAGGAAACGCTGGTCAGACCTGAAACTGAGGGAGGCCGATCAGTACAGAAAGATCAAGCGAATTCTTCAAAAAAGTAAGTAGTTGTGTTTTGTGTTTTATTTCTTGCTTGCATACTGCTCCATGTGGTTTGATTTTTACAAAGTTGTACATTCCAAAATGGCCACTTTCATGTTCGTCTGTGCATTCGATCGTACTCAGCCTCGATCTTTCTGCCACTGTCATGGTCGTGTGTGTGTCCATTCGATCGTACGCAACGATCGGCCACTTATAATACGATGTTTGGTGTTTTTTTTTTGTGGAAAGGAAGTTTGTTCTCACTCGAAATGTCATCAAGAATGTAAAGCCAATTTATTCAATGTAAAGGAGAGGTCACCCAGTAGCTGGTTACCCATCTGGACTCTAGAGCACTAGTGCTGGGACACCCAAACCCCCTTTTTATTAGGCTTTTCCACACATGTGCTCCAGTGGATACTAGAGGGGGGTCTCCATCACACAAACTTCTACCAAAAAGCTAGTCAGTTTAGCACCTTTACAAAGTGACTACATTCATGTAGTTGGCATTTGTAACTGGCCAAACAAAAATTGTGTCCGTCACTTTCAAGCAATGCCCTCAATAGATTGTGTTGCTAAATCTTCCTTTTGTACATTCTCATAGGGGAGCGAAAACTTGGCCCGTCTGAGGAAACCCCAAAACCAACACCTCCCAAAAAAGGTGAAACAGCAGAAGCAGAGGAGGAGGAGGAGGAAGGAGAGATCATCGAACTTGGAGAAATTGTCACCACAACAGGTGAGTGTGGGAGAACACAGCTACTGGTAAGCTAATCAATGTATGCCTGCCTCATTTCCAACACCCGATTTTTTTTTGTTTGTGGTTTTTAGGTGACGTGGATGTTGTGGAAGAAAAATCGCACTTTACCACAGAGAGTGCCCACGTACTCATCGGGGAGATAATGGTCTGCAATAGAGATCTCGATTACATAAAGCAAAACATCAATGATGTTCAACAAAAATTGAAGAACATCATTGATGTTTTAGGAAAAATATGAAAACGCAGTAATTAACACACATTTGTGCCAGCTTATGAACACATTTGCAACTTAAGAACTGTGTGAAATTTGGAACATGCACACATTGTGTCCACATGTGCTAGCTCCCATCATGGTGGATGAATGCCATCGTTTTTTTTGGGGGTGCAACCACTTTACGAACTACGAAAGTGGTTGTGGTGAAGGGGTTGCACCCCCAAAAAACGTCCATTCATCCCCATGATGGAAAATGGCACTTTTGAAGCTTCTAGGCATGTGTTTTACCATCTAATGACCATTTTCAGACCCAAATTGTGTGCATGTTCTAAATTTCCACTTTCCAGGGGTGACCCCCCCATGTGATGAAGGCAAGATCAAACACACTTTGAACATATAGTCATGTCTGATCTTGTCTTCACTTTACAAAGTTGAACTTTCCAAGTTCATAGGTTCTGTTTTGCTCCATGCCTGGTTTTACCAATTGCGTAATGTTTCTAAACAATGCTGTAAATAACCAAGATGTTGTCAGTTTGGGCGTGAAGATTGTAAACGCACTTGTGAATGTTTTCCAAGTAAACTTTTTTATTTTTCTAAATGTGTGGCTTCCTTATTTCAAAAACACAATGCATTATGTATGTCAAATGGAAAGGATATGGGGGCCAATTGGTGTTATTTACTAAAGGCAAGTCCACTTTGCACTGCAAGTTTCTTTTCCAGGGCACTTTTTCACTGCACTTGTAGAGCATAGTGGATTTGACTTATGTAAATGACACCCACAGTGCTTTGTACAAAAACACGGAGCACAGCATTTTTGAGAATACACACATGTCTGACCTGGTGATGAAAAGGAGTATTTTGGGTGTCAGTTAGGCAGTACAAACCTTATCTAGACCAAAGATTAGGTATCAAACACACAACATGAGCCTAATCTTTTTGGGAAGAAGAGACTGTTACCTCCTTTTGCCCAGAAAGTGCATTCCCACTGTCGAAGGCAAAGTGAAAAAATTTCAAGGTAAAATAAGCAAAAAAGAATACTGAAATCACAAGAAATCATAGGTTGGTTGAAATATCAGATTTATTAAAAAATGCCTCTCACACATCGTCAGGCAGAGCAATGGCCCCCCTACCCACAAAGTAGTTCATATATTGCTCGCGGACCGCGCGGGCATTTAGAGGGGGCAAGCCTGGACGTGCCACTTGAAGGGCTGTGAGGTCAGCATTTGGGCCCTCCACATCTGGGCCAACGGGCACCACATAGTTCCTGTTATGTCTTTTGAGGAAGTTGTGCAATATGCAACAGGCAAGAACTATGTGGTTCAGTTTGTATTCCGCCAAGTCAATTGCCGTCAAGAACAGGCGGAAGCGGCTGGCCAGGATGCCAAAAGTGTTCTCCACCACTCTTCTGGCTCTGGACAGCCTGTAGTTGAAGACCCTCTGTTCTGGGGTGAGGGTCCTCATTGGGAACGGCCTCATCACATGGGGAGTCAACGCAAACGCTTCATCTGCGACAAAGACGAAGGGGAGTCCTTCAGCATTCTCCTCTGGAGGTGGCAAGCACAGACTGCCACTTTGGAGACGCCAGTAGAACTCCGTGTGCGTAATGGCACCACCATCCGAGATCCGGCCGTTCATCCCCACGTCCACATACATAAATTCATATGTTGCCGACACCACGCCAACATCACTACACTATTAAACCCTTTATAATTATAATAGTGGGACCCCGAGTTGGGCGGTGGGACGATGCGGACGTGTTTCCCATCAATTGCCCCTCCGCAGTTAGGAAAGTCCCAACGGCTGGCAAAGTGGGAGGCCACAGTCTGCCATTCCTGTGGCGTTGAAGGGAACTGTGGAGTGAAACAACAAAAAAAAATTAGTCACTTTGCACATAAACATTGCAAGCAGATTAGACAATCAACATCTTGGAACAAGAGCATTGTATAAAATTGGAGGCTGGAAAGTATTTGCACAGAAAAGTAGAGGCTCCCCTTCACAGATTACTCACCCCCCATCAATCCCCCCACTTCTGATGGCCCTTTGACAATAACTAGGGTTTTGGGGGGGGGGGGGGTGTTGGACAGGTAACCCTCTGCACTTCATTGATTGGCAAATGGCTCAATAATGTGTGCTAGTTTGGCCAGACCCTCTGTACTTAACACTATTGGCAGCCCCCAGGAAAGCTAAACTAACATTTCAAGGCCCCCCCCCCCCCCACAAGAAAGGAAAGCACATTGTGACATTATGAAATTACCAAGCAAGCTAATAGGATAGAAAGAACACAATAAAATACGGGGAAAAGTATGGAGGCAGCCCCTTGCACTACATGCTTTGCAGAATTCATCCCTAAAGATGCCCACTATAAAGAGGTGAGAGAGAGCCGCCACTGGGAGATCAAAGCAGGAACATCACAGCTTTCGTTTCATCCTAAGCTGTGTGTTCCCCCGCCGTAGGGCAAATGGAAAGTATGGAGGCAGCCCTTTTCACTACATGCTTTGCAGAATTCATCCCTAAAGATGCCCACTATAAAGGGTAGGTATAAAGTTGTGGACAAGGGGGGGACACAGGCTGCATTTTGCGAGTGATTTTTGAGGGCTGGCAGGAGAAGAGAGGAGAGCGCCACTGCACAGATCACTGGGGGATCTCACAGAGGCGGCTCTCCTCTCTTCTCCACAGGTAGCAGCACATGGGGGGGGGGGGGAACACAGCCTGCACATGGGGGGGGGGCACATGCTGCACATGGGGGGGGGACACAGGCTGCACATGGGGGACACATGGCTGCACATGGGGGGGACACAGGCTGCACATGGGGGGGGGGCTGCACATGGGGGGGACACAGGCTGCACATGGGGGGGGGGGAACAGGCTGCACATGGGGGGGACACAGGCTGCACACATGGGGGGGGACACAGGCTGCACATGGGGGGGCACACAGGCTGCCCATGGGGGGGGGCACAGGCTGCACATGGGGGGGACACAGGCTGCTGCACATGGGGGGGACACAGGCTGCACATGGGGGACACAGGCTGCACATGGGGGGGACACAGGCTGCACATGGGGGGGGGGGCTGCACATGGGGGGGGGACACAGGCTGCACATGGGGGGGGACACAGGCTGCACATGGGGGGGGGGACACAGGCTGCACATGGGGGGGGGGACACAGGCTGCACATGGGGGGGACACAGGCTGCTGCACATGGGGGGGACACAGGCTGCACATGGGAGGGGACACAGGCTGCACATGGGAGGGGACACAGGCTGCACATGGGGGGGGCACAGGCTGCACATGGGGGGGGGCACAGGCTGCACATGGGAGGGGACACAGGCTGCACATGGGGGGGACACAGGCTGCACATGGGGGGGACACAGGCTGCAAATGGGGGGGGACACAGGCTGCACATGGGGGACACAGGCTGCACATGGGGGACACAGGCTGCACATGGGGGGGCACAGGCTGCACATGGGGGGGGGGCACAGGCTGCACATGGGGGACACAGGCTGCACATGGGGGGGGACACAGGCTGCACATGGGGGGGGGGGGGACACAGGCTGCACATGGGGGGGGGGGCACATGGGGGGGGGACACAGGCTGCACATGGGAGGGGCACAGGCTGCAAATGGGGGGGACACAGGCTGCACTTGGGAGACACAGGCTGCACATTGGGGGGGGGACACAGGCTGCACATGGGGACACAGGCTGCACATGGGGGACACAGGCTGCACATGGGGGACACAGGCTGCATGGGGGGGGGGCACAGGCTGCAAATGGGGGGGGGTACAGGCTGCACATGGGGGGGGCACAGGCTGCACATGGGGGGGGGAAAGGTGTAATTTAATGAGATAATTTTTGAGGGCGGGTTTAGGGGCGGGGCAGGGTAGGGGTTGGGCGGGGCAACTGGTGGCGAGTAACCCTTGAGGCCTGGCTAGTAGCTCAGGACTTGAAATTTTGAGCCCTGTACTATACTACATGAGATTGCCGCCTCAGAGATTTTTAAGCTTATTAATAAGGCATTGCTAAGAGCAGCTGTGATGTGCACCCAACAAGGTTTCAGTTTACTAAATTCACACCGATGGGAGAGGGGGGGGACACAGGCTGCACATGGGGGGGGGGGGCACAGGCTGCACATGGGAGGGGACACAGGCTGCACATGGGAGGGGACACAGGCTGCACATGGGAGGGGACATAGGCTGCACATGGGGGGGGGGGCACAGGCTGCACATGGGAGGGGACACAGGCTGCACATGGGAGAGGGGACACAGGCTGCACATGGGAGGGGACACAGGCTGCAAATGGGGGGGGACACAGGCTGCAAATGGGGGGGACACAGGCTGCAAATGGGGGGGACACAGGCTGCACATGAGGGGGGCACAGGCTGCACATGGGGGGGGGGGCACAGGCTGCACATGGGGGGCACAGGCTGCACATGGGGGGCACAGGCTGCACATGGGGGACACAGGCTGCACATGGGGGACACAGGCTGCACATCGGGGGGCACAGGCTGCACATGGGGGACACAGGTTGCACATGGGGGACACAGGCTGCACATGGGGGGGGGACACAGGCTGCACATGGGGGGGGGGACACAGGCTGCACATGGGGGGGGGGACACAGGCTGCACATGGGGGGGGGGACACAGGCTGCACATGGGGGGGGACACAGGCTGCACATGGGGGACACAGGCTGCACATGGGGGACACAGGCTGCACATGGGGGGACGACGACACAGGCTGCACATGGGGGGGGGACACAGGCTGCACATGGGGGGGGACACAGGCTGCACATGGGGGGGGACACAGGCTGCACATGGGGGGGACACAGGCTGCACATGGGGGGGGGACACAGGCTGCACATGGGGGGGGGCACAGGCTGCACATGGGGGGGCACAGGCTGCACATGGGGGGGGGACACAGGCTGCAAATGGGGGGGGCACAGGCTGCACATGGGGGGGGGAACACAGGCTGCACATGGGGGGGGGGGGAACACAGGCTGCACATGGGGGGGGGGGGGACACAGGCTGCATTAACATTAAAGTTGTTAATATTTTTATAACTTAATTGCATAAAACATTAAAGGTGTAATTTAATGAGATAATTTGAGGGCGGGTTTAGGGGCGGGGCAGGGTAGGGGTTGGGCCGGGCAACTGGTGGCGAGTAACCCTTGAGGCCTGGCTAGTAGCTCAGGACTTGAAATGTTGAGCCCTGTATATAGTGTGTATTGACCTTGGGAAAGCCAGCAGATAGAGGATTGGTACCATCTGACAGAGCAGTTGGGGGAGGGGGTTCCTAATGAGTTTGCCCCCCCCCCCCAACAAAAACAATAAAAAAAAGGGGCTCTACATGAAGTAAACCACACAGCAAACATTTGTGCATATTTTAGGGGGTGTTTGGGGGCAAAAAATCCTATGCAGCAGACAAAATACATTGCTTAGGTGACTAGGCCATAGGTGTCTATTGGGGCAGAAGAGCATGCTGGTGAGGTAAGTGAAGAGAAAAATGCATGAAGGAGAAAAGGGGCACAGCATATTAGAGCATATTGCAATCATGGTAATTAGGGAAGGAGGTCAAAAATAGAAGACATTAGCAAACAGAGCATACATAGAAGGGAATAGTAAAGTATAAATGTTACCTTAATATAGTCCTCCTGCAGGACCTGGATGATGGCAGAACAGGTCTCTGGAATAATGAGTCCCAGGGCCTGGGGAGAGATACCTGAAGAGAACTTCAAATCCTGAAGACTTCTCCCTGTCGCCAAGTACCTCAACGTGGCAACAAGCCTCTGCTCCGGAGTAATGGCTTGTCTCATGCAGGTATCCTGCCGGCTGATAAAGGGGGTCAGCAAAGCCAAAAGACGGTGAAAATCGGGGTCCGTCATCCTGAGAAAGTTCCTGAAATCATCAGGATTATTCTCCTGGATCTCACGAAGCAAAGGCATGTGCGAGAATTGGTCACGCTGAAGCAACCAATTCTTGGTCCACATACTCCTCGTCACTCTGTTCATGGACGGGTCTTGGCTCAAAGCTAGAAGCCCGACACCAATTCCGCGTACAGCACGAACTCGGCGACGAGTACGCACGGGAAACATCGCTCACAAGGTCACAAAAGGTCGGCTGGTCAGAACGGACAAACAGAAAGCACCGATAAACAGCAAGGCCTGAAAGAACGAAATGAATACCAGAAACGAGCAGACAATAAGCAGTGCAAATCAAAGCGTCCTATATCAAGATATAGGCTGCAATGACCAACAAATGCGAACTGACTACACGCACTAATAAACAGATACGCACGACAAGCACAAACTGAAGAGCAGTAACGATCTGAGTCAGAAAACTGAGAAGCGCGAATCTTAAGTCACCAAACTTCGACTAACTCGCGATAAACACGGGATCAGCAGAAGGAGCCCAACGGGTGCCTGACGTGGTGCTGAACTTCCCTTTTCTAATCTCGTGGACGACGACTTACGTCACGACGTTCTTGCAGACCGGATATTCCGACAACGTAGTCCGACCGTGTGTACGCAACACCAACATCGGACAAAGTACGACGGACAGGATCCGACCGACCTGGTCCGCGGATTGTCCGACCGTGTGTATGGGGCTTAAGAGGAATGTCTGGTTCCGCTCCGCTTCTCCATGGATTTGGGGGCGATCCAGTCCAAAGCAGAGTCCAATGTATGTGTGTGTATGCAAGTTGACTCTTTTGCAGGGTTATATATTAATGATTATAAAGCAGGGGTAGGCAACCCCCGACACACAAAGCCTCTTTTTCCGGCACACGACTCCCTCCCCATCAGCAGAGCAGCACAGGGAAGTGTCAGTGAGACACTAATGCATTCCAATTTCAGAATTCCCCATGCCGCACCTGCACTGAGGGGGAGGCACTGTGCCCCACACATTGTAAAAGATGGGAAACATTGTTTGGTTCTCTTACTTTGCTGTAGCTGCGATCATCAGCTATTGTGATGGGGAAGAGATTGGGTGCAGTTTTCCTAGGGGGGGGGGGGGCGGTCCCTGTTTCCAGGAGGAGGAGGACTGTCATTGGCCAATGCTAAAGCTAATCACAGTCCTGCTAGCCCCACCCACCATCTGGAGGAAGATGACTCGCTTGGTTGCCACTACCAATCTCAGAAAGAAGGGATTTCACTGTGATTGAGAAAACCACAATCAGGTGACAGTTTGTGGATTTACTTTTGAGCTTCTGGGAATTATGAAATTTTTCCTGAACCTTTGCATCACTTACTACTGAACCCCGGCACTCTGTGTCCCTTTAAGCCAGAGCCAGTATTCAGCACAATGAAAACCACACCCAACTTTTCCTGTGCTGCACTTTTTCTCAGCTGCGGGGGCCCAACTTATGATTCTGCACACAGGCCCACTGCTTTTAGAAAATGCCCCTGACCTGAGCTCATCATTGTGCATCTTTTCCAGATGCTTGTATGTGACATCACATCAGAGGCGTTGCTATGGGGGTGCGGCCCACACCGGGTGACACCCACCAGAGGGGTGACACAGAGGCCGCCACTAAACGCTATAGCTTACAGCGGAGTGAGCAGGGCATTCAGCCATGCGGGGGACGGGGGAGGCTGCCTATAACACTCCCCAGCTGTCACTCCTTCCACAGACCCCCTCACGCCGATCCCACAGCTGAAGGAGATAGACCAGAGGACACAGCAGCCCCGCCCACCCGCCCGGGTCTTCATCTGCAAGCATGAGGTATGCTATAAGTTACTGCACAGCACACTGTCACACATCCCTACCTGCCTTGTACCACCCCAAACCTGCCCTGTGCCACCCCAAACCTGCCCTGTACCCCCCCAACTTGCCCTGTGCCACCCCCAACCTTCCCAGTGACCCCCCAACCTGCCCTGTGCCACCCCGAACCGGCAATGTACCACCCCAAACTACCCTGTGCCACCCCAACGTGCCCTGTACCACCCCAAACCTGCCCTGTGCCACCCCCAACCTGCCCTGTACCACCCCCAACCTGCCCTGTGCCACCCCTAACCTTCCCTGTGCCACCCCGAACCTGCCCTGTACCACCCCAAACTACCCTGTGCCACCCCAACCTGCCCTGTACCACCTCCAACCTGCCCTGTACCACCCCCAACCTGCCCTGTACCACCCCAAACTGCCCTGTACCACCTCCAACCTGCCCTGTACCACCCCAAACCTGCCCTGTACCACCCGCAACCTGCCCTGTACCATCTGCAACCTGCCCTGTACCACCCCAAACTGCCCTGTACCACCCGCAACCTGCCTTGTACCACCCGCAACCTGCCCTGTACCACCCCAAACTGCCCTGTACCACCCGCAACCTGCCCTGTACCACCCCAAACTGCCCTGTACCACCCCAACCTGCTCTGTACCACCCCAAACTGCCCTGTACCACCCCAACCTGCCACTATACCACTCTATAATACCCTAGCCTGCGTTACCCCAACCTGCCCTGTGCCACCCCAACCTGCTCTGTACCACCCCAAACTGCCCTGTACCACCCCAACCTGCCAATATACCAATCCAACCTACCCCATACCACCCCTACCTGCCTTGTACCACCCCAAACCTGCCCTGTGCCACCCCAAACTGCCCTGTACCACCCCAAAACTGCCCTGTACCACCCCAACCTGCCCTGTACCACCCCAAACCTGCCCTGTACCACCCCAAACTGCCCTGTACCACCCCAAACCTGCCCTGTACCACCCGCAACCTGCCCTGTACCAAACTGCCCTGTACCACCTGCCTGTACCACCCGCAACCTGCCCTGTACCACCCTAAACTGCCCTGTACCACCCCAACCTGCTCTGTACCACCCCAAACTGCCCTGTACCACCCCAACCTGCTCTGTACAACCCCCAACCTGCCCTGTGCCACCCCACCCTGCTCTGTACCACCCCAAACTGCCCTGTACCACCCCCACCTGCCAATATACCAATCCAACCTACCCCATACCACCCCAACCTGCCACTATACCACTCATACCCTAACCTGCGTCACCCCAACCTGCCCTGTGCCACCCCACCTGCCCTGTACCACCCCCAACCTGCCTGTACCACCCCAACCTGCCCTGTACCACCCCAACCTACCCCATACCACCCCAACCTGCCACTATACCACTCTATACTACCCTAACCTGTCACTATACCACCCTATACTATCATTTACAGGGGCTGGTTTTGGGTGCGCCCCGTGACCGTGCACTGCCTGCAGGGTGAGGGCAGCCTAGGCAGGAGGGGGGGGTGACACCATGTTTTACCGCACCAGGTGACACCAACCCTAGTGACGCCACTGCATCACATACATCGCATACAAGCATACAAGCATACAAATCCTATTTTATTCTGTTCCACCATATTTCATGCCCTATTTTTATTATCATCAGCGGGTACATACATAAGACAGTCAAGTTGGGCTCTAATGAGATCATCTTCCTGATACCCTTTTTCTTTACACTTCTGAAGACCTTACTTTGAAACTCATATACAGTAAAACCTTGGATTTCGAGCATAATTAGTTCAGGAAACATGCTTGTAATCCAAAGCACTTGTATATCAAAAGCGAATTTCCCCATAAGAAATAATGGAAACTCAGACGATTCATTCCAGGACCATTTATTCATAGTTCCTTCAGTTTATAGTCCATATAAAAAAAATACATATAAACATAAAGTGCAGCGCTGGATAGTGAAAACCTGTAAATTACCAGTTGATAAAAAATAACCCAAAGTAATTAGTGAAAATAATGAGTACTCAAACAAAGTTCATGTGTAAACTCAAAGTTCATAAAGTCCAAAAAATCAAGTGAAGTGAAACAAATAAATTCATAAACTTCTGTGAAATTAATCCAAGGTGCATATGTTGATAGCAGTGTAGCCCATCACCACAGAGGTCAAAGATGAACAAAAGGGAGAGGGGGGAGGCTTACCAGAAAGCCAGTGACCGCCCTTATTCAGGGGGGTCGAACTAAGCTTTGAACGAACAGCCTTGGTGCTGTTGGGGATTACCAGCGTCCCGATGGATGTCCAGCAGCAACAGGTCTCCAGCAGCAACGAATCCTCCAGTATGGCAGCTTCTCCCAGATGGTCCTCATATATCAGTATTGGCAGTGCAGCATTCAAAGGGATGATATATGGAAACAAAACGGGGGACTAGAATAGCGTAGACGTTTCCAATAGGTTTTTATTGCATTAAAACCACAGTGGCATAACAGTTTAAAAACCTTGCAAGGTAATGGCGGCTCCGTTTGGTCTATGGGACAATACTCGCGCATGCGCAGTACGGGCGTGCGTAACGAACCCTACGGCGCTTCGTCACAACTGACGTCATCAGGGGTACTGGGTACTGGGTACCCCTGATGACGTCAGTTGTGACGAAACGCCGTAGGGTTCGTTACGCACGCCCGTACTGCGCATGCGCGAGTATTGTCCCATAGACCAAACGGAGCCGCCATTACCTTGCAAGGTTTTTAAACTGTTATGCCACTGTGGTTTTAATGCAATAAAAACCTATTGGAAACGTCTACGCTATTCTAGTCCCCCCGTTTTGTTTCCATATATCATCCCTTTGAATGCTGCACTGCCAATACTGATATATGAGGACCGTCTGGGAGAAGCTGCCATACTGGAGGATTCGTTGCTGCTGGAGACCTGTTGCTGCTGGACATCCATCGGGACGCTGGTAATCCCCAACAGCACCAAGGCTGTTCGTCCAAAGCTTAGTTCGACCCCCCTGAATAAGGGCGGTCACTGGCTTTCTGGTAAGCCTCCCCCCTCTCCCTTTTGTTCATCTTTGACCTCTGTGGTGATGGGCTACACTGCTATCAACATATGCACCTTGGATTAATTTCACAGAAGTTTATGAATTTATTTGTTTCACTTCACTTGATTTTTTGGACTTTATGAACTTTGAGTTTACACATGAACTTTGTTTGAGTACTCATTATTTTCACTAATTACTTTGGGTTATTTTTTATCAACTGGTAATTTACAGGTTTTCACTATCCAGTGCTGCACTTTATGTTTATATGTATTCATTCTGTGCCCTATACCTGGGTTATTAGTGTTCAGCTGCAGGACTCACCTTCACGGTTTTTTTTGATTCATTCATTTCATTCATTTTTTTCATTAATATATTTTGTCACTAATTATCTTTATAAGATTTTTTCACCTAGTGCAATTTCTTTCTTTATACATATAAAAAGATTATAGCAATGTGACCAGGTTGTGTAACCATAAAATGTCCATCCACAAATCTCCACAAGGGGATTAGAAGCAAAATCCAGCAGGAGCTACAGAGTATAAAAAAGAAGAGAGGCACCTCTAATGCCTGGTACACACGATGAGATTATCGGACGAGTGATCGTCCGTTTATTTTTTATTTTTTGCATGCTAATCTCAGATTGAACCTAAAGAGTTTACTAGAAGTCACGAAAATTCTTGTACGACAGAATAAAAATTCAGAAGTGATGTAATGTATCTGTTTTGCATTTTGAATGACAACTGTACTGATTAAACAAAAATTGTACGATCTGGCATCGTACGAAAAAAAAAATTGTGTCCGAACTAATAATATCAGATGAACTGTCATGATCGGCTCTCGAAAGCACCGTACTAACAATCTGATTATCGTACAATCGCTCAGAAAGCGGTATTTTCCAGACAATTTTCTGATAGTGTGTACAGGGCTTAAGAGTAGCAATATTGTTACATTTAATGAAGGTACAACATTTAGTAACTCACATAGTTGATGATTAAAAAACAGGCACATCTAAGTATGCAGGCCTCCGGGGTAAAGCTGTCCACATAGACTGTCCTCCGCAGAGCCCGCTCTCACCGCTGTCAGTCTGCAATCGTGACCGGG
The DNA here is from genome assembly GCA_028564925.1 of Lithobates sylvaticus. Classification (NCBI taxonomy): domain Eukaryota; kingdom Metazoa; phylum Chordata; class Amphibia; order Anura; family Ranidae; genus Lithobates; species Lithobates sylvaticus. The sequence continues at coordinate 287,392,926 of CM053026.1, forward strand.
AAGACTACCCTGCAGTAGAGCGATCTGAAAGCAAGGCTTTAAGCAGTGATGACTGGTGCTTTATTTTTTTGGAGGGGGGGGGGGGGGGCGCAAACAAACCACCTGCCCCCCTGTCTGGTTGGTCAGTCAAATCCCCTGCACGAACCCCCGGTGCTCACCTGTCAGCTCATCAGCCCCGCACTTACACCATCCAGGTCGCAGGCAGCTTCCCCCTGCTTCCAGCCAATACAGTCGCTTCTCCTCTCTGCCTATCGGGTCCTAAAAGGCCCAGGAGGAGAAGCACGAAGACAATAGTGAATATTAATTTGCTATTGTCAAACAACTGGGTGGATTCATGGTGCAGTGCTCTGCGCCCCGAGCCCATCCTTTTTTTAAGCCAATTAGAGCCTCAGGCTCTAATCATGTGCTTCAAAAAAAAAAATCATTGAAATCCATGCATTAGGGGCCGGGTGCATGGATTAGGGGGGCAGCATCCCTAACGGAGCAGCCGCCACTGGCCTGAAGCACTCATGGAGCGTAGAAGGGATGACATCAATGGCGGTATGCCTTGCTTTCAGATCGCTCTACTGCAGGGTAGTCTTCCCGGTCATGATTGCAGACTGACAGCAGTGAGAGCTGGCGGTGCGGAGGATGGTCTATGTGGCAGCTTTACCCCGGATGGCTGCATACTTAGATGTGCCTGTTTTAAACAACCATGTGAGTTGCTAAATGTTGTACCTTCGTTAAATGTAACCATAATGCTACAATTAGGAGCACCTCTCTTCTCTTTTATACTCAGTTGTGACGTGACGCTACTTGTATATCAAGACATGTTTATCAAGCCAAAATTTCTAAAAAAAAAAACATTTTTAGCTTGTCTTGCAAAACACTCTTAGACCAAGTTACTCTCAATCCAAGGTTTTACTGTAATCTTCTTTTGTGCAATTATTATAAATCTGTGGAACTGTACTTTGAGTATGTTAAGAACCCAGTTAACCGCTTGCCGACCGCCTCACGCAGATATACTCGGTAGAAGGGCATATACAGGCAAACTAACATACCTGTACATTGCCCTTTAAGAGGCAGCCTGCGGGCGCACGCCCGCGGCAAGCTCTGCAAATGAAGCGCGGGTCCCACGGACTAGATTGCCACGGGGATACCCGTGATCGTCTCACGGAGAGATGCTAATGTAAACAAGCATCTCCCCGTTCTGCCTAGTGACAGTGTCACTGATCTCTGCTCCCTGTGATCGGGAGCAGAGATCAGTGATGTGTCACACACAGCCACTCCCCCCCCACAGTTAGAAACATGCCACAGGACACACTTAACGCCTACACTGCCACCTAGTGGTTAACCCCTTCACTGCCAGTGTCATTTACACAGGAATCAGTGCATTTGTATAGCACTAATTGCTGTATAAATGACACTGGTACCAAAAATGTCCGATGTGTCTGCCATAATGTCGCAGTCACGATAAAAAACAATGTCTCCTGGTCGTGTACATGACTAAGCCCCATACACACGGTCGGATTTCCGATGGATTCTGTCCTATCGGACAATGTTGTCGGAAATTCCGACTGTGTGTAGGCACCATCGGACAGTTTACCTCGGATTGTCCGACGGACAAAGTTCTATCTCCTGCTGGATAGATTTTCCGACAACAAAGTCCGATCACACCAATTCCGATCGTGTGTAGCGTAGTCCAACAGACAAAGTGCTACGCATGCTCAGAAGAAATTCTGTGACGGAAGCGCTCGGTCAGGTAAAACTACCGTTCCTAATCGACACAGCACATTCGTCACGCGGCAATGTTAAAATGTCTTTAATGCAGCGCATTCTCTTTTTCTTTACAATGCAAGAAGAATGACGTGTTTTAGCTGCTCCTATTCACACTCACTTCTCACAAACTTATTTATTTATTCTTTTTCAGGATTTCTTGACTAGATGTTTAATTTTCCTCAGATCGTAAAAAAATGTTTGTTATATTTTTTGGATGATTTGTCATTTTTTTATTTTGTTTGGAATACATATTTTCAGGATAATTTATTTAGATTTTTGAGGGGGGGTTGTGTGTCTCAACTTAGCAAAACAACATTGTTAACATTTGTATTTGTTGCTTAAATTTACTAGGAGTTTGTTTGTTGTTTGTGCCCCTTGTTAATTGGACTTTATGATTTGTGAAATGTACCTGCCTACTCACAAATAAACTGTCATTGTAGAAAAGTAAAACACATAGGCAATGTTTTTTTCAAATAAAAAATACCTTTATTTAGGTCTCAGCAAAAAACCAAAGAGGAACGCAGCGATGGAGAAACTAGGGGAATTAGCAAAGCCTTGGACACCCACGGCAAACATCATTTTTGAAGCTTCAGGCCTGAGGAGTACGTATCTAAATAATAAGGGAGTGCTATCTGGTCCTGAAGTCCAAAACATCCGGAACTGCAGCAGATGCCATCTAGGTCCCCAGGCTCTGGTACTACGAGAGGCTCCATCTTCTCTCAGACCAGACTGAATCCAGGTCGTCACTCTCTTGTCTTCCTTCCACGCTTCCTTCCACGCTGTGGTGCTGGTGGGGTGGCAGAAGGAGGAGGAGGAGGCGGAGCAAGGTCACTATCGCAAACATGTGTGAGTGGGGTCATCCCCCCAGCCATACCCTTATTTAGGACCTTGAGGATGACATCCTCACACATGTTGCGTTGCCCCACCTCCATAGCCATCATTTTAGTGGCAACCAAGGAGCCAAAGGCCTCCTCGTAGGTGGGTGTGGCATGTAGGGAGGCTGAAGCCTCTCTGATCAGCCGGAACGCTGACTCTCCCGCCTCACCCCCCTTCTCGCCCTTTTGTAGGGAAGGCGGAGGGGAGGGACTTGGGAGACAGTCAGGCTCCTAGGCCTACCCCCCTCTTGGCTGCCACTACCCACCTCTTGGCTGCCACTAACCCCTTCCTCCTCCTGACTGCCACATTCCACAGCCACCTCCTGGCTGAGGTCTTCCTGTGTATGAAAAAGGGACATAGTTTGAGTTATTTGTTCATCAAACACACACAATTTTCATCAAGTGACTGTTGCTAAATGTTTACAAATCGAAAACCATACAATTCTCAGCCCTGCAGTTTAGATTCTGGCCCCAAATGTCTCCAACACTACTGTCTGTTGATATGTCAAAACACGTTAGGAACTAAGCAATTGGGGATCCTGAATTAACTGAACATCATTTAGTTTTCACAAAATTGGTTCCAAAACTACTATACCTGGCTCAAGCTGGGCTCCTCCACATCTTCCAGACTGGAAGGCCCAGGTTGCTCCTCGGAAGCCTCATCAGGGGGGGCCTGCGCGGAAGGAAGCGTGGAAGGAGGAGTCGAGAGTGACTCCATGACATCAGCCTGGTCTTTGAGAAAATGGAGCCTGTCATAGTACCAGAGCTTGGGGACATAGACCTGATCTGCTGCAGCTCCAGATGATTGGGACTTCAGGACCTTCTTGCGCTCCCTGAAATACGCACTCCTCAGGCTGCCAATTTTGAGTCTTAACTTATGAACGGTTGCCGTGGGCATCCTTGGCTTTACAAATTCCACAAGTTTCAGCATGGCTGCGTACCTCTTTGGTTTGTTGCCGTAATCGGGGTGTTTAGCCTGCCATAATAGGGTAATTTCCCTGTACTTTTTAAGGAAGAGGGGGAGAAAACTCACATTGTTGAATCCGTGCATAATCTCTGCAAGACACAACACCACACAAAACACTATAAATAATGTCAGGCTAAACTCTCCTAATCTTCTCCATAAATAAGCCTCAAGGTCTAATCAGTCTAGGCTAGTTATGTACCAAGTTCAAATTGTACCTTCGTTCTAGCGATCGTCTCGTGCATGAGCTTTCTTTCCCCTCGTCTCACAGATCGTGGCTACGACACAGGCGTGTGACGTTTTATATACAGTGCGCATGCGTCAAACTCCGCCCGCCCCTGACGATCTTTCTCGTCTATTCCCCACCCCTTCTCTTTACGGCGCAGTGGGGAGAGCACATGGCGGGGACACAGCAGGTGCACCCCAAATATTACACCAACGAGGAGGAGGACGAGGAAAGGCCGGAGGCAGAAACGTCCCGATCCCGGAGCCTGAAATTCAAGGCCTCCAATATGTCTTTTGGAGAAATGTTGGAGATAGTGGACATATTAAAGAGGAGCGACTATGATGGGAAGTATGGGCCTTACCTCAACCCCAAAGTCCGAAAGGCCAAGATCATGTCTAAAGTTGTGAGGAGGCTGTACAATCATTTTGGGGTACAACGATCCAAGGAGCAACTGAGGAAACGCTGGTCAGACCTGAAACTGAGGGAGCCCGATCAGTACAGAAAGATCAAGCGAGTTCTTCAAAAAAGTAAGTAGTTGTGTTTTGTGTTTGATTTCTTGCTTGCATACTGCTCCATGTGTTTGGATTTTTTCAATGTTGTACATTAGAAAATGGCCACTTTCATGTTCGTCTGTGCATTCGATCGTACTCAACCTCGATCTTTCTGCCAGTGTCATGTTCGTGTGTGTCCATTCGATCGTTCTCAACCTCGATCGTTCGGCCACTTATAATACGAGGTTTGGTGAAGTTTTTAGTGAAAGGAAGTTTGTTCTCAATAGAGATGTCATCAAGAATGTCAAGCTAATTTCTTCAATGTAAAGGAGAGGTCACTCAGTAGCTGTTTACCCATCTGGACTCTAGAGCACTAGTGCTGGGACACCCAAACCCCCTTTTTATTATGCTTTTCCACACATGTGCTCCAGTGGATACTAGAGGGGTGTCTCCATCAGACAAACTTCTACGAAAAAGCTAGTAAGTGTCAGGGAAATACCGTACTTCGTCGCCGGGTCCCAGGAATGCGCGCGCGCGGTAGAGCGGCTGAGCGAACAGTACAGGTACGCCGGGTAGCGGGTGCGCATGCGCGGGTCCATGGCGCTCGGGTATCTGATGCAGCTCAGCCAGTGCGGCTCACCGCTGTGCGCGGCGCTGACAGAGGACGAGTGCGCATCCCACCTGACCACTTACCTGGCCTATAAAAGGCTTCCTCTATCTCTTCACAAATCGCTGGTTTGTTGTCTCTTTCTGAGTCCTGGCTCCAGTCCTTGTATCCAGTATCCTGTATCCAGTACCCTGTATCCAGTACCCGTATCCTGTACCTGCTTGACTACCTGTGCCTGACCCGGAATCCGCTTGACCACCGCTGCTGTTACCTGTGCTTGACCCTCGGCCTGCTTATTGGACATTCTCTGAGTTACTTACCTGTGTTTGATCCCTGGCCTGTTTCCTGGATACCTCTGCTGCCTGATTACCTGTGCTTGACCCTCAGCTTGCTTACTGGACATTCTCTGAGTAACTTACCTGTGTTTGACCCCTGGCCTGCTTCCTGGATACCTCTGCTGCCTGATTATCTGTGCTTGACCCCCGGCCTGCTTACTGGACATTCTCTGAGTAACTTTCCTGTGTTTGACCCCTGGCCTGCTTCCTGGATACCTCTGCTGCCTGATTATCTGTGCTTGACCCCCGGCCTGCTTACTGGACATTCTCTGAGTTACCTACTTGTGTTTGACCTCTGGCCTGCTTCCTGGATACCTCTGCTGCCTGATTACCTGTGCTTGACCCCCGGCCTGCTTACTGGACATTCTCTGAGTTACCTTCCTGTGTTTGACCCCTGGCCTGCTTCCTAGATACCTCTGCTGCCTGATTACCGGTGCTTGACCCTCGGCTTGTCTTCCGGACTTTCTCTGAGTTACCTGTGCTCGACCCCCTGCCTTGGGTCTCTGGACTCCCAGTTCTCACATGCACCTAAGGGTTCTCCTCCAGCACACGTTCTGGTATCTACATAGCCTCTGCCTCATCACGGTCCTGCCAGGTGTCTACTTCCAGTGCAGCATCAGCCTCTCCTGGTCAACGTCGCTACTGCACACCACCTGCAACACACCTGCTGGCAATCTCTGTGCCCAGTGACCTCTGTATCCACTACAGAGGCATCGGGCACCTAGTCGCAAGGGGAGCAGCTCTCAGCATTTCGGCCCGGGTGAGTACCTCTGACAGTAAGTTTAGCACCTTTACAAAGTGACTACATTCATGTTGTTGTCATTTGTAACTGGCCAACCAAAAATATTGTCCATCACTTTCAAGCAATGTTTGACATTTCCTATTTCTGCCCTCAATAGATTGTGGTGCTAAATCTTCCTTTTGTACATTCTCATAGGGGAGCGAAAACTCGGGACGTCTGAGGAAACCAGAAAACCCACACCTCCCAAAGAAGGGGAAAGACCAGAAGCAGAGGAGGAGGAGGAGGAAGGAGAGATCATAGAACTTGGAGAACTTGTCACCACAACAGGTGAGTGTGGGAGAACACAGCTACTGGTAAGCTAATCAATGTATGCCTGCCTCATTTCCAAGAGACATTTTTTTTTATTTTTGTTTTTTTTTAGGTGACGTGGATGTTGTGGAAGAAGAATCGCACTTTACCACTGAAAGTGCCCACGTACTCATCGGGGAGATAATGGTCTGCAATCGAGATCTAGATGAGATAAAGCAAAACATCAATGATGTTTTAGGGAAAATCTGAAAACGCACCAAGTAATTAACACACATTTGTGGCTGTTTGTGACAACATTTGCAACTGTGTGAAATTTGGAACATGCACACATTGTGTCCACATGTGCTATTGTCACGTACCTGGTGGTGCGAGCCCGAGATTGCAGGGAGAGGCCTCCCTTGCGTCTCCCACTCCTGGTCCCCTGGTGTGGGAACAGGGGAGACAGGAGTGAGGAGGAGCACGGGTGCCTGGCAGGATCAACAGACCGGTGGGAAGGAAACAGGTTAGCTGAGCAGGCAGGATCTCTGTGAAGCAGGTTCACAGGCTCACAGGTAAACTGGATAGCAGGCTGGCAGGATCACAGGAAGCAGGAAAACAGGTAAACTGGATAGCGGAGCTGGCAGGATCACAGGAAGCAGGCTCACAGGTAAACTGGATAGCAGAGCTGGCAGGATCACAGGAAGCAGGCTCACAGGTAAACCGGATAGCGGAGCTGGCAGGATCACAGGAAGCAGGCTCAGGTAAACTGGATAGCAGGCTGGCAGGATCACAGGAAGCAGGCTCACAGGTAAACTGGATAGCAGAGCTGGCAGGATCACAGGAAGCAGGCTCACAGGTAAACCGGATAGCGGAGCTGGCAGGATCACAGGAAGCAGGCTCACAGGTAAACTGGATAGCAGAGCTGGCAGGATCACAGGAAGCAGGCTCACAGGTAAACTGGATAGCGGAGCTGGCAGGATCACAGGAAGCAGGCTCACAGGTAAACTGGATAGCGGAGCTGGCAGGATCACAGGAAGCAGGCTCACAGGTAAACTGGATAGCAGAGCTGGCAGGATCACAGGAAGCAGGCTCACAGGTAAACTGGATAGCGGAGCTGGCAGGATCACAGGAAGCAGGCTCACAGGTAAACTGGATAGCAGAGCTGACAGGAACCGGACAACGGCTTGGCAACAGGTTCACAGGTAAGCTAGGATAGCAGAGCTGACAGGAACTGGACAATGGCTTGGCAAACAGGTTCACAGGTAAGCTTGGATAGCAGAGCTGACAGGAACTGGACAATGGCTTGGCAAACAGGTTCACAGGATAGCAGAGCTGACAGGAACTGGACAATGGCTTGGCAAACAGGTTCACAGGTAAGCTTGGATAGCAGAGCTGACAGGAACTGGACACAGGAAACGGAACCACGGACTGGACTGGAACCAACAGGTGAACAGGCTCGTTACAGAGGGTCAGACTGCAGACTGGACAAGGCTGAACAAGGAACCAAAGTTCATCAAAAGTCAGGTAATAGATCTGAACCAGGGCAGGGTACAATGGATCAGGCAGGAGGATGGTCACTGGAAGCCGGGGTCGGGTACAGGCAGAAAGCAGGATAGTCTTAATGGCAAGCCGGGTCAAAGGAACAGGTATAACAGGATCAGGTTTCACTTTACTACACCACAACGCTGTAGAGCAGACAGCAAAGACCGTCTGCTCAAGTCAGGCTTAAATAGGCCGGCTGGTGCTAACTAGGGCGCGCGCCCGTCTCCCTGTGCGCGGTTGTGCACGTGCCCGCGCCCGGGCGCGCATGCGCATGCGCAATGGAATCTGAGGACCAGGACGGCCCGGGTTTAGATTTCTGGCAGGATCTTCATGACATTGCCCCCCTCCTAGGGGCAACCTCCGGGTGCCCCTCTGGGCAAATCTCTCAGGATGAGCTCTTTTGAAGTATCAATTCTCCACGCCTCTTTCGGTCAAAGACTGTTTTGTTATGTTCCTGGGTCAGGGAATCAGGAAGTTCCAACTCATAGGCTAGCCGAGCCATGGTATCCTGCAGGAGTTGGTTATTGGAAGCAAAGAAGTCAATCTTCTCCTGGACTGCGGGCACAGTGCATTCAGGAAGAGAATTGGGCAGGAATGAGGGGTGAAAGCCATAGTTGGCGAAGAAAGGTGTCTGTTGGGTGGCCGAGTGGATAGCATTGTTATATGCAAACTCGGCAACCGGTAACAGAGAGATCCAATCGTCTTGGGAGAAGGAAGAAAAGCATCGAAGATATTGTTCCAGAGTCTGATTGGTTCTTTCGGTCTGCCCATTGGTTTGAGGGTGATAAGCGGAAGAAAACGATAGCTCAATGTTGAGGGCCTTGCAGAGTGATTTCCAGAACCGAGAGGTGAACTGTACCCCTCGGTCGGACACTATGTTGGCTGGTACCCCATGGAGTCTGATGATTTCTCGGATGAACACTTGTGCAGTTTCTGAGGCAGAAGGGGTACCCTTCATGGGAACAAAGTGTGCCATTTTTGACAGACGATCAACTATCACGAAGATCGTAGTGTGGTCCTCTGCTGGGGGCAGTTCCACAATGAAATCTATGGACAGCATTTTCCAGGGACGATCTGGGACTGGTAATGGCTTGAGTAAGCCCCAGGCTTTGGTTCTGTGACTTTTGCTCCGAATACACACAGTACATGTTTCCACAAATTTCCTGCAGTCTTCCCTTAGCTGGGGCCACCAGAAGGTACGTTGTACCAATTCAGTGGTCTTGGTGACACCAAAGTGTCCAGCAAGCTTGTGATCATGGCACAATTCCAGGACGGTTACCCGCAGACCCTCGGGAATGAAAATTTTATCCCCATGCCACAATAGCCCATCCTTGGCCTGCAACCCAGGACCGGGAGTGGGTAAGAGGCCACTGGAAGCCCGCCTGAGCTGGGACCGTAGGTCTTCCTGTAGCAGGAGAAAGTTTCCAGGGGCAAGGATAGTGTCTGGAGGGGAACCATCCTGGGATTTGTGATACATACGAGACAGAGCGTCCGGCTTCGCATTTTTGGAACCCGGACGATATGTCACGTGAAAAGTAAAACGAGAGAAAAATAAGGCCCAACGGGCCTGTCTAGGTTTTAACCTCTTGGCAGTCTTTAAGTACTCTAGATTCTTGTGATCTGTGAAGATCAGGATTGGGTGAATAGCCCCTTCTAGCAGGTAACGCCACTCCTCGAGGGCGGTCTTTATGGCCAATAATTCCCGATCCCCCACATCGTAGTTCTTCTCGGCTGGGGACAATTTCCGTGAGAAGAATGCCACGGGTGTAGCAGGGCTTTGATGCCCTGTCTCTGGGACAAGATGGCCCCTACAGCTATCTCTGAAGCATCCACCTCGAGGACAAAGGGCAGAGAAGGATCTGGATGCTTCAGGATAGGAGCTGAGGTAAAGAGCCCCTTGAGGGCCTCGAAGGCCCCTTGGGCCTCAGGGGACCAATGAAAACGGGTACCTTGCTTGGTGAGTTGAGTAATGGGCGTCACTATGGCCGAGAATCCCTTGATGAATTTGCGATAAAAATTGGCGAAGCCAATGAATCGCTGGATCCCCTTTTTATCTGCAGGAACTGGCCAGTCCAGGATGGCTGAGATTTTCTGGGGATCCATCCGAATGCCTCTACTGGAGATGATCAGACCTAGGAAGGGTATGCTTTCTACCTCAAAGAGACACTTTTCTGCCTTGGCATAAAGGCCATGTTGCCGAAGACGGCCCAACACACTTTTAACATGTCCACGATGCAGCTCTAGGGAGGAAGAGAAAATTAGTATGTCATCAAGATAAACAACAGCAAAAACATCAAGGAAGTCCCGAAGCACATCATTTATGAAGGACTGGAAGGTAGCGGGGCGTTACAGAGTCCAAACGGCATCACCAGGTACTCGAAGTGCCCAAATCGAGACCGAAATGCCGTCTTCCATTCGTCCCCATCCTTTATACGTATTAAATTGTATGCCCCTCTGAGGTCCAGTTTGGAAAAGATGGAGGCCGTGCCAAGCCTCTGAAACAGTTCAGGTACCAGGGGAAGCGGGTAGCGATTTTTAACTGTGACCTCGTTTAGGGCACGGTAGTCCACACAGGGTCTGAGAGAATGGTCCTTCTTCTCTACAAAAAATATTCCTGCACCTGCAGGAGACGTAGAAGGGCGGATAAACCCTTTTTTCAGGTTGTCATCTATATAGTCCTTTAGTTTTCCCTGCTCCACCTCTGTTAATGGAAAGACCCTACCGAAAGGAATCTTGGCCCCGGGAAGAAGTTCAATGGGACAGTCATAAGGCCTATGGGGTGGCAGCACATCTGCCCTTTGTTTGCTAAACACATCCAGGTAAGCATGGTAGACTTCAGGGATGGACTGGCGTAGACCTGCCTCGTTTTCGAGGCAGAGCAGAGCAGAGGGTCCTGCGGGGACCCCAAAGTTCGTTCGGCCCTACGCTCCCGTAGGCGCCGGTCAATTTGGATGCTTAGGTCTATGAGGGAATTCAGGGTCTGGGGTACCCCCACTCTGGCGAGCTCGTCTTTGAGTGCGTCTGAGAGGCCCATGCGGAATTGGTGACGGAGGGCAGCATCGTTCCAGTCGGTGTCGGCACCCCAACGCCTGAACTCAGCCACATAGTCCTCTGCTGGTCTTCGACCCTGTTGGAGAGAACGTAAGGCGGCCTCCGCAGTGGTTGAGAGTTGGGGTCCTCATAAAGCTGCGCCATGGCATCAAAAAAGGTGGAGAGACTGGTCAATGCTGCATCCTTTTGTTCCACGAGACGGTGGGCCCAGATTTGGGGATCCCCAGTCAATAGGGCTATCACAAAACCCACCTTGGTGGTCTCTAAAGAGAAAGTCCTGGGTTGCAGGGCAAAATGGAGTTCACAAGAGTTACGGAAAGTTCTGAAGCTACCACGGGCACCCGTAAATTTCTCTGGGGTAGGTACCTTGGGCTCAGGTGGTAGCATCACTATAGTCTGGGTAGGTGCAGGCCCCGTTGGGGGTATTGCTGGGTGAGGAGTTCCTTGGGTACTGGATGGACCAGACAGGGCCAGTACCCGTTCCTCCAGCCGGGTGTAACCCTGCTGGAGGTTCTTCACCGCTTCGGTCAGACCTGCCAGGTGTTGGCATAGCCCCTCCATGGCGGGGGCTCCCTGCTCGGGCTCAGACATGGCTGTCTGCTACTGTCACGTACCTGGTGGTGCGAGCCCGAGATTGCAGGGAGAGGCCTCCCTTGCGTCTCCCACTCCTGGTCCCCTGGTGTGGGAACAGGGGAGACAGGAGTGAGGAGGAGCACGGGTGCCTGGCAGGATCAACAGACCGGTGGGAAGGAAACAGGTTAGCTGAGCAGGCAGGATCTCTGAGAAGCAGGTTCACAGGTAAACTGGATAGCAGAGCTGGCAGGATCACAGGACAGCAGGCTCACAGGTAAACTGGATAGCAGAGCTGGCAGGATCACAGGAAGCAGGCTCACAGGTAAACTGGATAGCGGAGCTGGCAGGATCACAGGAAGCAGGCTCAGGTAAACTGGATAGCAGGCTGGCAGGATCACAGGAAGCAGGCTCACAGGTAAACTGGATAGCAGAGCTGGCAGGATCACAGGAAGCAGGCTCACAGGTAAACCGGATAGCGGAGCTGGCAGGATCACTGGAAGCAGGCTCACAGGTAAACTGGATAGCTGAGCTGGCAGGATCACAGGAAGCAGGCTCACAGGTAAACTGGATAGCAGAGCTGGCAGAGCTGGCAGGATCACAGGAAGCAGGCTCACAGGTAAACTGGATAGCAGAGCTGGCAGGATCACAGGAAGCAGGCTCACAGGTAAACCGGATAGCAGAGCTGGCAGGATCACAGGAAGCAGGCTCACAGGTAAACTGGATAGCGGAGCTGGCAGGATCACAGGAAGCAGGCTCACAGGTAAACTGGATAGCGGAGCTGGCAGGATCACAGGAAGCAGGCTCACAGGTAAACTGGATAGCAGAGCTGGCAGGATCACAGGAAGCAGGCTCACAGGTAAACTGGATAGCGGAGCTGGCAGGATCACAGGAAGCAGGCTCACAGGTAAACTGGATAGCAGAGCTGACAGGAACCGGACAACGGCTTGGCAACAGGTTCACAGGTAAGCTAGGATAGCAGAGCTGACAGGAACTGGACAATGGCTTGGCAAACAGGTTCACAGGTAAGCTTGGATAGCAGAGCTGACAGGAACTGGACAATGGCTTGGCAAACAGGTTCACAGGTAAGCTTGGATAGCAGAGCTGACAGGAACTGGACAATGGCTTGGCAAACAGGTTCACAGGTAAGCTTGGATAGCAGAGCTGACAGGAACTGGACAATGGCTTGGCAAACAGGTTCACAGGTAAGCTTGGATAGCAGAGCTGACAGGAACTGGACACAGGAAACGGAACCACGGACTGGACTGGAACCAACAGGTGAACAGGCTCGTTACAGAGGGTCAGACTGCAGACTGGACAAGGCTGAACAAGGAACCAAAGTTCATCAAAAGTCAGGTAATAGATCTGAACCAGGGCAGGGTACAATGGATCAGGCAGGAGGATGGTCACTGGAAGCCGGGGTCGGGTACAGGCAGAAAGCAGGATAGTCTTAATGGCAAGCCGGGTCAAAGGAACAGGTATAACAGGATCAGGTTTCACTTTACTACACCACAACGCTGTAGAGCAGACAGCAAAGACCGTCTGCTCAAGTCAGGCTTAAATAGGCCGGCTGGTGCTAACTAGGGCACGCGCCCGTCTCCCTGTGCGCGGTTGTGCACGTGCCCGCGCCCGGGCGCGCATGCGCATGCGCAATGGAATCTGAGGGCCAGGACGGCCCGGGTTTAGATTTCTGGCAGGATCTTCATGACAGCTATCTCCCATCATGGTGGATGAATGACAACGTTTTTTTGGGGGTGCAACCACTTTACTAACTACTAACTACTAAAGTGGGTGTGGTGAAGGGGTTGCACCCCCAAAACACGTCCATTGATCCCCATGCTGGGAAATGGCACTTTTGAACATTCTACGCATGTGTTTTACCATCTACTGTCCGTTTTCAGACCCAAATTGTGTGCATGTTCTAAATTTCCAGTTTCCAGGGGTGACACCCCATGTGATGAAGGCAAGATCAAACACACTTTGAACATATAGTCATGTCTGATCTTGTCTTCACTTTAGAAAGTTGAACTTTGCAAGTTCCTATGTTCTGTTTTGCTCCATGCCTGGTTTTAACAAATGCGGAATGTTAGTAAACAATGTTCGAAAGAACCAAGATCTTGTCAGTTTTGCCCAGAACTTTGGAAACGCACTTGTGAATGTGTTGCAAGTAAACTTTTTTAATTTTCTAAATGTGTGGCTTCCTTATTTAAAAACACAAAAGCATTATGTATGTCAAATGTAAAGGATTTGGGGGGCAATGGGTGTTATTTACTAAAGGCAATTCCAGTTTGCACTGCAAGTGTATTTTCCAGGGCACTTTTGCACTGCACTTGTAGAGCATAGTGGATTTGACTTATGTAAATGACACCCACAATGCTTTGTACGAAAACACGTAGCACACCATTTTTGGGAATACACACATGTCTGACATGGTGACGAAAAGGAGTATTTTGGGTGTCAGTTATGCACTACAAACCTTCTCTAGACAAAAGATTAGGTATCACACACACAACATGAGAAGATTATTTTTGGGAAGAAGAGACTGTTACCTCCTTTTGCCCAGAAAGTGCATTCCCACTGTTGAAGCTAAAGGGCAAAAATTTCTAGCTCAAATAAGCAATAATACGGAAATGACAAGAAATCATAGGTTTGTTTAAAAAATATATTTATTTAAAAATGCCTCTCACACATCGTCAGGCAGAGCAATGGCCCCCCTACCCACAAAGTACTCCATATATTGCTCGCAGACCTCGCGGGCATTTAGAGGGGGCAAGCCTGGACGTGCCGCTTGAAGGGCTGTGAGGTAGGCATTGGAAGGGCCCTCCACATCTGGGCCAACGGGCACCACATAGTTGCTGTTGTGTCTTTTCAAAAAGTTGTGTACTTTGCAACAGGCAAGAACTATGTGGTTCAGTTTGTATTCCGCCAAGTTAATAGCTGTCAAAAACAGGCGGAAGCGGTTGGCCAGGATCCCGAAGGTGTTCTCCACCACTCTGCGGGCTCTCGACAGCCTGTAATTGAAGACCCTCTGGTCTGGGGTGAGGGTCCTCATCAGGAAGGGCCTCATCAGATGGGGAGTCAGCGCAAACGCTTCATCTGCGACAAAGACGAAGGGGAGTCCTTCAGCATTCTCCTCTGGAGGTGGCAAGCACAGACTGCCACTTTGGAGACGCCAGTAGAACTCCGTGTGCGCAATGGCACCACCATCCGAGATCCGGCCGTTCATCCCCACGTCCACATACAAAAAATCGTATGTCGCCGACACCACAGCCAACATCACTACACTATTAAACCCCTTATAATTATAATAGTAGGACCCCGAGTTGAGGGGTGGGACGATGCGGACGTGTTTCCCATCAATTGCACCTCCGCAGTTAGGAAAGTCCCAACGGCTGGCAAAGTGGGAGGCCACAGTCTGCCATTCCTGTGGCGTGGAAGGGAACTGTGGAGTGAAACAAGAAAAAATAATTAGTCACTTTGCACATAAACATTGCAAGCAGACACTAAACATCTTTGAACAAGATCAGACTTTTACATTTTAAGATGGAAAGTATTTGCACCGAAAAGTAGTGGGTCCCCCTAGCAGATTACTCACCCCCCATCAATCCCCCCACTTCTGATGGGCCATTGACAATAACTAGGGGTTGGGGGGGGGGGGGGGGTGTTTGGACAGGTAACCCTCTGCACTTCATTGATTACCAAATGGCTCAATAATGTGTGCTAGTTTGGCCAGACCCTCCTTACTTAACACTATTGGCAGCCCACAGGAAAGATAAAAGAACATTCCAAAAAAAAGGGAAGCACATTTTGACATTCTGCAATTACCTAGCAAGCTAATAGGAGGGAAATAACCAAAAAAAAGAGCAAATGGAAAGTATGGAGCCAGCCACTTGCACTACATGCTTTGCTGAATTCATCCCTAAAGATGCCCACTATAAAGAGGTAGGTATATAGTGTGTATTGACCTTTGGAAAGCCAGCAGATAGAGGATTGTTAGCATCTGACAGAGCAGTTGGGGGAGGGGGTTCCTAATGAGTTTGGCACCCCCCCCCCAAAAAAAAAAATGGGGACAAAATGGGGCTTGGCATGAAGTAAACCACACAGCAAACATTTGTGCATATTTTAGGGGGTGTTTGGGGGAAAACAATACTATGCAGCAGAAAAAATACATTGCTTAAGTTACTAGGCCATAGGTGTCTATTGGGCCAGAAGAGCATGCTGGGGAGGTAAGTGAAGGGAAAAATGCATGAAGGAGAAAAGGGGCACAGCATATTAGAGCATATTGCAATCATGGTAATTAGGGAAGGAGGTCAAAAATACAAGACATTAGCAAACAGAGCATACATAGAAGAGAATAGTAAAGTAGAAATGTTACCTTAATATAGTCCTCCTGCAGGACCTGGATGATGGCAGAACAGGTCTCTGGAATAATGATTCCCAGGGCCTGGGGAGAGATACCTGAGGAGAACTTCAAATCCTGAAGACTTCTCCCTGTCGCCAAGTACCTCAACGTAGCAACAAGCCTCTGCTCCGGAGTGATGGCTTGTCTCATGAAGGTATCCTGCCGGCTGATAAAAGGGGTCAGCAAAGCCAAAAGACGGTGAAAAATGGGGTCCGTCATCCGGAGAAAGTTCCTGAAATCATTAGGATTATTCTCCCGGATCTCACGAAGCAAAGGCATGTGCGAGAACTGATCACGCTGAAGCAACCAATTCTTGGTCCACATACTCCTCGTCACTCCACACCAATTCCGCGTACAGCACGGCGACGAGTACGTACGGGAAACATCGCTCACAAACGGTCGGCTGGTCAGAACGGACAAACAGAAAGCACCGATAAACAGCAAGGCCTGAAAGAACGAAATGAATACCAGAAACGAGCAGACAATAAGCAGTGAAAATCAAAGCGTCCTATATCAAGATATAGGCCGCAATGACCAACAAATGCGAACTGACTACACGCACTAATAAACAGATACGCACGACAAGCACAAACTGAAGATCAGTAACGATCTGAGTCACAAAACTGAGAAGCGCGAATCGTAAGTCACCAAACTTCAACAAACTCGCGATAAACACGGGATCAGCAGAAGGAGCCCAACGGGTGCAGGACGTGGTGCTGAACTTCCCTTTTCTAGTCTCGTGGAAGACGACTTACGTCACGACGTTCTTGCAGACCGGAAATTCTGACAACGTTGTCCGACCGTGTGTACGCAACACCAATTTCGGACAAAGTCCGACGGACATGATCCGACGGAACTGGTCCTCGGAAAATCCGACCGTGTGTATGGGGCATAAATGTCAGACCTAAGGCATTAAAAGAGAAGTATGTTATTTGTTTTTTCCCAGATTCATACTTACCTAGGTGAATGCAGCATTGGTCCGATGCTGCATCTGTCCCCCGCCGCCACTGCACTGAGAACCGAGCGATCGAACACCGCCAATTGTTTGGTTCTCACAGTTCCCTGAGCAGAGAACTGCTGACTGTCAATCAGCAGCTCTCCGCTCTGCCCCCCCCCGCTTACTGGAGTGCTGAGCTGTGGAGGGGCAGGGAGCATCTCAGCAGCTCACTGAGAGGCTGAGATGGGTATCAGTCCAGGCACCTGGCAGATTCAGACTTTAATGTAGTGATAACGTGGTGCCTGGACTGATTCCTGTGACGTCAGCAGAGAGAGGACTTTAGCCTGCTCTCTGCTGAAAACGGGTCACAGGAGTGCAAAACGAATTGCACTCCTGTGACCCATAGGAGAAGCCCAGCCAAACTAGCTCAGGCTGGACTTCTCACTTAATGTTACAGTAGTCAAAAGGTTAATGCTGTGGATGACTGGCCTGCCATATCACTATAATATCATCAATAAAGCTATAAAAAAAAAAAAAAAACATATGTACCAAGGTCCCAGACCTCCTTTGATCTAATGAGAACCTCCAAGACCAGGGCGGGTTGTGAAGCATGGTGGGTGCAGAGTAGTTAAAGTTATTGGGCGCCAGATATATCTTGGATACAAAAGAAAGTTTATTTCTCTTAAAGCGGTTGTAAACCCATCAAATCAAGTTTCTGTAAAATTAATCATTGTAACCTAATGTCCTGTTTCCGCTGTGTGTGTGGCTTCCTACCCGTTTGCTTTCTTTGTAATCCTTTGTCTTCTTTTCAATGACGTCACCCGCGCATGCGCGATTTGTCCTATGTTTTCGGCATGCCGGAAAATTGCTGTGTACATGCCGGGGCTTGCGTCATTTCCTTTGGCTGACGTCAGCCCCGAGATCCGTGACACTCCACCGCTGAGAAGCTGATCCTTAACCCCATGTGACTCGCTACGTCACAGGGGTTGGAGCGCAGAGCCGAGGACAGAGCCTGTCTGTCTGAAACGAAAACGAGGCTTGGCTTCAAAAACGAATGAGCACGTGTGGGATTATGGCCACAGAAGAAGAGTGAGGGCAGAAATAAAATACTACTGAGATGCGGAAGACAGGAGTTCTAATGGCAGCGGCTGAGTACAAGCAGAGGCAATCATAAAAAGTTAATTATATCAAGTAAGAATGTTCTATTTGCATAATGTATGCGGCACATAGCTACTAAACATCAACATGAAATTGCATATTGCTGATTTGGGGTAACATTATCTGAGTTTACTACTGTTTTAACAATTTTTGTTGGGGGGAGAGAGGGCTAGGGCCAGGACACACTTAGGTAGACTCTGAGACTTCAATAGAAGTACAGTCACGCAGGGAAAGGAATCCAGCAAGATGCCACATCTGCATGTGCAGGAATGCTGTCTCCTAACAGTCAAACAGTTCCTAACACAAATATAACAGTTCTTTCACTTTCACTACAATCTCTCCTTGTAGTTCTTCAGCCCACTGAGCTCCCGGTCTCTCACTAGACCCACTGATTCACTGCCACTGAATCCCTTGAGCTCCTCCAATCCTCACGGTGGTATCTTCCTCAAGCGTAACCCCTGCTTCTCTGCTGGCACTCAAGATACCTCTCAAGCTTCAGCCCACTGGCCTGCTTGGTCCCTGGCTTGACACACAAGACTGCTCTTCAAGAGTCACCTCTGCTGGCTGGGTCCCTGGCTTAATACCCACTGAAGTTTCCCAATTCTCCACCGTCCCCGGTTGGTGAGAATGCTGCCCCGGTAATTGTTTCAGTTACTCACGGTGATCCCTGGTAATTAGGTGGATAGTCCCTTATTGGTGACAGCTTCCCCTCTACCTCCGACCACGACAGGTTCCCTGGCTGGCAGAACCGTCACTTTTGGTTGGACTGCCAAGTCCCAACCCTGCGCTGCTCTCTTGCTTCTGGATAGGCCTTTAGACAGCCTAGCAGCCAGATGTGCCCAGGATAGGCTCCATCTCCGGCCAAGCAGCCCGGGCAGTACAACACACATCCACCCAGACAGCTGTCCAGGTGGCACAGAACATAAATCACCCGAGTCCATCCGAATATATAGGCTCTCCCAGCAGGCCAAGGGATTAAAGAAAACCCCTGCCCATTGGCTGAGATACCCCATATACCCATAAGCTGACCTTGCGTTGCCCTTCTCATATCTAGTACCCAACCACCTAGTGGTAGAAGAGAAAAGTGCAACAAGGCCAAACTTAGGGAGAAATCAATAGATCTCTAACCATCAAGCAGGATAATTATTCCTGGTAAGTACATTTGTGAGGAGCAACCCTGCCTAAACTCCAGGGTGCTACATCTATGGCAGGCATATGGGTTGTTATTCCAAATATAAAATTGTTCCCAAAACCCCATAGTAAGGTTTGCGCCATAGCTGTGCAGCAGGTTTGAAGATTAAATTCTCCATTTAAAATAAAATAATTGTGCTCTAAACAAAAGTGGACTAAAATGAACTTGGCCTGTGTCTGATTAATCCCACTGTCAGTATTAAGAAAATATTCAAGCGCTCTCATTCTCAAATCATGGGGGGGGGGGGGGGGGGGTGGGGGGGGGGGGGGGGGGGGTTGACCATAGACATATACATTATATTACCAAAAGTATTGGGATGCATGCCTTTACATGCACATGAACTTTAATGGCATCCCAGTCTTAGTCCGTAGGGTTCAATATTGAGTTGGCCCAACCTTTGCCGCTATAAAAGCTTCAACTCTTCTGGAAAGTCTGTCCACAAGGTTTAGGAGTGTCTATGGGAATGTTTGACCATTCTTCCAGAAGCACATTTGTGAGGTCAGGCACTGATGTGGATGAGAAGGCCTGGCTCCCAGTCTCCGTTCTAATTCATCCCAAAAGGTGTTCTATTAGGTTGAGGTCAGGACACTGTTCAGGCCAGTCAAGTTCCTCCACCCCAAATTTGCTCATGCCCATGTCTTTATGAACCTTGATTTGTGCACTGGTGCTCAGTCATGTTGGAACAGGAACAGGAAGGGGCCATCCCCAAACTGTTCCCACAAAGTTGCAATATTGAACCCTACAGACTAAGATTGGGATGCCATTAAAGTTTGTGTGCATGTCAAGGCAGGCGTCCCAATACTTTTGGTGATTTACTGTATAATGAGTTAACATCTAAGGATAGCCAGCTATAATCCTCGGCCCAGGGACAGTGCTTCAAAGTGTCTAAAACCCCTTTCACACTAGAGGCATTTTTCAGGTACTTTAGCGCCAAAAATAGTGCCTGTAAAATACCTCATCTGCAATCCCAATGTGAAAGCCTGAGTGCTTTCACACTGGGGCGCTGCGCTGGCAGGACGTCAAAAAAAGTCCTGCAAGCAGCTTCTTTGAGACACTGTGTATGCACCGCTCCTAAAGTGCCCCTGCCCATTGAAATGAATGGGCAGCGCCGCCGAAGTGCCACGACAGCCGTGCTTTTAACCCTTTATTCGGCCACTAATGGGGGTTAAAAGCGCCCGCTAGCGCCTGAAAAGCATTGCAAAAACGACAGTAAAGCACTTCTAAAACCACTGACACCCGGGCAGTGTGAAAGGGCTTTAAACCCCAATATAAACAGGTAGATACTGAACTAGTGGTTGTTAAAATGTGTCAACATATTAAAGAATTACTAAAGGCGAGAGTTTGTTTTTTGTTTTGGGTAGAGTGAAGAGGGATTAGAATGCTCATCAATTTTTATTGCGGCCTGTGCCCCTGTGAAGGAGCATCACCCTCTCTATTTGTCCTGTTTACCATTAGCATTGAAAGTGATAGTAAAAGAAAAAATTCCAAATTTTGGGCAACCCCCAGAAAAGTAATAGAGGGGAAATCTTCCAGTGGGGACACTAGTTCTGAGGACATAGGGGTCCCCAAGGAATTCCTTTATTTGCAGGGATGTCCTCTCACTTCCTGTTTTGCTGTGGGACAGGAAGTGAAGGGAAATCTCCGCAATGGGCCACAGAACCCTCCCTTAAGCTGGCCATACACCATACAATTTTCTTATTCAATTTCCTTTAGATTTACCTTCAACTGTGTAGTACAGGGGCCTGCCTGATTGCATACAAATTGAAAGTGTTTAGATTTGACCTCATATTATATGGTTTTGGTAAATCTAAAGGAAATCTATAGACAAAAGTTGTATAATGTATGGCCAGCCTTACTCAATCCAAAATGAAAAAAAAAAAAAAAAAGATTTGCCTACAGTTCTACATTAAAAAAAAAAAAGAATATTCATTAGGCTCTCTCCATAGATGGGCCTCCCTGGGGGATTTGGGACATTTTTGTGGACTTTTGGGATGCAATAAAAACACAGTGTATTTATCAGATCCCTAAAGAGAAATGCATATTTATCTTTGTTAATAATTGTATCAGTTAAAGCCATGTTCGTGAGACATTGTAATCTTTATTTCTCCAATTTGTCAGGAGCGTCTAGTGCTCCTGCTCTTCATTCCAGCATCCTGGTTTTGGCTATGGGATTCTCCTCGTCCACCTGCAAGATGATTAATGTGGCCAGATTCTGGGTGGAGACCCAAGCTGATATAAGCCAGCCAAGCTTGCAGGTTCATTCTTGGGATAGAGGGCGTAATACCTGATCAAGCCGCCTGTTTAACCAACCCACTCTGCGAAAATTGGATTTCCCTGTGTATGACCTCAGATTGACTATTCTCTGAACTCTGCCTGCCTTTTACCTGGACTGTCATTGAACCACAATAGGAGATAGTCACTGTAGCTGCATGTGCCGACATCATCGGCACAATGCGTGCTGAAGAGACGGCGTGCTCGTCCCGTGACCGGCGGCCCCATTCGAATCCGGAATTAACTTTGGGAGACATGTCGCTGGTCACAGCGGTGTGCCGGGACCGCTGAAACAGCTTTGATCTAAGGTAAGTATTTCATAATGAGCTAGTATGCAATGCATACTAGCTCATTATGCCTTTGTCTGCATACTAGCTCATTATGCCCTTGTCTGCATACTAGCTCATTATGCCCTTGTCTGCATACTAGCTCATTATGCCCTTGTCTGCATACTAGCTCATTATGCCCTTGTCTGCATACTAGCTCATTATGCCCTTGTCTGCATACTAGCTCATTATGCCCTTGTCTGCATACTAGCTCATTATGCCCTTGTCTGCATACTAGCTCATTATGCCCTTGTCTGCATACTAGCTCATTATGCCCTTGTCTGCATACTAGCTCATTATGCCCTTGTCTGCATACTAGCTCATTATGCCCTTGTCTGCATACTAGCTCATTATGCCCTTGTCTGCATACTAGCTCATTATGCCCTTGTCTGCATACTAGCTCATTATGCCCTTGTCTGCATACTAGCTCATTATGCCCTTGTCTGCATACTAGCTCATTATGCCTTTGTCTTGCAGGTTTTTTTTTTTTTTTTTTTTTGTTTCCAACCACTTTAACATAAGACTAGCATGGAAAAAAGTCAGATATTCTCTTCCATCGTGTGTGAGGCTTATGCCTTGTACACATTTAGAAAATTAAATGGAAAAAATACAGCTTTTGAAGCGATTGTCTGATCATTAGAACACAGCTTTCGAGAGCCGATTACGACTGGTAACGCAAAATCATGCGAAGGGATCTTGTACGATTTCCGTTAAATCAGTATAGTATTCATCAGGAGAAAAAAGAAATGGAGGAGCAAGACCACGTACGCTTGGAAACAGAATACATTACAATACATCAATTTCGCAGTTGTATTCTGCCGTACTAGGGTTTTCGGAACTTTTTGATATGAGACTAGCATGCAAAAAAAAAAAAAAAAAAAAAACGGCTGATTATTCCTCAAATAGTCTCATCTTGTTTACGAATACAAATGTTATCTCCCAGCCAGTGCTCACTATAATCCTGCATTCCACTGGACATACTTTATATTATTCTCTATGGGCATTCCATTTTGTGCCATCATTTGCTATGGGCATTTCATTTTGTGCCATCATTTGCTATGGGCATTTCATTTTGTGCCATCATTGGCTATGGGCATTTCATTTTGTGCCATCATTGGCTATGGGCATTTCATTTTGTGCCATCATTTGCTATGGGCATTTCATTTTGTGCCATCATTTGCTATGGGCATTTCATTTTGTGCCATCATTTGCTATGGGCATTTCATTTTGTGCCATCATTTGCTATGGGCATTTCATTTTGTGCCATCATTGGCTATGGGCATTTCATTTTGTGCCATCATTTGCTATGGGCATTTCATTTTGTGCCATCATTTGCTATGGGCATTTCATTTTGTGCCATCATTTGCTATGGGCATTTCATTTTGTGCCATCATTTTTGCCATTTCATTTTGTGCCATCATTGGCTATGGGCATTTCATTTTGTGCCATCATTTGCTATGGGCATTTCATTTTGTGCCATCATTGGCTATGGCATTTCATTTTGTGCCATCATTTGCTATGGGCATTTCATTTTGTGCCATCATTTGCTATGGGCATTTCATTTTGTGCCATCATTTGGCATTCAATTTTGTGCCATCATTGGCTATGGGCATTTCATTTTGTGCCATCATTGGCTATGGGCATTTCATTTTGTGCCATCATTGGCTATGGGCATTTCATTTTGTGCCATCATTGGCTATGGGCATTTCATTTTGTGCCATCATTTGCTATGGGCATTTCATTTTGTGCCATCATTGGCTATGGGCATTTCATTTTGTGCCATCATTTGCTATGGGCATTTCATTTTGTGCCATCATTGGCCAATGGGCATTTCATTTTGTGCCATCATTGGCTATGGGCATTCAATTTGTGCCATCATTGGCTATGGGCATTCCATTTTGTGCCATCATTGGCTATGGGCATTTCATTTTGTGCCATCATTGGCTATGGGCATTTCATTTTGTGCCATCATTGGCTATGGGCATTTCATTTTGTGCCATCATTGGCTATGGGCATTTCATTTTGTGCCATCATTGGCTATGGGCATTTCATTTTGTGCCATCATTTGCTATGGGCATTTCATTTTGTGCCATCATTTGCTATGGGCATTTCATTTTGTGCCATCATTTGCTATGGGCATTCCATTTTGTGCCATCATTTGCTATGGGCATTTCATGCCATCATTTGCTATGGGCATTCCATTTTGTGCCATCATTGGCTATGGGCATTCCATTTTGTGCCATCATTGGCTATGGGCATTCCATTTTGTGCCATCATTCGCTATGGGCATTTCATTTTGTGCCATCATTCGCTATGGGCATTCCATTTTGTGCCATCATTGGCTATGGGCATTTCATTTTGTGCCATCATTGGCTATGGGCATTTCATTTTGTGCCATCATTGGCTATGGGCATTTCATTTTGTGCCATCATTGGCTATGGGCATTTCATTTTGTGCCATCATTCGCTATGGGCATTTCATTTTGTGCCATCATTGGCTATGGGCATTTCATTTTGTGCCATCATTGGCTATGGGCATTTTGTGCCATCATTGGCTATGGGCATTTCATTTTGTGCCATCATTGGCTATGGGCATTTCATTTTTGGCTATGGGCATTTCATTTTGTGCCATCATTTGCTATGGGCATTTCATTTTGTGCCATCATTGGCTATGGGCATTTCATTTTGTGCCATCATTTGCTATGGGCATTTCATTTTGTGCCATCATTTGCTATGGGCATTTCATTTTGTGCCATCATTTGCTATGGGCATTTCATATTGTGCCATCATTTGCTATGGGCATTTCATTTTGTGCCATCATTGGCCAATGGTATCCAATTTTGTGCCATTATTGGCTATGGGCATTCCATTTTGTGCCATCATTGGCTATGGGCATTTCATTTTGTGCCATCATTGGCTATGGGCATTTCATTTTGTGCCATCATTGGCTATGGGCATTTCATTTTGTGCCATCATTGGCTATGGGCATTTCATTTTGTGCCATCATTGGCTATGGGCATTTCATTTTGTGCCATCATTTGCTATGGGCATTTCATTTTGTGCCATCATTTGCCAATGGGCATTTCATTTTGTGCCATCATTTGCTATGGGCATTTCATTTTGTGCCATCATTTGCTATGGGCATTCATTTTGTGCCATCATTGGCTATGGGCATTCCATTTTGTGCCATCATTGGCCATATGGGCATTTCATTTTGTGCCATCATTTTGGGCATTCCATTTTGTGCCATCATTGGCTATGGGCATTTCATTTTGTGCCATCATTGGCTATGGGCATTTAATTTTGTGCCATCATTGGCTATGGGCATTCCATTTTGTGCCATCATTGGCTATGGGCATTTTATTTTGTGCCATCATTGGCTATGGGCATTTTATTTTGTGCCATCATTGGCTATGGGCATTTTATTTTGTGCCATCATTTGCTATGGGCATTTCATCTTGTGCCATCATTTGCTATGGGCATTTCATTTTGTGCCATCATTGGCTATGGGCATTTCATTTTGTGCCATCATTGGCTATGGGCATTTCATTTTGTGCCATCATTGGCTATGGGCATTTCATTTTGTGCCATCATTGGCTATGGGCATTTCATTTTGTGCCATCATTGGCTATGGGCATTTCATTTTGTGCCATCATTTGCTATGGGCATTTCATTTTGTGCCATCATTTGCTATGGGCATTGCTATGGGCATTTCATTTTGTGCCATCATTGGCTATGGGCATTTCATTTTGTGCCATCAATTGCTATTTGTGCATTTCATTTTGTGCATCATTTGCTATGGGCATTTCATTTTGTGCCATCATTTGCTATGGGCATTTCATTTTGTGCCATCATTTGCTATGGGCATTTCATTTTGTGCCATCATTTGCTATGGGCATTTCATTTTGTGCCATCATTTGCTATGGGCATTTCATTTTGTGCCATCATTTGCTATGGGCATTTCATTTTGTGCCATCATTTGCTATGGGCATTTCATGGGCATTCCATTTTGTGCCATCATTGGCTATGGGCATTTCATTTTGTGCCATCATTGGCTATGGGCATTTCATTTTGTGCCATCATTGGCTATGGGCATTCAATTTTGTGCCATCATTTGCTATGGGCATTTCATTTTGTGCCATCATTGGCTATGGGCATTTCATTTTGTGCCATCATTTGCTATGGGCATTTCATTTTGTGCCATCATTTGCTATGGGCATTTCATTTTGTGCCATCATTGGCTATGGGCATTTCATTTTGTGCCATCATTTGCTATGGGCATTTCATTTTGTGCCATTTGCTATGGGCATTTCATTTTGTGCCATCATTGGCTATGGGCATTTCATTTTGTGCCATCATTGGCTATGGGCATTCCATTTTGTGCCATCATTGGCTATGGGCATTTCATTTTGTGCCATCATTTGCTATGGGCATTTCATTTTGTGCCATCATTGGCTATGGGCATTTCATTTTGTGCCATTTGCTATGGGCATTTCATTTTGTGCCATCATTTGCTATGGGCATTTCATTTTGTGCCATCATTTGCTATGGGCATTTCATTTTGTGCCATCATTTGCTATGGGCATTTCATTTTGTGCCATCATTGGCTATGGGCATTTCATTTTGTGCCATCATTGGCTATGGGCATTTCATTTTGTGCCATCATTGGCTATGGGCATTTCATTTTGTGCCATCATTGGCCAATGGTATCCAATTTTGTGCCATCATTGGCTATGGGCATTTCATTTTGTGCCATCATTGGCTATGGGCATTTCATTTTGTGCCATCATTGGCTATGGGCATTTCATTTTGTGCCATCATTGGCTATGGGCATTTCATTTTGTGCCATCATTGGCTATGGGCATTTCATTTTGTGCCATCATTGGCTATGGGCATTTCATTTTGTGCCATCATTGGCTATGGGCATTTCATTTTGTGCCATCATTGGCTATGGGCATTTCATTTTGTGCCATCATTGGCTATGGGCATTTCATTTTGTGCCATCATTGGCTATGGGCATTCCATTTTGTGCCATCATTGGCTATGGGCATTTCATTTTGTGCCATCATTGGCTATGGGCATTCCATTTTGTCCCATTCTTCTCTATGGGCATTCCATTTAGTTCCATTCTCTATCCTGACAAATAGCCGGCAACCTGTGAAGCAGTTAACTTCTGCTGGAAGCTCTCCAGTCACACAGCGCAGCTCTCTAGAATCATCTATGTGAGCGCGGGAAACTGGCAGTGTAAATTTGGCGCCAGCATCCTTCAGCAGCCCACCCAGCCGCAGCGCCCTCCTCATGTCACTCCGTTCTCTGGCTGACGTCACGTGTGTGTCTGGAAGGTGACGTCTTCCATTCATAGAACGATGATACTGTCAAACACCAGCAGGAAAGAACCTCTCCTCCGCCTCCTCCAATAGACGCGCTGCACTTATTCTACCATAGGACCATCTGGCGTTATCGTCGTCCAATCAGCAACCTCCGTTCTCTGACGAGTCTCTGTAGTGCACGCTTTTATTGGTAGTCCGGTCTGTCAGTCTTACATCGCTGGCGATGGCGCCTGGAGCCGCGACTGTGATTGGCTACGAACAGGCGCGAAATGTAACGCGGGAAAAAAAAAAGAAGAGAAGGACCGAGCGGCCGCCGCCTCCTGTCTGATGATCCCGTAGCTGTGCGGTTAGTGTCGCCGGGCGCCTCACCTCTTCCCTTTGTCGGATGGGTTGTACACCGCCAGAGAAGAAGGCGCGCTCTCCTCCCCGATGTCCCTCAGCATGATGTCTGACGTGTACCCGTCTCCTTCATCTCACGACTCATCTCCTCCCCGCCCGGTGCTGGTGTCTGTCATCAAGGCGGTGTCCCCCACCACCTCCGCCCACACTCCCATCAAACCCCGCCGGACGCCCTTCTCTGCCACCCCGCTCAGCCCTGTGCCCACCAGCCCCGGCTTCAGCGATTTCATGGTGTACCCCTGGAGGTGGGGGGAAAACGCGCACAACGTCACCCTCAGCCCTGGAACCCCGGCCAGGCATCCTATGCCCCCAGCAGAGCCTGGCCAAACCGCCGGGGAAGCCGTCCATGAGGTCCTCAGCCCTGGTCTGACCAGCAGCAGCAGCGGAGGAGAGGAAGGATCCCTGAGGGTGAGACCTGGATCTATGCCTCACTTTTACTTTCTCTATTGGACTTCAAAGTGCAACTAAAGGCAACACCTCTTTAGTTTGGAGATGGGTCAGAACCCCCCCCCCCCGTCAGGTTTTTATTGGTGCCTGTGTCCCCATTAGGGAGATTCATCCTCCATCTCATCCATAGAAAATCCCACGTTTTGGGTTGTCACCAGAACAGGTACGGAAGGGAAATCTAATGGTGACAACTTGCGATCCCCCCCGCCTTGTAGGGATCCCCTCTTGCATCTCCCCAATGGGACACACATGGCAAAGAAGACCTAAAAGGGGTTGGCACCTGTCCCAAATTCACCTGGACAGTTCTGGTTTTGAATCGTGTCTGGGTTTTGGTCCACCTGAAACCCGGACACTATTTTCAGACAGGAAGGTAGCTCAGAACAGGGCCTGATAGGGTGAGGGGGCACCATGCACGCCAGATTACGATTCTCTTTGGAGCGACCAAAGTTGTCCCAGGTCCTTTACAATCCTTTAGAGCAGGGATCTACAAACTACGGCTCTGCAGCTGTTGCGGAACTACACGTCCCATCAGGCATTGTAAGACTGACGTTCACAGACATGACTAGGCATGATGGGAATTGTAGTCCCTGTACAACTGGAGGGCCATAGTTTGGAAACAACTGCTATAGATTATCCTAAAAAAAATAAAATTCTTTGGCTGTATGCCACTAAAGTTTTCAGGTTTTGGCTTGAAGAAAAAGTGGTACACTCGTACGGCTTTCGAAGCGATCATACAATGTTCTGATCGCTTTGAACCCAACTGTCTGCGCCGGAGACCCTCCTATGAGGTGATCCACTTCAGTATCTGCTGATTCTTGACTTCCAAATTATTCCCAGACTATTAAAGTCTCACCAGATAAAAATTAACTATGCTCCCTATTTATGCCACTGTGGCATGGTGTACATCAAGAGCCGATCAGGACAGCTTGTGTGAAATTATCCAATGGGACAAGCACAAAGCTTTCATACGAGAATTTTTAATAAACTTTAGTAGACTTCTTTTTCGATATGGGTTGAGCATGCAAAAAGAACCCAGAGGATCACCCGTCTCATAATCTCATTGTGTGTACCGAATGGGGGGCCTTGCTTTTAGTTTTTTAGCTTTAAAGTTTTCACCTATTTAAAAATAAAATGAAAAGGTGATGTTACAGCCACCCCCAGTCCTTGTATTTACATCTGTAGGTGATGAGCTGTCAGTGCCCACACAGCCAGCGTAACAGTCCAAGGATTTAAAATCCTCCAAAGTGCTTCTGGAACAGGTCAGAGCGAGTCTTGTGTGCCAGCACTGACCATCCAGGGTTGTGCTCATCTCTGCAGTGCTTCTGAGACAGATCAGAGTGTGTGTGCCAACACTGATTAATCAGAATTGCTCTGATTCATCCTGGATACTCTGCACAGAAAAGAGTGGGGATTTCAAAGCGCTGGACCACTGCACTGGTTGCTAGGACTTGGGGTAAGGACTTGGGGAGGGTGTACTCTGTTCACCACCCTTTTTATTTATTTTTTCTGAAAAGTTCACTTTTAGCCCTCGTTCACACACTACGGTTTGACAGTCACACCAATACAGTTTGATAGTTCAAAATCGCATGACAATTTCGGCACTGGAAATGTAATAGTTGCGACTCGTGTCAGTGGTTTGAAAATGACTTTTCTGCGATTTCATTGAAACTTGCATTGATTTCTGTTAAATGAAGTTGCAAGCAGCAATTAAATTGCAGATCCAGACGCACTGATATGCAGCTTTAAAATAACATTTAAGTAGTGCATTTTCAGAGCCACACTGGTGTAAACTAGGGCTTAGGCTCCATTCACATTTGGGATCTTGGACAGAATCGCTGCTATTCTGCCCACAATCGCAAATGGCACCCCAACATGGGTTTTGCGATTGTTGTGCGATTTTTAGATTGCGGGCAGAATTGCTGCGATTCTGCTCAAGATGCCAAATATGAATGGAGTGTAAAGCTCCCAACTACTGTACTTTTGGGCTGTTGGCTTCAAAGTATAACTAAAGGCAATACTCTTTTCTACAATTGGATGATGTGGAGAGGTGTTGGAACTATCCGTCTCTGTGCCCCAGTTGGGGAGATTCACCAATGTTTCCAGGTATGGAAGTGAAAGTAAGACCTCATTCATAGGGAGCATAGACCTGAGTGCTGTGAAAGGACATTTGTTTCTGGAGCAGTGTGCAGGCAGCCTGTGTCAGTCAATGGAAACTCAGCGGCTGTATGGACTCGCCCGGACATTGAAGTTTGACAGGTGTGTAGGGACGAGTGCACAGCTAATGCACACTGTTTTCTTTCAGTGCTGTGTACCTGTCCTTGCTGGTCCAGCCTGAATGTGCAGATGAGTCCATACAGCTGCTGTGTCTGCATATACGAGCATAGCATGCCAACACCGTTCCAGCAACATAAATGGCTCTTCCCCCTGTACAGGTCTATGGGCCCTTGTGAATGTGCTCTTCTAAGTTGCCCCAGAGAAGTAGTAGAGGGGAAAGCTTCCAATTTGGAGACACGTTCCTGTGACTTTGCAGATATGCTAATGTGAATGGAGCCTAAAGCCCCATACACACTATCAGATTATCTGCAGACTTTTGTCTTCAGATTTAGCAAAACCATGTAGTGTAAGGGCCTGCCTGATTGCATACAAATTGAAAATCTTAAGGTTTGACCTCATATTATATGGTTTTGGTAAATCTGAAGACAAAAGTCTGCAGATAATCTGATGGTGTGTCTGGGGCTTTAGCCTACAGGACAGGAGGAGGGGAAAAAACTGACAGCGGGTTTAGGCCTTCTGTACTCTGTCCAAAATTGAGGAAAACGCGCTGCCCTAATGTTTTTCAGTTATGTACTGGAGTAGTGTTTTAAACAGCTTTGTTTCAAGTGTATGCATAAGCAGTAGATATGAATAGCATGGGGGAAGAGTTCAAACCCCTGCCAGTTTGTATTTTGTGGCTGTTTGTGTACTATTGGGGAAATTATTCCTTCAGTTCCTGTCCCAGCGACACAAAAGGAAGTGAGAGGAATTCCCCTGTGACAGTTGTCACCAGAACAGCAGTCCCCTTTGGAATATTTCCTTATACCTCCTTGTTTTAGCAACAGCTTTATAGTTTTGGATTTCCTCTTTCCCTGTGACAATAGCCACCGGTACAAATAGAGGGGAAACCTCCCCAATGGGGAAACCGACCTCAATGAAAACATACTAGTCTGACTCTTCCACACTATGCAAAACTTTAAAAAAAAATAAAAATAAAAATAAAAAAGAACTTGCCTATTGATGCACTTTAAGATTTAGCAAATCCTCAGACTTCTCTCCCACAGTCTTTGTGAACACAGCCAGCTTGCCTATACCAAGTCAGCAGCTTTAGGCAGGAACACACTGACACCTGTGATGGAGGCTGTGTGCTCCACGGTGAGGCTGTTTTACTGATACTGTCCCATGCTGCAGTATCCATGGATATTGCCATTGCATTCTTGTATCCAGCACCGTGCACACTTTAAGCTCTGTTGGTGGTTGTCCTTTGTACGTTTCCAAGGATGACTAAACCATTAAAGAATGAAGCTGATTTATCGGTGGTTGGGGACAGGGGAAATCATTCATATGAGTGGCCACAAAGATATTTGAACTTCTGCCAGTTGGATGTCATAAGCTAGAATGGGGAAAAATGCTGTACTTTCAGGAAGCCTATTTAAAGTACACCTGTCATAAGACATGCATTGCCTGCCTCCTCCTGGAATGCTGTTTCCTTGGTGATATGTGGTTTCCACACTTTGAATACAGACCAGGGACAAGCATTGGGTGTGTCAGTTTTCTCTATGCTTATTGCAAGTTGGTGACTCAGAACATATTAAAGCCAGGGGCATCAGCAGTTAGAGGTAAACCTCCATGGGAAAGTTGTACCTCCTAGGTAAGACTAGGATAAGGCTTGCCTATAGGGTACTGTAAATATCAACTAAATGTGCACCATTCAGAAGATACTTGAGGTTAACCTGCAAACGTGAGCTTCGTTTGCAGGTAAGTGTCATAATGTGCTAGTATTGCGATGCATACTAGCACATTAGCCTTTACTTTGCTGGGAAGAAAGGAAGAAAAACCCCACCAGGGTTTACTTCCTTTTTAACCAGGCAGCCAACTGTCTTAAAAAAATAAATAAATAAAAAAAAAAAAAGCAATGACCACATACACCTTATGACAGGTGAACTTTAACCACTTAAGCCCTGGAAGGATTTACCCAGTTAACCACATAAGCCCTGGACCATTTTGCTGGCCAAAGACCAGACCACTTTTTGCGATTCGGCACTGCGTCGCTTTAACTGACATTTGCGCGGTCGTGCAACATGGCTCCCAAACAAAATTTACGTTCCCCCTCCCCCACAAATAGCTTTCTTTTGGTGGTATTTGATCACCTCTGCGGTTTTTATTTTTTGCGCTTTAAACAAAAAAGCGACAATTTTGAAAAACGCTTTTTTTTTTTTACATTTTGCTATAATATCCCCCAAATATATACACACACATATTTTTTTTTTCCCTCAGTTTAGGCAGATGCGATTTTTTTTTTTTTTTTTTACCAAAAATATGTAGAAAAATACGTAATAAGCATTTATTGATTGGCTTGTGCAAAAGTTATAGCGTTTACAAAATAGGGGATCGTTTTTATGGCATTTTTCTTAATTCTTTTTACTAGTAATGGTAGCGATCAGCGACATTATGGCGGACACATTGGACATTTTTGACCCATTTTTGGGACCATTGTCATTTATACAGCAATCAGTGCTATACAAATACACTGATTCCTATGTAAATGACACTGGCAGTGAAGGGGTTGACCACTAGGTGGCAGTGTAGGGGTTAAGTGTGTCCTGGGGAGTGTTTCTAGCTGTGTGGGGGTGTGGCTGTGTGACACGTCACTGATCTCTGCTCCCGATGACAGGGAGCAGAGATCAGTGACACTCACTAGGCAGAACGGGGAGATGCTTGTTTACATTAGCACCTCCCCGTTCTTCCTCCCCATGAGACAATCGCGGCTATCCCTGTGGCGATCGAGTCCGTGTGACCCGCGATCCGACTCACGGAGGTCCCGACCGGCGCTCACGTGATGGCACGGTGGCAAATTTGCCTGTCCGTGCCATTCTGCCGACGTACATCGGTGGAAAGTGATTAATGACCATGCCATTTTTTTTTTTGATACGGCACTGCGTCGCTTTAACTGACAATTGCGTGGTCGTGGGATGCTGTACCCAAACAAAATTGATGTCCTTTTTTTACCCACAAATAGTGCTTTCTTTTGGTGGTACAGTAGTACCTTGGATTATGAGCATAATTCGAGAAGAATGCTTGTAATCCGAAGCACTCGTATATCAAAGCGGGTTTCCCAATTGGAATCAATGGAAGCTCAGATAATGCGTTGCGCAGTCACTGCTGGTGTATGCAGTACTGTATGTGGCCAGAGGTGCAGGGGCGCCAGAGACACTTGGGAATAAAGTGTCTCCGCGCCTCGGGCCACATGCGGTACTGCACACCCCAGAGGCTTGAATCCTGCTAGTCTTGCAAGACAACACTCACAAACCGCGTCAATTAAAAAAAAAAATGTCTCGTATTGCGAAACGCTTGTAAACCGCATTACTCGCTATCCGAGGTATTACTGCATTTGATCACCTCTGCAGTTTTTATTTTTTTGCACTATAAACAAAAAAGACTGACCATTATGAAAAAAAAAATATAAAAAAACAAATTTATTCATCCATTTAGGCCAATATGTATTCTGCTACATATTTTTTGGTAAAAAATCGCAATAAGCGTATATTTTGGTTTGTGCAGAAGTTATAGCGTCTACAAAATAGGGGCTAGATTTAGGGACTTAAAAACCAATAATTTTTTTTTTTTTTTTAACTAGTAATAGTGGCAATCTGTTTTTTTATTTCTTTTTTTTCGACTGCGACATTGCGGTGGACAAATCTGTAGAAGTAGTCACGGTCTCTTCCTCACTCCTGAGCAAATATTGTTTTGGAGGGGGGGGGGGGGGGGGTGGTTTATATAATGTATTTGGTAGTTCCTGGAGGATGTTGCAATAAGGCAAAAAAAAAAAACAATGAATGACTTCATGAGAAATGGGTTACATGGCCAATTTATTGAATGTATTTGAGTTATTTGTGGAGAATAAGTATATCGCTTTGTGTCCCTTTTTAAATGTAGCTTTTGGTAATGGAGCAAGAGAGTGATGCCTGTTGGCAATAGGCCTTAGTGTTTTTCTTTAAAGGCCACATCACTTGTGTTCTGGTACCCATCATCTGGACAAATGGTGAAGGCAATCTTACTGTCGGAGTCCTAGGCTATACTAAACCTTTTCCTGCCTACTGGAAACTGTTTTTCTCTCTCCCCCTCTTCCCCCCTCCATTAAGTAACACTGCCTATACTTGTCTGTCTGAGACTTTGCATGGAAAGCTTGACGTAATCAATGTTGGTGAACCAGATCCTTTGTTGTCTGGAAGTAAAAACCGTTGTCACTGAGCTTTTTGTTTTTGTTTGTTTATTTGTCACCAAACAAATCATTTTATAGGTGTTTTGCATAACCCTACCTACTAACCTTTTCGAAGAGGATGGACATGTCATTCACTTTTAATTCCTTTATTTTATTTTTTATCTATTTTATGGCATTTGTCACTGAGAAGCCCCAAAATGCAATTTGAACCCCTTTGCAACCCCATGTAGTCGTAAATTGTGGTAACGCGCTTTTGGAGTGCTGGTGACTTCTTACTCTGGTAACACTGGGCATGTGTGCTGACATCTGCTCCGGTCATTGCAGACACCCTTTGAATTAAGAAGTCAGTATTGTGCGGCTTTAGGCAGCCCAGTACACTACAACACACCTAAAATTGGGCTTTGGACGTTTTTACTTTCATTTTTTTTTTTTATTCCAACACTGTTCCAAAACACATGGCATGTGCATGTTGTGCACTGTCTGTCCTGTTGGAGCATTGGAATGCCATTCAAAATTTATGGCACCACCTCAAGCGAGAATGGGCCCGTGAGTTGGTTGCTTCAATGTCCTAATGCACAATTTAAAAGTGGGAGGGTGGGGTTGGATAAATTGTGTACTGTTGGCACTGTTTTTCCTAAAGGTTTTGTGTAAATTCCATTGTGAGGGGTTTAGGACTCAATTTTTCTTAGAGGCATTACTTTTACGGTAGTTTCACTTAAAGGCTTACTCCACCTTCAACATATTACACCAGTATTTAGGGTGTAACATGTTGCCATGCCACCCCCTGAGCCCCCATCTGTGACCGCCACTGAGCCAGGTGATTCATTCAGAGATCTGTGAATAAATTACAAATCCCGTCTGCCACTGGCAGGCAGACTTGTAGTTGGCAATGGTAAAACAAGTGCGGTGATCAACCGGCACGCTCGTAGTCCATTGACGCTACTGGCTTTCCAACTGTGAGCCCGTACAGGGCTGGAGAAAGTTTGCATGAGCCCGACACTACTCATGATCCATTGATTGTGGATGCAATGCTTTGCAGGCTCCTGTGGAAAAATAATAAATGCACATTTTGTTTCCTGTGTTTCGTCAGATTAGGTGACCCCTCATAATTTGGAAGTGACGTTCCGTCACCGACATCTTGCTACAACCTGTACTCCTCCACAGTAAGGATACAGTGAGAAGGTGGCATGCTTGTTATAACCACTGGAGTCAAGCATTTCACACTTTTTTTTTTTATTTATTTTATTTCATAAAGCAGTTTATTTAACAGGGAATGTATTACAGAAGAGGAGTCTTGTCATTCTGCTGTGGTTCTTGGTTTATCCTGCCAGAGACACTGACAGATAGAATTAAGCAAAGGTAGAATTGTTCCAGCCCACATTAGCAGGATTTAAATCGTAATAATTGATGTAAACTTATTTTTAACAGTAAGCTCAGCTTATATGGTGAAATGCAGGATTTAGAAATCCTCCGGACTGTTTAGATATTGAATTATTATAAAAGCAGCGGCAAGCCTGGTGATTGCACAGGTTTTCTAATCTGACAGAAGACCCCTCGCTTTTATAATTCAACATGTAAACAGTCTGACGGATTTCTAAATACTATATTTCATGATATAAGCTCTGTTTACTGTTAAAAATAAGTATGAAATGCAAGACTCTGGTGGGTGTGCGAGGTGTAGCAAGATGGCGGCGACAAAACGTCACTTCCATTACAAATTCTGATGGGTCGCCTAATCAGACAAAACGCCTGCAAAAATATGTGCAGTGAACTTGGTCTGTTTAGCTAAAATAGCTAGAACCTGCATGTATTTATCCAGCATTATTGGTCTTATTAAATTGGCACAGTACTTGTCTGTTCTGGGCTTCTGGCACATATTGTATACAGTTAATGTTTACTTGTGAACATCAAAGGTTTATATCTGACGGATATCTAAACCTGAGATTTTTACTTACTGATGCTTTTATGCACATGGGCAGTTTGAAATCTCATTCTGTTAGACAGTAAACTAGGTAAATGTAAAATATTACATTTGTGTGTGCTTTCTTTTAAATCCTAACTTTATATTTTGATCATTCCTTTTTGATAGGTTTCCCCAGATAGTTTTGTTTCTCGATTTGAAGAATTGTTAATCAGGCCAGATATCAAGATAAGATGTCGTATCAGATGGCATGACTAGTTTTTTGGATTGCCTTCTGTGCTTGGACCTGGTGATTAACCATCCTAGTTTGAGTGCTAAATCATGAAGCAGTAGAGCCTAAAGAATAAGTATATCTTTTTGTGTAAAAGAAATAAATGCACATCTTTTTACAGGTAAATAAAAGGGCATTTATTTTTTACTCTGCAGCTAAAGCCTGGCACCTGCAATCAGCAGCTCGTGGGTTTAATGCTAGGATCCTGCTAACTCGGTAAGCTGTCTGCCTGTACCTCCAATACAGGAAGACAGTTACTGAAGTGCAGAAAGATCAATGGATGATGAGAGCACTCTGCATTTTTAGAACTACAAAAAAATCAAACTGCAATAGCTGATGGTACTTGTAGTTTAATTCATTTACAGGAAACAATGAATGGTGTGCCTGTGTGGGCAGAGCCCATGCGGTGCTTTTTTCAAGTTGTGCAGGGAGAAGACCCCCACCCTCTGTCACAAACTGGGGGTGCTGGTGGCGGGAGGTTGCTGCATAGGAGCATGTTTCATTTTACACTACAGATATGGGTGTGACATGCTCCTAAAGGTGAACTTAGTCTTAATGTTGTCCCTATAGTGGTATTTACTGGGGTTCCAGCAGGTATACAGAGGGAAAGGTAGGTATGATCTGCTACATTTTTGTATTTTAGCCTTTTCCTGCTTCAAAAACTAGTATAACTAGTTGGCTCTGCTACCAGAAACTACAAAAATGCTTGAAGTGGCATGCTTTGATAGACTGTTACTCGCATTGAAGAGGTTGTAAAGCCTGAACATTTTTTACCTTAATGCGTTCCCTGCTTTAAGGTAAAAAATGCTTTCAGCATGTGTATCGCCCCCCCCCCCCCCCCCACACTGCCTTTTTAGGAGGCAGGAATTCTGGCGGGGGACCTGCGAAGAGGATCAGGCCTCTCTGTGCAATACCATTATGCAGAGCAGGTAAGTATGCCATGTTTATTTTAAAAGAAATTTTGACTTTACAAATGCTTTAATGAAGTTGGTATGAGATCTTTGAACTCATTTGGTTCCCTTTCACAGGATGGAATCCGACGTGGCCGTCCAAGAGCAGAAACGGTTCGAGATTTAATAAGTGAGGGCGAACACTCTTCAAGCAGGATTCGGTGCAATATATGCAACAGAGTGTTTCCTCGGGAGAAGTCTTTACAAGCTCATAAAAGAACTCATACAGGTTAGCTTATAACGTAATTCCAGATTGGTAGTTGAACTCAAGTGAGCTTTTAAATAGGGTAGTTTTCCATTTTTTTACTACGGTTGCTTACACATCTCTAAAGTGGAAGTCTGATGCAATGTATTATCAATTCTCCCCCCCCCCCCCTTTAAATTGTACTTGAGAATAAACATCTGTAGTCTGGTGTCCTCAGTTTGAGACTGATTTGTGAAATGTGGACCTGTTCCCATAACTTCTAGATTCTTAATTTTAACTGGGTAATTCTTAAACCTGATTGGTTTCTTGGACAAAGAGGCATCAAGGATATGTAAAGTTTTGTTTTAAAAAAAAAAACAAACATGTTATACTTGCCTCCTCTGTGCAGTTGGTTTTGCACAGAGTGGCCCCGAGCCTCCTCTTCTTCTGGTGTCCCTTTGGCAGCGCTCCTGGCTCCCCCTCTTCTCAAGTTCCCCGTTAGAAAGCCGCTCTCCCTGGGGGCACTCGTGCGGGAGTGCTCCTGTGTCATGCTGCTGCGTCCATTGATAGACAGCAGGTCACGGCCCCGAACTCCCACGTCATTGGGAGCCAATGGCTGTGCTGCTATCAATCTATCCAATCAGGACCCAAATCACTGGCTGGAGCTGCTGGGCTTGTCCCCGTTGCTGGAAAGACCGGGTTCAGGTAAGTAAAAGGGGGTGCTCTGGGGGGCTGCTGCATCACAGGAGGTTTTTTGCATTAAGGTGAAAAACCTTGAGTGTTTACAACCCCTTTAATTTGCTCCAAAATGTAACTAGCGGGTTCACCGTTTTTGTGAAGAAAAGAATTGCAGCATCTGTTTTCATGACACTAGGCTCAATCCACTAAGCAATATAAATGTATATTTTCAGAAATGAAAGCCAGAGCTGAATTGAACAATCCAACAAATGAAAAGTTTTAACAAATCTTTTGTTAATGAATGGAGTAATTATTGGACATTCTCTACATAATGCATACAGCAGAGCAGCCAACTATAGTGGTTGTATGTTATGTGAACCACTGTAGCATTAAAATGACTTGCAGGTGGAAACACACACACACACACTTTTTTTTTTTTTGCAACACAAGTCATATTGTAATTGAATGTTATTAAAAATTACCTTAAAAAAAAAAAATGTATGGTAAGATTCTCCCAATAGGAAATAATGTCTGGGATGCAGACCCTTCAACTTTCCTCATTAGAGCCCTGATTCTGCAGCAGCTGGTTGATAATTATGAAACCACTCCCATTAGACTTGCTCAGTACAGAGGCACAAAGGAACAAGCAGGGACCAAAGGCAGGAATCTGCATCAAAGTTTAACATCCCTGCAAATGTACATAGATCACCCAGAGGTGAATGTTTATTTTTCTCCACAGAAGTGGAGTTACGCTTTATATTCATCTTCTATCCTGGTGACCATTGTCACCAGAACATTTTATATCTAAAATTTTAGGTGTGTGTGTATATAACAAAAAAGAAATATGTCAATGAAAATACTTGTTCTGATCACAACTGTCAAGCGTTGGAACTCAACTCGCTTTAGGTTTTTACACTTTGTCTCGAAACTTTGTCAAAAATCTCCAAAAAAGGAGCATTCTATTGAAAACTAGACACTTTTTGGCT
Source organism: Lithobates sylvaticus (assembly GCA_028564925.1). Lineage (NCBI taxonomy): Eukaryota > Metazoa > Chordata > Amphibia > Anura > Ranidae > Lithobates > Lithobates sylvaticus. The sequence goes on from CM053026.1 coordinate 287,432,301, forward strand.
GAAGGTTCCACTTTACAGCTTGCCAATACTTCCTTACTTTTATTCCGAAAAAGGAATCTGTTCCATTTTGATTGCATCAGTTGAGCATTGCACATGTCTAGCTAGTAAATGAAAATGTTTTTTCTTCTGTTTAAAGGAGAGAGGCCTTACCTTTGTGACTATCCTGAATGTGGGAAAGCCTTTGTACAGAGTGGACAACTAAAAACACACCAGCGCCTTCACACCGGAGAGAAGCCATTTGTTTGCTCAGAAAATGGTAAGTTGCCCCCTGTTAACAGTGTACAGACACATCAGGGTCGATTTTAGAAATCTGGAGAGTGCAAACTTGGTTTGATGAAAAGGAACCCAAATTTTAGGCTCTAGTTTTAGTAAACCAACCCCCATGTGTCTATTTTTGTGACAGTTTTTAGGCCCCTTTCACACCGGGGCGTTTTTCATGCGGTGCAGCGCTAAAAATAGCGCCTGTTCACCGCATGAAAAAATCCTGCCCCTTTAACTCCAGTGTGAAAGCGGCGGGCTTTCACACTGGAGCGGTGCGCTAGCAGGATGACAAAAAAAGTCCTGCTAGCAGCATCTTTGGAGCGGGATAGGAGCGGTGTGTTCACCGCTCCTATACCGCTCCTTCCCATTGATTACAATGGGAGACCGCGGTAAAACCGCGGCAATACCGCGGTTACCGCGGCAATACCGCGGCTACGGCGGCGCTCTGCGGGGGGTGTTTAACCCTTTTTCGGACGCTCGCGGGGGGTAAACCGCACCGCGAGCGGCCAAAAACCGCGGTGAAAACGACGGTAAAGCAGCGCTAAATATAGCGCTGCTTTACCGTCACCGCGGCTCACAGCCCCGGTGTGAAAGGGGCCTTAGAGGAATATAAAAATTAGCCCTTGCATCTTTTTCTTATTTTTGATGGTTGTAGTGTAGCTTCAAAATTTGTTAGGCCTGTCATGCTTTTGTTAGCATGTTAGCGTTGGTTATAGAAGGTATGGTTATGAGACGGTCGGCCTAAACTACATGGGAGCTCTAAGAGAAATTTGTTGTCCAGCTTATAGCCCTCTGACAGAAGCTGCAACTTTAAGAGGGCTTTCACACCAAGCCGCTCACAGCGTTGGCGGTAAAATGCCGCTATTTTTAGCAGCGTTTTACCGTTGGATTGGCAGCGCATTTCGGTTGCTAGCGGTGTGCTTTTACCCCCCCCCCCCCCCCGCTAGCGGCCTAAAAAGGGTTAAACCCACCGGTAATAAGCTGCAATAGCAGCGTTTTGCTGGTGGTTTTGCAGCGCTGCCCCATTGATTTCAATGGGGAGCAGTGGTAAACACACCGCTCCAAAGAAGCTGCTGGCAGGACTTTTCCTGACGTCCTGCCAGCGCAGCGCTCCAATGTGAAAGCCCACAGGCTTTCACACTGGAGACAATGGAGCAGCAGTTTGAGGGCTGATTGCAGGCGCTATTTCTAACGCTATAGCGCCTGCAAAACGCCCTCGGTGTGAAAGGGGTCTTAGACTTGCAAGCTGCATGCTAATTTCTAAAAAGTATCTGTAAAGTGTCCTTGGGAAGAAACTGTATTGGAACTAGTATGCATGTACTTTAGTCAGCCAATATCCTCTTTCAGCTATTTAGGTTAATGACAGATGCCATATTTAAATGAATGTGGAATAAGGATGAGATTGGTTACAATCTGTACACTTCATTTTGTGTACTCATGAAGGTAATTGCCGCTGAATAAGGCTTGTGGTAGGTTTACTTTATTAGTTTAACGGGCGATTGATTTAATGTTTCCTATTTGCAGTGCGCTAATCTCATTGTGCTGCAAACCAAGTAAACCTGTAAAGTGATTCTTCAGCCAAACCTTTATAGTGCTTTATGAAACCTCTAGCATATTTTATTACTGCCTGTGTCCTTATTGAAACTGATAAAGGGCTCTCACAGAAGTGCAAATGATTTCTTCTCTCTGAAGGACAAATGAAAACCTTAATACTGAAAATGCAATGAGCGTCCTCTTCATCTACATTATTTTTTTTTTTTTTTTTTCTAGCAGTCCTCTGTCTGGTCTGATGATTTGTGTATGTATATCTGTAGGTTGTTTGAGCCGTTTTACACATGCAAACCGACACTGCCCCAAGCATCCATATGCAAGACTGAAAAGAGAAGAACCAAACAGTAAAACCAGCAAAATGCAAGCTGATAACAAAGATACAGCAGAATGGTTGGCAAAGTAAGTTTGTGAAATGCTTATGGCAGTTCATATTACAGTTTAATGTTAACATGCCTGTTTGAATTGTTGCATTGATTTTGTTGGACTACCGTGTTTCCCCGAAAGTAAGACAGTGTCTTACTTTCTTTTTATCCCTAAAAGCCCCACTATGTCTTACTTTCGGGGTATGTCTTACATTATGGGGCACATAGCACATTATGGGGCAGATCATGGGGCACATAGCAGATCAGGGCACATTATGGCACATTATGGGGCACATAGCACATCAGGGCACATTATGGGGGACACAGCACATCTGGGCACATTATGGGGCACAGCACATCTGGGCACATTATGGGGCATGGGGCACATTAGGGCATCAGGGCATGGGGCACATTAGGGCATCAGGGCATGGGGCACATTAGGGCATCAGGGCATGGGGCACATCTGGGGACACTTACTTGCGAGCATAGTAGTGCAGGAAGCGTCTATCTGTCATGTTTTCTCTCATGTCACGCTGCCCGCTCCCTGGCGGCCCCTCCTCTCTTCTCGTCTATCCCAGATGATGTCTCAAGCCAATGGGGATTGACGAGAAGAGAGGAGGGGCCGCCGGGGAGCGAGCAGCGCTGAGTGACATGAGAGACAGCGTATGACAGATAGACGCTTCCTGCGCTACTCTGCATCTCATTCGGCTCTGGTCTCTGCAGGCAAATCCCCGTGTTTCCCCGATAGTAAGACATACGTCTTACTTTCGGGGTACGGCTTACATTAGCTGTCCCCTCTGACACTCCCGATACGTCTTACTATCGGGGGTGTCTTACTATCGGGGAAACACGGTAGTTGTGCTTTCAGTTAAGGCCCCTTTCACACGTGTCAGTTTTTTCAGGTGGATCTGAACAGTCGCTCCATTGTCTCTATGGAGCGTTAGATGTCAGCGGTGACATGTCGGTTGACATCCGATCCGCAAAATCCAGATGGGTGATGTCCTATTTTCCATCTGTCTGGCGGATCGGATGAAAACTGACAGGCGGTCCGTAATCACCCCCCCATAGAGGAGTGCGGATTCTTAACAGGTCCGTCCCTGCACAGAGTGCAGAGTTGTACTTGTCATCCGCCGGCTCAGCGGGGATCAACGGAGCGATCCCCGCTGAGCAAGCGGAGGGGTAAAACGGACAGCCCCGTGTGAAAGGGGACTTGGGACTTGTTTCTGGCCACTGCCAAGCATGCCTCTCTTCCACAAGCTGGCACTGTGTGCATGAATTTCCTATGCTTTTGTTGCTTACACCAGCCAGAATGTGCCCACTTATTTTTACATTGCCCCCAATTTAAACTGACCCAACAATCGTGTGTCATTTTTAAATATACCACCAACTATGTATTGTATATTGGATACAAGCAGAATGGATTGTTCATCTGTCTGCCTATTATGTAGATTTGGTAAACAATGTGATTTGTAAAGGCTTCTATTTTATATATCATTTTTTACTAATGTTATACTAACCTGCTCTATGGTTCTGCACAGAGCGGCCCTAAACCTCCTAGTCTGAGGTCCCCTGCTGGTGCTTTAGGCTCCTCTTCTTGGTGTGCAACCATTGGATTGGAGGCCGGTTCTTATCGGGGCACAACTGTGGGCTCCTCCACAGTGCGGTTTGGCCCTGGCCATACTCACAGGATTTGACAGCAGGAGCCATTGGCTTTCTCTTGCCTCTGTGAAGAGGGGAGAGAGCAGCACTGGCTGCAGACGGGCACAGCACTGGATCGCTTTAGGACTCGCGTGTGTGAATGCGTGTGTGTAGATAGGTGGGTAGATTGAGAGAGATGTATAGATATCTCTCAAGATGAGGGGGCGATACACTTACTGAGACATTTTTACCTTCATGCAGGGAATGCATTATAACCACTTTTAAGATTATACAATCAGATTGTAACATGTATGGTCATGCTAAGACTTGTCTCCTTGCTTTTATTTACAATACTTCCTCTTTCCCTTTTTTCTTTGTGTCCAGTGTTCAGAAACGGGTAACATGGCTTTAAATTCTATTGCTTCTGAACAGTGTTTTGACACTGAGTGTAACAGAGCATATAGCGAGAACTGGACTTTTCTTTTTTTCTCGAACACGATGAGAATAAAAGCTTGGTGATTAACCACTTGCCGACTGGGCCATAGCCAAATGACTGCTACAGCACGGTTGGGTAACTCTGGGATGGCATACAATGGCATCCTCCCAGACTCACGCTTCCTGCACGCACATGGAAATGTCCGTGCTATCCGGGTTTACCAGACCATCATGGTAAAGGGCCAATGACAGCGGCCCTTTACCACGTGATCTCTGTCAAATGACTGAGCAATCACTTGTCAACAAACCGGTGCATGTCCAGTTCAGCTCTCTCCTCGCATGCTGTACATACCGATCGGTACAGCATGCAAGGAGAGGAGGGAGACTGCAGCAGCACTCACCCCTGCCTCATATGTGCCACTGCAGTGCCTCACAAAAGTGTAATAGGTAGTCAGGAAATTTGATTTGTAATTTCATGTCCCTAGAGCACCTGACGTAAGCCTCTGTTTGTGAGCAGGCTGTGTAAAGGCTCACACATGTGTTATCGCCTTACTCGGAAGTATCTTATGGACAACTTTGTAAAAAATAAATAAACAAAGTTAATTTTCTTTCCACATTTTCCTAAAACTTGTAAAAAAAAGACATGTTCAAAAGACTCATAATGCCTCATAGCATATTTGTTGGGGGGTTTGCGTTCCAAAATGGGGTCATTTTGTGGGCATTTTCATTGTCCTGGTGCTCCAGGACCTTCAAAAGTGTGATGGGCTGTCAGGAAATTATGTGCAATTTATGTCCCCAGAACTTGATGTACTACTTGCGTGTTGGGCCTCTGTATGTGGCCAGGCTGTGTGAAAGTCTTGCATGTTGTATCGCCATACTCAGGAGAATGTGTTTTGGGGTGTAGTTGCAAGTATGCCTATACAGTGTGTGAGAAATAACACTGACAATTTTGTGGGGGGGGATCTTTATTGTAAAGAATTGTGGAAACAAATTACAACTTCAAAAAACTCACCATGCCTCTTGCTAAATACCTTGGAACGTCTACTTTCCAAAAATGGGTAATTTGGGGGTATTTGTACTTTCCTAGCTTGTTAGGCCTGATTCACATCTATGCAAGTTGCAGTTTGCATATTCCAGGTGCATTTTTTTTATTTATTTTTTTTTTTTCATTTTTAAATACTTTTTTGATCCATTGAAGTCTATGGAAACAAAAACAAGAAAAGTCCCTGGCTCGTTCCATAAAATGCACAGATGAAGTGAACGTGACCCATAGGAAACCATGTTAAATGGACTGTAGTGTTTCTACAAAACTGAAAACGCACTAAAAAATGCATAAGTGTGAACCAGGCCTAAGTGTGTCAAGAAATGAGATAAGCAGTCAGTACAGGTGTGATTACTTTTCAATGATTGCCACCATAGCTTGCTTTGTAGACTCTAACTTTCACAAAGACCAAATAATATATACTTATTTGGGTTATTTTTAACAAAGAAATGTAGCAGTATAACTTTTGGCCAAAATGTATAAAGAGAAAACGCATTTTGTTACAAAATTTTCGGTCTTTTATTCATTTATAGCGCAAAAAAAAAAAACAGTGGTGATTAAATACCACCAAAAAGGAAAGTGTGAAAAGAGCAAAAAATGTAATGAGTACAGTGTTGTGTGACTGAGTAATTATCATTCAAAATGTGAGTGTGCTGAAAATTGGCCTGGTTAGGAAGGGGGTTTAAGTGCCCAGTGGGCAAGTGGTTAAGTACTGGGCACTGTGTCCAAGAGTATCTTTTAAATGTCTCTTTATTATGCAAGTTCAAGGGGGGTGTATGTCATTGTTTTCTAAAATAAGAGTTTTCAATGCAATGTATGCTTGGATTGATTTACTAACTGAGGTTCACATTAAGGCTCGTTTTACACTGACGTGACATAAAATCCAACCCATGAGAGCAGTCTTAAAGAGGAACTGCAGTTTGCTCACATTGTTATAAAAACATCTTTACCATGCTGAAGCCTCCCTCCATCCACTTTGCATATTTTATATATACTGTGATTCTGTATTTGCAAAATATGCTGCAGAAATCTCCCTCCATGAAGTCTGGCTGCTGCCTGTACACTTCCTGGATTTAGAGGCACACCTCCAGCTCTGCAGCTTTCTTTGGCCCTCTTATGACTCCTCCCCCCCCCCCCTTCCTGGCAAACTCACAAGAGTGAGTTGTACATGTCATCAGCCTAGGGTAAAGGTACATATTGATCAAATGAAGTGTATAAAACATCAAAACAGAAACCACATAAAAGACATTATAATAAATATAATTTCATGAATATTCACAAACGCATATGTATGTGCGTATGCAATATGGGCATCAAAGATACATCAAATTATGAAAAACTTGGTAAATTGTTGTACAGGGTGTACAACCACTTTAAATTAACGTTATAAAATCGCCAGTAGCTTTGCAGTGAGTCTTACAACGTTTTTAATGTTTTTGCAATAGCGTTTATTAGCTTTTTTTTTATTCCCCCAATGGATTAAAAACAAAACGCTGGTGAGCCACGTTTTTTGAGTGTTTGGCCTTTTTTTTGTGGTCAGAAAAACTACTCCCAAATGCGATTTTATGACATTCAGAAAACAGCCAACAAAAAACAAACTCCACTGCTGTTAAAAGTTCAAAAACGTCCATGTGTGCATGGACTCTTAGGATAACAGAGTGGAGTTTATGGGCTGTTAAAAAAAAAAAAAAAAAAGCCCAAACTCCAAAAAACAGCTGTTTATGAGTGTGCATGGAGCCTAAGGCTGACACAAGGGTTTAGGTCAGGGGTGCCCAACCAGTGGCCCGCAGAGCCCTCTGATATGGCCCACAACCTCCTGCTGTGGGTTGGGAGGTCGGCAAGCCCAGAACGCGGGTTGCAGACCCATCTTTCCAGAGCATCAGTGTTGTGAATGAAGCCAGCTGTAGAGGAAGCAAGTGGCTGTAAAGCCACCAATGCTTCCTGTATAGCGCTGGCTCCTGTCACAGGCGATGTGATACCAAAAGCACTCTGCCTGGGACAGCAACAGCTCGGCTATACCTTAATGAAAGACTTTTATTAAAGGTACGTTTATTGCGAAAATCACAGCGTATATACACTATATGGGCATAGCTGTTCTGCAGTGGTTGCTTTCACAGATGTAGCGCTGTGCACCTGCGGGTTACCTGCACTGAGCCATAGACTTCTGTTATTACCTGCGGGTTTGGTACACTATCTGAAAGTGCACCACACCTGCAGGATATAATACAAGTCTATGGCAAAGTGCAGCTAACCCGCAGGAAAGCCACAGGTGCACTGTGGTGTGGGTTAACTGCAGCGCATCACACGATTGGTCCAACCTAATCGTATCCTCTATTCGCCTCCTAAGAAGCGGCAGATGTAAACTGACTTCTGTTCATTTAAACCTGCGTAACTCCAATCTGATCCGCTAAAAAAAAACAAAAGGGGGTCCATCCCCTTCCATCTGGGCGGATTGGAGGGCCCATAGAGTAGATTGGGCTGTGTCTGTGTCCGCTCTGCATATGCAGAGCGGACACGGGCCTGCCATCTGCCTGCTTTGCTCATTGTGGCGTGTGACCGGTTACCAAGTCGCTTAAGTGGGCACCCCTGGTTTAGGTAGATTTTGGCCTTTCTTTTTCTCTACTAGTATTCTTGTACCCGGAGTGGTAGCACTCTAGCATTTGTGTTCAGAAGTTGCATAATACAATGTATCATTCTTACCCTAAAACTAGTTATTTTAGTGCTGTAACAATATATGCTGTGTAGCATCCTAAAATGCCTTGTGCCTTGCTGTTTTTCATGTTTAGGGTTTTTGCTCACATTCCTAGCCTCCTTTTTAAAATGCTGATCTTTATTTTCAGACACTGGGAAAGACAAGAGCAGTTGCCTCCAACATTAAAGATGAAACCTCTTCAGAAGGCAGACCAAGAGCAACAAGACCCACTAGAATATCTTCAGTCTGATGAAGATGAGGAAGATGAAAAAAATGGGCCTCATGCTGCTGCTCGACGCCGTCTCCAGGAGCAACGAGAGCGTATGCATGGCGCTCTGGCCCTGATTGAGCTAGCTAATATAGCTAGTGCACAGTTGCGCCAGTAACCCTATTGACATGTACGAAAGTCTATTCCCTTGCAGTAGATTGGACCTTATTTCAGTTTCAGTGGCAAAATCCTCTGATATTAGAAAAAGGTTACAAGATACGCTATGGGTTATAAGCTAAGCACCTTATTTGCTTGATATAGGCTGCTATCCTGTAGAATTTCTATGAAGAATGTTGCTTCCTAATTTGGGAAGCGTGAGAGTTTTGCACTTTTTATGGTAAAGATAGTTGTAAAGTGTTTTATATAAAATATTTGTAAATATGGATTTGGAAAAGGTATAGTTTTTACATCTGTTTGAAATATTGGGTTTTACAAGCTTAACGTTGCTTTTCAGAAAGGCAGTCAATTTTTCCAGAGGCAGTTGTATGGTGCCAGTACCAAGAAATTGGTAGTCACAATTCTTGTAATTTATTTCTGTAGGTAAAATATATTGGGTCTGTAAACACAAGTTACAACTACACTTGCATCACAATAGCATGATTGTTCAAGTGGAATGAAAAGTTAAGCTTGTAAAATGAAGGCTTCCAATAAAATGGATGCTACGATGCAAGACAGCACTTGTTTAAAAGGGGAGGATGTTTTATTGGTGGTATTGTTTTTTATAGTAAACTATTTTTAGAATATCTGCAAACACTAATTTTAATATCCAGCTTTTAGGATTTTTAAATATATATATTTTTTGCGAACTGCCAGGCTGTGTTAACGTTTGCAAACTGCCTAAAAGCCACTTTTATTGCTTTAACATGCCAGTCTTTGTTCTATAAAATGACTCAACTATTGGCTAGTGTTCTCAGAAGAAAGCACTTCTGTTAGCTAAAAAGCTGGCTTAAAAATGGTGTATGTAGCCACTGAAAGTTGTGTTCCATATGTACACTGAAAGCTGACAGTGCTCTTTAATTTTCTGTTAACTTTATTTTTATTTTTTCCTTCTCTGAGGCATTGTCTTTTTTTTTTTTTTTTTTTTTGACTTGAGAACACTTCACAATAATTGCTCTTGGTATTAGACATTTTATAAGGCTGAACGATTGCTAGGAAGCCGGTACTTTTTTTTTTTTTTTTTTGGTCCTGGCAGTTCGATTAAGCCAGTTTATCTCCTAAATTATGCATTAATTTGTTAATGTTTTTATCAAAAACCTGATCCCATTTGTCCTGGTATGGACTAGGACATAATCATTTAAAGTGGTCTCTCGCATTTATGCTGTTACAATTGATCCGAAGTGTAAACATTTGCCTTATTCAGTACAGCAAACGCATAGCTGGCACCCTGGGGTGCCTGCCATGTTGCGTTTAAACATCTCTGGTATCGGCAGTGCCCTGGTACATGGATAGGCAGATTTTACTTGGGGGTCCTTTCACAGGGACATGCTGTTTTGATAGCAGACCCCTGTTGGCTATATGGGCAGACAGATGAAAATTGATGGTGAGATAAATGTAAATGGACGCACGTCCATTTATATCCTGCCCTTGGATAAATGACATTTGAAAATCTAAAACCCGTGGACCTGATTGAAAAGCCTGTGGGAAAGGATCCTTGGGGGCAGGAGCAATTTGCATATATATATATATATATATATATATATATATATATATATATATATATATATATATATATATATATAAATATATATATATATATATATATATATATAAATGCTGCCTGACATTGCACTGTGATTCAGGCTGATGTGCTGCAATAAAATGCAAGTGTCTGCCATGTGGTAAAACGTCTGCCATCATACATAGTGTGAATTGGCCCTTAGGTAGAGGGCCAGGCTTTGCCATCTGAGTCTCGCGATTGGCTCCTTAACAAGATGGGTTTGTTTATTGACCAATAGTGAGGACAGACATGCCCACAGGAATTATCTGCATATCTTAAATAAAAAGCAGACTGGAATGCCTGCAGTGTTCTACACTTTCAGTTTAATTTATGGGTTGATGCACATTTTTACATTTATTATGATTAAATGTATCAGTGTGTTGAAATAACCTCTAAAATGCTTAAGGGGTGTGTTTTTTTTTTATTTTTTTTGTATCTCATCAAGCTAAGGAAGACTCTGAGAAACCTTTATATGCACTTATTTCCAAAAAGGGAGTCATAATGAATTTGATGCGTTAAAACTGCTTTTTGTTCTAAAAATGTGGTTTAATTGTCATCGTGCTTATAGCGAAGTTAATAGTTTGGCATGAATTTTTAGCATAAAAGTGTACTCCGCTTTTGAATAAATAATTTCTAATTTAAACCTGTCTTTGTGTTATGTCTAATTCAATGTTAAACCCAGTATGCAGCACTTTTTGTCCAGTCTTGTGCTAGATCATAAAAATTAAACTCCCAAAATTTCTCTACTAAATCCATAGTCTGGAACCGGTGCGCATGCTCAGCGTCATATCCAGAGGTTGTCTTTGGGAAATAGACGTTTGAGTGCTGCCAGCATTGCTGCAGAGGTTGAAGGGGGGGGGGGGGGGGGGGGGTCATGCTGTCCATGTCCTGTGGTCTGGGGGGGGGGGGGGTGGGGGGGGGGGGGGGGGGGGGGGGGGGGGGGGGGGGGGGGGGGGGGGGGGGGGGGGGGGGGGGGGGGGGGGGGGGGGGGGGGGGGGGGGGGGGGGGGGGGGGGGGGGGGGGGGGGGGGGGGGGGGGGGGGGGGGGGGGGGGGGGGGGGGGGGGCGGGGGGGGGGGGGGGGGGGGGGGGGGGGGGGGGGGGGGGGGGGGGGGGGGGGGGGGGGGGGGGGGGGGGGGGGGGGGGGGGGGGGGGGGGGGGGGGGGGGGGGGGGGGGGGGGGGGGGGGGGGGGGGGGGGGGGGGGGGGGGGGGGGTGGGGGGGGGGGGGGGGGGGGGGGGGGGGGGGGGGGGGGGGGGGGGGGGGGGGGGGGGGGGGGGGGGGGGGGGGGGGGGGGGGGGGGGGGGGGGGGGGGGGGGGGGGGGGGGGGGGGGGGGGGGGGGGGGGGGGGGGGGGGGGGGGGGGGGGGGTGGGGGGGGGGGGGGGGGATGACACCAAGATAAATGTATTTGGTTCAGATGGTGTCAAGCGTGTGTGGGGGCAACCAGGTGAGGAGTACAAAGATGAGTGTGTCCTGCCTACAGTCACGCATGGTGGTGGGAGTATCATGGTCTGGGGCTGCATGAGTGCTTCCGACACTGGGGCGCTGCAGTTGCATTGAGGGAACCATGAATACCAACATGTACTGTGACATACTGAAGCCCAGTCTCCCTTTGGAGACTGGGCCGCAGGGCAGTATTCCAACATAACGACCCCAAACACACCTCCAAGACTACCACTGCCTTGGTAAAGAAGCTGAGGGTAAAGGTGATGGACTGGCCAATCATATCTCCAGACCTAAACCCTATTGAGCTTCTGTGGGGCATCCTCAAACAGAAGGTGGAGGAGCGCAAGGTCTCTAACATTCACCAGCTCCGTGATGTTGTCATGAAGGAGTGGAAGAGGACTCCAGTGGCAACCTGTGAAGCTCTGGTGAACTCCATGCCAAAGAGGGTTAAGGCAATGCTGGAAAATAATGGTGGCCACACAACATATTGACACTTTGGGCACCCAATTTGAACATGTTCACTTAAGGTTATACTCACTTTTGTTGCCAGCGGTTTAGGCATCAATGGTCCATGTTATTTCGAGGGGACAGCAAATTTACTCAATTATACATTGTAGCAAAGTGTAATTCAGTGTTTTCACATGAAAAGATATATTTACAAAAATGTGAGGGGTGATCACTAGTAAAAAGGCTTGATTTAAATCAACTCTATTTTAAATCCTCCTGACCCGCTGTTGACTCCCCAACAGTGTGGCAGTGACATAATAGGGATGCGGCGACAGCAGGTGAGTGGCTATCCGCTAACAGGCGCTGCCATGATGGATCTGATATGACAGGTGCTCTATAAATGTAAGGACTTATTCTTGCTGGTAGTTAAAATCTTTAATATTTGCAAAAAAATTAATGTTTCCTATTTAGAATAAGCTGTCAGGTTAGTAGAACGGCAATATCTGAACTGATTCAATCATAGTTTGTAGTGTACATAGATTTGCAAAACAATGCCCACTCTCTCCTGCTCCACTAGCCCTCTTTATGTCACTAGCTCCACTTCTCGGCACTGGAAGCACTCTCCTTGGCTCTCCACAACTTCTCCTACTGCTATCTTCTCACTGCTTTATTCTCTCTACTTCTTTTCTTCTCTTCTAATTTCTACTTTTTTTTTTCCTGCTGCCACACTCCAACATCACCATCCCGTCACTATTTTCTCGTCACTGGAAAGACCTTTAGCATTCCCTACCGCTGCCAGCGCTACTGCAGGTCTGCATGCGCCTCCCGCTGATAGGATTTTTTGAGGTCGAGATCGATTTTCCTGTCCAATACATCTTTGAACGTAACTGCATCCTCAATTGAAGTGTCACATGCCTGGCAAGTCTCATCAGTGAGGAGTTACCACTGGCGGTGATATCAGCGGGTTCTGTCGTTTTTGAGGTGGAAGGGGCAGTGAGTAGAACGGCAATATCTGAACTGATTCAATCATAGTTTGTAGTGTACATAGATTTGCAAAACAATGGAATATTCCTGAACTTTGGCTCATTTCTTGGTTACTGTGCAGTGTTAATTTTGGCAGCAATTTTCGATTTAGTTTTACTTTTTTTTTTTTTTTTCTTTTAAACAACCAAGTCATACATGCCTGCCAATGGCAGTGCTGCTGCTCAGGTACAGTGCTAGATTGGGATCAGGTAAGAAAAAAAAAAGGGGTTTGTGAACCCATTTGTGTAAGTCTATGCCAGACCCTCTATTAGAGCCTGGTATAGCACACTATGCATGTCATTTTAAAAAACGAGCAGTGTAAATACCGATTTTCAGCTGTCTTCACGCTGGTCACTTGACTTGCGGCTGCTTTCCAGCTCCGATGGATTGCTACTGCGGGAGGGGATATGATCTCCCTCTGATCTCAGCCGGGGAGATCGCGTGGCCACTCTGTTCCTCCCACAGAAGCCCTGTCTCGTAGCTGTAAAGCAGTCACGGGACCGGCCAGAAGACAGCTATGAGCAGACAGAGAGAGCTGAGAGGCAGGAAGGAGAGCAGGTCAGCGTATGGACTCACTGACCACGGTGGTCCTGGTTGAGCAGCCATGATTTTCATGGTCAGTATAGAGGGCATACAGAAAGTGGAAGGTTCAGGGAGGTTTTTACAGTTTAGATGGGCAGGTTACACAGCACAAACACTGTTCTTTTTAATATGCTTTAACCACTTCAGCCCCGGAAGATTTTCCCCCTTAATGGGCATGCCATTTTTTTTACAATACGGCACTGCGTCGCTTTAACTGACAATAGCGTGGTCGCGCGACCTTGTACCCAAACAAAATGTCTTTTTTTTTCTCCCCCACAAATAGAGCTTTCTTTTGGTGGTATTTGATCACCGCTGTGGCTTTTTATTTTTTGCGCTATAAACCAAAAAAGCACCAATTTTGAAAAAAAACACTATTTTGTACTTTTTGCTATAATAAATATCCAAAAAGAAATAAAACGTATTTCTTTATCAGTTTAGGCCAATATATATTCTACATATTTTTGGTAAATAAAAATCGCAATAAGCGTATATTGGTTTGCGCAAAGGCTATAGCATCTACAAAATAGTGCTATAAAAAGCCACTGATTACTGTATAAATGTCACTGGCAGGGAAGGGGTTAACACTAGGGGGGGGGGCAATCAAGGAGTTAAATGTGTTATTTATGTGTTTCTAACGGGGGGATGTGGCTGACGAGGAGGAGAGACTGTTGTTCCTACTTATACTTATAGGAATACACGATCTGTCTCCCCTCCCCTGACAGAGCTGGGATTTGTGTGTTTGCACACACAGATCCCGGTTCTTGCTCTGTCATGAGCTATCGTGGATACCCTCGGGTACAGCTACGACAGCGCGTGCAAGGGGAGCCAACCTGCCGCAGGAATACTGGTTGGATAGGGGTTAACCACTTCAGCCCCAATTGGCAGCCAAAGGACCAGGCCCCTTTTTGCGATTCGGCACTGCGTCGCTTTAACTGACAATTGCGAGGTCGTGCGACGTGGCTCCAAAATAAAATTGATGTCCTTTTTTTTCCCACAAATAGAGCTTTCTTTTGGTGGTATTTGATCGCCCCTTAGGTTTTAATTTTTTGCGCTATAAACAAAAATAGAGCGACAATTTTGAAAACAATGCAATATTTTTAGCTTTTTGCTATAATAAATATATAAATAAACATTTTTTTTCCTCAGTTTAGGCCAATACGTATTCTACATATTTTTGGTAAAAAAAAAATCGCAATTAGCGATTATTGATTGGTTTGCACAAAAGTTATAGCGTTTACAAAATAGGGGATAGTTTTATAGCATTTTTATTAATATTTTTTTCCCTAATCGTCTTTCAGGACAGCACCTGAGAGAGTGACTCCTCCCTTTGTCCACAGGAAACACCTCTTCCACCAAACTTTAAAAGGAGGCTCCTTCCCACATATGGTCAGTTTTTGTGTTTCCTCCGGAGGGAACACTTCGTGGGAGACAGGGCTCTTAGGTGCTATCCTGAGGGCCTAGGATCCTACTCCACCATTTTTTCATACCTCAGGGGAGCTGTCCCTCCCATTCCACAGCGATGCTACGGTGCTGATGGCTGGGCTGCTTCTCCTCCTTCATGGTGCTCACTGGAGCTAGACTGCTGTGGGTTCTGCCCCTGGGTGGCGGTGTACAGCAGCAGTGGCCGGCTTGTTTTTTGAATGTATGCCGGTCCACTTGTTGCTGTTTGAAAACGCCGCCGCCATCTTGGGGGTGGCATGCTGTGAGGCATCCGGAAGGGGGCGGGGCCTACGGAGCAGGCGTGCGGCGTCATTTCCGCCGGAAATCGCAGGAGGAGAAGGGAGGGACGGGGCTTGTGCTTATTTAGCTGGTTCCGGTCCGGCGCACTGGCGCTATTGGAGTCCGGAACCGGCGTTTTAGCCACAAGAGATCGCAGCGCCTCATCAATGGAGTCGGCAGCAGCGAGTGGGACAGGCACAAGCACCAGCAAGGCCCAGGTAAGGGACAGTATTTGCTGTCCTCCCTTACCTTAAGGTCTCTCTCTCCTACCCCCCCCCCCCCGGTGGCAGGGGCCTGTCTGGGCACATGAAGCAGTTGCTTTTCCTTTCATTGTGCACCTGTGGTGAGCCTTTCAATAGGGATGGGTTGTCTCACGGGGTTGGGTTGTTTCTTCTTTTTCTCCTGGCAGGCCAAGAGCTCTGATCCAGTGAAAAGGAAATGCCCCTCATGTAAAGCTAAACTACCAGAGGGATGGAAGAAGACCTTATGTCAGGTCTGCATAGACGCACTAGTGAAAGAAGAAGCTTCCTCTGCTTGCAGCGACCTGATCGCATCAGTCAAAAAGGAGCTTGATGCGACTATACAGTCTTTCCGCTCTTCACTAGTGAACCCATCTCTGAGTCAACCCTCTGCCTCACAATCCTCCCTAGGCTCACCTGTGATCCCGTCGGTAGAGAATGGGTTATCTCTCACCCAAGAGGGACATTCCCCCACCCAGTCTAGAGAAGAATCTGAGGGGGATGAAGAAGGTGAGGAATTCCTTTCTAAATTCAAGTTGTCTTTAGAACAGGTGGATGGCCTGTTGAAGGCAATTTGGACTACCTTAGGGTTAGAGGAGGAAAGAAAGGAGTTGTCCCTGCATGACAAAAATGTACGCAGGACTCAGCGAACCTAAGAGTCGCAGTTTCCCAGTTCACCCAGTCATCTCTGAGGCTATTAAAAAGGAGTGGGCAGAGCCAGAAAGGAGGCCTTTTTTCCCTAAAAACCTAAAAAGGCGTTTTCCTTTCGACGAAGACCCGGCGGAAGTCTGGAATAAAAATCCAAAACTTGATGCCGCCTTCTCCCAGGTCTCAAGATCGACTGACCTAGCTTTCGAAGACATGGGAGTATTAAAAGACCCCATGGACAAGAGGTTGGACTTGCAGCTAAAAAGGGCTTGGCAATCCATTATGGGAAACCTAAAACCTGCTATGGCGACTACGGTCGTTTCCAGAAATATGGAGTTCTGGTTAAACCAACTTAAGGCCCATATTGCAGCAGACTCCCCAAAACAAGAAATTTTGGAATCTTTCTCTACCCTCTCAACTGCAGTAGCATATATATCTGATGCCTCTGCTGAGTCTATTAAGATGACAGCCAGATCTGCAGCCCTGGCTAACTCAGCCAGAAGGGCTTTATGGTTAAAAACCTGGCCAGGAGACACGGCTTCCAAGAATAAACTCTGTGGAATCCCGTTTCAGGGTGATTTACTTTTTGGCCCTGACTTAGACGCTGTGTTAGATAGGACAGCGGATAAAAAGAAGTCTTTTCCAATCAAAAGGAAAAAGCAACCAGCAAAAAAGTTTTTTCGTCCCCCCCGGGCTCAGGAAAATAGCAGACCCCAGGAGAAAAGGAGGAACTGGGCATCGCAGAAAGGTAAGGGAAAGGGAAATGTCCTTTTCCATCCTCCTGCGACCTCCGGAAAGACCCAATGACTTGGCCCTCCCAGTAGGGGGAAGACTACAGAGTTTTCTCCCTCCTTGGGCAAGCATGACAGAAAATCGTTATATTCTGGACATGCTGTCCCAGGGTTACAAGATAGAGTTTTTGGAACCCCCGCCAGAAAAGTTCTATGTGACAAACCTATCAAGGGACGTCACAAAGGCCCTAGCCATGAAGAACCTGTTAAAGGATCTGAGACACCAGAGGGTCATTGTTTCGGTATCCCCGGAAGAACGGGGCAGGGGGTTCTACTCCTCACATTTTTTTGATAAAAAAGCCATCAGGGAGCTACAGGTTAATCCTCAACCTAAAACCCCTGAACAGATTGGTCCATTACAGAAAATTTTGTATGGATTCAATTTTTTCAGTCAGGAACATGCTGACAAAAGGGTGCTTCATGGCATCTATAGACCTAAAAGATGCTTACCTGCACATTCCCATAGCTCCTCAGTCTCAAAAGTTTTTGAGATTCGCAGTGAATATGGGCAAAGAGATTGTACACCTGCAGTTCAGGGCTCTTCCCTTCGGCCTTTCGTCAGCCCCTCGTATCTTTACGAAGGTAATGGCGGAGGCTCTCGCCCCTCTCCGTCTCCAGGGGGTTGCGGTAATCCCGTACCTAGACGACCTCCTCTTCTTTGCCCCTCCAGGGAGAGGTTGCAGGAGGATCTGGCCGGGGCTCGCGGTCACTTGGAGGCTCTGGGGTGGCTAGTTAACGTCCCAAAATCAAACCTCAATCCAACCCAGAAGATACTCTTTCTGGGGTTCCAGATAGACTCAGTGGAACAAAGGATTTTTCTCCCAGAGGAGAAAAAGGTCAGGATTCAGAGGGCGGTTTCAGCTCTTCAAACGAACCAGCTGGTTTCGGTGAGAAGAATCATGTCAGTTTTGGGGACTTTGACCTCTTCGATGCCTGCCATCCAGTGGGCAAGGAGGCATTTCAGGCCCCTCCAGAGGTTCCTCTTAGGAATGTGGGATCACAGGTCAGAGAGCCTCGACACCAGGGTAAGAGTTCCTCCAGGGTCAGACGCTCGCTGTGGTGGTGGAGAGGTCAGGAAGTTCTACAGAAAGGCCTTCTTTGGTCCTTCCCAACAGAAAAGGTGGTCACAACAGACGCCAGTATGTGGGGTTGGGGAGCACACATGGGTCAGGACTTGGCACAGGGGACATGGTCTCAGGACGAATCCAGAAGATCGTCAAATTGGAGAGAATTAAAAGCAGTCGCTGCAGCTTTAGCTGCCTTCTCCCCTTACCTCCTAGGGTGCCATGTCCGGATACTGTCAGACAACGCCACTACAGTAGCCTACTTAAACAATCAGGGAGGCACAAGGAGCAAGTCCTTGTATCTTCTATCGGCAGAGATTATGGATTGGGCAGAAACCAGTCTTCTGTCTCTATCCGCTGTCCACCTAAAAGGCACGTTGAACCAGGTGGCAGATTATCTAAGCCGACAGACAGTGCAGGAAGCAGAGTGGAGCCTAAACACAGAGGTGTTCACTCTAATCTCCAGTATCTGGGGCCTTCCGCAGGTAGACCTGTTCGCCTCAAGAAGGAACACCCAGCTTCCTCAATTTTTTTCCCTCGAGAGAAACGACGGTTCTCAAGGGACAGACGCCTTAGCACAGCAGTGGAATTTTCAACTGGGGTACGCTTTTCCCCCTTTCAGCTAATTCCACTGGTGCTGAGGAAAATACAAAAGGAGGGTGTTTCAGTAATCCTGATCACCCCGTTTTGGCCAAAAAGGGCTTGGTTTTCTTTGATCCTACAGTTGGCAGTCAAACCAGGTTGGCACCTCCCGCTGAGACCAGATTTGTTAACTCAGGGGCCAGTGCATCATCCAGATGTAAGCAGGCTAAAACTCACTGCTTGGTATCTGAGGAGCAATTGCTAAGAAGCAAAGGCTTTTCGGAAAGATTAATTTCCACTTTGCTCTCCAGTAGAAAAAGAGTAACCAGGGCCATTTATGGCAAGGTTTGGAAGGTCTACGCGTCCTTTTGTCATGCAGAACATAGAGAGGTAAAAAACCTAGTCTCAGTTCTGGAATTTCTGCAAAAAGGGGCAGATAGAGGGCTCGCCGTCAGCACTCTTAAAGTGCAGGTGTCAGCTTTAGGGGTCTATTTAGAAAGATCATTATCCTCAGTACCCTTAATCACAAGATTTTTCAAAGCGCTCTCCAGGGCTAGACCGGTCCCAGTAAGATCTTTTCCCTCATGGGACCTCTCCGTAGTCTTGCAGGCCCTTACTAAGGAGCCTTTTGAGCCCCTGCAGAGCATTTCCCTTAAGAACTTAACCCTTAAAACAATTTTTCTTGTAGCAATCACTTCAGCCAGAAGGATTAGCGAACTGCACGCTCTGTCAGTAAAAGAGCCTTTCCTATCAGTTTTTTCAGACAGAATTGTCCTTAAGGTAGATCTGGGGTTTTTGCCGAAGGTAGCGAGCTCCCACAACAGATCCCAGGAGCTTACTCTCCCAACTTTCTGTTCTAACCCGAAGGGCAATAAGGAAGAGCAGTTTCACAATCTGGACGTAAGACGTACCTTGTTGCATTATTTGGAAGTTACAGGAGGCTTTAGAGTTTCGGACTCTTTATTTGTTCTCTTTTCTGGAAATAAAAAAGGCAAGCAGGCATCTAAGGCTTCCTTAGCTAGATGGATCAAGACAGCTATTTCTACTGCTTACAATGAGTCGGGTAGATCCCCCTAAGGGGGTTAGGGCTCATTCAACTAGGGCTCAGGCCACTACATGGGCAGAAAGAGCTGGTGCCACTCCAGATCAGATCTGTAAGGCGGCTACGTGGTCAAGTATGTCTACATTTGTCCGTCATTACAGGCTGGACCTCCTGTCAGCAGGAGACCAGGCTTTTGGCAGAAAGGTTCTGCAGGCTGTGGTCCCTCCCTAAGGGGGTAAGTCTCTATTATCCTCTCAGGTGCTGTCCTGAAAGACGATTAGGGAAAAATCAAGTTAGACTTACCGGTAACTTGTTTTCCAAGAGTCTTTCAGGACAGCAGCATCCCGCCCTAATGTGTTTTACATATATATATATATATATATACTGTGACTAACCATATCTCGATTATGTGTTCCAGTTTGGGGCCGGAGGTTCTCTACTACAACTGACCATATGTGGGAAGGAGCCTCCTTTTAAAGTTTGGTGGAAGAGGTGTTTCCTGTGGACAAAGGGAGGAGTCACTCTCTCAGGTGCTGTCCTGAAAGACTCTTGGAAAACAAGTTACCGGTAAGTCTAACTTGATTTTTTTTTTTACTAGTAATGGCGGCGATCAGCGATTTTTATTGTGACTGTGACATTATGGCGGACACATCGGACATTTTTGACACATTTTTGGGACCATTGTCATTTATACAGCAATCAATGCTATTTAAATGCATTGATTCCTGTATAAATGAGTTGTAGTGAAAGTTAACCACTAGGGGGAGGGGAGGGGTTATGGGCTGTGACGTGTTTTTTTACATTGGGGGCGGGGCTGACGTCTGACGTCATTGATCGGCTTTCCCGATGGCCGGGAACAGCCAATCAATGACAGGCAGAGTAGGAAGCGCGGGGAGAGGTTTGTTTACACATACCTCTCCCCGTTCTTCAGCTCCGTGACCCAATCGCGGGACACCAGTGGCGATCGGGTCCGCTGGTCCCGCGGCCGTGGTCACGGAGCTCCCGACTGGGTCGCGAGCGCGCCCCCACGGCTAGGCAATTAAAGGGGACGTACCTGTACGTGCTTTTGCCTAGCCTTGCCATTCTGCCGACGTAAATGTTCAGGAAGCGGTTAAGGGACCAGGATATTAATTTTTTTGTTTTGTTGGGTTAACGAATGCTTTAATGCATAGAATGCATTAAGGTAAAAAAAATAAAAAATCACTTTAAATCACTTCCATCTCCTGCCCAGGACTATATGTTCTATGAGGCATTGTCCCTTTCACATTCACAAGCTATAATAAGGCACTTACATGTATGGACAGTGTGCTGCACTGTATTTCCTGATATTTAAACAATGCATTCCATATGCAGGCAAGCTAATCAATTATGAAAATAGTGGACAACTGTTTTTATAATTATGTTGATTAGTTGTTTTAGCCCTACTCTTTACATCTCTTCAAAGGCCAGAATTTATAAAGCTCGTCTGAGCTGTCATAATAAAGGGGGTGGAGAGCTGAAGTTAAACTCTGCAGACTGAGGAGAGCTTTGCGAGCTGATTGTAGGGAAGAGATGTCCCCCTTAACCACTTCATTACCCACCTATAGTCATACGACGCCCACAAGGTGGATCTCCCATCCTGGGTGGGTGTCATATGACGTCCTCCCATTCCCAGCCGTCTAGGGGGCGCGCGCCCGTGGCGTCGCTCAGGACCCGGTGCGCGTGCCCGGCTGCCGCGACGTCGGCCGGGCACCCGCGATTGCCCGGGAACACAGCAGGACCGTGGATCTGTGTGTATGCAAAACACGCATCCACGTCCTGTCAGTGGAGAGGAGACCCATGGTGTGTTCCCAGTACAGAGGAACACCGATCGGTCGTCTCCCCTAGTGAGTCCCCTCCCCCTACAGTTAGAATCACTCCCAGGGAACATACATTAACCCCTGCAGCGCCCCTAGTGTTAACCCCTTCCCTGCCAGTCACATTTACACAGTAATCAGTACAATTTTATAGCAACGATCGCTGTGTAAATGTGAATGGTGTCAAGTGTCCGCCGCAATGTCACACTCACAAAAAAAAAAAAAATCGCAGATCGCCGCCATTACTAGTAAAAAAATAAAAAAATGCAATAAATCTATCCCCTTTTTTGTAGATGCTATAACTTTTGCGCAAAACAATCAATATACGCTTATTGCGATTTTTTTTTTTTTTATTTTTTTTTTTTACCAAAAATATGTAGAATACATATTGGCCTAAACTGAGTAAAAAATTATTATTTTTTTTTAAAAAAAATTGATATTTTAGTAAAAAATATTGTGTTTTTATTCAAAATTGTCACTTTATTGTTTATAGCGCAAAAAATAAAAACCGCAGAGGTGATCTAAAAAGGACGTCAATTTTGTTTGGGTGCAACGTTGCACGACCGTGCAATTGTCAGTTAAAGCGACGCAGTGCCGAATCACAAAAAGTGCTCTGGTAAGGACCTCCGGGGCTGAAGTGGTTAAAACGGAGTTCCACCCAAAAGTGGAACTTCCACTTTAAGCAGTCCTAACCCCCTGACATTTGGCGCATGTAATTTTTTTTTGCAATCTTCTGGGACATGTCACAGATGACAGAAGATTGCTGGGCCATTCAGGACACCACAGTGCGCACCTGGCTGTGAAGCCGCAAGCTGTCACAGCGGACGCAGAGGAGAGGCGGGGGAGAGTGTGGAGGCTTCAGGCAGTCGCATCGCTGGACCAATTTGACAGGTGAGTGTGTGTTTTATTAAAAGTCAGCACTTTTTATAGCTGCTGACTTTTAATAAACTGAAAAACGAGTGGAACTCCTCTTTAGAAAAAAGCACACCAAAACAGAGCTGATTCATGTTGATAGCAGAGGAATGACGCAGCAGACAGAAATGACATTTGGTGCTTATTGTGACAAGTACACACTATAGAGGGATATGCTTTGTTCATTTTTCATGGCTAAAGTTTAGAACTAATTTAAGCAGTTTGCAAGGAGGAAAATAAGTGTTATTGCTTACTTTTTGCAAAAAAAAAAAATTTTTCAGTTTTTAAGACCTAGTGTCTTGTTGCTAACTGAGAAATGAAAGTTAATCACCTCAAGTGGGGTGAACTCCGCGCAAAAAAATGAAATAGAATATTATATAATAAAGTGAACCTAACAAACAAGCTGCTCCCCTCAAAGTGCTGATCAGACTTTGTGACATTAGTGGGTAGTACGAAGTAAGGGGGCGCTGTAATACAAGGAAACCCAATGTAAAGTGCTCTAATGCTATAGAATTAATTATGCCATTACAGCCATGATAGTAAACAGTAAATAAAACACAAAAAAAATAATATACTATAGTACAGAGAAAATAACCCAATATAGAGTGCTCTAGTCCTCTGTGACGAGATGGGATTAATTATGCCATACCTAGCATCATAATATCACAATACATGATACAAAGAAAATTAAATTAAGAAAGAGAAAGTCCATATGTTTGGAAAAATGTCCTTAGTGTTGAGATATGAACCCGTCACCACTTGAGGAGGAAAAACGACAATGTTGCTTCACCAGGTGGAAAATGGGTATCCTACTCACCGACGCACCATGACCCCTTTAATTAACCACTTGCCGACCGGCGCACGTCGATATACGTCGGCAGAATGGCACATACAGGCAGGAGGGCGTATATATAAGTCCCTCCTTAATGCCTGTCCGTGCCATCGAGAGCGGCTCCCGCGCCCGCTTGGGACCCCCGTGAGTCCGATCGCGGGCCCCCCGCGATCGCCTCACGGGAAGGCTGAACGGGGAGATGCCGAGATAAACAGCATCTCCCCGTTCTGCCTAGCAACTAGTGATGCCGATCTCTGCTCCCTGTGATTGGAGCAGAGATCAGCATTCACTAGCTGACAGCCACGCCCCCCCCACAGTAAGAAACACACCCCTAGGCATACTTAACCCCTACACTGCCCCCTTGGTGTTAACCCCTTCACTGCCAGTGTCATTTATACAGGAATCAATGCATTTAAATAGCATTGATTGCTGTATAAATGACAATGGTCCCAAAAATGTCCGATGTGTCCGCCATAATGTCGCAGTCACAAAAAAAATCGCTGATCGCCGCCATTACTAATAAAAAAAAAAAATATTAATAAAAAAGCTATAAAACTATCCCCTATCTTGTAAACGCTATAACTTCTGCGCAAACCGATCAATAATCGCTTATTGCGATTTTTTTTTTAACCAAAAATATGTAGAAGAATACGTATCGGCCTAAATTGAGGAAAAAAATATTTTTTTATATATTTTTGGGGGATATTTATTATAGCAAAAAATAAAAAATATTGCATTTTTTTCAAAATTGTTGCTCTATTTTTGTTTATAGCGCAAAAAATAAAAAACGCAGGGGCGATCAAATACCACCAAAAGAAAGCTCTATTTGTGGGAAAAAAAGGACGCCAATTTTGTTTGGGAGCCACGTTGCACGACCTCGCAATTGTCAGTTAAAGCGACGCAGTGCCGAATCGCAAAAAAAGGGGCCTGGTCCTTTGGCTGCAAATTGGTCCGGTCTGAAAGTGGTTAAAAAGACAGGTCAGGTGCAGCTTTGGCAGATTAAGGAACTGCCGTCTATGATGGGAGAAAACTCTTATGTAGAACCAGGAAATGGTCAATCATCCACAGAAGCTCAGAAAAAATATAAAAATAGCAGGGCCATGGCGTAATACTGTTTTTTAATGTTGCATTCAAACATATAAAAAAAAAATAAATAAAACAGCCAGATGGCCTCCTACATTTAAAAGTGCCTTGCCTCGGCACTGGAGGGATCAAGCGTATCCAGCAAGGTGTGCTGTGAACTGGCCATGTGTTGCGATCGGCGTGCGTTTCACCTCCGGAGAATCAGGAAGTATGCACAGGTTCCTATATGTGTGCAGCGTGACCAGGATGCCTCGACGTACGTTTCATCGTTGTGATGTCATCAGGAAGCCTGAGAAATATTGAACATGCCTCTTGGAAGAAGTCATTTCCTAATATCCTTTCGATCCATTCTGGATTCTAGCTATGTTATGTTGATTTCTTGTCAATTTCTTTTCAGTCTGGTTAGCTCCCCTGATGAGTATTATTCGAATAGGGCAATTCATATGACCCTGTGTTCTTCACATCTTGAACAAAACCCCAGAACTTCCATAGCAAATGGCCTGTCCCCTAAGGCTGGGTTCACACTATTGTGAATTGGATGCAGGTTTCCCTGCATCCAATTTACATAGCAGGAGATGGTGACCGGGTCTTTATCGATTCGGTTCACACATTTCCGCAGTGGCTCTGGTGCAAATTGCACAGGAGCCCTGTGCGTCTTTTGGTCAGTTTCAGGTCCGAATTCAGCCAAAAATTCTGGCTGAAACTGGACCTGAACTGGTGAATGGAGATGCACCAGACCCCTGCTTTGAGCTGCTCCGTGCTCTAGTGTGAGCCCAGCCTATAAGGGTTTGCGATCTCTGAAGGCGTGGAGCTCTTCCACCATCCCATAAACCAGGAGTTTTAGAACTCTTTGCCTCTAGACACCACAAACCCAATCAAACAATGAAAACTTTTATGGGTAAAATGTCAAAGAAACTAAAAAAAATTTGGCCTCAGTATATGTACTATTTTTTTTTGCAAAGTAAGCTTCAAATTGCCAGGTTGTGAGGACTGAGTATATGGCATAATTTGATTTTAAACTACATTCTTTCCTCATACCTAAAACATGTTGGGTATCTCTACTATGCACAGGCAACTTAAGCTCGGTTCATACTACCAACTGAAAGTTGCAGGACTTATGGTTTGACTTTGCCAGTACAACTTGATGCAACTTTTAGGGAATACATGGGTAATCTTCCTGTAATGTCTGATCCAAATCACATCAATATAGATGAGGAGCTGGCTTGGAGACGACTTCAATTAAAGTCTATGGGCAGAAGTCGTCTTGAGGTAGTACAGGAACCTTTTCTGAAGTCGAGGCAACTTCAGTAGTGCTAATTAAAGAGGAAGTAAACCCCGATGGGGTTTACTTCCTCATAGCTCCGTACAAACGCTGCAAATTAAAAGCATAATGGGCTAGTATGCATAGCATACTAGCCCATTATGTGACACTTACCTGCAAACAAAGCCCGCGCTGTCCTCTGTGCAGGCTGCGTTCATCTTCGCCCCTCTTCCTTCCAGGGCTGTGGACTCCGGCTCTTTGACTGGCCGGAGCTGTGTGACGTCACTCCCGCGCATGCGTGCGAGAGCCATCAGTCACAGCACACGCTGGGGAATAAATGGCACGGAGGTGTCGTCATTGGTGCACTACAGGTGAAATATCTCCTAAATGGCGCACGTTTAGGAGATATAGGTAGTGGAAATAGGTAAGCCTTATTTTAGGCTTACCTATAGATAAAAGACAGACAAAAGGGTTTACAACCACTTTAAGACAGCTCTCATTGACTAACATGAAATGTCACATGTCGCGTGGCTTTGGGGGACTCACAAGTCGGGTCCCAAGTCACAGCAGTGTGAACTGAGCCTTTAGCCTGGTGTATGGCATATTCAAACATACAACTATCACATTAAAGCAGACCTTCACCCTAAGGCTGGCAATAGATGGATGATCAAAAAAAGGAACGGATTTCCCCATCCACGCATTCAAGGTGGATGAAGGAATCCTTCCTGCTACTTTACTGTATTCTGACAGCAGGACTCCTCCCCCTGCCAGAATTTACTGATCAGCACTGCAGTTGGTTGGCTGTAAGTCAAATTTTCCAACAGTCCCGTTTAAGAGGAGTTGATCCCTAGGTCGACTCCGCTTAAACAGGAATAGCCAGGCGGATTGCAAAATAAGCTGGTCCCTGCTAAACTGGCTGAATTTCAATCCATGCATGGCCAGCTTTAACCATTTTAGCTCCAGAAGGTTTTACATGACCAGGCCATTTATTTATTTTCGCTACTTTACCTGGCAATTGTGCGGTCATGCAACACTGTACGCAAATTAAATTTTAATATGCAGCTTAGGCCCCAGTCCCGATCCAGGGGTGATGCATTTCTGGTCCACGGGGTAGTCATGAAAAAAAAAAAAAGGACTGCAAACATGTATTTTTCTCAACAGTGCGGTATGTAGATTTTTGACTTTCCTCCATACATAGTGTGGGGACAGCTGGGGGAGGGGCCAAAACAGGAGCGGGGCTATATAGTTGGCAATATGTAGCTGACCATGTTGGGAGCAACGCCATCTGCCTGCCCTGCAGATCCTGTCACATAGGAAAGCTCCAAGATAAGTTGGAGATTGCACATGGGGTGTTACCTTGAGGATCCTTACCTTCACCTATCTCACTTTGTAGGGTACAAATGGAAGGAGGTCCACACTTAAGGCCGTGCACACTATACGAAAATCGGAGGGAAAAATTCATACGACGAGCTTTCGACAGCCGATTTTGCTTTTTCATCAGACAAAAGCTAGATGTGCACACTATAAAATTTTTGTCGGATGTGAACAAAACGACCAATTTTCCTATAATTAGTGCGGTTTTCGTCCGAAAAAAATCATAAGAGCAAGACTACACATGCTCAGAAACGAAAGAATACATACAAAACTATTCAACACATTACGTCACTTCTGACGTTGTATTCTGTTGTAAGAAAAATTTTGCATTGTGAGTAACATCTTCACTTTCGACATGAGACTAGTGTAGCGCTGGTATTTTCAATACAGATGATATCAATAAACATTTAGTTTGTCTGAAGCTGTAGTTTAGCTCAGACTGCCATTATTGTAAATTCTGGTTCTGTTTCAGCTTGGCTGGTTGTGTGTTTTTTCCCTTGGCCTAGGGATGGCGCCCTATTATTTTGGCCAAGGTTGGAAATTGCAACAAGCTGGGTGTATTGAGTGCCTCTTTGCCCGGAAACAGTCAGTGGGTGTGGTCTGCCTGCTGTGCATTCTGGGAAGGGGGTACTTAAGGGACAGACCCCATGACAGGGAGGAGTTCTGACCTGATGGCCCTCCTGGCCTAAGGTGTGTTGCTGCCGCTAAATTGTCTCTGGCCGGCTAGCCCGAGGCGTCGTTACTGAAGGTAGGCCCAAAAGTCTTGGAGCCTACCGATCCAGGGATGGTCCTGTGCTGTCTTGCCAGTGGGAAGAAGCCAAGCGCCTGTATCCCGGGTCATCTACCACACAGTACCATAGGTTCGGAAGAAGGGAACTGGTACTATGTGATCAAGCCTTTACATTGCAAAAAGTCGCTAATTACCCAATCCTGTGGCAGAGGATTGTGTAACAGTTATACCAAATCTTAAAGTCTATGGCAGAGACTATGACCGAGCATCGCATCAGCTGCTAGGTCAGTGAGAGAGGCCAATCCGGTGGTTGCTAAATCCAGTTGTGGAGCTGTTGTCCTCTGGATCAAAGAAAGTATTCCTGATCTGCAATTCAAAGGTACCTGAATTCCCCTAAACCCTTCGTCCCTCTATTGCATGTGTCTTTCTTAAATAATTTTTCTCTATTGGGGAATAGGATGGACTCTTCTTTTTTCATTCTAGCTATTAAGGATGGGCTCAGGCGTGTTTGCAACTCCACGTGCTCGCTAGGAAGCTGACACTCCGCATCGCTAATCACAGGCAGTGAGACATTTCCTGATCCACGGCTGCACAGATCGGGAAATGTCTCGCTACCTGTGATTAGCGATGCAGAGTGTCAGCTTCCTGGTGGAGTTGCGAACACGCCTGAGACCATCCTTGCTAGCTAGAATGAAAAAAAAAGAGTCCATCCTATTCCCCAATAGAGAAAAATTATTTAAGAAAGACGCATGCAATAGAGGGACGAAGGATTTAGGGGAATTCAGGTACCTTTGAATTGCAGATCTGTGTAACAGGTGTTCTGCCATTGAGCCATGCAGGACCTGAATAGAGTATAATGTAAGACTATTTGTTATGCAGTTTCTCTTTTTGGCCACAAGATGGAGATAGGGAGATTCTGACCTTTCCTTCCTGAACATGAGGAGACTGGGAAGTAGTTTTTTTAGGGATACCCAGGGCTGTGGATGAGTGTGAAGGGAGAACTGTGAATCCATGAGGGACAAACACGCAGCCCAGCTAGGGTTGCCACCTCATCCCTTTAAACCCAAACCCATATAAATTACACATATTCTGAGGCTAATTTAATGCAGATAAGGCACCAAGTGAGTTTCATTACCACCTTAATCAGCCACAGAACCTGTGTAATTAATATGAGGTTCGGTTTTAAAGGGATGAGGTGGCAACCCTAAGCCCAGGAGAGAGCCCAAGCCACGAAAGCCCCTGGAGTTGTGCCAGCCTTGGCACCTGAAGCAGGGGAAAGATCTGCGCTGCCCCAACATCTTAAGGATGCTGAGAACTGTACGGAGGACAGTGTGCTGAGAGGACGGGTGTTGAGGGAAGTGCCATCTTAGAGAGAGCCACAGAGGGGAGCCTGAAGTGTGGCTGAGGGAACGCTAGCAGAGAGAGAGGGGGACCAAGCCACTAAATCCCCTTTGCTGTGCCACATTTTGCACCGAAAGTGGAGAGAGACCCACGCCACCAGAGGGAGAGGCTGAACCACTGTCAGGGTACCAACGTGCTGCACTACAGATCAGATTCGCCCAAACAACTCAGAGTAAGCGCATGTCCAGCCAGAGGGATCATTATTGCTGTATAGCTGGGTCTGGTGAGAGGGCATTGCGCTCATATGTTATCACTGCTATAGACTGAGCCATTAGCAACTGCTCAACCTGCTACCCTAATACTGCCTGCAGGCTTTACTGACAGCCACAACGCATGCCAACGAGCTCCAATGGTTTAGCTAGTGAACATTTACAACTGCCCCTAATCGTAGCTATCCCGGAACCTTGACACTTTGCTAGTTAAAGAGGCACTATACCCTTGTTTATTCATTTGAGTGCACTCAAAACCCTGTTTAGCAGCCTGTGTTCTAATTTGTCTGTTGTGTTAAATTTTGTTTAAATTGACTACATATGTTAATCTGCATCAAAAGTTTAAGCGTATTTTCCAAAAACAGGTGTGTGCTTGTTTATTGGCAATACCCAGCAGCCAGACAAAAGGTATATCTCACTTATGTTGTCATTTGTGCATGGTAGTGGTATGCAGTGGTATTGTTCAACCAGGTGTGCCTGAGGGGCTGAGGCGCAGAACAGAGAACCCAAAATTACCAAGCGGCTCCTTCGGGGGTGGGCGCTACAACTACATTACTTATGCCGCGTACACATGATTGGACTTTCCGGCGGACCAGAGTCCGTCAGACAATTCAATCGTGTGTGGGCTCCAGCGGACTTTTTCTTCCCAAAAGTCAGGTGGACCTAGAAATAAGACTGGCTTCAAAATTGTCCGCCGGACTCGAGTCCGGTCGAAAAGTCTGGTCGTCTGTGTGCTAGTCCGACGGGCTAAAACCGACGCTAGGGCAGCTATTGGCTACTGGCTATGAACTTCCTTATACTACGTCATCACGTTCGAATCTGGCTGACTTTTGGAGTGATCGTGTGTGGCCAAGTCCGTTCGCTTGAAAGTCCGGCGGACCTCAGCTGCAAAGTCCGTTGGATTGTCCGCTGGACTAAGTCCGCCGGAAAGTCCGATCGTGTGTACACGGCATTAGTATTCAGGGTAATCCCTGTGAAATGTGCGGGCTCATCAATGCCCGGGACCAGGCAGGGACTGCAGTCATGTGAATAAATCGAACATTTAGGCAGTTCCCCCGACTTAGAGATGAGCTTCATTGTATATAGCAATAAAGTGCAGAGTTCCTCTGAAAAGCAACTTGTCCGATGTCACTACACACTGTACTTGTAGGTTTCGTTAGGAGGGATGTACTGAGCCTGCGCCCACGCCATCAGTTCAGCATACCTCTGTTACCTCACTCCCAGTAACAGAATGGGGTCCCACTGAGCACATAGCGTGAACCTCATGCGTGCTCATTAACTCCTTCCTTTCTCCCACCTTGTGATCAGGCCCTGCATCTCCATAACGCTAGTCTGCTCCTGGTTAACATGGGAGATGGACTGCTAGGGAGGGAGTCAGAGCACCGACCTCCTCACTACTGTATGACCTGTCGACTAACCAGGTACCACACCTAATGACTGGTTGCTTGTAGCGTGTTATTCCCTTTGGTTGCCCATGGCATGGCAACTATCTCCTCTTCCTTGTCTTGCCAAGTTAACCTCTTGTAGTTGTGTCACCCCCACCTCAAAAATGTGCGGATTTCTTTTCAGAGGAGTGGCAGTCTTTTTTACAGTAAGAGACTAAGGGGGTTATTTACTAGAGGCAAATCCACTTTGCACTGTAAGTGCACTTGGAAGTGAAGTTGCTGTAGATCCGAGGGGGACATGCAAGGAAAATAAAAAACAGCATTTTAGCTTGCACATAATTGGATCATAAAAGCAGCAGAGCTTCCTCTCATTTCAGATCTACCCCTTATTTTTAGAGCGACTGCGCTTCCAAGTGCACTTTCAAGTGCACTTGCAGTGCAAAGTGGATTTGCCTTTCATAAATAACCCCCTAATGCCCCATACACACGGTCGGAAAATCCGACCACAAAATCCATCGGATTTTGTCCGACGGATTTAGTCCGACACTGGTGTTGCATACACACGGTCGGACAAAGTTGTCGGAAAATCCGATCATTCTGAACGTGGTGACGTTTGTTGCCTACGACGGGACTACGTAGAGGCTAGTAGCCAATAGCTTTGGTCTTGTAATGTGATCCAAGCATGCGTGGCACTTTGTCCGTCGGAATTCGCTACACACGATCGGAATTGGTGTGATCGGACTTTGTTGTCGGAAAATTTTTAGAGCAGGAGATACAACTTTGTCCGTCGGACAATCCGATGGAAAATGTCCGATGGTGCCTACACACGGTCGGAATTTCCGACAACATTGTCCGATAGGACAGAATCCATCGGAAAATCCGACCCTGTGTATGGGGCTTAAGTGTCAGTTCACACTTTTGTGCTGCAAATTCGCAACAAATTCTGTGTGGTTTCCACACCACATCCAAATCGCACCGCGTTAATGCGAACCGCTGCAAGTGTGTATATTAAGTTAACGACCCCCTCAAATCAGTTTGCAAAACAGTGTGGTTTGTAGAATTGGATTGCATGGGTGTGAACCCCCAAGCGTTCTGATTCTGGTGCGGCCCAAAAAAAAGGGTCCTGCACCATTTTGGTGCAGATTCAGTGCGGTTTGACCCAGACAGAATAATGGCTCAACTTGCACTGCTGAAGAAACCCATGTGATTTGAACAGGAATGCAGTGCGATTCCTGTTCAAAATCGCATGCGGTTCCAGTACCGCATAGTGTGAACCGGCACTCCGAGCAGCAGAAGAGGAGGATGTATGCAAACATTTGTCAAGTTGAGGGGGGTGTTTGGACAGTGGACTCACCGATTTTAGGCCCCTTTCACACTGGGGCGGGAGCGGCGTTGGTGGTAAAACGGCACTATTTTCAGTGCCGCTTTACCATCGTTTTAGCGGCGATATTCGGACGCTAGTGGGGTGGTTTTAACCCCAACTAAAAAAAAGGGTTAAAACCACCCGCAAAGCGCCGCTGCATCGTTTTGCCGGCGGTATAGCCGCACTGCCCCATAGCAGCGCTGCCCCAAGATGCTGCTTGCAGGAGCTTTTTTAACGTCCTGCAAGCGCACCGCTCCAGTGTGAAAGCACTCGGGCTTTCACACTGGAGACACAGCAGCGGCTGTTTCAGGACACTTTGCAGGCGCTATTTTTAGACCCCAGTGTGAAAGGGGTCTTACAGCCCCTTGTCTCCTCCAATTAAAGTTTTCACCTGCTGCAACTGCACACACACACACACACCTATCTAGCACCATGCTGTGTGTGTGTGTGCACATCAGGAGGTGGGGTTGCTAGCATGGGAACAGCGGAGAATGAGAGATTGGTCATTTTTACAAGGGGTCTTCAGCACCCTGGGGACCTGTGCTGTCCACTATGAATCCTCCTGTGAGATATAGTGACACTGCAGGATCGGCGCAGGCAGCTACAAACAGTGTTGGGACAAGGTTATCCACAGCCCAGGGTGAAGATGCCAAACTGTGCCCCCCCCCCCCCAAAAGGAAATGGGGTAACAGCTGGGTCTTGGGGTATGTGGGATGCATAGCACAAAGGTAGTATATTGAAACAGGGTGAGGGGTACGGTTGCACCGATACAGAGAATTTGCACAAGTACTTGTACTCTGATACCTAATCCAATACCTGGGCAGTTACAAGCACTGATCTCCCTGTATGGATTTCAATAAAGCAGCTGACAGCCGCTTCTTCTCCTCCTCCTCCTCCTCCTTCCCACGGCTTTCAGCTGCTTTATTAAAATCCATAAGGGAGATTGATGCTTGTAACTGCCCCCACCGATCGTCCCTGACTGCCCCCCTCTTGTGCCTTCCTCCGGTTCCTTCTCTTGTGTCCTCCTCCGGTTCCTCCTCTTGTGTCCTCCTCCGGTCCCTCCTCTTGTGTCCTCCTTCGGTCCCTCCTCTTGTGTCCTCCTCCGGTCCCTCCTCTTGTGTCCTCCTCCGGTCCCTCCTCTTGTGTCCCCCTCCGGTCCCTCCTCTTGTGTCCCCCTCCGGTCCCTCCTCTTGTGTCCTCCTCCGGTCCCCCTCCTCCTCTGTGTCCTCCTCCGGTCCCTCCTCTTGTGTCCTCCTCCGGTCCCTCCTCTTGTGTCCTCCTCCGGTCCCTCCTCTTGTGTCCTCCTCCGGTCCCTCCTCTTGTGTCCTCCTCCGGTCCCTCCTCTTGTGTCCTCCTCCGGTCCCTCCTCTTGTGTCCTCCTCCGGTCCCTCCTCTTGTGTCCTCCTTCGGTCCCTCCTCTTGTGTCCTCCTTACCCCTTGTAGAGAAGGCAGGGACAACAGGCAGAGAGTTATCAACGCAATTCACTAGGCCCAGTCTACTCATTCTCCCCTGGTGCTCGTCTCCGCGGATGCAGAGAAGGCATTCAACAGGGTGTTCTGAATGTTCCTACACTCCACAATGGAGCATATAGGATTGGGACCTGGGATGCGTCGATGGCTGGATGCGTTATACTCTAAGCCCTCTGCGCATGTGAAAGTTAACGTTTTATCAGATGCTTTTCTTATACGCAACAGGATGCGCCAAGGCTGTCCACCTTCACCGCTGATTTTCATACTAACCCTAGAACCCTTGAGAACCATTAGAGCCCATTAAGAGGATAACAACCAAGGCCAACACACATAAAGTTGTGGCCTACGCAGATGATTTAATCTTCTTCATTACATCTCCCTCGCTCTCACTTCCCTCCCTTTTAGCAGAATTCAGCAGCTATAGCCGTTTATCCAATTATAAAATGAATTGCAGTAAATCGAAGCGATGGGGGTTGAACTATCGGCTGCGACCCAGCAGAAACTGAGCCAATCATTTAAATTTAAGTGGACGAATTCCAAGCAGCCTAATTTAGAGGGGTACATACGGTGGGGCAAGGGATAACCTGAGCATCACCACTCCACTTGTGGGCAGAGCCGGCCGGATCTACATCTTCTCGACTCTCTCTACACAGTGTGGTAGGGACTGGAGGTGGAGCCGAGCGGCCGAGCGAGTGAGTCTGAGTCAGATCATGTCTGAGAGCAGCAGCAGTCAGCAGACTCAGAAAAAAGTCTGCGGCGGACCGCTCAGCTCACGGACACCCACTTGTCTTGTGCGGACACCTTGCTGATTCCAGGGGGGGGGGGGGGCACTTGACCCCCCTTGCCCCCTGCTGCGGACGCCCATGGGGACAGTTCCTCGAAATCAGGGACAGTTGGGAGCTATGCAAAGATGGTGGCTCACTGGAGCACTCTGTTTGAAGATAGGTGACACATTGAAGTGCCACTTTCTTGGTGTTTTGAAGATACCTGATATACTTGAAGATCTTTTTTCACACAGCACTATAGCACTTTCTTAATTTAATATAACAAGAGACTATTCATATTGCATAGACACTTTTTTAAAGTTGTATTTACATATTTTTATATTTTTGGAGTCTAAGCTCCCCTATCTTGAGTCAAACTGCACATGCACACCAACAGACTGGACATTTACAACCAGCTCTGCGACCACATGCATGCTACAATGATGCCACTGGATGTTCTTGGGTTCCCTGCTGCCTCCGTGACAGGGTCACATAGGCATTAAACCCTTTCTGCGTTCACAGCTGTCATGAGTATTCCTTGTGGGATTTTTCTTAGATACCTTGTGGGATTCTTCTTCCTGAGGGCCTTGCCAGGTTACAGAGTCACACAGTGTCAAGGGAGCTTCCAGTGTACCCTCCAAGGGACCTGAAACTGATAGCGTGGATCACTGTCCTTTGCTGTACTTTCAGCAGTCCTCTGAGATATACTAACCCGTTCTTGGGCAGAGTCCTCATCTGTTTTATTCAAGGAAGAATTTAATGCTACCATGTCTGACTTCATGGGAACAATTTCAGCCATGATTGCAGCACAGGGGCTGCATGCGTGTTTTCACGGATTCTTCCCTCTCCTCCAGAGTCTTTCTTTTGATTTTTTTCCTGCAGATGCTGCTACACAGTCAGATGAAGACTCTGAGGATGGTAACTTTATGCTTTGCTAATGATCTTCTACCTGAAAAGTCTCAGCCCGTTGAGATAAATACAAAACTTAAAGACACCATTGTGATTTTCACTGATGGAGGTTGCACGTGTTTAGACCTAGACAACCCTAATGTGATCACATGTGTATGCAAACAGCTATGCGCGTTCAGCCTGTGCAAAGAAGTGACAGGCTGAGAGGTGCTGTCACTATTCCCATGTATCCATACAACCTGCAATTCCCTGTGGTTAGGGGCAGTGTCAGACCCTGGACGCGTCTGTCACACATACTGCAAGTGAATAAAAAAAAAATGTTTATGGAAAGAAAAAAAAGCAGCAAGTAGGGCCCTTTCACACTGCTGTGCTTTTGTGCAGCTTAAAGCAGAAGACAAAGTTCCAATTCTCTGACCCCCTCCCCCTTCATAATTTTTAGATACATTTTGGACAGGTAAGTGTAATGCCATGTACACACGATCGGAAATTCGGCCAGCAAAAAGAGAGCTTTTGGTCGAAAATGAGACCGTGTGTATGCTCCATCGGACTTTTGCTGGCCGAATTCCAGCCAGCAAAAGATTGAGAGCATGTTCTCAATTTTTCGGTCGGAAATTCCGATCGTCTATAGCAATTCCGACGCGTATACTCGGAAACAATTTGACGCATGCTCGGAAGCATTGAACTTAATTTTCTCGGCTCGTCGTAGTGTTGTACGTCACCGCGTTCTTGGCGGTCGTAAGTTCAGCGAACTTTTGTGTGACCGTGTGTATGCAAGCCAAGCTTGAGCGGAATTTCGTCTGAAAAACCATCCAAGATTCTTCTGATGGAAAATCCAATCGTGTGTAAGGGGCATTAGTGTGCTTATACTAAGCCAGCCTCTACAGCAGCCTTTTTCAACCAGGGTGCCTTTAGGTTTCTTCAGGGGGGCTTTGGAAAAATGCCTAACAATTGATCAAAAATTGTATACAAGCAAGCAGGTGGATCAAGACTGCCTTTTTAGTTACACAAAGCCACAGGTTTTCATTGTGCACCATTATGACATCATCAGTTAATAGAAGGATCTATTCTATCCACCTCCACAACATCCCTGTTTAACCCTCCTGTGCGCCCCTCTCCCTCAGCACTGGGGTAACATTAGCTGACTAATGGAGAGAAATTGAGGGCGTAGCGAAACATTGGAATACTAGTCAGTACCAGTGTGCAAAAAGTGTATTTGCTTTGTAAGAATAAATCACCTCTAACGTTGGGTGTCCTACATATGTAGATGTTGCTGCATTGTGTAAAGCTATCATGCCCCGTACACACGGTCGGATTTTCTGACTGAAAATGTCCTATCGGACCATGTTGTCGGAAATTCCGACCGTGTGTGGGCTCCATTGGACTTTTTCCGTCGGAATTTCTGACGGAAAAAGTTTGAGATCCTGCTCTCAAATTTTCCGACAACAAAGTCCTATCGGACTTTTTCCGATCGTGTGCAGCGAATTCCGACGGACAAAGTGCCACGCATGCTCAGATCACATTACAAGACCAAAACTATTGGCTACTAGCCTCTACGTAGTCCCGTCGTACACAACGAACGTCACCACGTTCAGAATGATCGGATTTTCCGACAACTTTGTCCGACTGTGTGTATGCAACACCGGTGTCGGACAAAATCCATCTGAAAAAATCCTACGGATTTTGTGGTCGGAATTTCCGACCGTGTGTACGGGGCATCAGAAACGTTTTTTAGACTGGGGTGCCTCGAGATTGTCCATCATTTTAAAGGGTGCCTCAACTGAAAAAAGGCTGAGAAACGCTGCTCTACAGTGTTTGTAGCGGCTGACTTTATATATATTTTTTTTTCATACAGTCTTAAGATCCTCTTTAAGGGCGCTTTTGACTATAGCCTAGTACACACCATAAGATTATGGGACGAATCGTTTTTTTTTTTTTTTTTTGGATGCTAATCTCCATATTGAAAACAAATAGGTTTCTAAAGTACAAAAATTCTGCTACGACAGAATACAAATTTGGAAGTGATGTAATGTGTTCTAGTATATTTGTATTGTATTTTCGGATGAAAACTGTACTGATTAAATGAAAATCGCACGATCTGGTATCATGCGGAAAAAGTATTTGTGTTTGTCCTTTTGTAGAATTTCTGATGACAACTGTCAACTAACGATCAGATTATCATACGATATTCTGATTGTGTGTATGGGGCTTTAAAGTAGAAAGTGCATTTTTGCTGTGCTTTTGAAAAACTGCACCAAAGATGCAGCATGCAGGACTTTTCAAAGTTCAGCACATCTGCAGCATGAACAGTTAAATAGAATTTAATGGGGATTCGTTTTCATGTGCTTTTGTTACCCTAGAAAAGCGTGGCAAAAGCGCACCAGTGTGGAAGGATCTGTCAGCTTCTAAAATACATATTTCTGTGCTTTTGTGCATTTTTTTTTTATTTGGTGGACAGGGTCTCTTTAATTTATTTGTGCGAGACACATGAAGTGCAGAATGACCACTAGGTGGCAGAGTAGTAAAAAGATTTTTACAGTATAGTGACAGAAAGAGCACAGTACAGTCATTTTATAGACTATACAAGAACAGTAATAATCTTCCCTCCCTGTCTCACAAAACCCTAAATTCCCCAACACCCAAACAAAATTTTCATTCTTTTTTTCCCACAAATGGAGCTCTCTTTTGGTGGTATTTGATCACCTCTGCGGTTTTTATTTTTTGCGCTATAAACAAAGAAAGAACGACAATTTTGAAAAAAAAAAACAAAAACTTTTTTTTACCTTTTGCTATAATAAATAGCCCCCAAAATAAAAAATAAAAAAAATGTCTTGATCAGTTTAGGCCGATATATATTCTTCTACATATTTTTGGTAAAAGAAAAAAAAAAAAAAAATCGCAATAAGCGTACATTGATTGGTTTTCACAAAAGTTATAGCGTCTACAAACTATGGGAAAGATTTATGGCATTTTTTTTGTTATTTTTTATTTTTTTTTACTAGTAATGGCAATGGTGACCTGCGATTTTTTTTTAGCGGCATTGTGACATTGCGGCAGACAGATCGGACACTTTTGACACATTTTTGGGACCATTGACATTTTTTACAGCAATCAGTGCTAACAAAATGCACTGATTACTGTGTAAATGTCACTGGCAGGGAAGGGGTTAACACTAGGGGCGATTAAGGGGTTAAATGTGTGTTCCCTCAGCGTGTTCTAACTGTATGTGGATGTGACTTACTAGGGTAGGAGACATATTGTTGTTCCTACGTAGTAGGAACAAACGACATGTCTCCTCTGCCCCTGACAGCACAGGGATTTGTGTGTTTACAAGCCAGGACAGTAAAAATACCCCCCAAATTACCCCTTTTTGGAAAGTAGACATTCGAAGGTATTTAGAAAGAGACATGGTGAGTTTTTTTAAATTTGTTAATTTTTCCCACAATTCTTTGCAAAATCAAGATTTTTTTGACACATATAATTTCTTGACTACCTCTTGAAGGGCCTGGAGATCCAGGACAATGGAAACGCCCAAAATATTACCCCATTTTGGAAAGAAAACACCCCAACGCATAATCTATGAGGAATAATGAGTCTTTTGAACATGTCATTTTTTTCTACAAGTTATTGGAAAATGTGGAAAGAAAATGAAAAACGCATTTTTTTTAACACAAAGTTGTCCATTTATACAATATTTCTAACACATAGCATGTACATAGCAAAAATTACACCCCAAAACATTGTCTGCTACTCCTCCTGAGTACGGCGATACCATGTGTGAGACTTTTTCACAGCCTGGCCACATACAGAGGCCCAACATGCAGGGAGCACC
Source organism: Lithobates sylvaticus (assembly GCA_028564925.1). NCBI lineage: Eukaryota > Metazoa > Chordata > Amphibia > Anura > Ranidae > Lithobates > Lithobates sylvaticus. The sequence goes on from CM053026.1 coordinate 287,471,205, forward strand.
ATCAGGCGTCCTAGGGGCATACATTTCAAATCTAATTTGACTACCTATTACATTTTGAGGCACTGTAGTGGCATGGAGGCGAACTGATGTGGCATGGATGAGCTGTGGATGGGGATGGCTGAGCATGGTTGAGCCATGAATGTGGATGGCTGGGTATGGTTGAGTGGGTATGGATGGGATGGCTGGGTATGGCTGAGTATAGCTGGGTGGGTATGGATGAGTATGGCTAGGTGGGTATGGCTGGGTGGATATGGCTGAGTATGGCTGGGTGGGTATGGCTGAGTATGGCTAGGTGGGTATGGCTGAGTATGGCTGGGTGGGTATGGCTGAGTGTGGATTGGATGGCTGAGTATGGCTGAGTGGGGATGGGATGGCTGAGTGTGGATGGGATGGCTGAGTATGGATGGCTGAGTGTGGATGGTATGGCTGAGTATGGATGGCTGAGCATGGATGAGTATTGCTGAGTATGGATGCATGGATTGGTGGATTAGTATGGATGAGTATTGCTGAGCATGGATGGATGGATGAGTATTGCCGAGTAAGGATGTATGAGTATTGCTGAGCATGGATGGATGAGTATTGCGGAGTATGGATGGCTAAGCATGGATGGATGAGTATTGCTGAGTATGGATGGCTGAGCGGTCAAGGATTTTCCGGGTTCATGCCCCAGGGGGCGCGCAGGAGCAAGATTCTGGGAGGACATCCATGGACGCCCTCCCAGAATAAGCCGATTGCGCTGCAGCCATCTTTCGGCTATGGCCTGTTCGGCAAGTGGTTAAGGAGATTGTGGAATCAGATTGTATAGTGTATGGTCATAGTAATACATGGTCAGATTTAAAGTATAACTAAAGACAAAACTTTCTTTTTTTTTTTTACTGTTTTGGATAGCGTGGAGAGGGATTATATCCCTTGTTCATTTTTCTTGCTCTCTGTGCCTTCTTTACCACCTCAATACCAGCCACTTTCACCCCCTTCCTGCCCAGTCCAATTTTCAGATTTCAGTGCTGTCAGAATTTAAATGACAATTGGGCGGTCATGCAAAACTGTACCCAAATACATTTTTTCATAATTTTCTTCTCACAAATAGAGCATTCTTTTGGTGGTATTTATTCACCGCTGGGTTTTTCATTTTTTTGCTGATGAGGCTGCAGTGATAGGCTACAGTGATAGGCTACAGTGATAGGCTGCACTGATGATGCGCACTGATGGGCAGGCACTGATAGGTGGCACTTATAGGACAATGATAGGTGGCACTGATGGGCAGGCACTGAAAGGCAGCACAGACTGGTGTCACTGGGCACAGAGTGGCATCAATGATGGGCACTGTTGGGGCTGCATTGTAATCAGGACACAGCTGATCACATGGGTAATGAGCTGCGGCCGCGGATCTTTGCCGAGATCAGGGTCGCAGTGTGTCCCAGGGACACAACACACCCGCGATCACTGCGCGCCCCTGCGGCTACACTTGTCGCCATCATATGACTGCGTCCCAGAACAAGAGCCGCCCCGCTTCACCATCATTTGTCTATACAGCGGGTCGGGAGGCGGTTAAGGAGCTTCACCCTGTCTGTTTGTGAAAGTAAAAGAAAATCACACATTTTGGGTTGTCCCCAATAAAGTAATAGAGGGGAAATCTTCCAATGGGGACACTAGTTCTGGTGACCTGGGGGTCACCCAAGGAATTCCTTTTAATTTGCAGAGATCTTCTCTCACTTTCTGTTTGGCTATGGGAAAGGAAGTTAATGTAAATCTCCGCAATGGGACAAAGATGGTGGGGAAAAAAAAAAAAAAAAAAACTGACAGGGGTTACAACCCTCATTTACTCTATCAAAAAAAAAAAAAAAAAAAGTTTTATCTATAGTTCTACTTTAAGCATCCACTAGCGCTGAAGTGGTTAATTAGAATTTTTATTATTATAATACAGTGGTTCAGTACAGAAAATCAGGGCAACAAGGTGTGTGTGTGTGTATATGTGTATATATATATATATATATATATATATATATATATATATATATATATATATATATATATATATATATATATATATATATATATATATATAGGTATATATATATATATAATTTTAGGTCTTTCTAATAGGGACTAGACATGGGCGCCGTCAAAAAATGTGTTTTGTTTCCTTTCGTTCCGTATTAAAAAAAAATCGTATTTCGTAATTCGTGTCTGAAATTCAATTCGGATTCGTGCGAAATACGAATTTTCGTTAGATTCGTAAACTTTTCGTAAAAATAACGAATGTTCGTTACGATGAATTTATCATTATGAGGGGTTCCCACCATCCCTGTGCTGTGCTGACTTTGCCCCCTTCCTGACAGGCCATTTTTTTTGCGATACGGCACTGTGTCGCTTTAACTGACAATTGCGTGGTCATGCGATGTTGTACCCAAACAAAATGTATGTCCTTTTTAACCTTTAGTTTCGTTAACTTTTCATAAAAATTAATTTATCATTATGAGGGGTTCCCACCATCCCTGTGCTGAGTTCCCGGGTCTGTACACCTGCTGTGCCCATTATGAGGGGTTCCCACCATCCCTGTGCTGAGTTCCCAGGTCTGTACACCTGCTGTGTGCCCATTATGAGGGGTTCCCACCATCCATGTGCTGAGTTCCCGGGTCTGTACACCTGCTGTGTGCCCATTATGAGGGGTTCCCACCATCCATGTGCTGAGTTCCCGGGTCTGTACACCTGCTGTGCCCATTATGAGGGGTTCTCACCATCCATGTGCTGAGTTCCCGGGTCTGTACACCTGCTGTGCCCATTATGAGGGGTTCCCACCATCCATGTGCTGAGTTCCGGGTCTGTACACCTGCTGTGCCCATTATGAGGGGTTCCCACCATCCATGTGCTGAGTTCCCGGGTCTGTACACCTGCTGTGTGCCCATTATGAGGGGTTCCCACCATCCCTGTGCTGAGTTCCCGGGTCTGTACACCTGCTGTGCCCATTATGAGGGGTTCCCACCATCCATGTGCTGAGTTCCCGGGTCTGAGTGTACACCGCTGTGCCCATTATGAGGGGTTCCCACCATCCATGTGCTGAGTTCCCGGGTCTGTACACCTGCTGTGTGTCCATTATGAGGGGTTCCCACCATCCCTGTGCTGAGTTCCCGGGTCTGTACACCTGCTGTGCCCATTATGAGGGGTTCCCACCATCCATGTGCTGAGTTCCCGGGTCTGAGTGTACACCCGCTGTGCCCATTATGAGGGGTTCCCACCATCCCTGTGCTGAGTTCCCGGGTCTGTACACCTGCTGTGCTTATTATGAGGGGTTCCCACCATCCATGTGCTGAGTTCCCAGGTCTGTACACCTGCTGTGTGCCCATTATGAGGGGTTCCCACCATCCCTGTGCTGAGTTCCCGGGTCTGTACACCTGCTGTGCCCAGTATGAGGGGTTCCCACCATCCATGTGCTGAGTTCCCGGGTCTGTACACCTGCTGTGTGCCCATTATGAGGGGTTCCCACCATCCATGTGCTGAGTTCCCGGGTCTGTACACCTGCTGTGTATCCATTATGAGGGGTTCCCACCATCCATGTGCTGAGTTCCCGGGTCTGTACACCTGCTGTGTGTCCATTATGAGGGGTTCCCACCATCCCTGTGCTGAGTTCCCGGGTCTGTACACCTGCTGTGCCCATTATGAGGGGTTCCCACCATCCCTGTGCTGAGTTCCCGGGTCTGTACACCTGCTGTGTGCCCATTATGAGGGGTTCCCACCATCCATGTGCTGAGTTCCCAGGTCTGTACACCTGCTGTGTGCCCATTATGAGGGGTTCCCACCATCCCTGTGCTGAGTTCCCGGGTCTGTACACCTGCTGTGCCCATTATGAGGGGTTCCCACCATCCATGTGCTGAGTTCCCGGGTCTGTACACCTGCTGTGTGTCCATTATGAGGGGTTCCCACCATCCATGTGCTGAGTTCCCGGGTCTGTACACCTGCTGTGTGTCCATTATGAGGGGTTCCCACCATCCCTGTGCTGAGTTTCCGGGTCTGTACACCTGCTGTGCCCATTATGAGGGGTTCCCACCATCCCTGTGCTGAGTTCCCGGGTCTGTACACCTGCTGTGTGCCCATTATGAGGGGTTCCCACCATCCCTGTGCTGAGTTCCCGGGTCTGAGTGTACACCCGCTGTGCCCATTATGAGGGGTTCCCACCATCCCTGTGCTGAGTTCCCGGGTCTGTACACCTGCTGTGCCCATTATGAGGGGTTCCCACCATCCATGTGCTGAGTTTCCAGGTCTGTACACCTGCTGTGTGCCCATTATGAGGGGTTCCCACCATCCATGTGCTGAGTTCCCGGGTCTGTACACCTGCTGTGTGTCCATTATGAGGGGTTCCCACCATCCCTGTGCTGAGTTCCCGGGTCTGTACACCTGCTGTGTGTCCATTATGAGGGGTTCCCACCATCCATGTGCTGAGTTCCCGGGTCTGTACACCTGCTGTGCCCATTATGAGGGGTTCCCACCATCCATGTGCTGAGTTCCCAGGTCTGTACACCTGCTGTGTGCCCATTATGAGGGGTTCCCACCATCCCTGTGCTGAGTTACCGGGTCTGAGTGTACACCCGCTGTGCCCATTATGAGGGGTTAATTTTGTTTATTGAAAATCTTACAAACAACAACTTATATACAATAAAACCATAATAAATAAATAAAAACATGTTTACAAAATAATTGAATATGACTATACAAAACAAGAACATAATAGATGGTGCAAACCAAATTGCGCACAACATAAACCCTACGGGAGAGACAGACTAAGGAACATCACCGTCACCATGCATGTAGCCTTTTATCAAAAATATACTTGATCTGAAAATCTAGGGGAGTGAAGCAAGAATACAAAGAAAAGCCGCACACCCCGCGATCAACAGGCAGCAGCTACAGAGTCCTGATATTCCTCCACGCCCTTATCCAGGCCTCCTGCTGCCACCTGTCTTTCTCAAGACCCTGAATCTTCCCAACCTCACCCAAAATGTCCTGCACCACCACTTCCACAGGGAGGATTTTACTCCGTAAGGATACCTGACACTGTGCACTCCACGTGAAATAACGGACTACTAGACTAACTAAAAAAAGTGTTTCCAAATCATAATCCCGACAAGTCTGGAATGCCCCATACACCCACTCGGCATAACTCATAGGGGGGAGAAAGGGTATACTCAGAGCCCTCCCCACCCTCTTGTACACCTCTATATTAAAAGGGCACTGAAGTAGAAAGTGATCCATGGACTCCACCACTCCTCCACACTCCACTCTTGGGCAGCCCCGATCACTCATGGAAAGAAACTTCAAGTTGCCCTTCACATATAGTTTTCCATGAAAGGCAAGCCAAGCCTGATCCCTAAACTTCATTGGGATTCTCTCCAAATTAATCAATCGCAAACCCACCCCCAAAACCAGGCTTGGGCAATCCCTCAAGGCCAGTGGCTCGCAAAAAGCAGAGCTCATGATCCGCTTCTCAAGAAGTTTCCTTGGAAGAGATGGCTTTTCCTGCTGTTACTTGCCACTGCCGAAGCATTTTCAAACACGGGGCAACATAAGCCGGGAGCTTATCATGCTTGACCCTCAGGCTTTTCACTGGCCCACCATTTTCCCAGTCTCGCAGAAAGGGCCTAAACCAGGACTGGAAAATACCAACCCACCCAGGCGGTCTCTCTGCCATCATGTTACCAAGATTGTACTTCACAAACATCAGAGAGAAAAAGACTACAGGGTTGATCATCCCTAGACCACCCTCCCGCCTAGGAAGGTAAGTCACATTCCTTTTGACAAGGTTTATTCTGTTCCCCCATAACAGCTGGAAGAAACAACTATAGATCCCGGTATAGAGAGAAACTGGCAAGACGCAAACAAAACTGACATACAGAAAAATCGGAATCAGGTAAGACTTGATCAGATCAACCTTTTCCCTCAAGGAAAGCCACCAACCTTTCCAGCTTGCCACCTTGGCATCGGCATTCTCCAGCCTGTTCACCCAATTTGCATGACCATAGTCACCTGGGCCAAATTCAATGCCTAGAACTCTAATTTTTTGTTGGGGCTCTGGGAAGTCATCCGGAAGAACAAAGCTCTCACCTTCCACGCCCATCCAGAAAGCTTCACACTTGTCCTGGTTGACCTTTGAACCTGATGCCTCTGTATACTGCCTTATCACTGAGACCACCTCCTGCGCCTCCCCAGTCCCAGAGACAAAAACAGAAACATCATCAGCATAGGCCACAACTTTCAAAGGAGGCTCACCAGCGATGCCCAAAGGTACCCCACACAATGGTCCACTCTCCAGCCTTCTAATGAAGGGGACGATTGCAAACACATATAGCAGAGGACTCAATGGGCACCCTTGACGCACACCCGAGCCGACCACAAAGGGCTGCCCGACCCAACCATTAACCAGAGGAAAGCTTTCAGCCCCTTTGTACAAAATCTTGAGCCAATCAATGAAACCCCCCTCCAGGCCATATTTGCCAAGAAGAAGCCATAAGTACTCATGATTAACCCAATCAAAGGCCTTAGCCTGATCCAATGTCAGCAAAAATTTACCCCAACCAGCAGCCCTACAACGCTCCAAGGCCTCCCGGACAGCTAACACCGCTGAGAAAGTGCTTCTACCTTGGACCGAGCAGAGCTGGTGGTGGGATAACAAACTGCCTGCCACTGGCAATAATCGCCAGAAAAAAATCTTTGCCAGTATCTTTCTATCGACATTAAGAAGGCTAATGGGGCGCCAATTCCCAATCATCGAAGGATCTTTACCCTTTGACAGAAGGATCACTGCAGATTGCCTCATGGAGGGAGGGAGAGAACCCTCATACAAACAGCCATTAAAAACCTCTGCAAGGTAGGGAGCCAGGATCGTCTTAAAACATTTATAAAATTCGGCTATCAAACCATCTGGCCCTGGTGTCTTCTTGATTGCCAGTTTATCAATAGCCTGGATTACCTCATCTGCAGTGATTTCATCTGTCAAATTCATCAAAGGAACATTACTTTCCAGTCCTGGTGTAGAGTCCAAAAAACCCAACATCCTTGTCCGATCAAGGTTCCTTCCTCCCAGGAGATCGGCATAGTATGACCTGACAACCTCCAGAATCCCTGACCTAGACTTCGTCAGAGAGCCCGTACTGTCCTTTAGGCCATTGACCGTCTTAACTGCTACGCTCCGTTTACAGTTCTGGTAAGGGTCAGGCGAATGGTATTTCCCGTAATCCCTCTCCTGAACCAAAGAGGCGTGACGGTCATATTGATATCTCCTAAGGAGGAGCTTCACCTCAGAGATCGCCCCAGAATCTCCTACAATCGAAACAAGGCGGTCAAGTTTCCTCCGCAAACGCTGGTAGGTGATATACTTATCTTGCTGCATCTTTCTTCCTATGGCCTTGAAAAGCCCAACACTCCGCTGTTTTACAAGCTCCCACCATTCTGACTTACTGTTGCAAAAGTCTAGGATCGTTACCTGTGCTTGAAGAAAATCCTCAAAGGATTGTCTTACTCTCTCGTCTTCCAGGAGGGCCGAATTCAATCTCTAGATACCCCTCCCCCTAGGTGGCATGTCTGAGGCATTCAGAGTCACAGATAGAATACAGTGATCAGAAAACTCCACTGCCCGACACACAGGTGCCGAAAAAGCAGAGTCTCCCTTTAAAAAAAAAAACCTATCTATCCTACTCTGACTACTACCTCGCTGAAAAGTGAACCCCGTGCTGTCTGGGCAGCGCTTAATGTGCGCATCTACCAGACCTGCTTCCCTAACTATCGCATTGAGAAAAAGGGTGTCATAGCCCAGCTTATCTCTGAAACCTCTCCTGTCTTTAGACCTAGTAATGGTGTTGAAATCACCTCCAAAGATAACTTGCCGGGCCGTAAAAAGAAAAGGCTTAATCTTTGTAAAGAGGCATTTCCTGTCCCACTTCGTCTGGGGACCATAGATGTTAATTAGGCGCAGGTCCTGCCCCTTCACAGAGACGTCCAAGACCATGCATCTCCCAATCTCTACCTCAAATACCCGCCGGCACGTTACCATACCAGAAAAAAGGACTGCAACCCCGCTGTAAGGCTCGGCCGCAAGAGACCAAAATGAGGGACCACGTCTCCACTCCTTCTTTGCCAGATGTATATCGGCCAGACTACTCAGATGGGTCTCTTGCAGAAAAAAATGTCAGCATCAAACTCGCTGAGCAAAAATAAGGCCATATGACGAGCACTTACTGATCTTAAGCTGGCAACATTAATGGTTGCCACTTTTAACGGAGTGGGAACTGCCATTAGGGTAGTTGAGGCAGCCGTTTCTTAGCCTGACTACTCCCTCTCCCTGGAGAACCAGCGCGCTTCGTTACACCCTGGCACTCATCATCCATAGAGGATGCAGAACTCCACGAGTCCCATTCATCCTCATCATCTGACAGGACCTCAAACTTATTTTCTAAAGGCAAAATCTTAGGATTTAAGGTAACTGTACCTCTTTTTTTCCCTTCTTTTGCCCCTCCTCCTCCTATCCTCCAACCACTCCATATCATCCTTAGACTAGGGATGAGCCGAACACCCCCCCGTTCGGTTCGCACCAGAACCCGCGAACGGACCTAAAGTCCGTGCAAGCTTTAGAACCCTATTAGTTATAATGGATGCAAACGTTCGAAATCAAAAGTGCTAATTTTAAAAGGCTAATATGCATGTTATTGTCATAAAAAGTGTTTGGGGACCTGGGTCGTGCCCCAGGGGACATGTATCAATGCAAATTTTTTTTTTTAAAACGGCCGTTTTTTCAGGAGCAGTGATTTTAATAATGCTTAAATTGAAACAATAAAAGTGTAATATTCCTTTAAATTTCGTACCTGGGGGGTGTCTATAGTATGCATGTAAAGGGGCGCATGTTTCCTGTGCTTAGAACTGTCTCTGCAAAAAGTGTCATTTTTGCAGGAAAGAAAGCCATTTAAAATCACTTGCGGCTAATGTTAATTGGCGGCTCCCGTAACACAGAGAACAGTCATTCATTGAAAGTCATTCATAAAAAAAAAAAAGTCATTGATAAAAAAAAAAAAAAAAAAAAGAAGGTGTGGGGGTCCCCTCAAATTCAATAACCAGGCCCTTCAGGTCTGGGATAGATATTAAGGGGGACTCCAGCCAAAAAAAAAATGGCGTAGGGTCCCCCTCAAAATCCACCCCAGACCCTTGAGGTCTGGGATGGATTTTAAGGGGAACCCCAGACAAAAAAATGGCGTGGGGTCCCCCTCAAAATCCATACCAGACCCTTATCCGAGCACGCAACCTGGCAGGCCGCAGGAAAAGAGGGGGGGACGAGAGCGGCCCCCCCTCCCGCCTGAACCATACCAGGCCACATGCCCTCAACATTGGGAGGATGCTTTGGGGGTCTAAGACCCCCAAAGCACCTTGTGCCCATGTTGATGAGGACAAGGGCCTCATCCCCACAACCGTGCCCGGTGGTTGTGGGGGTCTGCGGGCGGGGGGCTTATCGGAATCTGGAAGCCCCCTTTAACAAGGGGACCCCCAGATCCAAACCCCCCCTGTGTGAAATGGTAAGGGGGTACAAAAGTACCCCTACCATTTCACCAAAAAATTGTCAAAAATTGAAAAAATGACAGGAAACGGTCTTTGACAATTCCTTTATTAAAATCTTCTTTCTTCTTTCTTCATCCTTCGGTTTCTTCATCTTCTCCTTCCGTCATCTTCTTCCATTTTCTTCTCGTCCTTCTCGTCCGGCATCTTCCGACAGAAGAACAGATGCCGACGCCATGGAAGAAGATGCCGGACGAGAAGGACGAGAAGACCAGCGCAAGAAGAAGCGGATCGGAGGAAGAAGAAAATGGAAGAAGATGGAAGAAGATGACGGAAGGAGAAGATGAAGAAACCGAAGGATGAAGAAAGAAGAAAGAAGATTTTAATAAAGGAATTGTCAAAGACCGTCTCCTGTCATTTTTTCAATTTTTGACACTTTTTTGGTGAAATGGTAGGGGTACTTTTGTACCCCCTTACCATTTCACACAGGGGGGGGGGCGGGATCTGGGGGTCCCCTTGTTAAAGGGGCCTTCCAGATTCCGATAAGCCCCCCGCCCACAGACCCCCACAACCACCGGGCACGGTTGTGGGGATGAGGCCCTTGTCCTCATCAACATGGGGACAAGGTGCTTTGGGGGTCTTAGACCCCCAAAGCATCCTCCCAATGTTGAGGGCATGTGGCCTGGTACGGTTCAGGCGGGAGGGGGGGCCACTCTCGTCCCCCCCTCTTTTCCTGCGGCCTGCCAGGTTGCGTGCTCGGATAAGGGTCTGGTATGGATTTTGAGGGGGACCCCACGCCATTTTTTTTGGCTGGGGTTCCCCTTAAAATCCAACCCAGACCTCAAGGGTCTGGTATGGATTTTGAGGGGGACCCTACGCCATTTTTTTTTTGGCTGGGGTCCCCCTTAATATCCATCCCAGACCTGAAGGGCCTGGTTATTGAATTTGGGGGGGACCCCCACGCTTTTTTTTTTGTTTTTTTATCAATGAATGACAGTTCTCTGTGTTACGGGAGCCATCAATTCATTAGCCGCGAGTGCTTTTAAATAGCTTTTTTCCTGCAAAAATGACACTTTTTGCAGGGACAGTTCTAAGCACAGGAAACCTGCCCCCCTTCACAGGCAACCTATGGACACCCCCCAGATGCGATACTGCAATGCTGTACTAACAGCATGCACACACAAATCCCCAGAAATAAAGCACATATTGTCAGCAGTCAGCAGCACGCTGACACGCTGACACTGAAACACAATACCGCCGCGGCCTCTTATACCGTAGGGCGTGTACTAAAGCCCCTGAGCTATAATTGGCTACAGGCATCCTGCCTGTAGCCAATTATGGCTCTCCTCGCTGCCGGCGCTGTGATTGGCCAAGCATGCGGGGTCACAGTGCATGCTTGGCCAATCATCAGCCAGCATTGCACTGCGACTGGCGCAATGCATTGCGGGCCGCTCGCATCACACGAATTTGATGCGAGCGGCCCAAATAGTTCTGGGCTCTCCGAACGGGCGAACGCCCGATGTTCGATTCGAACATGGGTTCAAATCGAACACCGGGCCCATCCCTACCTTAGACAAACCAGCATCAACAGCCTCCCCACACCCATCCTCCCCTTCACCCCCACTCTCCCTTCTCTTATCTATCACCAGGCCAGCCTCTCCACCATTTTCCCCACTTCTCTGCACCCCACGATCCGCAATAGAAACCCTGCAGCGCCGGGGGAGGGGGACTGGCGCTGCACTTGCTGCACCTGCCTCAGCACCTCTTGCGGCCTCTGCAATTTTGGAAGACACAGAAGGGTTGGACACATTCTCAGGAACTGAAACCTTACCTACAGACTGGGAAGACATGGGCACACTAGGTAAACTCACAGACTGGGAAGACATGGGCACACTAGGTAAACTCACAGACTGGGAAGGCACAGACATACTGGGTATTGGCACAGACTGGGGAGACACAGACACATTGGGTATTGGCACAGACTGGGGAGACACAGACACATTGGGTATTGGCACAGACTCAGGTGGAATCACAGGCACTCCAGCTGCTGAGCTCTGAGCATCCTCCATGTCCAGGCGGAAGAACTCTCTCACAAGCTCAGGCTTGTTGTGCATTGCCTCAGGACACTGACTGTAGGGATGTCCCACCGCATTGCACAGATTGCACCTTATAATATTACAGTCTTTAGCCAAATGTCCTATACCCTGACATAGAGAGCACTTCATCACCGGACAGGTGGATGCAAGATGCCCTTTATCTCCACACTTGTTGCAGAGCTTTGGCTGGCCTGGATAGAAGATGGTCAGCCTGTCCCTCCCCAGGAAAGCTGAGGATGGCAGATGCTGGACTACATTGTGAACAACCTTTAATTTTAGCTGCACAGACCATCCCCCTGTCCATATTCCCTGATCATCCGATATCTTTTTTAGGGGGCTCAGGACATCTCCATATCTCCTCAACCATACAGATAGATCTCCCTGTTGTATGGATTCATTACGGACAAGAATTGTCACCATTTTAATGAGGGGTTGGCGTGAAACAAGTTTGGGGATGAGCCCTTTCCAGTCCGGCAGGCTCCTACACACGTGTTCATATTTCTCCCAAATTATGTCCAAAGACTCCGGACGGATAAAGGACAAATCGTATTCATAGGAACCTGCCGGACTGATCAGGGCGAAGATATCTGCGGGCGTAAACCCCATCTGCAGAATTTTATCCACCACTGCCCTCCTATGTGGGGGAATTCCACCGCCTTCCCATTTTAATTGGACAACATTCCTCCTTTTAAACAGGGAGGAAGATACACCATTCCCATGCTCCTTCCCTGCTTGCTCTCCTTTCCCAGACCCTGTAGCAGCAACACCAGCATAAGTTTTTCTTACACCACCAACATTTGCAGTCTTGTCCTTAGATACATTCAAACCTGCTGGCAGAGAGTCTGAATCAGCTGGGATAGCAGCATTCTTATCAGCAGAGGCAGGACCCGCCCCCTCCCCCTGCTCTGAGCACTCAGCTTCAATCACAGTGTTGGCTGCTGCAGACTCCTGGAGAGTTGTGGCACTACTGCACCCAGCATCTTCTCCACCATTCATAGGAACAGCCGCTGTGCCTGGTCCAGGCAAAGTCTCTGTATTGTCCATGGACCTCTCTGCAGACTGAAGCTGACAGTTATTAGCAGATGTTATTGCATGCTGTATATTGTCTATGGGTTTGGGTTGACTGCCTGTAGCACTACAACCCTCAGCAAGCCCATTGTCATTAAAGTTCACATTATCCTGCACACATATTGTACCTGCACCTGCTCTCTCCACAGGTCTTTCCTCCACAGGGATAGGAACGGAGTCCATCTTCTCCTCACCATCCTGGCAAAACGCATCCGCAGGGGACTCCAGTTTGTTAATGAAATCCAGCATGGCAGAACCTTCAGCCTCCTCCACAGATGTTCCACATTTCTGGGGAGGGAAGGTGACAGAGGCCTCCGCCATTGAGGGCTCAGCAGATGTCTGAGGTGTTGAACAGCTGGGCTCATCCTTCGGGCCCACTTTCTCACTCTCTGCATCTCCTCACCTTCCATGCAGGAAGCGGCTCCTCTTCTCATCTGGTTAAATCTTTCTTCATTCTTATATCTTTCTTTAAATGCTCCACTATTCTCCTTCAGAGAACTCACCAAATCTTTCTGCTTCCGCAGAGCTTGTTCCAGGTCTTTCAACTCAGGCCTCAGAGCCGGTCTCTTCTTGCTAAACACTTTAGCACAAATTTGCTTTTTCTTTTTAAATTCAGCTTTCAAAGCCATCAACTTCTCTTCTTCCTTCTCAATACGCTTCAGCGTTTCAACAATCCTCCGTCTAAAGGCAGACAGAGATTCATCTTTCCTTGGGCCAGGCCCAGAATCTTCCACAGGCTGAGGCCTATCCAGGGGGCCCCCACCAGGGTCCTCCCCAGGATCCAGCATCTCTCCTGGGGCAGAGAAGTAACTCTAGCCCCTGGTCTCTGGAAGCACAGGAGTTAAGGAACCAGTTAACCTCACTGTCAAGGAGCGGAATGGCAGTTTCCCACCATCCCTGTGCTGAGTTCCCAGGTCTGTACACCTGCTGTGCCCATTATAAGGGGTTCCCACCATCCATGTGCTGAGTTCCCAGGTATGTACACCTGCTGTGTGCCCATTATGAGGGGTTCCCACCATCCATGTGCTGAGTTCCCAGGTATGTACACCTGCTGTGTGCCCATTATGAGGGGTTCCCACCATCCATGTGCTGAGTTCCCGGGTCTGTACACCTGCTGTGTGCCCATTATGAGGGGTTCCCACCATCCATGTGCTGAGTTCCCGGGTCTGTACACCTGCTGTGTGTGCCCATTATGAGGGGTTCCCACCATCCATGAGCTGAGTTCCCGGGTCTGTACACCTGCTGTGTGCCCATTATGAGGGGTTCCCACCATCCATGTGCTGAGTTCCCAGGTCTGTACACCTGCTGTGTGCCCATTATGAGGGGTTCCCACCATCCATGAGCTGAGTTCCCAGGTCTGTACACCTGCTGTGTGCCCATTATGAGGGGTTCCCACCATCCATGTGCTGAGTTCCCAGGTCTGTACACCTGCTGTGTGTCCATTATGAGGGGTTCCCACCATCCCTGTGCGGAGTTCCCGGGTCTGAGTTTACACCCGCTGTGCCCATTATGAGGGGTTTCCACCATCCCTGTGCTGAGTTCCCGGGTCTGTACACCTGCTGTGTGTCCATTATGAGGGGTTCCCACCATCCCTGTGCTAAGTTCCCGGGTCTGTACACCCGCTGTGCCCATTATGAGGGGTTCCCACCATCCCTGTGCTGAGTTCCGGGTCTGTACACCCGCTGTGCCCATTATGAGGGGTTCCCACCATCCCTGTGCTGAGTTCCCGGGTCTGTACACCTGCTGTGCCCATTATGAGGGGTTCCCACCATCCCTGTGCTGAGTTCCCGGGTCTGTACACCTGCTGTGCCCAGTATGAGGGGTTCCCACCATCCCTGTGCTGAGTTCCCGGGTCTGTACACCTGCTGTGCCCATTATGAGGGGTTCCCACCATCCCTGTGCTGTGCTGACTTCCTGGGGTTTTAACTTTTTAGGTTTGTTAACTTTTTGTAACAATTATGAATGTTCGTTATGAATTTGGATCCGAAATTCGTAAACAAAATTTCGGATTTGTGCGAATTTCTGGAAATTCGTACGAAACTAATGGCACATGTCTAGTAGGGACCCAGTTTTTTCAGTATCCTATGAAATAACTAGCTGTACGAGTTGTACTGCCCTGTAGATAAACATGTCATTCCTCTTCCTCATGTCAGTCACTCCCTCTATGGAGACACCTGGCCTGTCGGGAGGAGCCAGGTGTCATTGTGAACATAGCAGAGTTCCCAGCACACAGCACAATGGCAGCCAGCACTGAGGTTCTAGCAACTCGCACAGCACGGATTCTTTCAGCACTTTTCTATGGAGTCACCTCCTTCCTCATTGTCCTGGTTAATAAATCTGTGCTCACCACCTACAGGTAAGAAGGAGGGGGGGGGGGGCATGTGTGCCAGCAGGATAGCATGAGTGTGTGTAGGCTGCTAGTTCCTAGTGTCTGGATTAATGAGTAAAAAGATCTTGTCAAACATATTGGCATAGCCACAGTGTTAGAGATTTTGTTTTAACACAATTGATTAATAAATGGAAAAGATTCACGGACCAGAGAAAATCTTATACTTATCCAGTAATAAAAATAGTTAAATGTCAGCATATTTCAGAGGAATGAATTGCGTCTATATGATCGTATGACACTAATCATGTCCTCGAGGCACATAGCTTCAATGGCTCTGTGCCCTATAAGACTACATTTGCATTAGCCCCCTGTGTTCTTAGGTTATTTAAAACTGACTTTAGCCCTCTTAATGACTTGTCATCATTTCCTCTCAGTATTAAAGGATAATATAGGCAAAACTTTTTGATAGAATGGAGGGCTAGAACACCTGCCAGTTTTTCTTTTCTTTTCACCGTTTGGGAATTTCATCCTCTGTATTTGTCCTGTTTACCATTAACACCAAAAGTCAAAGCAAAAAAAATTCAGAATTTCTGGTTGTCACTAGAACAGTAATAGAGGGGAAATGTTAAAATGGGGACACCAAAAAGTCAAAGAGTAGCCACGGCGACAAGTGTAGCTGTAGGGGCGCGCGGTGATCGCGGGTGTGTTGTGTCCCTGGGACACACTGCGACCCTGATCAGGGCAAAGATCCGTGGACGCAGCTCATTACCCATGTGATCGGCTGTGTCCTGATTACAATGCAGCCCCAACAGTGCCCATCAGTGATGCCACTCTGTGCCCAGTGACACCAGTCTGTGCCCATCAGTGATGCCAATCTGTGCTGCCTTTCATTGCTTGCCCATCAGTGCTACTTATCATTGTCTATAAGTGCCACCTATCAGTGCTGCCCATCAGTGCCTGCCCATCAGTGCCGCCCACCAGTGCCGCCCACCAGTGCCGTCCACCAGTGCCACCTATCAATGAACATCATCAGTGCCATCTATCAGTGCCGCCTCATCAGTGCAGCCTATCACTGCAGCCTCATCAGCAAAAAAATAAAAAACCCAGTGGTAAATAAATACCACCAAAAGAAAGCTCTATTTGTGGGAAGAAAATTATGAAAAAATGTATTTGTTGATTCTGTTGACAACTAGAGATGGGCTCTGGTGTGTTCGAAATCCCACATGCCCGATCACACCAGGAAGCAGACACTGCATACGGCTAATCACAGGCAGCAAGACATTTCCCAATCTGTGCAGCTGCGGATCGGGAAATGTCTCATGGCCTGTGATTAGCCGTATGCAGTGTCTGCTTCCAGGCGGGATCGAGCACGTGGGATTTTAAACCCCCCCCCCCCCCCCCCTGAGCCCATCTGTAGTGACAACCAGGGATTTCCTCACTTTGGAGAGATTTCCTCTCACTTCCTGTTTTGACTATGGGACAGGAAGTGAAAAGAAATCTCCACAATGGTGACCAGATTTTCATAGAAAATTCAGGGATGCCCTACAGACCATGCCCACTTTTATACCACACCCACAAACTACCACCTCAACCCCCCCATCAAGTGCTCTTTGACAATTGGTCACAACATTTTTGTACCAAGAGGTGAGAATCCAAGTCATAAAGACACAATAAGCAAATTACAAATAAGAGACCCCAAGATCTGCAAGCATAATTAGTAGGGATGTCTAAACATATCAATTAGAAAAATGCACGCTAAATGTCAGATGGCATGACCAATAAGGTGGGTGTCACTTTACAGTGGATTGCTTGTAGTGTGGAAGTGCTCTCTGTAGATATAACATGGCACCATAACCTTCCTGTGCCACTGTGCCCACTATCTTGATTTGTCTCTGCATGTACAATAGACTTTTGCAGTGCTATTACTAGGATGAAAGAGTGCCATTCTCAGGGCGCTCTGGTCACATTATCGGCTCTCAGCAGCGGCTATAGGGGAGAGGAGGGACAGCCAATACTGGATGCCCCTTTGTAAGCCTATGGGTGACATCACCAAGTAGCACTACCCCTGCAGGGGCCGCTGGTAACTGGTTCTCATACTCCTGCACAGCCAGGGCAAAACGCATTCTCCAATTGCATCCAAACACAAGAAGTCAGACCCTTGACTTTGTTTTGTTTTATTATTAGGGGTAACAACTTGGATAAGGTAAAGGGATTTATGGGATGCCCAATTTGAAGCAAAGTACAAAAAGATCCTGAACTGCTTTCTCTATTTCCTTTCCTCACACAGTTCTTAGTAGATTAGAAGCAAAAGTCCATTACAGACTAGGAGCTCTCTTGGAAATTACCCCAAAATTTAGGCAAACTGCATACAGGAGTGTATTCTCTCCTTGTGTAGAACTGCTTCCTGTTACACTGCTTGCAGGCACTACCAGCCCCCCTGGGTGCTCTGAAAATCTCCCAGGGCAAGAATAAAAGCTTGCTATACATGGCAGTCTCTCTCCTTGAAAATCCTTGGGTGTGCTGATGTACTCACTCTGTCCTCCTTGCTCCCACTGCTCTCAGGCAAGATTCCAAGTTAAACCACTCTTCTGAATGGATCCTCCTGAGCCAGCCTGGGAATGGGGTCTCCCCTAGACCTAGGAGATTCCTTCTAGACCACCGACAGCCTCATTAGCACTCCATCTTCTACACTACTCCCTTGCTAGAATGACTCATTCATATTTAAGGGGTGGCCTAACCATTCTGCCGGGACAGCATGCCTGGTGATTGGCTAGGTTCCCCTAAGTATGCAGATCGACCCACTTAGCCTCCGCCCACTAACTTCTAGAAGTTTCTCTAAACTTCCAGAACCAGGGGGAGGCACCAGTAAACCCTGACCCGGATTCCAGACTCATACTTGCCACGAGTCAATAAATTTGCCTGCACTAAAGTAATGGCACACTAGAATGTGTTTTGCTTGTAGTGTGGAAGTGCGCTTTGTGGATATAACATGGCACCATAATCTTCCTGTGCCACTGGGGCCACTATCTTGATGTGTCTCTGCATGTACAATGTGCCTCAAAAGTACAATAGACTTTTTACTGTACAGTGCTATTACTAGGATGGAGGTGTGTCATTCACAGGGTGTTCTGGTCTGCTCACATTATCGGCTCCCAGAAGCAGCTTCAGGGGAGAGGAGGGACAGCTGACAATGGATGCGCCATAGTAAGCCTATGGGTGACATCACCAGCCAGGCATTTCATCCATTGTCTGGGCTCTCCCCTGAAGCCAGTCTCTGGGGGATCACATGACTGGTTCAGAGTTCTGTGAGAGTAGGTAATTATAAGCATCTTCCTTCTACAGGGTACTTAGAATAGAAGTTAGAAGGTCAGTGGGGGACAATGTCCACGCATCGTTTACCAGTCACTAGGCGTACAAGTTGCCCATCAGTAATAGCAATATGTTCATTGTTATATTGGAAACAATTTGTACTATGTGATATACTTCTTTGCATTTATGTTATTGGAGCGGCTACGTCCACAAATAAAACTGCTTTCAGTTATTTATGTCTTTTACAACCACAATAAAAACTTTATATAAAAAAACTAAAAATAAAAAGAAGGTGGGTGGAAACAGGTTAACTAGCTTGTCCACCGCTCACAGTGAATATACGGCAAGTGGGAAGCAGGTACAGGCAGGATCACGTACACGTATGTAATCAGCCTTCTTCCGGGTCTACTGACCCATGCTGTGATTGGACACAAGTTTGGCAGCTGATTTCAGCCAGTGATTTTGGCTGAAATCAGCTGATTGGTTGTGTCCAATCTCTGAACAGCAATCTAGCTGTTTCTTCTCCCTGAAAAGCAGGGAGAAAAAACACTGGGGTTTTCTGCTCGCCACTTTTTTTTTTGTTTGGGTTGGTGGCCAGAGTTCATCGCGATTGACGTTGGATCTACTTCAAGGTACATTTATTTTTTTTTTATTTTTTTTTAATAAACGACCTGTCAAAAACTGTCCCTGGGTTTTTATTTACTTTGCACTTTTTGGGTGGTGGTGTGGGATCTAGGCGCCCTCTTGTCAAAGGGGGCTTCCAAATTCTGATACGTCACCCCCCACTCCCCCTGAACCACTGGGCCAGGGTTGTGGGGAAGAGGCCCTTGTCCTCATCAACATGGGAACAAGGTGCTTTGAGGAGGGGAGACCCCCCCCCCAAAGCAACCTTCCAATGTTAAAGGCATGTGGCCTGGTATGGTTTAGGGGGGAAGGGTGCTTGCTTGCCGCCCACCCTTTCCTGGCATTCCGGGCTGCATGCTTGAATAAGTGTCTGGTATTGATTTTACCCCACGTCATATATATATTTTTTTTATTTGTTATTTTTTTTTTACATGGTGTGGGGTTTCCCTCAAAATCCATACCAGCCAACTAAAATTAAACTGATTCCTTACTACTACTTATTTAACTCATGCATTTTAAACTGATTCCTTACTACTACTTATTTAACTCATGCATTTTAAAGCTGTTACTGATTAAAATTTTCGTGTTCGATTAATCGTTTTTTTTTTAAAATCGATTAATCGGCTAATTTCGATTAATTATAACGCACATACAGATCCAACTACTTTTAGCCGATCTCCTTGCATTGCAACTCTGCATTAGTCAGTGGTAAATGTGGTATACACTATATACAATCACCTGACACTAGTTAGTTTCCACAATCCATGACTTAACTTCACAGTTCACACAAATACGTTTTAAATTCAAACTGTAGCACTGACGTAAGTAGTTTTTTTCCCACAGTAGCGTGACAATCCCTTGACCTCCTGTCAAACTAATCACTCTCACCTTATGGCATGGACCCCTGTGCAAGGTGGTCATGCAAGCGGGTATCAAAAGGGTTAACACGGACCATAAACTTCTCTCACATCTTCTTAGATCTCAGCAAGGACGCCATTTACGCCATGGGTAGAAAGAAAAGATCTAAGTGCTCACCGCTTAAGTATAAGATTTAATTTTTGTGTTCAAAAACAAAACTACTCACATAAAGATGATAAAAACACAGCATGTAAAGCCGACAATCGGGTTATTTCCGTAGGGCAGCAGCGGGTGATGTCATGCGTAGCGAATCAGAACTTCGATGTCACCGGACTCCTCCCCCCTTCCCTTAGTTAGCAGACGGAGGCACTTGGGGAAGGGGGAGGAGTCCTGTGACATCACCAGATCTCCAACGGAACTCCCTGAAGACCCGGAAGCCAGCGGTGAGGTGAGTACCGATCAAAAAAAATTAACGATTAATCGAGGAATTAATCTTTAATTTCCACAGCCCTAATGCATTTATTTATTTCCGTTAGTGATTTGACTTTAATGCCAGTCTATGAGGTATTTACCAAGCATTTTTGTTTTTTGAGGTAAATACAGCATAAAGGGATTGTGAATTGACATTTTCAGCATTGCATGCAATATTTGGGAAAAATGAAATCTCTTTTAGTAAAAGGCACCCAGTGTGATTTAACAACTGCAAACCATCTGGGATTGCAATTATTTTTAATCCTTAAGCTACTGAGGACCACAAAGAAGAAGCAAGAGGGCGGCATATGGCCCATAAAACACCAGTTTGACATGTGTGCTGTAGGGTATTTAATAAACCTGTAGTATCAACTGTGTAGCTAATCACTAATTGGTTACATGTACTTATTTTCTATTTTCTTCTTAATGAAGGTTTCCATCAACGACATTCCTTGGAGTTGGGCAGGTATGTCATGATAGCCTCAACTATGTTTTTTCTTTTAGTAATATTTAGGATTTAAAAAACTGACCAGTTTTTGTAAAACATGTAATTATAAATATACAAAGTATGATTGATTAATAAAAATGTTGCACTGGACAATTTTCAGTGCCAGGACCTACTCCAGTAATGGGGGGGGGGGGGGGCTTGCCTGCAGCTGTACTCGACCATGGCTCAAGTCCTGACTAATTTAAAAACATTGACCTACCAGCTCATGACAAATGAACTCTAAGGCCCCTTTCACACTTGTGCGACTTCAAAGTCGCGCGATTTTACCGCGATTTTGCAACTATTTCAAGGAATGCCTGTGTAAGTGGCATCAAAATCGGACCAAAGTAGTGCAGAGACTACTTTGAAGTCGGAATGACTTGAAGTCGTACTAATATGAATGGCTGTCATTGAAAATCATGGGGAACGACTTGTCATGCTACTTTGCAGTCCCAAATCGTAGGACAAGTCGTATAAGTGTGAAAGGGGACTAAAGGTCTCCTTCCAGGGCTGCTGTTAGAAATTATTGGGTCCCGTACAGAGTAGCTGACAGGAACACTGACCCAAGCCTAATAGGCGGCTCCAGCCGCATGAACAGACCACTCATCCATACAACCAGAATACCTGTGAGAATGAGCCCTTTAGGTATTTTTTTTTTAAAATTACAATTTAATTATTTTATTTTCTACATTTTTTTTTTTTTAAAACAGCCCTGTGGGGGTTGGTGAAATATCCAGGTTCTAAACAGACACCAAACGTCTCATTTTTGAGACAGAGAAAGAG
Source organism: Lithobates sylvaticus (assembly GCA_028564925.1). Classification (NCBI taxonomy): domain Eukaryota; kingdom Metazoa; phylum Chordata; class Amphibia; order Anura; family Ranidae; genus Lithobates; species Lithobates sylvaticus. The sequence continues at coordinate 287,492,761 of CM053026.1, forward strand.
ATTGAGGACACAGATTCCTCCAATCCTTTCTCTGCAGCCTCAGCTGCAGAATAAATGAACAGGAAGCACTCTGTACAGAGGCTCCCTGTTCCGGATTGGAACTTATGGGGACTGGGCTCTGTACAGGAGGGCAGGTGCTACCCCCTTTTCAGCGGCCCTGAGTGAATACATTTCTATTTGTGAAAGATTGGTGAGGAGTTTACCAAAAAGGGAAGTCCATTCAGAGCAGCTACAGTGTACAATTTTGTTTCAGAAATACAACAGACCTACAAGAGATCTATTTATAAGATCTAGGATAAAAAGGAGAAAACAAATGCAAAGTGGGTGTCCATATTAACTTGGATTTTAGTGTTTTTTTCAATAGGAAAAGAAACAATTTGATTGGTCTAAATGAGCAATAATTCTATTTTTTTTTCCTGTTTTTCCTTTCTCCATTTTTGTTATATATAAATAGGCTTTTTTAAAGGAAATGTTATGAGAGAAACACACAGAGAATGCTTTTGCTCATCACCTTTGGAAAATTCGCACGGGAGCCGCCAAGAGCGGCATATCGCCGTGATCTCCGGCATGCTCAGTGCGCCATTTTGTTTTTTTTCTAAATATCTCCTTAAACCGTGTAGGTTTAGGAGATATTTATTGGACCTACTCTATTGGCTTTAGTAAGCCAATCAGGAGTTCCAACTTCACTTTGCTTTCAGTTGCTGTATGCTTGTTAAAGGTCTGTGACTTACAAGCAACTGAGGGACCAACAGCTTTGGTAAAGCACAGGTTCTTTAGAGAAAGCCTATTAAGAGAAATATGAGAGCTGTCATTACTGTCCGCCATTACAAATATTTGTTCTCTAGATCAAAACAATACCAAAATCTTCAAATCACAGCTCCGCATTGAGGCTGGGTTCACATATATGCGAATTGGATGTGTTTTAAACTGCTTCAAATTCGCATGGCATGTAAATGTGACCGGCTCCAAATGGAGCCGGTTCACACATGTACAGCGTGGCTGCAGTACGGTTCCAAAAAGGGTCCTGTGCATTTTTGGGGTCCGCTTCAGGTGCGAATTCAGGCAAAAATGTGCACGTGAATTGCACCTGAAACAGAGATGCACCGGACCCTGGACTGCAAACCGCAGTGCACACAATTAAAGATCCAAATATATTCATACTGACCCCATGCAATTACATTCAAGAAAACCTGTCCAATTTTGTTTAAGTAAATTTTAACTACTGTAAATATAAAATGCTGCTTGTTAACATTTCATACGGTATTTACATTTTCAACCAGAAGGTGGAGCTCTAGATTACTTTTCATATGAATATCAAGTTATTCTTAAAAGTGTTATGCGGCGTACATACGGTCGGAATTTCCGATGGAAACAGTCCGATGGGAGCTTTTCATCAGATTTTCCGACCGTGTGTATGCCCAACGGTCTTTTTCTGTCGGAATTTCTGACGGACTTTGAATTGAGAACCTGTTCTCAATTTTTCCGACGGAAGACCTTTCTATCGGATTTTCCGATCGTGTGTATGCAATTCCGACACGCAAAATGCTCGGAAACAATTCGACGCATGCTCGGAAACAATTCGACGCATGCTCGGAAGCATTAAACTTCCCTTTTATAGTGCTGTCGAACGTGTTTTATGCAGCTGTGTAATTGACCGTCGGAATTTGGTGTGATCGTGTGTAGGCAACACAGCTTGAGCGGAATTCCGTCGGAAAAACCGTCAGAGTTTTTTCCGACGAGAATTCCGATCGCGTGCATTACTAAACCCAGTAATATGAAAATAGTTCATCTGCCCCCCCACAGTGCCCACAGTGTATAAATCTTCTTTTTACATAAAAATACTGCCACTATATACCTTTTTGGCTGATCTGTATACCATGGTCATATGATAAACTACAGGGTCTGCCTGAGTGCTGAGTATTCAGGTAGAAGGAGATTTCCAATATAGCCGGTGTCCTCATGCTGTTATGGGAGGCAGATCATTCATCAATCAAGATGTGACATCCCAACCACTGTGTTCTTTTTTAGTTACTGGGCATGGAGGAGGAGGGAGGGACTGGGCTGTCATTTAGGTTCTGTATACACGCCCACATGTGTGATGTCAATATCATGTGACCTGGCTAGCTCTGATCAACAAGGAAATGTTCTCTCCAGCAATAGAGACCAAACTGAGCATGTGCAGCAGGACTACCATCACTGTGTCTTATCTGGCCTTGCCAAGAGAGACCCTACAGGAGGGGGAGGATCTGTCCATACAGGATCAAAGAGCCTTTTTACACAATGCAGAGGATTAACCCCTTAAGTTCCACAGTGAGTATAACAAGCATGTTATGCTGCATATACAGACTGATTTTACTGTTGTGGGTTTAGTAACACTTTAACTCCTTTGTGAAACAGTCTGTTATATTTAGAGCTACACAACTTCTGCTTAACTTTACACACATACAGTTGAATGAGTCAGGAGTAGGACTGTATCCACCTCCCTATCCACCCTGCCCAACCATCACAGTTTCAGTTAGAGAGAGACAGCCAGAAAGCAAACATATTCTGCTGTGCTTTACCTTTAGAGAAGCCCTGATGCTTGTGATACTAGTGTTATGCACGCACCTCACATTAAACGTTTATTTTTAAACTAGGAATTAAGAAAAAAACAAAACTGTAAAATTAGATATACCTATAACTGAATTTCCCTTGAAAGGTGTGATACACATTACAGTTGGTGGAGGGATATGACTTACCACACAATAATAATTTGTAACTACTTGCAGTTTGCCGCACAGCTTACTTCAGCAAGCTATAAAAAATAAAAAAAAATCGGTACTTGTATACTGTATTTTCTATTAACTTGCACCATTAATCAGACAATTGATACAATTCTGCTTCCACCTTTTTACAGTAATTTGGTTTGATGCTTTTTAAATGTACCACTTTGTGTTAAATCATCTGTTTGTTTGTTTTTACAGATGGGAGTCACAATTGTTATACTGTACTTCGGAAAAAGTCATGGATTTATCACTTTCCCAGATCTTGACAGACAGATCCCAAGAAAGGTAAGTCTTTCAGAAAAACAAAAAGTAAACCTAATCAAAAAGGTGCTGCAAGCAACGATGATATGCAAACTTTAGAAATTCCTAACAGGAAATGAGAGTTCAAATTAGTTAGATCCTAAACATTCAATTACTTTGGTCTTGGTTATTGTATTGGAGCATGCCCTTTACCTTAAGCATATGTTGTTTTGAGGCTTTATTAGATGTATTTTATGATGTAATGCTAAGTTCTAGAAGCCTCTTTGTCATGTCATGATATAATGCAGTATCATCGATTCACTAATGCCACGTACACACGAGCGGAAATCCTGCCAGCAATAGTCTGATGAGAGCTATTGGTCCGAAAATGCGACCGTGTGTATGCTCCATTGGACTTTTCCTGGCGGAATTCCAGCAAGCAAAAGATTAAGAGCAGGTTCTCAATTTTTTCGGTCGAAAAAAGTTTTGCTCGTCTGTACCATTTCCGACACGCAAAATTCCTACGCATGCTCGGAAACAATTTGACGCATGCTCGGAAGCATTGAACTTCATTTTCTCGGCTCGTCGTAATGTTGTACGTAACCACGTTCTTGTTGGTCGAAAGTTCAGACCGTGTGTATGCAAGCCAAGCTTGAGCGGAATTCCGTCGAAAAAATCTTGGATGTTTTTTTCGACGGAAATCTGCTCAAGCTTGGCTTGCATACACACAGTATGAAAATCCGCTCATGTGTACGCAGCATTAACCATAATGCACGTATTGTACCATTTTGTCACATTTTTCTGTTGGAAGTTATATTTTTAAACTCATGAGATCTTCAATTATGTATGACCTTTATCCATTTATCAAAAAGTGTTGCTGTATCTGTTCAGAAAATGTTGATCTGGAGTTCAGGTTCAATTTGTTAGTCAGGTCCATCGTAATCTGCTAGTGCAGCTAATACTATTTTCTCCCCAGATTGGCAATACTGCTGGCATGCTGTGTAAATGGGAATACATAACAAACATATAGTGGAGTTTTCTCAAATTTGACTACAAAAGTGGAAATACGTTTTACAAAATACCTGAATTACCAAATTGCACTTTGGACTTTGGCACCACTCTGCCTTGTTAAGTTAACGTGATAATATTAATCAAGTTTGGGTATTCTATCTGTAAGATAGAGCATTCATGCTGTCCTAAATAGCCAACCATTTTTTCTATCAATCCTCTGTAGCTAACGGAGGAAAATGTGATCAGAAACTAAATTCAATAAACACAGTTCTTGCACTTTTAAAAACAAGAATGGCTGTCTGATAGAAAAGTAACTTCTCTTCTAAAACTTTATATTGCAAATTATTGCCTACTGGAAGACTTTAAGGCCCCTTTCACACGGACGTATAGAATTCAGCTTTTAGCTGCGGATAGATGAAGTTATCTACGGCACCTAAACTCACACAATGCTTTCCTATGGCCCCATTCACACACTGAATTTAGCCACGTTGTGTTACATGGGGTTTTGTGCGGTTAGAACCTTTTTTTGTACTGCGTTCAGGACCCATTTAGCGCAGCTATCTGCACATAACCGCAGGTAATCGCAGTGTACTCTTTCTCCTGTGGATAGCAGCGGCAACGAGGAAAGAAAAACAACAGGAAGCACATCAGAAATTGGAAAATGTTCCAACACAGCCGCATATAAACGCACGTAAACGCTTCTAATCGCAATGTACAACTGCAAGTGATCGCTGTGCCTGGAGTCTTGGAATTTCAAAATAACAAAACATGTTTTTACAGTGGCAGAACAGCCGCCCCTGTGTGAAAGAGGCCTTATATAAAGCTGTGCACTTGGTAAAAATATGAACCTTCAAAGAAAACTACACGTCAGGGTGATCAGTAGATCCAGAGATATAGGTAGCTAATGTTGAATGCAGTTTTATTATTTTCTCTGCAAATACAGGCCACCGGCTTCTTGATGATCCTTCTAATAGATGGGTGGCCACCTAGGGAGGCTCAGGAGGTAGGAGAGGCAGATCTACAAATTGTTTTACTATATGCTGGAGGGTAGTCTCTGCCTAAACATTTTTGATCACATGACCAGTTTGGATATTGGCATAGGAACATCCAGTACCAGAGGTTCTGGATGCAATAGGTGCCCTGCTACTGGGAGAATAATAGGACCTACTTAGCCATGTACAAATGTTCCTTCCATCACCATGACCTTGAGCGAGTGCATGGTCAGAGAGAGGAAACAAACTGTGCAATATGGAGGGGTTTATTTGAGCCGAGGGGTGTGAAAGGAACATTATGAGGGTTGAGTGTTCTAGGTATAGTATGTAATTGTTTTGGCATGTTAGCTGCAGTAGGATAAGTGGATTGGGAATGATAACATGAAAGCGTTGGGTAAAGAACTGCAACTCAGAAGGCCCTGGCGCATATGAAATAGGACCTTTGCCATACATCCCAACATTTGAAATGGGAATGAGGCACACCTACTTGCAAACCTATGTAGGCATAGGACACGCCCCCCTGGCACACACCCTTAAAGGAGAATTAACAAAAAAAAGGTTATTTAAATCCATAAGGACCTTTTTTTACCACTACTATTGCTTTATATTGGCTTTTAAAATTGACAAATGCAGCAATTTAGATGAAAGGTTTAGCACTGGGAAACCCTTTTTTAAAGATAAAAAGTGCATTTTATATACAACTATATAGATCAGACCAAAATGAGGTACAAATGAGGAGGAATGAGGGACAGAGGGACATTGCTCCAAATCAGGCACAGTCCCTCAAAATCAGGGACAGTTGGGAGCTATGCCTTAGCAACACCACTACTTCTAAAGCAGAGCAGTATAATAATCTTATTCAAAATAATATGTGATCAAACAAGTTTTTCTAGTCTGTCAGGACTTCAGAACATCTCTCTCTAAAAGGTGCAAATTGATATCAGTGCAGCAGACGAAGAGAGTAGAGAAAGTTATTCGCTTAGTGAAATGATGGCAGGATCAACAGGTATTTTTGCACTGATTTAACAGATATTACAAAACACTTACCAAGTGTACATTTTAACAGACTAAAATGGATCAAATAAGGGAAGTTTATTATTAGGGTTTACATACACTTTAAAAGCATAGCACATCTATAGTACCTTATTTCTACTCGTATTCGGGCAAATGCTCCCGTTGCTTCACCCAATACCTGGACAGTCAGCAGTGATCGGTACGTGGGGGAGTTACAAGCTTCTCCCCCTGCGGTTTTCAGCTGCTTTAGTGAAATCTATACAGCGGTGATCGGTGCTTGTAACTCTCCCACACACGATCACCGCTGACTGTCACCGCATCCTTCATGCCCCGTCCGTTCTGCTGTCCCCCTCCATTCTTCCTCCGTGTCCCCCTCCATTCTGCTGCCCCCCTCCGTTCTACTGTCCCCCTCCGTTCTTCCTCCATGTCCCCCTCCATTCTGCTGTCCCCCTCCATTCTGCTGTCCCCCTCTGTTCTGCTGTCCCCCTCTGTTCTGCTGTCCCCCTCTGTTCTGCTGTCCCCCTCTGTTCTGCTGTCCCCCTCCGTTCTGCTGTCCCCCTCCGCTCTTCTTCCATGTCCCCCTCCCCTCTTCTGTCCCCATCCGTTCTTCCTCCATGTCCCCCTCCGTTCTTCTGGCTCCCTCCGTTCTTCTGGCTCCCTCCGTTCTGCTGGCCCACCTCCGTTCTGCTGGCCCACCTCCGTTCTGCTGGCCCCCTCCATTCTGCTGTCCCCCTCCGTTCTGCTGCTGTCCCCCTCCGTTCTGCTGCTGTCCCCTCCAGTTTTCCTCTGTGTCCCCTTCGTTCTGCTGTCCCTCTCCATGTCCTCCTTCCTTTCCTGTATGAACAGAGTCAGTGATCACTGACTCTGTCCATTCACATAACTGAAACTTAGTAACCTCCTGTAATTACGATGTCTTAGTTTATGAATGGAGAGGAGCCGCTGTCTTCTCTCCATTCATTTTCAGTGCAGCTGAGGCTGCAGAGAAAGGGATTGGGAAACCTCTATCCTCTGTCTCTTTCTGTCTCAAGGGGGAGATATCAGGGGTCTGTTAAGACCCCTGATATCTCACCAAAGCCCCCAACAGGGATGATTAAAGAAAACAAAACACAAAGCATTGCAATAAATAATAAAAAAAAAAAATGATTGTAAAAAATAATAAAAATTTAAATAAAAAAACACACAGACACCATCCCCCCCCCCCCCTAAAAAAAAAAAAGAAAGCATTGTAAAAAACAAAACAAAAAAAAAATTGTAAAAAAAAACAAAAAAAACACTGTCACGTGACATTAAAAAAAAAAGGATCGGTAATCGGTAACGATGAGTACTTGAAAAAAAGTATCAGTACTTGTACTTGGTCTTAAAAAAGTGGTATCGGGACAACCCTACTTATTTCTATCTCTATGCAATAGGGGGCTCTGTCACTATACCTTCATTCAAAAAAGACTTTGGGTGGTTTATCTACAACTGTTTTTCTCATCAGTATCAGCCAGTTCAAAAGAAGCAAGCCGAACAGCCTTCTTCTGTCGAACGTGCATGCTGCAAAACCAGCAGCCGATCAGCATCCGATCAGGGATGGCAGCCAATGGCTGCGAGTGCTTACCAGTGTGTTCTGGCAGGGGGAACACAACAGCTCAACGAGGTGATAGCTGTACTAACATTGGATAGTTAGAACAGCGAGGTCCTCAGTTCTTTTTCGTTCAGCCCACTGGGTTGAACGAAAAAAAAAACGTAGTGTGTACCAGGCTATACAGCCACTAGATAAGGCTTGCACATCTCTATACCAAATATGAAACAAGAGGCACGCACAATGTAAAGTTCATATATAAATTTGCATTTATTTAATTTCAAATAAATTTAGCAATAACTGAAAATGATTAAGTTTTTTAAAGTTTCCCATTAAATAAGAACCTGCATGCGGGTACTGCCATTGCTAAATTGTTTATAAAGCCGCAGAAGGATATATCTATCTTATCCTGCATCCCCAACAGTCGGTCATTAATGCATCAGTGAATCAAAAATTGTGGGGAAGGAGGAACAGATGGTGAAATATCAGAAGTAATTCTTCAAGGAGATAAACAAAAAAGAGAAGTAGAAAAGAGGATGAAAATGAGAGAGGAAAAAAAAATAGAGAATCAGTTAGAGAGGTTCGGGAATAGGATAAAAAGGGTGAGGGTCAGGAAGGGGGGTATGAGGGTAGGTCCATATCGACATCCGAAACGAGACATGTTTGCCCTAGGGGTACATTTTCACAATGCCAGCAAGGACTGATCAAAGTTCCTAAAGAGGTAATGTTCGACCCAGGGGGACGAAATCTTTTCAAACCTTTGTACCGAGTCCTTGAGATTTGAGGCATTTTCTCGATAATTAGAAACCACATTGTTTTATGTAATGTGCATAATTGTTGGGGAGGAGGACCACCACACCTTGGGTAGCACTACTTTTTCCACTGTAAATTTGTGACTTCACGTAATCCGGTGGTTTTAGATTCAGCAATGGGGATTTTTGTTTACCTTTACCTAGAATGCTAGAATACTAATTGGTATGCGTTGGTCTTGGGGCACTCCAATCATATACAGTGATGTAAGTAACTGAGTTAAAATAAACTGAGTTACCTAACTCAGTTACTTTAGAGGGTAACAAGTAATCTAACTGATTACTTTTCCCCTCATGGTAACTCAGTTCCCATTACTTTGGCTTAGTTACCCCAATTACATCTACCACCACTAGATGGCAGTAGTGTAATTCTGGTGTCCTGCCGAAAAAATTCCCCCGCCGGATAAGGACCCCCTGTACTGCGCAGGCGCAGGGCTTGCGCAGTACGAAGGACTACGGAGCTTCCAATAATTGCCGAACCTAAACAGCTCTGAGTGAACTCTACACCGCGCAGGTGCAGTTAACATGTAATTGTACGAGGCGATGCCGCACGCTCCTGATGCTCTTGCTACTCTGCAAGGGGTGTCTATCGTGTAACTAAGGGGTGGGTCTAGTATTATTGTAACCAAGGGGCGCATTTATTATTATTGTTATATATCGAGCTCTGCCCATTAATTTAACATTCGCCCTCGTCTGTAGCCATCCGCCCCTTACACAATATAATAATAATAGACCCGCCCCTTGCTTACGTGCTATAACAGATCTGCCCCTTGGTTAGGCCCCTTTCACACCGGGGCGGTGAGCCGCGGTGACGGTAAAGCAGCGCTATATTTAGCGCTGCTTTACCGTCGTTTTCACCGCGGTTTTCGGCCGCTCGCGGTGCGGTTTTACCCCCCGCGAGCGGCCGAAAAAGGGTTAAACACCCCCGCAGAGCGCCGCCGTAGCCGCGGTATTGCCGCGGTAACCGCGGTATTGCCGCGGTTTTACGGCGGTCTCCCATTGTAATCAATGGGAAGGAGCGGTATAGGAGCGGTGAACACACCGCTCCTATCCCGCTCCAAAGATGCTGCTAGCAGGACTTTTTTTACCGTCCTGCTAGCGCACCGCTCCAGTGTGAAAGCCCGCCGGCTTTCACACTGGAGTTAAAGGGGCCGGATTTTTTCATGCGGTGAACAGGCGCTATTTTTAGCGCCGCACCGCATGAAAAACGCCCCAGTGTGAAAGGGGCCTTAGAGTAATAATAGAGCAGCCCCTTGGTTACACGATATATAACAATAATAATAAATGCGCCCCTTGCTTACAGTAATACTAGACCCGCCCCTTAGTTACACGTATAGAATATTTTTTTAAAAAGTCAGTTACTTTGCTGCGTAACTAATTACTTTTCCAATGTAGTAACTGAGTTACTAACGCAATTACTTTTTGGGAGAAGTAATTTGTAACTTAACTAATTACTTTTTTAAAGTAAGATGACCAACACTGAACATATATATATATAGAAGGGTGCCTAGGGATTGACATCCCCCTAAGCATTTGTCAGGTGAGGTGGGTCTGAACTTTGCTGAGTGTTGTGGAACCACTGCATGAGTAGTTTGTACTTGGATTCTATCACTGTGGGCTGTGGTTTAATAAATTTGCTTCCAGCTCTCCTAATCTACTTTCCTTCCCAAGTCTTTCTCCCACTTTGCTACATAGGGGAGATGGTTAGGTATTTACCCTTCCAAAAGTGATGCATATATGCTGGAGGTAGTCCCTCTGGACATAGAATCTTGTAAATATATGTTCAAATGTTATTAAATGATGTCTGGAGGGATGATGAATGTTTAATTGTTTGGGTAATAAATTGTTTTACTTGGAGGTATTTTACAATTTCTTGTGTAGAGACCTTGTGTAAATTTTGTATAGAGGGTAAGCAGAGGACCCCTGTGAGTGACATTAGGTTATAGATTCTATATGGGTCTTTGGAGACCCGTCATTTGCAATGCAAGTGTCAGGGAATCAACAGAAGGAGAAGGGCTTTAAGACCCAGAATCTCTGTCAGGAGAAGGAGTTTAGGACCCAGTATCCCTGCCAGCAGGTCACATGGGCCTATATAAGGAAGTCTGCTAGTGTCTGCAGTTGCTGGTTTGTCTTCAGCTCTCCCTGTGTTCCTGTGTCCTGTATTATCTGCTGATCTGATCTCCTGTGTACCGACCCGGCTTGTTTTGACCTGCTCTTCCTGATCCTCTGGCTTGACCCTTTGGCTTGCACCTGACTTCTTCCTGCCTGCTCCCAGCATCTGACCCCGGCCTGGCTATTTGACTCTGCTTATCCTGCTCCCTGTACTAAGACGCAGCTTATCTTAGGTCATTCTGATCCTGGACTGTCTCTCTGTGAATGACCCCTGGCCTGGCACCCGGCTCCGCTATTCAGTTCTTCCACTGGACTCCTGGACCTTCCAAGCACGCCTGTCTCCGGCACCCGTGCTTCTGTGGGCACCACACCTGCTGTTCCACCTTCAGTGGTGTGCTGCGCTCGGCCGCAAGGGGAGCCCTCCCTGCATCTCGGCCTCCTACCAAGTTACTGACAGTACAAACCAGCCATGTCAGAGGCCGACGGAGGTGTCTCCCCGCTGGAAGCCGCAAGTCTACAGATCACGGCCCTCACTCAGGTCATCCAAAAACTCCAGGAAGGGTACTTTCAGTTAGAGGACCGCCTGCATCACCTGCATGCAACACCTACCACCACAGATCAAGGGTCGTCTTCAGCCAACCCTCTGGTAGTTACCCCTACTGTGGTGATGCCCCCTCCGGAACCACGAGTACCAACACCAGAACGCTTCTCCGGTGATCGGAGGAAATTCAGAGCTTTTAAGAATGCCTGTTGCCTATACTTGGCCCTGCAACCACAGACTTTTTCCACTGAAACAGTGAAGGTGGGATTCATTATTTCTTTGTTGACCGATGAACCCCAAGTATGGGCTCATGGCTTATTGGAGCGGGAGAGTCCTCTCATCAACTCTGTGGACCAGTTCTTTGAAACCATGGCCCAATTATATGATGACCCCCTGCGGGTGGCCACCGCTGAAGCTGCTCTGCATACCTTACGGCAGGGTCAGTGCCCTGCGGAAGATTACACCATGGAATTCCGTACCTGGTCCTCAGACTCAGGTTGGAACGAGGCAGCGTTACGTTATCAGTATCGGCTGGGGCTGTCCGAATCCCTCAAGGATGAACTGTCCAGAATTGAGACCCCCTCAACACTAGAAGGTCTCATCCTACTGACCATTCAACTCAATAGGCGCTTACGGGAACGCCGGTCTGAGCGTATCCAAACCTTTCGGCAGCCCGAAATCCCGCCTACATCCAACCCCATGCAGCTTGGCCTGGCCCATCCAACATTAACTTCAGAGGAGAGACTTCATCGCCGACAGGCGAACCTTTGCTTCTATTGTGGGGGAACAGGACATTACATAACCTTTTGCCCTGTAAGACCCAGGAAATCAGTTCCCCACACTCCGGTCAATTTCCAGGTATCCCGGTCTTCTCCAACCCATATCAGTCTTCCTGTCACGTTACTGGTGGCAGGAGAGGAAGTTCATCTCCAAGCAATACTGGATTCCGGGGCATGCAGCTGTTTCTTGGATCTGACCTTGGCAAAGAGACTCGCTATCCCTCTTCATCACAAAAGGCAAAGACTGACCGTCCATCTGGCCGATGGCTCAATGCCTAGTTCCGGGCATGTCACCCAAGAAACGGCACCTATCTTCACCTCCATCAATTCTAATCATCAGGAATTTCTACGTTTTGACGTCCTGAGCTCCCCTATATTCCCTGTGATCCTGGGAATTCCATGGCTACAGGCGCACAATCCTCAGATTGATTGGTCCAAGAGGGAAGTTCTCTTCACTTCTTCCTACTGCCGACAGCATTGTCTTTCTCCTGAATCCAAGGACTTTTCTAGTTGTCTGTCTGTCCTACCAACACCCAGTGTGGGTTCCAATATACCAGCGGCCTATCATGAATTCCAAGATGTTTTTGACAAGAAGGCGGCAGATACCCTACCCCCGCATCGTCCCTACGATTGCCCCATTGACTTGCTACCGGGGGCTGAGATTCCTTTTGGCCGTATTTTTCCTCTTTCCGAGACGGAACTTGAAACTTTGAGGCATTATGTTGATGAAAACCTTGAAAAGGGATTTATCCGCCCTTCCTCTTCTCCCGCCGGTGCCGGCATTTTCTTTGTTGAAAAAAAAGATAAGACCTTGAGGCCATGTGTGGACTACAGGGACTTAAACAAAATTACTCTCAAAAATCGCTATCCGCTCCCCCTCATCCCCGAACTCTTCCAGAGGTTTCGTACAGCCCACATTTTCACCAAACTAGACCTACGTGGAGCTTACAATCTTGTCCGTATCCGAGAGGGGGATGAGTGGAAAACAGCATTCAGAACAAGATTCGGGCATTTTGAATACTTAGTAATGCCATTTGGACTATGCAACGCCCCGGCCACATTCCAACATTTTATAAATGATATTTTTCGGCAGTACTTGGACCACTTCGTTATCGTCTACCGCGACGATATTCTCATATTCTCAGCTACTCTGGAGCTTCACAGAACGCATGTAAAAAAAGTACTGGGCATCCTCAGAACACATGGATTGTATGTAAAAGCCGAGAAATGCGACTTTGAGAAGACGACAATCCAATTCCTTGGACTCATCATCACCACTAATGGGGTAGCTATGGATCCTCAAAAGGTGAAGGCTATCCTTGAGTGGCCGGCTCCATCTGATAAGAAGGGTGTTCAGAGGTTCATCGGCTTCGCAAATTTCTACAGGAGATTTATAAAAAACTTCTCTAGCATTGTAGTGCCTATCACCCAGTTAACCCGCCAACATACCAGATTCCAGTGGTCCGTAGAAGCACAAACTGCCTTTGATCAACTGAAGCTCCTCTTTACCTCTGCACCTATCTTACAGCATCCGGATCCTACCTTACCCTATGTCCTGGAAGTTGATGCCTCCGAAGTAGCCACGGGGGCAGTTCTTTCCCAACGTCAGGGGCCCAAAGCCCTACTTCATCCCGTGGCCTTCTCTTCGCGGAAGATGAGTCAGCCGGAGAAGAACTACGATGTGGGGGATCGGGAGCTCTTGGCGATTAAGACTGCACTGGAGGAATGGAGATATCTCCTGGAGGGTGCCGTCCACCCTATATTAATCTTTACAGACCATAAAAACCTAGAATATCTCCGCACGGCCAAGCGACTGAGACCCCGGCAGGCTCGATGGGCTCTATTCTTTTCTAGGTTTAACTTCCATATCACCTTCCGCCCAGGGTCTAAGAATGGAAAAGCCGACGCCTTGTCCCGAATGTTCCCTGATACCCCGGAAGAGGTCTCACCCAGTCCAATTCTGGCCCCTCAAAATTTCCTCTTGATCCAGCCTGATTTAAGGATTTCAATTGAGCAGGCATCCACCCAGTGCACAGAGGCAGAAATCTCCTCTCTAAGAAGCCAGGAGGGGCTCCTTTGGCATCAAAACAAAATTTTTGTCCCACAGCAAGCCAGGCTTCAGGTTTTAAGAACTTTTCATGACCACCAATTGGCTGGCCACTTTGGGGTCCGAAAAACGACCGAACTGGTCCAACGGTCTTTATGGTGGCCCACTCTGAGATCCGATTGTAAGGAGTATGTCAATTCTTGCACAACATGCCAGCGGAATAAGGGGTCCAACGCTAAATCCTGGGGCCTGTTAAGGCCTCTGCCAGTCCCGGAACAGCCTTGGAAGAACATTTCATTAGACTTTATCGTGGATTTACCCCCCTCAGAAGAATTCACAACCATCTAGTAGTAGTAGACCGACTATCCAAGATGGCACACTTCTTGCCAATGATGGGCACACCTTCCGCCATGGACACAGCAAAAACTTTCATCAAAGAAATAGTCAGATTGCATGGTGTACCAGACAGCATTGTGTCAGATAGAGGTGTTCAATTCACCTCTAGGTTCTGGAGGAACCTTTGCAAATTGCTGTCAATTGAAACATGTTTTTCCACAGCCTACCATCCCCAGAGCAATGGTCAAACGGAAAGGACTAACCAAACGCTAGAACAGTATCTAAGATGTTTTTGTTCCTTTTCTCAGGACGATTGGATTTCATTATTGCCCTGTGCGGAATTCGCATACAATAACTCTGTGCACGCTGCTACCAACCAGTCACCCTTCTGGGCGAATTATGGCTACCATCCCTCATTTCTACCCAATATCATTCCCGAATCTTCAGTTCCGGCAGTTCAGGACAGAATAAATTTCATTCAAACCAATTATCAAATTCTCCAGGATACAATGCGGAAAGCCCAAGAAGGGTATAAGAAACAATATGACAAGAAAAGAAGAGGAAACCCTGCCTTTGAAGTGGGGGACAAAGTGTGGCTCTCATCTGCAAACCTCAAACTGCCATGTCCATCCCGAAAGTTGGGGCCAAAGTTTGTTGGGCCTTTTGAAATTAAACGCAAAATAAATCCAGTAGCCTTCGAACTTGCCTTACCTGAATCTTATAAGATCCACCCTGTATTTCATGTTGCACTACTTAAACATGCCATTTCTAGTTCTTTTCCAGGGAGAGAAGAAGTACCCCCGCCTCCAGTTCTGGTAGGAGACGAGACTGAATTTGAAGTGGAATCCATCCTTGACTGTCGACGGAGAGGTAGGACAATTCAGTTCTTAATTAAATGGAAAGGATATCCACCCGAGGAGAGCTCCTGGGAACCCGAGGCCAATGTACATGCCCCTAGATTCCTCCGAGAGTTTTGGGCTAAATACCCTGAGAAAATGGCCCAAATGGGCATCCGGAGGCTGCCCGTCAGGGGGGGGCACTGTCAGGGAATCAACAGAAGGAGAAGGGCTTTAAGACCCAGAATCTCTGTCAGGAGAAGGAGTTTAGGACCCAGTATCCCTGCCAGCAGGTCACATGGGCCTATATAAGGAAGTCTGCTAGTGTCTGCAGTTGCTGGTTTGTCTTCAGCTCTCCCTGTGTTCCTGTGTCCTGTATTATCTGCTGATCTGATCTCCTGTGTACCGACCCGGCTTGTTTTGACCTGCTCTTCCTGATCCTCTGGCTTGACCCTTTGGCTTGCACCTGACTTCTTCCTGCCTGCTCCCAGCATCTGACCCCGGCCTGGCTATTTGACTCTGCTTATCCTGCTCCCTGTACTAAGACGCAGCTTATCTTAGGTCATTCTGATCCTGGACTGTCTCTCTGTGAATGACCCCTGGCCTGGCACCCGGCTCCGCTATTCAGTTCTTCCACTGGACTCCTGGACCTTCCAAGCACGCCTGTCTCCGGCACCCGTGCTTCTGTGGGCACCACACCTGCTGTTCCACCTTCAGTGGTGTGCTGCGCTCGGCCGCAAGGGGAGCCCTCCCAGCATCTCGGCCTCCTACCAAGTTACTGACAGCAAGTGTCTCAAAAAAACCTAGGAGAAACATGATGTTGCAGTCTAGGGTTGAGAATGGGGGTGTAAGTATCAGAGACGTACTTACCGAGACCGAGATGCTGAGAGCGGTTCACCCTTATGAAGATGCAAATTAAGGACTCTGGACGGCCGCACTCCAAGAAAAATTCAAAAGCCTTTATTGGTAAAATATGGAATCACACAAAAATAGGTCACAGCAAAGCAAGAAAATCGCTAATGCATTTCACCCTTGCGACCCGGCGCAATCTGCCCCCTGGTGATGGGACAGGGAGCAAACGGCACCAGGAGGCACAGGTCACCTCCGTCAGGTAGGCGGGACCGGTGAGGAACTTGGAGGAGATGCGAGCCTGGCCCGGGCAGACCGGCAGATGGCAGGAAGGAGAGGCAGGAGCCCAAAGACCCGGCGGGGGGTCTAACACCAGTTACTGAACAGCCAGGTGCAGAGTAAGTCCAGGATGCAGGCCGAGGGTCAAACACAGGAGGAGCCGTAGCAAGTCTGTTGATCCAGCCAGGGGTCAGGCACAGGAGCAGTAGATCAAGCAAAGTCCGTTATTAAGCCAGGGGGTCAAACACAGGAGCAGTAGATAAAGCAGAGTCTGTTACCAAGCCAGGGGGTCAAACACAGGAGCAGTAGATTCAGCAAAGTCCGTTAGCAAGCCAGGGGGTCAAACACAGCAGCAGTAGATTCAGCAAAGTCCGTTAGCAAGCCAGGGGGTCAAACACAGGAGCAGTAGATTCAGCAAAGTCCGTTAGCAAGCCAGGGGGTCAAACACAGGAGCAGTAGATCAGGTTACTTTTACACGGGGCACGGGGACACACAGGCACTAAGCTGGAAAGACAGACCAGCAAAGTGCCTGTGCGTCAGACCGCCTTTATAGGCGCCATGGGGACGCTAATTGTGCGCCATAGCGCACAGGCGTGCGCCAGTGCGCATGCGCGAGCGCCGGACCGCCGAGCCGCGATTGCGCATGCGCCGGAGCGCCGGGCCCCTGCGCATGCGCACTGGAGAGCGGGCCACTCGGCGTCCAGCGCCGCTGACCTGACAGTAAGGGGACATTTATTTTTTTAGAATATTTCATATTGCCTCATGGGCTCCAGAGGTAAGGGAGAAAAGCTGGGCCAGAGGAGAAAGGGATTATGACATGCAAGGATGGAGGGGGCTCCAAACATTTCAAAATACTTGATTTTTCTGTGCTTTTACATGCAATTTTTTAAGTTGGTGATAAGGTCTCTTTAAAGTCTTGGGATAGCCTAATAAACAGGACTACTTGTACACAGGATAACTTAGTGCCCTTCTGTTGAGCGTTTTATTTAAATACAATATACATGTATTATTGCCTGAAAATAATTGTACCTGTGCTCTTTGTTCTAGCGAAGTGACCTGTTTGACATTAATTATTGTCCTTTGGACACTCTGCTCTGTGTTACAGAAGGCTGAAAGCCAAAATCTCTCTATAGCTTAGTGTCCTGTATCAGAAAATTCTTTAGTGTTCTTTTGTCATCCAAACATCGACTTCCATATAACAATTGCAATGGCAACCTTTGCTGCATTAAAAAGAAGTGTGTTACTTACGTTCCCCTAGAAATAAATGTTATAATTATAGCCATAGCTGCTCAATCCACCACTATCGCTTTGCGTCATACTTATTACCAGTTCTTGTTGCCTGTCTATGATTGGATGAAGGGAAGATTCTGGACAGCCGCACTCAGAATCAAATGCCTTTATTAAAAAAAGGAGGTAATAATCCAAAAAGTACAAGCCACAGCAAACAACGGTTCACATGGCTCTGATGCGTTTCACACTTTCAAAAGTGCTTATTCACTATGAGCTATGAATAAGCACGTTTGAAAGTGTGAAACGCGTCAGCTCCTGTGATCTGTTGTTTGCTGTGGCTTGTACTTTTTGGATTATTACCTCCTTTTTGTAATAAAGGCATTTGATTTTGAGTACGGCTGTCCAGAATCTTCCCTTCATCTAATTACCTATGCTTAGCCAGCACCCGCTGTTCCTACTCTGAAGAGAGCTACATTTCCAGACACCCTTCCTAGACCGGCATCTCTCTGCCCCCTGCCTGTATATTATGCTGATCTAATGCTTTTAACATTTTGCTCTCTCTCACTCTCACTTCACTGTGACTTTATTTCCTAGTTCCAATTCATTGATCCAGAAAGTTTTAACATTATTGCATCAGAATGAAAGCCAAGCAATAGTTTTTTTTGTTTTTTTTTACTAATATTTTACAAGACAATGCATAGGAGTAACCGTAAGATGCAAATAGTCATAAATCACAAAAAAAAAAAAACATTACAATAGAAAGGCAGTGTTATGAAATGCAGAGATCACATGGTTGTTGGGTGTACAGGGTATAGAGATCTGGTAGTGGGAAATCTGTATGGTCACTCAAAGATGGGGAGGATTGGGTGGCTGAATGGCTAAGCATAAATGCAGTTTTTGCCAGAGAATTAACTTTAAAGGTGGGCATATGTGTGGGTTGCTGACACAGCAGCTAGTGAAGGAGTTTGCTTGCACAATAAAGTGATTACTGTGTAAAGGGGTGGTGGAGAAAAAAAAGGTAGGTACAGCGATGGTAAGCCTGAGAGCCTGTCTCTACACGGATACTATTTTTTATTTATTTTTTCAAAATACATCTTCTTTGTGGCCATTAAAAAGGGGATGGGAGTCGAGTCTATAGCTGAATATAACTTCTTTGGAAAAAAAATGAAGAAATAGAGAGAGGAATGGAAGCTCTTTCCTTGTTCCTTTTTGTGTTTCTACTTTGCTATATGCACGAGTTATGTTATACGTAACTGTGGAGATTTGCGTGTGAGTGTACTGTATATTCATGAAGTTACTTTACAGGATATTCTTTGTTTTGGTAAATAATAATACCCTAGCCAAATATAGTGTTTTACCTCCCCCAGGGATTATCATGGTACCAATCAACACATATGTCAATTCAGAAAGTATTCATTTTATTGCACAAATTTCACATAAAAGAAATAAGAAAAAAAAAAAAAATGTAAAGTGTATTTTCACTTTTTCAGCCAAACTCAGTGCTTACTTTATATTTGCTACATGTCCCCATTCACATAGCATACTGTAGCCACCCTGGCGGTATGATTATGTCAGATTTTTGCGTCTCAAATCGGTACAATTGTTTTGCATAGAAATTTGGTGTTTTATATTGTAGGCCTGTAATTCTTAGGAATAACACGCTTAAATCTGTTCAAACAAGGGTCTAGTAGACATCCCGGGTATGATAAAGTTTGAAACAAAAAATCATAAATTATAATATAATAAATAACTATAAATAATTATAAAGAAAATATAATAATATAATAAAATTAATTTTCCCACGATTCACTATCGCTCAATTCTGCAAATGTTCTAATTTACTATCGCTGTTTTCTAGCTGGTCTAAAACCACTTTTGACATAAAGGGACACTTTTTAGTTGCTATAGACAAACTCCAGTTTCCAGGCAGAAAGAACGGTATATATAATATAAAACTGCATGCAGGGCATTGGACAAAGCACTAGGGACAAAAGGGATGTGAAACGATTTCATACAGTAATGTAATCTGTAAGATTACAGTGTACTGTATGTGTTATGAATTTTCTATTTTTTTAATTTGCCGCCCCGTGCGTCATGGTGCTTGCAGGGAACAGAGCCCAGCACACAGACGCATCGGGCAGAAGACACAGCCTGCAGACACAGCGGGGGGGACATCGCATGATCCTGGGGACAAGGTAAGTACACCACACCAGGATCCTGAGATGCAATCCCGAGTATGGCTCAGGGTTACCGCTAATGTTTAGTGAAATTTAACCCCGAGCCACACTCGGGAAAACCGCCAGGGAGGTTAAAAGAAAATATTTTAAAATTGTAGCTTGCATTCTTACATGCTCTATTCTGCACCCTCCAACAAAGAACAATCCTATGTACTTCAGTTGCAACTAGATTTGAACACTGCCTGTCCTAAAAAAGAGTTAAAGGTGTAGAGGCTGGGCTTCTTGCATTGTATGTTAACAAGGACAGACTTGGGACAGGGTCACACAAACTTTTTTTTTAAAACTTTGCAGTCAGCCGTTGCATCTCCTCCTAAAGGAAACATCTAAAAGGTTATATATATATATATATATATATATATATATATATATATATATATATATATATATATATATATATATATATATATATATATATATATATATATAGTCATGGCCGAAATTGTTGGCACCCCAGAAATTTTTCCAGAAGATCAAGTATTTCTCACAAAAGTATTGCATGTTTTGCTATACACATGTTTATTCCCTTTGTGTGTATTGGAACAAAACAAAAAAAGGGAGGAAAAAAAGCAAATTAAGCATAATGTCACACAAAACTCCAAAAATGGGCTGGTAAAAATTCTTGGCACCCTTAACTTAATATTTGGTTGCACACCCTTTGGAAAAAATAACTGAAATCAGTTGCTTCCTATAACCATCCATAAGCTTCTTACACCTCTCACCCGGAATTTTGGACCACTCTTCCTTTGCAAACTGCTCCAGGTCTCTCTTATTGGAAGGGCACCTTTTCCCAACAGCAATTTTAAGATCTCTCCACAAGTAATGGGATTTAGATCTGGACTCATTGCTGGCCACTTTAGAACTCTTCAGCGCTTTGTTGCCATCCATTTCTGGGTGCTTTTTGACATATGTTTGGGGTCACTGTCCTGCAGGAAGACCCAAGATCTCGGATGCAAACACAGCTTTCTGACACTGGGCTCTACAGTGCGACCCGAAAATCCTTTGGTAATCCTCAGATTTCCTGATGCCTTGCACACATTCAAGGCACCCAGTGCCAGAGGCAGCAAAACAACCCCAAAACATTATTGAACCTCCACCATATTTCACTGTAGGTACTGTGTTCTATTCTTTGTAGGCCTCATTCCGTTTTCGGTAAACAGTAGAATGATGTGCTTTACCAAAAAGCTATATCTTGATCTCATCTGTCCACAAGACTTTTTCCCAGAAGGATTTTTGCTTACTCAAGTACATTTTGGAAAACTGTAGTCTTGCTTTTTTATGTCTCTGTGTCAGCAGTGGGGTCCTGCTGGGTCTCCTTCCCTAGTGTTTTATTTCATTTAAATGTCGACGGATAGTTCGTGCTGAAACTGATGCTCCCTGAGCCTGCAGGACAGCTTGAATTTCTTTGGAACTTGTTTGGGGCTGCTTATCCACCATCCGGACTATCCTGCTTTGGAACCTTTCATCAATTTTTTTCTTCCATCCACGTCCTGATAGATTAGCTACAGTGCCATGGGTTGCAAACTTCTTGATAAAGTTGCGCACTGTGGACAAAGGAAAATCTAGATCTCTGGAGATGGACTTGTAACCTTGAGATTAATATTTTTCCACAATTTTCATTCTCAAGTCCTCAGACAGTTCTCTTCTCTTTCTGTTGTCCATGCTTAGTGTGACACACACAGACACACAATGCAAAGACTAAGGCTACTTTCACACTGGGGCGTTGGGGGCGCTGGCGGTAAAGCGGCGTTTTAGCGGCGCATTTCGGCCGCTAGCGGGGTGGTTTTACCCCCCGCGAGCGGCCGAAAAAGGGTTAATACCGCCCGCAAACCACCGCTGCAGCGGCGTTTTGCGGGCGGGTTCGGAGCGCTGCCCCATTGTTTTCAATGGGAACGGGCGCTATAGGAGCAGTAAATATACCGCTCCTACAGCGAGCCAAAGATGCGGCTTGCAGGACATTTTCCAGCGTCCTGCAAGCGCACCGATTCAGTGTGAAAGCCCTCGGGCTTTCACACTGAAGACACAGCAACAGCTGTTTCGGGTCGGTTTGCAGGCGCTATTTTTAGCGCAATAGCGCCTGCAAACCGCCCCAGTGTGAAAGGGGCCTTAGTGAAATGCTCTCCTTTGTATCTGCTTTCAGGTGTGATTTTTATATTGCCCACACCTGTTACTTGCCCCAGGTGAGTTTAAAGGAGCATCACATGCTTGAAACAATCTTATTTATCCACAATTTTGAAAGGGTGCCAAGGATTTTGACCAGCCCATTTTTGGAGTTTTGTGTGACATTATGTCCTATTTGCTTTTTTTTCCACCCTTTTTTGCTTTTGTTCCAATACACACAAAGGGAATAAACATGTGTATAGCAAAACATGTGTTACTGCAATAATTTTTTTTGTTTCTGGGGTGCCAACAATTTCGGCCATGACATATATATATATATATATATATATATATATATTTATTATTATTATTATTATTTAAATGATTTTTAGACATCTGTGTGAATGAGAACACATACAACAATCACATAGTCGGGTTTTCCCAAATTTGACTGCAAAAGTTGAAATACGCTTTAAAAACTGTCCAATGACATCCCACCTCTTAGTTCATCCCCCAAAATGTGTCTCAAATTAGCCTTATCACAACAAGGGGCTAATTCCCACATTATTACATTTCAAACATCACATGATGGATTTATGGTGAACCCAGATTCTATGCATTCCATTGATCTTGTCAACCTCCTCTTAAGTTTATTCAAGGTGGTTGTTTAAAATCGCATAACACTCATGGAACAGCAAACCCAAAAGTTGATAATTCAAGGTGCCCCCTGATAAAGGATATAGAGCGTCTTTCACAGACTTGTGACCATATTTTATCCATATATATCGGACATTGGATATGGGAAGTACTAGTGGGACAGGCCAGCGATGTTTGTCAACCAAGGGAACAATCTCTAATTCTCTGTAATAACGCTTCCACTATATCCTAATCCAAAGATGGTATATGGATCACTAACCTGCAGTTGCAAACTCACTGGTTTGTCCTCCCATGCAGTGGGTAAGAGGTTGTAGGCATTTAATTTTCCCAAATAATTTTTTTTGCATGGACATGGCATTTGATAAACAACCTTTGTAAATAAAGCCATTTATCCTACATTTCTGTGATTGATCATAGTTGTAAAATACTGTTTTTTTAATGAATTAATTTATTTTTTATACATACAAATGGAAAAACATTGGACCATCCACAAAGGACAATTATTGCACCTTCTACAATTATATTTTTTCCCCAGAGTGTAATTGTGGAGAGCCATGTTGTTGTTGAGAGGTGTATATATGCAAGGTTGATCAGATATTTGCTCAAGATCTGTACTTTTCTTGCTACCATCATAGGCTAGAAGCCTTCTATTTCAGTGCTCCTAGAGTTCAATAGCTAAAGATGTCAATTCTTATCAAGTGTCAACCCTTTCTCATTGTGAACCTTAGTTTGTGATCAAACATGTACACGTCAGCTCTCTTACCTTTTTATTGACTTTAAGTAGTTTGTGCCTCCCTCTATTCTTTACCTTGTACAAACTAATAATAGTTCTTAAACAGCTTTGAAAAGATTCCATGGTGGTTTACTGAAAGATTTGAGAGGTTTAAAATTATCATAGCCAACCCCCCCCCCCTTCTCTATGATAAAGTGTTGCAATAAAAAGAAGGGACCAATATTCATTTTGAACTACAACAGTTTTTATAGATAAAATGATTGATTTCTCACGGTATATGCCAATATTTATATTTCTAATTGAAACTGAATTTGATCCATTATTGGAATGTGTATGGGACATACAGTATAGCATAGTTACACATGTAATTCTTTGATAACAGAGAAGAAACGCTCCTGCGCACAAGTGGAACACCAGACCGGCTATATAATGACACAGGCCTTGCTGCCCTCAAGGGTTGGGGACCCTAATAGTCAAAGATAAAAAAGGAAATGAAAGGACGCACCAGCCTTGTGCATTATCCTTTGTATATATATTTATTAAAAACTTTAAAAAGAAAACTACTCACAAACAATTGTGTAAATTCTTACAATATGAATAGTCGTCAAGTAGCAGCATTCAGTCAAAGATGAACAGAACTCTCCAAGGGTCACAGAGGAGCTCTGAGGAAGAAGGGATGTTCCCTTCGAAATGCGTCAACTGGCAGTGACTTTTGTGAGTTCCCCTGTGGCCCTTGGAGAGTACTGTTCATCTTTGACTGAATGCTGCTACTTGACAACTATTCATATTGCAAGAATTTACACAATTGTTTATGAGTAGTTTTCTTTTTAAAGTTTTTTAATAAATATATATCCAAAGGATAATGCACAAGGCTGGTGTACCCTTTTATTTTCCTTTTTTTTATCTTTTACATATCTAATTCTCTCTGGACAAAGTGTATTGGAGACTAAAGAGAAAACAGAAAGCTTTTGCGCTGATTGTATGGTGAGGGAGCATCAGCACATTGGTGAGGTCTTCATCCCGATCACTCAGATCTCTCCTTCTACTAGCAAGCTTCAAATGTTGGATTTACAGCACTGTAGAATGCTGTAAAGCTAGATTATGAGGCAGAATTCCTCCCCCATCATAAGGTTTGGTATCATCAGTCCTCCTACACAGGGGATTGTGGGAATCTAATGCAAAGAAAGATTTAAGTGCTTATAAGTGCTTATACTGTATTTAAAAAATGTTATATGAATGGTGTTTGTTTATGGTATTTAGCTTTATTTATGTAAAACTGAACAAGTGTTAAATCATTTCACTTTTTTTTCCAGCTATTTCCCTTGCCTTTACTGTACATCGGAAATCATTTAACAGGATTATTAAGTACACAGAAGCTCAGGTAATGAAAATAACATACTTAGTCATGTGTCAGTAATACATGAGACCTGTTCTGCATGTGATTCTGTTGGATTAGTGGATCGTCTACTGAATAAATACTATATGTATGACAGGATCAGAACATTGCTGCAGAGATAATGCAGTGATAATCAGCTAAGTAAAGAATTAGCATTTGATGGGTTTTATTTAGCTGGCTTTAAGGGCACTTAAAAGGGCAGTTCATACAATCATAACCAAACTATTATGCTTTATAGGTATCTCTTAACTGTACTGTTTTAAGCAGTATTTTGTTGAGCTTGCTTTAGAATCTTTTGGCTGCCAAACATTATCCTTCAGAACAGACATATTTAAAAAAGCTCTAATAAAATTCACAATACATGTTAAGTCCCAAAATTATGACCCTGCAAATTGGGAGTGTAGATTATTTTATTAAATCCTATTGTGTTTAGAAATTTAGTTTAAAATGTGCCTGTTATTTTTATTGTCAAAAATAAAACAGTTTCTCCCACATATTGATCTTAGAAATTGGTATTTTGGAAGGAGTGAGCCTTTACTAGGTACTCTCTGATCTCCGATCATAAGGCAGGATTCCCCAACCTCTTGTCACTCATCTGTAATATGGTAGTGTTTAAGGCCACTTTTACACTGAGGCGTTGTTGCGCTAAAAATAGCGCCTGAAAAGTGCCTGTAAACTGCCTCTTCAGCAAGTGCTTTCACACTAGAGTGGTGCACTTGCAGGACAGGTAAAAAAGTCCTGCAAGCAGCATCTTTGGGGCAGTGTGGGAGCGGTGTATACACCGCTCCCGCACTGCCCCTACCATTGAAAACAATGGCCAGCGCTGCTGATGTTTAAAAGCATCCCGCTAGTGGCCATCAACGCAGCCAGCGCCTCAGTGTGGCCTAAGAGTAGTGTATGCAAGTAGACAGGTCAGAACTAAATAGACACTGGTACCTTGTGTAGCGCAGACCTGGGACCGGTCCCAGGTACTATTCCCTGATAGGCACATAGTAGCCAACTCTAATGGAAGACTTTAACTCTGATCTGCTCCTTCAGGGTGAGACCCATCCTATTGAATGTGAAGGGTAATTAGATTCCAAACAGGAACTCCTCAACAGGAGTATAATCCTGGATGTACTGCTGTAAGCTCTCCTTAATAGGGCAAAGAAAAGTCTCTGGAATCCATGTGGCAGGTGGATTCCAGAGACTTTAATGGATTCCAGACCCCAAAATAATTTTTTGAAGCTGCAAGTAGTCTTCCCAGGGATGCCTCAGCCCTCAGACTGGGTCTTACTCCCCCAGGAACAAGAGAAAGTTGTTCCAGGCCACAGCCTATTTGTATTCCTCTCAGTCCCCTACTGGTACTCACATTGGCATTCACCAGGGATCGGCTGAAGAGGCATAATTATGCAGGTCAGGGTCTTCCGCCCACTATATCCCAGAGTTCAGTGGTATGCAGGGGAAATGTGCTGAGCCTGCAACCGCATAACTTAGAACAGACACTAACAAGTGAGTACTGCATTCCCTGATTACAGGGAGGCCCAAAACTAAATACAGTTTATAGGAGGATTACAGCTGCCATGCGATCTGCCCTAGACTTTTTACATTGGCCTCACTCTGTTGTGACTTTACAGGAGTTTTCAGGACGCTTCTACTTAACTCTCCTGTTCACATCTGGCCCTGAACCTTTGAAACCTGGCAGTAGGGCATACCTGCATAGATTTCTATGTCACTGCAACTGGAGCAACTGCCCCACTCTCAGTAAACATCTTGGGGCCAATTAAACTAATTGTCAACTTAGTGAATAGGGGTGGGGGTAAATGTGAAATAATTATAACTCACACAGAGGCACCTAGTAGAAACAACATTTTTAAATACTAATTGTCAACTTACCTTCGCTTAGAGCGCTGCCAAACAAGCGAGATGCTAGTGACCAGTGATAAAGATTGTGCAGTATTTCAGCCATTTAGGAAGTAATGTCCATCAGGGCCTGTGGTGATATACTTTTGTTTGCATCAAAAGAGAATGCAAATCAACCTTGAAGCAGGATGATGCTGGTTATAAAGACATTAAATAGAGATCAGGAGGACAACTGTCAGTTGAATGCTTCTGTCAGTATATTCTAAATTTACTAATCCCAGATGCATCTCAAACTGACCTCAAATGCAAGTTCTATGCACTTGAAATCATGCTGCATTCTGGTCATTGACACCGGCCCTTACGTACAATAAATTGAAGTTGTACTTCGGAGTTTCTGCTGCTGGCAAGGTGTCACCAGCCTTATAATCATCAGTGTGACATAGGTCACATTCCTTTTTAAATCAATATGCCCTTTACAGAACAGTGTTGTAAAATTGGAAATGTTTTAGGCCAGATCCGGCTCACTATATTTTTCCTCCTATTACCTTTGATACCATTGACAGGTGTTACATTTTTAATGCTGCTTCAGCTGGAGATCTTAAAGCTGAATTCTGGACACAGATAAAAATGTTCTGTGTTTAATAAAAATCTGTTTTGGCTTACCAGAAGTTCAGTGTCGAAGGATTCAAATCCACTTTAATATTGAGGACTAGGGATGGGCCCGGTGTTCGATCCGAACCAATGTTGGAATCGAACATCGGGCGTTCGCCCGCTCGGCGAGAACAGAACTATTTGGGCCGCTCGCATCAAATTCGTGTGATGCGATCGGCCCGCAATGCACTGCGCCAGTCGCAGTGCATTGCTGGCTGATGATTGGCCAAGCATGCACTGTGACCCGCATGCTTGGCAGGATGCCTGTGGCCAATTATAGCTCAGGGGGTTTAGAAGACGCCCCACATTATAAAAGGCCGCCGCGCCGGCGGCCTCCTATATTGTGTTCCAGTGTCAGTGTGCTGACTGCTGACATTATCTGCTGTGATTCTGGGGATTAGTGTGTGCGTGCTGTTAGTGCAGCATTGCAGTATCACATCTGGGGGGTGTCTATAGTATGCCTGTGAAGGGGCGCATGTTTCCTGTGCTTAGAACTGTCCCTGCACAAAGTGTCATATTTGCAGGAAAAAAAGCTATTTAAAATCTCTCGCGGCTAATGAATTGACGGCTCCCATAACACAGAGAACAGTCATTCATTGAAAGTCATTGATAAAAAAAAAGTCATTGATAAAAATAATTTTTTTTTTTTTTAAAAAGCGTGGGGGTCCCCCCAAATTCAATTACCAGGCCCTTCAGGTCTGCTATGGATATTAAGGGGAACCCCGGCCAAAAAAAAAAAAAATGGCGTGGGGTCCCCCTCAAAATCCATACCAGACCCTTATCCGAGCACACAACCTGGCAGGCCGCAGGAAAAGAGGGGGGACGAGAGCGCCCCCCCTCCCTCCTGAACCGTACCAGGCCACATGCCCTCAACACTGGGAGGGTGCTTTGGGGTCCCCCCCAAAGCACCTTGTCCCCATGTTGATGAGGACAAGGGCCTCTTCCCACAACCCTGGCCATTGGTTGTGGTGGTCTGCGGGCGGGGGGCTTATCGGAATCTGGAAGCCCCCTTTAACAAGGGGACCCCCAGATCCCGGCCCCCCCCTGTGTGAAATGGTAAGGGGGTACAAAAGTACCCCTACCATTTCACCAAAAAAGTGTCAAAAATTTTAAAAATGACAGGAGACGGTCTTTGACAATTCCTTTATTAAAATCTTCTTCCTTCTTCCTTTCTTCATCCTTCGGTTTCTTCATCTTCTCCTTCCGGCATCTTCTTCCATCTTCTTCTTCCATCATCTTCTTCCTCCGATCCGCTTTTTCTTGCTCTGGTCTTCTCGTCCAGCATCTTCTTCCACGGCGTCGGTGTCTCTTCTGGGCTGCTCCGCGCAATGGGAGGCTCCCGCTGTGTGAGGCTTCGCTGCATCTGACAGGTCTTTTGTAACGGAGGGCGGGGCCACCTGGTAACCCCGCCCCCTCTGACGCATGGGGACATCATGGGGAATTCCCTATGGCTTTCCCCATGACGTCAGAGGGGCCTCCAATGGCCTCCCATTGCGCGGAGCGGCCCAGAAGAGACACCTACGCCATGGAAGAAGATGCCGGATGAGAAGTCCAGAGCAAGAAGAAGCAGATCGAAGGAAGAAGATGATGGAAGAAGAAGATGGAAGAAGATGCCGGAGGGAGAAAATGAAGAAACCGAAGGATGAAGAAAGGAAGAAGGAAGACCAGAAGAAAGAAGATTTTAATAAAGGAATTGTCAAAGACCGTCTCCTGTCATTCTTACCATTTTTGACACTTTTTAGGTGAAATGGTAGGGGTACTTACCATTTCACACAGGGGGGGGCCGGGATCTGGGGGTCCCCGTGTTAAAGGGGGCTTCTGATAAGCCCCCCGCCCGCAGACCCCCACAACCAATGTCTATGGCGTTGTGGGGACGAGGCCCTTGTCCTCATCAACATGGGGACAAGGTGCTTTGGGGGGGACCCCCCTCTTTTCCTGGGGCCTGCCAGGTTGCGTGCTCGGATAAGGGTCTGGTATGGATTTTGAGGGGGACCCCACGCCATTTTTTTTTTTTTTTTTGGCCGGGGTTACCCTTAAAATCCATCCCACCTCAAGGGTCTGGTATGGATTTTGAGGGGGACCCCACGCCCATTTTTTTTTTTTTGGCCGGGGTTCCTCTTAATATCCATAGCAGACCTGAAGGGCCTGGTAATTGAATTTGGGGGGACCCCCACGCTTTTTTATTTTTGTTCTTTTTATTTTTTATTAATGACTTTTTTTTTATCAATGACTTTCAATGAATGACTGTTCTCTGTGTTACGGGAGCCGGTAATTCATTAGCCGCGAGTGATTTTAAATAGCTTTTTTTCCTGCAAAAATGACACTTTGTGCAGGGACAGTTCTAAGCACGGGAAACATGCGCCCCTTCACAGGCATACTATAGACACCCCCCGGGTACGAAATTTAAAGGAATATTACACTTTTATTGTATCACTTTAAGCATTATTAACCACTTCAATACAGGGCTTTTAAACACCCTTCCTTACCAGAGCACTTTTTGCGATTCGGCACTGCGTCGCTTTAACTAACAATTGCGCGGTCGTGCGACGTTACACCCAAACAAAATTGACGTCCTTTTTTTCCCACAAATAGAGCTTTCTTTTGGTGGTATTTGATCGCCCCTGCGGTTTTTATTTTTTGCGCTATAAACAAAAGAAGAGCGACGATTTTGAAAAAAAACACAATATTTTTTACTTTTTGCTATAATAAATATCCCATTTTTTTTTTTTTTTTAAAAAAAACTATTTTTTTTCCTCAGTTTAGGCCGATACGTATTCTTCTACATATTTTTGGTAAAAAAAATCGCAATAAGCGTATATTGATCGGTTTGCGCAAAAGTTATAGCGTCTACAAAATAGGGGATAGGTTTATTGAATTTTTTTTTTTTTTTTTTTTTACTAGTAATGGTGGGGATCTGCGATTTTTTTTTTCGTGACTGCGACATTGCGGCGGACACTTCGGACACTTTTGACACATTTTTGGAACCATTCACATTTACACAGCGATCGTTGCTATAAAATTGCAATGATTACTGTGTAAATGTGACTGTCAGGGAAGGGGTTAACACTAGAGGGCGCTGGAGGGGTTAATGTGTGTCCCTAATAGGAGTGATTCTAACTGTAGGGGGAGGGGACTTAAGGGGAGGAGACCGATCATGTGATCCTCCGTACTGGGATCACATGATCGGTCTCCTCCCCGCTGACAGGACGTGGAGCTGTGTGTTTACACACACAGCTCCACGGTCCCGCCCGGTCCCGTTGTTTTTACGGGCAATCGCGGGTGCCCGGCGGACATCGCGGCCGCCGGGCACTCGCACCGGGTCCCGAGCGATGCCGCGGGCGCGCCCCCCAGGTGGCCGGGAATCCGAGGACGTCATATGACGCCCACCCAGGATGGTAGATCCACCTTGTGGGCGTCATATGACTATGGCCGGGTATTGAAGCGGTTAAAATCACTGCTACTGAAAAAACGGCTGTTTAAATAAAAAAAATTTGCATCGATACATGTCCCCTGGGGCAGGACCCGGGTCCCCAAACACTTTTTATGACAATAACATGCATATTAGCCTTTAAAATGAGCACTTTTGATTTCGAACGTTCGCGTCCATTGTAACTAATAGGGTTCTTAAATTTACACGGACTTTAGGTCCGTTCGCGGGTTCTGGTGCGAACCAAACCCAGTGGTGTTCGGCTCATCCCTATTGAGGACATGTATGTTTTTCATATGCTTTTATGTTGATTTGTAATCCAGTACTTTTAACAGGCATTATTCATCCGCATCTACCAATTCTTGTGTACAATGGCATTGAATTTACACTCGTCATCTCTTTTCATTTTTAGGACTGCAGGAAACAGTTTGACATTGCCCACTCTGATTCTTACCATTCTTTTTTTTTTTTTTTTTTTTTTTTTAGCATGTTTGATCAAACATGTTCTTATTCCCCATTTAAAATATACAGTATATAGTGTACATTGGGATGACTGTGAGAGGCGTAACTAGAATCTTCAGGGCCCCGGTGCAAGAAACCATGAAGGGCCGTTGCTGGGTCTACAAAAGATTTCAGGCTAGAGCCCATAGCAGGGAAGTAAAGAAAGTCATACACATGTATATAATGTACGTGTGTGTGTGTGTGTGTGTGTGTATGTATATATGTATATATATATATATATATATATATATATATATATTTGTTACATATCTGGGTGCGGATCCTCCACTTACATCAGGGTCCCCAAAGCCCCCCTCATTACATCAGGGTCCCCAGAGAGCCTCCCCTTACATCAGGGTCCCCAGAGAGCCTCCCCCTACATCAGGATCCCCAGAGAGCCTCTCCTTACATCAGGGTCCCCAGAGAGCCTCCCCTACATCAGGGTCCCCAGAGAGCCTCTCCTTACATCAGGGTCCCCAGAGAGCCTCCCCTTACATCAGGGTCCCCAGAGAGCCTCCCCTTACATCAGGGTCCCCAGAGAGCCTCCCCTTACATCAGGGTCCCCAGAGAGCCTCCCCTTACATCAGGGTCCCCAGAGAGCCTCCCCTTACACTAGGGTCCCCAGAGAGCCTCCCTACTTACAATAGGGCCCTTAGAGCCCCCCCTCATTACATCAGGGTCCCCAGAGAGCCCCCCCTTACATCAGGTCCCCAGAGAGCCCCTTACATCAGGGTCCCCAGAGAGCCTCCCCTTACATCAGGGTCCCCAGAGAGCCTCCCCTTACATCAGGGTCCCCAGAGAGCCTCCCCTTACACTAGGGTCCCCAGAGAGCCTCACTACCTACATTAGGGTCCCCAGATCCCCCTCATTACATCAGGGTCCCCAGAGAGCCCCCTCTTACATCATTGTCCCAAGAGGGCCCCTTCTTTACATCAGGGTCCCCAGAGAGCCCCCCTTACATCAGTGTCCCCAGAGGGCCCCTTCCTTACATCAAGATCCCCAGAGAGCCCCCCCCTTACATCAGGGTCCCCAGAGAGCCCCCCCTTACATCAGTGTCCCCAGAGAGCCCCCCCTTACACCAGTGTCCCCAGAGGGCCCCTTCATTACATCAGTGTCCCCAGAGGGCCCCTTCATTACATCAGTGTCCCCAGAGGGCCCCTTCATTACATCAGGGTCCCAGGAGAGCCCCCCTTACATTAGTGTCCCCAGAGAGCCCCCCTTACATTAGTGTCCCCAGGGAGCCCCCCTTACATTAGTGTCCCCAGAGAGGCCCCCCTTACATTAGTGTCCCCAGAGAGGCCCCCCTTACATTAGTGTCCCCAGAGAGGCCCCCCTTACATTAGTGTCCCCAGAGAGGCCCCCCTTACATTAGTGTCCCCAGAGAGGCCCCCCCCTTACATTAGTGTCCCCAGAGAGGCCCCCCCTTACATTTGTGTCCCCAGAGAGCCCCCCTTACATTTGTGTCCCCAGAGAGCCCCCCTTACATTTGTGTCCCCAGAGAGCCCCCCTTACATTAGTGTCCCCAGAGAGGCCCCCTTACATTAGTGTCCCTAGAGAGCCCCCCTTACATTAGTGTCCCCAGAGGGCCCCCCTTCTTACATCAGGGTCCCCAGACCTCCCCCTTCCAGGGGTTCCCCGTGTACCTGGCTGGTACCTGGGCTGGGGAGGTGGGAGGCGACTATTGCCAGCTCTGGGATCTCCATGAGGCTAGTAGTTCTCTTCCCCAATGTATACAGTGGAGAGGGGAGGAGCCTCTGACCCAAGCCTGTATCAGTAACAGTGTACAAGCAGAGCCGACTCACGTGTACACTGAAGAGTGAAACTGCTAGATGCTTGGGTCAGAGGCCCCTCCCCTCTCTACTGTGTAGACTCAGGAAGAGAACTACAAGCCCCAGGGAGATCCCACTGCCCACGGGCAACAGAGCTGCCAATCTTCGCCTCCCACCTCCCCCTCACTGCATTCTAAATGGACATCCAGAAGTGCAGGGGTAGATGCCGGGTCTTGGGGCCCCCCCACAGTGGCAGAACGGCAGGGCCCAGTCGCAAGTGCGACTGCAGCGACCCCTATAGTTCCGTCACTGGAGACTAGCACTTAGCACTAGTACATTTTACCAATGAGAATAGAAGATGGCCAGTTTTCTATCCCCTATACCAAAGCAATCCGCTAATTGTAAACCCTCGCTAGCATACACTGAAACACGTACTCTTCTTCCAAAATGAGCCCCTAATGTTCATTTTTTATTTGTAATTCTGATACTAATAACATTACTTGCATGCATTTGCTGTTTTTTTTTCATAAATTTCCCATTGTGCCGACGGAGGAGTCTTCTTTATGGGCATGCTCCCATTTGGAACTTCATAGGGGGCACAAATATAATGGGAATGTGGCAGCTCAGAGGAGGACTTTTATATTTATATATATATATATAGATGTATGAAAAAAATTACACTTCAGCCATAAATTGAGCCTTTAAAGCCTTACAGTCCCCTTCCAACCCTTAAAGTAATCATAAAGTCTTTTTTTTTTTCAATAAAAATAACAAACATGTTCTCCTAGCCTGCTCTGTGTAGTGGATTTGCACAGAGCACCCAGATCCTCCTCTTCTCAGATCCCTCTTCGCTGCTCCTTGCCCCTCCCTCCTGTTGAGTGCCCCCACAGCAAGCAGCTTGCTATGGGGGGCCACTGAGCCAAATCACAGCTCCCTGTGTCTATTCAGACACGGAGCTGCGGCCCGGCCCCACCCTCTCTCTCTCCTGAATGGCTGACTGATTGACAGCAGCGGGAGCCAATGGCACCGCTGCTGTGTCTCAGCCAATCAGGGGGGAGAGCCTAGGATGGCCAAGACACTCGTGGACAGAGATGGGGCTCAGGTAAGTATTAAAGGGGCTGAGGCAGCTACATTAAGATAAACAAAAACCTTCTGCCATTACAACCTCTTTACAAACTCTTAACACTAAACTAAGACCAAACACTAAATTAAGCCTTAAACCTTTGTTTACATCTGTGGTTGGGGAGGGCGATAAAACCCCTGGTTAAGCTGTGTTTTTACCCCCCCCCCCCACAAATGCTCTCCATTTAGCTGGGATGGGAGTATAAATGCTTTATCCATGATGGTTTGCTACATGACTGCAGCAGGAACCCCCTGTTGTGCTTGGTGGGCACTACTGCCTTCCAAGTGCAACTCATTAAAGTGAATGAGGCCACTCTGCAACTGCCCAGCAACTGCAATTTCCGGCCCATGTGTACTAAGCATACGTTTTTCTGCATTATCAACTCATCTTGCTCCTAGAGCCTTTGCTCAAATCATACTGCACTAATATAATAAACCAATCAGTTAAAATAATATAATATTATTATCTATTTGAATTTGGCAAGTGTTAAATGTTGTCATGTTGTAAATACAGTACATAAAGGTAATTGAACAATGTTGAAGATTTAGTGCTTGATTCCAATAAAATTTATGAAAATCATAAGCAGTAGTACCTCAATGAGCTGCCCGCCATATAGGTATAGTACATACAAGTATTAAATATATGTTTAATTCTCTTTTACAGCTTACCGATGCTCACCGTTCTGCGAAAATTTAGTATTTTATTTACTCTAATTCTTGAGATGATCGTACTAAGGTAATAATATTTTTGATCATATCACATTCATCGGGCAACTAGTTTTTTTATGACATGCAATAGAAATACACTATATTACAAAAAGTATTGGGACACTTGCCTTTACACGCACATGAACTTTAATGTATTCAATATGTAAATATGGCGCTAACTCAAATAAATGCTAATAAGCAAGCAAAAATTTATAAATTAATCAGGTCAATAATTAAAGTCCAATCAGTGAAATAACAATCCAAATTCATAAAAGTGCAAAAAAGTGCATGTGCAAAAAAAAAAAAAACAAGTATATTCTTTGATTCCAATAATCAAAAGTGCATGTGCAATCAAAAAGTAAAATTCATAGATTGTTGATAGTAGATGTGTAGCAGTCAAGTGCAGGGAAAATATATCAATTCTTATAACGTGTATTCAAAATTTCTTCCACCATCCATGATCCACCAATAGTGTGCCCCTGCCTCTCACCTCAAATAAAGACCCAAACGGGTCTAGTAGTGCTTCTGGTAATTGTGATCTTTAATGTCGGTTTCCGCACCAGGCCAAGCAAAGGTGTAAGCAGTGGTTGGGGATAAATATAAAAACAGTGTTCTCCCGCTGTGAAAAATACGTCCACCTTAGTCTCCTCCACTCTCCTCCATTCAAGACTCATAAGATAAAGGAGATCTCCATAGTGCAGTAATTCAATATAATAGAATTAATTTCAAAGCAGCAAAATTACATTTAAAATTGGAACAGTCAGCATCAATAGATTCAAAGACTTTCTGGTCTCGGCCACGACCAGAAGTGACGTCACCTGGCTCCTCCCAAATTAAATTTAATGGCATCCCAGTATTAGTCTGTAGGGTTCAATATTGAGTTGGCTCACCCTTTGCAGCTATAACAGCTTCTTCTCTTCTGGGAAGGCTATCCACAAGGTTTAGGAGTGTGTCTATGGGAATGTTTGACCATTCTTCCACAAGCGCATTTGTGAGGTCAGGCAGTGATGTGGACGAGAAGGCCTGGCTCAAAGTCTCCACTCCTAATTCAGCCCAAAGGTGGTATATGTCTGTATATATTTAGAAATAGGGATGTGCCAAACGGACCCCTGTTAGGTTCGCAGCAGAACTTCCGAACACTGTGAAAATTCGGACCCGAATAACGAACCCCATTAAAGTCAATGGGACCCGAACGTCAAAAATCAGTGACAATTTTGAAGGCTTATATGCAAGTAATTGGGCATACAATGGTTATATGGGTCCGACATGTATTAATAGGGGACATGTATTAATAAAAAAAAAGTTTGTGAAAAATGTCATTTTTAAACGAGCAGTGATTTTTTTGATTTTTTAAAGTGAAAGCCTAAAAATTTAAAATTCCTTCCAATATAGTGGGGGGGGGGGGGGGGGGGTCCCTTAGGTCTACCTGTAAAGTGGCAGATCTGTACATTGTCTAGAATCCGCTGCAGCAATAATTGCATTTATAAAGCCAAAAAAATGAAATTTTCCCTGCAAGCTGCCTTTATTTTGCTCTGCAACAGCTGGGGAGCCAGTGTGTATGATGAGGCCACAATGTAATGATGTGCCTGACAGTTTGCAGATAGCAACAGTGTGATCTGCTGTAGAAGTGCTGAAAAAGGCCCAGACAGCTGAGCTTTGGGGAGTGGGCCGGGAGATAACAGCTGCAGAATGTGATGGAATAGGGTGGCTGCTCTCTACTTTTTCTTGATGTCGGCCTCCTTGGGGTTGTGCCGCCTCACCTTCAGTTTCCTCCTCTGCTCTATCTGGCACCCAAGTCGCATCAGTGACCTCATCCTCATCATCATCATCATCATCTCCATCTCCTCCATCTTCATCATTACCACTGGAGAAAACTTGGCAATACGCTGTGGCTTGGGGAACATGAATGCCAATTTGTCTACCAGTGTTCCCCCCTCTCTCTAGGCTCATGTTCCTTTCATCCTCAACCTCTGAACCAACATCTGAATCCAGAAATGGCTGGACATCATCAAGGAGCAAGTGGCTGACACTGTGGTCAAATAACTCAGCTGACTCCTCAATGGCTAATGTTGGGGCTATGGCAGGAATAGATGTGGGCAAGGAGGCAGGTTTATCCACTCTGGCAACTGCAGGGGAATGCACACTTGTCTCTGCTTATGTGACAGAGGATGAGGAAGGTTTAGTAAGCCAGTTCATCATCTCCTCTGCATGCTGTGGCTGGATAGCATGGGCAAACTCACTAAACAGAGGAAATGATGCCCTGCCTGAGGACTGACCACCACATCCACCTTTGCCTGTGGACACATTTGTTGCTGGCCCCCTTACAGTGCCAAGGGAACATCTGCCTCTCCTTGTTGTCCTCCCAGACATTATTGGGAGGGAGGGGGCGGTGCTTATAAGCAAATGTAAAGAAGTAGTTGAAATCTGTACGTAGATGCACTTGTATGTAAAGAGGTGTTTGGTGCACTTTAATTTGAGTACTCACACTACACAGACACACTCCACGGATACACTATAAGATACTGCAATATAATGCGCCAAACGTACAGTGACGCACAGAACCTTATGGTGTTAAACTGGCAGTAACGCACACAAAACTATATGGCGTTAAACTGGCAATAACGCACAAAACTATATGGCATTAAACTGGCAGTAACACGCAAAACTATATGGCGTTAAACTGGCAGTAACGCACACAGAACTATATGGCATTAAACTGGCAGTAACGCAATCAAATAGTCGGTGTTCAACCGTCACTACACTGACGCTATCTGAACTGTCCCTACTCTAGCTATACACTAATGTAAAGATTACTGACACGGTCTCACTACACTACAGTGAAACTATCTGAGCTGTCCCTACTCTAGCTGATGATGGTCTTCCTCACTACACTCACACTATCCCTAGACTGACACTAAGCTAATATTCTACACTGACAATTGAAGAAAAATAGCACAGTATAGCACACTAACTAACTAATAGCACTGAACAGAGCCCTGTTCTGTCTCTCTCCACGCCAAAATCACACTGAAAATGCCTGCCATTGAAAGAATACTTTTATTGAAAGAATACATTTATACTGTGGGGTGGGAATGAGCCATGATTGGATAAAGTCATGACAGTGTCCAATCATGACTCTGACAGTGCTCTGTGCCCTGATTGGCTGAAGTTGTCATGGCTTCAGCCAACCAGGGCTTGCAATGCATTGTTCAGCACCACAATGTATTGTTTGTTTGTTCGGCTGTTCGGCGAACGTCTGAACAGCAAAAGTTTGGCCCAAACTCTTTTAGAAATCCCTATTCCCTATCCCTATTTAGAAATACATCAAACCTTATGTTCTGACTTCTTATCTCATTTCTTGAGGCCCTAAAATGTAAGGTCAGTAAAAATACTCCCAAATGACCCTTTCTGGAAAGTAGACAGTCTGGGGTACTTGGTAAGCGACATGGTGAGTTTTTTTTAAGTTGTAATTGTTTTGCCAAAAATCTTTGGACGATTCTGAAAGTAGATAATTTTTTTTCACAAAGTTATCATTTTAAAAAGTAAAATTTCATACACAGCATTGGCATACATACAATGACACCCCAAAACACGTTCTGCTACTCCTCCCGAGTATAGTGATGACACGTGTGAGACTTTTTTCACAGCTTAACCACACAGAGGGACCCAAAATCCAAAGAGCACCTTAAAGTGGTTCTAAAGGTTGAAGGTTTTTTACCTTCATGCATTTATATGCATGAAGGTAAAAAACTTTGTGTGCAGCAGCCCCCCAATCCTTACCTGAGCCCCCTCCGATACAGCAATGTGCCTTGGCTGTATGGGGACTCTTCATCCACATTGGCTGAGACAGCAGTGGAAGCCCATTGGCTCCCACTGCTTTCAATCACAGCCAGTGAGTCAATGAGGAGAGAGTGGAGGTGGGGCCTAGCCACGTCTCTATGTACTATGGATGCATAGAGCAGTGGCACTCGCCGGTACCATGTACCATCTCAGCAAGACCTTATAGTTAGCTTTAATCAATGAGGTATTTATGTATGATTTCGACGCACACTCTGATATTTTGGACCAATCGTCTAATTCTAACATCTCCCCTATGTCTTGTTCCCACTTCGCCATATAGAACAGTTTTTCTGATTTGGAAGTAAGTATGTTATACATTTTGGAGATGTGACCTGTGTGCTTATCGAAGGAGCTTCATAAATACTCCATTGAGGTAGATGTGGTAATATCAGCTGCACGCTGTAGGGTTTTCAAAAATTACACTTTTTGAACATAATGGAAAAATTCTGGTTTGGCAGCTGGTGTTTTTCTCTAATGCGGCGGACTCCCGTGTGTGGGCGCCGGCGGACTTTTTCCTGCCAAAAGTCAGGCGGACTAAGTTTTAAGTTCAGACTTAAAATTATCCGCTGGACTCGCGAGTCCGGCGGACAATCCCGCGGTCTGTGTGCTAGTCCGCGGGACTTTTGGAAATGAACAGCCTTGCCGACACAAGATTGGAAAGTCAGTTCATTTAGAACGTGACTTCAGGTAGACTGGACTAGCGAAGGCAGTGAATGCCGCTGCACTAGCCCCGTCACCTGGCATGGATTTAAAGGGAATCCCTACGCAGAAAAAACGGGTGTGGGGGTCCCCCCCAAATCCATCTCAGACCCTTATCCGAGCACGCAGCCCGGCCGGCCAGGAAAGGGGGTGGGGACAAGCGAGCGCCCCCCCTCCTGAGCTGTACCAGGCCGCGTGCCCTCAACATGGGGGGTGCCCTGGGGAAAGGGGGGCCGTGCGGTCCCCCCACCCCAAAGCACCTTGTCGCCATGTTGATGAGGACAAGGGCCTCTTCCCGACAACCCTGGCCATTGGTTGTCGGGGTCTGCGGGTGGGGGGGCTTATCGGAATCCGGGAGCCCCCTTTAATAAGGGGGCCCCCAGATCCCGGCCCCCCACCCTATGTGAATGAGTATGGGGTACGATGTACCCCTACCCATTCACCTAAGGTGTAAAAGTGTAAATAAAAAAAACACAATTTTTTAAAAATATTTTATTGCACTGCTCCGGGGGTCTTCTTCCGTCTTGGGGGGTCTTCTCGCCGGACTCCTCCGCTCTCTTCTGCTCTTTTACCTAGCTCTTTCACGAGCGGAGGAGCCCGGCTTTCTTCTTCGTCGTCGCCGCCGTCGTCTGGGGGTCTCGTTCCACCTTCGGGGTCTTCGGGGGTCTTCTGGGGTCTCTTCTGTTCTTGCCGCTGTCGCCGCCTTCTGCGCCGTCTTCTTCTTCTTCTTCCTCCTCTTCTTCTTCTTCTTCTTCTTCCGATGTTGACTCGTCGCTGTCTCTGGCCGGAATGGCAGAGACGTGCTGTGTTGTGACTTATATAGGGACAAGGAGGCAGGGTCACATGCTCATGTCACATGGTGACCCCGCCCCCGGGTCACCATGTGACATGAGCATGTGACCCCGCCTCCTTGTCCCTATATAAGTCACAACACAGCGCGTCTCTACCATTCCGGCCAGAGACAGCGACGAGTAGGGCGGGGTCACCAAGTGACATGAGCATGTGACCCCGCCTCCTTGTCCCTATATAAGTCACAACACAGCACGTCTCTGCCATTCCGGCCAGACAGAATGCTCTAACACACAGCATGGGCATACTTAGAATTACACCCCCAAAACACATCCTGCTCCTTCTCCTGAAAAAAATAGATTACAGCGCACACAGAAAAAAGGCCCAAGGAACCTGGTCAGAGTCCATACAATATACATACAAAATCATACTTGGGGGCACACCCTAAAATGCATTTACATTCAAGATGGTGCTGCTATAAGACCAACAAATAGTATAAAATAGATTACAGCGCACAAAAATGACATTTAAATCCTGCAAGGCTATTTAAAAACACCTGAACAAATTAAAAAAATATGGGGACTTGGTCACACTATATGGTCATATGGTGCTAAGTCCACTTACTGCGTCAAAGTACCCCATTATCAGTGGGTTCTACACTAGTAATAGAATGAAAGATCCTGCGTCTCAACCATGAGAGACAAACTCCTCTATGTGGAAGAACTGAAGGGATTCCTCCTATGAACTGGTGGCCACTAATAAGAGATTTTCCAAGTTTGGGCTGATGATGTACCTGACATTGCATATTGTGTATCACAAAAATCAACCACGACTGCATAGAAATGTACTTTAATAGTTGCCTCTGTACAAGTGGTTAGAGAATGTAGCTTAGTCTACCTTTACCTACATCCGTCCTCGTTCTAAATAAGGAGGCCTAACCTACTAGTATGTAGCTGCCCCCATAGCACAATGCTGTGTTCACTGGCCATAAACTGAAAGGAAAATATGGGGTAACCTCATGGGATACATGGAGGTATAGACAACTTCAACATTTTGTAGAATCTCTTCTGAAACCCCTCCGCTCAGTCAGTGAACTAAATCCATGGGAACGATTAGTCGATCAAGGGGGGATAAATAGACAGGGGATTTCCAATGTATATACAATGTTGATGCCCCCAGAAGGGGAATGCTTGTGTCTCTTAAGGGGGTGGGAACTGGAACTAAATCAGCTATTGCCTAAAACAATGAGAAGTAAAGTTTTTGACTGTTCACTCGTCTTCAATGGACACAAGGATGAAGGAAATTAATTACAAATTATTAATTAAGTGGTATTACGTCCCAATAAAATTGCATAAAATCAACCCGGACCTGTCCCCTTTATGTTGGAGGGGATGTGGGGAGAATGGATCGCATGCACATATATGGTGGCAGTGTTCCCTAATTCAACCTTACTGGAGGGAAGTACTGGATTGGATAAAGAAGATCAGTGGGAATGAAATTGGTCTTGATCCTTAGCAATGCCTGTTCCATGTAACTGGATGCCAAGGAAGAAATATAGAGTAGCAATTATCCCATTCCTACTGAATGCAGCAAAGGCATTAATCCTGAAACAATGGAAGTCAAATATAAACCCAACGATAAAGGATTGGTTTAGGGAGGTAGACAAAATTAGGTTAATGGAAGAAGTAATACATATGCAAAATAACTTTGTTAGTACTTGGAAGAGCTGGCTGGAATTTAGACAAACCCAGGTTTGTGTGAACTATAACTTAATAAAAAGGGTTTGGAAACACTCAGTTTATTTATGTAAGAAAGAAGTCTCTGAGAGAATGAAATAGTACAGATTATGGGTGAGGGAATTGTCATGGGCACTTTTAAAGGTGGAATCCCCAATAGGGGGCAAAAGCCGAGAATTTCTCTTTTTCAGAAATCAATAGAAAGGGATGCGACTTGTCACGTTTTATGTAAATAAGAAGGAATGTCACTAAGAGAATTTTGTGTTATAATTATATATATATTTGTTTTGTATATGCCTATATATATTTGATTTGAAATGTAATGTTTTTATGTGTATAATAATTTAATAAAAATAATTGAAACACTGGCCACTGTGCAGATTAGTCAGTACTGGTGGCAGGCATAGACTTGCTCAGCAAACAGGCAAAAGAATGGTCCACGCAGCAGGCAGAAACATGGCTGATAAAAAGGCCAGGGACAGTTCAGGTGGAAGGCAGAGATGTGGCCAGTATAGAGGTAAAGGATCAGTCCAGGCAGCAGGCAGACACATGGTCAATTAACAGGCCGGGGTCAGTTCAGGCTGCAGGCAGAGGCATTGTCAGTATGCAGTACAGTATTTTGTAAGTCCCATATTTAGGGTAAGGCCAAGAAAGATTTTAAATTCTTCAACTGTGATGAGCTTTCACTCAAATGGATGGGCATAAATATAACTGTAATAATTGGTAATGTACTGCTGGGCATAAAGATGCAGACATTGGTCCACAATTGAATAATCTGTGAAAAACAAAAATCTAAAGGGGTGTACAATTTTCCGTTTCTGCTGGAATGCCTGGTTGCCCTGTAAATGGTATGGATGGTATGGTACTGCTGAATTTGAAGGTACAAAAAAGGCGCCAATGCCCCCACCTATAACTGGCCATCGCAGTAAGCAGAATTGGAGGGTAACTTAAGGTATAAACAGGGCCAAGGATAAATCCAAGGAAAAAAACAAGCTTATCTACCGACCAGCTTGCAGACAACCGAATCAACCTGTCTAACAGTAGGCGTTCAAAGCAGGGGTTTAGTCTGAACGCATTTGCGAATGCATGCGTAAGCTACAGAGCCTCGCTAAGGCACCCTTGGATCTGTAGTTCCTATCACTTGGACGTAAGCAGTGACACCAGGACGCCCAGCTTTATGTCATGCACCGCTAAATGGAGGCAACACAGATCGCAGCTCTTTTTGCTGAAGACGTGACACCGCTGATTTCTTTCATGGGGAATCCCGTCTGAGTTCCAAAGGACTGTGACCCTTATGTCAGTTTGTGGAAACTGGAGTTTTCAAACAGCTTCAGGACAGGAGGACAGTCAGTTTGGCTGTAAGGTTCTCAGGGAATGTTTACATTGAACTGCCCCCTGATACCCGGAAACTTGTGTATATGCTGGAGAAACTTAACAGCCGCAGGGAGGTAATCTATCAAGTTTCAAGTGCTGCAGTGGAGTGTGTTTAAACTGACCAGCCCTTCACATGGTGATCTATCAACCCAGGACATCTGGAAATGGTATGTACAGGGGTTTTCCCCGAATTACTTTGATCTATCCATATCTCCTACACGAGGCTCTGTTGATGTGGGCTCCTCTGGTATATTATCCATCTATGACTCAAACTAAGTCTGTTGCTCTGTTAGAAATCTGACTCACTGGATCCTGATCTATATTGGATGGACTTCCTTGAGCTAAATGAATCCACTCAATCTAGGTGACTGGGACTAGTTTAATCTATGTATGTGTCTATTGGCTATTTCAACACAATTCTTAGGAGGACATTTT
Organism: Lithobates sylvaticus; assembly: GCA_028564925.1. NCBI lineage: Eukaryota > Metazoa > Chordata > Amphibia > Anura > Ranidae > Lithobates > Lithobates sylvaticus. The sequence continues at coordinate 287,536,178 of CM053026.1, forward strand.
TCTCAACCTGATTTCACAGCCATGACACTTCATTTAACTGAATCATTCTAAACGGGATCCCCATTTAATCCAATACAGTTGCTGAGCTATTTGCACTAATACCTATGGACTTCCTTTTAAATAACCTCTATATAACTAATTGGTATTTAGCTGCAGTCTCATGCTACTGATCAAAATCAGCGGTGTACTATTTCCTCAGGTATCAGGAAGCCCTGGACAATCAGTCCTTCAATTGGTCGTCATTTAGTAGAAATCCTTGACACGTGTAGCATACAACCAGCCCGAAAGGGACAAGTATGGCTCTATGTTCAGGATAAAATCCACCTCTAGACCATCGTGGCTCTGATACATGGAAATATACGTGCTTCATGTATTATGCAGTTTCTACATGTTTACAGCTACGTTTTGGTTGCCCAATATTTTAGAGTGACAACGGTGCCTCTTTAACATATTTTAAAACATTATTTTATGGTGCTTAGAAAAAACACCCTCTATCTTTATATATTTCTTGCTTTAATAAAGTCCTATATGGCATATGAATACCATGGTTTGGTCCTCCATTTAAACTACTTGTCCCTTTCCCATATATTTATGAACTTATGAGTGACTCCACAGTGGAAGCACATGCATTCTGATGGAGAGGTGGAGGGCAGATGGACTGAAGGGGAGCCCACCCCTTCTTAATGGTGCAGGAGCACATTGAACACCCAGCATGTAGCTCAATGGCTACAAAGGTGTCAGTGTGTTGCCTGACCAATATACATAATGCGAGCTGATCAGTAAGTAAGCTTGTTTTTTTCCTTGGATTAATCCTTGGCCCTGTTTATACCTTAAGTTGCCCTCCAATGCTGCTTATTGCAATGGCCAGTTATAGGTGAGGGCAGTGGCACCTTTTTTGTATCACTGTATATTGGTCAGGCAACACACTGACACCTTTGAAGCCATTGAGTTACACGCTGGGTGTTCAGTGTGCTCCTGCACCTTTAAGAAGGGGTGGGCTCCCCTTCAGTCCATCTGCCCTCCACCTCTCCATCAGAATGCATGTGCTTCCACTGTGGAGTCACTCATAAGTTCGTGATAGGAACTACAGATACCAGGGTGCCTTGGCGAGGCTCTGTAGCTTATACATGCATTTGCAAATGCGTGCAGACTAAACCCCTGCTTTTAACGCTGTCAGGGCTGGGCTCAGCCCTTCCTTCTCAAAGCTGACCGCTCAGCTGTCGGGTAATTGCCAGCTCCTATCTCTCCTCAGTGACTCACCTGTTGATGATTTCCTACTCGTCAGTCCTGCCTACTTAAGCTGTCCAGTCCAGATGATCTCTGCCTTCTCTTTGGTCACATCTCGAGAAATGCTCTCCGGTGTTCCTGTTAAAGATTTGCTTGGCTGACGTTCCTTCTGGCTCCAGATCCTGCTTGCTGTTCTACTACGCTCATCTCTGGCTCCCTGATGTTTTGGCTCGTCTGACTATACTATATTAAACAAGTGTGATTTAACTGTACTGCTGTCTCAGTCTGATTCATGGTATCTGACAGTAGGCGAAGGCCATGAAGTCAGAAGATGCAGTGAATCCACTTGTTGGTAATATTTTTTTTCCAGATTGGAAGAGCAGGATCACCGCATGGATCAGTTTGCCATGGCGTTACAAATGCTTCTGATTCGCATGGCTCACCTGGAATCTCCCACTGTAGCTGCTCCAGTACAACCTTTGCTGCAGGTCGTCCCTGCTGTGGCTCCAGTCTCTGTGCAGGCACCCGCCTCGAGTATTACCTCTATAAGAGGTATGTCTGGTTCCGCTCCGCTTCCCCAGTGATTTGGGGGCGATTCAGTCCAATGCAGAGGGTTTCTCAACCAGGTTGAGATATACTTTGAGATGCTGCCCCAGGTGTTTCCCACAGAGTTACCTTGAGTTTGTGGCTTCTTTTAAAAGGGTATTTGATGTTCCCGCACGCTCCGCTTCTGCTGCCAAGTGCCTCCTGTCCATCAGAGTCAAGAACTGTTGTCGATTAGGACATTGAATTCCGTACACTGGCAGCAGAGGTTGCTTGGAACAATGAGGCCCTCGTGGCTGCTTTTTTTCATGGTCTCTCAGTTATCATGTGAGATAGCAGCCCTAGATATACCCACTGAGCTGGAGAAGTTGATCACGTTTGCCATCCTCATTGACTCCAGACTCAGAGAAAGTTTCTTCTTTGTGAAGAAGAGTGGTGAACTGAGACCTTGTTTTGATTATAGGGGTCTCAATCATTTCACGATTAAGAATGCCTATCCGATTCCGTTGATTAAGGTCATTTTACTGCCTCAAGGGAGCAACCGTTTTCACAAAGCTTGATTTGAGAGGGGCATACAATCTTGTGAGGATTAAGGAGGGTGACGAGTGGAAAACTGCATTTAATACCAGAACAGGCCATTATTAGTACCTCGTAATGCCTTTTGGCCTTTGTAACGCCCGGCAGTTTTTCAGGAATTTATTAACGATGTCCTCCGAGATTTGTTGCAGTTATGTGTAGTGGTTTATCTCAACGATATCCTCATATTTTCTAAGTCCCTGGAGAGCCACCAAACAGATGTCTGTCGTGTGCTTCAGAAACTAAGAGAGAACAATCTCTATTGTAAATTGGAGAAGTGCGAATTCCATCGTGAACAGGTTAAATTCCTGGGTTATGTAATTTCCACTGCTGGTTTTTCAATGGACCCAGAGAAACTTTCTGCAGTCCTACAGTGGCCCTGACACGTGAGTTTACATCCTCTGCAGCGTTTTCTTGGCTTTGCCAACTATTATTGGAAGTTTATTCGTAACTTCTCGTCTCTAGTCAAGCCCCTGACTGATATGACCAGAAAGGATGGTAACCCACAGAGTTGGTCTCCGGAGTCCATTAAGGCATTTTAGAGTCTCAAGGCCTTTGTTTCTGCTCCTGTGTTGGCACATCCTGATCCTACATTACCTTTTATCCTTGAGGTTGATGCTTCTGAGACTGGAGTTGGCGCCCTTCTGTCTCAACGTCCTGCCTCTGAGAGCGCTATGCATCCTTGTGGCTATGTTTCCAAGAAATTGCCACCTGCGGAGTGCAATTACGAGATTGGTGACAGAGAGTTGTTAGGGATCATTTTATCCCTGAAAGAATGGAGACATCTCCTCGAAGGTACCACTGTGCCGGTTCTCATTCTTACTGACCATAAGAATCTCACATTCTTGTCTGAGGCTAAACGCCTCTTTCCCAGAAGGGCACAATATTTCAGTCTGATTCATGGTTTCTTGCAAACGCATACTGTTAGACAGATTGATTCGGTTGTCTGCGAGCTGGTCGGTAAGTACGCTTGTTATTTTCCTTGGATTTATTCTTGGCCCTGTTTATACCTGAATTTGAAGGTAGCCATACAAGATTGGAAAGTGATTCTGGGACACTAGTATGGGCCCTAATCCTTTGTGGCTGGTGTGACACCCCCACTATTTGTACTTGGCCTTTCATTCGGATGTACTGCGCTGCTGGTGTTCGCTACCTAACCAGGATGTACTGCGCTGCTGGTGTTCGCTACTTAACCAGGATGTACTGCGCTGCTGGTGTTCGCTACTTAACCAGGATGTACTGCGCTGCTGGTGTTCGCTACTTAACCAGGATGTACTGCGCTGCTGGTGTTCGCTACTTAACCAGGATGTACTGTGCTTCTGGTGTTTGCTACCTAACCAGGATGTACTGCGCTGCTGGTGTTCACTACTTTACCAGGATGTACTGCGCTGCTGGTGTTCGCTACTTAACCAGGATGTACTGTGCTTCTGGTGTTTGCTACTTAACCAGGATGTACTGTGCTGCTGGTGTTCACTACTTAACCAGGATGTACTGTGCTGCTGGTGTTCGCTACTTAACCAGGATGTACTGTGCTGCTGGTGTTCGCTACTTAACCAGGATGTACTGTACTGCTGGTGTTCGCTACTTAACCAGGATGTACTGTACTGCTGGTGTTTGCTACTTAACCAGGATGTACTGTGCTGTTGGTGTTCGCTACTTAACCAGGATGTACTGCGCTGCTGGTGTTCGCTACTTAACCAGGATGTACTGCGCTGCTGGTGTTCGCTACTTAACCAGGATGTACTGTGCTTCTGGTGTTTGCTACCTAACCAGGATGTACTGCGCTGCTGGTGTTCACTACTTTACCAGGATGTACTGCGCTGCTGGTGTTCGCTACTTAACCAGGATGTACTGTGCTTCTGGTGTTTGCTACTTAACCAGGATGTACTGTGCTGCTGGTGTTCACTACTTAACCAGGATGTACTGTGCTGCTGGTGTTCGCTACTTAACCAGGATGTACTGTGCTGCTGGTGTTCGCTACTTAACCAGGATGTACTGTACTGCTGGTGTTCGCTACTTAACCAGGATGTACTGTACTGCTGGTGTTTGCTACTTAACCAGGATGTACTGTGCTGTTGGTGCTCGTCTGCTGCTGTTTAGAATGCCTGATTCTTTTTTCAGGGACCCTTTTCTTCTCTGAATCAGAGGCAATTACTGAACGCTGCTTTCCACAGATTTATATTCAGAATCTGAATTTGACAGTGAGATCTCCCCACTCAGAATCTGAAACTCTCCCTCCTGATTGGCCAAGAGAAAGCAGTGGCGACATTGGCTCTTGCTGCTGTCAAGCAAACTCAGCCAATCAAGGGAGAGAGGGGGTGGGGCCGCAGCTCCATGTTTGAATGGATACATCGAGCTGCAGCTCAGCTCTTTTGCCCCCATAGTAAGCTGCTTGCTGTGGGGGCATTCAACAGGGAGGGAGGGGCCAGGAGCTCCAGCCAGGGACCCGAGAAGAGGAGAATCCAGCCTGCTCTGTGCATAACCACTGCACATAGGAGGTAAATATAATCTATATTTGTTATTTTATTTGAAAAAAAAACAAGACTTTACCATCACTTTAAATAGCTCTGCTCAGGGGCGTAACTATAGGGGGTGCAGCAGTCGCGAGCGCAACCGGGCCCTGTGCTGCAAGGGCCCCATGTGGCCCCCTCTACATATGGCCGGTGGCAGCATAGGCGGTTAGGCCTGGGTGCACGGGTGGCTGGAGGTGGGGGGTGACTAGCAGAGCTCCATGCTCGACTACCGCACTGGCTGCTCTTTAGTTGTGTCCTCTGCCGCTCCTCCGGGTCCCCCTCTCCTGCTCCATGCAGTGCTGCTCAGTCCGGTGTCTGTCCTCCCCAGCCAGAGTCCCGCCCCCTGAGTCCGGCTCACACTGCACTGCATGCTTCTCCCGGGCAAACAAACTTTAAGCACACAGATACAGTGCAGCCCTATGAGAGCCGGCTCCCCAAAGGACACCACAGGCTTGTCTGCCAGCACCCCCCCTCCTCCCCGTCATACACAGATGTTGACAGGTCTTTCTGGGAGATATGTCCTCCAAGGACAGGGACCCGATCTCCCCTGGGGACAGGGCCCAGTTCTTCCTAAGGGACAGGGACTCCTACTTACGTGGGGACAGGGACCCCATCTCCCCTAAGGACAAGGACCCAATCTCTCCTGGGGACAGGGCCCACTTCTCCCCAGAGGACAGGGACCCAATTTCCCTTTCCCTTCTTCCTCTTTGTCTCAAAGGTGTAACATCATAGGTCTGTTTAGACCTCTGATATCTCACCAAAGTCCCCCAATGGGACTCCTAAAAAATTGTAAAAAATAATAAAAAAAACTGCTGATACCAGTGGTGGAACTACAGGACTCACAAAAGTCGTACCTGTGACTGAGCCCTGGAGTTCCACCACTGGACTCTGAGGGAATGGCCTCGGCTGGGGTTCAGGGGGGCCCTTCATGGTTTCTTGCACCGGGGCCCTGAAGGTTCTAGTTACACCACTGGCTCTGCTGATACTGGTGTGACCAGCAATCAGAACAGCATTGCTGGCTTCACTGGCTCTGTTGACAATGGCACTGGTGTGGCAGGGATCAGGACTCTGGTGCTGGCGTATACTGGTCTGTCATCACTGCAGTGAGGGACACTGGCTAGTGGAAGTGGTCTGTTGACATTCACTGGTGTTGCTAGTGTAAGGTACACTGTTCCTGGCAGCACTGGGACAGGTGGCTGGCTGCACTGTTTAGTCACACTACACTGTTTGGGCTAGTGATCAGGGGCACTGTATGCTAGCTGGCAGTGGTGTGTGTGTCAATACTGTGTCACATACACTTAAGTGTAGACACTTACTGTACAATGGTTCTCTCTCCTCTCATAGACAATTTCTGTGAGAGGAGAGAGAACCAATGCTCACTTTTATTTTTTGTTTACATATGTAATCTCTGTGATTGGACACATTGATCACAATTTTTTTGGCCCTGTACCCAGTCATATGATCTGCTGTAGGAGCTGGCAGCGAATTGCTGGTTTGGAGGATTTTTAGGTACCCCCCTGTTTCGGCAAAGCTCCTGTGCGGCCGTTTATATATAATGACTGGATGGGAAGTGGTTAATGTTTCAAGATTGTTGGTGTAAATGTTCGTACTATATGTGAGTGATTGCTTGCTGGAAATTTGTTTAGCTTTCTGCTTCAATTAAAGGATTGTGGGGTTTTCAAAAGAATAAACATTCATACTCACCTCCTATGCTACAGCATCAATGTGATGCTGCAGTTTTTCCATGTCCACTCTAAAACCAAGAATTTAGCGATCACATGACTGCTAATCTCTTAGTTGTCAGTCTCTCAGTCTTTTTAGAGCAGAGAGCGGTGACTGTGAGTCACTGCTCTCCACTCTGCTCCTCTTGTGCTCACTAGAGCACCGGGCTGGAGAGGGGGCAGGCACAGCTGGCTTTGGCTCTCAGGCAGCTGAAAGGATCCCAACAATATGGTTGAGGTTCTTCAGAGCCTGTTGCGTCTCTGGCACATCAGAGGAGATCAGGCAGTAGTCTGCTGTTGGCTGATTCTGGGTCACAGGAGAGCAAAAGTAAGTGCACTCCTGTGACCCACAATAAAGTATGGCCATAAAAGCTTTGGCCATACTTCTCTTTTTAATACAAAAATAAATAAATGGTCCATTGTATTCAATTAATAATTTGCCTGCTGAGCGGTTTCGTTTTCATCCAGACATTGTAATGAATCTGGGATTTCTGATATACACCAGTTGGTGGCTCTGGACCAGTCAGACAAGGATGCTTCATGTCTTCTCTTGAGAAGAGGAGATTAGGGGGGGAAAGAACAACATGTACAAATACATAAGGGGCCCATAGAGCGAACTTGGTGTTGAGTTATTCACTTTAAAGAGGAACTGCAGTCTGTTCACATAATTTGTAATAAAAACATCATTGCTATTCTGAAGCTTCCCTCCAACCACTTTGCATATTATTTTATACATACTGTGATTCTGTACCTGCCAAATATGCTGCAGAATCCTCCCTCCACTGAGTCTGGCTGCAACCATTTTAACTGTGGGCAGCTGAAGCTGCACCTGTTCACTTCCTGGATATACACAGACACACACAACTCCAACTATACCTCTCTCCCTTCCTGGCAAACTCTCACAAGAGTGAGAGAGAGAGAGAGCTGTGCATGATGTCATAAGCCTAGGCTAATGACCAAACAAGAAACAGGAAGTGGGCTGTATAAGGTATTTACTGACAGAATTTTTTTTTTTACTATCCAAAGTTAAAACAAGGGCAGAAGATTTAATAGATAGAAAGATGAGCAAATTACGTAAGTTCCGCTTTTTAAGGTCATCACAGAGGACAAGGGGGCACTCTTTACATCTGGAGGAAAAGAGATTTAATCTCCAAATACGGAAAGGTTTCTTCACAGTAATGCCCCGTATACACATGGTCGGAAATTCCGACCGCAAAATCCGTCGGATTTTTTCCGACGGATTTTGTCTGACACTGGTGTTGCATACACACGGTCGGACAAAGTTGTCGGAAAATCCGATCATCCTGAACGTTGTGACGTTCGTTGCGTACGACGGGACTACGAAGAGGCTAGTAGCCAATAGCTTTGGTCTTGTTATGTGATCTGAGCATGCGTGGCACTTTGTCCATCGGAATTCGCTACACACGATCGGAAAAAGTCTGATAGGACTTTGTTGTCAGAAAATTTGAGAGCAGGATCTCAAATTTCCGACAACATGGTCCGATAGGACATTTTCCGTCGGAAAATCTGACCGTGTGTGCGGGGCATAAGAGCTATGAAAATGTGGAATAGACTCCCTCCAGAGGTGGTTCTGGCCAGCTCAGTAGATTGCTTTAAAAAAGACCTGGATTCTTTCCTAAATGTACCGTACATAATATCCAGATCCAGTGAATATCTGATTGCCTCTTAGGGGATCAGGAAGGAATTGTTTCCCCTGCTGTAGCAAATTGGAGCATGCTTTGTTGGGGTTTTTCGCCTTCCTCTGGATTAACTGTGGGTAAAGGATCGTGTATATGGGATTGTATGTTTTTTTTTTGGTTGAACTAGATGGACTTATGTCTTTTTTCAACCTGACTAACTTTGTAACTATGTCTCACACATTTAGAAACCCGAAGGAAAAGAAAATACAACTTAATTACAGATACCAGCCAGTTTTAAACCTGATTTAAAATGTCATTTAAAATGACATTTTAAACCTGAAATGTCAATATTAAATGTCAATAATAATGCAAGAGGTGAAGTCACACCCAAAAGGCTTCAGGAAGTAAAGCCGGATACACATGTACCAAAGTTAAGTAAGAATCCAGCCAAAATTTGGTACATGTCTGGTCTGACTGGCTCCTGTTGAACAGTCATCCTGGAAAACCAGTTTTCCATCAGAGCTCACAGACGATGGATTATACAGAGCTTAGACTAAGCTAAAATAAATGAAGTTTCTAATTTTGACAGTTCCCGTTTTCACTGGATGCCATTAGTAGCTCATTAAATGCTTTCATTTGTGTCTGCAATTGCTGTAAACCCAATCCCATGTAATCTTTATCACGATAATATAATTTCAAAAATCCTTTTAAATCTGCAGCGTTCATTTAAATTACACCTGGAAATACTGCCATGCAGGTCTATGTTCAGGGTTAATGCCCTGTACACACGGTCGGACTTTCCGACTGAAAATGTGCGATCGGATTGCGTTGTCGGAAAATCCGATCGTGTGTGGGCTCCATCGGACTTTTTCCGTCGGAATTTCCAACACACAAAGTTTGAGACCAGAGATTGATTTAGATAGAGAAAGGGAACCACCGCTCTAGGATAGCCCTCCAGGGCGGATGCTCTTCTTCCTATCAAGGAGCCCCAGGTGCTGGCTGATACATACACAATAGGCAGGCAATAGCAGGAAAAAACTCTGGATAGCCGCACACCAGAAAAAGGCTTAAAATCCTGTTTTTTAATTAAAAGTCGAGGGTCACATCACATCAAATGATCCACAGCAAAGGAAAAGGGTACAACTGACGCGTTTCGCACTAGAATTAGTGCTTACTCATAGCTCATGCGTTGTGCGTTTTCAGTTTTGCAGAAACACACTACAGTCCATTTAACATGGTTTCCTATGGATGTAGTTCATATGTGTATTTTATAGAAAGGGCTAGGGACTTATGATTCCATAGACTTTAATGGATCAAAAGCGTGTAATGAAAAAAAAATGCACCTGCAATATGCAAACTGAGACCTGCATAGGTGTGAATCAGGCCTTAAGTGCTGTAAATACTGTTTTAGCGCTGTCTTCTGGCCGGTCATGTGACTCTCAGCCAGTTTCCATGGCTACTGCAGGAGAGGCTGAGCAGCCATGTGACTCCCCCCCGGGTGATGTCAGAGGGAGATTACGGCCCCTCCTGCAGTATCCATTCATCGAAGCTGAACAGCGGCCGCCAGTCATGTGACCAGCCTAAAGACAGCTCTAAATAGGTACTTACAGCATTCGTTTTTCTATAAGAAAGGTACAGTGTGCTCTGCCAGGCTCTAATAGAGAGTCTGACAGTTTGAGTTATATGGGTTAACAAATCCTTTACCATATTTTTCACTGCTGATTACTCAGCACAGTAAAAGAAAGTCTTAAAGTGGATGTAAACCCAATGTCATTCTTTCTAAACTACTGCCATAGGGGTTATCTGTAAGGATATACATGCCTCCTGTCAAATGTCTCCCCTCTGTCTGTTATGAGACTCCAAAAAAGTGCAGATTTTGTGGGTGGGTCTGTTGTCTGGAGCTCAGTGGGTAGAGTCGTGATGTCAGTAGACTCCCCGCCCACCTCTACACTCCCCTTGTCAATATGCATTTTCTCCTGTGTATTTCTTACACTGAACTTCTGATCTCTAACATCCAGTGAAAAGATAGGAAAGTAACCACATGATTTCAGCATGCCCAATTATGTTGAGGTGTGGAACATCCAATCCTGGCAGAGCAGCAGAAGAAAGGAGTTGGAGGGAATTAAAAAATAATGCATGTCTCTTAGGCTAGTGCACGAGATATGTAAATCACCTGTCACTCACAGCAAGGGGGAGGATTTGACAAAGTTTTTCTCTGTTTGTCAAGATTTATCTCACTGAGCAATAAAAGAGGATTGCTCAGAGCTGGATTAACTCTTTGTGGCAAGACTGGGCTCAAATGATAGGAAATCTTATTCTCTACATTATGACATAAAACAAATAAATAAATAAATAAAAATTTGGGGTTTACATCCACTTTAAGGAAAACTTGTGTCACTTGATCCCTCTGCATTAGGGATGAGCTCAGGCGTGTTTGGATTCTAGTCTGAACCTACATGAGCTATCCCACCAGGAAGCTGTCACTGCAAAAAGCCAATCCTATTTGGCCAAGGCTTTCCCCGTTGCTCATGCACGGCTATACATGGCCCTTGTATATGTGTGGCTGCAGGGAAGGGAAATGCCTCTGCTGCTTATTATTGTCTGTGATGTTTTTATGTTGTTAACTGCTTCCCGACCGCCTAACGCCGATATACGTCGGCAAAATGGCACGGGCAGGCAAAATCACGTACCTGTACGTGATCGTGCATGTGCCTGCCTGTGGGTCGCGCACGCGCCGCCAGCGGCGCGCTCGCGACCCGGTCGGGAGCTCCGTGACCCCAGCCGCGGGACCAGCGGACCCGATCGCCGCTGGTGTCCCGCGATCGGGTTACGGAGCTGAAGAACGGGGAGAGGTTTGTGTAAACAAACCTCTCCCCGCGCTTCCTACACTGACTGTCAGTGATCAGCTGTTCCCGGTCATCGGGAAAGCCGATCAATGACGTCAGACGTCAGCCCCGCCCCCTAATGTAAAAAAAAACACACGTCACAGCCCATAACCCCTCCCCTCCCCCTAGTGGTTAACCCCTTCACTACAACTGTCATTTATACAGGAACCAATGCATTTAACCACTTCAGCCCCGGACCAATTGTCAGCTTAAGGACCAGAGGTCTTTTTTCAATTTCGCACTGCACTACTTTAACTGGTAATTGTGCGGTCATGCAATTTTGTAACGAAACGAAATTTGCGTCCTTTTCTTCCCACAAATAGAGCTTTCTTTTGATGGTATTTGATTGCCTCTGTGATTTTTATTTTTTGCGATATAAACGGAAAAAGAGCGAAAATTTTGAAAAAAAAAGAGATTTTCTACTTTTTGTTATAAGAAAAATCTAATAAACTCAATTTTAGTCAAACATTTGGGCCAAAATGTATTCAGCCACATGTCTTTAGTAAAAAAAATGCCAATAAGCGTATATTTATTGGTTTGCGCAAAAGTTATAGCGTCTACAAACTAGAGTACATTTTCTGGAATTTACACCGCTTTTAATTTATGACTGCCTATTTCATTTCTTGAGGTGCTAAAATGGCAGAGAAGTACAAAACCCCCCCAAATGACCCCATTTTGGAAAGTAGACACCCCAAGCTATTTGCTGAGAGGCATGTTGAGCCCATTGAATATTTTTTTTTTTTAGTCCCAAGTGATTGAATAAAGACAAAAATAAAAAAGAATTTTTTTTTTCTTCAAAAAGTTGTCACTAAATGATATATTGCTCACACATGCCATAGTTATATGTGGAATTGCACCCCAAAATACATTTTGCTGCTTCTCCTGAGTATGGGGATACCACATGTGTGGGACTTTTTGGGAGCCTAGCCGCGTACGGGGCCCCGAAACCCAAGCACCGCCTTCAGGATTTCTAAGGGTGCAAATTTTTGATTTCACTCCTCACTACCTATCACAGTTTCGAAGGCCATAAAATGCCAAAATAGCACAAAACCCCCCCAAATGACCCCATTTTGGAAAGTAGACACCCCAAGCTATTTGTTGAGAGGCATGGTGAGTATTTTACAGCTCTCATTTGTTTTTGAAAATGAAGAAAGTAAAGAAAAAAAATTTTTTTTTTTCTTTTTTTTCAATTTTCAAAACTTTGTGACAAAAAGCGACATCTGCAAAATACTCACAATACCTCTCAGCAAATAGCTTGGGGTGTCTACTTTCCAAAATGGGGTCATTTTGGGGGGTTTTATGCCATCTGGGCATTCCATGGCCTCCGAAACTGTGATTGGCAGTGAGAAGTGAAATAAAAAAATTACTCCCTTAGAAAGCCTGAAGGCGGTGCTTGGTTTTTGGGGTTCCGTACGCAGCTAGGCTCCCAAAAAGTCCCACACATGTGGTATCCCCGTACTCAGGAGAAGCAACAGAATGTATTTTGGGGTGTATTTCCACATATGCCCATGACATGTTTGAGCAATATATCATTTAGTGACAACTTTTTGTAAAAAAAATATATATATTTTTTTTTTTTCATTATTCAATCTCTTGGGACAAAAAAAAAAAATATTTAATGGGCTCAACATTGCTCTCAGCAAATAGCTTGGGGTGTCTACTTTCCAAAATGGGGTCATTTGGGGGGGGTTTGAACTGTCCTGGCATTTTATGCACAACATTTAGAAGCCTATGTCACACGTCACCCACTCTTCTAACCACTTGAAGACAAAGCCCTTTCTGACACTTTTTGTTTACATGAAAACATATTTTTTTTTTGCAAGAAAATTACGTTGAACCCCCAAACACTATATATATTGTTAAAGCAAAGGCCCTACAGATTAAAATGGTGGGTGTTGCATTTTTTTTTTTCCACACAGTATTTGCGCAGCGATTTTTCAAACGCATTTTTTGTGGAAAAAATACACTTTTTTTTATTTTAATGCACTAAAACACACTATATTGCTCAAATTTTTGATGAAATAAAAAATATGATCTTAGGCCGAGTACATGGATACCAAACACGACATGCTTTAAAATTGCGCACAAACACGCAGTGGCGACAAACTACATACATTTTTAAAAGCCTTTAAAAGCCTTTACATGATACCACATTAGATTCACGGAGGAGGTCTACTGCTAAAATTACTGCCCTCGATCTGACCTTCGCGGTGATACCTCACATGCATGCTGCAATTGCTGTTTACATATGACGCCAGACCAACGCTTGTGTACGCCTTTGCGCAATAGAAGGGGGGCAGGGGTGCTTTTTTTTTTTTTTTTTTAGTTTTTTTTTTATTTATTTAGCTTTTTTATTCTATTTTTAAACTGTTCCTTCCATTTTTTTTCTTTGTTATGATTTTTATTGTTATCTCAGGGAATGTAAATATCCCATATGATAGCAATAGGCAGTGACAGGTACTCTTTTTTTGAAAAAATTGGGGTCTATTAGACCCTAGATCTTTCCTCTGCCCTCAAAGCATCTGACCACACCAAGATTGGTGTGATAAAATGCTTTCCCAATTTCCCAATGGCGCGGTTTATATCCGGGAGGGGGGACATTCCCTCCTACTGCTTGTAAAAGCAGTCTAGAGGCTAATTACCCGCTAGAATTGCTTTTACATGAAAGCCGATCACTGGCTGAAAAGAATGATACCAAGATGATACCTAAACCTGCAGGCATCATTCTGGTATAACCATTCAAAGTCCAGCAACATACTGGACATATATTGTAATCTTTTTTTTTTTCATGCAGCCTCTTGGCTGAACGAAAAAAAGAGATTGATTGGTGGGTATGCCCACCATTAGAATACCTCCCTTCATCCACCCACTTCTAATGATGGGCATACATGCACCATTTATATATGCCGATGCATGGGGGCATCCTCCCGCAAAAGTTATGCCGTGTACACACGGTCGGAATTTCGACCGTATGTACGTGGCATTAGGAGCCAATCGCTCCTCCGCCCCCCCTGCTGCCCCCATGCTTCGGCACATATGCTCTTTTTTTTAACTGTGGTGGTGAAATCACCTCCTACAGTGTTGGAGTCGCGGCTTTATGTATCGTGGGAGCAAACGCTGTTGCTGTCAAGATAAATAAATCCGCGCTGCAACTGAATGGCGCACCTGAAAACAAAAAAATGCTTAACACTAAAACACAGTAAACAAAATTACATACCTGAAAAGCAAGCATGATAAAACATAATAAAACATTGCAGAATAGAATGGAGTAAAAAAAGAGCAACAATAGAGAGAGAGAGAGAACAATAAAACGACAACTATTTTTGTTTTTTTTATTTTTTTGAGATTCACAGGTAAAAAAGCTCCTGACTGAAGCGACTGAATCAAAACGCTACCACAAAAAAAATGTTAGCGATCGCAGGGATCAGGCCTGACTCTGCGAACACTGCAGTTATGTGTGCTTAGTGTTTTGTAAGTGACAGTGATCGATCGATACTGCACTTGGGTGGGCTGGGCTGGGCTGGGCGGAGGGGGAAAACGCAGGTGCTAGCAGGTATCTGGGCTGATCCCGCTAACAATGCGTTTTTTTGGAACCCTAAACTGCTGGGACGCTAGTATAGATCTGATCAGATCAGATATTGATCTGTTCAGATACTATACCACTAAGGGAGGTGTATGCTTTGCGCGTGGGTGTTTGCGGTACTGGCACTAACCTGGGGCGACGCAGACCTTATTTGACCCTAAAACCTAATTGATATCACCCGCCGGGCGATCAGGGGGTTAAACCGTTATTGGGTAATAAATGGCGGGTGCCCTGACAGTATAAAAAACAAGCTAACTAACCAGCGTCACCCGTAACAGTAATACAAAAAAAAACTGGTTACCTAGCGACACTAATGCAGCGATCAGAAAAACGATCGCTTAGTGACACTGGCAAAAGGGGGTGAAAGGGTTAACTAGGGGCAATCAGGGGGTTAAACCTTTATTAGGTAATATATGGGGGTACCTGACGCTATATAAAAACCTGACGGGGAACCTAAATAACGAAATAACTAACTGGCTAACCAGCGTCACCAGTGACATTTTATACGGTGATCACTGGTGAAAGGGTTAACTCTAGGGGCAATCAGGGGGTTAAAACCTTTATTTAGGTTGTAATATGGGGGTACCTGACCTATAAACCTATTTATGAACCTATATAAACATGGCGGTTAACCTAAAAAAAAAACTGGTTACCTAGCGACACTAATGCAGCGATCAGAAAAACGATCGCTTAGTGACACTGGCAAAAGGGGGTGAAAGGGTTAACTAGGGGCAATCAGGGGGTTAAACCTTTATTAGGTAATATATGGGGGTACCTGACGCTATATAAAAACCTGACGGGGAACCTAAATAACGAAATAACTAACTGGCTAACCAGCGTCACCAGTGACAGTTATACGGTGATTACTGGTGAAAGGGTTAACTCTAGGGGCAATCAGGGGGTTAAAACCTTTATTTAGGTTGTAATATGGGGGTACCTGACCTATAAAACTATTTATGAACCTATATAAAACATGGCGGTTAAAATAAAAAAAAAATGGTTACCTAGCGACACAATGCAGCGATCAGAAAAACGATCGCTTAGTGACACTGGCAAAAGGGGGTGAAGGGGTTAACTAGGGGCAATCAAGGGGTTAAACCTTTATTAGGGGGGGGGTAGGGGGCTACCTAGGACCTAAAACTAACTGCCCTGACAGTTATTACAGTCACACTGACACTAAATGCAGTGATCAGTAAATAAATGATCACTGCAATTAGTGACACTGTGACTGGGGGGGGAGGGGGTGATCTGGGGGGTGATCAGGGGGTGACAGGGGGGTGGAATATGTGCCTAACTGTACTGGTGTCAGTGTAGTGTTGTGCACTAACCTGTACATGTTCGCCGCTCGGCGTCTCCGGTCACATAGACCGGCGCACCGAGCGTGACATCACTTCCGCCTTCCTGTCTATACAATAGACAGGAAGGGGAAGCTTTTCATTCGCCAGGAGCGATCGCGAGGGGGTGGCCAGAAACCACTGGCCGTCCCCTCGTCCCGGATCGCTCCTGAAGCGATGCCGACCGTCCCCGCCGGCGGAGGGGGGTCCGATCGGACCCCCCAACCGCCGGAAGAATGTCACGTACAGGTACGTGATTCTGCCTGTACGTGCCATTCTGCCGACGTATATCTACATGGGGCGGTCGGCAAGTGGTTAAATAGCATTAATTGCTGTATAAATGACAATGGTCCCAAAAATGTGTCAAAAATGTCCGATGTGTCCGCCATAATGTCGCAGTCACAATAAAAATCGCTGATCGCCGCCATTACTAGTTAAAAAAAAAAATATTAATAAAAATGCTATAAAACTATCCCCTATTTTGTAAACGCTATAATTTTTGCGCAAACCAATCAATAATCGCTAATTGCGATTTTTTTACCAAAAATATGTAGAAGAATACGTATCGGTCTAAACTGAGGAAAAAAAAATGTTTTTTTATATATTTTTTGGGGATATTTATTATAGCAAAAAGCAAAAAATATTGCATTTTTTTTCAAAATTGTCGCTCTATTTTTGTTTATAGCGCAAAAAATAAAAACCGCAGGGGCGATCAAATACCACCAAAAGAAAGCTCTATTTGTGGGAAAAAAAGGACGCCAATTTTGTTTTGGAGCCACGTCGCACGACCGCGCAATTGTCAGTTAAAGCGACGCAGTGCCGAATCGCAAAAAGGGGCCTGGTCCTTTGGCTGCCAATTGGTCCGGGGCTGAAGTGGTTAAATTACGCTACCAATCCTAATCCTAAACCTCCCTTTTTGGAGTTCATTGGAAAAGTTGTTCTTTCTTTACTTAGCGGGAATATAATAATTTTAGGTTGTCAGTGTGCTAATGCTAGACTAAAACTAAATTCAATTCAAAATTTAGGAAATATATCCTTGTACTTTTTAAATATTGAGGGTGATATTGGGATCTCCTTGAAAAAATCCATCTTGGGCAGAATTAGAACTGTAAATTGTGATGCCATTCTATACAGGCATTTATTTCACAAAGTGTTTAAACATTCAGAATAATATTAAACAAGTTTCAGAACACATTACAAAGAAGGTGACTTGCGTAATGAAATTTTACTGGTGAGATGATAGATAACATAAGTCACTTGCTGCAAAGGGAAACAGTGACATCTCCTGTTCATTTCAGCACCCTGCGTTTTTATTGAAACATTTATTATTTATTCTGTACTGATTACTCTTGGAACAAGCTTCAACCTGATCTTCTATATATGTTTTGAATGAGTCATGTTAGGCCACAATATGTGGAAAACATTGGTCTTTGGTATCTGCTAACTTTACAAAAACTGTAAAATTAGTCAGTAACCTACTAATGCTATCCAGCAGATAATGGTACTTAAAACAAGCCTGTATTTCATTTTAATGTTTTAGAATTAAAAATCCTGCCTCGTTACCTGCCCATATGTATTTTTATTATCTGCAATTATGGCATGCAGTTCGGGCACAGGAGGACATGCAAGACCCATATTTTTTATTTAATCCAAATGGCTGAAGGCTTTAAAGGGTTTATTTCACAATGCTAATAGCATGTTGTTGTCCAAATTCCATAAAGGCCATCCTAGAAAGACAACTTTGCTTTGGGAAAAAGACCTGGGACCGATGTCAGGTGAGCAATGGGAGGAAGCGTATCAAGCTGTAGTAACCAGCTCTCTAAATGTGGCCCAAAAACTCTCCCAACTTTACATTCTCATCATACCCCCCTAAGGCTCCATAAGATGGGGTATAGCATGGAGTCACTTTGTCATAGATGCAAAAGGGATCACAGGGACTTAATACATCTAATATGGCGTTGCCCGAAATTCCATCTTTACTGGAGGCGGGTTGTAGATACATTAAATATGGTATTTAGGGTACAAATCCCATTGGACTCTAAATGCTGTCTCCTGAATGTTTTAGAGGATGTCATTGAGGACGAGCATCCTAGGATAGTAGTGAGAAGGGCCTTTTTCCCCACCCGTAGGTTACTTCTAGTAATGTGGAAGTCTCCAGATCCGCCTACTACCAAGTCCTGGGTGTCTATGTGTATGTTATATGTGTTTGTAAGCACGTCAGGACCCCATGGGGTAAAGGACTACGCTGTACCGCAGATGGACACCGGTGGAAAAAAGCGTCCTGAGGCGATTCAGTTGGCATAGGTAGCGCTATACAAGTCACTCATTCATTAATTCATTCATTCATTCTGTGGGCAAGGCTTTGCTCTTAGAAAAACACATTTTTTACATGATGGGGATGTCCCGGGAAGTTTTAAAAGCTGTGTGGAAAGTGGTTGGATACCCCTGGACTTTGCCCATGGGAACTGAAACCAGAGGTTGTTTCTGTGTACGACCATAAAGATCTTTGCAATATCCCAGCATAGCTTTTGATATGCATAGCACCTATATTTGACATGGTTTCTGTACCTACTGCCTTTGGTTATGTAAGTGGATGCTGCACTTTATTGCACTTGTCTTATTTTTCTTTTTTTGGTACTGTAATATTATTTGTTTACTACAATAAAAATTTTCCTGGTTAAAAAAAAAAATCCTGCCAACAAGCTGACATCATGAGATGCCTGCATTACCTTCAAAAGAGCCCTTGCCCATGATTTACTAAAACTGGAGCACTTAAAATCTGGTGCAGCTGTGCATGGCAGCAAATCAGCTTCTAACTTCTGCTTGTTCAATAAAGCTTTGACAATAAAACCTGGAAGCTGATTGGTTCCTATGCAGAGCTGCACACAATTTTGGGCACTCCAGTTTTCCTAAATCCCCCCTATAAAGTCTCTTCTACCAAAAACCCCAACTGCTGACAAATTTTTGTTTTTCAGGCTTTACAAATTCTCAGTGCCTGGAGGATGTTAGACTTTGTTTCTGTGTAGCTCAACCATCAGGCGATCACTCTGATCTCCAGGGGGGAGCTGCATAATTGAGTGGATACTGACTAAATGATTGGCAAGATGAACCCTTTCGCTGTCACTGCTGCTCCACATTATATTGGAGCAGTGAAATGCTGCAAACCAACCTGTGGCTGATAGTGGCTACAAATTTGTGTTGTTTTTTTTTGTGTTTTTATGATACTACTCCATGTACATACCTCCAAACTTTTTGAGATTTGAGTGAGAGACACCTATTAGCAAATGTATGTAGGCATAGGACAACCTCCCCCCCCATACATCCCCTTAAAAAAAATAATAGTTAAACCCACAAGTGCTTTTTTACCACTACTATTCCTTTATGCTGGCTTTTGAAATTTACAAATGCAGCAATTTAGAAACTGGATGTGAGGTTTAGCACTGGGATTTTATATACAACTACAGTGGTACCTTGGATTACGAGCATAATTCGTTCCAGAAGAATGCTTGTATCTCAAAGCGAGTTTCCCCATAGGAATCAATGGAAACTCAAATAATTAATTCCACAGTGACTGCTATTGTGTGCAGTACCGCATGTGGCCAGAGGTGGGGGGGGGGGGCGCGGAAACACTCAGAGACCGCTTGGAGCCACTCGGATGCAATCAGAGAGGCTCCGAAACACTTGGGAACTGAGTGTTTCTGAGTGTCTCCAGGCGACTCCGAGTCTCACCGGCGCCCCCACACCTCTGGCCAAATGCAGTACTGCACACCCCATTGGCTTGAATCCTGCTCGTCTTGGGAGACAACACTCACAAAGCGAGTCAACTTTAGAAAAAAAATAATAGCTCATATTGCGAAGCGCTCGTTAACCGCGTTACTCGCAATCCAAGGTATTACTGTTTATAGATCAGACCAAAATGAGGGACAAATGAAGAGGAAACGGGGACAGAGGGACTTTGTTCCAAATCAGGGACAGTCCCTTAAAATTAGGGACAGTTGGCAGCTATGCATGTACCCACAATTCCTTTTAGCCATTATAAGAAGAGTGTAATTCCACATCCTCTGAATGCAGCCAAATATTTGCTACCAATTCTTTGGAAAAAAAATAGGGCAGATTGTATTAGAAAAGTTATTATGGAGTGGAAACAATGGATAGCCACCTGTAAAAGACCACTATGGTAAATTCATGTGCATGATATTGGCACTGCAACCCAATCCTGCAATAAGAGCCAGCAAAAGCTCCCTGTTTCCTCTCACTATGCCTGACTTGCGGTCTCCACCCTGCAACACAAAAGTCTTTCCATGTAGATAAATTTGGCTAATAAGTAAGGATAATGTAAGGATAATCAAAATTTGTTTTTTATTTCGTCCAAGAAGTACACATGTTCCAAACAGATCCAACATGGATACTCCTTGGATGAAATTAAGAGAAATTGTATTCATCCGCACCTGGTTGCCGACTTTAACTACATGTAAGGACTCTTGTGCTGCAGGGTGGCGACCACAAGCCAGGCATAGTGAGTCTACATGTAAGGACTATGGTAAATTCTTTGGTATATGGACCTTTGTTGAGAGCAAGGCAGATGGTTGTCCTAACATAGTCCCCTCTTTACTGGGAGATAGATCCACCACACTTATGTAATACCAAAGCTTAACTTTATGATTATGTATACACTACTTGCCAATGGGCATCTCAACACTGTTTTGGTTTCTGTGACAGCTTAGCTCAGGGGTGCCCAACCTTTTGAAGAGCGAGGGCCACCTAAGCGACTTGGTAACCGGTCGTGGGCCACAATGAGCGGAGCGGGTGCATGGCAGCCCACTCTACTTTTTTTTTTTTGTGGATCGGATTGGAGGTAGGCATTTGTAAACAGACACAAGTCCATTTACATCTGCTACTCCTTAGAGATGGAGGGTCCAATTGGGTCGGACTGACCGCGGGAAAGGGGTCTATGGCTCAGTGCAGGTAACCCTCAGGTGCACTGCTCTGCACCTGCGGATCAGTTTGAAAGCAGCCCAGTAACCACTGCAGAACAGATATGCCAATATATACACTGGGATTTTAGCAATACTTACTATTAGTAACAGTATTATATTCTATCCCAGAGAAGGAGGTTGCGGGCCACATCAGAGGGCTCCGCGGGCCACTGGTTGGGCACCCCTGGCTTAGCTATAGTTGGGTTTGCATCCTGGATGTTTTTCTTATGGTTTTGTGATTGTATAATGACTCTTCCTCCTATTTGGAATCTTCAAGATTCCCATCTCCTTTTCTAATGCCGTTTTTCCCTTCACTTCTCAACATACAATCCTATTATCATATGTTGTGTATCTGATAATACAGGATGCTACCTGAAATGCTGTGAATGAAGATTTTGCATTCCACTCTATCTTTGTATTCTATCTCTCTCTTTTCTAAACTTTCTTCGGTAGTTCAATAATCTTTTATATTATGCAATATAGTAAAATTTGTACAATATATGTTGATAAGATGAATTATACAGACCTTCTGTTTGGTCTATTGTGTTAAACTATGAAAAATCCTATGAATAAAAAGATTATATATGAAAAAAGTTATTGTTGAGTAAACTGCTACACAACAAAATTTAGAATTTGGTCAGGTAATGGTTATCCCTGGGCTTAAAAGTGTTAACCTGTTCCTGCTGCCCACACACACATATACATATCTATCTATCTATCTATCTATCTATCTAGATATATATATATATATATATATATCTCTATATATATTATGCAGTGACTGGACCTTAACACCAATTCGCAGCACATATGCGTCCATGGGGAACAGCTTTTCTGTGTTGAGAGCGCGCTCGATGTGTGCTTCTAGCACAGTGACAGCTCCCAATCATTTTTTATGACCAGGGAGCTTCCAATCATGTGACCGTTATGACTGCTAATCACAGCCATCACATGATCAGGGAGCCTGCCTCCTCCTTGCATTCAGATCCTTTTAAAGGGCTGGGGTGTGGCAGCAGGAAGGGTTTAATGATTTTCTGACACACAACAGGGATAAATGTTTTGTTAAATCTTGGTATTAGAAAAAATATGTGACTGCCTTTGCCGTTTGTTCATTTCTTCAGATAACAGCTGGAAATTGTACGTGCTTGTCTCTGAATGGAATTAATAGTTGTTTTGAAGAGGCTAGCCTGTAATTTATTCTTAGCTGCCCTTTAACAAAACCCAAAGTTTGTGTTGTAAGAAATCGTACACTGCCTGAACCTCATGATTTCATAAAACAAAGTAACTCTATCATGACCTCTATTTCCAATAGCAGGTATACTTTATTACCGTTTTATGCATAGAGTTCTATTGCCAATATCATGGGTGGGGTGAAATAGCAGAATCTAGACACACAGCATGTAGACACTAGGTACAGATGGATAGGTCAGATGCTTCCCATGGCCTTACACTTGGGGGATGCATTTGTGTCTGATAACATTCCAAAACAGCTCTAGTAGTGATGGAAATGGTTTACATTCTTTTCCATCCACATTGCATATTGGCTTGCCAGAATAAGGGCCTGTGCCGGCGGGCTTTGGTTCACTTTAGTACTGCTTCTCTCCCCATATAAGTCTGGGAATGCAAAAGAATCTAAAGCAGGCCCACTGCCCTAAGTTATCCATACAGGAGTCAATTATTTGAAAGATTTGGTTTGTTGCGCATAATCTGAGTCACCCATGTAGGGTAACAAATTACTTCCTTTACTTAATCATTATTCACATATCAAACATCAGCACTAAAAATCCATGACGTTCCTATCTGCGTTATGTGCTATAACGATGCGTCCATTAGGTTGATAGATTCATGCATTGCGTGAATCTATCCATGACCACCGCCGCCACCCCCTATTCAGGCGTCTGGCCCCTTTTAGGACACCAGGCGCCTGAAAAACAGCAACGGGCGTGTTTTTTTTGAAGCATTAGGCTTCAAAAAAGGTGAACTCAGAGCGCAGAGCATTGCGCTTGGAGTCCACCCAGGTGTGTTAGAAAAGCAAATGAATATTTGCTGCGTTTGATGGGCGCAGTGGTGGCATTTGATGGGCACAATGACGGCATTTGATGGGCACAGTGGCGGCAATTGATGGCACAGTGGCTGCAATTGATGGCACAGTGGCTGCGTTTGATGGCACAGTGGCTGCGTTTGATGGCACAGTGGCTGCGTTTGATGGCACAGTGGCTGCGTTTGATGGCACAGTGGCTGCGTTTGATGGCACAGTGGCTGCAATTGATGGCACAGTGGCTGCAATTGATGGCGCAGTGGCTGCATTTGATGGCGCAGTGGCTGCAATTGATGGCACAGTGGCTGCAATTGATGGCACAGTGGCTGCATTTGATGGCGCAGTGGCTGCGTTCGATGCGCACAGTGGCTGCATTCGATGCACACAGTGGCTGCGTTTGATGGGCACAGTGAGGCTGCAATTGATGTTTTTTTTTTGTTTGCACCCCCCCAAACATTTTTAGCACCAGCCGCTACTGGTCACGTGTATACATTCAGATCGTGACTATGTTGTCCATGCAAAACTACTTTGTGATATTAAAGTCGCACACACTGATGAGTCAGCACTGTAGATTCTGTGCATGTAAACCTGTGAACCGTGTCTTTTCTTTTTTTGGAACATTGTGTCATCTTCACGGCCTGCCACCAAGCTGAGCTCTGCTTGCCTCTTCACAACTAACCTCACAGCAGAGGTCTGTGCCAGCCAAGAAATGACAAGCTTCACCCAGCATGGGTCTATATTGTGAGATTCCTTTAGAAGAGCCGAGACCTGCCCTGGCATCAAGTGACAGATTGTGCTATGCAACATAATCAGAAATAATTCAAGAAAGAAGCCTGGTCCGGAGGGCCAAAAATAAAACCGTATAAACCTTACTTCTGATTCACTGCTAAATCCCCAGATACCCACACAATGTTCCTTTCTGACAGGCCTTTATTCAGTCATACATTTTCTCCATTATTCTTCCCATTGTTAATATAAGAAACCCTATAGTGTAGGTGTACTTTAATACAAGCAATATAAAAAAGCAGCTATAGCTCATTATGAAGTGGAAACGATACATTGAAGGCAAGCACGCAGACGCATTTGTGTGAATCATTTTAAATTCAATTTTTTTTGTGATTGTATTCCTGACTTCCTTTTATTTGCAGTGCTGGGTAAATTATATTTAATAATTATTTTTTTCTTGCAGGAAAGTATACTCCCTATCTATTGCTTTAAGTGTAACAGCAATGATGAGCGGAGCTGTCGTAGCAGCCAGGTATGAATTTGTAATAGGCTTTTGTCTGTGCTGTGACCAAAGGCCAGGCCTTCATTTATGGTTTTCTGAGACTTCTTTTGTGTAAATACTACACTTTAGAGCATAATTCATTCAGTTACTATCTTACTGACTGGTTTATCTTTTTTACAGATCTTTATTTTGTGCTACTTTTTGCTTTCCCGTGCTTATTATTTTCCATTAAAGATTTTTATTTCTTAATAAGTCCTCTTTCTTCTGCTTAAATGTGCAGTTTTATATTTTGTGATTGCAGGTTATCAAAACTACAGTCAGGAGCAATCCATTGGCTGAACAAACTTCAGTTCTTTTGAAGACCTGATTCAATTTTCTAGTTTTTTTAGTAGAAGGTTTTTTTTGTTTTTTCATTTTGGATAAAGTAAAAGAGGGTTATAACCCTTTTTTTTTCGCCATCTGTGTCCCTTTTTGGAAATTTATCTTCACTTCCTGTCCCACAGACTAACAGGAATCCATTGGGCCCCCCAGGTCACCAGAACTATAGCGTCCCAATTTGATTAGATTTCTGTGGACAACCCAAAATTTAGGATTTTGTTTACTTTCACTTTCAATGATAATGCTAAACAGGACAATTCGAGAGGGTAAATATTCTTAATGGGGCACTTTAGTTATACTTTAAGTTTACATCAGATATCAGTCAGTGCTATGCTTAGTCTCAGTATGAATGATCTTTGTTCAGACAGGCAGTCCATTGAATTGCTGGCAGGCATTGCACAAGTGTGAATATTTGGCCCCTTTCACATGGACGGACCGTTCAGATCCGCCTGTCAGTTTTGACGGCGGATCTGAACGGGTGCTCCATGTTAGCCTATGGAGCGTCGGATGTCAGCGGAGACATGTCCGCTGACATCCGATCCGCCAAAAGCAGACGTATGGCCCCACATCCAGATCCGTTGCTGGCGGATCGGATCGGGTGAGATCTGATGAAAACGGACACACTGTCCGTTTTCATCCGATCTCTCCATAGAGACCAGTGGCGCTCGCAAGCCCCTCCCCGCTCAGTGAGCGGAGAGAGGCTTGTCATCCGCCGGCTCAGCGGAGATCAACGGAGAGATCTCCCGCTGAGCCGACGGACAGAGGCGGGCTCCGTGCAAGCGGAGTCCGCCTCGTGTGAAAGGGGCCTTTGTGTTCAACTGATGTCTCTGGGGATCAATATCTATAGGCAAATCTCTGAGATTACCCTGTGACCACTGTCTTGTAAAGACTGAATGAGCTCACACAAACAGCAATTGTCATCCGATCCTGCAAAAATAAAAGCAGAACAGTCAGTTATCATGGCTCTTTGTGGATATCTTTGCTGTGCATTGTTTAAAATTAACCTGTGTTCTTTAAACATTCTAATTTGGACCCATACATATGCAGCAAACCCCCTTAATCTGCCACGTGAATGGTTATGTACCTTGTAGCGTACCCAAGAGTCCTAATTAGATGATGCCCTGTTATTCACATTTTAACTGAATACTGTGCTAAAGAGCTCAGCCCCATAGCCCACCTCATTATTGCTTAGTAAGACCACCTTTCATAGATCATTGGTGAGACCAGGGAGATAAGTGTTGGTGACCCTCTCAACCACTGGAGGTGGTCAAAATTTGTATAGTAATGCCACTCAAATTGTTGTTATGGACCTTCTTTGGGGTTGATTTACTTAAGTCGAATACACTGTTCCCTATGCCATAGAGCTGCGCAATATTTTTTTTCCGCTTGTGATCTTGACAAAGCATTTTCTTGATTCTTTCTATTCAGAGAATTCTCTGCTGAAGCCGACAGCTGTCAAAAAACAAACAAAAAACAGGCAGTCTGCCAAGTATCACAACATTCCTCAGCCTCAGAACTAACTATAAACATTGTAACATTTTGTCCTTTAGAAGTTTAGACCAAAGGAATAAACTTCGGTGTGTAAATGAGGGAAGTTTAACCACTTAAAGACTAAACTTTTTTCTGACATTTGTTGGTTTCAAGTTAAAATCATTTATTTGCTAGAAAATTACTTAGAACCCCCAAACATTATATATTTATTTTTTAGCAGAGACCCGAGAGAATAAAATGGTGGCTGTTGAAATATTTTATGTCACACTGTACTTGCGCAGCGGTCTTTCAAATGCAATTTATTTGGAAAAAAAATACACTTTAACCACTTCAGCCCTGGACCATTTGGCTGGCCAAAGACCAGAGTGTTTTTTGCGATTCGGCACTTAGTCACTTAAAACTGACAATTGCGCTGTCGTGCGACATGGCTCCCAAACAAGATTGACGTCCTTTTTTTCCAACAAATAGAGCTTTCTTTTGGTGGTATTTGATCACCTCTGCGGTTTTAATTTTTTGCGCTATAAACAAAAAAAGAGCAACAATTTTGAAAAAAACACTATTTTTTACTTATTTGCTATAATAAATATCCCCATAAAATATATAAAAAAACATTTTTTTTCCTCAGTTTAGGCTGATACGTATTCTTCGACATATTTTTGGTAAAAAAAAAAAACGCAATAAGCGTTTATTCATTGTTTTGCGCAAAAGTTATAGCAACTACAAAATGGGGGACAGTTTTATGGCATTTTTATTAATAATGATTTTTTACTAGTAATGGCGGCGATCTGCGATTATTATCATGACTGTGACATTATGGCGGACAGGTCGGACACTTTTGGCGCTATTTTGGGACCATTCACATTTATACAGCGATCAGTGCGATTAAAAATGCACTGATTACTGTGTTAATGACTGGCAGTGAAGGGGTTAACCAGTAGGGGGCTCTGCAGGGGTTAAGTGTGTCCTAGGGAGGTGTTCTAACTCTAGGGGGGGTGGGCTTTGTGTGACACGACACTGATCACTGCTCCCGATCACAGGGAACGGTGATCAGTGTCCTGTCACTAGGAAGAATAGGGAAATGCTTGTTTACATCAGCATTTCCCCGTTCTTCCTCTCCGCGAGACGATCGCGGGTATCCCCGCGGATATCGAGTCCGCGGGACCCGCAATAACACTCACGGAGCTTGCGGCGCCCACAATGCCGCGTCTTAAAGGGCGAAGTACAGGTACCTTAATATGCCTGTACGTGCCCTTCTGCCGACATATATCAGCGTGAGCTGGTCGGCAAGGAGTTAATGAATACTAAATAAAAAAAATAAACAGTACAGTTAGCCCAATTTACGCCGCCAGAATAGTGATCTTATTTCTAAGCACAAATATTCTCATTTTGGTCAAAATCGTGCAGCTCTACTATGCAAGTTAAGTTGCACTCTGCAAAGGAATTTTCCCCAGAGCTTAGTGAATGTGGTGAGTCTTAACTTTGCAAAGAATACACAATCACGTGCAAGGAAAATAAAAAAAATGTTTTGCTTGCACATAAATGGATGATGAAAGTCATCAAAACTTCACCACATTTACTAAGCTCTGAGGATATTAGAGTGCAACTTCCCTTGCAAAGTGAACAGTATGTTTGCCTTTAGTAAATCAACCCCTATGACTTATGTGATCATTCATGAAAGGTACCCTAGAAGTGGTTGTAAACTTTTACATATATTTAGTGAAGTGACTGGCCTCAGGTTATACACATAGATTAAACAAATCCTCCTACATGAGTTGTACCTGTTTATCGGCTGTCTTCTCTTCTCTACATCCCTTTTTAAAGTGCAGAATTTATAAAGCTTGTCTAAGCTTCCAGAAAGCAGAAGGCAGCAAGCTGAAATAACACCCTGCAGAGCTCAGTGAGGAGAGCTCTGACAGCTGATTGGAGGGAAGGGACACCCCCCCCCCCCACACAGAAACAGAGCTGAGGCTATAAATCAGATGGAGATGCTTCCCCTGTTACCATTTTTCTCTTGGTGTCAGGAAAACTTGTCAGAAGTGACTCATGCTGATAGCAGAGGAACGAAGCAGCAGACAGAAATGACACTTAGTGCTCTTAATTACTCCTAAATACACACTATAGAGGGACATTCTTTGTTCTCATTTCACGTTCAACCACTTTAGGTACTTGTTCTGCATGTATGTAACAGATTCAAAGTTTGAATTTTTTCTTTTTTCTTTTATGCCTTGTTTAAATTAGATTGGTAATGTCACGTATGTATACTTTTACTTGCTATGTATTAAATACTTACTATCGAAAATGGTCAGCATGTTCATGTTTTTTTTCAGTTTTGATCTTTCTTTTAATTTGGAAGGATACTGCATTGTGTTGTTGAATGACTTGTTCACAGCTTCATATGGGGTTTATACCAAAGAAAAAATTAACCCTAAGGTAATTATTTCAATTAAAGTATATACAGTACTGGTAATATCATATTAATATATAATATAATTAAAAACTGAGAACAATTATAAATGATTTATACTAGCCTCTAGTGTCAATAAGTAGCATACATGTAAAATACAACTAGAGAACATTTGTGGAGTTTTCTGAATTTCAGATCATCAGCTAAGTGTTCTTCATCCAGTTTTGATATGATTTTAGGCTAAAAAAGATATATGTCCCTCAATTTAATTTAAAAGACAAACACCTTACATCCTTAGAAACCCTAGAGGATATAAATGAAAGCAAAAGAAAAGAAAAAGGTATTAAGCATGACCGAGTTTAATAGAGAAAAAATCCTTCATGACCCCCTCATGACAATCTAATAAATCTGTGGATCAGTAAGCTGTGTATTTTTAGAAATGTAGGTAACCCTTTATAGTCTGTTCCTCCAACATAATATTCAACTTTTTTTTTTGAGGGTATGTCTTTAATGTTCGATCCCCCAGCAATATATTCCATAGAGTCCCTAGCCTTGTGAAAGCTCTGACTAGCGTAACTCATAGCTTATACAGGGCAGATGAATGAAGAGGGAACAAAGTAAAGATGAGTATATACCGTACTGCTGGTGAGGGGCAAGGGGCATTCAAGAAGAATTCCAAGCATGCATATTTTATACATAGTTACATTGCCAGCTTGGACCAATGTAACTATGTGTATACTATACCTACCCCCCCCCCCCCCCATTCCCTGGAAGACCTGGAAGCAAGAGGAGATCACTGTCTACTTCAGTGATTTCCAACTTCCACGGGGGATCAGCCAGGTATTTTATTTGCATAGTTACATTAAACAAGCTGGACCAAGGTAACTACAGTGCATCCGGAAATTATTCACAGCGCTTCACTTTTTTCAACATTTTGTTATGTTACAGCCTTATTCCAAAATGGATTCAATTCATTATTTTACTCAAAATTCTACAAACAATACCCCATAATGACAATGTGAAAGAAGTTTGTTTGAAATCTTTGCAAATTTATTTAAAATAAAGAACGAAAAAAATCCCATGTACATAAGTATTCACAGCCTTTGCTCAATACTTTGTTGAAGCACCTTTGGCACCCATTACAGCCTCAAGTCTTTTTGAGTATGATGCTACAAGCTTGGCACACCTATTTTTAGGCAGTTTCTCCCATTCTTCTTTGCAGGACCTCTCAAGCTCCATCAGGTTGGATGGGGAGTGTCGGTGCACACTCATTTTTAGATCTCTCCAGGGATGTTCAATCGGTTTTAAGTCTGGACTCTGGCAGGGTCATTGTCCTGTTGGTAGATGAACCTTCGCCCTAGTCTGAGGTCCAGAGTGCTCTGGAGAAGGTTTTCATCAAGGATGTCTCTGTACATTGCTGCATTCATCTTTCCCTCGATCCTGCCTAGTCTCCCAGTTCCTGCCACTGAAAAACATCCCCACAGCATGATGCTGCCATCACGCTTCACTGTAGGGATGATATTGGCCAGGTGATGAGATGTGCCTGGTTTCCTCCAGA
This sequence comes from Lithobates sylvaticus, assembly GCA_028564925.1. Classification (NCBI taxonomy): domain Eukaryota; kingdom Metazoa; phylum Chordata; class Amphibia; order Anura; family Ranidae; genus Lithobates; species Lithobates sylvaticus. The sequence continues at coordinate 287,566,273 of CM053026.1, forward strand.
CATGACACTTGCCATTCAGGCCAAAGAGTTCAATCTTTGTTTCATCAGACCAAATAATTTTGTTTCTCATGGTCTGAGAGTCCTTCAGGTGCATTTTCGCAAACTCCAGGTGGGCTGTCATGTGCCTTTTACTAAAAAATGGCTTCCGCCTGGTCACTCTGCCATATAGGTGTAGTGCTGCAGAGATGGTTGTTCTTCTGCAAGGTTCTCCTCTCTCCACAGAGAAATGCTGGAGCTCTGTCCAAATGACCACTGGGTTCTTGGTCACCTCCCTGACTAAGGCCCTTCTCCCCCGATCCCTCAGTTTTGCCCAGGCGGCCCGCTGTAGGAAGAGTCCTGTTGGTTCCAAACTTCTGCCATATACAGATGATGGAGGCCACTGTGCTCATTGGGACCTGCTGCAGAAATATTTCTGTACCCTTCCACAGATCTGTGCCTCGATACAATCCTGTCACGGAGGTCTACAAACAATTCTTTGGACTTCATGGCTTGGTTTGTGCTCTGACATGCACTGTAACTGTGGGACCTTATATAGACGAGTGTGTGCCTTCCCAAATCATGTCCAATCAACTGAATTGACCACAAGTGGACTGAGCTTAATTTTAATTGTCATGGCAAAGGCTGTAAATACTTATGTACATGTGATTTATTTATTTTTTGTTATTGATTTATTTAAAAAGTTTGTTATTTTCATGTTGTCATTATGGGTATTGTTTGTAGAATTTTGAGGAAAATATGAATTTAATCCATTTTGGAAAAAGGCTGTAACATAACAAAATGTGGAAAAGCAGCAGCGCTGTGAATACTTTCCGGATGCACTGTATGTGTAAAATATCCATACCTGGAATTCTTCTTTAAAGCAGATCTGTTGCTTTGCCCTGCACAGCTTTAATACTTGTTCTAGATTTGAAGCAAGAGAAGCAGCATCACAGAAAGGTAACTAGCAATCTGTTTTCAATCATGTCTTTAATAGGGGCCATTTATATACAGTACATTGATTATATCCCTATATCATCTCTTCTCAAATATTTGTAACAGAAGACTGGAAATTGTTATTTAATTAATTATACTTTTCCCATTTTTTCAGTACATTAGATATAGTTTAAAAGTGAAAGTCCAAACAACACCAATGCTTTGGATAGAGAGAGCAAAGTTTGGAATGACTGACTGTGTTTAATTTCTGTCTGTGTTCCCATTGAGGAGATTTCCCCTCGCTCCCTGTGTGGTCACCATTACAGGAAGTGAAAGGCAATCTTCCTTCCATTAACACAGCAGTAAAACATATGCCAGATATTATAACTCTATCCAATTAAAGTCTAAAAATGTCATTTCACTTTTCAGTTCTAATATCCTCCTTTTTTTTTTCTTGTGTAATGTTACAGGAATTGGGAAAATACGGAGTCATTTTTTACAATGCCAGTTTCATGATTTTGCCAACATTGCTTCTCGCTGTATGGACTGGAGAATTCGACAAAGTAAGTTGTGGCCTTGTGAATTATGTAGGCTTATTTTTACACTCTATGCTAATATGATGGATGCTGATGCTCTTGCATGTGCCTAACGTGTCTGTAAATTCTAACAATGAACATCTTTTATTTTCTACCTTAATGGTCAGTTAAATAAACTATTAAAAGCATTTTGGTTTATCTTTTCAATAAGTGCAATAATATACTGTCAGAAATTCAGAACTGTCCTGTACACACTTTCTGTGTTATCCCAAGGAGTCTAATTAGCCCTCCTAGTTTTTTTTCTTGGACTAGAGAAAAATTTGTGTCTGTTGTTGAGATAGAAGTGTGGGCAGAGTTTAAGTAGTTTAGCAAAAAGATTAACATGGCAAAAGATTCGGCTTGTTCAAACTATCCACAAGTTAAAGCTGAACTTCAAAGCGATATAAACAAAAAAACACTGACACATTTGTTAAAAAGGCGATACATTTATTTTTAAATGCAGTAGTAAAATTACTTAACCACTTGCTGCCCTGCCACAGTACATTTGCAGCGGCACATGCAGGCTCAGTCATGTGTGTATACAGTATATATATGATTGTGCCTTTTCCGTGCTCCGCCTGTTATTATTATTTAGGTAACCAGGTAGCGTGATCACTATGATTGGTCATAGTGATCACATGACAGCAATGTAAACAACCTGTCACGAATGGCTTTCCATTCATGAACAGCTTGCTTACTGTTGTGATCTGTGATTGTCCCAAAGCAATCACAAGTTAATTGGCTACCTTTACCATGTAATTAACTTAACCAATCCCAGATCACAATTATAAGCAAGGTGTTCATGAATGGTAAACCCATTCATGACAGCTAAAACTATTGCTTATACAGTAACCATCACTGTATAAGCAATAACTGTGTACAAAAGAAAAAATCCAAACAAAATTCATATTCATATATAGAAGTTCCACAAAAGTGTTGCAATCTCCACACAGGCAGGCGGTGTCCGTATATCACTTTATGATTACACTCACCAGTTGAATCTCCCAAATCAATAGGTTGCACGCATTTACAGTTATATATAGATCTCCCAGCGGTTTCCTCGCTCTCCTTAGCATGCTTTGTCACATTGGTACCATGTTGGGATAATAAAAAGCCTCCATAGCGTAATTCTGTAAACCGTTTATTGGAAGATAAGTATTGCACTTACAGCAGGTAAAAGACATCAAGCATTAAAAACATGAAGTCTGCAGTTCGCTGCGCTCCACGGACCCAAACCGGATGTGATATAATGATGCTCTAAGCTTCGCCTTGCACGTTTCATCAAAACGTTATCAGAAGCAGCGCCATCTTATTACACCATTCGGTATTTATTGTGTACGGTAACCTGGAGACATATGACCTACGGCCATCTTGGTACTCAAGTAGAGGACATCCGCAGCTAAAAGCCTACAGTACAGCCATATGCCCAAGTGGCCACCTTAGTGCTCCAATACATATCCACAACTCAGGATGCACTATATATATATATATATATATATATATATATATATATATAAATGTATGTCTGGGGGCTCTCAGGTTATCGCAAACTGTGTCACTTGTACATCACTTATAAAATATCACGCAAAAAATAAAAGAAAAAGGGGGGACATGATAAAATAAATAGAAATTGATAATAAGCAAGCTAAAATAAGTAAATTAAAATAGCAGGGGCCTACTTTAAATGTATGGCCAATAGTTTTAATGGGGCATAATATTAATGCAGGAGGACAAAATCTATTCTGGATTAGCAGGAATGGTGCAGGAATGCTGCCTAGTATCCAAGGATGTTTATACTAATTAGTTGTCAAAGGGGACAGGTCTCAAAAGAGGGAAGAGGGGATAAGTAAGGGCTGGTAATAAAACACATATGTTATTGTATTATCTGGTATTGGCATGAGACCTCAAAACGTTGAAAAAAGGAAAAGTATATAGAACTAGGTCTATGTATTCTATACCCTCAACAGATAAACCAGTGGAAATATAATTTAGTAATTTGATATAAAATAATTGAGGTCTATGTCAATATTTAAATCTTCTGGCTGGAGAGAATTCAGTATAAAGATCCATTTGGTTTCATTTTGGGAGACTTATCGTTTTATTGTCTCCACACCATTGTCCTTTTACTTAATCTATACCATACAAAGCCATAAGGGAAGGGTCTTTGTTATGGGCTTCTCTAAAATGTCTTAATAGACTGCGCTTGGTGAAACCTTTTTTGATACTATTCATGTGTTCCCTAATTCTCACATATAGTGGTCTTGTGGTCCTCCCCACATATTGATATTGTCATGGACATTCAATAACATAAGTGACATGGGTACTTTTACATGTTATCAGTTCTTGTATCTTATATCCCCTACCTGTTGCAGTGGAACTGAATGATTCCTTTTTCTTAGGTTGTTTTTTGCTCTTGCTACATGGTAGGCATTTCTAGCATCTAAAGAAACCATTTAAGTGGGGGAACAGACTAATATTTATTGGTGGGTCAAGGGCAATATGTACCAATTTATTTCTCAGCGTGGGTGCCCGCCTATAAATGAAGTTGGGTCTTGGTGGAAAGTAAATTCTTTAATGTTCTGTCAAACTTCATAATGGGCCAGTAATTTCTCACTATGCACCCTATTTTCTTATATTGTCAGTTGAAACCAGTAAGGAAGGCAAATGCAATGTTCTTTGGATTCCTTTCTTTGTTTGTCTTTTAAAAGTGATTCCTTATTCATATTTAAAATTTTCTTCTTTAGTCCTTCCAATTCCCTTCTTTTGTAACATTTATCTGTAAACCTCTTGATCAGGACTTCTATTGCGATCAGTCTGTTTGAAGAAAGTCCTTGTGCCCAGTCTGCTCCCGCCTTTATATATTTGTAAATCTAGATAGTCAATCTTATCTTGTTTCCAACTTCCTGAAAAGGAGATCCCATACTGATTGGAATGAATCTCTCCAAAGATGTCTCAGTACCCCTCTAGATCATGACAATATCGTCAATATAACGTCTATAAAAAATGAGGTTCGGTCTCTCTCCACTGTAAATTTGTTCCTCTTCCCATTTATTCATAAATAAATTAGCCACGCTTGGGGCATACTTTGCTCCCATTGCGACTCCTTTTGTTTGGACATAGTGTGTTTTTGGTTGTACCAGAAGTAGTTACTATTCATAGCTATTTCCAAACCTTCTACTAGAAATCCTATCTGTTCTTGTTTTAAATCTGTAAATTTATGTAGTGCCCATTCTGCACTTTTTTTAGGCCATCCTTCTGCACTATATTCACATATAATAAATTCACATTGATAATCACCAAAAAAATCTTCATCTGTTATCTGTATATCCTTAATTTCCGAGATGAGTTGTTTGCTATCTCTTAGATATGGTTTTCCTTTAGGTACCAACGGTTGTAAATATTCATCCAGATATTCACCCAGCCTTGAGAAAAGGGAGTTTATACCGCTAAAAATTGGTCTCCGCGGTGGTTTATCTTGGTTCTTGTGGACCTTGGGTAGGTAGTATATGACTGGTGTTTTTGCTGCCTCAGGTACCAGATATTTGGCCTCCTTCTTATTCAGAATGCCTTTGTCTTTCCCCTTATTAACATAGGCCTTTAGTTTTTTCTCATATTTCTTTCTTGGATTATTATTCAGCTTTTTGTATGTGTCCTCTTTACTTAATAGATTCATCATTTAATTCTCATAATCAATTTTGTTCAAAATCACCAATCCTCCACCCTTATCTGCTGGTCGGATAATCACTTCTTTTTTTATTTTCTATATCCCGAATAGTATTCTAAACATCATTCTCTTTAGATTTATGAATTCTGAATTTCTTTATAGCCTCCTCTACCATTTTCTTAAACACTTCTAAGCTATCATTTCCCGTTTTTTTAAAATTTAAAATAGAGTTGTTCCTTAACTTAGTATGTTCATATATTGTTTGTATTGGGGTGGCTGCATTCGTTTTCTTAAATGAAAAAAATTCTTTGCTATTCAACTTTCTAATGAATTTCTGTAGGTCGATATAGACCTCAAACTTATCTAGGTTTTTGTCTGGGGCATATTTGAGTCCCAGGTCTAAAATTTTTATTTCCCCCTTATTAAAAATCCCTGCTCCTAGTATTCTCCTTCTATTTCTTTGTCCCCCTCGTTTGCTCCTGGTCCATTTCCTTCTTCCCATCCATGGTGTCTGGGTGGTATTTCTGGTCCATTCCTCCAGTTGTCTCCCCGTTGTCCCCATGTAACTTCTCTTGGTGTTTGGTAATGGGGTCTCTGGGGTGGCCAGGTATTCTGCCATTCTTGGTTTCTTGGGGGCCCCACCCTCGGTAGGGCCTGGGTGGCCAGTATCCACCACGATTCCTGGGTGATCTTCCTCTGTGTCCCCTGGGTAAAAAATCCCCTCATTATTGGTGTTCTCTATGGTTTGCTTGGTATGTATCTGTGTATCTTAACGGTGCAAACCTATTGTAAGGTGTCAATATGTCCTTTGGAAGTTCTTGGGGTCCTCGGTGTGTGACTCTGTTACCCCCTCCTAGGACTATGGTATCTATTAACATGATGTGTACTGTTTGGTTGTGTTGGGGTCCCGACAGTGGGAGGTCCTACCACAGTCCATTCCTCCTCGGCTTCATCCCAATCCATGTAAGTTTCTCTGGAGATGTTAGAATTATGGCATCAGGTGTTTTTTCTGATCCATATTCATCATCTGCCTGCCATCTGTGTACTTGCTGGTTCTTGTATTCAAGGACATCTCTCCGAAATGTCTTTTGTTTTTTAAATGTAATCTCATTATCATACTTGCGTACCCCTTCTTGAAGGGTCTTCTCTCTTTCTTTATATTCCCTGGTGTCTCCATAGGGTATTCATTTGTCCTTTATTTGTTCTTTTAAAGTGATTGTAAATCTTCGTTTTTTTTTGGTTTGTTTTTTAAATAACAAACATATCATACTTACCTCCTCTGTGCAAGGGTTTTGCACAGAGCCTTAGACTGTCTACTTTCCAAAAAGGGGTGTTATTTTGGGGGTATTTGTACTGTCCTGGCATCTTGGGGCCTCAGAAATTAGATAGTCCATCAGTACATCAGGATTGATCAATTTTCAAATATATATACCATAGTTTATAGACGCTATGACTTTCACATAAACCAATTAAGATACACTTATTGGGATTTTTTTTTCCAAAAACATGTAGCAGACTGCATTTTGGCCTAAATTTATAAAGAAATTTGATTTTATTTAATGTTTTTTTTTTAAATATTGTTTTTTTTCCCCCCAAACATTTCAGTCTTTTTTCTTTTTATATAATAAAAAAATCTTAGCGGAGGTCAAATATCAGCAAAAAAAGCTCTATTTGTGTGATACAAATGATATCAATTTATTTTGGGTACAGTGTTGCATGACCACACAGTTGTCAATTCACAATAACGTCACACCTGGCTTAGTCCTGTGTACTTGGTGAGTGAGGGGGGTGTTATCATGGACACGCTGAGGAGTTAGTGATTATATGGCACATAATATTCCCTGACTGAAGAGGAGAGTCCTCTTTTCCTCTTTCAGTTGCTCATTTATAAGATGTATGTTTCCTCAAAAGATGCAAGTAACTAAATTTCCTGACAGTAAAGATGTGTGCTTTTAATAACAATACTGCTCTTATCTGTTTACAAATACAATTGCATTCTTATTCCCTTAAGTAATACTGTATATTGTATACTGTATATTGAGTAATACTGTATATGCTTATTTGTTTTAGGCAATGCAGTATACTGAGTGGACAAACATTTCCTTTGCTTTTCAATTCCTTCTTTCCTGTTTATTGGGGTAAGTTGTGTATGTATGTGCCCTTACTCCTCATTACAGCTATGAAGCTAAACTAATTGCCTTTACAACAGTCTACTCACAACTCGTGTGGGCCTTTGAGGGCAGATACATACTATGAGATTATTAGATGTGTTCCATACTTTATCCAGGATTTTTTTGTAAGTGGAAGATGGCATTCTCAAAGTAGACTCTTTCTTACCATGTGCCATGTAATATGCTTTAACAACAAAACAAATATATATGTTAAGGTAGTGTAGCACCCTCTAGTGGGTGCTAGAAGTAGAATAGGAAAATTTAGTTCAGCTTAGGGCTAAGCCTGACCTATGGAATCTGGGTAAGGGTTTACTAAGGTTCAGGGCTGGGTGACTCACCCTGACAGTTCTCTGGTGCCTCCGCCTGGTCTAGAAGCTAGAAGCTGGAAGGATCCTGCCATAACACATGGGAGAAAGTCTTTCCTGGAGGCATGGCAGCAAGAGAGTGGACAGAGTGAGTAATCAACACTGTGGGGACTAACAAAGGGGGGGAGACTGCCACATATAGCCAGTCTCCCTTGAAGACAGCGGTGTGCTTAAGTCTTTGACCTTTCCCCAGAGATCTCTTGAGAGTCAGCCGGGTGGACTGGTGGTGAGAGACAGCCAGAGGGGCTAGTGAAACAGGGTAGCTGCAGCCAGGTGGGTTGGCAGTGACTGAAGAGGTGGTGCTGGGATCAGTGACCATAGAGAAGAAGTTACAAGCTGCAACAATGCTATACAAAAAAGGGGCCACGAGTTCCTGCCTGTAATGGGCTATTGCTACTGAAAGCCTGTCAGGTCATTCAAGTGATTCAGCTGGAGCCAACAAGTGTGTGCAGGAGGAAAGTGAAGGTGACTGTATAAATGGGTATATAGGAAGATGTCTCTGAAGTTTTGCTGAAGTCAAGTGGGCATCCCATAACCTTCCATCCCTATCCAAGTTATTAACCCTCAAAAAAGGAGTGGGGGATCCAAGTTCACCAGAAGCCCCTATGGGGGTGTACTACAGTAAGCTAGCTTTTTTTTTAAATCTATTTTTCACTTTTCTTATAAAGCACCTAAGGAAATATTATGTGAATATTCAAAAAATATGATATCTTAATTATGTGGCCCTAAAGTGGTAATAAACCCAAAAGCAAACATTTATTATATTGCAGCATACCAATTATTAGATGTGATAGCTGCATTTGTTTTTTTTTATTTGGCTTTCTTTCTTTTTGGTGATATGGCCAGTGAGTCTGTTGTTTTTCAATAGAGCAAGCTGTTCTGCAGATATAACAGTTAAGAGGGTTGAGACAAACCATTTAACACTGACAGGGGTGCTTACAACGATCAAGTTTTATTCATTTATGTAAAACCTTTATCCCAAAAAGGAACAAAACTGAGCTGAATTTTGACTTCAATCTGCTAATGCACCCAACACTACCCTCCCCCCAGTCTGACAATTAACCACTTCAATACCGGGCCATTTTACACCCTTCCTTACCAGAGCACTTTTTGCGATTCGGCACTGCGTCGCTTTAACTAACAATTGCGTCGTGCAACGTTACACCCAAACAAAATTGACGTCCTTTTTTTCCCACAGATAGAGCTTTCTTTTGGTGGTATTTGATCGCCCCTGCGGTTTTTATTTTTTGCGCTATAAACAAAAGAAGAGCGACAATTTTGAAAAAAAAACTTTTTACTTTTTGCTATAATAAATATCCCATTTTTTTAAAAAAAAACTATTTTTTTGCTCAGTTTAGGCCGATACGTATTCTTCTACATATTTTTGGTAAAAAAAATCGCAATAAGCGTATATTGATCGGTTTGCGCAAAAGTTATAGCGTCTACAAAATAGGGGATAGATTTATTGCATTTTTTTTTTTTTTTTTACTAGTAATGGCGGCGATCTGCGATTTTTTTTTTTTTCGTGACTGCGACATTGCGGCGGACACTTTGGACACTTTTGACACATTTTTGGAACCATTCACATTTACACAGCGATCGTTGCTATAAAATTGCATTGATTACTGTGTAAATGTGACTGGCAGGGAAGGGGTTAACACTAGGGGGCGCTGCAGGGGTTAATGTGTTCCCTATAGAAGTGATTCTAACTGTGGGGGGAGGGGACTCACAAGGGGAGGAGACCGATCAGTGATCCTCCGTACTGGGATCACATGATCGGTCTCCTCGCCACTGACAGGACGTGGAGCTGTGTGTTTACACACACAGCTCCACGGTCCCGCACGGTCCCGTTGTTTTAACGGGCAATCGCGGGTGCCCGGCGGACATCGCGGCCGCCAGGCACTCGCACCGGGTCCCGAGCGAAGCCGCGGGCGCGCGCGCGCGCGCCCCCCAGGCGGCCGGGAAGGAGAGGACGTCATATGACGCCCACCCAGGATGGGAGATCCACCTTGTGGGCGTCATATGACTATGGGCGGGTAGGGAAGTGGTTAAAGATGAGCTCGGGTATGTTCGGGATCCCGCCAGGAAGCTGACACTGCACACCACTAATCACAGGCAGTGAGACATTTTTCGATCTGTGCAGCTGCGGATTGGAAAATGTCTCACTGCCTGTGATTAGTTGTGTGCAGTGTCGGCTTCCTGGCAGGATCGGGCAGGTAGGACCCTGAACACACCCGAGCCCATTCCTACTGACAATGCTGTTGTCCTAAGGTGTTTCTGGATTTTCCTCCGAATTTTTGTTTCCGTTTAATACCATACCAGGAAGCAATGTATTAAGTGTGGGACCAAGATGCCCTTGGATTACAAGCTATGCAAAGTTTGTGTGGGGAAGCTGATCAAAAAGGAGTCAGAAGCCCTTTATACAAAATATTTTGGATCCTTCGGAGAAGAAATTACATCCTCTTTTAAGGAGTTAAAAAAATTGATTACGGATGTCAGAACTCCAGCCGCTCCCTCTGGTAGTTCCTCTCCTATACCTTCGCCAGGGTCAGTCGCCTCAGGGTCGCAAGAGACAGTAAGGAAAAGAGCAGCTAGCTGCGCAGCCGGCGAAGTAGACACCGACAGCTCGGATCCAAAGAAGAAAGAAGGGGCCCCAGTAGCAGCTAGAAGGGCTATTTAGCTGAAGACATGGATGGGGGACCCCGCATCCAAGTTAAGGCTGTGTAATCTCCCATTTTCCAGAGATCTGCTGTTCAGGACAAGGTTGGACGAGGTCCTGGACAGAACGGTGGACAGAAAGAAAACTTTTCCGACTGAAAAACGCAAAACTCTGCAGAAGCAGTTTTTTAGAGGACAAAGGGAGCGATCTCAAGACGAAAGGAAAGATCACCCCAAGAAGCATGGACAGGTCACAAGGGGAAGCCAAAGGGCAATGTACTCTTTGACCCTTCTGGCCAAACCCCTAAGCAACAGTGACTACAAGATTCCAATAGGGGGAAGATTGGCTACCTTCTTACCTCAATGGTGAAAGACGACAGGCAACACTTACGGAATTCAACAACTTTCCATCTGACGAAGCTTCCCAGGGATCCCAAGAAAGCGTGTGCTCTTCCTTAGCCCTTGGGAGAAATGGTAGACCAGAAGGTCCTTGTTCCAGTACCAGAAAAAGAAAAACAGCAAGGTTTCTATTCACACGTATTTGTCATCAAAAAACCCTCTGGGAAGTTTTGTCTAATATAAAATCTAAAACCTCTGAATCAAGTGATTCAATACAAAAAATTCCACATGGAATCAATGTTCTCAGTAACTAATATTCTTCAACCAGGAACCTTCATGGCGACCATGGACCTCAGGCACGCCTATCTCCACATTCCCATACGAGAAGACTCCCAGAGATAACTGAGGTTGACAGTGGAGATAGAGGGAAACTAATACCATTTCCAGAGCAGGGCTCTCCCCTTCAGCCTATCCTCTTCCCCGAGGATATTCACCAAGGTCCTAGCAGAGTCCCTGGCCCCTCTAAGGTTGAAGCCAATGACAATAGTTCCCTATTTGAATGATCTGCTCTTCATGGGACTGTCAGAACTACAGCTTGCAAAAGACCCGGCAGAGGCCCAACAATTGCTGAAGGCGTTAGGGTGGATCCTAAACATCGAAAAATCAAATCTTTGCCCTGCCCAGAACATAGTTTTTTTGGGATATCTTCTCAGTTCCACAGAGCAGAAACATTTTTTACTGGAAGAAAAAATTCAGGGCCTTACCAGAAGAGTGAGTGCTATACAGAACAACCTCCCAGTGTCAATTAGGGAGTTGATGTTGATCCTGGGTCTGATGAACTCGACAATTCCGGCAGTTCAATGGACAAAATTTCACCCGAGGCCTGTACAGACTTTTCTTCTGCAGCAACAAGAGGATCTAGACAGAACGCTGTTACTCCCAACGTCAGTGAAGAGAACATTCTGGTGGTGGAGGAACCAGGCAAATCTGAAACCGGGTTTGGCATGGTCCTTTTTCGACCTCACGTAAATTGAACATGGACACAACCAGGTGGGAATGGGGAGCCCATCTGTCAGGCCGACCTGCTCAGGGGAAATGGTCCCCGAAAAGAAGCCCAGGCATCCTCAAACTGAAGGGAGCTTATGGCAATCGCCAGGGCCATCCATCACTTTCAAGAGCAACTAAAAGGGTGCCACATCCTAATCTTGTCAGACAATGCCACGGCAGTATCATATGTTAACAACCCCCTTCTTGTACGCGGAGCACTTCCTTAATCAAGATCTCCAATCAGATATGCCAGTGGGCAGAAAAGAACTTGCTATCACTGATAGCAGTCCACCTCAAGGGGGATTACAACCAAATAGCAGATTTTCTCAGCCATCAAGAAATTGCCCAGGAAGAGTGGGAACTACATCCAGAGGTGTTCACGGAGATCACAGCCTGCTGGGGTATACCAGAAATAGACCTCTTTGTATCCCGTGAAAATGCCAAAGTGGGAGTTTTTACTCGCTAAACCCGCAAGACCGTCCATTGGGGATAGACGCACTTCAAAATTTGTGGGATTTCAGGATGTGTTACGTCTTCCCCCCCAGTACATCTGATTCCTCAAGTCCTAAAGAGATTCGTACAGGAACATACCAAACTAATATTAATCGCTCCATACTGAAGTGAACCTGGTTCTCTCAGCTCCTCAGTCTCTCGGCAGACCAGCCCTGGCCACTTCCTCTCAGGGAAGACCTGATGTGCCAGGGACCCCTAGTAGGCTTCAAACAAGAAAGCTTCAACTGGACAGCCTGGCTATTGAAGAAGACATCCTAAGATCAAAAGGGCTGTCAGAAAGAGTGGTTGCTAGGCTTCTGAGTGTCAGGAAACCGAACGCCAGGGCCATTTATAGAAAAATGTGGAAGAAATTCAACAGCTGGTGCATAGAGAATGACAGACAGCATATGGATACACCAACAGTCTTGGAATTCCTACAGCAGGGTAAAACAAAAGTAAAGGTGATGGCGCTATAAATCAATTTGATGAAATCGACATTGCAATTTTATGATTTTCATTCATTGATTTATATGTTGATTTCATCAAATTGATCTATAGCGCCATATAAAGTCCAAATGTGACAATCCCAACATAATATAAATAAATGGATTCTTCTGATTTAAGAATTCTTCAAAAACTTCACCACTAAGTGCTACTTAGAACCCCCAAACATTATATATTTTTTTCTAACACCCTAGAGAATAAAATGGTGGTCGTTGCAATACTTTCTGTCACACCGTATTTGTGCAGCAGTCTTACAAGCGCACTTTTTTTGGAAAAAATATACTTTTTTGAAAAAAAAAATAAGACAACAGTAAAGTTAGCCCAATTTTTTTTTATATTGTGAAAGATAATGTTACGTCGATTAAATTGATACCCAACATGTCATGCTTCAAAATTGCGCCCGCTCGTGGAATGGTGACAAACGTTTACCCATAAAAATCTCCATAGGCGATGTTTAAAAAATTCTACAGGTTATCAGTTTTGAGTTACAGAGGAGGTCTAGGGCTAGAATTATTGCTCTCACTCTAAAGCCCCATACACACTGTCGGACTTTTTCATGGATTCTGTCCGATCGGACAATGTTGTTGAAAAATCAGACCGTGTGTATGCACCATCGGACAGTGTTCGTCGGTTTGTCCGACGGACAAAGTCTTATCTCCTGCTGGAAAGATTTGCCGTCAACCCGGTCCGATCACACCAAACCCGATCGTGTGTACGGTTGTCCGACCGGACAAAGTGCTACGCATGCTCAGATCACATTACAAGACCAAAGCTATTGGCTACTAGCCTCTACGTAGTCCCGTCGTAGGCAACAAACGTCACCACGTTCAGAATGATCGGATTTTCCGACAACTTTGTCCGACCGTGTGTACGCAAAACCAACATCAGACAAAGTATGACGGACATGGTCCGACGGACCTGGTCCGCGGATTGTCCGACCGTGTGTATGGGGCTTAACAATCGCGCCAATATCTCACATTGGTGGTTTGAACACCGTTTTCATATGCGGGCGCTACTCACGTATGCGTTCGCTTCTGCGCGCAAGCTCGTCGGGACGGGGTGCTTTAACAATTTTTTTTCTTATTTATTTTACTTAAAAAAATATATTTTGACACTGTTTTTTGGAGAAAAAAAAATTTGGGTCACTTTTATTCCTATTACAAGGAATGTAAACATCCCTTGTAATAGAAAAAAAGCATAACAGGACCTCTTAACCACTTCAGCCCCGGACCAATTTGCAGCTAAAGGACCAGGCCCCTTTTTGCAATTCGGCACTGCGTCGCTTTAACTAACAATTGCGCGGTCATGCGACGTGGCTCCAAAACAAAATTGGTGTCCTTTTTTTCCCACAAATAGAGCTTTCTTTTGGTGGTATTTGATCGCCCCTGCGGTTTTTATTTTTTGCGCTATAAACAAAAATAGAGCGACAATTTTGAAAAAAATTCAATATTTTTTACTTTTTGCTATAATAAATATCCCCAAAAAATATATAAAAAAACATTTTTTTTCCTCAGTTTAGGCCGATACGTATTCTTCTACATATTTTTGGTAAAAAAAATCGCAATTAGCGATTATTGATTAGTTTGCGCAAAAGTTATAGCGTTTACAAAATAGGGGATAGTTTTATAGCATTTTTTTATTAATATTTTTTTTTTTATTAGTAATGGCGGCGATCAGCGATTTTTATTGTGACTGCGACATTTTGGCGGACACATCGGACATTTTTGACACATTTTTGGGACATTTGTCATTTATACAGCAATCAGTGCTATTTAAATAGCACTGATTCCTATGTAAATGACAGTTGTAGTTAGGGGGTTAACCACTAGGGGGCGGGGAGGAGTCAGTGTGACGTGTGTGTGTTTTTTTTTTACAGTAGGGGGGCGTGGCTGTACGTGTGACGTCATTGATCGGCGTTCCCGATGACAGGGAACCGCCGATCACTGACAGTCAGTGTAGGAAGCGCGGGGAGAGGTTTGTTTACATAGACCTCTCCCCGTTCTTCCGCTCCGTAACCCGATCGCGGGATACCAGCGGCGATCGGGTCCGCTGGTCCCGCGGCCGGGGTCACGGAGCTCCCGACCGGGTCGCGAGCGCGCCGCTAGCGGCGCGCGCGCGACCCACGGGCAGGCACATGCACGATCACGTACAGGTACGTGATTCTGCCTGCCCGAGCCATTCTGCTGACGTATATATGCAGTGGCCGGTCGGGAAGCGGTTAAATATGAGACACAGGGTCAAAAAGACCTCAGATCTCATATTTACACTAAAATGCAATAAAAAAAAAAGTCACTCGGAAAAAAATAAATAAAAATTTCTCCTTTCTTCCCATGCCATGGAGCCGAGCAGGGGCCATTTTCCCCTGAGTCGGCAACCAGGCATCCACGGACGAGGACACGATCGTCTCCACCGCTACCGGCGGGTCCGGCAAGCGGCGGAGACAACCGGAGCATGGCGGGAGGGGGGGGGCACCTCTCCTACCACCGATAAAAGTGATCTTGCGTCGCATCCGTCACTGAGACCACTTTTATCTTAAAGAGAAACACATGGCGTTTCTGAAAATACCGGGGTTATGGCAGCTAGCTGCTGCCATAACCCAGGTATTTAGCGCCAAAGTACTGACATACGGGTACGTTGTTTTGCGTGAAGTGGTTAAGATAGGTCAAAATGCACTTTTGTTAAAGAAAACAGCAAGATCCTGGATAGAACATTTCTCCACTGTGGGACCCTCTCCATTAGCAACCGAGGATATGGGAATGGATACCACCAGGGACACAAAGGTGTCTACAGCATGTGCTGTAGACACCTTGGTGCCGGACCTGGCACAGTCACATGTGAGTGCAAAAATGCTTGTTCCTTTTTAAATCCATTTTAAATAAAACTTACTACACCAAAAGAACTCTCTTTTGTGTCCCTGGTGGTATCCATTCCCAAATCCTCGGTTGCTGACGGAGGGGGTCCCACAGTGGAGAAATGTTCTATCCAGGATCTTATTGGTTTATTTAACAAAAGTGGTCAAGCACCTCTGATGAGTTGCCATCTACCTTCTGAGCACTCGTGAAGTTTTTGAAGAATTCTTATCCATTTATTTCTATGGTGTTGGGATTGTCACATTTGGACTTTATATGTGTTTGCGATTTCATGATTTTCACCTATTGATTTAAATTGATTTATAGCGCCATCACCTTTACTTTTGTTTTACTATGCATTCAGTTATGTTTTAAAGGGACAGCTACTTCACTAAATCATCACCCCAGGTGCCACTACCAGTCACACGTTTATCTCCAATAGTAAGGAGCAAGAGCTGAATAGTAAGAAGCATGAGCTGAACCTACTAGACGTCAGGGGATGCTTGTTAAATTACCTCAAAGGGAAAACAAGCATCCAAGAAAACGATGGCTAGATGGATCAAAGCAACCATTCTAGAATGCTATGAAGTTATGCAAGTAACACCCCTGAAAAAACTAAGGGCTCATTCTACGAGGGCTATAGGGGCTTCATGAGCAGAGAAGGTGGGAGCTACCCTAGAACAGATTTGCAGGGCAGCAACTTGGTCCAGCTTCTCCACATTTGTCCAACATTTCAGACTAGATCTGATATCCAGTCAGGATCAGGCTTTTGGTAGGAAAGTCTTCCAAGCCATTGTCCAGCCCTAGTCTGGTGAGTACTTGGTTATCCTCTCAAGGGCTGACCTGGAAGACAACTTGGAGAAAAACAGAGTTAGTCTTACCGGTAACTCTGTTTCCAGTAGTCTTCAGGGCAGCACAATCCCACCCTAATGATTCAACTTGTGAGGTTGTGTTGTGTTTCTATGTTTTTTAAGATTCTGGCCTTCGGTTTTCTTAGATGACTGACCAGGGACCTGAGGGACCGCCTTAAAAGGGTTAAATTGGCAACATGTTTTCTGTTTGGAAGGAGGCGCTCCATCTCTCAAGGGCTGCTCTGGTACACTACCGAAAACAGAGTTACCGGTAAGACTAATGCCGCGTACACACGAAGGGACTATCCCGCGGGATTATCCGCTGGACCGAAGTCCAGCGGATAATCCCCTCGTGTGTGGGCGCCGGCGGACTTTTTTTGGCCAAAGTACGGCGGACTTAAGTTTGAAGTTTTGTTTTCAAATTATCCGCTGGACTTGGCAGTCCAGCGGATAATCCGGCCGTGTGTAGTATGGTCCGGCGTACCAAAAAGGACGCATGCTCAGTAGCGAGTATTTTTCTAGTATTTTTCGTTTTCTAGTCCCGTCGTACGTGCTGTACGTCATCGCGTGAACCGTCGGACTTTTTGCGTGATCGTGTGTGGTCAAGTCCGTTCGCTTTTTAGTCCAGCGTACCCAGCTGGAAAGTCCAGCGGATTGTCCGCTGGACTTAGGTCCGCCGGGAAAAGTCCGTACGTGTGTACGCGGCATTACTCAGTTTTAAGGATCTGAAGCAGCCATCCCTGAACAGGGGTGAGGCCTTCAATACCATCTGTATTCCATATTTAATGCCAACATTTGTACCCTGGAGATTTGTCAACAATTCACTCCTTGTATGTGTCAAACCAAAGAATTAACACCTGTGCAGAATTCCTGACACAAAAAGATGAGATTATGTAACTAGGACAGGATGGTTCCGCAACTTTCACACCACCCATCCTGTTCTTGGACGATCAGTATCTGCTTTGACACTTTCTATGTTGGATAAAGGTGAATGTGCTACCCGTGTAAATATCCCTGCTAAGGTATATTCTTGGCACTCATTAAAACTGAAGGAAGTAGCTTGGATAAACTGAATGATGAAACATCTTTTTTTTTTATACAGTTTTTATGTTTTCATGAAAAAATTTGTTTCCTCACATAACAAACACGAACCGACAAAAAACAAAATCAAAGCACTATTCCAAACAGTAACAACATCAATACATTAAATGTGTCACCATCTAAATTCTCCCAAAACATTCACAAATACGCAAAAATGTTCATAAATATTCAGAAACATTTAGACAATTTCAGGAATACTCAGATGTACTCCGAAGTACCCAAAAGCACTCTGAAGTACTCAGAAGCAATCATAGGCACTCAAATACACCCAGAAGCACTGAAAAGTGCTCAGAAGCACTGGAAAGTACTCAAAGATTCGGAGGCACGCAGGAGTACCCAGAAATACTCAAGCATTCAGAAATACTTAGAAATACCCAGAAATACTCTGGAAACATCTTCAACATAAGAAAACTAGTCTATTTGAATGTGACTGACTGCTACTAGCATTACCAGTTACTTTGAATCAGTGGCATGAACTTTATTTGTAGCTATTTCATGGTAGCCTTGCCAGTGAATAGCAAAATAATATTAAATATAAATACAATGAAGGATAGGAATACTATGGGAAGATATGAAGAGATGTTTTTTCCATCTGGTTATAATTAACAACAGCTTTTATATTGAAGCCAGGATTCGCCAAGATCTGTTTTGCCTGCTGGAGAAATGTGGCATCACATTGTGATCACCAGTAAATTTAAATGGTTTGCAGGTTGTCCATGTAGGGTAAACAAATGCGTGACAAGTTTGTATTCTTCCATTCACTAGTTTGAAGTCCTATAGGTAATCTCCTTTTAAAAAAAAAAAAAAAAAAAAAATACAATTAAATTAAGCTTATTTGAATTTTTAACACCAAATGTAAGGATGTATCTTTAAAAACTACTGATCAATCAAAGAAAAAATCAAATATGCTTTTTAAAATAGCTGCTACGGAGATCTACGTTTATGAAAGTTATTGTTATTTTGTTCATTTTGTGTATTTTCCCCTCAGATTTTTACTGATATATTCAATAGTGCTCTGCAGTTACTACAACTCCGCTCTTACCACTACAGTCATTGGTGCACTTAAGGTAACTGGGGTTTGAATTTGTAAGTCTAAGAATTCTTAATAGATGTTTATTTTACATTTTTTTAGTTGATTAAGATAAAAATACTTTTTTTTTTTTTAGTTTATTTAGCCTTAGCATTTGTTAAATTTGTACTTTGTAGGACCCGTGGGCCAGTGTTGGGCCAATGTATTTTTTTTAACCCTGTAGCCAAATTGGGCACATCATTTAGGCACATCCAGAGGTACCTGGAAGTGAAGGAAATCTTCTCTTAGACAATTGTCACTGGAACAATTGTCTCCATTAGAAGATTTCCCCCTTTATTCCTGTTCTGGTGACAACTCAAATTTTTTCTTCACTTGAGTCCCAGGAACAATGGTTACTAGAACAAGGATAGTGTGACGCTCCCAAATGGACACACAGACAGCTATCAAAAGCGTACTGGGGCTCTAACCTAACATTTTTGTATTTAAATACACTTTAATGCAACCCTGCAACTTACACTCATCCGCTGTTAAGGTTTTTTCATTGAGGTTTCTTCCCTGACCTAACCTGCAGATAGGAGACCTACACTCACTGGCCACTTTATTAGGTACACCTGTTCAATTGCTTGGTAACACACATTGCTAATCAGCCAATCACATAGCAGCAACTCAGCAATGCAATGCATTTAGGCATCTAGACATTGTGAAGACGACTTGCTGAAGTTCAAATCAAGCATCAGAATGGGAATGAAAGGAGATTTAAGTGACTTTAAAGGTTGCATGGTTGTTGGTGCCAGACATGCTGGTCTGAGTATTTAAAAAAACTGGGATTTGTGTGTTTACACACAAAAATGCCCATTCTGTTTCTCGTGCCCGCGATCAAGAGTGGTCGGCGATCATTGCGACCTCCAGCCACGCGCATTGGTTTCCCCGCCGCGCAGCTGGTCTGCTCCAGCTGTTTAAAGGGCAGGCGTTCAGCTACGGCGATTTGCAGGAGAGAGTCGACCTTTCCGTAGTAGAATGATGGCGGCTGGTTGGCTAGTGGTTAAATGCCACGGCCTACCTGAGCATTGTTGCTGACCATGTCCATGCCTTTATGACTAAAGTGTACCCATCTTCTGATGGCTACTTCCAGCAGTATAATGCACCATGTCACAAAGCTCAAATCATTTCAAACTGGTTTCTTGAACATGACACTGTGTTCACTGTACTCCAATGGCCTCCACAGTCACCAGATCTAAATACAATAGAGCGCCTTTAGGATGTGGTAGAAAGGGGGATTCACATCATAGATGTGCAGCTGACAAATGTGCAGCAACTGTGTGATACTATCATGTCAATATGGACCAAAATCTCTGAGGAATATTTCCAACACCTTGATGAAATTAAGGCAGTTCTGAAGGCAAAAGGGGGTCCAACCCAGTACTAGCAAGGTGTACCTAATAAAGTGGCCGGTGAGTGTATATGCAACCCTAAATGGACCAAAAAATACATTTTCAGACACCTGACCATTTTAAAAATAGTATTAGTCTGATAGTATTAAATGAATACATATATTTGGGGGGGGGGGGGGGGGGCAAAACCAATATGGAGTGCATAGTTGAGGACCCAGAAAATGGTGCACTAATATTTGGGCAGGGTTAAAAGGTTTGATGAAGATTATCCCAGTGCCTGCTCCCTGTAATACAACATCTAGTAAGTTTTATAACCGCCCATGTCTCTTACCCTCCCTCACAGCAGCCTCTGTAAATCTCTTCAGCTCAAAGAAAACTGTAGCCAAGCCCCCCCCCCTTATGTTTCTTAAGCCAGTTCCTGCACCAAGGCCTTCCATAAGAGTATTAGTGATGACAGATCTGAGACCCAAAATATTCTCCCTTCAATTTGCTATATTGTTCAGATTTCGCACTAAAGTCAGCCCCAAGCCCATGTTGGGAAAGACATACTTCTACATTTAAGAGACCTCTATATCTACAGTGGCTCCAGGCCTATTCCACATGGGGTCCTGCTGAACACTCAAGGCCCAGGAAACACTCAGGCGAACCTTCTTACCAAGCTGGCAGATCCCTCTTTACTATACCATCACTCATTCCTGAACTGAACTGGTTACAATGTCCATGCTTCCCAGGTATAGGCTGTATTAGAGATCTCTCTGAAAGAATACCTGACCAGTCCACTTATGCACTTATGACAGCAGCCCAAACCATTACCCTTCTGCTGTGTGTAGACTCCTGCCAAGCTGAACTTGGCTTATCCCTGTGGATAGTCTCTACTAAACACATCACAGAGGCACCATTAAGTTAAACAGAACCTACTTGCATAGATTTACACATTTTTAACATTGGGTGCGGCAGGAGGGTGCTGCGGTATTCACAAGACTGTTCTCGTCATACATTGCTGTGATTCTCCTCTCTACTCCCATGTAGGCTCCAGCTTCCTCCCAAAGTAGGGAAGGCAAGAATACAGTCTGGTCCCTACATCCTTCTCCCCTCCCTCCCTCACTCATCACTGCTACCTTAAATATCCTGATTCTACCTTACTTAAAGGACAAGGGCCAAACCACTGAAACAGTAGTACTAACTAACAAGGGCTGCACCCTGCTAAGGGACTACTTTAACATGAATAATGATGAGAATGCCCAAACACAAACAGACCAAGAACAAGTAAGAGCTGCATGGATATAGTTCTGCAGCTGCAAGACACAGTTTATATGGTTTCCAGCTGTCCACTTCACACACACTCTCAGGTGCACAGGTTCAGCACAAAGTATATTTTAACAATGTTGTACAAATAAGTGTCTGTGAAGGTGTAGTTAAGATTTAAAATTCATTTTTTTTTTTGGAAAATGTAGCGCTATAGTAGGGGCCACTGATAAAAGCTGGTTCTTCCTTTAAAGGTGCAGAGGCTGCCCACCACTGCAAGAACCAGTCAATTCACACTGGCTCCAATAACAGTCTAGGGGACAATGTATTGCTTGAAGAAACTTGAAGTGACATTAAAGGTTAAATTAAAAAAAACAAAAAAACAAACCTGTTATACTTAACCTGCTCTATGCAGTGGTTTTGCACAGAGCAGCCCTGATCCTCCCATTATCCGGTCCCCCAACAGCGCTCCTGCCCCTCTTCAGCCAGTGCCCCACAAAGCAAGCTTCTTTATCTGGAGCACTGGGGCATGCTCGCTCCCAAGCCCCACTCTATGCATCCATAGGACACACAGAGCCACGGCTCGGCCCTGCCCCTCATTTTCTCCTTATTTGCTCACTGGCTGTGATTGACAGTAACAGGAGCCAATGGCTCCTGCTGCTGAGTCAGCCAATGAGAACAAAGGTAAAAAAAACCTTGATCCTTTAAAACCACTATACCAGGAGAAGGGTTAGGCCATGGAATACTTCATGACGATTAGCACACAGAAATTAGAGGACAGTCTACTTAATTAATTGTGAGTATTGGTGAGTCTTAGGCCTCTCAGATGAAGACCACAAGACAAGTTTTCTTTGGCATCTGGTTACCTTGCGCCTATGCACAACTACTAGTAGCCAATACGATTTCCAGAACACTGCTTAGCCGCAGGGATCAATTTAGGGTCTTTACTTTCAAGATCCCAGGACAGCTGCCACCTTACAGCTTTCCCTAGGCACAATCTAGTGAGTGAAACCTTCTCCAGAGCAGGCCCAGCTCTCTAGTGCCTCTGACTATTTATCACCCTTCCAGCCCCATTCTGGACACTCCTCTCTAGGGATTGGCTGAAGCATGATAAATATTCAGGCTGGTTATTTTAATCTCCTACCCTAAGCTCTGGAAGCTTCTTCCAGAGGCGGCAGGGTGAAGCAATTAAACTCCCAGCCTGTGAAACCCGGAACAAACCAGTTTGTCCTGGTTTGTTCCGGGTTTCACAGGCTACTCCCTTGCTTACAGAAGGAGCCCAAAAACAAAATGTATCTGCCATTCTACCCTAGGTGGGTGCTACACAAAGAAGAAACTGTTACTTGTATTGAATAACAGGCCCCTCCAATTGGTTGCATGTCAGACCCCCCCAGTTGAATGCATGCCACTTTCCGATTTCTTGTTGAACACTTCGGAAGTCCTATAAACTAGGTTGCTTTGATAAGCAAATAGCAAACCACTCCTGCGCTTACCACTGTACCCACACATCCTGTATTTTATTGTTAGATATTGGGGAAACTCATTGTACTGATAGGCCAAAGGTGAGGTACAGGAGGTGAAAGGATATCAGAATTGGCTTCCAGGGGAATTAAAACAAAGGAAGAGTGACATGTGAGCACTCGAAGGTGCCGGGTTATACAGTGTTAATGGTAATTTTTTTCTCAGATTAATGAACTCATTGCTACACATTACACTGAGCTATACGTATTTGCGTCTACTAAATATTTAAAATAAACCTGACAACATTTTTTTTTTTGCTGACCTCCTTTTGAAAATGATAGCTGCAGACTCTGATAATATGTCTTAATACTGACTCCAAATTTATTATGTTGATAGCTTTGTACTGACTTCACCTAATGCTTACAAGCATTTTCAGAGAGGACAGTGATGGAAGCCTTCCTCTTGTCCCCTGAATGAATGAATAATTTGTATAGCGCTAACAATGCGAACTGTGCCAGCTAAGCTTTTGCAGTCTTGCAGGATTAAAGTGTCATTGGGGTTGATTTACTAAAGGCAAATAGACTGTGCACTTTTGCAAGTGAAATTGTTCCAAAGCATAGTAAATGAGGTGAAACTTCTCTTTGTATAGAATACCCAATCACATGCAAGGAAATGAAAACACAGCATTTTTGCTTGCACATGATTGGATGATGGAAATAAGCAGAGCTTTCCCTCATTTACAAAGCTCTGTTAATTTTTAATCTTCCTCTTTTTTTTTTTTTTACCTTTTAGAATGTATCTGTTGCCTACATCGGGATTTTTGTCGGTGGAGATTACAGTTTCTCCTGGTTAAATTTTTTAGGTTTAAATATTTGGTAAGTACACATTGAAACATTTTTACATTAACATTAGAATTTCTAAGTATTAAATATTGCAGTGCTGGACTAGTCCCCAAAAGCCATGTAGCACAAGAGCATAAAACATTTTATAGCTGTTGCCGATATTGCCTTTTCTGCTGTTGTCACTTTCTTAGGTTGCCCTTTTATTTAATGCAAGCAGCCTGAAACCGAAACGTCCTCCTATGTTAGAGATTAGAGGCTAGCCTCAATTTGACAATTGGAGTGTAACATCCTATACTGACACATGTCATTTTAACCTGGCTTTTTTTGTTTTTTGTTAAAAAAGGTAGATTTTTATATATTGCAGTTGTCTGCCAACAATAACTATTTATTGAATCCTTTAGGCTTTATGATAGTAGTGTTATCCATTAAAACTGATCTGATTTGAAATATAATTTAGGGCTGGGTTCACACCTGAAACTGAGCGAAAGACGCACAGGACTCCTGTGCAGTCCGCTCTGCGGCCACCATGGAGATGTGTGAACCGGCTCCATAGAGAGCTGGGCAAACTCTCCTGTAATGCAAATTGGATTCCGGGAAAACCTGCATCCAATTCTCACTAGTGTGAAGCCAGCCTAAGGGAATAAGGGCCGGTTTACACCTCAATCCCACAGGACTGTGATCTGTGTTCCTGTCCGATGCAGTGGGGTGCGGTTTTCAGCCCATTCATTTGAATCGCACCCAAAGTATTGAATGCACTACTTTTAAAAACACACTGCATGGTAGATTGCATGGTACTACGGTAATATGCGATTCGGTGCAGGCAAACGCACTGCACTTGTGATCTGCTCTTAAGATGTTTTTAGGAATACATTGGCAAATTGCACACCCAGTGTGCCTTGCGGCTTCACAGCCAGTTCCCTACTGCACCTGCGCTTTGTGAATGGCCCAGCGCAGAGGGAAAGGAGGGGGATGCCGAACTTCTGTCTGATCTCGGTGAAAGCCAGGTACCTGCTCCCCCCCCAAAAGGTGCCAAATGTGGCAGCGGAGGGGGGGGGCAAACAAGCAGAGCTTCCCCTTTTGGGTGGAGCTCTGCTTTAAAGGATAAGTTCACTTTTAAAAAATAAAAAATAAATGCACATTTTTTTGCAGGTAAAGGAGCCTGCAAAGTATTGCACCAGCGAGTACATTCCATACTGGCAAGCAGATACAATCTGACGGGAAGATTCACTGAAACACCACGACACTCCACAGTGCCATGGTAGTTCATTGAGTACTACAAGCCCAAAGGATAATCAGGCTTGTAATTCATTCACACACAGAGCTACAGTATGTGAATGAATGACAAAATGAAAAAGTGACAGCTACTACAGTGAATTTCTCCTCATGCTGCAGCATTCAGAACCTGTTACATGTTCCACCCTAAAAATGTGAACTTATCCTTTAGGCTGAAACAGACAAGCTCTGAACTTATTCTTAAAGCTGGCCATACATGGATCTAAATTTCGATCCATGTATGGGCAACTGTGATTGTACAAAAGTCGATCAGTAGATTGAATTCTGTACAACTGCCCTGATGGATTTTCCCCGCTCAATCAGCGCTGCAGGCTACAGCCCGCAACACTGATCAGTGCATTCTGATGCCAGGGAAGCCTCCCTGCTGTCAGAATACAATAACTAAGTGGGGAGGATTCCATAATCCACCTGTGTGTGGATGGAGGAATCTAGTCAGTTTTTTTTCATTCAACCTGCTGGTTGAATGAAAAAAAAAACGGACTCACCTATAGGCTGCTTTACTGAGATCCAACACCCTGTAGCCTGCTGTGTTTGTTGACATCTAGCACCACAAGTCCCTTTTCCCTGCAGTTGCTAGCATAGTAGGGCCCTGTAGTAGTCTATGGACCTCTACTAAGCAGATACAGGCAGGGAGAGAGGACTTGTGGTGCTGGCTGTCAACAAACACAGGAGGCTGCCAGTGTTGGAACTTGGTTAGTATGCATCTGATGAGGGGGAAGGAGGGAACTGTTTACCCTCGTTTATTTTAAAGTGCACTTATCCTTTAACCCCCTTAACGCCGTTGTCTCCCGGCCCTTTAAGGGGTTTCAAATGCCGAAAAGCAGGGTGGGGTTTAGGATCATGTGACCGCCGCGATTGGCTGTCACAGCTGTCATGACAGCCACATGAATCAAACAGCTCCCAAACGCTACTTGCTTTCCTTTGGGTGTCAGTAACTGTTGCGGGAGTGCACAGAGCACTCACTCTCTTCACATGTTTGTTTACATTTTGGTTTGCAAATATGCGGCCTCTCAGCGTCCAGGCCCACCCACCGTGAGGCCGCATATTTACATACTGTCAGCGCTAAGAGGTTAAAGTGTAACTTTCAGTGGTATATTTAACAGACCTGAAAGGGAGCAAATAGGAGTTAATTGTTAAAAGTTCATTGTTAAGGTTTGCATACACTTAAAAGCTATATTAACAGCCTTCCTGGAATGGGTAACGATTAGCAGAAGCCATTACCCCTTTGAACCCCCTTTTTTGCTTATTTTTTTCCAATTATATTTAAACATTTAAAATTAGCATTTTGTTTTCTTGTGTAGTGTATGTAGCACTGTATTTAAAAATTATTTGTAACAGAAACATTATTTTAGTGCCTAACAAAAAGGTCAAATCGGAGAACACTTTTTTTTACTTTAGCTTCCAGATTGAAGAACAAATATTAGTATATTAATTATAAAAACTGGCTCTGTTTTTATAATGCTTATTATGACCAAGTCATATTAGTTTAACCATGTAACTGCGACTTTCATTTCTGCACCCTGCACTGGCCCGGAGTACACTTTGGCATCTTCACCTGCACTGCCTGTCCTATATAATTCAGGGATTTTTCAGTATGACTATATTTTACTAATTCAAAGCTCCAGCATAAGACCCCAAAAAAAAATAAAAAAAAAGTAATAAAAGGGGTACTTCATAATAATTCCTTACTATAGTGGCAGCAAAAGGCCTGCACCTATGTTTAACCAACCTGTGACAGGGGCAGTGATCTTAGAGTTTGCCCATAGTTGTTACTATATGTCAAATCCAGTATAAAAGCACAACCATTATGATAAATTTAAGCTTTCTAAGCATTGCTAAAGCTGAGTAGCAGATTTAAGTCCACTAAACAAATATAAAGAGGACAAAGAAGCTGCTGTGTCATTTTAATGGAAAAGTAACTTAAAGCACATAAGGTAGAAACAAGGAAGTTGCCATTGCCAGCTTGTTTTTGAAGGTAAAAGTTGAGGCCATTATACGTATCCTTGCTGAGTAACTGACCTTAAACAAATGTGCAAGTTGGATGCCCTGATAATTCCGAAGTAGCATGGCTGTTCTGGGCCAATGGCTAAACAAAGCCAAACCCCAGCCTAAGCATTCTAGTTTGTTTTGGATAGAGCAGGGAGGGTTAGAACCACGGTATGTGACCTTACTAGGACGATATACCTTAATGATGAGACATTTCCTCAACAGGGACACAGACAAAACACAGTTTTAGTAGGGGAAGGATAGGAGCTTTTGACAATGGTTTTACTGTTATCCATGTCTTCCTGTCCTGGTGCAATCTGCATGTCCTATTTCTGGTAAGAGTGTTTCAGAGACAGAAATTGAGGAAAAACCTTGCCAGTAGGGTCATATAAAAGAAAAGTCCCAGAGAAATGTATATTGCAATCTTTTATTAAAGTCTTTGTATTATTTTTTGTTAAAAAAAAAAATAGAAACATAGCCCCTCAAAAAGGGGATTCGTTAACAAATGGGTGCTGATAGAAATCCAGATATCGCCACAGAAGTAGGATATAACATTATCATGTACAAAAGCAGACTTTATCCATATCCGTAATACCACAACCTGGAGAAATTTAAACCCTTCTCCACTCTACTCATAAAAAAAATGTTAGAGAGAGGTTTAATAGTGAAGCAATAGTACATTTGACAACCCAGAGCATCAACAATTGTCAGTAGAGAAATATAGAAGTTGCCACTGTTAAGTTCCCTTTAACAGTATCAAAATGAATGGATACTATAGTAATAAACTGTATTTCCTCCCTTCATGGAATCTGTGGAAATTTTAACTGAATGTTTTTGACATACAAACCAGTGGTGGATTGGCGTCTGCATTCTTAGTTTTCAAAAACAAAGTAGATTAGATTTGAAGAATCTATTTTCAACATTTTTTATCCTTTTATGGCATTAACATTCATCAATATGTTTACATCTCATGTTAAAACAACTCTAACACTGGACATTTCACAAAACTTGGCAGCAGAATGGTAACATTTTCATAGCTCATTGCTGCGTGCTGATATACATCTTAGAAACTGCTACTCGGTAGTTTACATTGTCTGGCTTGTTTGTTTAATTTATTAGAAATTTATTTATCACGAAATGGTAAGTACTGCTATTAAAACTGAAATAACGGAAATTTCTGTTACGTGTTAAGAGCAATGGTAAGTAATACAAGCATTAGAATGTGCATTCACTAACCTGGAACAGTAACAGCATAAATAGGCAGGAAATGGCCTAGTAGTAGCACTCTAGAATGTTAAATGGATACAAGCATCTGAGGTTTACTTTGACTTGTTCAGACCTAGTGCAACCTGGATGATGTTGTGCAACCTTTATCAACCTTTTTAGTCCCAGAGGAACCCTTTAAATAATTGTCAAGTCTCTGTGGGCCCCAGCTAAATCACTTTATTTTAGGTCAGTGGATAAAATGACTCTTACATTGGTGGTCAGTGGGAAGAATTCTCCCTTTTCAGTGGGGGTCAGATTGCCACCCTTACCGACTGCCAAAAAGTTCATTGGTGTCATTCAGCTGCCAAATTAAGTTGGGCGTGGAACTATGAAGGCACCATTAGATGGGAGGTCAATCAGCCAAAGCTCAAGGAACCCCTAGCAACCTCTGGAGGAGCCCTGGGGTTGAGAATTGCTAATGTAGTGTGTAAGCAATTATGTCATTGTTAGAATAGAACTTAGTCATATCGTTTCTGTCTTATGCCCCGCACGATTGGACTTTCCGACAACAAAACCGTGTTTTTTTGTTCGAAGGGTGTTGGCTCCAACTTGTCTTGCATACACGGTCACACAAATGTTGGCCAGCAATTATGAACGTAGTGACATACAAGATGTACGTGATATCTCCATTACGAACGCTAGTTTTACAAGACCGAGCGTTTCCGGCTTGTAATTGATTTTGAGTATGTGTGTACGGACTTGTGTACACACGATCGGAATGTCCGAAAACAAACATTTGTTGGTGGAAAATTTGAGACAATAGAACTTTGTCATATCGTTTTTGTCTTATGCCCCGCACGATTGGACTTTCCGACAACAAAACCGTGTTTTTTTGTTCGAAGGGTGTTGGCTCCAACTTGTCTTGCATACACGGTCACACGAATGCTGGCCAACAATTACGAACGTAGTGACATACAAGACGTATGTGATATCTCCATTACGAACGCTAGTTTTACAAGACCGAGCGTTTCCGGCTTGTAATTGATTCTGAGCATGCGTGTACGGACTTGTGTATACAAGATCGGAAAGTCCGACAACAAACATTTGTTGGTGGAAAATTTGAGAACCTGCTAGCCAACATTTGTTGGTGGAAAGTCCGACAACAAATATCCGATGGAGCATACACACGGTCGGACTTACCGACAACAAGCTCACATCCAACATTTCAGTCGGAAAATCCAATCGTGTGTACACGGCATTAGAGTTACTAAAGCTCCCTTACTGCCATTAATAAATAATGCATACCTTAAAGTAGAATTATGGACCTTTATTTAAATATTTAAACAAATGTGCTGCAGCACCTAATTCTAAGTGCATCTGCACTTACAGTTGTTCCTTAAGCCTCGTACACACAATCAGATTTGTGTGATGACAGGCTGTTGGCGGAAAATCCGACCGTTTGTACGCTACATCGGACAATTGTTGTCGGATTTTCCACGGACAAATGTTGGATGGCAGGTTTTAAAATTTTCCGCGGACAAATGTCTGTTGTCAGATTTTCCGAGCGTGTGTACACAAGTCCGTCGGACAGAAGTCCAAAGTACAAACACGCATTCTTGGAAGCAAGGACAAGCCAGAAGGTCTTGTAAACTAGCGTCCGTAGTGGAGAATTAACATTCGTGACGTGGCAAATTTTGAAATCTCGAAATGCAGCGCACATTCTCTTCTTCTTTAATGGGATAATAATGAAGCTGCTTTGCTGATGATACTGATGGAGTTATTGCAAACACATTTTCAAAGGTTTTTTTTTCTAGTGATATCAAGAATAATATTATATTGCTTCTTTTTTTTTTTTTTTTTGGGCAAGTTACCACAACACTATTATCCTGTAGTTTTTAAGATCAAAGATACAACTATGTTGGTGTCCCTTGTTAATTTTACATTGTATTTTTTTTAAATGTAACTGCCTACTCCCAAACTGTCATTTGAAGTAAAACACATAGCCAAGTATTATTCTCCACAATTTTTTTTATTGTACATTAAAAAAGAAAACAAATAAAATTAGACATGTTATCTGCCAATAGAACTTAACCAAAAAGTGCATTCTATGCATCCAAAAATCGAGAAAATATAACAAATCAGATCATTATTATTCAACCAAAAAATAAAATAAAAGCCTCCTGCTTCTTAATATAGGGGGTCAACAATGTGAAGAGTTGGTGAAAGCAGGAGTCCATTATCCAGAGCTAATTCCGAAAAACATCTGGATTATTCTCCTGGAGCTCCCGCAGCAAAGTCATATGACATAATTGGTCACGATTAATAAAGCAGCCAATTTTTGGCCCAAGAACTCCTCCTCCTCCTGTTCCTGGACTGGACTTGGGTCAAAGCAATAACTTCAAGGCCACTAATAAATAACACGTTATCTCCTCTGATTCCGCAACATGTCTGGTCGACGAACGGCCATTCAGAAACTAAATGAAAAGCGCAAATCAACACTCACCAAACTTCTACTAACACAAAATTAGCAGAAGGAGCCCAAAGGGCGGCGCTAAAGAGCTGAAAAAACACGTTCGTGTTTGTTGGCCGACAATTCCTTGCTGTTTGTATGCAAGACAAAATCCAGGCACATGCCTTTGGACAAAAGTCTGAGGTTTTGTCTGCAGAAAATCCGATCGTGTGTACGAGGCTTTAGTCTCCCTGGAAGATCTCACATCTGTTGATTCTTCCAGTGAAGTCCACTTTAGCAGCTTCCTGTGCTGGGGTGACAGCACTGCTGCACTGCTCATGAATTCAGAGCAGAGTTGCCACTCTTATGTAGGCTCTACATGCTTGCACTGTAGTGGGATGAAAATGCAAATTCAGCATTTTAACTGTTCATAAAACTGTAGCTTGTCATCAGTCAGCAACTGGTTACTCCTGCCACTGCCCACTGCTTTCTGGATTGGCACCATTGCCTCTGCTGCAAAAACCCTCCCACTGTGAGTTGCCGTGTCTGGGAGATGGAGTGTATGAGGCACAAAAGAAAGAGAAGATTTGGCTAATTCAATAGAGGTAAAGAAAGGTAGGGTATCAATTACTACAGTTAATAAAGGTAGATTTTAAAGTGGTAATGTAATAATCCCAAAAGCAAGCATTTATTATATTGCAGTTTATTAATTCTTGGGTGTGGTGGCTGCATTCATTTTTTTTATTCTTTCTTTCCTTTATTTTCACCTTGTGGTTCAACCAGTAAGTCTGTTGTTTTTCAAAAGAACAAGCTCTCTTGCATAGGTAGCAGTTAGAAGGATGAGACAAACAATTTACTACTGATGGAGTGCTTAAAATGATCAGCTTTTATTTATTTGTGTAAAATTTTATCCCAAAAGGAACAAAACTGTTGCTGTATCTGCTTTAAAAGTGTTAACTGGAGTTGAACTTCAGTTTGTTAGTGTATCTAATTCTTCTAGTCCATCTAACCCCCCCTCCCCCTAGTGTAACAATGCTGCTCTCCAAACATGCCCCTGTGCGTCTTCATTCAGAGTGTAGGCACTCTAATAAGGGAGGTGTGTTACTGGCAGAATCACCAGGTGATAAAAGAAGGAAAAAGCCTAAAACATAAAACTAATGCAGCCACCACATCTAATGATTGGTAAGCTGTAATATATTACATGTTTGATTTTGGGTTTAACCACTTGCTGTCGGCTTATTCAGGGAGGGGGGTACTATGACCCACGGGGCGTGCACCCGGAAGCCTCCATGACCAGAGCATCACGGATCAGGGTAAAGGGTCGTTGACAGCAACCCTTTACTACGTGATCGCTCTGTCCAATGACGCAGCAATCACTCAGTCAGCAAACCGGCACATGTCCAGTTCAGCTCTTTCATCACACGCATTCGGTACAGCATGTGAGAAGAGGAGGGAGCCGGTGCAGCAGCGCTGTGCACTGGCCCATGCATGCCTCATACATGCCCATCCATGCCTCATCCCTGGCCATTCATGCCTCATACGTGCCCATCCATGCCTCATATGTGCCCATCCATGCCTCATGGTTAAGGTGGAGCAGATTTTGTCAAGAATGCCACTTGAATCTCTACCATGGTGCCAGTCAGATTTACCCCAGCGGGTACTGGATCACCCCACGATAGGGGAGACCAGGAAGATCAGCCAGAAAGCCTTCCGAGACTTTTCGATAGCGACCTTACCTTAATCTGGCTTTTATACCTGGACTCTGAGACCCCAAATTTCAAGACCTGAAAATAATGGAACGTTCACAGACCCTACACTTTGTTGTCAACGGCCAATGAATGACTAGACAACAAATTATCGCTGACGCAGATCTGGCGGGATTGTCATTTTGGCAAAAAATACAGCTGGCTCATTTCCTTAGATCCCTTCCCCCTCCGGAGTCAATTGAGAGACAACTCACCAACTGCTTTGCCTAGACCAGTCCCCACTTCCCCATGTGGTTTCTCTAACCTATCAACTGCTGATAACGCCACCAGCGGACCACAAGCTTTCTTATATGGCCAGTTGGGAAAAAGAACTGGGGCTAGAATTAACAGAGAAACAGGTAGATAGACTCTTTCTGTTCTCTTACAAGACTTCGATCTGTGCCAAACACCAGGAGGCAGGTTTCAAGGTACTGACCCGGTGGTATCATATCCCGGAAAAGATCCATAGAATGTTTCCCCATTGCTCGAACTTGCTGGAGATGTGGAGAGGAGGTTGGCTCTCTGCTCCACATCGTATTGTCTAAAAATTCACTGATAGAACCATACCGTAAGATCCTGCTTTTTTCCTCTTGCACCACCACGATATACCAAGTAAAGCATATAGGAAGACCATTCTGCCCCTCCTGATCACAGCCGCGAAGGGATGTATTCTGCTGTACTGGAAGCAGACACAGCCTCCATCGATTGCCGTCTGGCTGAAAAAGGTCGCTGACATTCATGTGATGGAAGATTTGGTAGCCACAGAAAAGGGCCTCAACGAGAAGTTTTCTAGAAGATGGTTTTGTTGGCACAAATTTGTTTTCCTCTCTTTTCTGCTAGGACCGTATGGGTCTTCCCTAATTCCCAGGACTCCTCAGATCTGGCCGTTAACAGTCTGCAACATAATTAATTGATGAGATTACAAGGGTACCGATTTATGTTAACTGGACTTGTTGTTCTTTAAGTTTTTAGAATCCTACACTATTGTATGGTCTCTGTATTCACCGTATGTTATTCTTGCAAAAATAAAGTATTGGAAAAAATATATATAGTTTTCATCTCCCAATAAACCCCTAAGCAATATGATTAATCCTTTATCATCTCTTGAGGGACACAGAAATTTGGACACTGGCAAACTGAAAAAAATTTGAAAGCCAGCGCCTTTATAATCTTGCATCTAACCATCATGCATCACTTTGGCTAATGTCCTAGGTGGTTGGATTCTTATTCTCCGCAAAGCTGAGAAAAAGTCTTGACTATATTTTTGATATTCTTTCATGGGGATTAAGCACTTATATCATCCACCAGGTGAAGTGCTGCATGTATGCATCGTGCTTTCTTTCCTGCTATGCAGGGCCGTCTTTAATATTGATTGGACCCTGGGCAAAATTTTCTTGGGCCCCCCCCATGCAGTTTCCGCTCTCCACCTCCTCTGAGACATACAATAAATAGCAGCTAGACTCAAAATCAGTTTACTGAATCAGATCAGACAGCGATTGTGATTGGTCACCAGAGGTTACAGTGTTTCATTAACGCTCACTGACTGGTTGCTAGAGGTCACAGCAAACATTACGGCTCACTGATTAGTTGATAGAGGTTACAGCACATGATTTCTGCTTGTTGATTGGTTGCTAGAGATTACTGTACATCAATGCTGCTCACTGATTGGTTACTGCACATCATTACTGCTTACTGATTGGTTGCTAGAGGTTACAGCACATCATCTCCTCACTGCCTGCACACCATGGACTGGGGAGGTGAGGTGAAGCATTAATAAACAGAAAACTCCTAGGGATCCTAGGACTCCTGGGATCAGTGGCAGTGCTGGGGGGAGGAGAGGGTGTAATCAATGGCAATGCTGATTTTTTTACCGACTACCAATATAAAGAGGAGTTTCAACAATGGCCACCAATGTAATATAGGTTTACACTGACCACTAATGTAATAGGGGTTTACACTGACCACTAATGTAATAGAAGCATTCACAGTAACCACCAATGTGGTTTTGGATTTTTAGCGGGACTGCGGCAGACAGATCGGACACTTGGGAACCAGTTACATTTTTACAGTGATCAGTTCTAAAAATATGCACTGACATTGTACTAATGGCACTGGCAGGCAAGGGGTTAACATCAGGGGTGATCAAGGGGTTAAATGTGTTCCCTGGGTGAGTTTACTAACTGGATAGGGGATGGGCTGCCTGGGACAACACACAGATCCGTCTTCCTGCATAGTAGAAATACAGGATCTCTGTTTCATCCCCTGACAGAACAGAGATCTGCCTTGTTTACTTTGGCAGATCCATGTTCTGTCCCTGTGGGGAACGATCGCGGGCAGACATCGAGTCTGCCGGACCCGCTGATTGGCTCCCCCTCAGGCCAATCGGCACGCATGCCCACAGAAAGCCGTGCAGGAGTCTGATGTACACCTAAGGTGATTTGCACAGCCGAGCCAACCTGTCGAAGTAAAACTGTGGCGAATGGTTGGCAATCGGTTAAATCCAAAACCAAAAATGCAATATATTGCAGCTTTCCAATCATTAGATGTAGTGGCTGTATCAGTTTTTTTTCTTTTAGGCTCTTCCTCCTCTGTTTTCCCAGTTTTACTTTAATTTACAGACACCACTCTGTATGAATGAGCACAGGACACAGATTTGGAAAGGACAGCAGCTTTTTCAATCGGGGGGGGGGGGGAGTGTTGGAAGTACTAGCAGATTTAATTAAACTAACAAATTGAAGCTGAACACCAGCTACTACTTTATAATCAGTTACAGCAAAAAAATAATTCATTATGGGATGAAGGTTTTACATAAATAAAAGCTGATTATTTTAGGAAACCCCTGCCAGTGTTACATAGTCTGTCTCATCGCTGTAACTGCAAGAGAGCTTTTGTATTGAAAAACACAGACATATTGGCTGGATCACCAGATGAAAAAAGAAGACAGAAAGCCTAAAAAGGGAAATTAATACAGCCGCATTATAATCAACTTTGGCTTTTGGGTTTAATACTGCTTTAATTTATACAGTTGACAAACAGGAGTTTTGTTGAACTTTGCAAAATTCTACAGTGGTGTGAAAAAGTGTTTGCCCCCTTCCTCATTTCCTGTTCCTTTGCATGTTTGTCACACTTAAGTGTTTCGGAACATCAAACCAATTTAAACAATAGTCAAGGACAACACAAGTAAACACAAAATGCAATTTGTAAATGAAGGTGTTTATTATTAAAGGTGAAAAAAAATCCAAACCATCATGGCCCTGTGTGAAAAAGTGATTTCCCCCTAAACCTAATAACTGGTTGGGCCACCCTTAGCAGCAACAACTGCAACCAAGCGTTTGCGATAACGTGCAATGAGGCTTTTACAGCGTCCTGGAGGAATTTTGGCCCACTCATCTTTGCAGAATTGTCCTAATTCAGTTACATTAGAGGGTTTTCGAGCATGAACGGCCTTTTTAAGGTCATACCACAACATCTCAATAGGATTCAGGTCAGGACTTTGGCTAGGCCACTCCAAAGTCTTCATTTTGTTTTTCTTCAGCCATTCGGTGGTGGACTTGCTGGTGTGTTTAGGATCATTGTCCTGCTGCAGAACCCAAGTTCGTTTCAGCTTGAGTACACGAACAGATGGTCGGACATTCTCCTTCAGGAACTCTTGGTAGACAGCAGAATTCATAGTTCCTTTTATCACGGCAAGTCTTCCAGGTCCTGAAGCAGCAAAACAGCCCCAGACCATCACACTACCACCACCATATTTTACTGTTGGTATAATGTTCTTTTTCTGAAATGCAGTGTTCCTTCTACGCCAGATATACTTGGACACACACCTTCCAAAGAGTTCCACTTTTGTCTCATCGGTCCACAGAATGTTGTCCCAAAAGTCTTGGGGATCATCAAGATGTGTTGTGGAGAAATTGAGACGAGCTTTGATGTTCTTTTTGCTCAGCAGTGGTTTTCTCCTTGGAACTCTGCCATGCAGGCCATTTTTGCCCAGTCTTTTCCTGATGGTGGAGGCATGAACGCTGACCTTAACTGAGGCAAGTGAGGCCTGCAGTTCCTTGGACGTTGTTGTGGGGTCTTTTGTGACCTCTTGGATGAGTCGGCGCTGCGCTCTTGGGGTAATTTTGGGCGGGCCGGCCACTCCTGGGAAGGTTCACCACTGTTCCATGTCTTCGCCATTTGTGGATAATGGCTCTCACTGTGGTTCGCTGGATTCCCAAAGCTTTGGAAATGGCTTTATAACCCTTTCCAGACTGATAGATCTCAATTACTTTCTTTCTCAATTGTTCCTGAATTTCTTTGGGTCTCGGCATGATGTGTAGCTTTTAAGGATCTTCTGGTGGACCTTACTGTGTCAAGCAGCTCCTATTTAAGTGATGCCTTGATTGTGAACAGGTGTGGCAATAATCAGGCCTGGGTGTGGCTAGAGAAATTGAACTCAGGTGTGGACAACCACAGTTATAGTATGTTTTAACAAGGGGGGCAATCACTTTTTCACACAGGGCCATGATGGTTTGGATTTTTTTTCACCTTTAATAATAAACACCTTCATTTACAAATTGCATTTTGTGTTTACTTGTGTTGTCCTTGACTATTGTTTAAATTGGTTTGATGTTCCGAAACACTTAAGTGTGACAAACATGCAAAGGAACAGGAAATGAGGAAGGGGGCAAACACTTTTTCACACCACTGTATATGTAATATGGGGGGGCAACTATGTTCCCAAAGGTTAATGAAATCAGAGTAATTCAGCACAATATAATAAACAAAAGGGTTCACATGTCAGGATCTGGATATGAAGGCAGGACCACTGTGGTGTCTGGTTGTGGCTCATCTCGCTGCACCACCTGGAATGCTTGACGGCTCCCTATTTGGTCCCGTGGACATTCCTGCATTAAGCCTTGCCTCTGTTGAACCTTTAATTTTTTGCTCCTCCCATGAAATTACTATTTAAGCCATGTCCTTGCACTTCCTGTTTGCCAGATTATTTCTCAAGCTGATATTATGCTCCTTGCATTCCTGCTGCTGTCCTTATGTTCACTACCACTCGACGACCCTTGACTTATTCGTCGACTATGCTTCTGCCTGATTTCAGCCAGCTACTACTCCTTACTGACCTTTTGGCTTGTTCATCAACTATGCTCCTGCCTGATCCCAGCCAGCTACTACTCATTACTGACCTTTTGGCTTGTTTTCATCTACTCCCCTTTCCAATAGTTCCCTATCTTCTTCATGCACTACCTGACCCCTGCTTGCTCTCTTTCTGGTGGGGCTATTCAGGGGGCTGCAACCTGGCATTAGCATGCAGCCAAAGCCCATCTTCACCATCTGGATCTCTGGAGAAGACCGGCATTGCTTAGACCCCACCCCTTGGGTAAGCCCGTGTCTCATGCTAGGGGGATCTGGTGGTGTATTTATCCAGTTGATTATTGCATGAACCTCTCTACTGCAGCAGCCACTGGCCTCTGAGGCTGATCCCAGGTACCATACTCCTAGTACACAAAACAAAGGTTTTGCTCACTGCCCATGAAGCTTGCCCCTCAACAGGTTTAAAAGTCTCTGCCTGCTTTGGGGTCCACTGAAAAGATCACCAGAGCTCAGCAGTGTCTTAGTAACAAGCCAGTTTGAAATCCTCCCAAAGCTGTGTCCTGCTCCACTTATGTGGATGCCCTGATAGAAACGCTCCACTAACACATAAACACCTCACAGACACCTGTTGACTGCTTCCTGCTCTTTTCAGCCCTCTCTTGTAGGCGG
Source organism: Lithobates sylvaticus (assembly GCA_028564925.1). Lineage (NCBI taxonomy): Eukaryota > Metazoa > Chordata > Amphibia > Anura > Ranidae > Lithobates > Lithobates sylvaticus. The sequence goes on from CM053026.1 coordinate 287,604,200, forward strand.
GTTAACCCTTTCAGGATCACAGTCCCTGTAGTCAGCTTTCTCCCTTTTTTGTTCGATCACCCCGGAAACCTTCACCCTGCATGGGTGAGAATCCCAGAGTGTTCCCAAACTGTGTTCTTTTGATCCCCCTCAAAGAGACTACAACCCAAATAATGGGGACACATATCTCTCATCCAGGACCCATCCTTGGCATGCTGCTTTATAAATATGTGTTTTATTTTAATGCACTTAGTTAGGATTTTGTAAATTTTGCTGCTATTGAACTTGCATGAATGGTGTTAAACTGTAGGTAAAGGTTGCATGTTTCTATGTGTATATTTTTTTTCCATTAAAACGGGAGATTTGTAAAGCTTTGAAAAGGTACAAAAAAAAACGAAATGTGTGACCACTTTGCAGTTTGTGCGCAGATGGAAACTTTTGAAACCGTAACATTTGTTTCAAATTTTAGAAGGCTACTCCTTAATATAAAACACAATTTGATGATATAAACCCATGCCTAGGATGCAGTGATTAGCCAGAACAAGATTAGTTATGCGGCTGTTGTTTTGTATTGTTAGTTTCTTTGCAGGAGACGTCTCTAAATTACATTAACATTGTCATCATGGACTGCAGTGAATTATCTTAGAGCAGTTCAGATTGGGACACTAAATCTTTTAGCTCTAGCCATCCAATGAACTCTGGCTCCAGTGATCATCCCAGTTAGTTGTCAGTTGTAAATTGACACACCTACACAAGACTGGTCAAGCATTGGGATCTTGATGATTTTTTTTTTGGCAAAGAACAACTCCTTCTTTAGAAATCCACTTAAATTTAAAAGTTAGTGTCCCAATAGCTGATCTGTATGCTTAGCACTGAAGTAGCCTCCCACCACTCAAATTATATAATACAATTCATTTTTTGATGTTTATGCATTTAGCCTGCAATGTAGAAAAGTGCATAGCAGCACATCTGTTGAGGTACATGACTGGAGGGTTCTGGGGAAAAATGCCAGGGGTACATAACTGGTGATGTGAAACATCTTTGTCAACAATTATTATGGCTTATTATAGGACTATTCATAGGGGTTTAAATTCTGAACAATTCTTTGCCATCAGTTTGAGTGAAGAAGCCATTTGAATAAATTGTAAAATGTTGTGTTTGATTTATTACCAATAGATACACGTTTATTAGATCATTTTGAAGTACACATACAAAATTAAAGTTTGGGACTTTCAAGATACCATTGTTCATCAAAAGAACAAATAATTCTTAAGATATCTTTTTCATAAATGCATTACAAAAGGTTAAAAACATAATTAAACTGCGTAGGGGTCAGCTTCAAACATAGAGCTTGCAGAGAAGTAGTCCAGATGCCAAATTTCCTTTAAAGTGCTTGTTACCCCAACATTTCATATTAATGATATGTGCCTGCTGTACCATGTACTTGTATGAAACATTATCCTGTTCTATTTATATTTCTTCCTTTGTGTGAAATCCCTGGTGTTCCTGCCAGTCCCTCTCAATAAAAACTGTCCACGCTAAGTAGGAGAACACACCATGGTCAGTTCTCTAGCTACGATATGCTGGTTACTCAGCCTGCTCTCCTCCAATGATCAGACCCCCCTGCACAGCCTTTCACTGGGAAGATCAGTGTGCTATTGCTTCTCCTCCCCCCATCTCGTATGCAGCTGAGAACAGAGGGGATATGATCACCTAAAGGGGTTGTAAAGTTTTAAGGTTTTTCACATTAATGCATTCTATGCATTAAGGTGAAAAACCTTCTGTGCTGCAGCTGCCCCCCTTTTTCTTAGCTGAACCCGTTTGTTCCAGCGACAAGCAAAAACCCAGCAGCTCCAGCCGCTGTCTCTGTCCTCATTGGATAGATTGATAGCAGCAGGAGCTATTGGCTCCCACTGCTGCCAATCAAATCCAGTGACATGAGAGCAGGGGGCCTGGCCAAGTCCTGCTGTCTGTGTCAATGGATGCAGCAGCGGGACCTGTGAGCGCACCCACACGAGTGCTCCCATGGAAAACGTCTCTCAGTGGGGGCACCCAATGAAGAGGAAGGGCCAGGAGCGCTGCCAGGCCCCCCTAGAAGAGAAGGATCTGGGCTGCTCTGTGCAAAATCCACAGAGCAGGTAAATATGACATGTTTGTTATTTAAAAAAAAAAAACAAACCTTTACAATCCCTTAAAAAAAAAGAAGGTATTTATAATGTTTTTTTTTCTATCTATACAAAATTTTTTGGCCTTTTATTTATATTTTTAACTGAATGGGTTGTTTTACAAGGTGATCGTTTACAATCACTTTAAACGACACTGCATTTGAGCACCACAAGCCAAAAACGCTGCTTATTACATTTTTGATATTCAGATCAAACTTGCCCAAAACATAATTTGCCTAGACCTGGAAACCAGGAAGTGACTGAAGAAATGTAACTGAATGTAAATGAAGTGTACAGTGTGTGAATGGACTCTAAATATTCTTTCCTACGTTTCTTAATAATGCTAGCAGCGTGAGGATTGGAATTAGTCAATGTTTTTAAGGGAGTGAAATTCCACTTTTAAGGTTCTCCTGCCTGTGTTTATTTGCCACTGTTGCATCAAACCCAAATCAAGAGTTTCCCCTGTAGGGATCTTTGCCAGCACAATCTGTATACACCAAAACTTACAGCCTCCTACTTAGTTATGAGGCACTTTGGGTCAGCTTAGACCTGCAAGCTGTTCCAACACACTCTGCTTGCAGTCTCTGTCTCTAAATCTGGCCATACATGGAATGCATTTCAGCTGGTTCCTGATAAACTGGCTGAAATTTGCTCAGTGGGTGGCCCTGTTGGCATCCTCCTGCCCTACGTTCTTCATTTGAAGAATTAAAGGAGAAGGGCAGAAAATTGACAGCTGAACAGGGCATGCATCCAATCAAATTCAGGCAATGTTCAGGGTATTTTGAAAGCTGGGGGCGCAGGTCATTATAATACCATAGCTACAGAGGGGGATTCACCTATCCATGCTTTGTATCGTGGATAGAGGAATCTGTCCGAAGGCTTACCATGCTGCTTATCCTGCAAAAAACATAAATTATGCCTTAGTTGTTTGTCACAACTGGTTAGATTCTATCCTATTGACCATAAGTCAAGCATCAAATATCTTGTACCTCCTAGCTTTTACCATTATACAGTTCATATATGGTTTGTTATATTATCATGTTTGGGGACACCATATTGTAGTATCAGCATTCAATTGTTCTTTTACACATGATTGATCTGTATAGAAAAAAAGAGAGGGACAGGCTGTAATTTAAAGTGATTGTAAAGATTTTTATATTTAAAAAAAAATAACAAACATGTTATATTTACCTCCTCTGTGCAAGGGTTTTGCACAGAGTGGCCCGATCCTCCTTTTCTGGGGTCCCCCAGTGGTGCTCCTGGCTCCCCCTCTTCTCCAGTGTCCCCACGGAGAGCCGCATTCCATGACACAGACAGCAGGACTCAGGCCTGCCCCCCGGCTCCCATGTCACTGGATTTGATTGACAGCATCGGGAGTCAATGGCTGCTGCTTCTATCAATCTATCCAATGAGGAATCGAGACAGCGGCTGGAGCTGCTGGGCTCGTTCTTGCCGCTGGAATGATCGTGTTCAACTAAGAAAAAGGGGGGGGGGGGTTTACAGCCCCTTTTAACCTCCCTGGCGGTATGATTATTTCTGATTTTTGATGCTCAAGGTGGTACAATTGTTTTGCATGAACATGGCGTTTAATATTGTAGGCCTGTAATTCTTAGGAATAACACATTTAAATCTGTCCAAACAAGAGTCTAGTAGAGTCTAGTAGACATCCCGGGTATGATAAAGTTTGAAACACTAAATCACAAATTATAATATAATAAATGACTATAAATAATTATAACAAATAATAATCTAATAATAATAAAAATGATTCAATAGTGTAATCAAATCAAAAACACTGAAATTTGCTGAGTTGCAGAATTGTCGCTGTCATTACTTTCAGTGTTTGATGACGGATTTCCCCACGAATCACTATGGCTCAATTCTGCAAGTGATTCTAATTTATTATCGCTGTTTTCTAGCTGGTCTAAAATCGCTTTTGATGTAAAGGGACGGTTTTGGTAGCTATGGACAATCTCCAGTTTTCAGGCAGAAAAGAACAGTATTTATAATATAAAACTGTATGCAGGGCACTGGACAAAGCATTAGGGACAAAAGGGAGGTGAAATAATGTGATACAGTAATGTAATCTGTAAGATTACAGTGTATTGTATGTATTTTTTGTTTTTAACTTTTTTTTTGAATTTGGCGCCGTGCTCCATCCTTTAGATTTACCAAAACCAAAACCATATTATATGAGGTCAAACCTTAATGCCCCGTACACGCGGTTGGAATTTTCGGACAGAAAAAGTCACATTGGAGCTTTTGGTCGCATATTCCGACCATGTGTATGCTCCATCGGACTGTTTCTGTCGGAACTTCCGAAGGACTTAGATAGAGAGCAGGTTCTCTATTTTTCTGTCGGAAATTCCGACGGAAGCTTTCCCGTTGGAAAGTTGGACCGTGTGTACACAGCATTAGAGTTTAAATTTGTATGCAATCAGGCAGGCCCTTGCACTACATGTTTTTTGTAAATCTGAAGACAGAAATCTGCAGAAAATGCAATAGTGTGCACCATACAATTTTCTTGTACAGCTTTCTTTTAGATTTACCAAAACCATATAATATGAGGTCAAACCTAAACACTTTCAATTTGTATACAATCAAGCAGGCCCTTGCACTACATAGTTGAAGGTAAATCTAGAGAAAATTGCATAAGAAAATTGTATGGTGTATGGCCAGTTTAACTGAGCAAGCTGAAGTTAGAAGCTGATTGATTACTATATACAGCTGAACCAGATTCTGTGTGCACCAGTTTTAGTAAATCTCCCTCTCCCTCTCCCTCTCCCTCCATGTGTTTTTTAGACCATTGGTCTACTTCTTCAGGCTATTACAGGAGGTTATTTATCTGAAATTGCCTAAACAAATTTTTTAATGCAGATGATTCAATCATGTGTCAATGTTACCAATCAATGTTTTTTTTACTCACATTACAGCGTTAGTAAAGTTTACTAAAAAAAATAAACCCTGCAAAGTAAAGGCATAATGTGCGCAAAAAGTAGTACAGAAACTTTTTGAAATCCGTGCGGCGCCGCAAATTATTAGAGCGGTGCCATTGCCGGCAATTGCCACCGATTTGACATGCAATTTGACATGTAATAATATTGTGGAGAATAATACTTGGTTATGTGTTTTACTTCAAATGACAGTTTGGGAGTAGGCAGTTACATTTTAAAAAATACATGTAAATATGTAAAATTAACAAGGGACACCGAGATAGTTGAATCTTTGATCTTAAAAACTACGGGATAATGGTGTTGTGGTAACTTGCACCAAAAAAAAAAAAAAATAACAAGCATAATAATATTATTCTTGATATCACTAGAAAAAAAAGCCTTTGAAAATTTGTTTGCCATAACTCCATCAGTATCACCAGCAAAGCAGCTTCATTATTATCCCATTAAAGAAGAAGAGAATGTGCATTTCGAGATTTCATAATTTGCCACGTCACAAATGTTAATTCTCCATTACGAACGCTAGTTTACAAGACCGACTGCTTCCGGCTCATCCTTGCTTCCGAGCATGCGTGTTTGTACTTTGGACTTTTGTCTGACGGACTTGTGTACACACGATCGAAAAATCTGACAACAGACCGTTGTCCGCAGAAAATTTATAAGCCTGCCATCCAACATTTGTCTGCAGAAAATCCGACAACAATTGTCCGATGGAGCGTACAAACGGTCAGATTTTAGGCCAGCAGTCTGTCATCACACAATTCCTGGCGGAAAATACGGTCGTGTCTACGAGGCTTTACTCTCTTTTGACAGCACATATTTCTGTGAGACTAGAGCTGAGAATACACTATAAACCTGCAGTAAATGTGCCCGGTATGCAGGGCTTTTTTTCTAGTGGAACTGACTGGATATGTCAGGGGTTTATTTAGACCCCTGATATCTCACCATAGCCGCCCCCCCCCAACCCAACAGGGTTGATTAAAAAAAAGGAAAAATTGTAATAAATAAATATTTAAAAGTAAAATTGTAAAAATAATAAAAAAAAAAAAAACACCCCCTAAAAGAGAAAGCATTGTAAAAATAAAAACAAAAAAAAGATAAAAATTGTAAAAGGTGCTGAAACATTTTACATGAAGGGACTTTTCTCTAAGAGACTTCACCTGTGCAGGTAACCTGGGGCAGCCACAGTTTGGTTCAGTTAGGAACAGAATGTTATTACATGTTATACATGTTGCCAAGTTTAAAGTAAACTTTCATTCAATTGCTCAGAGCCTGGTCTGAAATTATTTAAAGGGGTGCATTTTAGGCATACTACTAAAGAACTTGGGTCTGCAACCACAATAAGGGGTATGTGTAAAATCACTACAGCAAAGGTTCATGAGTATCAGCAACCTGATAGGCAACAGGTTATCCAGTAGCGAGTGGGTAGGTTCTTGGACTCCTTCGCTAGCTGTCTGTCTCTGGACAGAAGGACGATTCTAGGAGGTGGGCGAGGAGAAGGGTGTGACCTGGGGGTGGCATGATTTCCTGTTCCTGTTCTCTGAGAAAAAAAAAATGCCCTGCCTGTATGTAATGATAGGTATAACTCCTGTGATATTTTTCATCATTCACAAAATTTAGTATAAGTAAAAAACTCAAGTGCTCTTGGTTTCAGTTTTGTTATTCCCACAAGTTATTATTTAATTTAAAGCAATACTATAACAATACCAGAATAACTTTGGTTCCAGCAGTGCATGTCATATGTTGCCAAGCCCTCTTAATTTCTTATTCTGTAAGATGAAAAAACATAGGCTTTACTAACTCTGTTATTTCTCTGTTTGAATTGGAGTATGTGGGTATACTCTTGTTTTCTGCAGTAATAGTGGAAGGATAAAGATCTGGCAGTGCATAATGAGCACCAATGGAATAAAGTACCGCAACTGCTTAGTTAAAGCAGAGCTCCACCCAAAAGGTGTTTTTTTGACAGGTACCTGCTCCCACTTCTGGGTAAGATCACCGATCCGCAATCAACGACATTTCCGGCCCTCCTCTTTCCCCCTGTTGCCTTCTGGAACACATACAGGTCCCAGAAGACAGCTGGACCATTCAGAAAGCGCAGCATGACTCGCGCATGCACAGTAGGAAACCGGTTGTGAAGCCTGAAGGCTTCACTGACGGTTTCCCTTACTTACAATGCGGCGCCTGCACCCAAAGCCGATTGACGATTTGGCTCAGGGGGGGGGGGGGGGGGGGGGGGGGGGGGGGGGGCGGCATTGTGGGATTACTGGACAGGTAGGTGTCCTTATATTAAGTCTTTTTAAATACTTTTTACATTTTTTTTTTTACAGACTGGAGCTCCTCTTGTGTAAACCCTAATATTTGCTCCCTTTTGGTCTGTTAAATATACCATTGAGTGTATTTAATTATATCTGTTTTAGGTACACAAAATATCTGATGATCCTCCTCTCAAAAATCCAGCTCTGTCCTATGCGCTCTGCAGTATTATCCCAAGTAGTCTTACTACCTGCATAGGTTACCTCCATGAGCTACAGAACATCTTATCCTATGTTATTTGGATGAGAAGACAGGAGTTGTTTTCTAGTCCTAACACAAGTCCTATGCTAGAGTGACATTGCTGGTTTTCCATTATTACAGTACAGTGAAAGCACTTTTTTACTGTAGGGCAGGAAGTGTGCTACTGGCAGGATCATCAGGTGAGTATAATGGGAAGGTGCAGCTGCCACATCTAGGGACTGGTAAGCCACAATGTATTACATTTTTGTTGTTCGCAGTTGAAGCCTTCTAAGTGTTTTTAATTATGAAGATCCACAGAAGAATACATTTTCAGACTTTTCTGGAGCTATTCTTTAAACGCACAGGCATAGTAATATGACCATGGGGTGGGACTCTGTATTTCCATTATTTTGAGCCCATAGTTGGGAATACTAACCTTTGCTGGAAACAAGTTGTCCTGTATTTTAACAGCTTGCAGGAAAAAATTGGCCCATAATCATCATCATATTTATTTTCCTTTTATACTATATAAGAAAAATATGACAAGAACTGAGAACACTCTGTAAATCTCAATATGATTGCTGCTTTGAATTGTCACTTTGAGTTTTCTGAAATCATAGTACAAAAGGAATGCATGTTAAGTAGAATTGTACGAGACGCACCGTTTTATACAGAATGAATCATTTTGAGCTATTACATTTTATAACATTTATAATAGTTGATGACATTTAATACCAACAGCAAACATGTGCACAACAGACTAACAAATCCATCCTATTTAAAAGCAAAAAATGCCCCTAAAGTGTAGCATTCATACAGATAAGTCTTCTCTGCACTCATCAATATGTCAGCTTTCCAATTCTTAGAGGCTTTAGGGCACATTGTATAAAAAATATCCACCATGCTGTAAGAAACTTACATTAAGAAAGAAATTGTAAGGGGCGTGTCCAGTATTCAACTGGTCTCACACATTACAAAGTAATTGTCCAATCACTTTTTGATCTCCGTTATATTTACCAACTAATTTGGCTTTAAAGTTGAATTCCAGGAATTCAGCTCCTTTGTAAAAGGTGAAGGCACACTGAGTTATATCCAAGGAGATGCATGACATCTCCTGGGCTTATCTATAATATTTACATCTGACAGTTTTATTGCACTCAGCTATCGATGTATTGCCGGGAGCTCAGTGCTTCAACATTAAAGTCGGTTCAGATGCTATGCCTGCCCCTCCCCTCCTCCTACCCAATCACAGGAGTCTTTGTATTATATGCACTCATTCACAAAATAAAAGGCTTCTCTGAATGGGCAGCAGATGGGAGGGGCAGGCATTGCTGTTCTGTCTCCTCTCCTCTCTCACAGCCCTGAGTGTCAGTGTATGCTCCGGCAGAGCCATCAACTTGTCAGATATAAATAATAGAAATAAGTTCAGGAGATATCATGCATCTCCTTTTAACTTATAGTGTGGCTGCACTTTTTACAAAGTGGTTGAATTCCTGGATAAGTCTACCTAAAGAATCCATTCAATTTGTATGTAATCAACTAGACCCTCACACTACATAGTTGTTGGAAATGTTTTACCTTAAATTTTGACTTAACATACTCTAAATCGTGGGGATAGCGGAATTAAATGGCATTTTTAGATGGTTACAGTCTTTAAATAAGAAATTGAGGCAACATTACAATCCATGTAAGTAATCCTATAATGTGCTTCCTGTTTCAGCATGGCAGGTGGAGTGGCATATTCTTTTGTAACCTTGTGGGCAACCCCCAAAACATCACAAAGCATTCCGAAGACTACTGTTTGGGAAGAAAACAAGAGAACTGCGTCAGCAAATGTGGGATCACACAAACACAGCCCTATTAGTATTTAAGAAATTTCAGACTGCAAAACATATTGCATACTAGAATCCAATATTTCAGTTGAAGCCATCTACAACATATTTGCCCTATGAAGATGTTTTCTATTATTGTTTTTATGAAAGAAGAGCCAAAGCTGGAGGTCACACTGTGAAGAACCTATGGTGTTTATATGAGGTATATGCCACTAATTCTCATCTGCCAAAGGATAATCTGTTACCTGTTGTTTTGTGTGATAACCAGTAATGATTACTTTGCTTCACTGAATCTTACTCACTTTTTGACCAGGACATCAATGTTACTATTCTGAGTGAAGTCTTAAATGGAACTGCTTAAGCTACCTGGTGCTAAGAAGGCCCTTGTTACACATTGCCTTCCACATGAACTTTTCCTAAACATGAAATCTCTTTAGTCTCTAGTAGACCATCCAGAGCATCACAAATGAACCCTTCTCTTCCAATGAGGAAATGCCCAACAGAAACTTGCTGAACTTCTATAAGTGTGCCTGAAGTCATTTTATATTTTCTGACTGAGAATCTGGAGGTCTTTTTCAGACTTACAAGATATAATGAACCATCTTTGCTGTGGATCCAAGAGGCATCACCTACAAACTTTCTTGTATTGAATAAATGTTTACTAGAGAGACAATGTACTCCGATGCACTGTCAAATTAATATATAACAGTGGTACAGCACTTTACATGCCCTGAATGGTACAAGGAAATGCAATTACACAACAAATTTTACAACAAATTTTATGATGGATTACTACCAAGGTACACATTGACTAGGGTTAGGAAAAGCAATAGTTGTGTGTTTTATAGAGTGTTTTTTCAAAAGCCTGGCTCAGGGATTATACTTTGAAGACTATCCTCTTGTGGAAAGAATTACTTAAAACAGAATGTTTTTAAAAGTTTAATACTACTATCCTTATTAGGATCTGTAGCATTAAAAAATATATTCCAGGATATTAAAACAAACATTTCATCATTCTTTGTTGTCAATGAATCTGTCCCACCTGTTTTAAATTTTAGCTTTGTCATTTTTGTCATGTAATGAAGCTGCAAGTTTATTTATCTCCACTAAAGTTGTCATTGCTAGATCATAGCAATCAATGGCAGCACTGGTGCCCAGGCTCATCATATTGGATGTCATAATGGAGAGCAGTGGGATATCAGTATGATATGAGTAGTATGAAACCAGGACTGCTCAGCTACGAGCACTTCCAGGTTCACAGTGGTCAAACTTGGCCACTCTAGCGAAGAAAGAAGCAGATCAGCATGCTGTGAGTTCAGTCTGCTTCAATAGAGTGCATAGGTGAGATTAGATAATAGACCCCTGATGTTTCCTTAAAGAAACCTGTCACCTGCACTAAGTTAAAAAAAAAAAAGTTTAATAAAAAAAAGTAACCCCCCCCTCTAAACTTAAAAGCCTTGTTTCTCTGAAGAAACATATCTGAATGCAGATGTGTGCTTCAGTGTGCACACGTACAAAAAAGACAATTGTGCCACACCTTTTAGGTGTCGCCACACATTCCACAGTGAGGGCAATAATACTCAGGTCATCATTCACGGTTGATATGATACTAAAGGTTGTATTTTTCTTAAATAATGTTATCCTTACCTGCTCTCTGCAATGGTTTTGTACAGCGCAGACCCGATCCTCTTCTTTTTAGGTCCACTGCCGGCGGTCCTGGGTCCACCCCTCTCCCGAGCCGTGCTTCTGTGAATGGACATTGTCAATTCACACACAGAGTGCAGGTTGCCCCAGCCCCCTGGTCTCTCCTCATTGGCTCACTGGCTGTGATTGACAGCAGTGGGAGCTAATGGCTCCTGCTGCTGTGTAAGCTATTGAGAAGAGAGAGACCCAGGAGAACCGTTGCTCTCATGCACACCTCTGAATTAAGATGGGGCTCCGGTAAGTATAAGGAGAGGCTGGGGTGGGGGATCTGCTCCCAGAAGGTTTTGTTACCTTAATGCATACAATGCATTAAGGTAAAAAAGCCTTCTGCCTTTAGAAGGCTTTCAATGCATCTCCTATGAACAATTTTGGCTACTATAGTTTTTTGGCATTTTGCTGGCTCTCCTAAATTTGAAGCTTAAAATACTGGGTATCTGTTTATTCGATGCAACCTAGTCTTTTATGTTTAAAAGAAATGGGTATTCTGTTGTGTTTGTGTGCAATTAATGTTTATTGAACCACTTCCCATCCCGCGTATTGTCATATGACGTCCGCAAGGTGGCTCTCTCATCCTGGGCGGGCATCATATGACGTCCTTGGCTTCCCACCAGCATAGGGGATCACCCCCTAGTGTTAACCCCGTCCCTGCCAGTGACATTTACACAGTAATCAGTGGCCATTTATAGCATTGATCACTGTATAAATGTCAGTGGTTTCAAAAAAGTGTCAAAAGTGTCGATCTGTCTGCCGCAATGTCGCAGTCACAATAAAAATCCCAGATCACCGCCATTACTAGTGAAAAAAAATATATAATAATAAAATTGCCATAAATCAATAACCTATCTTGAAGATGCTATATCTTTTGCGTAAACCAATCAATATACGCTTATTGTGATTTTTTTTTTTTTACCAAAAATATGTAGAAGAATATATATCGGCCTAAACTGGGGAAAAAAAATAGTTTTTTTTTAAATAAATTTGGAATATTTATTATAGAAAAATAAAGTAAAGAATATATTTTTTACCAAAACTGTCGCTCTTTTTTGTTTATAGCACAAAAACTAAAAACCGCAGAGGTGATCAAATACCACCAAAAGAAAGCTCTATTTGTGTGGAAAAAAAAAATGATAAAAATGTCATTTGGGTACAGTGTTGCATGACCGCACAATTGTCATTCAAAATGCAGCACTGAAAGCTGAAAATTGGCCTGGGCAGGAAGGGGGTGAAAGTGCCCTATTGAAGTGGTTAAGTGTATTTTTTACTCAAAATATAAATTTTAATAAACAGTAGCGCAATTGGTGACAGTTGCAACTTCCAAAATTGTATTCTACAGGGTCTTTTTGAATATACCGTATTTATCGGCGTATAACACACACTTTTTTCCCCTGAAAATAAGGGGCAAATCACGGGTGCGTGTTGTGCGCTGATAGTGTACCTCAGAGGGAAAAAAGGGGGACGAGCCTAGCCAGAATTCACCGAGCCACCACCACCGAGTCCTGCTCTCACTCGACTCTCACATCACACACACACAGTCCCGCCTCCACCACCAGCATTGGACCAGTGTTCTGTCTACCACAGGAGCTCCTCCAATGTCGATGGTGGAGGTGGGACTGTGTGTGTGACTGCCGACTGAGAGCCGAGTGAGAGCCGAGTAAACAGGAGATGATGGCTCTGTGATTTCCTGCATTGTTCAGGCTGCATTGATGACAGATAGTAAAGCTGCAGATGGCCATTGAGGCTTAATATGGGCATTAATCAGGCTGCATTGAGGCTGAAAATGGGCATTAATCAAGCTGCATTGATGGGAGATGGACTGCAGATGGGAATTGATCAGGCTACATTGAGGCATCAGATGGGCATTGATCAGGCTGCATTGATGGGAGATGGGGAGACTGCAGATGGGCATTGATCAGGCTGCATTGATGGGAGATGGGGAGGCTGCAGATGGGCATTGATCAAGCTGCATTGAGGCTGCAGATAGGCATTGATCAGGCTGCATTGAGGATGCAGATGGGCATTGATCAGGCTGCATTGATGGGAGATGGGGAGGCTGCAGATGGGCATTGATCAGGCTGCATTGATAGGAGATGGGCTGCAGATGGGCATTAATCAGTCTGTATTGATGGGAGATGGGGAGGCTGCAGATGGGCAGTGATCAGGCTGCATTGATGGGCACTGACCCTTATTTTACTTCAAAGTTGTTTATTTAAAAATATGTTTTTTTCCTGAAACTTCCCTCTTAAAATAAAGGTGCGTGTTATAAGCCTGTGCGTGTTATATGCCAATAAATATGGTATATAAAGTTTTGGGGGATTTAAGTAATCTTTAAGCCTAAAATGTGCCTTTTTAGCATGTGTGCACAAAAAAGAAAGAAAGAAAGAAGAATGGCTTTGGCAGGGAAAGAGTTAAACCAGCTCACAGTCTGTTATCATCTTCTGCTGCCTTGTGCTTATTTTCTTTTATCCTCAGGTTGTGCATAATCAGGATGGTTGTCACTATCAGTTCCACTCTTCCCTGCTTTTCTGTCACCTACAGGTCTGCTCTCTGCTACACCCTCCATTTCTGTTGTTCTTTGCCCTGTTGTCAAAACCAGCCCAATTTCTTCACAAATTTCCTTGCTGCCCATAGCAGTCTGAATCCTCTTTTCATTTTTCTGTCACCTCAGAGTCTTAAGCTGGGGGCTATGAGGAATTTTACATTTTCATTAATAGCACACTTTTCATTAATAGGCACCTGTGTATCTAAAACCATCGCTTCCATTTACAGTTACATGTATTTTTGCAGACCAGGCCTATCAGAGCAGGCAAAAATGACCATATAGCTATTGCTTCATGACATCTACCAAAAAAAATCTGTGAAGTTCTACTTTAACTAGTCAGAGCTGTGGGGATGATAGGGCTTGGAGTTACCAAACAGCAGTATGCTCCCCGACACTGTATAACAATAAATAGAGGAATGTTGTTCTCCGATGATTAACCTCCCTGGCGGTATGATTCTTTCTGGTTTTAGGTGCTTAGGAATAACTCACTTAAATCTTTGTTTTTGAATTTGGTGCCGATCATTAGGAATAACTCACTTAAATCTTTGTTTTTGAATTTGGTGCCGATCTTCGCTCCTGTGCGTCGTAACGTCACAGGGAACGGAGATGAGCGGCACTCGGCACTGTGTAAATCGAGCGAGGGGACAGCTCGCACACACAGCGGGAGGACATCGCAGGATCCAGGGGACAAGATAAGTAACTTCCCCTGTATCCTGCAATGCGAGCCCAAGTCTGGCTCGGGGTTACCGCTTTAAGTTCAAACAGGAATCTCCTTTTATTGGATACACAGCACACTTTTATACACATCAGTTTGAACACCCCACCCCCAACAACCACTTTCCTATTGGTCAATTGTAAAGTACTCTAGTCCTCAATTAGGTCCTCTGTAATCCTTGCAAATTAGGACTTGAAACAGGGTCAGCAGGGATTGGTCCGATAGCTTGAATAGGAGGACTGATAGGTGTAATGACACAGAGAAGCCCCAGGAGGTAATTAAAGTACATAAACAAATGGTCAAACACAGAACAATGCATTCCTGCCAGACCACAGAGACGTCTGGAGGGGGTTAGCCTTAAGACATTGCAGTAGACCCCCCACTGTGTAATATGATCTAAAGAAGAAATACTTCAGTGTTTCAAGGTTCATGACAATACTCCCCCCTGGGAAACAGTCCAACAGCCACAGTGGGACCCCGAACGGGTCAACTCGAGGATGTTGTAAAAGAAAAGTAGTCTTAAGGTTCCAAATTTACCATCAGCCACATACCAACGTTCCAAATAGCACAATATATCCCCATTCAGAAACTAGCAAGCATTTGGTATTGTTTAAAATATTTTCATTCAATACCATCAATTATTGTACATGCTTTGGCAGTATTCTGTTGCTTTCTGAACACGTTTTCCAGTGAAATATAGAATAGCCGATATTACAGTATTTCCTGTGTTATAATTTATTATTGTCATTTTTTTTTGTACTTTTGTCAATCCAGCACCTAAATAGCCGGTTTCAGTTTGACCATTTCTTAATATTTGCTTTACATGCAACAATACATCTGAAACAATGTTCCCCCATTACATTAATTACCTTTTTATTTAACCCCTCGATTCCTTCATATATACAGAATATTTGTAAATATTTTTTATTATTATGATGTTCAGAACAAAAAATACAAGTTTGATAAGTGTTTTAATACTTAATAGATATAAAAGATAGTAGATATGAAATATTGTACATAAATAATTTTTATTTTTTCCAGCTCTAGGCTCCTTTTTACATGATTATACTGTAGGTTTATTATTATATTATCTATTCTTATTTTTTTAACAGAGAGTACATGTCTATTATAGCTGTGCTATTGAGGAAAGCCCATTGACAGCTTTGGTTAACACACAATTGCATGGCCTAGGCAGACTTTCAGTGTGGGGGAATAGTCTGAAAGCAAAGAATTTCTGCTGTCCTTTCTTGTTAGAAAATTGAAATGCTCTGGGTGGATTCTGCTTCAAAAGTTTATTAGTAAGATTAAGCTTTTATAAAAATAGTACAAAATAAATAAAATATTAAAAAAAGTATGCAAGTCCACCACAGCACATGTTCTCCCAGCAGACTCTCTCTTCTTTTCCTCTCCACTCTCTCTTTTTCCGCCCTTTCTTTTTATTTTTGTTTTCCGCGTTCTTTTTATTATTATCTGGCACTATTTTCTCTCCCCTTTTCCCTTTTATATGACCTGCAGAACACGTTTAATGCTAAGATTCGCTATGACTTTTATCGCAGTCTTCTGTATCATAAATGTTTAATAGCGCAAGCCCAGCTATAGGCGATAGCCCCACTCTCTCATTAAATAGTTACATAGTAGTTGAGGTTGAAAAAAGACACAAGTCAATCAAGTCCACTAAGACCACCGCCTGTGGAAGGGAATTCCACATCCTTGCCGCTCTTACAGTAAAGAACCCTCTACGTAGTTTAAGGTTAAATCTCTTTTCTTCAAATTTTAATGAATTGCCACGAGTCTTGTTAAACTCCCTTCCACAAAAAAGTTTTATCCCTATTGTGGGGTGACCAGTACGGTATTTGTAAATTTAAATCATATCCCCTCTCAAGCGTCTCTTCTCCAGTCTCAGTGCTCGCAACCTTTGCTCATAACTAATATCCTCCAGACCCTTTATTAGCTTTGTTGCTCTTCTTTGTACTCGCTCCATTTCCAGTACATCCTTCCTGAGGACTGATGCCCAGAACTGGACAGCATACTCTAGGTGCGGCCGGACCAGAGTCTTGTAGAGCTGGAGAATTATCGTTTTATCTCTGGAATTAATCCCCTTTTTAATGCATGCCAATATTCTGTTTGCTTGGTTAGCAGCAGCTTGGCATTGCATTCCATTGCTGAGCCTATTATCTACTAGGGCCCCCAGGTCCTTTTCAATCCTAGATTCCCCCAGAGGTTCTCCCCCCAGTGTATAGATTGCATTCATATTTTTGCCACCCAAATGCATTATTTTACATTTTTCTACATTGAACCTCATTTGCCATGTAGTTGCCCACCCCATTAATTTGTTCAGATCTTTTTGCAAGGTTTCCACATTCTGCAGAGAAGTTATTGCCCTGCTTAGCTTAGTATCGTCCACAAATACAGAGATAGAACTGTTTACCCCATCCTCCAGGTCATTTATGAACAAATTAACCACTTAAGCCCTGGACCAATTTGCAGCTAAAGGACCAGGCCCCTTTTTGCGATTCGGCACTGCGTCGCTTTAACTGACAATTGCGCAGTCGTGCGACGTGGCTCCCAAACAAAATTGGCGCCCTTTTTTTCCCACAACTAGAACTTTCTTTTGGTGGTATTTGATCACCTCTGCGTTTTTTATTTTTTGCGCTATAAGCAAAAATAGAGCGACAATTTTGAAAAAAATGCAATATTTTTTACTTTTTGCTATAATAAATATCCCCAAAAAATATATATAAAATTATTATTTTTTCCTCAGTTTAGGCCGATACGTATTCTTCTACATAACTTAAAGTTTATTGATTGGTTTGCGCAAAAGTTATAGCGTCTACAATATAGGGGATAGTTTTATGGCATTTTTATCATTTTTATTAATAATTTTTTTTTTTACTAGTAATGGCGGCAATCAGCGATTTTTATTGTGACTGCGACATTATGGCGGACACGTCGGACAATTTTGACACAATTTTGACATATTACTGTAAAAATGTCACTGGCAGTGAAGGGGTTAACCACTAGGGGGCAGTGTAGGGGTTAAGTGGGACCTATGTGTTTTTTTTACTGTAGGGGGGCGTGGCTTGGCGTGTGACATCACTGATCGTCTTTCCCTATGACAGGGAACAGACGATCAGTGACAGCCTCACTAGGAACCATGGGGAGAGGTTTGTTTACATTTACCTCTCCCCGTTCTTCAGCTCTGTGACCCGATCGCGGGACAACGGCGGCGATCGGGTCCGCGGGTCCTGCAGTCACGGAGCTCAGGACTGGTTCGCGAGCGCGCAGCTGGCGGCACGCACACGACCCACGGCTGGGCTCTTAAAGAGCAACGTACATGTACGTGCTTGTGCCCAGCTGTGCCATTCTGCCAACGTATATCTGCATGAGGCGGTCCTTAAGTGGTTAAACAGGATTGGTCCCAGCACAGAACCTCTACCCACCCCTGACCATTCCGAGTACTATGGTCCATGCCAACAGACCTTATTTTGTACAGTAAACGTTTATGGGGAACTGTGTCAAATGCTTTTGCAAAATCCAGATATACCACGTCTACGGACCTTCCATTATCTAGATGGCAACTCACCTCCTCATAGAAGGTTAATAGATTGGTTTGGCAAAAACAATTCTTCGTGAATCCATGCTGATTAATGCTAATGATACCGTCCTCATTACTAAAATCTTGTATATAGTCCCTTAGCATCCCCTCCAAGAGTTTACATACTATTGATGTTAGGCTAACTGTTCTGCAATTCCCAGTGATGTATTTTGGGCACTTTTTAAATATTGCTACATTGGCTTTTCTCCAATCAGCTGGTACCATTCCAGTCTGTAGACTGTCAGTAGAAATTAGGAACAATGGTCTGGCAATTACTTGACAGAATTCCCTAAGTACTCTCAGGTGCAAGCTATCTGGTCCTAGTGATTCATTAATGTTAATTTTCCCAAGTCTAATTTTAATTCTGTCCTCTATTAACCATGGAGGTGCATCCTGTGATGTGTCATGAGGATAAACACTGCAGTTTTGGCTATTGAAGCCCCCCCGATTCCCTCATGAAGACTGAGGAGAAGAATAAATTCAACACTTTCGCCATCTCCCCATCCTTTGTAACCAGATGTCCTTCCTCATTCTTTATGGGGCCAATAAGGTCTGTCCTCGCTTTTTTACTGTTTACATACTTAAAGAATTTCTTGGGATTTTTTTTGCTCTCCTCCGCTATGTGTCTTTCATGTTCTATCTTAGCCATCCTTGTTGCTTATAGCACCCTTACATTTCTTGTTGAATTCTTTATAAAGTCTGAATGCTGAGGATAATCTCTCAACCTTGTATTTTTTGAAGGCCTTCTCCTTTGCTGTTATATGCATTTTTACATTGGAGTTAAGCCATCCAGGACTTTTGTTTGCTCTTTTAAATTTATTACCCAATGGAATACATTGGCTAATGCCCTTATTTAATATGCTCTTAAAGCAAACCCATCTCTTCTCTGTGTTCTTTGTTCCTAAGATTTTATCCCAATTTATGCCTTCTAGCAAGGTTCGTAGTTTAGGGAAGTTGGTTCTTTTGAAATTCAGTGTCTTTGTATTCCCCTTATGTTTCCTATTTTTTGTGATTTATACTGAAGCCAATTGACCTGTGATCGCTGTTCCCTAAATTGCCCCGTATATCCACATCCGTGATCAGGTCTGTATTGTTGGTAATCAGTAGATCCAGTAACGCTTTATTTCTAGTTGGTGTGTCTACCATCTGACCAATAAAATTGTCCTGCAAGATATTTAGGAACTGGCGAGCCTTAGATGAATGCGTGGTTCCCTCCAGCAGTTTAGACACGGTCGCATGTTATCCTCTTATTGGGTGTTCCGAGATTGCAACTAGGACTTGCTACTATACTTACCTTGGATTTATGTGCTTTGGTCAACCTATCACTAATGCCCCCAATACTACCCTGGAATGTGTTCCACACTAACTATCTCTACCTCTGGACCCTCCCCCCCATTGCCTAGTTTAAAAACCCCTCTAACTTTTTGGCCATCTTCATTCCCAGCTGATCTGCACCCTTCTCATTTAGGTGCAGTCCATCCCTTCTATAGTACTGGTTATCGAATGAGAAGCCAACCAATCCTTCAGGAACCCAAACCCCTCCTTATTACACCAGCTCTTCAGCCACTTGTTTACTTCCCTATTCTCCCTCTGCCTTTCTGGTGTGGCTCGATTTAAAGTTAGTATTCCTGAGAATACTACCTTGGAGGTCCTTTTCCTCAATTTAGCTCCCAAGTCCCTAAAATTCTTTAGGACACTCCATCTGCCTCTGACTTGCACCATGGCAGCCGTGTCTTCCCCAGCCCCTCCCAGTAATCTGTCCACAAGATCCGTGATGTGCCGAACCCAAATGCCTGGTAGACAACATACAGTTCGGTGCTTCAGGTCTTTGTTACAGATGGGCCTCTCTGTCCTTCTAAGAATTGAGTCCCCTACCCTTAGAATCTGTCTTTCCTTACCCTTCGCTTCCCCCCCACTCACTGGAGGAGTTCTTCCCCTGGCAGCTAGGAGGGTCCCTCAGCTCCAGCGGTGCTGGTCCCTGACTGGTTTCCCAATGTCACTCAATGGAGCGCAATTATTGGGATGCTCCAGCCCTGGATCTGCCTCCCTGGCACTTTCCCCTCATTTGATGTCTTATTTCTGTATCTTATCTGGTGTTCTAATAAAAATATTCTCAACCCTAAAAAAGTATGTGAGTTTAAGAAAAGTATGTAAAATTTACCCAAAACCATTTGTTTTTGTTAGAAAACATCTTGCATATCTTCTACCAGTCATATAATGTGTGTGTTCTTATTCCAAAAATTCTCTTTCACATTGCATCTGGTTCTCCTACTGTAACATGATGGCAATCCAACCTGCAAGTTACCTTCTTCCTAGAAGCAGAAGCAGTGTCGGTAAATTTAAGCTTGGCTGTTAGCCAAGCCTGTGTTTTAAATCTGGGTCAGGGTGAGTAACTCATCAGGCAGCACCTCTGGTACCCCCCCCCTACTTGCTGGAACTTTGGAGAAACTTTCAGAAGAATGGGAGGGAGGTTAGGAAGAGATGCCTAGAGTATTGATGAGGGCCCCAACCAATCCCCAGCCAAATGGGCTGGCAGGGGGAGGGCACCTCTTAAATACTCTGGGCCAGCCCAGCAGGGGCAGTGTGAGTTTGGGTGTAAGCTGGAGATAGAGTGCTGAGGAGGCTGTCAGAGACCCTTGAGGGTAGCCCCCTAGTCTGGGGGGTGACCTTGGGCCTGGGGCTCGGGTACTGGAGGGATACTCTAAAAACACAAGAAGAAGGAAGGGCTGAGCCCAGCCCTGACAGTACCCCCTCCTCAAGGACCACCAGGCTTGAGGGGAAAACGTCTATGGACATCACGGAGAAGGACAGGGGCATGTACGTCTGAGGATGATACCCAAGAACGTTCCGGAACATACCCTTTCCAATGCACCAGATACTGTATGTGCCCACGGAACCTACGGGAGTCAACAATGGACTGTACTTCATACTCCTCATGGTTCTCATCCTGTACAGGGTGAGGACGAGGCACCGAGGCAGTAAAGCGGTTGAAGACCAAAGGTTTTAATAAGGGGACCTGAAATACAGTTGAGATGCGCATATTAGAAGGAAGGCCTAATGGGTAAGCCATTGGGTTAATCCTGCGAAGAATACAGAAAGGCGCATGTCAGGTCACCCTGAGGCTAGGTGACAGATGCACACCGTTGGGATCAGGAGTGCACCGCAAGGTAGTGGACCCTATGGCTGACTGCAGTGGACGGGAGTCCAGGTGATCCGGAACACAGGGCCGCTGGACACCAAGACGGATCCCACCGGGGTTAGGGCGTAAGATTCCCTGGGGCGCGGAGTCTAAGAGCCAGCTGGTGTTCACCAGAGCCTCGAGTGGTGAGGATGGACTGGGCTGCAACTGGCTCCAGGTCGCAACCCCCAGGGTCCCCCAGCTCACACCCACAGTAGGCAACAGGAGGACAGGGATAGTGAGGGATAAGCCAAGGTCAGGGCCACAAGCAGAAACGGACAACGAGGTACACGCCAAGGTTCAGGGTCACAAGCAAACAGAGATAGTCAGGGACACGCCAGAGGGTCAGGGTCACAGGCAAACAGGGATAGTCAGGGACACGCCAAAGTCGGTAACAGGACACTGAATAGCACACGGCTGGTAACAGAAAGCCAAACACACAAAGGTTGATCAGCAGGGTTGGCCTGCAGTGCACAGGTTAATATAGAGTCCTGTGATAGGAGCTAGGGTGGAGCCCTGCCAGAGGAGGGATATAAAAGCAGTCAGGTGATGGTCGGCTGGTCTCTAGAGATGAACACATGAAGACAGGTAAGCAGACAACTCTATTGCTTAACCATGACAGCCCAATAAACTGAGGTGCGAACTTCAGAGAGGGAACACGAAGTCAGAGGTTGCGAGATGACAACCAGACCCTGTCCCCAACCTGGTAGGAAGGTGCAGGCAGGCATCTGCGGTCAGCATGGAGTCTGTACCTATCATTAGCATGTCGCAAAGCCTCCTGGACTTGTGCCCAAGTGGAACGAAGACCACAGAGATGCTCCTCTAATACAGGAATATTCTGCAGAACAAACCAGTCAGGCAACATGGAAGGTTGGAAACGATAGTTCGCCATAAAAGGGGACAATTGGGAAGCAGAATTCAAGGCACTATTGTGAGCAAACTCCGCCCACTGTAAGAGGTCTGACCAGTTGTTATGATGATCATAAATATAGCAATATAGGAATTGCTCCAAGGACTGATTGTCTCGTTCTGCAGCCCCATTAGACTGCGGGTGATACGCAGAGTTGAAAGCAAGCTGAATTCCCAACTGTGAACAAAAGGCTCGCCAGAACCGGGACACAAACTGACCACCCCTGTCCGAGACAATCACCTTGCGTAGCCCATGTAAGGGAAAGATCTCCCAAGCAAAAATGGAAGCCAGTTCCTTAGAAGTGGGCAACTTATTAAGTGGAATACAATGGGACATTTTCGAGAACCGGTCAACCACCATAAGGATAACTGTGTTGCTCTGGGAGTTGGGTAACTCCACAATGAAATCCACAGACAGGTGGGTCCAGGGCCTCTCTCCATTGGGTATAGGTTGTAGGAGACCCACTGGAAGGTGTCGTGGAGTCTTACTCTGAGCACACACGGAACAGGCAGCTACGAAGGCGGTTACATCAGCACGTAGACTAGGCCACCAGAATTGTTAGTAAATGGCCCAAAAGAGTTGATACTTCCCAGGGAGGCCAGCAGCCTTGGGAGACTGGCAAGTCTGGAGCATAGCAGTACGGAGACTCTCTGGGACAAAGCAGCGGTCACAAGGTTTCTCAGGATGGACACGAGTGAATAGTGTGTTAATTGAATATGAATATAAAGTCCATGTATCGAAGATTCCAAACGATTCCTGTCATCCAAAACAATAGGTGTTGCAATGAAGACCACCACCGATAGGGAGGACACACACTGACCCTTGCTGTAAGCGTTGGACTACCCAGATAAAGTAGTCAAAACTGCTTCATTTACAATATGGGCATGAAGCTCCTCCAAATCCACCGTGAATGAAATCAACAACTAGAGTCTCCTTCCCAGATGTTAATCGAGTCTGCTCACACATGCTGGCTCACAGCTTTGTTTTCCACTCTTCTCAAAGTGACGGGAAGTTTCTTGTGAAGAGCAGAGGAGCCGCCGAGCCAGCGTGTGTGAGCAGACTCGATTAACATCTGGGAAGGAGACTCTACTTGTTGATCATAGTCACAATGGATTTGGAGGAGCTTCATGCCCATATTGTAAATAAAGCTGTTTTGACTACTTTATCTGGGTAGTCCAACGCTTAGGGTAAGGGTCAGTGTGTGTCCTCCCTATTGGTGGTGGTCTTCATTGCAACACCTATTGTTTATGGATCACAGGAATCGTATGGAATCTTTGATACATGGACTTTATATTCATATTCAGTTAATACACTATTCACTCTGTGTCTTCATTTAATATAAGCACTCCATTTTTATTGCATTTTTTTTATTTTTTTTAAGACCGAGTACAAGTACTGATACTTTTTTTCAAGTACTCGCCGATACCGATTACCGATACTTTTTTTATGTCATGTGACAATTTGACTGATGGGCACTGACTGGTGGCTGGGCACTGGTGGCTGGGCACTGATGGCTGGAACTGATGGCTTGCACTGATAGATGGCACTGACTGATGGGCACTGATAGGCAGCACTTATGGGCACTGATAGATGGCACTCATAGGCGGCACTTATAGATAGCACCGACGGCTGGCACTGACTGAAGAGCACTGACTGATGAGCACTGATAGATGGTACTGACTGATGGGCTCTGATAGGCGGAAGCACTTTTGGGAACTGATAGGTTGCATTTATGGGGACTGATGGGTGGCACTGACGGCTGGCACTGATAGATGGCACTGACTGATGGGCACTGATAGGTGGTACTTATTCATGTCATTTAACATCTAGTAAGTATGCTGCGACGCCCATTTGGTACACCTTGCACTTGGCTGTAGTAAGCCAGCAGCAGACATCTTGTTACACCCAGCCCAAACTATATGAGCTGGGTGTAACAAGATGTCCGCTGCTGGCTTACTGTACCCGAGTGCAAGGTGTACCAAGATGGCCATTGTGATGTTTACCCTCCGACGGAGACACAGAGCCATCACTTTCTGTACCGAATGCGACGGCTCCGCTCACTGCTTTGGACAGAATATGCGGCGGCATTCTGCATCCCTGCCCGCCGACTTCCGGTTACAGGTATCGGAATAGGCATCGGGAGCATTTGTGCGAGTACAAGTACTCGCACAAATGCTCGGTATCGGTCCAGATACCGATACTAGTATCGGTATCGGGACAACCCTAATTATTACAAGGTAGATATTGAATAACGTGAATACTAATAATGAATTATCTACTGAGTTTGTACTCAAAGTGCCAGTGCTGCAACAAACTTATTATCAAGGTGTCAAAAAAATGTCCGATGTGTCCGCCATAATGTACTATACAAGTTCTCATTTGCCCCTAGAGGCAAAATTTTTGGTATATATTTCAAATTTGGACCCTGGTTCTGGTTATCTTGGTGCTGCGGCACCCATTTCAGGGAAGGTCCTGTGCAGGCTGTGGCATACATCTGGTTCAGTGAGATTTGTTCCTATACCCCCCCCCCCCCACCAATGTGTGTCCTGAAGAAGCGATCCAGTGAAACATGTTGACGCATAGGGGCTCACACATGTTCTGATACTTTTGAAACGTCATTTTTCTCTCGTTGGGTATATGTAATGTCCTCCTTTTCTGGCCATTATGTGGCCGCTAGTGGACAATACCTTTTTTACAATTTTATACTGTATATGTTTATATGTCCATGTTTAATAAAATTAAACTTTTTATAAAAATCATATTGTTGTTCCAATCTGCCTCCAAAGTCTGACCTAGAGGGTTTCTTTTTCTTTTTCCAATGAATTTTACGGATGTGGCATGAGGGATTAACTTTACCTACTGGGTATTGTAGCCAAAAACACCAGTGCTGCAAATAATACAAAATTGTGCAAATAAGCACAATAAGTAAATTAAACATAAATCAATACAGTGATAAAGTGAAAAAAACAATCCAATTTAATGACTTGATTTTCATATAATAGTGTCTATTAAAGAACAAAATCGATGTTTCCGGTGATATCTGTTGCGCAAATGTCATTGAATTCCTCAGATCACTCTCCCTTGCGTCCGCCATAATGTCGCAGTCACAAAAAAAATCGCTGATCGCCGCCATTACTAGTAAAAAAAAAAAAATTAAAAAAAACCTTGGCCCGTTCCATAAAATATCCCCTATTTTGTAAACGCTATAACTTTTGCGCAAACCGATCAATAATCGCTAATTGCGATTTTTTTTTACCGAAAAATATGTAGAAGAATACGTATCGGCCGAAACTGAGGAAAAAAAAATGTGTGTTTTTTTATATATTTTTGGGGATATTTATTATAGCAAAAAGCCAAAAATATTGATTTTTTTTCCAAATTGTCGCTCTATTTTTTTTGTTTATAGCGCAAAAAATAAAAACCGCAGGGGCCATCAAATACCACCAAAAGAAAGCTCTATTTGTGGGAAAAAAAGGACGCCAATTTTGTTTTGGAGTCACGTCGCACGACCGCGCAATTGTCAGTTAAAGCAACGCAGTGCCGAATCGCAAAAAGGGGCCTGGTCCTTTGGCTGCCAATTGGTCCGGGGCTGAAGTGGTTAAATGGACTGTAGTGTGTTTCTGCAAAACTGAAAACACTTTTGGTCCCCTATGTAATTAAAAATAAGTTTAGTGTAAAAAAAAATTGTAAAAAAAATAAAGTTATACCTGAGTACTTAAATTCCTCTCAGAATTTTTTTTTTGAGCCCTCCCTCCCCCCCACATGCACACACTTGTAAACACACACATGGTATGTGCAAATTGTCGATTGCTCTACACATGTTGCATATTGGCACGCACACCAGAGTAAGAAGAATTCTAAGCTCATTATTCACAGATAACTGTAAACTGATGACCTGTAGAGGCTTTTAAAGCATTGCCTATGGAAAATTAAGGTACTAGCGTTTGTCGCTGTTTATTAGCACAAACAATTTTAAAGTGATTGTAAAGCTTTGATTTTTTTTTTGTTTTGTTTTTTAAATAACAAACATGTTATACTTACCTCCTCTGTGCAAGGGTTTTTGCACAGAGTGGCCCCGATCCTCGTTTTCTGGGGTCCCCTGTGGCGCTCCTGGCTCCTCCTCTTCTCGAGTGCCCCCTCGGAGAGCCGCTTTCCAAGGGGGCACTCGTGCCGGTGTGCTCCCGAGTCCTGCTGCTGCGTCCATTGACACAGACAGCAGGACTCGGCCCTGCCCCCCGGCTCCCGTGTCACTGGATTTGATTGGAGCTGCTGTGCTTGTCCACGTCGCTGGAACCGATCGGCTCAGGTAAGAAAAAGGGGGGATCTGGGGGGGGGGGGGGGGGTGCTGCAGCACAAAAGGTTTTTCCCCTTAATGCATGTTGGGTATCTAATAACTCAGTGCAACTTCATCTTACCAAAAATTGGGTAATATATTGTATTTGTGTGTATTTGTTGTTATTGAAATTTTGCACTTGATAAACTGTTGCAATAATATCATGTGACATTACATTGGAACTACCACTAGTTTATTCTCCTGGGATTCTACGTTAAAAATGAAATAATGATTTGGGGGTTTTAAGTAAATGATTGCCGTGAGCAAAATTAGCAAAAAACCCTCCAAGGAAAAAAAAAAAAAACATGGAATTGAATGCCATCAGTATGGTTATTAATAGATAACATAAAAAAATTCCAAACATTTATTATACTTATCTTCAACAGGCACAGCTATCTTCTATGGGTCTGTGCCTCCCTGTTCACTTCAGATGGGATGTGCTCACATAATATCCCCCCATGCCCAGCACAGAGAATATATGTCCCATTATGCATTGTACACGATATTCAAATGCATGTATGCGATTAGTGATGAAAATTTCTACTGGTCCCTCTTCCCTAATACTACACCTGCGGAGGACCAGCAAAATGATGCCAGTCACAGACAAGTGGGTGGATTTAAATTACACTGCATCACTCATAACTGTGTGAGTGGGTGCTCTCAGCTCTCTCAATACAATTGCAGATATCTTTTAAGTAAATATCCTTTTTTTAAATTAATTCCATTTCCTTCAAACCAAATTTACTGAAAAAATCTTGCACTTACCTCACATATTAAAAGCCAAAGTATTAATCAACTTTGCCATAGTATGTAACAGTAAATTGTGCTATACTCAAAAACTATTTAGTAATCAAAAGAAAATGTGCTCAACAACAAAAAATGAATAGAATGACCAAGCTCATATAAGGGAAACAGTGCTTGGGTTAATAAAACATCAACTAAAGTCCATTCAGCATATCATCTTCATTATAAACATGTGCTTTGACGCATTCCACTGTACTTTAAATGGGGAGACTGAGTTACCTGTTGAGCTATAGACATACTGGGGTTGATTTGCTAAAATCTGGTATAGCTGTGCATGGTAGTCAATCAGCTTCTAACTTCAGCTTGTTCAATTAAAATTTGACAAAAAAAAACTGGAAGATGAATGGTTTCTATGCAGAGCTGCACCAGATTTTGCATTCCCCAGTTTTAATAAATCAGCCTCCAAAGAGACCATACCTGCATTGGCCAGGAATCATCGCAGGTCTCCACATGGCAAGGCGAGAATACTACCACTGAGCCACCAATGTTCCAAGGTAAAAGGGGTTACTGAATCAACAATTTACCTTTACATATCCTTAATTCTCACCTAGATGAGGATTACATACCTGTAACACACCTCAGCAAGAGTCAGCAATAAGGCAGTACAGCTGGCAACACGAGTAGAGGCTAGACAAGGATAAGGCCCCTGTCAGTTTGTATTGTCTTTGTATGTGTCTTTGTCCCTATTGCAGTTTTTCCCCTTATTTTCTGTCTAGTCAAACTGTTCTCACCGTGGGAGTAAGAAATTGGAAATTTTTCAATGGGAGCCACAAATATTAATAAAAACCCAATGCAGTTATAACAATTTTCACACTCTGTCCAAACCCCCCTAAAAAATGTTTTAGCTGAGCATATGCTGTAACTGTAACTGCATATTGCCTCCCACTGCCTGCTTTAACCCTGCACTAGCACACGCGATCATGTGCATTTGCAGAGCAGTGCTATTCACCTAAATGGGTCTTGTTCAATGGGCAAATCATTTCTGCCATGGCTGCAATGCATAGCATCTACTCAGTAGCATTTTAGTAAAAAATTGTATTTGATATTTTTGGCGGGGGCCTTGTCAGGTAGGCTGTACCAGGCCACGTGATATCTAAAAACAGCCCTGACTGTACCACTTATCCAGGAAGAATAAATAAAACATTGGAAGGGTAGGAAACAGGATAACAGTTACAAATACAAATGATGGTATGAACATTTATTAGCAATTTTAGTTATTACTACACAAAACACTGTCGTTAACTTATAATGCATTGCGCCCTTAGAAACTCATTATGTTCCTTAAACCTTAGTCAAAGCAGGGTTCTACTACAAAATAAAAAACAATTGCAACAAGACATATTTAACAAAGGGAGAATGCACTTGAAATAGAAATAGAACTGTATATTTATTAATATATATATATATATATATATATATATATATATATATATATATATATATTAGGGCTGTGGAAATTAAAGATTAATTCCTCGATTAATCGATACATTTTTTTGATCGATCAAAATTCTTTTGATCGGTAGTCACCTCTCCGCCGGCTTCCGGGTCTCAAGGGGGTTCCGTTACCATCACCGGACTCCTCCCCCCCTCCCCAAGTGCATCCGTCTGCTAACGAAGGGAAGGGGGGAGGAGTCCGTGATGTCGAAGTTCTGATTGAACATAACGCATATGGGGCCCTACGGAACTAACACGATTATCGGCTTTACATGCTGTGTTTTTATCATTTTTATGTGAGTAGTTTGTGTTTGAACACAAAAATTCAATCTTATACTTAATTGGTGAGCACTTAGATCTTTTCTTTCTACCCGTGACCTGGGGTCCTTGTTGAGATCTAAGGATAGGTGAGAGAAGTTTATGGTCCGTGTTAACCCTTTTGATACCCACTTGCATGGCCACCTGTTTGCACAGGGGTCCATGCCATAAGGTGAGAGTGATTAGTCCGGAGGTGAAGGGATTGTCACGCTACTGTGGAAAAAAAATTACTTACGTCAGTGCTACAGTTTGAATTTAAAACGTATTTGTGTGAACTGTGAAGTTAAGTCATGGATTGTGGAAACTAACTAGTGTCGGGTGATTGTATATAGTGTATACCACATTTACCACTGACTAATGCAGAGTTGCAATGCAAGGAGATCAGCTAAAAGTAGTTGGATCTGTATGTGCGTTATAATTAATTGAAATTAGTCGATTAATCGATTTAAAAAAAAAAATCGATTAATCGAACACAAAAATTTGAATCAGTAACAGTCCTAATATATATATATATATATATATATATATATATATATATATATATATATATATATATATATATATATATATATTATATATATATATATATATATATGTATATATATATATATATATATGTATATATATATATATATGATATGTATATATATATATATATATATATATATATATATATATATATATATATATATATATATATATACACACACACACACAGTATCTCACAAAAGTGAGTACGCCCTCACATTTTTGTAAATATTTTATTATATTTTTTCATGTGACAACACTGAACAAATTACATTTGCTGTCCCCTCAAAACAACTCAACACCCAGCCATTAATTTCTAAACCGCTGGTAACAAAACTGAGTACACCGCTAAGGGAAAATGTCCAAATTGGGCCCAATTAGCCATTTTCCCTCCCGGTGTCATGTGACTCGTTAGTGTTACAAGGTGTGTCTCAGGTGTGAATGGGGAGCAGGTATGTTAAATTTGGTGTTATCACTCTCACTCTCTCATACTGGTCACTGGAAGTTCAACATGGCACCTCATGGTAAATAACTCTCTGAGGATCTGAAAAAAATTATTGTTTCTCTACATAAAGATGGCCTACGCTATAAGAAGATTTCCAAGACCCTAAAACTGAGCTGCAGCCCAGTGGCCAAGACCATACAGTGGTTTAACAGGACAGGCTCTACTCAAAACAGGCCAACCAAAGGAGCTGAGTGCACATGCTCAGCGTCATATCTAGAGGTGGTCTTTGGTAAATAAATGTATGAGTGCTGCCAGCATTGCTGCAGAGGTTGGGGGTCAACCTGTCAGTGCCCAGACCATACGCTGCACACTGCATCAAATTGGTCTGCATGGCTGTCGTCCCAGAAGGAAGCCTCTTCTAAAGATAATGCACAAGAAAGCCTGCAAACAGTTTGCTGAAGACAAGCAGACTAAGGACATGGATTTTTGGAACCATGTCCTGTGGTCTGATGAGACCAATATAAGTGTATTTGGTTCAGATGGTGTCAAGCGTGTGTGGCAGCAACCAGGTGAGGAGTACAAAGACAAGTGTGTCTTGTCTACAGTCAAGCATGGTGGTGGGAGTGTCATGGTCTGGGCCTGCATGAGTGCTGCCAGCACTGGGGAGCTACAGTCCATTGAGCGAACCATGAATGCCAACATGTACTGTGACATACTGAAGCAGAGCATGATCCCCTCCCTTCAGAGACTGGGCTGCAGGGCAGTATTTCAACATGATAACGACCCCAAACACACCTGCAAGACTACTACTGCTTTGCTAAAGAATCTTAAAGTAAAGGGGATGGACTGACCAAGCATGTCTCCAGACCTAAACCCTATTGAGCATCTGTGGGGCATCCTCAAATGGAAGGTGGAGGAGCGCAAGGTCTCTAGCATCCACCAGCTCCGTAATGTTGTCATGGAGGACTTCAGTGGCAACCTGTGAAGCTCTGGTGAACTCCATGCCCAAGAGGGTTAAGGCAGCGCTGGAAAATAATGGTGGCCACACAAAATATTGACGCTTTGGTCCCAATTTGGACATTTTCACTTTAGGGTGTACTCACTTTTGTTGCCAATGGTTTAGACATTAGTTGCTGTGTGTTGAGTTATTTTGAGGGGACAGCAAATTTACACTGTTATACAAGCTGTACACTCACTACTTTACATTGTAGTAGTGTAATTTCTTCAATGTTGTCACATGAAAAGATTTAATCAAATATTTACAAAAATGTGAGGGGTGTATTCACTTTTGTCAGATACTGTGTGTGTATATATAGATACATAGATAGATAGATATATACTGTATATATTAATGATAGTAACAAATTGCAGTTGTTCAACGATCATTATTATATTCTAGGTATTTTCCTGTTAAATATAATAGATGAATCTAGGATTCCAGACTTCGCTTATATTGCTGTATTAAGAAGTTTTTTTCAGGCACATAAATTAATAGCACAAAAATGTATCTCAATATACCCCCCAACAATAGTGGAATGGAGAATACAAATAAAGGAAAGTTTGATAAAAGAAAAATATATTTTTCTACCTAGAGGTTGCCCAGGGAAATTTGAGAATATTTGAAAAAGGTGGTTGGAGGCTCAGGAGCGTTATATGGAAAGAGATATATAATATGGGGAAGGATACCAAGAGGAGAGGAGTGATTAAAGAGGAAAGAGAAGATTTTATTTTAATTTTATTCTTATAGATACTCTATAAACTTAAGGAAAAAAGGAGGGGAAAAGGAGTAACCATATAAGCTGAACTGTAAGACATTGCATGTTCTCTTGGGATACATGTGATTTCAGTGCTCTCTCCCTAGCAGTTGTTAGGCAAGAACTCACCAGCAAGTAACTAAGGAGCGATTAAGAGAGTGAGGCAGTGCACTGTGTGCATCCAGGAATCTGCTGGCATGGAGCTGTCCGTTCATCAGATTTTCACTGTCCTAGGACTTCTGTTCTGCCTGCAACTTATCCTGAAATTTGTAGGATTTTCCAAATACATGTTTCCACGACTTTGGGGAGTACCATCACCCTCCTTCTTTCAATCAATGGGAAAATGGGCAGGTAATAGAATTGCATATATATATATATATATATATATATATATATATATATATATATATATATACACACATATATATATTATCCCTACTGCTAATAGTTTTTCAATTAAATGTGAAATACTAATACTTTTGGTGAGAATTTTAGATGATATGCATATATATGTATACTATCCCTGTTGCCAATAGTCTTTAATCTAAATACGAAATACTAATACTTTTGATGGAAATTTTTAATGATATTAATAGGTCTACAAATATGCTTAACTTCAATTCAAATAACAATCCATTAAAACATTTCAAAAAATTTTTCCTTTCCATATTTATCATCATCTCCTAAGCAACATTATAAGCAATCCATATTTTGAAGGATCCTTACATTTCCTTTAACAAAGTCTAGATATTGTATATGACATTTTAAACATATTTGTAACATATAAGGTTTAAAAACGTTGGTGTTCGTCATACTGCAAGCAATAAACATGTGAATATGTGACATCCCTTTGTTATTAACTGGGACAATGTGGAGATGCTAATCCCCGTTTGTAGCAGGAAAATGTAGCAAGTTTTTTTTGGAGAAAAGAGTTTAGAATTTTGTAAATTCAAAGGATAATGACAAGTTACATTTTAGAGCAGTAATACTTTGGGAAGGAGAGTAGTATATGTGAAGACTCACTATACACTGCCCATGTGTAGACTGATTTAGGTATAACTACCTATTCTGAATTGTCAGTGCATATCCATTAAACATAGGGGGTTATTTATGAAAGGCAAATCCACTTTGCACTACATGTGCACTTGGAAGTTCAGTCGCTGCAGATCTAACGGGGACATGCAAGGAAAATAAAAACAAGCATTTCCCTCATTTCAGATCTTTCCCTCAAATCTATAGCAACTGCACTTCCAAGTGCACTTGCAGTGCACTTGTAGTACAAAGTGGATTTGCCTTTTGTAAATAACCCCCATAATGTTGCAAGCGTCAGGAGGAGCAATTGCTGCAGTATTCACAACTAAAACTGGACTGTTATGCTGCGTACACTCGACGAATCCATCAGACAATTCGATAGTGTGTGGGCTCCATCGGACCATTGCTGTCCAAAAATCTGATGGACTTTAGAAATAGAACATGTTTCAAATTTTTCCACCGGAACGTTCGTGTGTATGCTAGTCCGACGGACGAAAACTGGCTGCTAGGGCAGCTATTGGCTACTGGCTATGAACTTCTTTATTCTAGTCCCGTCGTACGTCATCACGTTCGAATCCGTCGGACTTTGGTGTGGCCAAGTCCGTTCATTCGGAAAGTCCGTCGGAACTCCGCCGAAAGTCCGTCGGGAAGACAGTCGGACCTAGTCCGTCGAAAGGTCCGGTCGTGGAGAAATGCCTGTTAATAGCCAATGTTATGGTCAATAAAACTCTATCCTTGAGGTTTGCACACAAGATCTAGCTAGCTTTTTGCTTTTTGACAGTTTAGATTATTAAACTTGGCTGGCCTTTTTACATTCCTTACCTTCTTTCTGTATTGTCTTCAATAATACTGAATCACACTGAGTAAGGGGTTATGATACATTTGATTAGTCTATGTCAGATTAAGCAATAGCCTACTTTTTAATGCTTTTGTCTTAATTCACAATATGAATAATATTCTTTGTCCGGAGGAAAGAAAATTCAATGTATAAAAGGATGTGTAGTTAACATGTAAATTATTGACTGCTACTATGCATTTATAGTAGGTTATCTTTTTAAAAAAAAAGTTTGAATTGTTAAAATTGTAAACTGTAAAATGGTCCAACTGTTCATCCATGCTTAACAAATACTATTACGTTAAGAGTAATTATTATTATCAGATGAACTGCACATACTGTATTTACCATTCTTCCAATCTAAGCATTTTTTTTACACATTCTGTAACCTCTTGTTAGTACAAATTATCCAGAAAACAATAAAAATGACAGAAAATAAAACAAACAAAAAATGTAGTCATTGTATAGAGCTGTAAAGTGTATCCATAGCCAAAAGTTTGGATTAAGTAAGAATTTTTTTGTTTTTTTTTCATGCTAGGGAGATTTCCTCTCCTTCCTGTACTGGAAACACTACAGTAAGTGAAAGGAAATCCATAAAGTGAGGGTAAATATTAAAGCGACCATACAAATTACATTTTGATTGTACAATCTCATTTAGATCACCAACTTTGTAGAGCAAAGGACTGTTTCCCTGAACTCAAATTGCATAGATTGTTAAATAGGCATTCACATTACAGCATTTCATAAATCGAAGGCGATTTGTACAGAGATTGTACAATCAGATTGTAACATGTATCGCAAGCTTTAGTTTGTTTTCACATCCTGTTATGGTGACAATGGTTGTTACGGCAAATAGGACACAGAGCAATAGAAACCTGACAGTGGTTTCAACCATTATGTATTTTATATAAAACTAAAACTATTGCCTAGAGAAACATTTTAATGTTTATGCATAGTTCATGAAAATTTTACTTCTCTACTTCTCTTAATATTTGTTCTCAAAATCAACTGTCATTATGGGGTTGATTTACTAAAACGGGAGAGTGCAAATTCTGGTGCAGCTCTGCATATAAATCAGCTTCCAGGTTTTTTGTCAAATCTTAATTGAACAAGCTGAAGTTAAAAGCTGATTGGCTACCATGCACAGCTGCACCAAATTTTGCACTCTCCAGTTTTAGTAAATCAACCCCTATGTCAGAAGGCATAAAGCAGCAAAGGAAGTAATAAGTAAAAGGACCGCTCTTTTATTTAAAATAAAAGTTGTGAACAGGCAGGCTTTTTAATACAGAAGAGACATATTATGACAAAAAACTAAACTAAGGGCTCTGAGCAAAAAAAAAAAGAAAAAAAAAAAGGATTTACTTCTCCTGCTGCCCACTCTTCTGATCTTTGCAGCAGTAAGGGCAAATTTCCCGCTAAAGAATTTTCAGCAACCAATACTTTCTGCTCTCTGCAGTTCCTTCCGCTCACCCCTATGTTACTACAGAATGCAGTGGTGAGTTCCATGAGTGGATTGATCCACTCAAATTTGCAGGGGCAGCATTCATTTTATGCTTTTGGATGTGTCAGTTTCTGCCAATTGTTCAACAAGCAAATTCTTCTCGTTTTTTGAGAAAGCGGTACCCAAGCTATGGTCCTTCTTGTTGTTTTATACAGACACCTGCAATGAGGAGTCCCTGCATGTAGGGCTTTCTCATTGCTTCTTGCTCTCATTGTGTTTTGATGCCCCGTACACACGGTCGGATATTCCGATGGAAAAAGTCAGATCGAATTAAGTTGTCGGAAAATCCGATCGTGTGTGGGCTCTAGCAGACTTTTTCCATCGGAATTTCCGCCGGAAAAAATTTGAGAGCAGGATATCAAATTTTCCGACAACAAAATGCGATCAGACTTTTTCCGATCGTGTGTAGGGAATTCCGACGGACAAAGTGCCACGCATGCTCAGATCAAATTACGAGACCAAAGCTATTGGCTACTAGCCTCTATGTAGTTCCGTAGTACGCAACAAACGTCACCACGTTCGGAACAATTGGATTTTCCGACATCTTTGTCCGACCATGTGTATGCAACACCAGTTTCGGACAAAATCCGTTGGTAAAAATCCGACGGATTTTGTGGTCGGAATTACCGACCGTGTGTATGGGGGCTTAGTGTTCTTCTTTTCAGAAAGCTCTTTAATTTAGGTCTTAGCCCTAGCAACAATAGCAGCCGAACCTGACATACAAATGCCTTCTTTAATATTAAAGAGGATGGAACCTATATGGAGTAATGATTGCATCGTGAAAGGTGAGGTTGCATCCATCACTACCCACTGCTCCAATGATCGGTTAGTATGCATGTATCCACAAAGCAAGGGCCATGAACAGGAAGGATATAGGTGTAGGTGTAATGAGCAACATATGTAGGAGATAGGCAAGGTTGAGAATAGTAAAAAGGGAAAGGTGCAGGTGGTGAAGTTGTCTCTAGAAAAGTCATGTGGAACCCATGGGATCCAGATCTACTCATATTTTTTGTACTGTGCATCTTAAAACTCATGGCCATTTTCTAATGGGTTAAAAACCACATATTCATGTTATGCTTTACCTTCGCAATTGTGGGGATGGTGGGCCACAAGGCTTCCACCTGAGTTTTCTTTACCATGGTGAACTAATTGTCATGAAACAAAAATGTGAGTTCATACATTCTGATGGTCTCAAATTCAACAAAGCTTCCTTGCGTGACTTTCATATACCCCTTCCCTGGATTGTGTACATGAAAAGGATACACACTGGTCCAAAACCTCTTGATCTTGGGACATTTCCACCATTTATGTAGGTGGGTGCAGCACCGGGACAGGGCCATCTAGACCCCAGAGCCCATGGCGAACATGTCAAACTGCGCCCCCCAAGATGTATGAGCATTATGTGTTAGCAAAAATCCACCCCTCCCAAAAAGAAGTTGACCCCTAATCTGCATACTTACCCCATAAGCATACATATCTCCTCCTCCCAGGACAAATCCACCCCCTCCCACTGAAATTCCCCCTCCCAGCACAAATCTTTGCACCCCCACCCTCCCCCAGCTCAAATCCTCTCTCTCCCCAAATCCCCCCAGCAAACACACCCCTCCTCCTAACACAAATCCTCTACTCCTCAAGTCCCCCCCCCCAAGTAAACATCTTCTGCCCCCCAGTCCAAATCCCCCCTCCCAGCACAAATCCCCCTCCTAGCACAACCCCCCCCCCCCCCCTGATTTCCTCCCTAGAACAAATAATCCCCCAATCATCTCTACTGGCACAAATCCCTCTCCCAAAAAAATGTTTCCACATTTGTGGAGTGATCCACAGTAAAGTCTGTGCCCAGATAGGTTTGATTTCCAGTACCTCTATGGAAACCGGCCACGATGTCTAGGTTGAAAAAGGGATTTGCGGGTTACACAAGGTCTGTCTTTGGTCCAGACAAAGGAGAGCAGTTAGTTCTGGACTACGCAAATTATATGAGGGGTACTTTAACTTCCCTGATGGTGTTCCAGAGTGTGGCTCGGGGTTAAATTTCAGTACCATTAGCGGTAACCCTGAGCCCCACTCGGGACTGCATTGCAGGATCCTGGTGCAGGTTACTTACCTTGTCCCCAGGATCCTGCGATGTCCCCCCACTGTGTCTGCAGGCTCTGTCCTCCGCCCGAAGCCTCTGTGCGCCGGGCTCCGTTCCCTGCGAGTGTCGCGACGCACGGGGGCAAATTCAAAACATTTTAAATTCATAATACATACAGTACACTGTAATCTTACAGATTACATTACTGTATGCAATTATTTCACATACCTTTTGTCCCTAGTGCTTTGTCCAATGCCCTGCATGCAGTTTTATATTATATATACTGTTCTTTCTGCCTGGAAACTGGAGATTGTCCATAGCAACCAAAAAGTGTCCCTTTACGTCAAAAGTGGTTTTAGACCAGCTAGAAAACAGTGATAGTAAATTAGAACACTTGCAGAATTGAACGATAGTGAATCGTGTGGAAATTCATTTTATTATTATTATAGTATTATTTTTTATAATTATTTATAGTTTTTTATTATATTATAATTTATGATTTTGTGTTTAAAACTATATCATACCCGGGATGTCTACTAGACTCTTGTTTGGACAGATTTAAGTGTGTTATTGCTAAGAATTACAGGCTTACTATATAAAACACCAAATTTCTATGCAAAACAATTGTACCGCTTTGAGATGCAAAAATCTGACATATTCATACCCCCAGGGAGGTTAAACAGGAGAATGCAAAATAAGTAAAGCAGTTTTGGAAAGGGGGACTTTTTGGCCGCCACTATGCATCCCAGCCAAGACATTTGATATCTCTTCCATGATTCGAGGAGGAGGCATAGTTGTCAAAGTAAACTAGCGTAATTTGGCTGAATATGATGTATTATAGGAGGGATTAAGAAAGATTCCTATGTATGGTAAATGGCTAGATCCCCCAAGGGGGTCTAGGGCCCTGCATTTGCTATTGTTAATCTGAAGTCCTGAGATTTTTTGTCATTTTTCTAATTCTGCAACAAAGTTAGGTAGAGACTTCAGTGGGTTGGTAAGAAACATAGTCATCAGTAAAAGACATCATCAGCAAAAAGGTTCACTAAATAAATAATTTTAAAGTGGCCTGCTGTGAAACTGTGGGGTTGATTTACTAAAGGCATATAGTCTGTTCACTTTAGAAGCTAAAATGTTAAAGCTAAAATGCTGTTTTCCTTGCACATGATTGGATGTTCTTTGCAAAGTGAAATTTCACCACATTCACTAAGCTCTGCGGAAACTTTCCTTACAAAGTGCAACTTCTCTTGAAAAGTAAACAGCCTATTTGCCTTTAGTAAATTAACCTCTACATATCTGAGATGTCACTTTGGTTATAAGAATAAAAAGATCTCAACCCAACCAATAAAATCCAACAAAGACCTTAACATATTCATTTCATTTCAATAGATGTTTTCAATCTCTTTAAATCTGCAGATTTTCATAAAAAAATACATAATGATGCTACCATAAAGGCTCGTGCTTGCTAACACTTTCTGTTATGGGGTTACAATTATTTCTCAATAAAGCTCCAGCATTGTCACCACTTCACACATAGTCCTGATGGAAACTACAAATGGCCATGCCAACACATGTTGAGCAGCCATGGTCTACCATAGCCAGGATTCCAACTTTAAACAATTATCTGCTGCAAAGAGTAAAAAGGGTGGAGAAGTTCAACAGCACAGAGAACAACAGATGTAAAAAAATGTGAAAACAGTATTTAGGAAAAAATCAAACATTTAACCGCTTCCCGACCGGCCACTGCATATATACGTCAGCAGAATGGCACGGGCAGGCAGAATCACGTACCTGTACGTGATCGTGCATGTGCCTGCCCGTGGGTCGCGCGCTCGCCACCCGGTCGGGAGCTCCGTGACCCCGGCCGCGGGACCAGCGGACCCGATCGCCGCTGGTATCCCGCGATCGGGTTACGGAGCTGAAGAACGGGGAGAGGTCTATGTAAACAAACCTCTCCCCGCGCTTCCTACACTGACTGTCAGTGATCGGCGGTTCCCTGTCATCGGGAACGCCGATCAATGACGTCACACGTACAGCCACGCCCCCCTACAGTAAAATAAACACAACACGTCACACTGACTCCTCCCCGCCCCCTAGTGGTTAACCCCCTAACTACAACTGTCATTTACATAGGAATCAGTGCTATTTAAATAGCAGTGATTGCTGTATAAATGACAAATGTCCCAAAAATGTGTCAAAAATGTCCGATGTGTCCGCCAAAATGTCGCAGTCACAATAAAAATCGCTGATCGCCGCCATTACTAATAAAAAAAAAAAATATTAATAAAAATGCTATAAAACTATCCCCTATTTTGTAAACGCTATAACTTTTGCGCAAACTAATCAATAATCGCTAATTGCGATTTTTTTTACCAAAAATATGTAGAAGAATACGTATCGGCCTAAACTGAGGGAAAAAAATGTTTTTTTTATATATATTTTTTGGGGATATTTATTATAGAAAAAAGTAAAAAAATATTGCATTTTTTTCAAAATTGTCGCTCTATTTTTGTTTATAGCGCAAAAAATAAAAACTGCAGGGGCGATCAAATACCACCAAAAGAAAGCTCTATTTGTGGGAAAAAAAGGACGCCAATTTTGTTTTGAAACCACGTCGCATGACCGCGCAATTGTTAGTTAAAGCGACGCAGTGCCGAATTGCAAAAAGGGGCCTGGTCCTTTGGCTGCCAATTGGTCCGGGGCTGAAGTGGTTAATTAGGGTTTGGATTTACTTTAAGAACACATCAAGAATCTATGTCCGGCTACAGAAATGGCCAGTAAGACTGAGGAAATATCATATCAGAACTGTTAATTGTCTTTACCACCTTCTTTGCTACAATCCCAAAAAAAATCATGAGTACCTTCTTCATCAAGCTGTTATTTTACTTATGGTAACTTAAGCTGTTGCTTTAGCATGCTTTAAATGCTATCACATTTTGATGAATCAGGCTCTAAAACTAATTTCTAACTACTTATATCATCACACAACATGATGACTTCCTTTGTATTATGTCGCCAAAACTATTGTAATTACATACAGATTGTAACTATAGTGGGATAGCCCAAAGTATTCCTGTATTCATGGTCACCAGAAACTGTGCGACTGAACTTATGAAAACTACTTGACCTGTCATTGTATTAAAAAAGCTTTTCTGGAAACGTTCATAATTTAACAGCAGGTGACTATAACTGACCAGGAAATGCTTTTTCTTTATAAGTGAATCCTAGGGAAAATTGTTTTCATAGATTAATATTAACAGACAGAACACATACTCTGGATAACAGACATGAAAACATGTTTATAACACTTCTGCATTTAGAAGAAAGCAGGTGAAAACCACGAACATCTTTGAAAATGAAAGCAAATGTGCAGTTATTGTCAATAGCAACTAATCAGGTTTCACTTTACCTTTAGGCTGGATTCACATATATGTGAATTGAATGCAGGTTTCTCCGTATCCAACTTGCATGACAGGAGAATGTGACCGGCTATCAATGGAGCCGGTTCACACAGCTTCGGGGCGGCCACGGTCGACATTTGGAAAGGGTCCTGTGCATCTTCTGGTCTGATTCAGGTGCGAATTCAGGCAAAAATTTGGACCTGATTTGCACCTGAGTCAGTAAACAGGGATGCACCGGACCCCATGCTGTGAGCCGCGGTGTGAACGGAGCCTTAAGCTAAAGAATTATACAGGAATTCTGATTAGTTGCTACAGGTCACACTTTTGTTCTTAATTTTTTTCTCCAGTTTTTATGAGTCAGTCCCAATTTTGGAATTACATGAGATGAGAAATATAAGGATATGTTCTCATGTTACTACATGTGTTTAGGACCAACCCTTGTTGTCCTTACATTTCTCTAATTAAAGTGGGAGTAAACTCCCATCTCTGACTTTTACCTATAGGTAAGCCTATATTAAGCCTTACCTATAGGTACTGTAAATATCTCCTAAACATGTACCGTTTAGGAGATATTTACTGTACATGCAGCCGATGACACCTCTCGCTCATGCTCTCTGAAGAAACGGCCACCTTGGCTGTTCCTTTAGAGTCCTGTGCCATAAACAGCGGCTCCCAGAAGAAAGACTGTATGAAGATGGAAGCGACTGCAGCAGTGACAGCGTGGCACTGGAAGGCTTCGTTTTCAGGTAAGTTTAACATAATGTGCTAGTATGTGATGCATGCTAGCACATTATGACAATACCTTGCAGGTTAGGGAAAAAAAACATCCAGCAGTTTATTACCGCTTACATTTTTTTTAAGCCTTGATTAACTCTAATTGTCTCTAATTCCTTAATTTTTCTCTCCTTTTTTTCTGCCGACTTCTTTTTCTTTCTTACCATGTGCATGCAAACCATTTTTAAAATTGTATTTGTTGGGTTCATGTTTTTGTATCTTAGTATTAAACAAAAATCACGTTTTTCTAAAAATTACTTTATTTAAAATACTCCACCAATACTTTATTCCAGAAAGTTAGGGGATGATTTACTAAAACTGGAGAGTGAAAAATCAGGTGCAGCTGTGCATTGTAGCCAATCAGTTTCTAACTTCAGCTTGTTCAATTAAAGCGTTTGTAACCCTAAAAAAAAAAAAAAGAAAATGGATCCTGTTCCTTTGTAGCATTTTTTTACAGCACAGTGCCTGTGTCATGTAATTTGGCCCCCTGTATCACCTAAAATACCTGGCTGATCCTCCCAGTTTCTGTCCTCCCCTCTATAAACTGACTACGGTTTATCATGGCTGCTGAGCCCTGACACCGTGGTCAGTTTATGTGCCTCTGTCATCCGCAGCTCTCCTCTCTCCTCTGTCCTCCTCTCCCCCTCCCTCCCTGCCTGTCAGCTCCATCTACTCCATGATCCTCCCCTCCTGTTTGTAAAATAATAGTGTTATGTCCCTACAATCCACTCTGTTAACCCCACTGTATGTTCTT
The DNA here is from genome assembly GCA_028564925.1 of Lithobates sylvaticus. NCBI lineage: Eukaryota > Metazoa > Chordata > Amphibia > Anura > Ranidae > Lithobates > Lithobates sylvaticus. Next base: position 287,646,242 of record CM053026.1, read on the forward strand.
TATTAAGAAAAAGCCAATTTGTACCTTATATCAGAGCGTCTCCCGATGTTCATGTGACTCCTCAGCTCTCTCTCCTCCTCTCCTCAGGGCTGATGTCAGCGATAGTTCTCGGCCCCTCCCGCTCTAGCTGTCAGACTGGGAGAGGAGAGAGGCAAGGAGTAACGTGAGCACTGGGAGACGCTCTGATATAAAATACAAATCTGCTTTTTTTAAATAAATGACATAAAGTAGGGCACATGTTATTATCTAACAGAGTGGATTGTAGAGACATAACAAGTGGCGTTACAACCACTTTAAGCTTTGAAAAAAAAATGGAAGCTGATTGGTTTCTATGAAGAGCTGCACCAGTTTTTGCACTCTCCACTCTCTTTCTTTTACTAAATTGGCCAGTTAATTTTAATGATAATAAGATGCTTACTTGTCTTCAGTAAAGCTAGTGTTCAAATTATGATTAGCCAAACTGGAAAAAAGCATATAGTTTTGCCTTGAAAATAAGTAGACAAATAAAATGTTTTTTGGAAGTTAATGCTACCAATAAAAAGCCTTGTTTGTACCCCTAATAAGATGATATATTATATTATCAGTAACAACAAAATAATTCCAAGTTGCAAGAGGTGGAGTGATTATTAAAATTGTATGGATAAGCTGGACAGGTTGCAGTTTCTGATTTTAAGCGATTTAGCAAATGCTTGAAATAAATTGTAAGTTTAAGAGAGCATGTAAGAGTAAAAAAAAAAAAAGGTGAAAAAACAAATAAATGTTTATAAAGTGTAATGCTCAATTGTTTTTTATAGGATATTGCACTATTAACCATTGATGGTTAGGATGTTTTGCCATTTCATAAATGCTTTTATTTCTGGTTACCAAAAATGTACTAGCAAAATTTTGTTCTTTGCCTGTAGCACTGGAAACAGAAAATTGTCCTCAGCATGCAGTCAATGATTTATGTTAATGTTCATGTAACCTTTAAATTGAACACTTGAAAACATTGTTACAAGTTTACAGCTTTTATTAAATCAGTAGAGAATATATGAGATTTGCCAGACTATCATTTGAAAAAAAAAAAAACTAGAGTTTTAACTGTAAGTATTGTTTATGTGACCATATGTATGTTTATATTCAAACTTTGCAAATACTGTAAGTCAACTTAGTACAGTCACAAAACATTTTTACCCATTTACATGGTTGACAAGCCACAATCCTTTAAGACATGTGATTGGTTTTCACAGAAACATATTGAACATCTTGAACTACTTTGGACTATGATCAAGTTTTAAACTGACATAGCATAGAAATATTTATACCTTTTCATCAGTCTCTTATTCATGCTGTGAATGCCTTTACTTTAAACTTATAAGTTATTGCCTTTTGACAGACAGTGAAATGCAGTAACATCTGCTTTTCGCTATTTTATGTACTCATAAAAGTACAATTATGTTGTCCCAGTATTATTCTTGTTTTAAAAGGAAAATTAATAACTAATTTCATACCGCACTCAAATGTATAAATAATATTAAAAATATGAATAAAAATAAAAATAAATATATTAAAAAAAGGTGTAAATCAAATAATGTTCAAATGTGAATATGAATTTTCAATAAAGTCCAAAACAGCCACCCGATCACATGACCCCTGATGACGTCAGACGTGCTGATGAAACGTGTTGGGTTACGCAATACGTGATATGTCACTTTCGCCGTTGTGCTGGAGCGCAGGTGAAACGCAGCTTGGTGTACCAGCTCCATTTTATGTGCTTTTTTTACTGGAATGAATTTTTATGGATAAATGACTACAAGTTATGCTATGAGGAGTTCTTCTTTTCTTCTTCACTTATAATGTGTCTGCATCAGTGGTCACATCTTGACATCGCTGGCGAGAAGCGTCTATATGGGTGTATACATCTCGATACATCTTTCTGCTTATCTGACACGTGTCATGGGTGTCTGATGAATCTGGTGAGTAGGATGTTTGCCTAAACTGGTGGAAGACGGCACTTTTTATTCCTGTCACTGAATTTATTCATCACTGTGCACTTGAATGAAGAATGGTCAGTGGTGGCTGTTTTGGACTGTATTCACTTTTGAGCATTATTTGACTTACACCTTTTTTTATATATTTATTTGTATTTTTCTTCATATTTTTAATATTATTTATACATTTGAGCGCGGTATGAAATTAATTATTAATTTTCCTTTCACGCTTTGATATTTGGTTATACTACGAGCTGTTCTATATTTGGTTATATTTATACTTGTGGGTTCCAGGAAGCGCGGCTTAGAGGTTTTTCACCTTTATTTACACAAACTTATTCTTGTTCTCCTCTTTGTTTTGTCAATGTTTTAAATTCATCTCTTAGGAGAACATGAACTAATGTACTGTAGATTACATAAAGACAATTTTTTGCTATGTTTTTAAATAAATCAGAAGAAATCAGAAGATACTGTCTACAACAGGGATGTGCGGTGAGGTCAGTGGCTGGTGAGGCACTGGCTAGTATCAGAGCCAGATACACATGGGTTACATACGCTGCGAACGTTACAGCGAGAGCAATAATCTAGCACTAGACCTCCTCTGTAACTCTAAACATGTAATCTGTAAAAATGTTTACAGCGTCGCCTATGGATATTTTTAAAGGGATACTATGTCATACTTACCTCCACTGTGCAGTTTGTTTTGCACAGAGTGGCCCCAAAGTCCTCTTCTGGGGTCCCGTGGCACGTTGCGTCATTGATTTAATTGACAGCAGCGGGAGCCAATGGCTGCGCTGCTATCAATCATCCAATGAAGAGCCAACTAGAGCTTGGTGAAAGCAACGTGGGATTGCGCCCAAGGAGATTCGGGTCTCAGGTAAGTAAAACGGGGGCTTGAGGGGGCCGGTGACTGCAAGGTGTTTTTTCACCTTAATGCATAGGATGCATTAAGGTGAAAAAACACGAAGCTTTACAACCCCTTTAAGTACTGAAATTTGGCGCCATTCCACAAGTGTGCGCAATTTAGAAGCGTGACATGTTAGGTATCTATTTACTCGGCAAAACATCATCTTTCACATTATACAAAAAAAAACATGTTTTTTTTTTTTTATTATTCATGTAAAAGTTTCTTTCAAAAAAAAATTGCTGCACAAATAGTGTGACATAAAAAATTGTAACGACCACCATTTTATTCTCTAGGGCATCTGCTAAAAAAAATATATATAAAATATATATATATATATATATATAAAACATGGGAACATGTACAGTTGTCTTAAAAAAGAATAACAGTGTGTTTAAAAAAGTGAATAAAGCTCAAAATCCTTATAATAGCTTGTATTTTCATACACACAAATGCATTGGGAACACTGCACAGTCGATTACAAATCAAAACATGAAGAAACATGTTTCAAATTTGTTATTACTTTACTGAAAGTGAAGAAAAAGGAATATTAGGATTTTCCAAAAATTAGCAGTGTCTTTACAAACTCAAACATTTACTGTATAAACTGAAAAATGCTTTAAGATTTAGCTTTCCTGTGAATCACTGAACTGATATTTAGTTGTATAACCACAGTTTCTGAGAACAACTTCACATCTGTATTGCATGGAGTCGACCAACTTCTGGCATCTGTGAACAGGTATTCCAGCCCAGGACCATTGCACTACGTTCCACAATTCTGCTGCATTTCTTGGTTTTATCTCAGAAACAGCATTTTTAAAGTCACCTTACAAGTTTTCTATTGAATTAAGGTCCGAGGATTGGGCTGGCCACTCCATAATGTTAATCTCGTTGGTCTGGAACCAAGATGCTGCTCGCTTACTGGTGTGTTTGGGGTCGTTGTCTTGTTGAAACACCCATTTCAAGGGCATTTCCTCTTCGACATAAGGCAAAATGACCTCTTCAAGTATTTTGATGTATTCAAACTGATCCATGATCCCTGGTATGCAATAAATAGGCCCAACACCATAGTATGAGAAACATCCCCATATCATAATGCTTGCCCAACCATGCTTCACTGTCTTCACAGTGTACTGTGGCTTGAATTCAGTGTTTGGGGGTCATCTGGCAAACTGTTTGCCGCCCCAAGACCCAAAAAGAACAATCTTGCTTTCATCAGTCCACAAAATGTTGCACTATTTCTCTTTAGGCCAGTCAATTGTAACCTCTTCAGCACGTCTTTTTTTCATCAATGGGACTTTGCGTGGGCTTCTTGCTGATAGCTTGGCTTCACATAGGCATCTTCTAATTGTTACAGTACTCACAGGTAACTTTAGACCTTTTTTGATCACCCTGGAGCTGATCATTGGCTGAGTCTTTGCCATTTTGGCTATTCTTTCATCCATTCAGTGGTAGTTTTCCATTTTCTTCCAGCTTCTTTCTGGTTTTGTTTGCAATTTTAAAGCATTTGAGATCATTTTAGCTGAGCAGGCTATCGGTTTCTGCACTTCTTTATATGTTTTCCCCTCTCCAAACAAATTTTTAATCAAAGTACACTGTTCTTCTGAACAATGTCTGGAACAACCCATTTTACTCCGATTTTCAGAGAGAAATGCAGTATACCCAGCATGTACAACATTTGCTGCCTTCGTTCTTAAATAAGGGTCAACTGTTTGACATCTGTTTTTTCATAGACTGAATGACCTCACTACTGTAATTGAATTCCACACTGCTATTAATATGAACATGCCCCTTTCAATTAATGATTCAATTAGTCAGCAGGATGCATGTTGTGAGTTCTGGGTCTGTTGGATTCTATTACTCTACTACACCTACTGTACTAGTAAATTATTTGCCATGTAGAAATATAATTCATACCAAAAACAGTGATTGATCTGGTTAGTGATGTTGGACTGCTATTATTTTGAACACAAATGTACATGTATTATAGAGAGAGTACTGAATGTTTGTTTTGCGAAAACATACAATTTAAAGCAGAACTCCAGGCAAACTATTTTTCTCATAAAAACATTTTGTGTAAAAAAGTTTACTACGTTAGGTGTATGCCACTTTTAGAATCACTGCCCTTTCTTTACTATTTACAACTTCATTCATGCCAAATAATATAGATTTTAATATACTCCCACATGTAAAATGTTATTGTATTAAATACAGTAATAATAGAGAATCTGAAATAATCTTATGCAGGCCATACATGGTCGAATTTTGAACGAATTTTCTTTTCAAAATCAGAAAGTTCGTTTTTTTTGTGATCCGATTGTGCCACCATTGATTTTCGAAATTCGGCCGACCAAGCCTTCAATTTCACCTCATGTTGCTACAGAAAAGAATTTTCTTTTCTGGGAATCTTCTTTTCTCTCCGTAAATTTTCTTTTCTTATTACATTTCTCGCACGATTATCCCATCATTGATTAGAAAATCGGTCGTTTTTCAAAAAATTTCCAACAAGTCCGATTCCTCAAATTTGATTTCCAAACGAAAATCGGCTGTTACTGCAGCCCACTAATGGTGAGAAATTCATACGAAAATTCTTAGATACGATTTTCGAAAGAAAATTCTTTCGAAATTCGAACCGTGTATGGCCGGCCTTAGGGAAATTAGTGACCGCAACATAATAATAAGTGTTCTTAAAGGCTTTGTAGAAATCGCATCCACAAACATCGAACGGGTGATATTAGCGGTGGTTTGCATTAACCATTGTTTTTATTAAACTTTTACTTAATTATGCCTTTGTTAAAAACAAACCGATGCTATGCTGATTCCAGTGTAGAGTTGACAAGTTATGGTATATCTAATCATAGTTCTGTGCTGTGAGACCTACCAACTAAAAATGAAATCAGTCACTTCAATTTGAATAAAGGCAATGACCAGAGTTAAAAATCTAAAATGAAGGCGAAGAGAAGAATAAATCTGCAATCTACCTGGTAGTTCGAAAAAATGATTTCAGCATAATTGGCCATTATACTGGATATAAAGGCAGCAATAATCAGCGGGAAGAGTGTCTAACCCAACTGTGTTATTTTTAAGTGGGTACATTTTGATGAACTATTTTGCCTTTCATGTCCACTTAAACCCTCAGCTTGAAACATTGGCCACTTTCCCAGGAATTCTTTTTCCTCATTAAAGCTGGACAAAAGAATCACACAAATTGTTAGTTTCTTTGCTAAAAAGGTCTGTAATACAAAGATTTAAAGTGGAACAGAACCCAGTGATAAAGGGGATTTATTAACTAAAGTGTATTTACCAAAGTTACTACTGCTGGCAAGCATGTTTTGGAGGTCCCCTGAGTGGCCCACTTCATGAAAACGAAGCCATATTTGCAAAGGAGCCCACATACAGACATAATGGAGGGGATTTACTAAAACTGGTGCACGCAGAATCTGGTACAGCTGTGCATAGTAACCAATTAGCTTCTAACTTCAGATTGTTCAGTAAAGCCTCGTACACACACGATCGGACTTTCCGACGGGAAATGTTCGATGACAGGCTATTGGCGGTAAATCCGACTGTGTGTCTGCTTCATCGGACAATTGTTGTTGGACTTCCCGCGGAAAAATGTTGGCTAGCAGGTTTTAAAATTTTCCGTGGACAAATGTGTGTTGTCGGATTTTCAGCGTGTGTACACAAGTCCGTCGGACAAAAGTCCAAAGTACAAACACGCATGCTCAGTTAGCAAGAACAAGCCCGAAGCTGTCGGTTTGGTAAACTAGCGTTCGTAATGGAGAATTAACATTCGTGACGTGGCAAATTATGAAATCTAGACATGTAGCGCACAATTCTCTTCTTCTTTATTGGGATAATAATGAAGCTGCTTTGCTGGTGATACTGATGGAGTTATTGCAAACACATTTTTAAAGGCTTTTTTTTTTTCTAGTGATATCAAGAATAATAATATTATGCTTTTTTTATTTTTTTTATTTGGGTAAGTTACCACAACACCAATATCCCCTAGTTTTTAAGATACAACTATGTTGGTGTCCCTTTGTCAATTTTACATTGTATTTTATTAAATGTAACTGCCTACTCCCAAACTGTCATTTGAAGTAAAAACATAGCCAAGTATTATTCTCCACAATTTTTTTATTGTGCATTAAAAAAAGAAAACAAATACAATTAGACATGCTGTCTGCCAATAGAACTTAACCAAAAAGTGCATTCTATGCATCGAAAAATATAGAAAATATAACAAATTAAATCATTATTCAACCAAAAAAATAATGTCAAAGCAATAACTCCAAGGCCAATAATAAATAACACGTTATCTCCTCCGATTCCGCAACATGGCTGGTTGACGAACGGCCGTTCAGAAACGAACTGAAAAGCGCAAACTGAAAAGCGCAAACTGAAAAGCGAGAAATTAAAAGTGTGAAAATAAAAGTGCGAATCAACACTCACCAAACTTCTACTAACATGAAATTAGCAGAAGGAGCCCATATGGTGGTGCTAAAGAGCTGAAAAACAACATAGTACGTCACTACATTTGTATTTGTTGGCCAACAATTGTGTGGCCATGTGTATGCAAGACAAGTTTGAGCCAACGCGCTTCGGACAAAATTCCACAGTTTTGTTGGCCAACAATCCGATTGTGTGTATGAGACTTTAGGCTCTGACAATAAAACATAGAAGCTTCTGATTCTGTGTGCACCAGTTTTAGTAAATCTTCCCCAATCTTATGTATTGGCTGTCAGTCTCTTCCTGGTTGTGTAGCCCTGACAAACAATTGCATTATGGAATCCTGTTCATATGCACATCTTCTAATGATCTGGAAACCAAGAGTGTAACTATGGTGCTGTCCCAGAGGTCTTTTGGAGAAAGGACAGTGATGTCAATGCTACAAGAAGGAGTAAATACAGTGGGGAAAATAATTATTGGATCCCCTGCAGATTTTGTAAGTCTGCCCAGGGTCTATAATTTTTATCATATGTGTATTGTAAATCATAGAGGCAAAATATCAACCAAGAATCCAGAAAAAACACATGATGCAAATGTTATAAATTGAGTTGCAGTTCAGTGAGTAAAATAAGTATTTGATCCCCAAGCAAAACATGACTTAGTACTTGGTGAAGAAACCTTTGTTGGTAAGCACAGAGGTAAGACGTTTCTTGTAGTTAGTGACCAGGGTTTCACATATTTCAGGATGGATTTTGGTCCATTCTTCTTTACAGATCTTCTCTAAATCCTTAAGGTTTCTTGTCTGTCGCTTGGCAACTTAAGGTTTTAGCTCCCTCCATACAGTTTCTATAGGATTAAGGTCTGAAAATTGGCTAGGTCACTCCATGACCTTAATGTGCTTCTTCTTGAGCCACCGCTTTGTTGCCTTGGTGGTATGTTTTGGGTCATTGTCATGCTGGAAGACCCATCCATGACCCATCTTCAGTGTTCTGGCTGAGGGAAGAAGGTTCTCATCCAAGATTTTACAATACATGGCCCCATTCATTGGCCCCTCAATGTGGGAAAGTCGGTTTGTACCTTTAGCAGAGAAACAGCCCCACAGCATAATGTTTGCACCTCCTTGCTTGACTGTAGGGATGGTGTCCTTAGGGTCATAGTCAGAATTTTTCTTCCTCCAAACACGGCAATTCCCCCTTCTCAAGAAGGCTCATGTACAGTCATGCCAATAAACATCTAAATGATTCAGAGAAGGATTGGGAGAAGGTGCTGTGGTCAGATGAGACCAAAATGTAGCTCTTTGGCATTAACTCAACTCACCATGTTTGGAGGAAGAATGCTGACTATGACCCTAAGAACACCATCCCTACAGTCAAGCACGGAAGTGGAAATATGGGGGCTGTTTCTTAGCTAAAGGCCAACAGGCTGACTTTGCTGCATTGAGGGGCCAATGAACAGGGCCATGTATTGTAAAATCTTGGATGAGAACCTTCTTCCCTCAGCCAGAATACTGAAGATGGGCCGGGGATTGGTCTTCAAGCATGGCAATGACCCAAAACATGCCACCAAGGCAACAAAGAAGTGGCTCGAGAAGAAGCACGTTAAGGTCATGGAGTGGCCTAGCCAGTCTGCAGACCTTAATCCCATAGAAAATGTATGAAGGGAGCTGAAAATTCGAGTTGCCAGAAACTTTAAGGATTTAGAGAAGATCTGTAAAGAAGAGTGGACCAAAATCCCTACTAAGATGTGTGCAAACCTGGTAACCAACTACAAGAAATGTCTTACCTCTGTGCTTGCCAACAAGGGTTTCTCCACCAAGTACTAAGTCATGTTTTGTTTGGGGATCAAATACTTATTTTACTCACTGACTTAATTTATAGCATTTGGTTTATGTGTTTTTTCTGGATTTTTGGTTGATATTCTGTCTCTATCATTTACCAGGCCTCTTTTTTAGATGTGTTGTTTACAAGTTAAAAACTGTTTTTCTTTTTTGCTAGAAAATTACTTAGAACCCCCAAACATTATAACATTTTTTTCTAACACCCTAGAGAATAAAATGGCGGTCATTGCAATACTTTCTGTCACATCGTATTTGCGTAGCGGTCTTACAAGCACATTTAAAAAAAAAAAATACACTTTTTTAAGTTAAAAAATAAAATGTTTTAATTAAAAAATAAGACACCAGTAAAGTTAGCTCAATTTTTCGTTATATTGTGAAAGATAATGTTACGCCGAGTAAACTGATACCCAACATGTCACGCTTCAAAATTGCGCCCGCTCGTGGAATGGCGACAAACTTTTACCCTTAAAAATCTCCATAGGCGAAATGTAAAAAATTCTACAGGTTGCATGTTTTGTGGTATAGAGGAGGTCTAGGGCTAGAATTATTGCTCTCACTCTACCGATCGCGGCGATATCTCACATGTGTGGTTTGAACACCGTTTTTGTATGCGGGCACTACTCACGCATGCGTGCGCTTCTGCACGCAAGCTCGGTGGGACGGGCGCGTTTAACCACTTAAGGACCGCCTCATGCCGATGTACGTCGGCAGAATGGCACGTCTGGGCACATCAACATACAGGTACGTTGCCCTTTAAGAGCCCAGTCGTGGGCCGCGAGTGCGCCACCGGCGACGGTCCTGAGCTCCGTGACCGTGGCCGCGGGACCCGCGGACCCGATCGCCGGCGGTGTCCCACGATCGGGTCACAGAGCTGAAGAACGGGGAGAGGTAAGTGTAAACAAACCTCTCCCCGTGCTTCCTAGTGAGGCTGTCACTGATCGTCTGTTCCCTGTCATAGGGAAAGACGATCAGTGATGTCACACGCCAAGCCACGCCCCGCTACAGTAAAAAAAACACATAGGTCACACTTAACCCCTACACTGCCCCCTAGTGGTTAACCCCTTCACTGCCAGTGACATTTTTACAGTAATCAATGTATTTTTAATCGCACTGATCACTGTATTAATGCCAATGGTCCCAAAAATGTGTCAAAATTGTTCGACGTGTCCGCCATAATGTCGCAGTCACAATAAAAATCGCTGATCGCCGCCATTACTAGTAAAAAAAAAATTATTAATACAAATGCCATAAAACTATCCCCTATTTTGTAGACGCTATAACTTTTGCGCAAACCAATCAATAAACGCTTATTGCGGTTTTTGTTTTACCAAAAATATGTAGAAGAATACGTATCGGCCTAAACTGAGGAAAAAAAAATGTTTTTTATATATTTTTTGGGGATATTTATTATAGCAAAAAGTAAAATATATTGCATCAAAATTGTCGCTCTATTTTTGTTTATAGTGCAAAAAATAAAAACCGCAGAGGTGATCAAATACCACCAAAAGAACGCTCTATTTGTGGGAAAAAAAGGAAGCCAATTTTTTTTGGGAGCCACGTCGTGCAATTGTCAGTTAAAGCGACGCAGTGCCGAATCACAAAAAGGGGCCTGGTCCTTTATCTGCTTAAGTGGTTAAAAAAAAAATGTATTATTTATTTTACCTTTTATCTTTTCTTTTTTTTTAAACAGTGTAAAAATAAAATGTGTCACTTTTATTCCTATTACAAGGAATGTAAACATCCCTTGTAATAGAAAAAAGCATAGCAGGACCTCTTGAATATGAGATCTGGCTTCTTCCTAATGTTGAGACTTTGCAGAGCAAGACTCTATGCTCAGTGTCTCAGGCTGAAGTTTGCAAGTCATAAAAATGTAATCCTTGATCCATTTTTGTTGACAAGAAATACATGATTATAAGTAGCTGCCCTGAAAAATAACTAGTCAACCATGGATATTTGTAATATTCTGAATCACCATTCCTAATTTTTTTTTTTAGAATAGCGCACCTGATCTCTCAGGGATTATATTAATTTTTACTACTTACTTGTGTTCTCAAGTATTGTCAGAGCAGAGGAGTTAAGATGTGTGTATGGTTTTTAAATGCAAACAAATGACCACTGCCCCCACCTATAACTGGCCTTTTCAGCATTGAGCACTGGAAGGACAACGTATGTCAAATAAAACCAAAGAAATTTCCAAGATCAATTTACCGACCAGCCTGCGACCAACCGAATTGACCTGTCTAACAGTATGCGTTAAAAACAGGGGTTTAGTCTGCACACAATTGCAAATACATGCATAAGCTAAAGGCCCTCTAGCTTAAATTTGGATAACACCTTGTGGGCAGGGCCAGGAGGTTAGTACCTAAATTGGATGAACAACACAAAGTCCAGAAAAAGGGTTGAATGATTCTTGTACTGTAGAGTTGTAAGTAACAGGCAACAAGGCAAATGGCAATCTGCAATCACTAGCACTAGTACAATGGCTATAAATGGTTGTGGCACACTGTTGTGGAGACAGCTCCAGATACTCTTGAACTAGCAACTCAATAACACTGGTGGTACAAGAACAAATGCAGTAATGTTGGTGGCCCACAGTATGTCTCAGTACTGCATATGTCACACAGGTTTAGCCTACGTTACTAAATGCTACATCTGCAAAAGGGGTGACTGACTGGTGAACAAGCAGCTCTTGAGGAGACTTAGCAGAACCTAAGTAGTACGTCTTCTGCTGCGTACACACGAAGGGACTATCCCGCGGGATTATCCTCTGGACTGAAGTCCAGCGGATAATCCCCTGGTGTGTGGGCGCCGGCGGACTTTTTGGCGCCAAAGTCCGGCGGACCAAAGTTTTAAGTTTGGTTTTAAAATTATCCGCTGGACTTGGCAGTCCGGCGGACAATCCCGCCGTTAGTGGGCAAGTCCGCGGGACTTTTGAAATGAACGGACTTGTCGCTCATCGGCAAGTCCGTTCATTTAGCACGTGACTTCAGGTTACGTAGCTAGCGTAGGCAGTTACTGCCGCCGCGCTAGCTCCGTGACCTGGCATGGATTTAAAGGGACTCCCCACGCCGAAAAAACGGCGTGGGGGTTCCCCCCAAATCAATGTCAGACCCTCATCCGAGCACGCAGCCTGGCAGGCCAGGAAAGGGGTGGGGACGAACGAGCGCCCCCCCCCTCCTGAGCCGTACCAGGCCGCGTGCCCTCAACATGGGGGGTGCCCTGGGGAAAGGGGGGCCGTGCGGCCCCCCCACCCCAAAGCACCTTGTCCCCATGTTGATGAGGACAAGGGCCTCTTCCCGACAACCCTGGCCGTTGGTTGTCGGGGTCTGCGGGCGGGGGCTTATCGGAATCTGGGAGCCCCCTTTAATAAGGGGGCCCCCAGATCCCGGCCCCCCACCCTATGTGAATGAGTATGGGGTACGATGTACCCCTACCCATTCACCTAAGGTGTAAAATGTAAAGTACAAAAACACACACACTTTTGAAAAAAATATTTTATTGCACTGCTCCGGGGGTCTTCTTCCGTCTTGGGGGTCTTCTCGCCGGACTCCTCCGCTCTCTTCTGCTCTTTTACCTAGCTCTTTCACGAGCGGGGGAGTCCGGCTACCTTCTTCGTCGTCGCCGCCGTCGTCTGGGGGTCTCGATCCGCCTTCGGGGGTCTTCCGGGGGTCTCTTCTGTTCTTGCGGCGGTCGTCGTCTTCCGCGCCGCCGGCGCCGCCTTCTTCTTCTTGTCCTTCTTCTTGTTCTTCTTCTTCCGATGTTGACCCGACGCTCTCTCTGCCCGGAATGCTTGTGCCGCGCTGCGCTTGGACTTATATAGGGGCATGGGGACAGGGTCACATGCACATGTCACATGGTGACCCCCGCCCCCTTGTGTTGTCACAGTCCCGGAGGATGCTGGGACTGTGACATCGCAAGGGGGCGGAGTCACCATGTGACATGAACATGTGACCCTGTCCCCCATGTCCCTATATAAGTCTCAGCGCAGAGCGGCACAGGCATTCCGGGCAGAGACAGCGACGGGTCAACATCGGAAAAAGAAGAAGAACGAGAAGGACAAGAAGAAGAAGGCGGCGCCGGCGGCGCGGAAGACGACGACCGCCGCAAGAACAGAAGAGACCCCCGGAAGACCCCCGAAGGCGGATCGAGACCCCCAGACGACGGCGGCGACGACGAAGAAGGTAGCCGGACTCCCCCGCTCGTGAAAGAGCTAGGTAAAAGAGCAGAAGAGAGCGGAGGAGTCCGGCGAGAAGACCCCCAAGACGGAAGAAGACCCCCGGAGCAGTGCAATAAAATATTTTTTCAAAAGTGTGTGTGTTTTTGTACTTTACATTTTACACCTTAGGTGAATGGGTAGGGGTACATCGTACCCCATACTCATTCACATAGGGTGGGGGGCCGGGATCTGGGGGCCCCCTTATTAAAGGGGGCTCCCAGATTCCGATAAGCCCCCGCCCGCAGACCCCGACAACCAACGGCCAGGGTTGTCGGGAAGAGGCCCTTGTCCTCATCAACATGGGGACAAGGTGCTTTGGGGTGGGGGGGCCGCACGGCCCCCCTTTCCCCAGGGCACCCCCCATGTTGAGGGCACGCGGCCTGGTACGGCTCAGGAGGGGGGGGGCGCTCATTCGTCCCCACCCCTTTCCTGGCCTGCCAGGCTGCGTGCTCGGATGAGGGTCTGACATGGATTTGGGGGGAACCCCCACGCCGTTTTTTCGGCGTGGGGAGTCCCTTTAAATCCATGCCAGGTCACGGAGCTAGCGCGGCGGCAGTAACTGCCTACGCTAGCTACGTAACCTGAAGTCACGTGCTAAATGAACGGACTTGCCGATGAGCGGCAAGTCCGTTCAATTCAAAAGTCCCGCGGACTTGCCCACTAACGGCGGGATTGTCCGCCGGACTGCCAAGTCCAGCGGATAATTTTAAAACCAAACTTAAAACTTTGGTCCGCCGGACTTTGGCGCCCACACACCAGGGGATTATCCGCTGGACTTCAGTCCAGAGGATAATCCCGCGGGATTGTCCCTTCGTGTGTACGAGGCATAAGCTTTCCCTCCTCATGCAGGAACCTTTCACTGAGGTTAATTCACTTCTTAGCAAGTATAGTTCTTCTGCCTACACTAGCCACTTGCAGAATACGTGCCATCCCCAGCAGGGCACTGCATTGCCCATATCAAAAATGAACGCTAACAGTCACTTGGGGCAGCAGAGTCCAGTTGGACCACAGTTTAAATGATGACACCTGTGGGGTCTGTGGAGGAACAATGTTCTTCCCAAGCCTCCACTTCTACCTGAACAGAGGCACAGAAACAGAGTGCCACCAGCAGCATGGGATAGATACTTACACCTGCCTACAACCTACCTTATATTTGTTACGTTACCATTATCGTAGCATACCTTAAAAAATATTTTAAAAATGCTGCTTACCATTTATCCTTTCAAATTCTTCCCTGCTATGACATCTTAAAGTGTATGTATACCCTCACATATACCCAGTGAAGTGAACAGCCTCAGATGATACACAGGGATGAAACAAATCTCCATACATAAGTTTTACATGGATATCTGCTGTCCTCAGCTTTATATACTGTTTAGAAAGTGCACATTGTGTTAGGAGATTTTCTCCTTCTGGTTAGCACTGCAGTGAAGCCTGGGCATACAGCCAAGACAGCTGATTGGAGGAAAGGCACACCCCCCTCTCCTCATAAGTAGAGACTTTCAGCTCTGTTTGTTGAATCGTTCAGGGCTCTGCTAATCTATTTATAGCATCCTCCCCAACACAAAACTCAGGCTGCTTTTATCATATGTGATGGATAACTTGTCAGGAGTTATGAGGCTGATAACATAAGAACGGAGCAGGAAACAGCTACTGAACATAGTGCTTTGAAGAGAGATAACAAAACACTGCAGAAATATGTGCCCAGCTCAAATTTCATCATTTGGGTTTACATCCACTTTAAGGAGGGGGTTGTGGAGTAATGTTTAACATTTAATTTACCCTGTCTGTACTGTGCTGGCAGATCTCATTATTAGTTGTAAATCAATGTGCCCTAACAAACTCTAACAAAGGGCTAACATTTCAGGACTTGTGTTCTGCAATTATATGTTAATGCACTTAAAAAATGCCCCTACTTTGGACCCCTATCTTTACATTGCCATGTTTTCAACGTTATAGAAGCTGCCCATAGAGTCCTGCATATAAATCTGCCCTAAAGCAACAGCTAGAAAAGGAAGACATATACTTTTATCATTTTTGTATGTATGCTGTATGAATGGAAAGTTTTTAAATTTGACTGCAAAAATAGAAATACATTTTAAGGCCATCCTTTATCATGTCTGAGCTTAGTTCTGATAACAGCAAATCTCAAACTATGATATAACAAAGGTGCTGTCAGGATTACACAAAAGAAGGCTATTTTTTTTTTGCTTTTAGTCAAGTTGGAGGGTGGATGGGTCTGGAATGTAATTTAAATGGGATCTCCACACATACTTTGCAGCAGTATAATTGCATTATTTTCCTTTTTTTTCAGTTGTGACTGGGTCTGGAGATGGAATTGGTAAAGCATACTCAATAGAGGTAAGAGAAAAATAATTATGGCTTCCTTTAAATTCATAAACGAAACTATTTAATTTACATAGAGATACTTCTGGGTATTGCCAACTTTACCTCTCTAAAGCCCCATACACACGGTCGGACAATCCGCGGACCAGGTCGGTCGGATCCTGTCCGTCATACTTTGTCTGATGTTGGTTTTGCGTACACACGGTTGGACAAAGTTGTCGGAAAATCCGATCATTCTGAACGTGGTGACGTTTGTTGCCTACGACGGGACTACGTAGAGGCTAGTAGCCAATAGCTTTGGTCATGTAATGTGATCTGAGCATGCGTAGCACTTTGTCCGGTCGGACAACCGTACACACGATCGGATTTTGTGTGATCGGACCGTGTTGTCGGCAAATCTTTCCAGCAGGAGATAAGACTTTGTCCGTCGGACAATCCGACGTACACTGTCCGATGGTGCATACACACGGTCTGATTTTTCAACAACATTGTCCGATCGGACAGAATCCATGAAAAAGTCCGACCGTGTGTATGGGGCTTAAGACCTTTGCAGATAAATGTCTGGAGTCTTGTGCTCCTGGTAAAGTCTCTCTTTGTGAACATTTCTAGGATAAGAGGACATAAAGCAATACAAAAAGCCCCTCATGACTAGTACCATAGCACATAAGGGTATTCAGTGCAGTATAGGCTGTCAGAAAATCCACCTGAAGTGACGGTTGGGTGAAATGTTAATAGGTAAGCACTCAATGGCTGGGCTTTATACATCATCTCATTAAATGTAACAAAAAGGTGATGCAGAGCCACACTTTGAACCCACCATCAGAAATGTAAAGTGTGGGAATCTGGTATTGTGCCCTCTAAACTATGAACACAAGCCACTGGAATACAGAAATTATTAGTCAACTAAAGATTCAACTTATTATGTAACAGTTGCAGTTATAATAACATAACATAGAATTTTAATACAATACAAAACTCACATACAAGTAATGCTTGTGCAGCACTTAAGCTACACATCAAGTTTAAGCCAAGAAAAACCAAGCTTTACCGGGTAATGATGACTAAGCAGCCATCCATACAGGAGAGCTGTAGACTCTGATGTTGACGTTTCCCAGCATAAGAGCTGCTCTAGATGTATTAAGTATTACCAGGTGAATTATTATACAAAAGTTTCTCTTTCCCTGATAGCATAGTATACATTATGGGCCGATTTACATTTATGCTTTGCGGTAAAAAGACAGTAAAATGTGTCTTTAACTGTGCATCACCACAAAGCACAGAAACTGCAGTTTAGTGCATTGTGATGGCATTTATTTTGAATGGTACCCCAATTACAGTAGTCAGCAATGCACCCTCAATGTAGAACAATAAAACACATGCCTTATGCTGTGGTGAGCAGCATAAGAAAAAAGAGTCACGTTTTTTTTCATACATTAAGTTGCATTGCCAGCCCATTCAAATTAAATGGGCTCCTTGATGCAGTGTGCTTTAATCATTTTAACTCAATAGAGCCTAATAGCATGCAGCACCTAGCTACTGTGGAAAGCCCCTCCCTGATTTCTTTTAGAGTCCAGTGGGGTGGTGCTTCATTGTAATGCCGCGTACACACGGGCAGAATGTCCGACAGAAAAAGGAATCTTTTCGTGATATATGCTGATCTTGTGTGTGCCTCATCTGACTTTTTTTTTTCAAAAATTCTGACGGACCTAGAGATAGAACATGTTCTAAATATTTCCGAACCAATTCCTATCGGGAAAACCGCTCGTCTGTATGCTGTTCTGACGGAACAAAAACGAAGCATGCTCTGAAGCAAGTACGAGACGGCAGCTATTGGCTACTGGCTATTGAACTTCCTTTTTCTAGTCCCGTCGTACGTGTTGTACGTCACCGCGTTCTAGACAGTTGGACTTTGGTGTGATTGTGTGTAGGCAAGACAGTTTCAACGGAACCCCCGTCAGAACTCCGTCGGAAAAACCTTCAGAGTTTATTCCAGGAAAACCGGTCGTGTGTACGCGGCATTAGATTCCCTCCAGATGTTCACCTGTGTTACCAGAGCTACCCCTGACTTAAGGTGAGGGACACTGTGTATGAAGATAATCACATGTAGCTGTGTCCTGTACTGTTTTTCTCAACTTGACTCTCGGTTGTTATAAAGTCTTATAGAGACTATGCCATGCAGCCTCGTTACCCTGATTGAGCCAGAGGGACATTGCTGTGAAGAATCCTATTTGGATGTTTTCAGTTTTTTTTGCCATCCTGAACCTATTTTGCATTACTGCTTTTAACTTTGTACCTGGCTAATAAATTGTAAGTTAGAGCTACTCACTCTCTGATGATTCAGTTAATTACCTATTTTGTTAAAGTGACATGATGCATTAATGCATGTTCTGTAAGGAAGTGGATAGACTACCATTAAAACAGAGTGCTGTAAAGTCTATGCAAAACAATGTGAGGCAATGTGCACAAATTAAAATGTTCTACCAGAGTAACCAAGTAGCTGTTATCACAGACTGGTGTACCAATTATGCAGCATAATAATAATTATTGTCTAAATTCCACAACAGAGAACCCATCACATTATTCCTGGTGCTGGGGTACAATCCTTCTCTTGATTTTCAAGCAGTCAAGAAAAGTCAAGCAGATGGTTACACAAGGGTTGATTTACTAAAACCGGAGAGTGCAAAATCCGGTGCAGCTGTCCATGGTAGCCAATCAGCTTCTAACTTCAGCTTGTCCAGTTAAAGTGGTTGTAAACCCTGTTACACCACTTTTACCTACAGTTAAGCTTATAGTAAAGGCTTACCTGTAGGTACTGTAAATATCTCCTAAATGTACACAGTTTAGGAGATATTCACTGTATCCACATGTGCCGATGTCATCGGCACATGCGCACTGAAGAAACGACCCGCTGGTGCCATCTCTTCAGTAGTCGTGCCATGACTGGCGGCTCCTGTGTGCATGCGCGGTGAGTGACGTCATCGTGGCTCCGGCTATTCACAGTGCTGGAGCCTGCAAACCAAGAAATATCTCCGAGAGACATGCCGCCGGTCACAATGGTGTGCGGGGACCGCTGCAACAGCTTCGATCTAAAGTAAATTTTTCATAATGAGCTAGTATTCTTGTAGTCACAAAAAACCTGGAAGCCAAAGTTTATTTCTTGACCAGTTTTAGTCAATCAACCCCATATTGTGTTGCCTAAAAGCCAGTGAACATAGCTCATAAAGTTGCAGACCAGTCAAACCATGTACAGTATCTCACAAAAGTGAGTACACCCCTCACATTTTTGTAAATATTTTAATATATATTTTCATGTGACAACACTTCAGAAATTACACTTTTCTACAATGTAAAGTAGTGAGTGTACAGCTTGTATAACAGTGTAAATTTGCTATGCCCTCAAAATAACTCAACACACAGCCATTAATGTCTAAACCGCTGGCAACAAATGTGAGTACACCCCTAAGTGAAAATGTCCAAATTGGGCCCAATTAGCAATTTTCCCTCCCCGTGTCATGTGACTCGTTAGTGTTACAAGGTCTCAGGTGTGAATGGGAAGCAGGTGTGTTAAATTTGGTGTTATCACTCTCACTCTCTCATACTGGTCACTGGAAGTTCAACATGGCACCTCATGGCAAAGAACTCTCTGAGGATCTGAAAAAAAGAATTGTTGCTCTACATAAAGATGGCATAGGCTATACGAAGATTGCCAAGACCCTGAAACTTAGCTGCAGCACGCTGGCCAAGACCATACAGCGGTTTAACAAGACCGGTTCCACTCAGAACAGGCCTTGCCACGGTCAACCAAAGAAGTTGAGTGCACATACTTAGCGTCATATCCAGAGGTTGTCTTTGGGAAATAGATGTATGAGTGCTTCCAGCATTGCTGCAGAGGTTGAAGGAGGGGGGGGGGGGGGTCAGCCTGTCAGTGCTCAGACCATACGCACACACTGCATCAAATTGGTCTGCATGGCTATCATCCAAGAAGGAACCACTTCGAAAGATGATGCACAAGAAAGCCTGCAAACAGTTTGCTGAAGACAAGCAGACTAAGAACATGGATTACTGGAACCATGTCCTGTGGTCTAATGAGACCAGGATAAACATATTTGGTTCAGATGGTGTCAAGTATGTGTGGTGGCAACCAGGAGAGGAGTACAAAGACAAGTGTGTCTTGCCTACAGTCAAGCATGGTGGTGGGAGTGTCATGGTCTGGGGCTGCATGAGTGCTGCCGCCACTGGGAAGCTACAGTCCATTGAGGGAACCATGAATGCCAATATGTACTGTGACATACTGAAGCAGAGCATGATCCCCTCCTTCGGAGACTGGGCCACAGGGCAGTATTCCAACATGATAACAACCCTAAACACACCTCCAAGGCAACCACTGCCTTGCTATAGAAGCTTAGGGTAAAGGGGATGGACTGGCCAAGCATGCCTCCAGACCTAAACCCTATTGAGCATATGTGGGGCATCCTCAAACAGAAGGTGGAGAAGTGGGTCTCTAACATCCACCAGCTCCGTGATCTAGTCATGGAGGAGTGGAAGAGGACTCCAGTGGCAACCTGTGAAGCTCTGGTGAACTCCATGCCGAAGAGGGTTAATGCAGTGCTGGAAAATAATGGTGGCCACACAAAATATTGACACTTTGGCCCAATTTTGAAATTTTCACTTAGGGGTGTACTCATTTTTGTTGCCAGTGGTTTAGACCAGTGTATCTCAACTCCAGTCCTCAAGGCGCCCCAACAGGTCATGTTTTCAGGACTTCTCTCAGATGAAATGGCTGTGGTAATTACTAAGGCAGTGAAACTGTTCAAATCACCTGTGCAAAATAATGGAAGGCCTGAAAACATGACCTGTTGGGGCGCCTTGAGGACTGGCGTTGAGAAACACTGCTTTAGACATTAATGGCTGTGTGTTGAGTTAGTTTGAGGGGACAGGAAATTTACACTGTTATACAAGCTGTACACTCACTACTTTACATTGTAGCAAAGTGTAATTTCGTCAGTGTTGTCACATGAAAAGATATATTAAAATATTTACAAAAAATGTGAGGGGTGTACTCACTTTTGTGAGATACTGTATGTCCCTGCTGCACAGTTTGACCATTTAGAAACCAATATTATAATGTTTCCCAGTGTTTTTTGTTAGTAATTTTTTATTACAATTCTGAAAATCCTATTTATGAACTCCTGTGTTACTCCTGTGTTACTTGTTAGAGGTGCATAAATATGCTGACTATTTTTGTTAAGGAGAGTGAACTAAAATAGATAAGTAAAGGACATTTCTTTAAGTTGTCATTATTCTGAACCCAATGGACATGTAGAACAGTGGCAAGTGCATGTTTATATAATGTGCTAAGATAAACTACAGTGAACTTCCTTTTATAGCTTGCTAATCGTGGCATGAACATTGTGATGATCAGCCGAACCCTTGAGAAACTGCACCGAATTGCTAAGGAGATTGGTAGGTCTTCTTGATACTTTTCAGGTTCTCAAAATTATTAACGTATATGTATGCACACACGTACATACTTACTGTACATACATATTTAGATGTTAAGACACCGCACTACACTGTGCAAATTAAAGCAGAACCAGTAATTTTTTTCAACTTTCCATCTATGTAATCTTCTGTCCTTGTTGTTTTAACTTTGGATAGTAAAACATTTTTTTTTCTGCCAGTAAATACCTTATACAGCCCACTTCCTGTTTCTTGTCTGGTAAAAAAAAAAGGCTTATGACATCATGCACAGCTCTCTCTCACTCTCGTGAGAGTTTGCCAGGGGGGATGAGTCCCCCGAGGGCCAATGAGAGCTGGAGATGTGCCTCTGTGTGTCTGTGTAAATCCAGGAAGTAAAAAGGCAGCAGCTTCAGCTGCCCACAGTTAAAATGGATGCAACCAGACTTAGTGAAGGGAGATTTCTGCAGCATATTTGGCAAGTACAGAATCACAGTACAGTGGAACCTTGGATTACGAGCATAATCCGTTCCAGGAGAAGTCAATTTCCAGTTTCCCCATAGAAGTCAATGGAAACGAAGATAATTAGTTCCACATGGACTTCTATTGCATGCAATACCACATGTGGCCAGAGGTAGTGGGGTGCCGGAGAGCCTCTGAAAAACTCGGGGACAGCTCGGCTGAACTCGGAAAGCCTCCGAAAGCCTCCGAAAACACTCAGGAATGGAGAATTTCCAAGTGTTTCCGAGTATTTCCGAGTGATTCCCAGTATTTCCGAACGGCTCAGAACGTCTCAGAACCGATCCGAGTGTCACTGGCGCCCCTGCACCTCTGGCCAAATGCGGTACTGCACACCCATTAGCTTAAATTCTGCTCATGTCGCAAGACAACACTCGCAAACCGAGTCAGAATTTAAAAAAAAAAGTTGCTCGTCTTTCAAAACGCTCGTTAACCAAGCTTCCACTGTGTATATAAAATAATATGCAAAGTGGTTGGAGGGAAGATTCAGAATGGCAAAGATGTTTTTATTACAAATTATGTGAGCAGACTGCAGTTCCTCTTTAACCACTTCAATACCAGGCACTTATGCACCTTCCTGCCCAGACCAATTTTCAGCTTTCAATGCTTGCACATTTTGAATGACAATTACTCAGTCATGCTACACTGTATCCAAACAAATTTTTTATCATTTTTATCTCCCGAATAGTTTTTTTTTTTGGTGGTATTCAATCACAGCTGTTTTTTTTTTATATTTTTTGCAACATACGTGAAAAAAGAGTGAAAATTAAAAAAAAAAAAAAAAAAAACGTTTTTTTTAGTTTCTATTGTAAAATTTAGCAAATAAGTAATTTCTCTTCTTAAATTTGGGCCAAAATGTATACTGCTACATATCTTTGGTAAAAATAACCCAAATTAGTGGATATTATCTAGTATGTGTGAAAGTTATAGAGTCTACAAGCTATGGTGCCAATCACTGTAAAGCCCCATACACACGGTCGGACTTTTTCATGGATTCTGTCCGATCGGACAATGTTGTTGAAAAATCAGACCGTGTGTATGCACCATCGGACAGTGTACGTCGGTTTGTCCGACGGACAAAGTCTTATCTCCTGCTGGAAATATTTGCCGCCAACACGGTCCGATCACACCAAATCCGATCATGTGTACGGTTGTCCGACGGACAAAGTGCTACGCATGCTCAGAAGAAATTCTGTGACGGAAGCGCTCGGTCAGGTAAAACTACCTTTCCTAATCGACACAGCACATTCGTCACGCTGCAATGTTAAAATGTCTTTAATGCAGCGCATTCTCTTTTTCTTTACAATGCAACGAGAATGACATGTTTTAGCTGCTCCTATTCACCCGCACTTCTCACAAACTTAGTTCTTTATTACTTTGCAGCATTTATACACTACATGTTTATTTTTACTCAGATCGTAAAAGAATCTTTGTTATATTTTTACCATGATTTTTTTTTTTTTATTTTTTTGGGGAATACATATTTGAAGGTTTTTTTTTTTTTTTTTTTTGGAGGGGGGTTGTGTGTCTCAACTTATCAAAACCACATTATTAACATTTGTATTTCTTGCTTAAATTTACTAGGAGTTTGTTGGTTGTTGGTGCCCCTTGTTAATTCTACTTTAGGATTAGTGAAATGTACCTGCCTACTCAAAGAAAAACTGTCATTGTAGAAAAGTAAAACACAATAGTCAATGATTATTTCCAATCCAAAAACATTTATTTAGGTCTCAGCAACAAACCAAAGAGGAACGCAGCCATGGTGAAACTTGGGGAATTTGCAAAGCCTTGGACACCCATGGCAACCATCATTTTTCAGGCTTTAACAATTGGGGGCATGAAGAGTACCTATCTAAATCATAAGGGAGCGCAATCTGGTCCTGAAGTCCAAAACATCCAGAACTGCAGCAGATGCCATCTAGGTCCCTAGGCTCTGGTCCTACGAGAGGCTCCATCTTCTCTCAGACCAGACTTAATCAAGGTCATCACTCTCTTGTCTTCCTTGTACGCTTCCTTCCACGCCGTGGTGCTGGTGCTGGTGGGGTGGCAGAAGGAGGAGGAGGAGGCGGAGCAAGATCACTCTCGCAAACATGTGTGAGGGGAGTCATCTCCCCAGCCATCCCCTCATTTAGTATTTTGAGGATGACATCCTCACACATGCTGCGTTGCCCCGCCTCCATACCCGTCATTTTACTGCCAACCAAGGAGGCAAAGGCCTCCTCGTAGGTGGGTGTGGCAAATAGGGAAGCTGAGGCATCTCGGATCAGCTGGCGCGCTGACTCTCCCACCTCCCCCATGCTTTTCGCCCTTCTGTAGGGAAGGCGGAGGGGAGGGACTTGGGAGACAGTCAGGCTCCTACGCCTACCCCCCTGTTGGCTGCCACTACCCCCTGCCTCCTCCTGACTGCCACCTTCCACAGCCACCTCCTGGCTGAGGTCTTCCTGTGTATGAAAAAGGGACATAGTTTCAGTTATTTGTTCATCAAACACACACAATTCTCATCTAATGACTGTTGCAAAATGTTTACAAATAGAAAACCATACAATTCTCAGCCCTGCAGTTTAGACTCTTCCCAAAAATGTCTCCAACACTACTGTCTGTTGATATGTCAATCACGTTAGGAACTAAGCAATTGGGGATCCAGAATTAACTGAACATCATTCATTATTCCCCAAAATGGTTACAAAACTACTATACCTGGAACAAGCTGGGCTCCTGCACATATTCCATACTGGAAGGCCCAGGTTGGTCCTCGGAAGCCTCATCAGGGGTGGCGTACGCGGAAGGACGCGTGCAAGGAAGAGTCGAGAGTGACTTCCTGACAGTAGCCTGGTCTTTGAGAAAGTGGAGCCTCTCATAGTACCAGAGCGTGGGGGCATAGACATCATCTGCTGCAGCTCCAGATGCTAGGGACTTCCGGACCTTATTGCGCTCCCGGAAAAAGGTACTCTTCATGTTGTTAATCTTCACTTTTAAGTTTGCCACGGTTGCCATGGGCAGGTTAGGCTTTGCAAATGCCACAAGTTTCAGCAGGGCTGCGTACCTCTTTGGTCTGTTGCTATAGTCACGATGTTTAGGTTGCCATAAGAGGGGGAATTCCCGGTATTTATCAATGAAGAGGGGGAGAAAACTCACGTCGTAGAAGGCCTCCATCACCTCTGCAAGACACAACACCACACCAAACAATATAAATAATGTCAGCCTAAACTCTCCTAATCTTCTCCATAAAGAAGCCTCAAGTTCTAATCAGTCTAGGCTAGTTATGTACCAACGTCAAATTGTACCTTCGTTTCTAGCGATCGTCTCGTGCGTGAGCTTTCTCTCCCCTCGTCTCCCAGATCGTGGCTACGACACAGGCGTGTGACGTTTTATATACAGTGCGCATGCGTCAAACTCCGCCCGCCCCTGACGATCTTTCTCGTCTATTCCCCACCCCTTCTCTTTACGGCGCAGTGGGGAGAGCACATGGCGGGGACACAGCAGGTGCGCCCCAAATATCCCACCAACGAGGAGGAGGACGAGGAAAGTCCGGAGGCACAAACGTCCCGATCCCGGAGCCAGAATATCAAGGCCTCCAATATGTCATTTGGAGAAATGTTGGAGATGGTGGACATATTAAAGAGGAGCGACTATGATGGGAAGTATGGCCCTTACCTCAACCCCAATGTCCGCAAGGCCAAGATCATGTCTAAAGTTGTGAGGAGGCTGTACAATCATTTTGGGGTACAACGATCCAAGGAGCAACTCAGGAAACGCTGGTCAGACCTGAAACTGAGGGAGGCCGATCAGTACAGAAAGATCAAGCGAATTCTTCAAAAAAGTAAGTAGTTGTGTTTTGTGTTTGATTTCTTGCTTGCATACTGCTCCATGTGGTTTGATTTTTACAAAGTTGTACATTCCAAAATGGCCACTTTCATGTTCGTCTGTGCATTCGATTGTACTCAGCCTCGATCTTTCTGCCACTGTCATGGTCGTGTGTGTGTGTCCATTCGATCGTACGCAACCTCGATCGTTCGACCACTTATAATACGATGTTTGGTTTTTTTTTTGGGAAAGGAAGTTTGTTCTCACTAGAAATGTCATCAAGAATGTAAAGCCAATTTATTCAATGTAAAGGAGAGGTCACCCAGTAGCTGTTTACCCATCTGGACTCTAGAGCACTAGTGCTGGGACACCCAAACCCCCATTTTTATTAGGCTTTTCCACACATGTGCTCCAGTGGATACTAGAGGGGGGTCTCCATCACACAAACTTCTACCAAAAAGCTAGTCAGTTTAGCACCTTTACAAAGTGACTACATTCATGTAGTTGGCATTTGTAACTGGCCAAACAAAAATAGTGTCCGTCACTTTCAAGCAATGTTTGTCATTTCCTATTTCTGCCCTCAATAGATTGTGTTGCTAAATCTTCCTTTTGTACATTCTCATAGGGGAGCGAAAACTTGAGCCGTCTGAGGAAACCCCAAAACCAACACCTCCCAAAAAAGGGGAAAGAGCAGAAGCAGAGGAGGAGGAGGAGGAAGGAGAGATCATCGAACTTGGAGAAATTGTCACCACAACAGGTGAGTGTGGGAGAACACAGCTACTGGTAAGCTAATCAATGTATGGCTGCCTCATTTCCAACACCCCATTTTTGTTTGTTTGTGGTTTTTAGGTGACGTGGATGTTGTGGAAGAAAAATCGCACTTTACCACAGAGAGTGCCCACGTACTCATCGGGGAGATAATGGTCTGCAATAGAGATCTAGATTACATAAAGCAAAACATCAATGATGTTCAACAAAAATTGAAGAACATCATTGATGTTTTAGGAAAAATATGAAAACGCACCAAGTAATTAATACACATTTGTGCCAGCTTCGGAACACATTTGCAACTTAAGAACTGTGTGAA
This sequence comes from Lithobates sylvaticus, assembly GCA_028564925.1. Lineage (NCBI taxonomy): Eukaryota > Metazoa > Chordata > Amphibia > Anura > Ranidae > Lithobates > Lithobates sylvaticus. Next base: position 287,672,834 of record CM053026.1, read on the forward strand.
ATTTGGAACATGCACACATTGTGTCCACATGTGCTAGCTCCCATCATGGTGGATGAATGCCAACGTTTTTTGGGGGGTGCAAACACTTTACGAACTACGAAAGTGGTTGTGGTGAAGGGGTTGCACCCCCAAAAAACGTCCATTCATCCCCATGATGGAAAATGGCACTTTTGAACCTTCTAGGCATGTGTTTTACCATCTAATGACCATTTTCAGACCCAAATTGTGTGCATGTTCTAAATTTCCACTTTCCAGGGGTGCCCCCCCATGTGATGAAGGCAAGATCAAACACACTTTGAACATATAGTCATGTCTGATCTTGTCTTCACTTTACAAAGTTGAACTTTCCAAGTTCATAGGTTCTGGTTTGCTCCATGCCTGGTTTTACCAATTGCGCAATGTTTGTAAACAATGTTGTAAATAACCAAGATGTTGTCAGTTTGGGCGTGAAGATTGTAAACGCACTTGTGAATGTTTTCCAAGTAAACTTTTTTATTTTTCTAAATGTGTGGCTTCCTTATTTCAAAAACAAAATGCATTATGTATGTCAAATGTAAAGGATATGGGGGGCAATTGGTGTTATTTACTAAAGGCAAGTCCACTTTGCACTGCAAGTTTCTGTTCCAGGGCACTTTTTCACTGCACTTGTAGAGCATAGTGGATTTGACTTATGTAAATGACACCCACAGTGCTTTGTACGAAAACACGGAGCACAGCATTTTTGAGAATACACACATGTCTGACCTGGTGATGAAAAGGATTATTTTGGGTGTCAGTTATGCAGTACAAACCTTATCTAGACCAAAGATTAGGTAGCAAACACACAACATGAGACTAATCTTTTTGGGAAGAAGAGACTGTTACCTCCTTTTGCCCAGAAAGTGCATTCCCACTGTCGAAGGCAAAGGGAAAAAATGTCAAGGTAAAATAAGATAAAAAGTATACTGAAATGACAAGAAATCATAGGTTGGTTGAAATATCAGATTTATTAAAAAATGCCTTTCACACATCGTCAGGCAGAGCAATGGCCCCCCTACCCACAAAGTACTCCATATATTGCTCGTGGACCGCGCGGGCATTTAGAGGGGGCAAGCCTGGACGTGCCACTTGAAGGGCTGTGAGGTCCGCATTTGGAGGGCCCTCCACATCTGGGCCAACGGGCACCACATAGTTCCTGTTATGTCTTTTGAGGAAGTTGTGCAATATGCAACAGGCAAGAACTATGTGGTTCAGTTTGTATTCCGCCAAGTTAAAAGCCGTCAAGAACAGGCGGAAGCGGCTGGCCAGGATGCCAAAAGTGTTCTCCACCACTCTTCTGGCTCTGGACAGCCTGTAGTTGAAGACCCTCTGGTCTGGGGTGAGGGTCCTCATCGGGAACGGCCTCATCACATGGGGAGTCAACGCAAACGCTTCATCTGCGACAAAGACGAAGGGGAGTCCTTCTGCATTCTCCTCTGGAGGTGGCAAGCACAGACTGCCACTTTGGAGACGCCAGTAGAACTCCGTGTGCGTAATGGCACCACCATCCGAGATCCGGCCGTTCATCCCCACGTCCACATACATAAACTCGTATGTTGCCGACACCACCGCCAACATCACTACACTATTAAACCCTTTATAATTATAATAGTAGGACCCCGAGTTGGGCGGTGGGACGATGCGGACGTGTTTCCCATCAATTGCCCCTCCGCAGTTAGGAAAGTCCCAACGGCTGGCAAAGTGGGAGGCCACAGTCTGCCATTCCTGTGGCGTGGAAGGGAACTGTGGAGTGAAACAAGAAAAAATAATTAGTCACTTTGCACCTAAACATTGCAAGCAGATTAGACACTAACATCTTGGAACAAGAGCATTTTTGAAAATTTGAGGCTGGAAAGTATTTGCACAGAAAAGTAGAGGCTCCCCTTCACAGATTACTCACCCCCCATCAATCCCCACACTTCTGATGGGCCATTGGCAATAACTAGGGTTTTGGGGGGGGGGGGGGTGGTGGACAGGTAACCCTCTGCACTTCATTGATTGGCAAATGGCTCAATAATGTGTGCTAGTTTGGCCAGACCCTCTGTACTTAACACTATTGGCAGCCCCCAGGAAAGATAAAATAACATTTCAACCCCCCCCCCCCAAAAAAAAGGCAAGCACATTGTGACATTATGAAATTACCAAGCAAGCTAATAGGAGGGAAAGAACACAAAAAAAGAGGAAATGGAAAGTATGGAGGCAGCCCCTTGCACTACATGCTTTGCTGAATTCATCCCTAAAGATGCCCACTATAAAGAGGTAGGTATATAGTGTGTATGGACCTTGGGAAAGCCAGCAGATAAAGGATTGGTACCATCTGACAGAGCAGTTGGGGGGAGGGGGTTCCTAATGACTTTGCCCCCCCCCCCACCAAAAAAATAAAATAAAAAAAAGGGGCTCTACATGAAGTAAACCACACAGCAAACATTTGTGCATATTTTAGGGGGTGTTTGGGGGCAAACAATACTATGCAGCAGACAAAAGACATTGCTTAAGTGACTAGGCCATAGGTGTCTATTGGGGCAGAAGAGCATGCTGGGGAGGTAAGTGAAGGGAAAAATGCAGGAAGGAGAAAAGGGGCACAGCATATTAGAGCATATTGCAATCATGGTATTTAGGGAAGGAGGTCAAAAATAGAAGACATTAGCAAACAGAGCATACATAGAAGGGAATAGTAAAGTATAAATGTTACCTTAATATAGTCCTCCTGCAGGACCTGGATGATGGCAGAACAGGTCTCTGGAATAATGATTCCCAGGGCCTGGGGAGAGATACCTGAAGAGAACTTCAAATCCTGAAGACTTCTCCCTGTCGCCAAGTACCTCAACGTGGCAACAAGCCTCTGCTCCGGAGTAATGGCTTGTCTCATGCAGGTATCCTGCCGGCTGATAAAGGGGGTCAGCAAAGCCAAAAGACGGTGAAAATCGGGGTCCGTCATCCTGAGAAAGTTCCTGAAATCATCAGGATTATTCTCCCGGATCTCACGAAGCAAAGGCATGTGCGAGAATTGGTCACGCTGAAGCAACCAATTCTTGGTCCACATACTCCTCGTCACTCTGTTCATGGACGGGTCTTGGCTCAAAGCTAAAAGCCCGACACCAATTCCGCGTACAGCACGAACTCGGCGACGAGTACGCACGGGAAACATCGCTCACAAGGTCACAAAAGGTCGGCTGGTCAGAACGGACAAACAGAAAGCACCGATAAACAGCAAGGCCTGAAAGAACGAAATGAATACCAGAAACGAGCAGACAATAAGCAGTGCAAATCAAAGCGTCCTATATCAAGATATAGGCCGCAATGACCAACAAATGCGAACTGACTACACGCACTAATAAACAGATACGCACGACAAGCACAAACTGAAGAGCAGTAACGATCTGAGTCAGAAAACTGAGAAGCGCGAATCTTAAGTCACCAAACTTCGACTAACTCGCGATAAACACGGGATCAGCAGAAGGAGCCCAACGGGTGCCTGACGTGGTGCTGAACTTCCCTTTTCTAATCTCGTGGACGACGACTTACGTCACGACGTTCTTGCAGACCGGATATTCCGACAACGTTGTCCGACCGTGTGTACGCAACAACAACATCGGACAAAGTACGACGGACAGAATCCGACCGACCTGGTCCGCGGATTGTCCGACCGTGTGTATGGGGCTTAAATTGACCACACCTGATGTACTGACGGCCTATCTCATTTCTTGAGACCCTAACAAGCCAGGAAAGTACAAATACCCCCCAAATTACCCCTTTTTGTAAAGTAGAAAGTAGTATTTAGTAAGAGGCATGGAGAGTTTTTTGAAGTTGTAATTTTTTTCACACAATTCTTGGGAATTTTTTTTTATTTTTTTATACAAACTTGTCATATTAACAGGTTATTTCTCACACACAACATATGCATACTTGCAACTACACCCCAAAATACATTCTGCTACTCCTCCTGAGTATGGCGATACCACATGTGTGAGACCTTTACGCAGCCTGGCCACATACAGAGGCCCGACATTGAAGTAGCACCTTCAGGTGTTCTACAAGCATAAATTACACATCTCATTTCTCAACCACCTATTACACATTTGAAAGGCCCTGGAGCACCAGGACAATGTAATTGCCCACAAAATGACCCCATTTTGGAAAGCAAACACATTCTGCTACTCCTCCTAAGTATGACAATACCACATGTGTGAGACTTTTACACAGTCTGGCCACATACAGAGGCCCAACATTGCAGTAGCACCTTCAGGCGTTTTACAAGCATAAATTACACATCTCATTTCTCAACCACCTATTACACTTTTGAAGGCCCTGGAGCACCAGGACAATAGAATTGCCCACAAAATTACCCCATTTTGGAAAGCAAACACCCCAACGTATAATCTATGAGGCATATTGAGTCTTTTGAATGGTTCATTTTGCTACTTCTCCTGAGTATAGCGATACCACATGTGTGAAACTTTTACACAACCTGGCCACATACAGAGGCCCAACAACCCAGTAGCACCTCCAGGTGTTCTAGGAGCATGAATTACAGATATAATTTTCTGACTACCGATCACATTTTTGAAGGCCCTTCATATTTCTAACACATAGCATGTACATACCAAATAACAAAAGATTACCTGTAGTTTTAGTAGTGCAGTGGTCCACAGAGGAGGGCAGGCAACAGGCAGGGATGAGGTCAGCGAAAGCAAACGCTATTTTCCAGGCAGCAGGCAGAAAAACTGTCCATAGTACAGGCAGAGATACTGTCAGCACAGCCAAAGCATTGGTCCTGGTAGCAGGCAGAGATGTCCGGGCAGAAATACTGTCCATAGTCAGTAGAGGTAGCAGGCAGCGATATGGTCAGCACAGCCAAAGTATTGGTCCAGGCAGGAGGAAGAAACATGGTCCATAAAGTCCTGGGTCATTACAGGCAGCGATATGGTCAGCACAGCCAAAGTATTGGTCCAGGCAGCAGGAAGGACCATCAATCTTAGAGCCAGGGGGACAGGGGTAGAGGCTTCTCCCACCCAAATCTCTTTGAAGCCTCCGGGCAACCAGACCCTGTTCTGGGAACACAGAAAACCAAAAACAGTTTTTCTCTACTCAGAACGCTATTCTGAAGCCCCTCACATATGTGAGACCCCTGTGTACTAAAGTAGAAGGGCAAAAGATCAGTCCAAGTGGCAGGAAAATACATGGTCGAAAACGGTCGGCAAAGACATCGTTGATAAACAGGCCTGGGTCAGTTAACATGGAAGGTAGAAATATTCTGCATACACAACATCTCTTTTGGCGTCTTCTTCCAGATTCTGTGGAGGGAAATGTTCTAGGGAAAATGTTGCTCATGAAGTCAACTCACACTATCAGAGTGAATGCTTCCTGGGTCAGGTCCTTATTGGTAAATCAGGGCAGTGACGAAGTCTTTTATATAGGTAGGTGATTTGTTGGTTTTCAGTTGATTTTGGTAGCAGACAAACAAATTAAACAAGGCCATATGAAACAGATGAAATGCAACGTTCTTATACCAGTAACGGGACTTTCGTGTTGACAAATATGGTTGTAGCATCTGATCATTTAAACCCACCCCCAATGAACAGATTGCAGTCGTGAACACATTCAGGTTTTACAACAGGGCCACTTTTTCTCTGGATCTCCGCCAAAGTGTCATAGTGGATGGTAGAGAGGATGTGAACATCTTTCTTGTCCCTCCACTTCATGGCAAACACTTCCTCATTTCTCATGAATGCAGATTCCCTGTTTGTAATTTTTTTTGTCAATAGATTTCTGTGGGAAGCCCTTCCGTTTTTTTTTTTTGAAGGTCTCGCAGGCCAGGGTTTGTTTACGGTAAAGGTGGCGAAAAAGGAGCAAGCTAGTATAATAATTGTCCACATATAAATAGTATATTTTTTCCAACAGGGGGTATACCAGCTCCCAGACAATTTTCCCACTGGTTCCAATATATGTGGGGCACTCACAGGGCTGGAGATGGGAGTCTTTGCCTTCATAAATTCGAAAGGTTTAATCATATCCAGTGGCTCGATCACACAGTTTATTCACACACGCCAGGCCTCAAAATCCACGCAAAATGCGAGCAGGCGAGTGGAATTTTTGAGGGCTGGTGGTACTAGTGGTGGGCTTGTGTGGATATACCGATGGCGGTATTAGTGGCGTGCCTGTGTGGCTGTACTGATGGCGGTACTAGTGCAGGGCCTGTGTGGATATACCGATGGCGGTATTAGTGGCGGGCCTGTGCGGATATACCGATGGCGGTATTAGTGGCGGGCCTGTGTGGCGGTACCAATGGCGGTACTAGTGGTGAGCCTGTGTGGCGGTACTGATGGCGGTACTGGTGGCGGTAGCGATGGTGGTACTAGTGGCATGCCTGTTTGGCGGTATCGATGGCAGTACAAGAGGCGTTACCGATGGCAGGACTGGTGGTGGTACCGATGGCGGTACCGGTGATGGTACCGATGGCGGTACTGGTGGCAGTACCGATGGTGGTACTGGTGGCCGTCCTGTGTGACAGATGGGCTGTGACAGATGGGCTGTGACAGATCCAGATGGACTGACAGAACTTCTGACAGGTTCTCTTTATTTGGGGGGGCATGTTGTGCACAGTAATATATACAGTAGACAGACACTGATCACTCACTGATCCCTGCTCTCCCCTTACACGATCGGTGGGTGAGGAGAGAGCAGGGATCAGATAGTAAACGCTCTCAGTGTTTACATTTGTGACTGGCTGCGATTGGACACAGCCAGTCACGTGGCTGTTTACCCTGATTGGGGATGGGCTATGTCCGAGAGACACGTGCCATCACCGATCTCCGTGGTGTGCGCCTCCGATTCTGTTTACAAATGTGACTGGCTGTGATTTGACACAGCCGATCACGTGGTAAATAGCCAATTTCATTGGCTGTTTACCACAATCACCGCTCACTGCTTGCCCCCGCGGGCGCATGCTAGTGGTTATCCTGAAAGGCGTCACATGATCAGGATAACGGAACCACCACCCAGCTGTCATTCTGCTATAGGCCGGGTGGGAAGTGGTTAAAGACAAAATTCCCTTGAATCATTACCAAAAAAAATTTCTGGTTGATTATTCATGACATTTCTTAAAAAGAAAGCCAACTTAAAATTTATTAAAACAAACTTAGGTTCATTCAGTACGACAACATGAAGTTTGGCATTAATGTTGGAAATGCCTTAAAGTGTATTTCCCCTTTTGCAGCCAAATTGCCATAACACATATTTTACATTTGTTACATGTTCTCATTCACAGAGCATAACTTAAAAAAAGTACCGTACTACTTACATTTCACTTCTTTTCTGAAAGCTCCAAAACTAACGCTATGCAGAAGGGGCTGTGGAGAAAAAGATTACCATAATTACCACATTTGTTGTCTGTACAGATGGTATTATAGTTTGTAAAATAGCTTTGACCACTGTCTGTCCAAACAAAGGGTTACAGATCTAGAAGCTGGACTTCTTAATTGTATTTTAACCAGGGGAACTCATTGGGGTTGATTTACTAAAGGCAAATCCACTTTGCACTACAAGTGCACTTGGAAGTGCAGTCGCTGTAGATCTGAGGGGGGCATGCAAGGAAAATAAATAACAGCATTTTGCTTGCACATGATTGGATGATAGAAATCAGCAGATCTTCCCCTCAGATCCACAGCGACTGCACTTCCATGTGCACCTGTAGTGTAAAGTGCATTTGCCTTTAGTAAATCAACCCCACTGTGTCCCTCTGTGTTAGTGGGGACAGATTGAATTTCCTCTCATTTCAACTTGTTCAAAGTAGCTTGCAGTCTGCCCAAAGCCTGTCCCAACTCCAAACAAAATATTTTATTTTTGGGTATGTTGTGTGAATAGGAACACATAAACATATAGTGAAGATTTCTCAAAGTTGACCACAAAAGAGAATATACACTTCAAAATAATTCTTCTTTTCTTCTGAAAATGTGGTTTCTGACATCTTCTTCCAAGCTAGGTGAGTGCATCTGACAAGTTATATTAGGAAGCATTGACCAGTATGGTCAAACTCTCATACCTATTGGTCTGTGGAGTCATGAAAATAACAAGAACTATAACAGAAATGTGAACATGAGACTTTGAAATCAGAGGCTGTTACTACAATGTGGTCATGTAGTATCACTATCAACCCTATTCCACACCATTGTGTCATCAGCAAAAAGACATAGCTTACTCACCAAACCTTTAGTTATATCATTTGCAAATAGACATAAATTAGAGGTGAATAGAACAAGACCTAGTACAGAGCCATGTGGTACATCATCTGTTTCAAATGTTTCTGATGAACCCAAAATACAACACACACCCCATATTCAAGCACACTCTAGTATCTATCCTTTAGCCAACTGCATATCCACTAAACAACCCAAGGCTGTACCCAACAACCCTAGCATGTACAATTTTTTTTATTAGATCATTATGTTTAACTGTATCACATGCTTTGTCTGGACCAAAAGTGATATAGTCAAAAACTTAATACAGATTAATCTGACATGATCTGCCCTCAGTAAAGCCATACTGCTTTGGGTCCAGAAAATGTGTATTTTTAGGTGATCAATGATCGTTCTTTTTGGGAGTGATTCCATTAACTTGAATACAACCAATGTTGAAGTCACTGGCCTATGAATGCTAGCTTCTACCTTGCTACAATTCTTTGTCCCTATTAAAATTCTCAAACTGCAGATATTTCTATATGGAGATAGATCTCTGCTGTCATAAGAAGTTTGCCTGCTCTGAATAACAATTGACTGAATTAGGAAAATGTTCTCCTATGTCTGTAGACACCTTTAGTATCATATACAGATCATATACAGACTGTGGGCTAAGCGTCATAAGGCAGGAATGCGTGTGTGAGGGGATCTTAGGATAATTCGATTATTCTCTACTACATCTATTATTGTGTTTGAAGACATCTGCATACATCTTTATCAGCCACCAGGCAAGAAATTTGAACTGGCAGTCATTTGGGGAACCAAATACAGCTCTCAGGGTAAAAAAGGAGAAAGACATGAAAGTTACATTTGCAAATATACTTAATATGCACCAATAAATGTAAGAGCCTATGGGGGGGGGGGGGTTGATTTACTAAAAGCAAATAGGCCATTTACTGTGCAAAGAAAGTCACATTTTGTAATGGAATTTTCTTCAGAGTTTAATGAATGATGTGAAGCGCTGCTGGCTTCAATCATCCAATCATTTGCAAGCAAAAATGCATTACTGTAATTCTATTTTCCTTGCATGTGATTGGTTAGGTTATTCTTAGTAGGGATGAGCCCGGTGTTCGATTCAAACCTATGTTCGCATCGAACATCGGCCGTTTGTCCGCTCGTCGAGTTCAGAACTCTGAGGGCCGTTCGCATCAAATTCGTGTGATGCGAACGGTCCACGATGCACTGCGCCAGTCGCAGTGCATTGCTGGCTGATGATTGGCCAAGCATGCACTGTGACCCTGCATGCTTGGCCAATCATAGAGCCAGCAACGAGGAGAGCAATAATTAGCCACAGGCAGGATGCCTGTGGCCAATTATAGCTCAGGGGGTTTAGTACTAGGGATGAGCCGAACACCCCCGGGTTCGGTTCGCACCAGAACCCGCAAACGGACCTAAAGTCCGTGCGAGCATAAGAACCCTATAAGTTACAATGGATGCGAACGTTCGAAATCAAAAGTGCTAATTTTAAAGGCTAATATGCATGTTATTGTCATAAAAAGTGTTTGGGGACCTGGGTCCTGCCCCAGGGGACATGTATCAATGCAAATTTTTTTTTTAAAAACGGCAGTTTTTCCAGGAGCAGTGATTTTAATAATGCTTAAAGTGAAACAATAAAAGTGTAATATTCCTTTAAATTTCGTACCTGGGGGGTGTCTATAGTATGCCTGTGAAGGGGCGCATGTTTCCTGTGCTTAGAACTGTCCCTGCACAAAGTGTCATTTTTGCAGGAAAAAAAGCTATTTAAAATCACTCACGGCTAATGAATTGTCGGCTCCTGTAATAGAGAGAACAGTCATTCATTGAAAGTCATTGATAAAAAAAAAGTCATTGATAAAAAAAAAAAAAAACGCGACTGGCGCAGTGCATTGCGGGCCGCTCGCATCACACGAATTTGATGCGAGAGGCCCAAATAGTTCTGGGCTCGCCGAGCGGGTGAACACCCGATGTTCGATTCGAACGTGGGTTCGAATCGAACACCGGGCCCATCCTTATTTAGTACACGCCCCACACTATATAAGGCCTCGTGTAGTGTGTTCCGGCGTTGAGGGAAAGAGGATTGATAGGCAGGGACAGTGTGAACTATTTTGCAATTTCTATTTTTACATTTCTGTGTGGGGAAAGTGTAGGGAAAGAGGAAAAATAGGCAGGGATAGTTTGTTCTTCTCGGCTTTTGCGTGTGGGGAAAGTGTAGGGAAAGAGGAAAAATAGGCAGGGATAGTGTGTTCTTCTCAGGCATTTGCGTGTGGGGAAAGTGCTGTTCTCTACCAATACAGCCCTCTGCAGGAGTTAGTGTATGTGTGCTGTGTGAGTCTAGCACAGCACAGTATACAACCTGAACCTGTATCTGCCCTTCTGCCCTGGTTTCATCTAATCCAGCCATCTGCAGGAGTTAGTGTGTGTGCTGTGTGAGTCTAGCACAGCACGGTATACAACCTGAACCTGTATCTGCCCTTCTGCCCTGGTTTCATCTAATCCAGCCATCTGCAGGAGTTAGTGTGTGTGTGCTGTGTGAGTCTAGCACAGCACAGTATACAACCTGAACCTGTATCTGCCCTTCTGCCCTGGTTTCATCTAATCCAGCCATCTGCAGGAGTTAGTGTGTGTGCTGTGTGAGTCTAGCACAGCACAGTATACAACCTGAACCTGTATCTGCCCTTCTGCCCTGGTTTCATCTAATCCAGCCATCTGCAGGAGTTAGTAATTGTGTTGTGTGAGTGCAGCACAGTATACAACTTGAACCTGTATCTGCCCTTCTGCCCTGGTTTCATCTAATCCAGCCATCTGCAGGAGTCAGTAATTGTGTTGTGTGAGTGCAGCACAGCACAGTATACAACTTGAACCTGTATCTGCCCTCCTGCCCTGGTTTCATTCAATCAAGCCATCTGCAGGAGTCAGTAATTGTGTTGTGTGAGTGCAGCACAGTTTACAACCTGAACCTGTATCTGCCCTTCTGCCCTGGTTTCATCTAATCCAGCCATCTGCAGGAGTTAGTAATTGTGTTGTGTGAGTGCAGCACAGCACAGTATACAACCTGTATCTGCCCTTCTGCCATGTTGTCATCTAATCCAGCCATCTGCAGGAGTTAGTGTGTGTGCTGTGTGAGACTAGCACAGCACAGTATACAACCTGAACCTGTATCTGCCCTTCTGCCCTGGTTTCATCTAATCCAGCCATCTGCAGGAGTTAGTAATTGTGTTGTGTGAGTGCAGCACAGCACAGTATACAACCTGAACCTGTATCTGCCCTTCTGCCCTGTTGTCATCTAATCCAGCCATCTGCAGGAGTTAGTGTGTGTGCTGTGTAAGTCTAGCACAGCACAGTATACAACCTGAACCTGTATCTGCCCTTCTGCCCTGGTTTCATTCAATACAGCCATCTGCAGGAGTCAGTAATTGTGTTGTGTGAGTGCAGCACAGTTTACAACCTGAACCTGTATCTGCCCTTCTGCCCTGGTTTCATCTAATCCAGCCATCTGCAGGAGTTAGTAATTGTGTTGTGTGAGTGCAGCACAGCACAGTATACAACCTGAACCTGTATCTGCCCTTCTGCCATGTTGTCATCTAATCCAGCTATCTGCAGGAGTTAGTGTGTGTGCTGTGTGAGACTAGCACAGCACAGTATACAACCTGAACCTCTATCTGCCCTTCTGCCCTGGTTTCATCTAATCCAGCCATCTGCAGGAGTTAGTAATTGTGTTGTGTGAGTGCAGCACAGCACAGTATACAACCTGAACCTGTATCTGCCCTTCTGCCCTGTTGTCATCTAATCCAGCCATCTGCAGGAGTTAGTGTGTGTGCTGTGTAAAGCCCCATACACACGGTCGGACTTTTTCATGGATTCTGTCCGATCGGACAATGTTGTTGAAAAATCAGACCGTGTGTATGCACCATCGGACTGTGTCCGTCGGATTGTCCGACGGACAAAGTCTTATCTCCTGCTGGATAGATTTGCCGACAACCCGGTCTGATCACACCAAATCCGATCGTGTGTACGGTTGTCCGACCGGACAAAGTGCTACGCATGCTCAGATCACATTACAAGACCAAAGCTATTGGCTACTAGCCTCTACGTAGTCCCGTCGTAGGCAACAAACGTCACCACGTTCAGAATGATCGGATTTTCCGACAACTTTGTCCGACCGTGTGTATGCAAAACCAACATCAGACAAATTATGACGGACAGGATCCGACCGACCTGGTCCGCGGATTGTCCGACCGTGTGTATGGGGCTTTAGTCTAGCACAGCACAGTATACAACCTGAACCTGTATCTGCCCTTCTGCCCTGGTTTCATCTAATCCAGCCATCTGTAGGAGTTAGTAATTGTGTTGTGTGAGTGCAGCACAGCACAGTATACAACTTGAACCTGCATCTGTCCTTCTGCCCTGTTGTCATCTAATCCAGCCATCTGCAGAAGTTAGTGTGTGTGCTGTGTAAGTCTAGCACAGCACAGTATACAACCTGAACCTGTATCTGCCCTTCTGCCCTGGTTTCATTCAATCCAGCCATCTTCAGGAGTCAGTAATTGTGTTGTGTGAGTGCAGCACAGTTTACAACCTGAACCTGTATCTGCCCTTCTGCCCTGGTTTCATCTAATCCAGCCATCTGCAGGAGTTAGTAATTGTGTTGTGTGAGTGCAGCACAGCACAGTATACAACCTGAACCTGTATCTGCCCTTCTGCCATGTTGTCATCTAATCCAGCCATCTGCAGGAGTTAGTGTGTGTGCTGTGTGAGACTAGCACAGCACAGTATACAACCTGAACCTGTATCTGCCCTTCTGCCCTGGTTTCATCTAATCCAGCCATCTGCAGGAGTTAGTAATTGTGTTGTGTGAGTGCAGCACAGCACAGTATACAACCTGAACCTGTATCTGCCCTTCTGCCCTGTTGTCATCTAATCCAGCCATCTGCAGGAGTTAGTGTGTGTGCTGTGTAAGTCTAGCACAGCACAGTATACAACCTGAACCTGTATCTGCCCTTCTGCCCTGGTTTCATCTAATCCAGCCATCTGTAGGAGTTAGTAATTGTGTTGTGTAAGTGCAGCACAGCACAGTATACAACTTGAACCTGTATCTGCCCTTCTGTCCTGGTTTCATCTAATCCAGCCATCTGCAGGAGTTAGTAATTGTGTTGTGTGAGTGCAGCACAGTATACAACTTGAACCTGCATCTGCCCTTCTGCCCTGGTGTCATCTAATCCAGCCATCTGCAGGAGTTAGTGTGTGTGTTGTGTGACTCCAGCACAATATACACTACCCAATAGCTGTTTTTCCCATCTCCCTGCAGGCCACTACAATGTCTGGAAGGCCAACAAGGAGAGGCAGACAGTCACGAGCCAAGAAAACAGGGCAAGCAGGCTCTGTGTCTTGAGACAACAGTGCTGGTCGTGGACGCGGTGCATCGTCATCAGCACGTGGCCATGGGACACGCTTGTCCTTATTTTCGGCAGCTGGACATGTTGAGCCGCATCATGCCGAAGGCTTGGTAGAGTGGATGACCAAGCCCTCCTCATCCTCCTCATCCTCTCTCACCCAGGCTCAGGGTACTGGCAAAGCAGCTGCCAACGTGTACTCAATGTCATCAGTCACCCCTTCCCTAGACCCACCATGTCCTCCTGAGGAGTCCCCCGAACTGTTTGAGCACAGTGTTGGGTACATGCTCCAGGAAGATGCCCAGCGTTTTGAAGGCTCCGATGATGATACCCAGCTAAAGGAAGGCAGTAGCGTGAGCGCAGAGAGAAGGGATGCTCAAGGACAGCAATCTGGCAGTCATGTTCCACCAGCTGCAGCATACTGCCAGGTTCTCTCCAGTGGTGAAGAGGGAGGGGGTGATGAGGTCACTGACTCCACATGGGTGCCTGAACGGAGAGAGGAGGAGGAGGAGGCGGCACATCTCCAACGAGGCAGGATGCCCTCCGGGGGCCAGGTTGAGGGCAGAAAACCAACTGAATCACACCGCAGAGCTCCGCCTGTGCAGGGTGCTGCCTCTGCGCATTATTACAAAAGTTCTTTGGTGCGGGCCTTTTTTGAGACGAGTGCATCAGATCGCGCCGCTGCTATTTGCAACATATGTCTCAAGCGTATCTCGTGTGGCCAAAACATCAGCCGCTTGGGCACCACAAGCATGACCAGACATATGTTGACCTGCCATGCAGCTCGTTGGCAAGCGCACCTTAAAGACCCACATCAAAGAACAAAGCGGACCTCTCCTTGCTCCTCATCAGCTGGGATCTCCAACCCCACTATACCTTCAGTCCTCTCTGAAAGCTGCACTGATAGGAATGAAGGTGTAGAATTAGGTGTGTCACAGCCAAGTACTTGCGGGCACTCTGCTAGCCCTACACCGACGTCCGATTGTACCAGGCAAATTTCCCTGCCCCAGCTGCTGGACCTTCGAAAGAAGTTCACTCCCAGCCATCCACATGCCCAGCGGTTAAATGCTAGCTTGGCTAAATTGCTAGCACTTCAACTGCTGCCTTTTCAGTTGGTAGACTCGGCCCCCTTCCTTGAGTTTGTGCAATGTGCGGTTCCTCAGTGGCAGGTTCCCAAACGCCACTTTTTTCTCACGGAAGGCGAGTCCGGCTCTCTACCGGCATGTGGAAGGCAATGTCTTGGCCTCGCTGGACAGGGCGGTCAGCGGTAAGGTGCATATTACCGCTGACTTATGGTTCAGCAGGCATGGACAGGGACATTACCTATCTTTCACGGCCCATTGGGTCACTCTTTTAGCAGCTGGGAAGGATGCAGGACAAGGTGCAGTAGTGTTGGAGGTTGTTCCGCCACCACGCCTCCAAAATGCTACTACTGGTTGTGACACACCTCTCTCCTCCACCCCCTCCTCTTCTTCTTCCTCCATGGCCTCTTCGAGTGCTCTGTCCTCGGAACCAGCGGTGCTCTGTAGGCGTCCAAGGGGCTACGCAAGTACGCACGTGTTTAGGGGACAGGAGCCACACTGGGACAGAGGTTCTGTCAGCTCTGCAGGGGCAGGCCGAGAGGTGGTTGACGCCACGCCAGCTTAAGCCAGCAATGGTGGTTTGTGACAATGGCACCAACCTCCTCTCTGCCCTGCGAAAGGAACAGCTGACCCATGTGCCCTGTATGGCTCACGTCCTTAACCTGGTGGTGCAGCTGTTCTTGGGCAGGTACCCAGGCTTACAAGATGTCCTGAGGCAGGCCAGGAAAGTCTGTGTGCATTTCCGCCGATCATATAATGCCAGTGCTCGGCTGGCTGAGCTGCAAAAGGAGTTGAACCTGCCCAAGAACTGCCTTATATGTGACATACCCACCAGGTGGAACTCAACATTGGCCATGCTGCAGCGACTGCACACGCAGCAGAGGGCCATCAATGAGTACCTGTGTGACTACGGCACCAGGACAGGGTCAGGGGAGCTCGGATTTTTTTCACCACGCCAGTGAAGCATGATCAGGGATGCATGCACTGTCCTGTCACCATTTGAGGAGGCCACGAGGATGGTGAGCAGTGACAGTGCATGCATCAGTGACACTGTACCTCTTGTCCACCTGTTGGAGCATACGCTGCATGGAATAATGGACAGGGCACTTGAGGCAGAACAGAGGCAGGAAGAGAAGGACTTCCTTGCCTCTCAAGGCCCCATTTATCCAGACAGTGTTCCTTCTCTCCCACCCATCACACAGGAAGAGGAGGAGGAGGAGGATTGTGTCAGCATGGAGGTGGAGCCTGGCACTTAGCATCAGCAGCAGCAGTCTTTTAGGGATGATTTACAGTCCCAAGAAACCGGTGGACTTGTACGTGGCTGGGAGGAGGTGGCTACGGATCATGTCGTCCTCAGTGACCCAGAAGACTCCGGACCGAATGCCTCAGCTAACCTACGTTGCATGGCCTCCCTGATCCTGCAAAGCCTGCGGAAGGATCCTCGTATTCTTCGGATCAAGGAGAGGGACCATTACTGGCTGGCCACTCTCCTTGATCCACAGTACAAGGGTAAGGTTGTGGACCTTATCTTGCCGTCGCAGAGGGAGCAGAGGATGAGACATCTCCGGGAGGCCTTGCAGAAAGGTCTGTGCAATGCGTTCCCAGAAACTGGGAGGTTACAAACTCCTGGTCCTGGACTACGAGTTGCTGAGGCTTCGGTCAGTAGCAGAAGGAGCGGTGGGGAAGGTGGACGTCTGACCAATGCGTTCAGCTCTGCAGGGGCAGGCCGAGAGGTGGTTGACGCCACGCCAGCTTAAGCCAGCAATGGTGGTTTGTGACAATGGCACCAGCATCCTCTCTGCCCTGCGAAAGGAACAGCTGACCCATGTGCCCTGTATGGCTCACGTCCTTAACCTGGTGGTGCAGCTGTTCTTGGGCAGGTACCCAGGCTTACAGGATGTCCTGAGGCAGGCCAGGAAAGTCTGTGTGCATTTCCGCCGATCATATAATGCCAGTGCTCGGCTGGCTGAGCTGCAAAAGGAGTTGAACCTGCCCAAGAACTGCCTTATATGTGACATATCCACCAGGTGGAACTCAACATTGGCCATGCTGCAGCGACTGCACACGCAGCAGAGGGCCATCAATGAGTACCTGTGTGACTACGGCACCAGGACAGGGTCAGGGGAGCTCGGATTTTTTTCACCACTCCAGTGAAGCATGATCAGGGATGCATGCACTGTCCTGTCACCATTTGAGGAGGCCACGAGGATGGTGAGCAGTGACAGTGCATGCATCAGTGACACTGTACCTCTTGTCCACCTGTTGGAGCATACGCTGCATGGAATAATGGACAGGGCACTTGAGGCAGAACAGAGGCAGGAAGAGAAGGACTTCCTTGCCTCTCAAGGCCCCCTTTATCCAGACAGTGTTCCTTCTCTCCCACCCATCACACAGGAAGAGGAGGAGGATTGTGTCAGCATGGAGGTGGAGCCTGGCACTTAGCATCAGCAGCAGCAGTCTTTTAGGGATGATTTACAGTCCCAAGAAACCGGTGGATTTGTACGTGGCTGGGAGGAGGTGGCTACGGATCATGTCGTCCTCAGTGACCCAGAAGATTCTGGACAGAATGCCTCAGCTAACCTACGTTGCATGGCCTCCCTGATCCTGCAAAGCCTGCGGAAGGATCCTCGTATTCTTCGGATCAAGGAGAGGGACCATTACTGGCTGGCCACTCTCCTTGATCCACAGTACAAGGGTAAGGTTGTGGACCTTATCTTGCCGTCGCAGAGGGAGCAGAGGATGAGACATCTCCGGGAGGCCTTGCAGAAAGGTCTGTGCAATGCGTTCCCAGAAACTGGGAGGTTACAAACTCCTGGTCCTGGACTACAAGTTGCTGAGGCTTCGGTCAGTAGCAGAAGGAGCGGTGGGGAAGGTGGACGTCTGACCGATGCGTTCAGACAATTTTTTAGTCCGCAGCCCCAAGGTATGATCGGTTCCAGCAACCATCGTCAGCGTCTGATATACATGGTGCAGGAATACCTAGGGGCAAGGTCAGACTTGGACACCTTTCCCACCGAAAATCCTCTGGCTTACTGGGTTTTGAGGATGGATCACTGGCCAGAGCTTGCACAGTATGCAATTGAGCTACTGGCCTGTCCTGCATCCAGCGTTCTTTCGGAACGCACATTCAGTGCTGCTAGAGGCATTCCTGCGCCCACCAAGAGTAACTGTGAGGGCTTACAGTGTTGTGGCAACACCGTCCACCACCACCACCAAAGGCCCAATTTTTTCTGCCCCTGTTCAATAGGTGCATGCAATTACAATTCTTGATCTAATAATTCACAGCAGGGCCCATTCCTGTGCCCACCAAGTGTAACTGTGAGGGCTTACACTGTTGTAGCACCAGCACCACCACCACCACCAAAGGCCCAATTTTTCCTAACACTGTTCAACAATGGAATGTAATTACAATTCCTGATATAATAGTTCACAGCAGGGCGTTCCAGCGCCCACCAAGAGTAGCTGTGAGGGCTTACAGTGTTGTGGCAACACCAACATCTAATGGGGCAAATTTCTGCAGAGTATATACGGCAGGCTCCTACTTTCAAACATCCAACTTAGAAACGACTCCTACTTGCAAACGGAAGGAGAAAACAGGAAGTGAGAAGAAATCTACCCCTAGAAAGGAAAATTCTATCCTGTTAGATTTCATTTGAGAAAAGGGTATCTCCTCTCTACTGATGCTTTATCACCAATCCTTGTTTCAATAAAAACCACACTTTTCCAAAAACATTTGTCATTGGGACGGAAAGTGAGGTGAAATGTTCTGAACAGGTGCACAGACAGCAAAACAAATGTTATAGGGGGAAATTTACCTGTTCAAAATTACAAACAGATTCTACTTAAGAACAAACCTACAGTCCTGTCTTGTTTGCACCGCCTGTATACTGCTGTTCAGAGTATATAGGGTTGTAGGTATAGGGTTTTATTTTGGGTGCGGGGTTCCCTTTAATATCCATACAAGACCCAAAGGGGGTGGTAATGGGCTGGGGGGGGGGGGGGTGATGGGGTAGCCATGCAATTTTTCTCAAAGATTTTCATCCATATTGCCAGGACAAGACATGACATTAAAGCCGCAAGCAGTTTTAAATGGCTTATTTTTTTCCTTTACAAATGTCATTTTGTGCAGGGACAGTTCTAAACACGGGAAACACATGCCACTTCACAGTCATACTTTAGACACCCCCCAGGTTCCATATTTAAAGGAATATTTCACTTTTTTTTTTACTTTATGCATCATTAACTACTTTAGCCCCGGACCAATTTGCAGCCAAAGGACCAGGCCCCTTTTTTGCGATTCGGCACTGCGTCGCTCTAACTGACAATTGCGCGGTCGTGCAACGTGGTTACCAAACAAAATTGGCGTCCTTTTTTTTTCCCACAAATAGAGCTTTCTTTTGGTGGTATTTGATCGCCCCAGCGTTTTTTATTTTTTGCGCTATAAACAAAAATAGAGCGACAATTTTGAAAAAAATGCAATATTTTTTACTTTTTTCTATAATAAATATCCCCAAAAAATATATAAAAAAAAAAATTTTTTCCTCAGTTTAGGCCGATACGTATTCTTCTACATATTTTTGGTAAAAAAAAATCGCAATTAGCGATTATTGATTGGTTTGCGCAAAAGTTATAGCGTTTACAAAATAGGGGATAGCTTTATAGCATTTTTATTAATATTTTTTTTTACTAGTAATGGCGGCGATCAGTGATTTTTATTGTGACTGCGACATTATGACGGACACATCGGACATTTTTGACAAATTTTTGGGACCATTTTGGGGCCACAGCAATCAATGCTATTTAAATGCATTGATTCGTGTATAAATGACACTGGCAGTGAAAGAGTTAACTACTAGGGGGCGGGGAGGGGTTATGGTCTGTGACGTGTGTGTTTTTTTTTACATTAGGGGGCGGGGCTGACGTCTGACGTCATTGATCGGCTTTCCTAAAGACAGGGAACAGGCGATCAATGACAGACAGTGTAGGAAGCGCGGGGAGAGGTTTGTTTACACAGACCTCTCCCCGTTCTTCAGCTCTGTGACCCGATCGCGGACACCAGCTCTGTGACACCAGCGGCGATCGGGTCCGCTGGTCCCGCAGCCGTGGTCACGGAGCTCCCGATCGGGTCGCGAGCGCGCCGCTGGCGGCGTGCCCGCGACCCCATGGCTAGGCAATTAAAGGGGACGTACCTGTACGTGCTTTTGCCTAGCCGTGCCATTCTGCCGACATATATGTGCAGGAGGCGGTCGGGAAGCGGTTAAAATGACTGCTCCAGAAAAAACGTCCGTTTTTAAAACTTCTTTTAGCATTGATACATGTCCCCTAGGGCAGGACCTGGGTCCCCAAACCTTTTTTATGACAATAACATGCATATTGGCCATTATAATTAGCACTTTAGATTTCGAACTTTCGCATCCATTGTAACTAATAGGGTTCTAACGTTCGCGCAAACTTTCGGTCCGTTCGCAGGTTCTGGTGCGAACCGAACCCGGGGGTGTTCGGCTCATCCCTAATTCTTAGCAAAGTGAAACTTCACCACATTCTATAAGCTCTAAGGATAATTCCCTTACAAGGTGCAACGTTCGTTGAAAAAAAGAACAGTTTGTTTGACTTCAGTAAATGAATTCCAATGTGTGTTATTCTACTTCTATCACAGCAAAGTGCAAACATAAACTCTATGTCATTTGTGAAGCAAATACACAATGGTTAATAATATATTTTGTTATATTTAATAATATATTTTGTTAGTAGTGATGTTATAATTCATATATATTCTTTATTTTCTTAGAGCAGGCTACAGGGAGAAATGTTAAATTAATACAAGCCGACTTTACACAAAATAAAATATATGAACACATTGAAGAAAGTCTGAATGGTCTGGAAATAGGAATTCTAGGTAAGTTCAAAATGTGCAATTCTATGTTCTTTTTTGGGTACTTGTCTATAGGAAAAAAACAATTCTGATCTTGTTCAGAGCAGAATCTGGCTTTCACAATAGAATGCTTGGCATCTATAGAATTATAAATAAAGCTATGAATATTTGAAGGCAACACAAGAAATTAGTTTATCCAAAGCTGTGTACATTTGCCTGCTACACGTAGGCAGCATTCCCGAAATAACTTAAAGCAGTATTAAACCCAAAACCCAACATTTTTTTTTGAATTTTTCCCTCTGTTTTCACCTGGTGACTGATCAGTAACACCACTCTGGATGAAGGAACGTACAGGCATCTTTGTGCAGCAGTATTGTCAGTCTGTCGGGACCTGGGAGAGAAGTGTACTAGCATATTTAAATACACTAACAAATTGAAGCCAAACTCCAGCTAACACTTTAAGCAATTACAGCAAACATTTTTTTATCTTTTGAGATAAAGGTTCACATAAATCAATAAATAAAATCATTGTAAGCACCCCTGTCAGTGTCAAATGGTTTGTTGCATCCCCATAACTAATACAATCTGCAAGAGAGCTTGTTCTTTTGAAAAACAACAGACTTACTGACTGGATCTCCAGGTAAAAATAGGAAAAAAGGAAAGAAATCTTAAAAAAGAAAATGAATGCAGACATCACATCTAAAGCCCCATACACACGCTCGGATTATCCGAGGACCAGGTCCGCCGGATCATGTCCGTCGTACTTTGTCCGATGTTGGTTTTGCGTACACACGGTCGGACAAAGTTGTCTGAAAATCCGATCATTCTGAATGTGGTGACGTTTGTTGCCTACGACGGGACTACGTAGAGGCTAGTAGCCAATAGCTTTGGTCTTGTAATGTGATCTGAGCATGCGTAGCACTTTGTCTGTCGGAATTCGCTACACACGATCGGATTTGGTGTGATCGGACTTTGTTGTCAAAAAATCTATCCAGCAGGAGATAGGACTTTGTCCGTCGGACAATCCGATGGAAACTGTCCGATGGTGCCTACACACGGTCGGAATTTCCGACAACATTGTCTGATAGGAAAGAATCCATCGGAAAATCCGACCGTGTGCATGGGGCTTAAGACTTGGTAAGCTGCAATATAATAAATGTTTGTTTTGAGGTTTAATACTGCTTTAAATCAAAAGTCTCAGGGGTTCTTTAGATCATTAAAGTGTATGTAGGTAGACCCTAAATCAATTTTCAGTATGTTTCACATTATGTCTCGTTGTATATAGTTTTATTTAGAAAAGTATTTTTCTTAAATCTGGTAAAATGTTTCTTGCCTGGAGATCATGCCAGTAACAGTACTTCCCTTTGCAAGCTGACTGCTCTAAGACACTGCCTTTGAATTAGAAGCAGCATTGTCAGACTGACAGATGACTTTTTAAGATTTATTGCTTCAAGAGACTTTTAGGCAAGTGAAGTGTAGGACATTGGATACTCCAAAACAATTAGCACATAGTAATTAGAGGACAATCTTCTCCTTGAGTAAATGTGAATGTCAGACAGTGTAAACCGCCACAGCTGAAGACTGGAGGTAACTTTCTGAGCAGGCTAAGACCTCACAGCTAGGGGCCATGAGGCAAGCTTCTGAACAGTCTAAGATCCTTTTCACACTGGGGTGCGTTTCAGGCGTATTAGCGCTAAAAATAGCGCCTGTAAAGCGCCTGAAAAGCGCCTCTCAAGCCACACTGGGGCGGTGCGCTTGCAGGATGGGAAAAAAAGTCCTGCAAGCAGCATCTTGGGGGGGGGGGGGGGTGCGGGAGCGGTGTATACACCACTCCCAAAACGCCCAGCCAATTGATATGAATGCAACACGGGTGCAATTAACCCTTTCTTCGTCCGCTAGCGGGGGTTAAAAGCTCCCCGCTATCAGCTGAAAAGCACCGCTATGACAGCGGTAAAGCGCAGCTAAAGCTAGCGGCAGTTTAGCGCTAACACTGGCACCGACCCATTGTGAAAGTACCCTAAGGCCTCACAGCTGAAGACATGAGGCAAGTTTTTTTGGGCATCTGGTTACCTTGCACCTATGCACAACTACTGGTAGCCAATGTGAACACTGCACAGTCACAGGGATCAAGTTAGGGTCTTTACCCACAAGTTCCCAAGACAACTGCCACTTTCCAACTTTCTCCAGACATGGTTCAGTGTGTGAGACAGTCTTTCTCCAGACCAGATTCCTTGTGGCAAGGCCCTACAATTAGCCTCTAAGCCAGTGGTTCTCAACTCCTGTCCTCAGGACCCACTAACAGGCCAGATTTGCAAGATAACTGAAATACATCACAGGTGATATCATTTGCTGCTAAAATTTGGCCTGTTAGTGGGTCCTTAAGACAGGAGTTAAGAACCTGTGCTCTAAGCAGATCCATCCAAGCCATGAGCCCTAGCACCGCTGAGGCCTCCAGAACAGCTGCACAGTCCATGGACTGCCTAAGAGCAGCAGCCCCTAATCCCCTGGAACTCTCTTTGGGATAGAGAACCCAGCTCTCCCATGATTTAGACTATTCCAGCCTCCTTCTGGACACTCCTCTCCAGGGATTAGCTGGAGTATGGTAAATATTCAGGCTGGTATTTTGAATCTCTTCCCCTGAGCTCTGGAAGCTTCTTCCAGAGGCAGGTCGAAGCAATCAAACTCCCAGTCTGTAAAACCCTGAACAGACCAGGCCAAACACTCACTGCTCCTTGATTACAGAAGGGGCCAAAAACAATTTTTACCTACCACTCTATGCTAGGAGGGTGCTACATCTGCATATGGGGAGTCAGTCTAGAACAGAGTCCAAAGTTTGCATCATCACACACAGTTTCTATATGATTACACATCAAGATAAAAAATAGGCTAATACATTATTGGTCAATGAACTAATATCCAATTACATTTAGAATTGAAAAATATATCCAATAATGAAATAGCATTATACATCCAATTATGAAAGAACATTACCTCTGACACTAACAGGAGTTTGAGATAAAGAATACCCAACCTTTCATAAAATGGTAGACACTTTCCATAGAGAGCAATTGGAACTATTTAGGATGGCCACTGGCATTATACAAAGGTGAATGACTTGCAACCCCAAGTCTGATAAACAACTGGTAAATGACAAGACATGTCCTGGGATATAAACGCAGTCATGTATAATGGAATTGTCTTGTGGGTTGAACTGGATGGACTTGTGTTTTTTTTCAACCTTACTACGTAACTATGTAACATCATTTAAAACACATATCTATTCATATATCATCCTTTTAATGCTCACACTGTGATTATGTCTTATCTTATATGAATCATAAGTTTAATGTGTATTTTCGTAAATCATCACAGTAAGAATTTTTATAATGTATTTTCAACAATTGCTGTCACAGAGATAAGGCCAAAGGTAATACAGAAAAATTATCACCTCAAAAACCCTTATTCACTTGCATCTAGTGTCTTTTCCATGTCAGCGCTTTTATGTCAGTGTGAGTTTCTACTTTTTTACAACTGTGTCTTAACATAAGCCACACTCTCACTGACTCGGGCTGCAATATATTTTTAGTGTTTAAGCTAAGTCCCCCTGTTATGTAAATGCCGATCTGACCTATATTGTCTTTTTCTTGTGATCCTGTTTGACTTTATTGATTTTGGTTTCTGTTGCTGCTTATTTATGTATCCTATTGCTCATGGCTATGACTGTCTGTTCCAGTCTACCAGCCTGTGGTTGCTTAGCCTGGCAATCACAAGGCTTGTATACTGAGAGTTGTCTTGCCATATAAGCTTTCTTTGTACCTTCAACAGCTCTGGTCCTTACACCCCAGTTAAAATAACCCAACATCAGCTGGCCTAACTGTTTACTTTTGATTGTGTGCTCTGATCCTGTACCTGCTCACCTGAGTATCTACAATGTTCCCAAAGTTTCCTGCTCTGTCGTGAATTCTCACTGTGTTCCTGTCTTTGAGTCCCCTTGCCCATGGAGTCCCCCATACCCCTAGCTTTGGGTTACCTACTGTCCATGACAACTAGTCTAAGTCTGTGGTTTACATTTTTTAACTCTTACTTTCTTATTTTGCAGTTAACAATGTCGGAATGCTTCACAACCCCGATCCATGTTGTTTTCTTGCTGGACCAGATAATGACGAGGTGCATTTGTTCAAAAATGTATTAATAATGTAATATTCAGATTTGCTATATTGCCTTTCCAAAATGATAGCAAGTGATGTACCACGTTATAACGGCGACGGTCAGGGGAAGCCTTCCCTGCCAGGAGAAGACAGTAAATATCGCTAGAAGCTATAGAAGCCACTGGCGTTAATCGCAAGAGAATCTGGCAGGCTGGCTGTACCCAAGTTGATCGGATAAACTTGGTACATTCAACCTGCCCACCTAAACCGCCCGAGATTTGAACCGTGTATGCCCAGCCTAACACTCTGCAGTTGTAAAATGTTATTTTGATACAGTTATTCTAACAAAGCATATATTTGCATATGTTTTTTCTACCTCTCAATGTCAATGCTTGCTAGAATATCTTTTGGCTGCATTTACAGCTGTGAGTCTTTGCGGGTGTGTCTATCTGCTTGGCACATCTAAATCATCTCAGCAAAATAGTTGTCAGACCTAACAGGGGCTGTTAAGAAGTCCTACTACAGGTTCTAAATTAAATAAGCTCTGGGTTTTTTAGTTTGTCATTCAAAGACATTTTGGGGTTTTGAACTTACATATTGAAAGAAATTTACCTCTGAATTTTTCCCTGCTTTTGGCTCCATCCATCTGCAACCATGCTGAGTAAGCAGGTACCCTTAGGTCAAAATATACGTTTTTTTTGTTATCAGTAATTGCTCTTTATCACTTTCCCATAAAGTCAAGCTCTCTGGATTTTCCTATTTACAGTTGTCTCATGGATAGTTTCTCCAATATTAGCTGTAGATCCCTGAAGCTCCTTCATAGTTGCTACTCAGATTGCAAGGATAACTTGCCACAAATTTGTGGCAGTGTGGAATTGTAGCGATGGGCTGAACACCCCTCAGTTCAGTTTGCACCAGAACTCTCATAAAAGTTTCCCATTAAAGTTTATAGGACCCGAACAGAAAAAATCTAAAGTCTCCATTTTGAAGGCTTATATGCAAGTTATTTCCATAAAAAGGGTATGGGGGCCTGGCAACTGCCCTGGGGGACATGTACCAATGCAAATTAAAAAAAATAAATATTGTTTTTAACCACTTGCCAACCGGGTCATATCTGAAAGACGGCTGCAGCGCGGTCGTCTTATTCTGGAAGGGCGTCCATGGACGTCCTCCCAGGATCTTGCTCCCGCTCGCACCCGGGAATATCCACATCACGGATCACGGTAAATGGCCGCTGATAGCGGCCGCTTACCACGTAATCGCTCTGTCAAATGACGGAGCGATCACTTGTAAACAAACCGGTTCATCTCTCCCCTCTCTGTACTGATCTGTACAGTGCGAGGGGAGAGGGGAGAGATCGGGTGCAGTAGCGCTGTGGGCTGGATGTGTACTGCCCACAGTGCTGATCTGTGCCCATTGCAGCACTAATCCATACCAGCAATACTCATCAATATTCATTCAGCCATCCCAGCAATACTCATCAATCCATCCCTGCAATACTCATCAATACTCATCCAGCCATCCCAGCAATACTCATCCAGCCATCCCAGCAATACTCATCCATCCATCTCAGCAATACTCATCCAGCCATCCCAGCAATAATCATCCATCCATCACAGCAATACTCATCCATCCATCCCAGTAATACTCATCCATCCATACTGATCCATACTCAGCAATACTTATCCATCCATCCATACTCAGCAATACTCATCCATCCATCCATACTCAGCAAACCTTCCGGAGCTGAAGTGGTTAAAAATGCAAATCACAGCCAAATCGTGGTAAAAATGCGGTAAACTACACTACATGCTTTTCTTCAGCTTCTCCACTGAAGTCTATTGAACCAAAAAAAGCACCGTTCTGCGTTTAAAAAAGTCCCTGACTCTTTCCAAAAACGCAGAGGCACAAAAATGCATTAATGTGAACATGTTCCGTAGGAACCCATGTTACAAAAAAAGTCCTGCATTTCTGCAAAAGGCAAAAAGCATGAAAAAAACACATTGATGTGAATAAAGCCTAACTAACTCTGAGCCATTCCAGAAATAGGTATATTTATTTTTGTATAATGTGGCATTCCAATTGCACACAAATAGACTCAATTCATTAAAATGTATAATCTCTGAAGACAACTGACTGTTAAGATTGCTTTGGGGATTTTTTTTCCACATCATCATGATGCACTGTGTTGTGCAAATCAGTAACATTTAATCCTAATTAAATCTGTTTTAATTAGAAGACGCTAGAAAAAAAAATGAAATCTTGGAAGCAAATAATTACACAAAGCAATACTATTGCTCCTTCAGAGCCTTTGTCAATGCTTGGGATTCATAGAAGTCTAGTGAAAAAACATTTTCCTTTCTTTTACAGTAAATACCTTTCTTTTTATTGAAAGCCTATATATTTTTTTTATTTTATTGATAGAAGTAGATAATACTACTTCAATGTGCATTCTAACAGGCTTTATGCTTGTATTGTATTCTTTCTATCCAAGTACAGTAATGTAGTAATGCTTTGAGACATCTACTTCTAGCAGAGAATTATGCTTCGTACACACGATCTGACTTTCGACAACAAAACTGTAGAATTTAGTCCGAAGGGCGTTGTCTCAAACTTGTCTTGCATATACATGGTCACACAATTGTTGGCAAACAATTACGAACGTAGTGACGTACTTGACGTACTACATGTTTTTTCAGCTCTTTAGCGCCACCCTTTGGGCTCCTTCTGGTAATTTTGTTTTAGTAGAAGTTTGGTGAGTGTTGATTCACGCTTTTCTTTTCGTGCTTTTCATTTAGCGTTTTTCAGTTCGTCGCTCGTCAACCAGACATGTTGCGGAATCAGAGGAGATAACGTGTTATTTATTATTGGCCTTGGAGTTATTACTTTGACATAATTTTTTAGTTGAATAATAATGATTTGATTTGTAATATTTTCTATATTTTTGGATGCATAGAATGCACTTTTTGGTTAAGTTATATTGGCAGATAGCGTGTCTAATTTTATTTGTTTTCTTTTTTTAATGCACAATTAATTAATTAATTGTTGAGAATAATACTTGGCTATGTGTTTACTTCAAATGAAATTTTAGGAGTAGGTAGTTACATTTTAAAAAATACAATGAAAAATTAATAAGGGACACCAACATAGTTGTATCTTTGATCTTAAAAACTACGGGATAATGGCGTTACTTGGTGTTAACTTTCCCAAATAAAAAAATAAAAAGCATAATAATATTATTCTTGATATCAGGAGAAAAAAAAAGCCTTTGAAAATTTGTTTGCAACAACTCCATCAGTATCACCAGCAAAGCAGCTTCAGTATTATCCCATTAAAGAAGAAGAGAATGTGCACTGCATTTCTAGATTTCATAATTTGCCACGTCACGAATGTTAATTCTCCATTACGAACGCTAGTTTACAAGACTGACCGTTTCTGGCTCGTCCTTGCTTCCGAGCATGCGTGTTTTTACTTTGGACTTTTGTCCGATGGACTTGTGTACACACGATTGGAAAATCTGACAAACACATTTGTTGGCGGAAAATTTGAAAGACATGCTAGCCAACATTTGTTGGTGCAAAGTCCAACAACAATTGTCCGATGGAGCAAACACAAGGTCGGATTTTCCGCCAACAGCCTGACATTGAACATTTCTCGTCCTAAAATCCGATCGTGTTTACGGGGCTTAAGTCTGACATTTCTGGCTGACATTTTGTAACAAATGTGTGATATAAGTCAATGATAACGTACAGACTTGATTGCATAGTGAACAATAGTTTGGTGACATATAATGGCATAATTCTATTTACTGCTTATTGAACTAAATAGGAAAGACAGAAACAATAGGAAGAATGCTGCATTTTTTCATTTTTTTCCTTGCTTTTCTGCTTCCTGTGTCAGCCTGACAGCAGTGTCCACAGCAATTTGAGCACTGCATGAAGGTCAACTTTTTTTATGCTGCAAATGTGGTAAAGGAGAGAAAACTGAGAATACGAGGTGTGTCTATTAAATAACGACACTGATTAAATAACTCATCTTTATTTATATGTATTACAAATGTAATGCTTGTCCCCTTCAATATATTCTCCATTTGCACTAATTGCTGCAGTCTTGTTTTCTACTGGTGGGAGGCATGGAGAAAATCTATTTCTGTCAGTTGTTTCAACACATCTGACGTTTTCTTCTTTACAGCATCAACTGACTCAAAACGTTTAAGCACTGATTTAACTTTTGGGAATTCATTCTCACGTCCCTCGCTGAATTTTTTGTGCCACTCAAACACATGCGCATGAGACAGGCCGTCATTCCCATAAGCTGTAGTAAGCATTTAAAAACATTCTGTTGGTGTTTTGTGCAATTTTACTAAAAATTTCAAATGAAAATATTGTTCAACTTTTAAACTTAGCATTTTTTCGGCACACTACAGAAAACACAACCAAACTAAATGGCGACTCATAATCAACTGAACATTGTAGAGTGTTGCTGCTTGTCATGCAGGTTCAAACATGTTCAAGGTCACCACGTATGCAGTTATAACCAGTTCTGACTGTTTTGTTTACTAGGTGGGATCACAGTCTTGTTATTTAACAGACACACGTCGTACACCTGTGTGCACAGTCTTGGACTCTGCTCTTCCCTGCTTCTGGCCTCTGTGCAGAATATGAATCACTTTACAATTTAACTCACTACCACAGTCGATTATATTTTATCTGCCTCATATTATCTTAATGCAGAGATATGTATTTTTAAATAGTTAACATTAGCAGATCTGAAGAATAGATACAGTATGATTAACAAAGATAATTTAATTCTTACTTTTTTTTGAACGGCCACTAAATACTATTTCTAAAAGCAGAAATTTTCTTAAAATGTCAGTACACAGAAATTAACAAATACATAACATTCTTCCACCCAGTTACAAAACTCAGTAACATTATAGAGTACATAGTCAGGTGCCTAGATCAAGTTTTGGTGCATTCTGAACTCTGCCCAGTTCATGAGCGTGGAAGCTGTTGTCCGGGCTTCCAGATGTTTGTGGTTGTGTGGTAGGACTGGACGTATCATTCCAAGTAAATCAATTAGGAGTAGTGTCTTGCTTGACTAAGGGATCTTGAACAGGTACTATCCTGCTCACATGCCAAATTGATCCATCCTCCAGCCTATAGGGTACTGGTCCCAATTGGCTGTGGATTTGTACAGGATTAGATAGACTGGGATTAAACTTTGACATGGTGAGTGGCTTCCTTATCCTCACCCACTGGCCAGGAATGAGGGTATTTGTCTTGGTGATTCTTTTTGCATTACTATAAGTTTTTGTTTGACCCGGTACCTCCCCACTCTAGCTTGCCGATTTAGAGGTTCTGCTACTTTATTTGTTGGCTTCAAACTTGTGAGAAAGGAGTGGGGTGGGACTGAGCCACGCTCTGTATGTCCCATACATACACAGAGGTGGCTTGGGAGTGAGAATGCACAAGTGCTCCCAGAGCAAGCTTTCTTTGGGGGCACTCAGCAAGGGGGAGGGGCCAGAAAGGCCAGCAGGGGACCCAAGAAGAGGATCAAAACCATTGCACAGAGCAGGTAAGTATGATGTGTTTATTATTTTAAAAAAAAAAAAAGGCTTTAGAATCACTTTAAAGGCAACAGACTTTTTTTCAACACAACAGCTCCACGTGGTTGCTTGATATGAAAATTCTTAAGGAAAAACTTCATCCTACCTAGTGAAAATGTTCCTGTATGAAAATTAAAAAAAAAAAAACATACCATGGAATCCAGCTTTGTCTTCATGGCAGCTAAAGTTCTCCTTTACTCCTCTGCTCCTGCGCCGCTATCTTAAAATTATTTCTCACACAATGGCAGACATGCTATAGGCCTCTGCCAAGTCTCATAATTTATAGGTTGACAGAGACCCACAATGTGTCTGTCCATGCATGGGATCTCATGCTGAAACACTGCCTCCTGTAATGTGATGTAGACATCCCAGAAGGCAGTAGGACAGCAGGACAGTAGGAGAGAGGAAGTGCTTTTCATAGGTGAAGGTCTGCTTTAATATTTGTCTATAAGATTTCTCCTGATCTTTTCCCGATTTTAAAAAAGGAAAAAAAAATTTGTAAAAAAATGTATTTTTATTCTTAATCGTATTAAAGCAATGGTATACAAAAACGTGGCAATTAAAATATTAGTCATAAACAAAATTTGTAACAATTCTCCTCTTGCCTTTATCTAGAATCTGATTAACTGCAATGTGATTTCTGCTGTTAAGGTATGGATATTGGTAGTAGTTGTAGCAACTGAGTTAATAGAGAATAAATTAATAACATGACTACAACTTAGAAAACTGATTTGTGAATCAATTTATATTTGCCACTAGAATGTAATAGGGCTACAGATTACATTATTCTTATTATTTGGTAAAGATCAGACTGGAAACTTCAATACTTCAACTTGTTTTTCAGTTGTTTGCTTCAATCACTATTAGCTGCATGACATTTGTCATAATCAGTCAAGACATTTTAGGTGTTTTCTGGTAAGATTTGTCAACGTCTGCCTTTGGAACTGCAGTGACGAGGTCTCTGTTGGGTGTTTCCTGCCTACCTTTGTGTGATGCCACACCAAGTTAGACTCCTATTAACTGTTGTAGTCGGCATGCATAACAAATTTTGGTAACAGATGCCCTGAGAGATATAAGAAACCAGTACATGGTTATTCTCTTTAGCATCTGTGAAAAAGTAAAATATCAAATTTGGATAAATTCTGACTTAAACAAAGACTGATCTACAGTCCAAACTGTTAATCAACATAAGTGCCTCTAAATGAGAAATGCATAGGTACACTACTAAACAGGGGTCCACCACCCACAAATCAGTAAAAAGGTCACCAAATAAAAACAAAATAAAAAAACAACAAACAAAACAAACAACTAAAAAAAACATTAACCAGCCAGTTTTTTTTTAGGTTTGTTATTTAAATAAAGGTTCATAAATAGGTTTATAGGTCAGGTACCCCCATATTAACACCAAAAAAAAAAAAAATGTCAAGGAACAAAACCACAAAAAAATTTAAACAAAACAAAAAAAAAAAAAATTTTACCACCCCCATTAATACCAAAATAAAGGTTTTAAAACCCCCTGATTGCCCCTAGTTAACCATTTCACCCCATTTTGCCAGTGTCAGGAGTTTTTTTTTTACCTGCCGCTAGGTAGCCAGTTTTTTTTAGGTTAACCCGCCATGTTGTATATAGGTTTATAAAATAGGTTTATAGGTCAGGTACCCCCATATTACAACCTAAATAAAGGTTTTAACCCCCTGAATGCACCTAGAGATAAACTCTTTCACCAGTGATAACCGTTTAAGTAAGGTGGTAAAAAATTGCCCCCGTAAACCCTTTCAAGTGTCACTAAGCGATCGTGTTTCAGATAGTAGGATCCACTGCGTCGCCCCAGGTTAGTGCCAGCCCAGTACCCCCCCCGCAAAACACCCCTGCGCAAAGCCGCTTAGTATAAGTATCTGAACAGAACGATATCTGATCTGATCAGATCTTAGCGTCCCAGCAGTTTAGGGTTCCAACACCCAAAAACAAAAACTAAGCACACCTGCATTATATAATAACATTTTTTTTGTGGTAGCGTTTTGATTCATTAACAGGCTTTTTTTACCTGTAAATCTCAAAAAAAAAAAAAAATAGTTGTCATTTTATTGTTCTCTCTCTCTCTCTCTATTCTCTCTCTATTGTTGCTCTTTTTTTACTCCATTCTATTCTTCAATGTTTTATTATGTTTTATCATGCTTGCTTTTCAGGTATTTAATTTTGTTTACTGCGTTATAGTGTTAACCATTTTTTTGTTTTCAGGTGCGCCATTCAGTTGCAGCGTGGATTTATTTATCTTGACAGCAACAGCGTTTGCTCCCACGATACATAAAGCCGCGACTCCAACGCTGTAGGAAGTGATTTCACCACCACAGTTAAAAAAAAGAGCATATATGCCGAAGCATGGGGGCAGCAGGGGCGGAGGAGCGATTGGCTCCTAATGACGCGTACATACGGTCGAAATTCCGACGGAGCCTTGCCCCGTGGAAAAGGCATAACTTTTGTGGGAGGATGCCCCCATGCTTCGGCATATATAAATGGTGCATGTATGCCCATCATTAGAAGTGGGTGGATGAAGGGAGGTATTCTAATGGGTGGGCATACCCACCAATCGATCTCTTTTTTTCGTTCAGCCAAGAGGCTGCATGAAAAAAAAGATTACAATATATGTCCAGTATGTTGCTGGACTTTGAATGGTTATACCAGAATGATGCCTGCAGGTTAGGTATCATCTTGGTATCATTCTCTTCAGCCAGTGATCGGCTTTCATGTAAAAGCTATTCTAGCGGGTAATTAGCCTCTAGACTGCTTTTACAAGCAGTGGGAGGGAATGTCCCCCCTCCCAGATATAAACCGCGCCATTGGGAAATTGGGAAAGCGTTTTATCACACCGATCTTGGTGTGGTCAGATGATTTGAGGGCAGAGGAAAGATCTAGGGTCTAACAGACCCCAATTTTTTCAAAAAAAGAGTACCTGTCACTGCCTATTGCTATCATAGGGGATATTTACATTCCCTGATATAACAATAAAATGATAACAAAGAAAAAAAATGGAAGGACAGTTTAAAAATAAAATAAAAAAGCTAAATAAATAAAGAAAAAAAAAAAAAAGCACCCCGGCCCCCCCTTCTTTTGCGCAAAGGCGAACACAAGCGTTGGTCTGGCGTCATATGTAAACAGCAATTGCACCATGCATGTGAGGTATCATCGCGAAGGTCAGATCGAGCGCAGTAATTTTAGCAGTAGACCTCCTCCGTGAATCTAATGTGGTATCATGTAAAGGCTTTTAAGGCTTTTAAAAATGTATGTAGTTTTTCGCCACTGCGTGTCTGTGCGCAATTTCAAAGCATGTCGTGTTTGGTATCCATGTACTCGGCCAAAGATCATATTTTTTATTTCATCAAAAAGTTGAGCAATGTAGTGTGTTTTAGTGCATTAAAAAAAAAAAGTGTATTTTTTTCCCAAAAAATGCGTTTGAAAAATCGCTGCGCAAATACTGTGTGGAAAAAAAAAAAATGCAACACCCACCATTTTAATCTGTAGGGCCTTTGCTTTAACAATATAGTGTTTGGGGGTTCAACGTAATTTTCTTGCAAAAAAAAAATATGTTTTCATGTAAACAAAAAGTGTCAGAAAAGGCTTTGTCTACAAGTGGTTAGAAGAGTGGGTGACGTGTGACATAGGCTTCTAAATGTTGTGCATAAAATGCCAGGACAGTTCAAACCCCCCCCCCCCCAAATGACCCCATTTTGGAAAGTAGACACCCCAAGCTATTTGCTGAGAGCAATGTTGAGCCCATAAAATTTTTTTTTTTTTGTCCCAAGAGATTGAATAATGAAAAAAAATATATATATATTTTTTTTTTACAAAAAGTTACTAAATGATATATTGCTCAAACATGTCATGGGCATATGTGGAAATACACCCCAAAATACATTCTGTTGCTTCTCCTAGTACGGGGATACCACATGTGTGGGACTTTTTGGGAGCCTAGCTGCGTACGGGACCCCAAAAACCAATCACTGCCTTCAAGATTTCTAAGGGTGTAATTTTTTTATTTCACTTCTCACTGCCAATCACAGTTTTCGGAGGCCATGGAATGCCCAGATGGCATAAAACCCCCCAAAATGACCCCGTTTTGGAAAGTAGACACCCCAACTATTTGCTGAGAGGTATGGTGAGTATTGTGCAGATCTCCCTTTTTGTCACAAAGTTTTGAAAATTGAAAAAAGACTAAAAACACAAACACAAAACACAAAACACTAAAAACACAAAAACAAAACAAAACAAAAAACAAAACACTAAGCACACATAACTGCAAGCGTTCGCAGAGTCAGGCCTGTTCTCTGCGATCGATAACATTTTTTTTGTGTTTATAGCGCAAAAAATAAAAATCACAGAGGCAATCAAATACCATCAAAAGAAAGCTCTATTTGTGGGACCAGTTTGGGTCGCATGACCGCGCAATTACCAGTTTTTTTTTTTTTTTTTTAAATCAGAGCTTTTTTACCTGTAAATCTCAAAAAAAAAAAAAAATAGTTGTCATTTTATTGTTCTCTCTCTCTCGATCTATTCTCTCTCTATTGTTGCTCTTTTTTTACTCCATTCTATTCTTCAATGTTTTATTATGTTTTATCATGCTTGCTTTTCAGGTATGTAATTTTGTTTACTGCGTTATAGAGGTCACCATGAGGTGATCATGCAACATCAATGC
This sequence comes from Lithobates sylvaticus, assembly GCA_028564925.1. Lineage (NCBI taxonomy): Eukaryota > Metazoa > Chordata > Amphibia > Anura > Ranidae > Lithobates > Lithobates sylvaticus. The sequence goes on from CM053026.1 coordinate 287,707,855, forward strand.
AGTTTAAAAGATCCCCCTCAGTGATGTCTCATATTCTCTAGCTGAATCATCTTGGCTATATTAAATATCAACAAGGATTGAAACCGATTGTTTGCAGATGTTTCTTAGGAAACGGGTGTACTTTATTCTAATTTTAAAATGTTTTCTAGTATGGGATTAAGTATCAATGAAATCAGAAGATCCTGTTGACATGGTACCAGATTGCAAGCCAGGTTTTACAGAAAATTTATTTTTACTCATAAGTGTTTTATTTAATTCGCATCTAGTGGATTGGAAGTATGCTGCCAACTTTTAGCCAAGTATTCAAAGAATTGTTCTGGTGGTGTGTATTGCATATATTAAAGGAAATACCATAAATGTTTTTAAAGAGTTGATTACTCTTTGTAAGGGTTCATGCGAGAACATAGATACATTTTAAGCAGCTATGCAAAAAAAAGGCCTAATAGTCATATATGAAGTGGCCACCAATTAAATTACCTATGTCTTGTTAGAGAAGTTTATAAAATAGAAGCATCTGATTGGATTATATGTGTATGACATTATTATCAGATTGCATCTGAAAAATTAAATAACTATTGATTTCTCTGGACATTACCAAAAGGCAGATGTTCTGAAAGCTCCACTTTTTTTTCCCATGGCTACCCAACCCCAAATCGCTGTGGAAATATGAAAAAAAGTCTGCGGAGAAAAAAGTTAGTTATTCTACTTACCTTATCCCAGCTTCCACCCACAATGTCTAAACTAGTGTGGCATTCCTTTCTTTCCTTACGAGACCCCAGGCACTGCATGGCAACATCTTCTTGTGAGATTTCAGATACTCAGCAATGTCTGAGATCTCACCAGGAAGGATAGTGCTATCATCCTCAAATAGGAGCCGTGAGTGGAAGTCAGGGTAATGCAAATATATTAACTTTTTCGCTGGCTTTTTTCCATTTCTTGGGGGTTTTGGCATTGGGGGAAAGTCATGACAAAATAGCAGAGGTCCGCTTTTAATGTTTTTTATTCCAAGTCTCCCCCATATATCAGATCACTTGTAATAGTCAGAGATATTGGGATTGTTTGTGCTTTCACCATGTAGTAACACTGGGCTACAAAACACCATGTAGCAGGATAGAAAGACCAATCTAATCTGTTCAGATCCAGGGCAGATATCTGGACCTAGGCAGTCACTAATCATAGCATTTTTAGCACCAACTGGATCTGATGCAGCCACTAAAAAACAAACAATCATTAAAGGCAGGGCTCCAGTGCACAAGGCACCCTAATCTGAAGTGCTTTTTGTGTACTCAATAAATACAGACCTGGCAAGCCACCCTTTGAAATCAATTCTACTTCCAACCTATAACACTCCAAGGCAAATTTCTCAATGGCTAGTAAAGGCTCTCACATTGATTAAATAAATGGCAGAGCAGGGCACAAGTTTAAGTTGGAGCAAAAGCTATCACCTTTATATATAGGATCGAGGGTTTAAATAAAGTTCTTGCAGATACTACATGGTACCTGCATTGATCATTTGGATCTGTCCATTTTAACATATTCATGCTGTTAGCATTTTATGAAAAAAAACTTTTGTTCTAATCAGAGATATGAATGGATCATGGAAGTATAGACATCAAAATTGAAATATTTCCCTATTACTGTCAGTCATTTGAAATATATGTTCATACAACACACAATGTTTTACAAAGTATTGTGGTTGGTAAATAATAATTTACTTAATTAAAGATGTAATCTCATAAAAAGTATGATATGATATTAAAAATAATGACTAAAGTTGTTAGTCTTTCTTTTCACCTGTTCATTGACAAACCTGTTTCAGTTCAGCTGCGCTGAGCCATTCCTCAAATTGTGTCTTCATTGAACAATTCTAAATCACTACCATATTTACAAATCCAGAACACAATTAGAGAGTTGACTTATTTGGACAAAAAACATTTTATAAATTTTACAATATAATTCTTGACCAAGGTCGAAAACAACCACCATAGCAGCCCATGCAGCTGCTATGAGGCCCAAGGACAAGAGCCCAGTAAGGGCCAGTAAGGTATTTAAAAGTCACTTTTCAGTATCCTTTGCATTAATCTCAATAAAATGATTAATTCAGAAAAGTCACTTTTCATTTATTAATAATACATCAGCATACACTTTATTTATTTTTTAGATGACAAGAATAATATTGAAACAAATGGAAGAAAGGTGAGACCTATTTTGTGTACCCGGTGTTAGCATATCTTGGTAAATTATGCATAATAAACATACACAATAATGTTGGTAAATGTTTGCTATTTTGTTGCAATTAAAATGACCACTGGTTCAATTTATGATTTACAAAGATATTTCTTGTTATTGATTATTGATTTTTTTTCCTCCCCTTGGCACATTTGAATTTTTCCTGTTCCATGCAATCTTTTACTTTTTTTTCCAGGGCTATTTGACTAATATTAAAAGAGAAAGGCACTTCATGTTTCCCATCAGCAGAAATGAATGATCCTTGCACATATTCTTTACACCCCAAAGAGCATGCATTGTTCTCACTCGGCTCTTCTTCTAAGTTTTCCAATCTCCCTTTCTTCACTCTCCATTCTCCTCATGGTAAATGATCTTCCTATGTGGTCCCTTCTTTTGCCTTCCGCTGTTGTCCTCATTTGTACTCCCCTTCACTGTTATCCTCAACTCTCCTCTTTTACCTGTATGTCTGTCCCTGCTTTCCTGCGCTGTGGCTATTTGGCTATTCTTTCCCTTGGAATTTTTTTCCACATATATGTTTATTAAGAAGCTTTTGTACAAAACAATAAGTGCAAATACTCACAGACAGTGCATGGGAATGATCAGAATACCAATTAGAGTGCAACAAGACCATTTCAAAACAGTCAGAGGGCACATAAAAGGGAACAAGCAATGCCAACTTAGAAACAGTGCTACCCACTGTATGGAGTACCAGAGATCCTACACTGCATAGGTTTGCAATGGTTAAATAAAGCAGACTATATACATTAGGAGACCCTCTTAGCGGTGTAGACAAGGTCACCTAGAGCCCAGGGCAAACATGCCAAACTGCGCCCCCCACCATAGGATTATGAGTGTTATGTGTCAGCAAAAATCCACCCCCCCAAAAAAAAATTGGGCACTAATCTACATGATTACCCAATAAGCATAAATTCCCCCTCCTCCCAATACAAATCTACCCCCATCCCCTAAATCTCTGCAGAACAAATACCCCTGCCAAAAAATCACCCCTCCTAGCACAAATCTTCTTCCCCTCCGAGTACATATTCTCTACCCCCTACTCCAAGTCACCCCCAGCACAAATACCCCTCCTAACACAAACACATCCTTAATCATACCTACTGAAGCAAATCCCCCCCCCCTCTACCATATCACCTCTTCTAGCACAAACCCCCAAATTGACCCTTCTCTTCTCAACCCCCTCCCAACACAAATCCCCCTGAAAAACAATCCTACCACACACCCAAATTTCCCCTCCTAGAACAATTCTTACCTCCTGTGGCCCCCCAAATTCCTCCATCCAAGACAAATCCCCTCCCCTCTCAATCTCCTTGCAGTGCCCCCCACCTCACATGATACCACCTTGTCCCGGCCCTGGGTGAAGGGGCAAAACTTGAGAAAAAAAAGGGAAGCTCTGACATAAGGGGATAAGGAAAGAAAGAGACAAAAGGGAGAACAAGATAGGACAAGAATGAACATGGTGGAGAGACCCTGCCAGTAGGGCCCCCATTCTGCTAAAACTCTTTCAAGTATATTCATTAATAAAGGCACCCTGGACCTGCGGTCTTTATCTCATATGTCCCAATTTCCTCCTCCAATCTCTCATATCTTTCTTACCCTCCTTTATAAATACAAATTCACTGTCCTCCTCTGATCTCTAGGCCTCTGTCCTGCTTATCTTCCATCCTTCCCCTATTCACTCTCCAGTTAAAATCCCAACTTTTCCATTTTTCAATTTGCCTTTTTTCTATGTGAGAAAAAACTTCAATCGCGCAACCTGGGTGAATTAATTAATCCAGTGAACAATCAGAATACAAACTTCCATGAACTAATCAATGAATAATATAAATAACCAAATGTACCACTCAACCCCTGATGAAATATTTAAATAAATCACTAAATAAATAAACAAAATGTGAGTGAAAAAAAATATATATATATGAACATTGATAAATTAAATAAATGTCCACAGTGCATGAAAGTAATAAATCAGCGATGGCTATGGTTACAAGTCCATATCACACAGAGGATCAGAGAAAAAACTTCAGGGAATTCCTTCTAAAGTAGCAAAAAAAATATTAACACAGTGGCAACAGTTTTTCTTTTCTTTTCTCTCCTTCTCCTTATGGAACCACCAAACACAATCCCGCAGGTAATCAGCTCCCGGAAAATATGTATAATGTGAGCAAATGGCCGCTTACCAGATCCAAGGATCAAATGGGAATGTATCAGGATGGACCCTCCACACAGGGTGATATTTCCTCTCGATTCCTCGGCAAGGATTATCCACTCCCCGGTATGCAGCGATCCCTCTCCCGCTCCGTGCTCAGCTGCTCTCTGCTCTCTGCACACAACACTTTCCCTGCTTTAATGGCTGTAAGTTCGCCAAACTCTTCCTCCATCCACCATATAGGGCAAAAAAACTTATATAGGGCAGTATTGTTTAACACACCAAAGTTTCTTTATTTAAAAGCCCACACATGGCTAACATCCAAAGGGGTGCATAAAAAAAACATCAACACAAACATTGCAGCACACAGAAAAAATGGTAAAAAGCGGGTATTGATATAAAATTCTGGTCTACAGCTGCTCATGCAAACTGTACCGTATGTCTGGTCCTTTGCTCTATCCGACGCGTTTCTCTTTACAAAGCATCAACTGGGAAAGAAGACCAGGACCAGACCTCACCAATCACATTATTTATATCTAAAGCCCCATACACACGGTCGGATTTTCGCATGGATTCTGTCCGATCGGACAATGTTGTTGAAAAATCAGACCGTGTGTATGCACCATCGGACAGTGTACGTCGGATTGTCCGACGGACAAAGTCCTATCTCCTGCTGGATAGATTTTTTGACAACACGGTCCAATCACACCAAATCCGATCGTGTGTAGCGTTGTCCGACGGACAAAGTGCTACGCATGCTCAGATCACATTACAAGACCAAAGCTATTGGTTACTAGCCTCTACGTAGTCCCGTCGTAGGCAACAAACGTCACCACGTTCAGAATGATCGGATTTTCCGACAACTTTGTCCGACAGTGTGTATGCAACACCAACATCGGACAAAGTACGACGGACATGATCCGACGGACCTGGTCCTCGGATAATCCGAGCGTGTGTATGGGGCTTAATAATGGCAGGGGAGACACCGGAAGTCACATTCCCAATTACTTCCTGCTCCGTATCAAATGTAGCACGACCTCAACTGCTACATATCCACTATCTACTTCTTGCCCACCCATGCATACAATCAACGGACAGTAAATATTGATTGCTTTTATACAAAAAAGAAATTAAATATTTAATAAAAAAATTTAGGCAAATTATATCGGCAAATTATATCGATACTTCCGCACATTCTCCTACATTAAATACCTATGAAAAAGGTATTAATATTTAAACATTAATACTAATGAATAAAGGTATATATATATATATATATATATATATATATATATATATATATATATATATATATATATATACTGTGTTCCTAAGAGATTGTGCGCATGGTCAGCATCCACATAATGGGAAAACACCTTAAATTCTCTATATGGATGCTGTTCCCACACACATTCAATTTAATGGGACAAACATCTCATATTCATACACTTCATAAATGAATATATAATCAAGGTCTGTATTATTATTTCTCACCACCTTTATAAAAATCTACTTCCCTCATCATTGTTCACTTATTCAAACATTAATGTATACATTTACTACATACCGCTAATTATTCCATGTCTGACTAATGGAAAAACCTCATTGCCTAGACAATCTAAACCATTTCACCATAGCAGTCCACAGGGAGATAGCCATGATGAGGTAGTAAAAGTGATCCTCAGGAAGTGGCAAAGCGGTAGAAGAAAAACCAAAAGGACTAAAAAAATATACTAAAAAAAGAAAAAAACTAAAAACAACTAAAAGTACTAAAAGAAGGGGACAGAATACTAAAATAGAGAGAGGACAAAATGGTATTAAAAAAATGGTATAAAAAATAAACCAAAAATTCTTAAAGGGGAAATAGTCTGGGAAATCAACTGCTATCAATGTAGCAGTTGATATCCCACTCTATGTTGAGCCCCAACGGGCTATAACATTGCATATCAAATATCCAGCGAGTTTCTCTACGCAAAATGTGCCGTTTCAGATTATTTCCTCGCCAATGGGGGACATATCTCTCAATGGCAATAATTTCCAACAGAGAAGGGTCTCTGTTGTGAAATTGGCGAAAATGGCATGAGACACTGTGTCCCACAAATCCACGTCTAATGTTAGACTGGTGTTGACCTATTCTGATATTTAGGCCCTGGTATATTGGTAGCCACAAGGGCACCTAAGGAGGTATATTACCCCTATGGTCTTGCATGTTATAAAGTCCATAATAGAATAGGATCTGGAAGTAACATGAGATGTAAATGTCGAGGTTTTAATAGTTGTGGAGGATGTGCACATTGCACATCTTTTACCAGGAAAAAAACCTTTAAGATTACCAAAAAAATTTACACTCGGTGCCAACACGTCTTTTAAAATGCGATTTTTCCGAAATAATATTTTTGGCCGTTCTGGAAGTTCTGGTTCAAGGATCTTATCACACTTCAAGGCCCGCCAAAGTTTCCAAATAATTTTGTTAACCCACCAATAGTGAGAAGAAAAAGTGGTCAAAAATGACTACTGCAGGTCTTTATCAGTGTTTTGCTTATTCCTGACCTTGGGTTTCCTGCTCTTTGACTCCACCATCAGCTCTTGCCAACCATCATTATACCATCCTTAACCTACCATTATCTCCCACATTTTATCCTCCTTTGCACTTATTTCCCCCACTATTAACTTCACCCTCTGCCATCAGCTCCCATTGTCATTGTGTGTGTGTGTGTGACAAATGGAAAGTGGACTTTGGCCAAAATATTTTTAGATAGAGTGGTGAAGGATAACAACATCTGTTTTATTGCTACCTGTGTCCATGCTGAGAAGATGTACCCTCACTTCTTGATCTGGTGACCACTGTTACTGGGACACAAGTGCCAGGAAATCCAAACTTTTACAGCTGTCATCAGAACAGGAGGTGAGGGGAAATCTCCAAGTGGGGACTTGTTCTATGCCAGCAATATCTGGAACAAAAAGCAAAGATAAATCACCCTAATAAGGGTACAGATAGTAATGAAAATCCAACAGAGGTTCTGACGTATCCCAACTCCTTGCTAATCCAAAACAGCTAAAAATTAATTTAGGATCTTAATATGGGACCCAGGACTAGTAGTAAGCGCTAGCTTTATCAGCAGTGAGATCCTGAATGAAAAGTTAAATGTGCGCCGCAGTGCAAATTAAGCCAGTAAAACGTTGTTTATTTTAAAGGATCTCCTAGCTTTTTTGTGTAATAGTTAACAAGAGTATGACCTATTCTATTGGATTACCTACTTGCCGGTTGAAGCCCTCTGTCTTAATATGCCCAGGGCCAGTGCTGTAAGTAACTGAGTTAAAATAAACGGAAATTACTTAACGCAGTTACTTTAGAGGGTAACGAGTAATCTAACTGATTACTTTTCCCCTCATGGTAATGCAGTTCCCATTACTTGGGCTGCATTACCCCAATTACTTCTACCGCCACTAGATGGCAGTAGTGTAATGCTGGAGTCCTGACAAAAAAGTTTGCCCGCCGGATAAGGACCCCCTGTACTGCGCAGGCGCAGCGCTTGCGCAATACGAAGGACTTCGGAGCTTACGAAAAATGCCGAACCTAAGCGACTCTGAGTGAACTCTACACCGCGCAGGCGCAATTAACATGTAATTGTATGAGGCGATGCCGCACGCTCCCGATGCTTGTGCTACTCTGCAAGGGGCGTCTATCGTGTAACTAAGGGGTGGGTCTAGTATTACTGTAACCAAGGGGCGCATTTATTATTATTGTTGTATATCGAGCTCTGCCCATTAGTTTAACATTCGCCCTCTTCTGTAGCCATCCGCCCCTTACATGATATAATAATAATAGACCCACCCCTTGCTTACACGCTATAACAGATCTGCCCCTTGCTTACAGTAATACTAGACCCGTCCCTTAGTTACACGTATAGAATATAAAAAAAAAAAGTCAGTTACTTTGCTGCGTAACTAATTACTTTTCCAATGTAGTAACTGAGTTACTAACGCAATTACTTTTTGGGAGAAGTAATTTGTAACTTAACTAATTACTTTTTTTAAAGTAAGATGACCAACACTGCCCAGGGCAGACAACCTGCCTGTGTCATCACTATTTTTAATTTTCATACTCAGTTTCAAGTACAGTAACAAACCTTCTAAGAACATAGAAATGAATGGAATAATTTTTTCAATTTGTACTACTTCCTTTAAAAATAAAAAGAAAGTGATTTTTTTCCCCCCTATTTACTACAATTTCACTTACATTAATCTGAAAGCAATAACTATGTAGAAACATGTTCAAAAACAAAACTGAATTGCATTTTTTTTCAGAAAAAAAGGTCTTGTGTTGAATATTTCTTCTGCGTTTGGTACATTTCCTTGTCCACTTTATGCACTCTATTCTGCCTCCAAGGTAAGTATATATTGCTGAACTTGCATTCAATTTAAATATTCTAAAATGTCACTAGGCATAGGCAGCAGGCATCTACAGGTGTTCTAGAAGAGATCTAGAAGTTTGAATGGCTTCTGTGATTGAGACCTTAAGGCAAAATTTTCTTCCACCACTATGATGGGTGGCCTGATTCACTGAATGAGAGAAAAAACAAGTGGGTAAAATAAAGCACCCCAGGCACAAATGTCTGCTGTGCATGTCTAAGGCCAAGTTATAATATAGAGAGTAAACACGTTGACTTAAAAGCAAAACGCTAAGGGACATTTGACACCAGTGGGTGCACAGTAAGTTCCATATAATGCATGTGCTCATGTGCATTGTGTAGGGGTGGTGTGATGTGATGTTATTATTTTTCCATTTTTTATAATATATTGAAACAGCATTTCATTCAACTTTATGCACAACAGTGTGTAGCGATGGGTGTTAACACGAGTTTTTGCGCATTGCACTGCATAAAAATGCAGACATGCTGCATTTTTATGCATCCCATTTCAAACTATATATATATTGTATGAACAGGGCACATAGAAATATAATTATTTTCTATGTGCCCTTGCATTAAACCTGCATTGATCAATACTGAGCAACACTGCTCAACACACCTGATTAGAATGAGTCCTAAATAAAGACCTACATTTCCCCAAAAAGCAGCAATTTCAGGAAAACACTTTTTAATGATAAAAATGTGGTCCCTTTGCCTCTAACAATTGTACCCATGTGGAATAGCTAAAAAAATGAGGTGCTCGTTCTCATCATGTCACCATTTTAGGTGGATATAGACACATCTCTCCACACACATATCTCTCCTAACTATTTCCAATGATATTGAACAATCACTAAAATGAAAAACATGGTAAATGTTTATGGTTGCCATTTCTAATGACGATTTTAATTACACATGTGTTTATTGGTAAACTTTCCACATTTACATGGAAGTCCACTGGCCAGAAAAAAGTTACAGTGATAAGCATAAGACCCCTTTCACACTGGAGCGTTTTGTAGGCGCTATAGCGTTAAAAATAGCGCCTGCAAAACGCCCTAAAACAGCTGCTCCATGCACTCCAGTGTGAAAGCCCGAGGGTTTTCACACTGGAGCGTTGCGCTGGCAGGGTGTCAGAAAAAGTCCTGCCAGCAGCTTCTTTGGAAATAAATGGGGCAGCGTTGTGATACCGCTGGGAAAACGCTGCTCCGGCGGCATTTTGCGGGCGGATTTAACCCCTTTTCGGCCACTAGCGGGGGGTTAAAGCCACCCCGCTAGCGGCCGAATAGCGCCGATAAAACGGCAGTAAAGTGGCACTAAAAATAACACTTATTTACCGCTGATGCCCGGGGCGGCTCGGTGTGAAAGGGGTTAAGAGGCTAGGGCTAAACAAAACATGACTAGACGTGCTTATAATGGCACCTTTTAATCACAACTGTAGTTCATGAGTGAGAGACAGTCTGTCTGCTATATGCTATGCTATATGCTATATTCCCTCATCCCAGAATTCATCATATCAAAGATAAGAATAAGTAGCCAAGGACATTCAGATGGACATATAAAAGCAACAAGAACACTGCATATATAAAAAACATACATTTTATCATAAACATTCAGGTAAAATCCAAACCACAAATAAGAAATGAGGAACACAGTGACTCAGAGTCTACATGTGGATTATATTGATCTAAACAACTGTGTGAACCCCAAAATTTAGTACTACGTTGTTCATTTCTTATTTGTAGTTTGGATTTTACCTGAATGTTTATAATAAATGCAGCAGCGTAAAATTTTCCGATTCTTCCGCATTCCAAAACAGTGAATAAATGTGATTGTTGTCTCTTCTTATAGTATTTATCTTTCAATCTGTTTTTATTATGAAAAGTCATAAACAAACATGAAAACTGAACATTGTACATATTGCAGAAGGGAAGACCTCCTGCTGTTAGAAGTACATTCCATGGTACACAATTACTACAAACGTAAGTATAAACGTATCTGAGACCCGAGCCAACAAGAGATATAGAATTCCTGAGAATCAATCAAACAACAAACTGGTGGGACAGCTACAGGGGAGAAGAGGCTTCCTCCCTCCTGACACCCCTAAAGGGATCTGACTGTGTCAGAAGAGGAGGAGAGACCCCCACAACCCTCCAGCAGTACCCAAACTGCCTAAAACTAAGATTTAAAAGACTAAACGCTCTCTTAGCAGGAGCTAGGTTTACACTTAGTAGGTGCTGAATAAAAACAGTCACCTGTATACATCATATGCAATAAGAGAGACAGATAGAGAAGAGTAAGGAAAGGCAGAAGGAAAACCGAAAAGAGGGGAAGGAGCTGCAGAAGGATAGGGATGAGTGGTGAGAAGATTGAAGATGTGCCTTGCGGTATATAGACAGGAATAATTCAGATTATACGGTCAAGAAGAAGAGTGATCTCGAACTCCCGGTATGAGGGAAACTCCCACATATTGGGCCCAAGGCTCCCAGACTGTTTGGAATCTAGCTGAGGTGTCCGTCAAGCTACTGGAAAGTTTTTCCTGTGACATTTCTTATAGTATTTATGACACCTCACAAGCCTCTCACCTTACTGCTGTAAGGCAACAGCATTAGATATAGATAACTCTCATAAGGGATCCTTGTGCCTCCACCTGTCTCTGGGGATCTCTCTATAATAAGCGCAGGACTGGATGGATGATAGTGCCTCCTCTAAAATGATCCTGGGGTTCCAACTAGTATCCTCTGTAATGGTGGTGTATAAACAAAGGGGGCTCAGATAGTGTGATATCGTTTCCCAAAATTGTATTTATAAAAACAGCGTGGTTTTACTCACATTAAAAAACTGTAAAGAAGGCATGCAATCCATAAGCGGTGAGCTCGTACTCCTACGTCACTTCGACAGATAGACCGGAAGTGACGTAGGAGTACAAGCTTGCCGCAAAAGAATGAGAGCACCTAGTTGTAGCTGCACATTTGGCTTAGCATTTTATGCACTGGGAGCTTTTTCACTATTTATTATCAGACACCAATATTGGCACTTTATTTGTGGACATTTTAGAAGTAATAATATTCATTTGTCTGCTTGTTTTATCTTATGAGCATCTATTTTATGTGCACCATTATGTCATCTATTGTATAGTATTATGCCCCGTACACACGATCGGAAATTCCGCCAGCAAAAGTCCGATGTGAGCTTTTGGTCAGAAATTCCGACCGTGTGTATGATCCATCAGACTTTTGCTGGCGGAATTTCTGCCAGCAAAAGATTGAGAGCAGGTTCTCTATTTTTCCATCGGAAAAAACATCCAAGATTTTTACGACGGAAATTCCGCTTGTGTGTGCGGGGCATTACACTATTTATTCTTCTTATATCACTCATTCTATATTCATATCAATTTATTAGATTTTTTGACACTTGACAGCGCAACATCATCACTATTATTTATATCAATCTGTACATAGTTCTCTTTTTGGAGTATTGTACTCAATTCCCTCAACCCTATCCTAGTTACAGAGAACACTAGACTTGCTATTGAGCTAAAGAGTGACTGTGATCATGCGTGCCTGGCTGTGGGGCAATCTACTGGGAAAATAATTTGGGCAATTAGCAGCCACCCCTTTGGTGTAGCGCTACATAAAACATATGTCCCCCTGAAACTCCTTGGCTACAAATACTTATGTTTGTATGTACTAAAAATTTAATTTAATTAATCTGTCATTCTTATAACTATTTCACAGCATCTAACTTTTTTTTCTCTCAACAGGCATTTTTAACAACATTTTCCAAAGCTCTACAAGCTGAGTATAAATCCAAAGGAATCGTTATACAGGTACCCAGATTTTGTACAATCGTATTATACAGTAAAATATTACTTAAAGCAGAGTTCCACCCAAAAGTTTGGCACATTTGGCACCTTTTGGGGGGGAGGGGGGAACGGGTAGCTGTTTTTGACAGGTACCCGTCCCCACTTCCGAGAGATGTCGCCACAGCAAGATCACTCAAAAGTTCGGCCTCCCTCCTCCTTCCCCTTGCCACCAGGCCATTTAAAAAGCACAGTGCGCTTCGCATAAGCACAGTAGGGAAACGGCTGTGAAGCCGAAAGACTTCACTGCTGGGTTCCCTTACTACATATGGTGGCGGCAGCACCCGAGAGCCAAAGGAAACATTGGCTGGGGTGCTGACATTGCTGGATTCCAGTACAGGTAAGTGTCCTAATATTAAAAGTCAGCAGCTACAGTATGTATAGCTGCTGACTTTACATTTTTTTGCTGGGAGGGTGGAGCTCCTCTTTAAAGAAATCCCCTGCTAAGTATTATACAGTTTTTATTTATGTAAAACTGATAACCTATATATTCTGTGGTTCTGTGAGTCTGCTGAGCTCCTCTATGCATTTCTCTGAATCAACAAGACTAATTTGTAAAGCAATAAATGATAGCAAAAGTGTGCCCATTTCATGAAAAGGCTTACGACGAAAGGGAGTGTCACTGCAGTAGTGAAGAGCACAGAAGTGTGCATTTTTGCAGTTGCACTGAGGCATGCTTCAATGCAGTGTCAGCAAGGACAGAGGCAGGTAAAGGGGCAGTGATGAGTGAAGTGGGGACATGTGGGAGAAGTGGTGAGAGCAGGGAGAGCGATGAGGGTCAGGCACATGAAGTGAGAGTAGGGTTTGCTGGGCAGGTGTGATTCAGGGGGAGAATGATTGGCAATTGGGAGGATGGGTTGGTGTGAGGGAACAGTGGTGGGGAGGTTTCAAGCAAGGTGGTGAGAAAGGGAGCTTCATGCACAGTGGTGATAGGAGAAGGAGGGAAGTCAGGCACAGTGGTGTAGATAGCACATCTGGCACCTGGGGCTGGTCAGTTTTTTGCCTCCCCCCAAGAAAAGTGATATGTGACAATATAGCGGCGCCGCGTCAAAATGACATCAATGGTGGGAGGGGTTTAAAGGGCCATATGCTTTAATGTGTCACAAGCGAGTATGTAGCAGACAGTATAAACCTCAGTATACTAATTTTAATAAAATAAAACTGTTCTATTGCCGATCCTTTACTACACACAGCTAACCTTAAAGTGATATTAAAGTCTTGTTTTTTGTTTCAAAATAATAAACATGTTATACTTACCTGCTCTTAGATCCTTAGCTTGGATCCTCCTCTTTTTGGGTCCCTCACCAGCACCCCTGGCCCCTCCCTCTTTCTGAGTGCCCCCACAGCAAGCAACTTGCTATGGAGGCGCTCAGAAAGAGGGAGGGTCCAGCTCTGTGTGCCTTTATATACACAGAGCCATGGCTCGACTCCGCTCCCTCTGTCTTCTGATTGGCTCACTGGCTCTTATTGACAGCAGTGGGAGCCAATGGCTTCCACTGCTGCCAAAAGCCAATCAGCAGTGCGAGTCGGTGACCAGGGACTACTCCATCTCACAGCAAACAGATCCTCTGGAAGGAGCAGGACACTTTCCCCACCCAGAATGAGAACGGACCCTGCCTGCTGCTGGCCGTCATGAACATCCTGCTGGCATGGAAGCATCACACACAGCTTCCCACAGACAGGCACTGCAGACTGACACATGGTACACAGGAGGGGCTGCAGACAGGAACAGGGCTAGAGATTCTCTCCCCCTTTCTCCCTCTCCCCTTCCCTCTCTCTCTCCCTCCCCTCCCCCCCCCTCCCCCCTCTCTCTCTTCCTCTCTCCCCTCTCTCTCTCTCTTCCTCCCTCCCCCTCTCTCTCCCCCCTCGCTCTCTCTCCCCCTCCCCCTCTCCCTCCCCTCTCTCTCCCCATCCCTCTCTCTCTCCCTCCATCTCCCTCTCTTCCTCCCTCACCCTCCCTCTCTTCCCCTCCCCCTCTCCCACTCTCTCCCTCTTTTCCCCTTCCTTTCTCTCTTTCTCCCTCCCTCTCCCCCCTCTCTCTCTCTCTCTCTCTTCCTCCTCCCTCACCCTCTCTCCCTCTCCCTCACCCTCTCTCCCTCACTCTCTCTCCCCCTCTCTCTCTCTCTCTCACCCTCTCTCACCACCTCTCATCCTCTCTCACCCTCCCTCTCACCCTCCCTCACTGCGCTGGGATCCTTACCATTCTCCCAAGGCACAGGGGAAAATCTTAGAGGGGTTGTCACCTTGCTGGGTCCCAGATGTTGTATTGGCTGCATATGTCTGATGGGTGAGGAAGGTGCCCTGGAAGTGGTGCTGATCGCCTGTGTGCTAGATCCACGCATCTTTCTGCAACCTTTTTTTACTTGCTTGAATTTTTTATATCCATTATGGGCGTGGGTGGGGCCTCATGTCTAAATTTTGCCTAAGGCCTCACAAAGCCTAGAGCCGCCTCTGAGTATGGCCGCTCGGGCTGCTCTGTCTGTGGCTGAGTGACAGGAGGTGCTCCCCCTCCTCCTCCACTATGTCAGTCACACACAGCTGTTAGAGCCGCGCTGTGACAAAAGTCCCGCCCTCCTCCTAGACCAGCTTGTGTGATAGACAGAACACTGCGTCTATCACACCGCGGCCAAAGTTTCCACACTGAAATCCGAGACACAGCGGGGGATGCCTGCTGTGTGTAATCCAGGCACTGACCGTAGTGAGGCTGCGATTATGGGCATGGTAAGGCTGCGATTATGGGCACAATGAGGCTGTGATTATGGGCACAGTGAGGCTGTGATTATGGGCACTGAAGGCTGTGATTATGGGCACTGTAAGGTTGCGATTATGGGCTCGGTAATGCTGCAATTATTGGCTTAGTGAGGCTGCAATTTTGGGCACTGTAAGGCTGCGATTATGGGCACTGTAAGGCTGTGATAATGGGCACAGTGAGGCTGGGATTATGGGGAAGGTGAGGCTGCAATTATGGGCTCAGTAATGCTGCAATTATTGGCACAGTGAGGCTGCAATTTTGGGCACTGTAAGGCTGCGATTATGGACACTGTAAGGCTGTGATTATGGGCACGGTGAGGCTGGGATTATGGGGAAGGTAAGGCTGCAATTATGGGCTCGGTAATGCTGCAATTATTGGCACAGTGCAGCTGCAATTTAGGGCACTGTAAAGCTGCAATTATGGGCATGGTAAGGCTGCGATTATGGGCACAGTGAGGCTGCGATTATGGGCACGGTGAGGCTGCAATTATGGGCACGGTAAGGCTGCAATGATGGGCATGGTGAGGCTGCATTTAATTGGGGGGGTTTCAGCGGTGGCGCAAAACCTCCCTGAAATTAGTTTGCCACCTCCCTGAAATTAGTTTTTGCAGGTTGGGATGTCTGCATATGAGTCCCATGGGGATGGATTAGCCACATCAAATTCCTCCATGTGTCCCAGAGAATCCATGCTGGAGATATTTATAGAGTCTCTAAAACACAAGTTCCGATTCTTCACTTACCGTAAGCTGATTTCATGTGTTTCTGCAGTGTCTATTCACTGCAATCCCATCCTCGTCCCCAGTTTTGTGTATTTAAAATTAATTTGAGCCATAGACATGGACAGGTATTCACAGGACTTCTTTACTTAATCCAACACAGACATACAGGAACCATAGCTAAAAATACATAGCTATACCAGAACAATAAAGAAGAGAACATATTTACAATGCTTCCTCATACTGGATGGAGAGCAGTATAACACACTAATACATAACAGGAATTTTATTTATGAATCATACTTACCTAGGTAGATGCTGCATCTGTCCCCTGCTGGCTTTACGGTTGACAACCAAGTAATCAAAAACCACCGATCTCTCAGGTTCTCAGGGCTTCCTGAGCAGAAAGCTGGTGTCTGTCAGTTTCTGGCTCTCTTCTGCCCTCCCCACCTGGTGCTCACTGAAACACTGGGCTGTGGAGAGGGCAGGAGTGGCCGGCTCAGGCTCTCGGCGGCTCTCTGAGAGGCTGAGCTGGTAGTCGGTCCAGGCATGTGAGCGGATCCCAACCATATGGTTTGCGATCTTTTCCCAGCCCAAGGCCTCCTGTTTACTCCCCACCTAGTCCAGGGCCTCCTGTGTACCCCCCCCACTCCAGCACCCCCAAGTCCAGGGTCTCCTCTGCTCCCCCCAGGTCAGGGGCTCCTCTGCAACCTCCAGCCCAGGAACTCCTCCACACTCCCCAGCCCAGGGCCTCCTCCGATCCCCCTATCTGCCCAGGGCCCCCAGTGCGCCCTCCAGCCCAGGGCCTCCTCTAACCTCCCCCAGTCCAGGGCCTCCTCCGCACGCCCCCTTAGCCCAGGGCTTCCTCCACCCCCCCCAGTCCTGGGGCTTCTTTGCAGCCTCCCCTTCTCTGGGATGCCTCACGCAGAAAAGACATAGGCTGTTTGGGCACTGGGCAGGACTAGGAGCACCAGGTGCCTCTGCTCTAGGGTGTCCCTGCTGCCAGTTTGGTTGTTAGTTCGGTTGTTCGCTTGTCCAAGTGTAATGGACAAGCAGCGCCGACTACATAGTTTGCCAAATACCAGAGAATCAAATAGGTGGGGAGACCACACAGGCGCACTAGCACTGAATCATTCTGTTCCTCCTGCTGGCCATCCTATAGAAAAGCCTTCCAGAGCACTGCTGCAGCTATTGTTGTTTAACAACATAGCAACAGTATCTGAAGCGTCACTCTGGAATGCCTTTCTATAGCATGGGTGGGAGGAGCAGAGTGATTCAGTGGTATTTGGCAAACTATGCAGTAGGCCAGTGATGGCGAACGCGTGGCACGCGTGCCGCTGCCGGCACGCCGAGCCTTCTCTGTGGGCACGCCGTGACTACAGTCATACACTGTAGTCACGCCGTCCGCTCCCGCGGACTACATCTCCCACAGTTCTCTGGGGAGAACCCTCCCTCCCAGAGAACACTGAAGCCACGCCCCCCGCTGACATCTGACGCACATGCGTGGGAAATCACCTGACACAAGGACACCACCGGAGCGACTAGGGCGAACGGAGCAACCGGAGCAACTGGGGACTGACCCCCACACCGATTTCAGCAATTCAAGTGAGTTTTATAACTAATTGCCGACCGGGCCATAGCCAAAAGATGGCTACAGCACGGTCGGCTTATTCTGGGAGGGCGTCCATGGACGTCCTCCCAGAGAATCTTGCTCCCGCCCGCCCTACAGTGCGAGGGGAGAGGGGAAAAGAGAGAGAAATGCAATACTCTGCCCATGCTGTGCAATACTCTGCCCATGCTGTGCAATACTCTGCCCATGCTGTGCAATACTCTGCCCATGCTGTGCAATACTCTGTGCAATACTCTGCCCATACTGTGCAATACTCTGCCCATGCTGTGCAATACTCTGCCCATGCTGTGCAATACTCTGCCCATGCTGTGCAATACTCTGCCCATGCTGTGCAATACTCTGCCCATGCTGTGCAATACTCTGCCCATGCTGTGCAATACTCTGCCCATGCTGTGCAATACTCTGCCCATACTGTGCAATACTCTGCCCATACTGTGCAATACTCTGCCCATACTGTGCAATACTCTGCCCATACTGTGCAATACTCTGCCCAAGCTGTGCAATACTCTGCCCATGCTGTGCAATACTCTGCCCATGCTGTGCAATACTCTGCCCATGCTGTGCAATACTCTGCCCATACTGTGGAATACTCTGCCCATGCTGTGGAATACTCTGCCCATGCTGTGCAATACTCTGCCCATACTGTGGAATACTCTGCCCATGCTGTGGAATACTCTGCCCATGCTGTGCAATACTCTGCTGTTAATTAGTTAGAAAAACTGTACGAATTGTTTTTTCTAAACTAAAACCTCGTTATTCAGGTTTATTTGCCGTGTTGGCACTTTGAAAAAAATAAGTCGTTTTGGTTTGCAGTTTGGGCACTCGGGCTCAAAAAGGTTCGCCATCACTGCAGTAGGCGATGCCCGTCTATTACACTTGATCGGGTGGCAGTGGCACCCTTAGAGCAGCGGTTCCCAGTGCGAGTAGGGGTGGCACCCCCCTAGATGCATCACCCAGGGCAGCCCCCCCCGCCCTCCCCTAGTTTCGGCTCTGGGCAGGCTCTATGGTTAATGGTGAATCCACAAGGAGCTGTGAGCTGTAACTCCAGATGCAGTCCTCCTGGTCAGCAGCAGAGGTTAGGTGGTGTTCGTGGTGGCAAGTTAGTGGTATGAGCTGCCAGGCCAGAGATTACAATGTCTGTGTAAGCCACAGTAGAGGCTGGGAGTTAGGGAGGTAGTGTAAGCTGACAGGAACATTTATTGGAAGGTTTATAGGAAGTCAGGCTCACCTACTGCAGGGACAACACTGAATGTGCTTCCTGCTGGGTATGGCTGTTGTGGCCTACAAATAAATGTCAACACTATTGTGCATGTGTAGAAGTGACAAATATGATTACCTTCCTACTGCTACGGTGCATGCACTAGTTATTGGCTCCATTTAGGTTTTCCCAAAGACTCTATACTACTCATAGTGTAGACCTAGCACATAGTGACAGGGCTGCAAAATCTCTTCTAACCCACAGTGATCTTCTCAGATACCAACACTCAGCTCTCAACACATGTCACTTGCTATACTGAATCAAATATGTTATAAATGGGGAAAGGGGTAAATAAACATCCAGAACATGCAGTTTAAATGTTTCCTTATCCTTTAAAGCAGAACTAAACTGTATCTGAGCACCACAAATTGAAAATGCTATTTAATTCATTTTTATTATTCAAAGCAACTTACCCATACATCCATGTCTCCAAGCTTTTGTTGAGAAATCATTTTGAAAAACACCTTAAAGCATTTCTAGCTATGGCCATCTTGAGTAGGGTTGAGAGAAGCAGGTAGCAGTTACTTCCTGGAATCTTTCAGCCCTTAGCTCAGGCATGCAAGCAGGAGGGTATGCTTAGTTGAGAAAGTGTAAACTTTTATTTACACTAGTTAATTTACATCCTTGGCCAGGAGGAGGCTTAGGGAGGGTATTGGGAGGAGGAGGTGGAGGTCAAACTTTTATAGGAAAAGTCAGAATTTTCACATAACTGGATCTCCTGATTGTTTGGAATGATTGAAGTAACTTGTTCATATTCATTTTTATCTCATGCTTAGTTTTAATTGATCAGGTTTGTGGCAAGTTTAGTTAAAGAGGAGCTGCAGTCTCTGATCGAAAATGTACATAAAAACACATTCTAGCCTCTTACAAAGTTCTTCATCTATTTTGTCTACTGTCTGATATGTGTTAGCAATGTTTACTTGTCTAAATTGAGAAGGAGGTTCTCCTCACAAATTTCTAATGGTGGCCATTGCTTTTGTGGGCATCTGAAGCCAGCGGCCATATGCTTCCTTGTTTTTATGCAGCTGGTTACCCAGCATGCACCTCCTGTGCTTGCACCTGCGCAGTAAAGATACTGTGCGGAGCACGTACCGAGGTGCCAGAAGCAAGGGATGCCTGTTGACTCCTGGGATTGTTGACTCCGATGTCCCAGGACTCTGAGTCAACAGGACATCCTTAATGATGTAGATCGCCATGGTAGAGTTGACTGGAAGTGGCAGCAATTTTAAACTAAAAAAGGGCAATATCTAAACAGTGACTATCGAGGTATCAGAAATTAAATGGGACAAACTTGTTAAAGAGGATGAAGTTTCACTTTACCAGAGTCATGACTCAGTTTAACTGTAATTTCTCTGAAACTCTTTTATACCTATTTGGACTTAATTAATACGGTAGGGAAAAGAGTAGTAATAATGTGCAGAATGCATTCAACCTCAGCAAAGAATTTTACCTTTTAGCAGTTTCATATAACCACAGCAATATAGGATTGTTCCTGGTTGGTTGCTGTGCTTTTCAGTAGTTTGTGGATAGGATGATTTGTTAAAAAATATAATTTTTGTAAAATGAATTAAAGGCATTTTCTATCCAGCTTCAGGTTTATTAAGATTATTCATTCATCAAAAGAATAATTGGAAGAATTGACAAAGAAGACCAGCATTGCAGGAGCTAAAGCGATGGATGGGTCAGACACTAGAGTGAAGGATAGATAGAATTTTTTGACAGTCTGTTTGTTGGTATGCCACAGAGGGTAGTGTTACTATAGT
The DNA here is from genome assembly GCA_028564925.1 of Lithobates sylvaticus. Classification (NCBI taxonomy): domain Eukaryota; kingdom Metazoa; phylum Chordata; class Amphibia; order Anura; family Ranidae; genus Lithobates; species Lithobates sylvaticus. The sequence continues at coordinate 287,728,640 of CM053026.1, forward strand.
CAAGCTGGGATATGATGAAGGGAGTCATTGGAATTTTAGTAGTATCATGTATGAGCAAAAGATACAGGTGATATACACACTATATGGACAAAGGTATGTGGACAACCCTTCACATTATTGGGCTCAGGTGCACAATGCCAGGTTCATAAAGACATGGTTTAATGAGTGTGGTGGGGAGGAACTCAATTGGTGTGCAAAGAGCCAAGACCTTAACCCTATTGAAGCCCTTTGGAATGAATTAAAATGCCAAATATTAGCCAGGTTTTCTCATTTAATATCATCTTGACTTCACAAATGCTCTTTCACCTGAATGGGCACAGATGCCCACAGACACATTCCAAAGTCGTGGAAATTCTTCTCGGAAGAGTTGAGGCTGCTCAAACCACAAAGCAGGACCAACTCCATATTAGATCATTTTTGGAATGGGATCCCCATCATCTCATGTGGGTGTGATATTTAAGTGTCCACAAGATGAAGTTGACAAGGGGTGATTAGTGGGTGCTATAAATGAAAGAGGAAAATAATTTATTATCACTAAGTAATGAATTTGGAGCACTCAGTTTATTGTGGTATTTTGAAAAGTAATTGTTTCATTCGACTAAGAAGAGTAAAGCCTGGTTTAACCCCGTGTGTTGAACAAAAAAAAACTGTCAGCTTCGGTCAGAGCCGCTGTATTTACCATGCAAGGTTAGTTCAACAATCTCCCCCACTGAGCTATTTTGTTCTGACAAGGGGACAGCCCCCTCCCCTCGCCAGAAAAGCCTGATCAGCACTCTCTGCCATTCGCTGAGAGCTCTAAACGGGAGCCGGTCGGCTGGATTGTCTGCCATTTTTTTTAATCGCCTGTTGTCTCCCGACATTCAGCCCATGTGTACGGGGCTTAAGATGGAAGAGAAAACACAAGATGCATTTTAACCACATAAACTTTAAAGAAGTCAGGGGATATCAAGGCCTCACACACATGGATGATTACATGCTGAAAAGTCCTCTAGTGTAAATATCCAATAGCTTTCCTGTGCCCCGGTAGTGCCTATAGCCGGCAATACAAGTGAATGGCTATATATGGCCACACACTTGTCAATGTCAATGCTACTTAACGTTTACCCATGCATGCACGTACAAGCCAGAGGCAGAGCTTTCATATGTCATTGTGAGCTGCCAGCCTAAACCCAGAAGTGGCGCTGGACTAAAGCTATCACACCTCAGTAGTGGATCACAACCCTGCATAACAAGTAAGTGGTGGGAAAAAATTTCAGGGAGGAGTGAAGTTCCTCTATAACAGATGCAAAACAATAACGTCATGGAAGCCATTGCTAAAAGACAAAAAGACTTAGGACGTGGTTTAGTTGGAGGAAAGAAAATCTTCCTCTCGGCATAGAAACTTTTTGTGATTTACAATGAACGCTATCATTAATTTACACATTTAAAGCAAAACTCCAGCCAAAAATACCAACATACAAATGTATAGCCCATTACAAAATAAAATAACAAAATCATCTTTTGCTTCAATATTCAGCTTCAATCCAGAGATTTCTTCAACAGTATTTTTTTACATTAGTTGTCTGAGGGCCAGCATCTGTCATCCCACTTTCTCTGAGCCCAGATCGTCCTAGACCCTCCCCAGCCTGTTACTTGACTGTGAAAGGAGAAGCAGCACAGTGAGCTAATTTCTACCATCCTGCTTTCTCTTGGCATGTTACTTGTCAGTAAATGAACTTATTGGATCCTTGTGCGGAGTCCTCCTCTCGCACTGCTGTACAGGGACTGCTCAAGACTTATACTAGGTCACATTCAGGTACTTACACTGCTTACATAAAAAAAAAAAATAATAATAATTAGTGATGAGTAATGTGAAACGCCCTCGAGAACAAGTCGGAAATGACGAAACGCGTCAGCTCGTAGGTCAACAGGAAGTGACGTCAGACGTTTTGCAGTTCACGGTGCGCTCCATCGATTACGGACAGGAAGGACGCCGCTCTCCCACACAGAGGAATAGAAAGGCTCCACATCCGGCCCGGTGCAATAGAGCAGGCACAGTATCCCGCTTATGTTTATCCAAATGCTACATTTATTATAGTTTTCGGTACGCAGAACCCACTAGGGGGAATTTTAATGTTTAAAGGGGAATTTTGTTTCAATAAATATTTTAAAGCAATATTACGCTATGTGGCCCAACATTTGTTTTTATGCATGATTTAAATGACCGCGCTGGTGGAGATTTGACTGATTGATGCTGGAGGAGAAGGCTGGTATTCTGGTTAACTTTTCGCGCTGGTGGAATTTTTTTGGCTGATGTTGGAGGAGAAGGCCCATATGATTTATAACTACAGGCGTATATAAAGTATATTTCTGGTGAGTGTACCCCCAAAAGGGGACGATCTTCTCACACGGTGAAGTCTATGGTGGATGGTTCGGATCACTCACTGAATATCAGCACAGAACTGTATTTTTACACTGCTATAGAACTGTCACCAGTGTCATATTGCTGATTCACCATATTGGAGGAGCATTTCTAACACGTGGACTTTTTTATCAATTTTGGAGACACGCAGTGCAAATCCATTCATTATTTATTGATTCAGATTATTTATTTAATTATTTATTTATTTATTCACGTGCACTTTGATACTTTCATTATTTATTATTTATTGATTCACGTATTTATTTAAGTGATTTCTATGAATTTTATTAGAAGTGTACTTTCTTAATATATCATTCAAATTGATTTGAGAAGTTTTTCACATAGCGCTGCTACAAATTCTTGGCAGACATAGCCTAAGAGCATTCTTTCTGTCCAGCCTTTTATTTGTACGCTCCCAATAATTAGTGATGAGCCAAACTTCCCTGGGTTCAGGTCAAGCATGTTTTGTCAAACTTCAAAGAAGTTTGGATGTTGAACCAGAATCCTATTGAAATCAATGGCAGATGAATCTGTCAAATAAAAATGCCTTTTTTTTGGGCTAATAGGCAAGGTGATGTCAAAAGTAGCTTGAAGGGTGGGAACCGCCCTGGGGAACATGTACCAATGCACAAAAAAAAAAAAAAAAACGTTTTAAGATGCTGGCAAATGACATCTCCCTCCTGCTTCTTTTTGTAAAAGAAAGAACAGCACACAGACCCCAATAGTCCCTCAAAATGCATAGCATGTAATGTGGGGTAATTTTGGAGGGATCTGTGTGATTTTTTTTAATTTGCCAGACATTTAAACTGTAATTACTTTTCTTTGTAAATGTCACTTTTGCTAACAAATGTGTAAGGTCCCCCAAGAAAATCGATCAGGGTTTTAAAAAGGCCCTCCTAATAAAATCGATACAAGACCTTTAATACAAGCATGGAGCCTAACTGGCCAGGACAGGGGAAGCACAAGCGCACACCCCCTCTTGAACCATACCTGGCCACATGCCATCAACATGAGGGGGACCTCCCCTGGCAAAGCCCCTTGTCCTCATGTTGATGAGGCCCTTGCCTGGTGGTTATGAGGGTCTGTGGAATCTTGAAAGCCCCCTGTGAAACAAAGAAAGCTGCTCCAGGTGAGTAAGTCTCCAGTTAATCCCCACACACACTAGTCGGCTCGCATGCTGTATATCATAAATATCTTGGTAATGACTAAGCGCTAACATTCAATGCGTCTACCTCCTTGTCCCCTGCTCCATCTGTTAACCACCTGTCACATGAGCTTCAATTAAGACGATTTTCGGACGTGCAGCTGTCCAGAATCATTTGCTTTATGGAGTCTTAAAACTCCTTTTACTAATAGGGGGGTCCCCAGATATCCTCCTACGTCAATGTGTATGTGGTACATAGTACCTCCTACTTATTTACAGAAAAAGTCATCTATAAATAAAGACACCCAAAAGTTTGACCTTTATTAAAAAAAAAAAAATCTAAAGGTGCCCCAAAAAGTCCCTTATTGTAAATCCATTGTCAATCACGATGCCTGCCTCCATCAACTTCTGAAGAAAAAAAAACAGACAACCTGCCACACAAGACTGGTACATTGTGCGGACTGACAGCTCCCAGGCCTGTTATCAGCTATATAAAGTAATGGGTGTTGATAGAGGTAACATCATTGCCCTAATATGGACATGGCCATATTTAGGCAATGCTATAATGCTCCATTCCCAACCACTTGCTTTCGTGACTGAGGATTCTTAGCCTTGCAAGTGATTGAGCTGGGTGATGTCAATGATTGGTAAGGATGTACTGGGTGCAAGCAGCCTCTGCTTCCTTAGCAACCATTCACAGCTGGGATAGTAGTGACATGTGACTTGTATGGAAAAAACTGCACACTTGTGCACAAAGAAAAACAAATAAACTTGCTATTAAAGTCGCAAACACAAAAAGAAGATATCCCTTCCTATGTATATACTTTCAAATTAAAATGTGTTGCGCTAAACATTATCAAACATTATACGTGTTCACAGTACATGAATGGGTTAAACATATAATAATACATAAATTGTGAGATAACAAATAATTGGTGAAAAAAAAATCCATATAAAGAGCCCCATCCAAGGTGTAATGACAAGTGAAAAAAAGTTTTTTCCTGTTATCGTAAAGTACCACCAGTCCACCACCAGACACCATCACCCAAAGTGATAACATGGTACACGCTTACCAGGTTTCCATGACCACCTTGATTCAAGAGTGGTCAGCCCTTGTATAATCTCCTTGGAAAACAAGGTAATCTTCCAAACAGCCGTAATGTAAACAAAACACACTGTCAGTTTGATACTCATAACCCCGATTCTCAGATTCTCAGCATAGTGGTTCATGTAAAGCAAGAGGAAAAAATCTCCCCATAGCGTAAATGTCAAGTAAAATGCTTTATTGTATAAAGAAATACACTTACACAAAGTTAAAGTGTAAGTTTACCTTTACAGAAAATCTGTAATGTGAACTTACACTGGACCCCCTCCCCATCGCCCCAGTTCCGCTGTACCTGAGTCCCGCAATCACCTGCTGAGGGACATTTTCTGTAATGGTAAACTTACCCTTTAAAAGACATGCGCATGTATAAATAATCACCAAATTGGCATAGACATCCCCTTCCTGGTACGCGATGACGTCAGTAAGAGGCTCCGTCCTTTCACTCATAGTGGTGACATGGCCATGTGGCCATATTTAGGCAATAATCTAACCAACTCCATTTTCTGTTCATTTACTTAGGTGGCCGGGGATTCTCGGTGTGAAGTGAATGGACAGTGATGTTAGTGGTTGGTAAGGAAGCAACAGGTGCAGGTATCCGCTGCTTCCTTAGGAGCCATTGACAGGTCAAAGCAGTCATGTTTGTCGATGCTAAATGCCCTAAATGCTGTAAAAATTCAGCGTTTGTTCAGTCCGAATGAATTATTAATTTAAGTTGTCATTTTATATCTGCCTAAAGCACCACTTTTTACCTCATTTAAACTTTATTTGCTTTTGTTTTTCAGGCAGTTACACCATATGGTGTTTCAACGCCGATGACAAAAAACACATCAACAAATATCATAACAAAATCTTCAATGGATTTTGTAAAGGAATCACTGAATCATGTTACCCAAGGAAGTGAGACATATGGCTGCCTTGCACATGCTACTTTGGTAAGGAATTCAAAACAGAACTCCAGGCAGGCCAAAAAAATATTCTCAAGCTCTATTCCTCCAGACAAATGGAATTGTTTTCTAAGATGTTCCTAATTGCTTTTTTATTATGGGTTTTGCCTTTCCATTGATGTCTTACATGTCAATTTTTGTGGGATTCATGCCTTACTGAAGAAGGGGGGGATTCTGACTGCATTATTTCTATGTTTTCAGAAGCTATGTAGATGCATTTTTGGGGTCGAGAGTGTTTTTTAGTAATATACAGCAAGTTCTGTCAGTCACAATGCCAGAGTGTGAATGGGGAGGTATAAGGACCTGCAAAGTAGCTACTAAAACTAAACAGTATTTGCAGAGCTTACATGATGACCCCAGTTACTGTGCTGGAGAACAACCAGTGGGAAGTTAGATGACTGGCCACGTAGTGCAACAGAGACGTGGAGAAGTTTCCTGTTTTCACAAAAGAAGCAGAGAAAGTGATCAAATTGATGTCCACGTATACTCCAAGATCATTGTAAATAGGCCCAAACATTTTACCCCTACAATTATGAATCTTGATCAGTAGCGACCCCAGGTCTGGCTCCATTTTCTTTAGTATCTTTAGGCTTACTGCAATGTGGTTGATCCTGCTATGATATTGTATGCTCTCCTTACATATAAAGTAGAGAAATTACTGATCTCTGGGGTTGGTCATATCTGTGAAATAACTGGGACTAATCTGGTCATTATTACGTTATATATAGAAGTGCCACTGTTCTCCCATGCCTTGTAATCATATAATGTTTGCTGAGATGTTACCTGATATACGAAACCCTGTATATATCTTCTCTGAATCATGTACACATGCTTGTGTGACTAAAAACATAAATGCAGGGTTGGAAGTCTACATGTTTCTACAATGTTATGGCATGTGAACTTTTTGGTTGGTGTTACCTCCTCTTTTTTTTGTTATTTTTTCCTTTTAGATGTTTGTTTGGTTGTAAACATGCAAAAACTTCAATAAAAATTATTGGAAAAAATAAATAAATCTTGATCAGGGTGGATTTACATCTGGTTGGTAGGCTAGGATAATTAATTAAAGATCATATCCCTCATTGAATACATACAGAATAAATGTAATTCTGTCTGCATTATTATTCTTGGTGCTGAAAAGTCACTTGACGGACGGACAGACGGACAGGGATCTTTCCTAGAAGAAATCATGCTACAGACAGGCATTGGTCCCAGCTTGCTTTATAAAAGTCTAACTTTATAACGTAACCCTTCAGTTAGAGTTTGTCCCAATAGTATGCTATCTGATCCCTTTGAAATTAAAAATGGAAATCGAAACAGGTGCTCCCTACCCCCTTTCCTGTATATATTAGTGGCGGTGCATCTATCCACAGCCATATAAAGTGGATCAGTGGTGGCTGGTGCTACATTTTTTTGGGGGCGACGAACAAACCACATGACCCCCCCCCGCTCGTTTGCTCACCCAATAAACCCCCCCTTGTTGCTTGGCAGCTTCCCCCCTGCTTCTGCACCCGGTCACTTCTCCTCTCGGGCAATCGAGTCCTAAGACCCACTTCCTGATTGGAGGGAGGAGAAGCAATAGGGAATATTAATTCGCTATTTTCACACAAGTGAGTGGGCTCGGGCACCCCAAGCCCACCCTTTTTGAAGCCAATTAGAGCCTCAAGCTCTAAAACACCCCAATGGTCAAAATACAAAAGAATGGTTGCCTCTACATGTTTCACCACAAACATGGCTTCTTCTGGAGCTTTTGTAGGACCTTTTTTTTTATTTTTTTTAAATACGATAACACTAAAACAGAAAAGAATAATAAAATCCATTTTAATTTTAATAATCAACAAAACATCCATATAGGGACCCCAGAGGGTCCCTATTTACTTAAACATAATATACAAAATTAACATTATGGTAATTATGTATATTATGTTTAAGTAAATAGGGACCCTCTGGGGTCCCTATATGGATGTTTTGTTGATTATTAAAATGTAAAATTGATTTTATTATTCTTTTTTGGTTTAGTGATATCGTGAAAAAAAAGGTCCTACAAAAACTCCAGAAGAAGCCACGTTTGTGGTAAAACATGTAGAGGCAACCATTCTTGTGTATTTTGACCATTGGGGTGTTTTTGGCCCGAATTCTTTAAATAGTTTTACATTATCTATGTAATAAAAAATTCTATATTTTTTGTAAATTTGATTTTGATTGATTTTCTTGCACCGTAAAACTCTATTTTTTTGCTCTCTGGGTATATACTTTTTTGTCATATTTAAAGGAGATGGTGCATTTATTAGAATCTCCAAGCTCCAATACTAACATGATAACTTGTCAAAAACTGTCTACTCTATTTTTTCACACTACACTACTTTTTTTTGGTGAACGGCTAGAGGTACAATGTTAAAGGGGGTTTCCAGATTCCGATAAGCCATCCGCTCGCAGACCCCAACAACCACCGGGTAAGGGTTGTCGGGCAGAGCCCCCCTGTCCCAAAGCACCCACGTTGAGGGCATGTGGCCTGGTACAGTTCAGGAGGGGGGTGGGCGCTCGCTCGTTATCTTTGTCTCATTTTTTTACATCACAGAGACCTGACATTTTAACAGGGGTGTGTAGACTTTTTATATCCATTGTATAACAACCTAGACATGCAATGTATCCTATACAGAAACCATTACTATAAGATGTCAATCTATGATGAAGACCTTTCACCTTATATTACAAACCTGATGATCTCCATCCCACTTATTCTGAAACAGTTTGACAAATTTGGCTCCATTAGCAATTTTAAAGTTAATTATACCAAAACCAAAGCTATAAATATATCCCTGTCCTCCAAAACGCAGACCCAATTACAACAGACCAACTAACAAAATGCCCTACTACATCCTAAACACAGTGGAGGCCTAGCCCTTTCCAAACTTAATGTATATTATTTTGTGGAGATCCTTAATAGAAGTGTAGACTGGTTCCACAACAGACACAACACATTGGGGACTACCCTGGAGGAAAGTATCCTCTCTTTAAAACTGACCTCACTCCCTTGAATACAACCCCACCTAGGACCTACATTTGACAGCTTACCTATATTAGCATCCTCTGTCTTACTAGAATGGGAGGACTTGATGAAGAAAATATGTTTGTCATCAAGAGTGGGACTGATGTCTTGTATTGTCTACCTGGGAGTTCCAACACACTTTGCATTATTCCACATTTCTGGTATGGCATAGGGGTGATAATACAAGGGTCTGGTAGATCAATTTGGCTGTAGAGGATTCAATAACTACCTTCATTAATTCTCTTAAACTGCTCTTCATCAGTAGACTGCTCACAAATTTTACTCAAGGAGCAGAAGTCATTCCACGCTGACCCTACCAACAAATTTCTTCTACACAAACTGTTCCCTGGCAACCCAAACTTTATGATCATATGAGAAAGAATTTTTCTGTAAAACATGGTACAATACCACGGTACATTATCACTTATCTTGACCCTAAGAATATAACATATTGACTAGACCCTAAGATTATATAGAATATTCCAGCTTTAAATACTTTGTGGCCTATGAAAGAAAAGTATGTTAAGAAAATGTTTTTTTGCCCGTCTAAATTAAATTTTTAACTCTGCACTGCAGGAAGAGCAGTTGGAAAAGAATTGGTTGCAATGTGTCAGAAAAATTTCCTTTTTTTATAAATTAGCCCAGTGTAGCACCCTCTAGTTAGTGTGCTAGATGTAAATAGGTTTGTTAGTATAGGAACATTATTTTGTGGAGATCCTTAATAGAAGTGTAGACTGGTTCCACAACAGACACAACACATTGTGGACTACCCTGGAGGAAAGTATCCTCTCTTTAAAACTGACCTCACTCCCTTGAATACAGCCCCACCTATGACCTACATTTGACAGCTTACCTATATTAGCATCCTCTGTCTTACTAGTATGGGAGGACTTGATGAAGAAAATATGTTTGTCATCAAGACTGGTTTGGCTGAGAGCCAGGCCTGGTCTGAATCTGGGTCAGAGTTGAGTAACTCAGGGAGGCTGGATGACTCAGCAAGCAGCATCTCTGGTGCCTCCCCCTGTTTTTGGAACCTTGGAGAAGCTTCCAGATATAGTAGGAGGAGCTGCTTGCATATTTATGAGGGCCCCAGCCAATCCCCAGCTAATGGGCTTGCAGGGGGCAGGCCATCTCATAAATGTGCATAAGTCATACCAGCAGGGGGCAGTAGGGTGGAAAATAAAGATAGAGTGCTGAGGAGGCTGTCTGTGGCCATTGAGGGTGCCCCCTAGTCTGGGGGGTAACCTCGGACCTGGGGCTCGGGTGCTGAAAGGATCCCCCACAAGGCACGGGAGCAAGGAGATGACAGCAGGAGTGGGTCAGCATATCTGGGAGATCTCCTGAGAAGTCAGCCGGGTGGGCTGGTGAGTGTTCAGTCCTAGAGAACTGAGGAGAGAGTGTCAGTCTGGGAGGACTGTGGATAAGTTAGCCAGGAGGGCTAGTGAAAGAGGCAGCTGCAGCCAGGCGGGCTGGCAGTGCCTGAAGAGATGGTGTTGGGATCAGTAGCCACAGGAATGTATGCTGGACACTAACTTTTTGCTACACAACCAAGGGGCCTCAGGTTCCTGCCTATAACAGGTTTTTGCTCAAAAAATCTGACTAAGTGCTGTGTCAGATTAACCAAAAGAGCTAGTGGAGTTCTGCAAGCGCGTGCTGGAGGAAGCAGAGGAGTGTATATAGACTGTATATAGGAGAAGTGTCCTTAAAGTTTGTTCTGAAGTCGACTGGGCATCCCACAATACCCTTATCCCCATCCAAGTTTATTACCCTCAATAAAACTGTCACTCTGAGTAACTGTGAAAATTCAGTGTGCCTGGCTGAGCAGGGTGGGGGGGGGGTCCCAGTTAACCTGCAACCCTTTAGGGAATATTGGAATATTTAATAAGAAACTATTATGGTTTTTCCTAATTTTTGCTTTTGATAAAGGAAATCTATGGCCACAGCATACACTTTCATTTTTTTAACATCAACATTGCGATAGCAATATAAACAATAATTATTTTTAACAATCCAATAGACTTAGTAAAAAAATCGAATTTCATGTTGTGAATGCTGCCTGTCTCCTGGCCATCTCTTTCCACAACTTCTTGGTATACAGGGGTAGGCTTTGTAGCTTCTCCTTTGCTGTTAATTTCCACTTTCTCATGGTACCTTCCTGCCAACAAGCTGTGATTCTTGTACTAACGCCACCTCTGTAATTCAGAAGGCAGGCTCTGTGAAATGTGTGACACGGCAGTGCTTACGCACATGGCATAATGAATATGTGAACAGAATTCAAGGAAGTAAAGGCATGGGAACTTAACGAAGTATGTTTAGAAAATGAAAGAACATTCAGATTGACATAGGGTAGTAATAATTGAAATACAATGTGGAAATAATCATGGTCATTTTAAATGTTGACCACAGATACAGTTTAAGCTTACAAGATTTAAATTGATGTGGCAGCCCCTGATTGAAACCAGACTCCCCACCACAGACAAAATTGCCCACAGCAGGATAAAATATTATACATGATTCAAATTATCAAAAAAAAGTATAATATGTTAATAATAATTTTCCTCTGTTTATAGGGACTCATCATGAACAATATACCTCTCTGGGTGATTCATAGCACAAAAGTACAAGAACATTTCCTGCGCTTCTTTAGCAAGGAACGGAAAAAAGAGTGACATTCAAAGCATGACATTCTACAACAGTAAAATGGACATAGTATTGAGCCATGCAATATCATTTGATTCTACTGACATCACCAATGCATGCATTTGGATAGAGGGGAATTGTACAAAAAATATGAATGCCAAATATAATTATTTGTAGTTGTTTAGATTTACAAAGCTAGATTATACAGTCAGGATGACTTATTCTGGTCTGAACCATTATTTCAGAGTTAAAATGTGTTATACTTTTGATCTTTATATCAGAAAGTACCATGCAAGCAGTTCAAAATAAAACAGAAGAATAAATCAGCAAAAAATATTCAAAATACTTTATCTTTTAATATTCAAAAAATAATCAATATCTGGTGATGTGCTGTTAATCCATTGTGCATGTGTTAGAATGCCAAACTGGGGAGGCATTGTAATTTTGTAGGAAGGGTATCATGACTATAATCATGTTATTGCTAAAGCGTTATCATTGGGAATTTTAATATAATTGTAACACACATGGGAGTGGATTTGTTGCCTGCAGCACTGGTTTCCTACATTCATGGATCCCTCCTTGTCCAACCTACATAACATTTTTTATGTTGAGTTGGAAAGGTCTGCTCATGTTTGGCTGATCACAACTAGTCCTATACCATATCATCCCTACAGTGTGTGCCTGTATGACTGTGATAGTGACATTAGATTGCAAGCTTTTTAGGGAGCACAAAGTCACGTAAATATTTTTGTAAAAAAAGAGATCTATATCCTGTGATATCATGGGTAAGGCTACAGTATGTTTAACGATAAGTAATACTTTACAGTAGCCTTCATAAATGAAAATAAAATAAAGTATACTGAAAACTATAGTTGTTTTACAAGTAAAAAATTGAGAGAATGTGTATTTAAGTAAATCTTAGTTCCTACTGGCATTGTTTTTTGGAGCTACATAGTCTTCATACCTGGACAATACTCTGTAAAAACAAAATATTATTAAAGTGTATTTAAAGTCAAAACTCTTGTAGTGTTGCCCCCGAAATTGTGGGCCTTTTGCCCCCACACAGCACCCACAGCCAGGCAACAGAAATTTTCCACACTCTCCAAATTGTTCAAGAAACAGTCTAGGAGTTTTTTTTTTTTGTGTGTTTATTTAAGAATGCAGCAATAGCAAAGTTGCAAGCAAAAGTACATTGAAGAGACAGCACTTGGCTGTATTAAATAGCACTTGGCTGCTTTAGGCCCAAAGTAGACATACGAAGGGGTGCCCCTGGCTGATTTGTTCTGCACTTAAGCTTCCCCATGTGAGTTATTGCGCTTCACTGTACACTCTGTAGCATTGGGTGTGATACTGGTTTGTATTCACTCAGTCCCCTTTAAGTAGTTTCTCAAATCCAGAAAGCTGCTGCACTGGCCTCTCTGCTAGGTATTTTTTCCCTGGCTTGGCTGGATGTCTGCAGCTAAGCCTAGCTGAGTGAAGACTTGAAGCTTCCAACTTCTCTCTCTCTGCCTTGCTCTTTCTTCTGCCCTGGGGGCGGAGCCCCCAGCACAGGGGTCTCCTCCAGACAACTGGACCTCAGACTCTGCTCCCAGACTGCTCCTGAGTATTTATGGGTTGTTTCTCCACATTCTGGGCTCTGCCTCCCTAGGGATTGGTGGAAACATCATAAATATTCAGGCAGCAGCCTCTGTCCCTCTACCCACTGAATTGAGGAAATATCCAGAGAGTTCCAGAAGGCAGGGGGAGGTAATGGAGCCACAGCCTTTGAAGTACTGCACAGCCTCCTAAACTAAATTTGACTACTCTAGCAACAGTGAGGGTGCTACATTCTTTTTTTTTTATTATTTGAAAAGAATGGTGAAGAATTAGAACCCATCTGTTTATATTTATATTGCTTTTGTGTCCCTGCAGGGGAGATTTACCCTCTCTGCGTGTCCTAGTGAATGTTATTACCAGTACCTAAAAGTTATGAAAAAGTCAAACATTTTGAGTTTTTTCCAGAAAATGAATACAAGGAAAATCTTTTAATGGGGGTTTCAGTCACGTTGGAGCGATATTCTCTAGCTTCCTGTTATTTCTACAAGACAGGAAATGAAAGGAAAATATCCCCAATCAGACACAGATGTAAACAGTGCAGAGCTAGATGCCTATTTACACTCCTCTGGGTACTTAAAGGGGTTGTAAAATCAGAAGGTTTTTTTTATCTTAATGCATTCTATGTATTAAGATAAAAATCCTTCTGTGTGCAGCAGCCCCCCTCAGCCCCCTAATACTTACCTGAGCCCCATCTTGATCCAGCGATGTTGCAAGAGAGATTGGGCTGTTAGTCAAAGTCAGTCAGCCAATGAGAAGAGAGAGGGGGCAGAGCCAGACCACGACTCCATGTCTGAATGGACACAGGGAGCCGTGGCTTGGTTCAACAGGGGGGAGGGGCCAGGAGAGCCAAAGAGGGACCCGAGATTAGGAGGATCTGGGCTGCTCTGTGCAAAACCACTGCACAAAAGCAGGTAAGTATAACATGTATGTTATTTTTAACAAAAACAAAACTCTAGTACCCCTTTAAGGCTGTGTTAAAAAATGATCTATGGCCCTGTCTGTATCTACTATCTCAATACTACTTGCTGTGACTGTCATATACTGTAGTTAAAATATTACATGTTAGTGTAACATTTTTTTTTATAAAAGAAACACAAGTATAATAAAATATAAAATTTCTGAATGGCTAAAATAAAGTAACCTAATTTTTTCACTGTAAGATAAACTTGGACTAAGAGAGTTTTCTGTATTTTTTTAACCACTTTAGCTCCTATACCTGTATACCCTATTTGGGACTACAGCAATTTTTATATTTTTGCTATGGACCTGTTTAGTTTGCAATAACTTTACCGTCACTTAAGCTAACAAAGTAGTACATATATCATTTTATGGGTACAAACCAGGTTTTGCATTGGCAATATTAACTTGCAGAAAATATTTTATCTTCTATACAACCTTCATTTTTGTCTAATTTGATCGGTGTTAGTTTTAAAACTAAAGCCAAAGTTACTGTAGAGTAAAACAAATACATTTTTACAAAAATGTGTCACGCTTAAATTGGAACTAAAATTACAATTCTGGTACAGGGAATTGCAAATTAATTTCAAATTAATTAAAATTTTGCACATTTTTAAATGCATGTTAATTAGAGTTAAAGCTTAAAGAGGAGTTCCCCTTAAAAAAAAAAAAAAAATTAAAAGTCCAGCGATGAGGGGGAACGAAGCCCCACTCGTTCCCCCCTCTGCTCGGCGGTGCCGGCATTCTAACTGTGGGCACCCGCTGCGCATGCACGAGCGGCGCCGCGTGCCTTGATTGGCCGCGCAGTCATCTGGGACCTGTCACGTGTCCCAGATGACTGACAGAAGGGAGAGGGCCCTTCCTGCACCGAGGGGAAGTGATGTCACCAGCCCAGGCACCAAAGGAGGCAGACTACGAGGGACCACCTAGCAACAGGCATTTAGAGGTGAGTTAAAAAAAAAATTCCAAATGTTTTTTTTATTTTTTTTAGGAATTTTAATGATTTTTTGTGTGGTGTGCAACACCACTTTAAGTCTAGTTAAAAAATGTTCTTGCTATACTACACCTGGTACATAACCTCTAATAAATGGTGTCCTACATCAGGCGTGCTACTAGAAATCCTCCCTTCACTGATGTTGGAAGCTCCTCACAGCTGTAAAGAGCAGGAGGACATAGGACACCCTTTATTACAGGTAAGTTTTTTCCCTGGTGCAGTATACCAAAAGAATATTTAATTAAATGTAAGCTTTAACTAAGGGTTAATGAGAGTAAAGAGAAACACACGTTATACAAAAAAAATACCTTTCATCATATGTAGATCAAAGTGTAACATGTAACAATAATAATATATGGTATTTCTAATTAAGGCTTTGAAAAGTGCTTGCAAACACACCCACAGTCAATTGACAGCGGTGGATTTCTTGGAAGTGCATAGGGGGGAGCAGCCACAAGGGGAGAGTGAGAGGACAGGTAACATACATACTTCTGCACTTCACTGAAGTTTGTTTGGGCATACAGCCGTGGCCAAAAGTTTTGATAATGACACAAATATACGTTTTTACAAAGTCTGCTGCCTCAGTGTTTTTAGATCTTTTTATCAGATGTCACTATGGTATACTGTAGTATAATTACAAGAATTTCATAAGTGTCAAAGGCTTTCATTGACAATTACATTAAGTTTATGCAAAGAGTCAATATTTGCAGTGTTGACCCTTCTTTTTCAAGACCTCTGCAATTCACCCTGGCATGCTGTCAATCAACTTCTGAGCCACATCTTGACTGATGGCACAGTTTGTCAGAATTTTTATTTATTTATTGTTCACCCGCCTCTTGAGGATTAACCATAAGTTCTCAATGGAATTAAGGTTTGGGGGGTTTTCTGGCCATGGACCCCAACATTTTGATGTTCCCAAGCCAGTTAGTTATTACTTTTGCATTATGGCAAGGTGCTCCATCATGCTGGAAAAGGCATTGTTCCTCACCAAACTTTTCTTGGATGGTTGGGAGAAGTTGCTCTTGAAGGATGTTTTTGTACCATTCTTTATTCATGGCTGTGTTCTTAGGCACAACTGTGAGTGAGCCCACTCCCTTGGCTGAGAAGCAACCCCACACATGAATGGTCTCAGGATGCTTTACTGTTGGCATGAGACAAGACTGATGGTAGGGCTCACCTTTTCTTCTCCGGACAAGGTTTTTTCCAGATGCCGCAAACAATCGGAAAGGGGATTCACCCAAGAAAATTACTTTACCCCAGTCCTCAGCAGTTCAATCCCTGTACCTTTTGCAGAATATCAGTCTGTCCCTGATGTTTTTCCTGGAGAGAAGTGGCTTCTTTGCTGCTCTTCTTACAACCAGACCATCCTCCAAAAGTCTTTGCCTCAGTGTGCGTGCAAATGCACTTACACCTACCTGCTGCTATTCCTGATCAAGCTCTGCACTGAATCAACTGTAGGAGATGGCCCTGGTGTTTGTTAGACTTTCTTGGGCACCCTGAAGCCTTCTTCGCAAATGCTGTGGAAATGTTTTTTCTATGGGATTAAGTTCATTTTCATGGCAAAGAGGGACGTTGCAATTAATGGCAATTCATCTGTTCACTCTTCATAACATTCTGGAGTATATGCAAATTGCCATGAGGGAGCAGACTTTGTGAAAATTATTATTTGTGTCATTCTCAAATCTTTTGGCCACGGCTGTACATAGCATGTGCAAGGTCCATATGAGGTTAGGTCGAATATATTTTTATCAGCACATTTTCAAAAATTACAAAAGTAGTATAGAAAGAAAAACAAATTCACATAGAAATTATAAATACAACTTGACAGTAATAACACGAGAATGGTTGTCAGTCAACATCAACATTCAAATAGAGGAACGTTAATATCAATTACTGATATGGGAATAGGGATATCCTCGGATAGCCACCCAGATGTCTATACAAGGTTTAATGTCAACAGAGCTTATACATATAACGATTGGCTGTAGTAAGGCAGAGCTGTTTAAAAGCAGCTGAAGCAATAACTTCTGAAAAAGTTCTGAAGTTGAGGTTTCTAGAGGCATGTGGAGAAAGTCAGGGGTTTGTTTTGGCTTTACAACAATTCAGGAGCTTGTGTTCAACTGCACTTTAGAGTCAGTGCTGGCAAAATATGAGTCACTGTCAAACCTAGTATGCCGTCTTCTGGCACATGCCTAATGTCTGTGGCCAATTAATTGGAAAATATTATGTACTCTGGCCACTACTAAATTGCCCATTTTCCAACTACAGCATTTTTATCTTGTGACAAATTAGAAATTTGACTAAGTGTTCAATATTATTTTAAGAGACTTGATCTCAAATGTTCTAATTATTGCTACAATCCATGTTATTAGAATTAAAAATATCTACCCATATTTATGGAATACAATCATCAAAAACTCTCTTCAACATTGCCATGACTCTTGGGATCATATTTTATTTGAATTGTTAAACAACTGAATTCTTTTACAGTGATGGACCTCCAGGCTACCTCCCATCAACTTCCCAGAAGGCTTCTGTTATAATATATCATTGCCTACAAGCTTCTTCAACATTAAAACAAATGTCCAAAAGTTTCACACTAGCTTTTGACTGTCAGCAAAATGGTAACTGCCACTGGTATGCAGAGCATCATTTACCAGGAATCTTATGAAAAATTTAAGAAAAATTACATACTGTATATGATGCATATACAAACAAAAAAAAAGCAGATATGCAGTACATAATATATGAGAGGAAAATAGGTTGAAGAGGGAGAGATGAGCAAAGTTTATGAGTTACGCCCCATACACACGATCGGAAATTCCGCCAGCAAAAGTCCGTGAGCTTTTGGTCGGAAATCCCGACCGTTTGTATGCTCCATCAGAATTTTGCTGCGGACTTCCCGCCAGCAAAAGATTGAGAGCAGGTTCTCTATTTTTTAGTCTGTACCAATTCCGACACGCAAAATTCCTACGCATGCTCGGAAACAATTGGACGCATGCACGGAAGCATTGAACTTAATTTCCTCGGCTTGTCGTAGTGTTGTACGTCACTGCGTTCTTGACGGTCGAAAGTTCAGAGAACTTTTGTGTGACCGTGTGTATGCAAGCCAAGCTTGAGTGGAATTCCGTCGGAAAAACCATCCAAGATTTTTCCGACGGAAATTCCGCTCGTGTGTAGGGGGCATTAGATTATATTCTTGATCAACATGCAAAGAAAAAGAGCAGGTATACAGTATAAAATGGGATTTAGGATAGGTTGGAAAAGAGTGAAAACATATAGTTTTTAAAGATCCTAAAGTAAGAAATGAATGAATTAAACCCTGACTCCAGTAAGTAAGTAAGTTTTAAGCAGTTGCAGCAACAGTTTTTTTCTTTTGGAAAAAAGGTTGTGGTCTAAGCACAACTGTCAGTTTAACCACTTGCGTACAGGGCACTTTCACCCCCCCCCCTTCCTGCCCAGGTAAATTTTCAGCTTTCAGCGCTGTCACATTTTGAATGACAATTGCTTAGTCATGCAACACTGTACCCAAATGAATTTTTTATCATTTTTCTTCCCCACAAATAGAGCTTTCTTTTGGTGGTATTTAATCACTGCTGTTTTTTTTTTATTTTTTGCTAAAATAGCAAAAAAAGACTGAACATTTTGAAAATGTTTTTTTATTTTTTTATTTGTTTCTGTCAGGAAATTTTATAAATAAGTAATTTTTCTCCTTCACTGATGTGCGCTAATAGGCTGCACTGTTGGGGATCGGGTCACGCCATGTCCCAGGCCCTGGGGGGCGAGCGATCGCAGGGAGACTGGGCGACGTCGTCCCAGAACGAGAGGGTATCCCACCCACCATCATTTGCTTATACAGTGGGCAGGAGGAGTAATTTTTGGCCCCCATTCCCGTTATGGTTACTTTGGCTGGACAGCAGAAAGAGAGCATGTAGTCCATCTAGTCTGTCCCTTTTTTTTTTTTTATGCTAATTTTACATAATTTTCTTGATCCTAACTTCATATTGAAAACACTGTCCTCCTCAACCAGATTCACACCCATGTATTTAGGATTTTCAATCATGTCACCCTTTTCGCTTGTTTCCTCTAAACTGTACATATTAAGTTCATAAAGTCTCCCCTGATATGTTTTATCCCCCAGATCTTTCACCATTTTTATTGCCCTTCTCTGATATATCTTTTTTGTAAATAAGGTCGCCAGAACTAAACACAGTATTCTAAATGAGGTCTAACTAAAGATCTATATAGGGGGACCAGGACCTCCTGCTGGTGATACCTCCAATGACGCATCCTAGTATTTTATTCACTTTCCCAACTGCCTGGCCACACTCTTTGCTCATTTTGCAAACATCTGAAATAAGCAACCCTAAATCTTTTTCCTATATAGTTCTTGCCAACTGTGTATGACCAATATTATGTCCTCAATCTGAGGATTTACATTTAGAAATATTAAACTGCAGTTTCCATTGCTTTGACAATGTTTCAAAAATTCGAAAAAATTTTAAATCTAAAAATTTGAGTTAATGTCCAGCATGTTGAAATTCACTCATAATTTAAAAAAAACAACTGAAAAACACGTTATCCTCCAGATGAAGCCACAAGGATGGTGGAGTAACGTGTAGAGATGGAGCCTGACGGTGAGATCTGCTGGATTATGTTTTTTATGCTTATTTTAATTCAATAAATGTGAGCGCATTGAATGAAGCTGGGGTGATTAACACCGAGGTACTGCACTATAGAAAGCATGGGATCCCAGGCCACATAAACCCCTCCCTCAAATCCCTCTAATCTGAACCTACCCAAGCAAATAAACATCAAATCAACAGTATGGCTTAAATAATGTTCGCTGCACTTTATTGGTATGAATGAAATTATCCATTTTAATATTTTATTTTAATCAATTTAATAACACATAAAATACTGAATAGAACTCTTAATAAAGGAAAAAACCCTGCTCAGTCTTAGGACTCGAGCAAATATCAAAACTTTGAAACTGTAAAGTCCCCCCTGATTCAGGGGTGACAGACCACATAAATGTGCCTTAAAGGGGGGGGGGGGGGGTGGAGGAGCAAAGTCCGGTGTCCGGCCAGCAGCACGAAGCACAGGCTGCTGCTGCCTTATATAGCAGCCAGGTGAGTTCCATAATTTTCCTTATGGTCACCTGCTTCACCTGGGCCAGTCAGGGAGCACCTGCCCAGGTAACCTGAAAATTTAACGGGGCAGCGATGCCAGAAAATAACATGCAATTCAATGTAATTTTTTAAATTTTATTTTTTATATAAAACAAATATGCACGGGAGAAGGAAAGGGGAGTGTCCACGAACCCATATGCATGGGCACAAATGAATTGCGTCCCTTTATGCCCTGTCTTGTCTATTTATGTATTCTTGGAGCTGTCGGTGATCAGTGTGGATTATTTATGGATTCATGTGCTTCTATAATAGGAGTTATAAAATGCTATAACATTTATATTTTATACACTCATAATTGAAATTTCTCCCTCCATTGTCATATGAGTTATCTCATCAATCAACACGTTATCATAATCCCCAGACTATCCCTGTAAAGGTACGGTACTAGAATAGCACACCCGTTGCTATAGTGGGTCTTAAGCCCCATACACACGGTCGGACTTTTTCATGGATTCTGTCCGATCGGACAATGTTGTCGAAAAATCAGACCGTGTGTATGCACCATCGGACAGTGTTCGTCGGTTTGTCCGACGGACAAAGTCTTATCTCCTGCTGGAAAGATTTGCCGTCAACACGGTCCGATCCCACCAAGTCCGATCGTGTGTATCGAATTCCTGACGGACAAAGTGCCACGCATGCTCAGATCACATTACAAGACCAAAGCTATTGGCTACTAGCCTCTACGTAGTCCCGTCGTAGGCAACAAACGTCACCACGTTCAGAATGATCGGATTTTTCGACAACTTTGTCCAACCGTGTGTACGCAACACCAACATCGGACAAAGTACGACGGACATGATCCGACGGACCTGGTCCTCGGATTGTCCGACCGTGTGTATGGGGCTTTAAAGTGTCAAATCCTATGAAAATATTTTAAATGCATTTTAAAGTTAGAATGCTTCAGAGGTACTAAGTAGCCATTGAAAAAAGTTTTTTTGGGTGGTTGGCAATGCTATAGAATTTGTAAAAAAGGAAATCATGTTGCCTACAGAACAGCTTGTAAATGTTTAATGTGTGAAGTCATGTATCCGTGTGTATTAATAACACATGTAACAGCCAAACACTTAATTGATTTGACTATAAAAACTGTCCAGCTACAAAAACATTACTGGTTTGTTTTGACTACATAAAGAGATGAGAGACGGCATACAGTTTTAATTTTAAAACTCTCTTGCCACAAAATCAGTGTACCAATACTGTATTTAAAACACGGTGAGCTAAAAGCAGCCAAGAATTGTCTTTAAAATTAAATTTGCAATAAAGCAAGATAATTCAAAAGTATGATGTCACTGAGAGTTACAACTCATAGTCTCCTCTTTCATTGTAATGCTGGCCACACAGATTTCATTTCATTATACGAGTCACGATGCAAAAAAAAAAAACAGTGGCACATCGTAGAATCCCCCATGTGTTCAGGACAAACAACTAAAAGCTTCGCTTGGGACTTCCTCTGATGTGTTTCAACCAAAATGGGCATAATCATAGGGATGGGTTGAAGTCTTCAACCAAAATCTGTTTTGCATACATTAACATAGATAAATAGGCTATTAATACCTCCCTACCATAAAATAAACACATGATAAAAAAAAACACCTTCACACAATTATTATTAGTACTTTTCAATACAGAAAATAAACACAATTTAATTGATAAAGAAGTGAAAAAAAACAAAAAAACAAATTTAAACAAAAATTGAAAAAATTATCAAAGAGTGTAGAGAAATACATTTTCTTCAGTGACCGACATTGTAAATTGAACCTAAGAATGTACATGACAAAATGCCTCATGATTTGGATGGCACAAACTTACATGTACTAGTGAGAGACATCCCACTTATGATTCATACCCTGAAAATTCTAGTACCACATGGACAATTTCTCATCCAAGAGAGAACATTTCTTCTCCTGGAATCTTTTCTAGAGTTCTGTTTAGCTCCAAAATGCCTTTCCACGTTATATATTTTTATTTGTTTTAACCATTTCAGCCTCTGCGGCGTACCCATACATTGCCAGAATGAAGAGGTTATACCAGAATGGTGCCTGGTATCTTTTTTTCAGTCGGCAATGCTGAAAAAACAATGATAAAACCAATCCTAGCTGCTTCCCAGGCTCTCCCACTAAACAGGGAAGCCCTGGACTGAAGCCGGCTAAGAAAATGGAAGCGACCAGTATTTGGTCACTTCCAGTTTGGGTCTAATGTAAACAGGCTGTTACTGGCCTGTGAAAGCACTGACCTTGGTAAAGATTACTTGTAACTGCCCATACTATAACAAGCAATGTGTGAGCAATAAAGTTGATAAACATTTTTTAAGAGACAGTGTAAAAAAAAAAGTAATATTTGTTAATGCGTCCACAAAGGCGATCACACGTGAGATATCACTGTGAACAGCAGAGTGAGAGTAATAATTCTAGTACCAGACCTCCTGTGTAAATCTAAAGTGGTAACCTGTAAAGCAGGGGTTTCAAAATGTATGACCTTCCTGGGCCACATTGGATTAAGAGGATATGTCTTGGGCTACAAATAAAATACACCATCAATAAGGATAGCTGATGAGCAGAAAAAGTCAGGCCGATTGCAAGTTAAATATCACTGATACTAAAAATTTAGCTATCTGAAAAATTAAAACATAATTTTTGTTGTAAAAGAGGATATCATAAAACTAGTGCGATATTTGACAGTTTTTGATAAATGAAGGCATCAATATTTGTTTAAAATATATAAAAAAATCAATATTTGTTTCAATGGGTGTAGTAGTAATTCTCAATGAATTTTCAGATATTTTGGTTCTAATTTTGCCCTTCATGTACTTTATCCTTGAACATAGTTGCTCACAAACATAGGTGCTACCCCTTATGTAAAGGCTTTTAAAGCATTGCCTATGGATAATTTAATGTACCGTAGTTTGTCGCCGTTCCACGGGCATGCACAATTTTACAGCATGACATGTTTGGTATCTATTTACTAGGCGTAACATCTTATTTTATATTTTGTCCAAAAATGTGGTATTATATCATGTTTATGTGCACTACATTAAAGTAGTATTAAACATTAGCACACATTAAAGTCTATTAAAAAAAAAATTTTGAAAAACCACTGCCCAAATACCACGTGACATACCAAATTGCAACACCCACTATTTTATTGACTAGGGCGTCTGCTTAAAAAAATATATAATGTTTGGGTGTTCAAAGTAATTTTCTTGCAAAAAAATTTAGACTTTTACATACATGTCAGAAGTGTTAGAATTGGCCGGGGCTGAAGAGGTCTGGTCTTGCCTACATATTGCAATTTTTTCCACATATAGCATGAAACATGGTATGTCTTCCCTATTTTTTGTACTAAGTAAACTGGGTGATGACATTTCTTAAACTGGCCATAGATGGGTAGAATTTCAAATTAAAATTCTTTGTAAAAGAAAGTTTGTTAATTTTTCTAATCATTAGTGGGTCAAATCGATGTTCATTTTCAACTGCAGTGACAAGAAAATTCAAAGGAGCAGAATGGAATTTTTTCTTAAACTAACACATTTCTAACCGAGTATTTGGTTTTAGTTTACTAAAGTCCATTCATACCAAAATCAAAGGTTCAGAGAATTTTTGTACAGATTTTTCTAATGCCCTGTACACATGGTCGGAATTTCCGACGCAAAATGTGCGATCAGATTGTGTTGTCGAAAAATCGTGTGTGGGCTCCATCTGACTTTTTCCGTCGGAATTTCCGACACACAAAGTTTGAGAGCTGGACCTAAAATTTTCCGACCACAAAATCCGATCGTTTAAATTTCCGATCATGTGTAGACAATTCCAACGGACAAAGTGCTACGCATGCTCAGAATAAATTAAGAGACGAAAGCTATTGGCTACTGGCCCATTTATAGTCCCGACAACTTTGTGCGACCGTGTGTATGCAAGACAAGTTTGGCCCAAAATCCATCGGAAAAAATCAGACAGTTTTTGTTGTCAGAATGTCCGACCGTGTGTACGGGCATAAGATATTTCCTAAGAATTTTCGCTCTAAATTCTATCCATTTATAGCCAGCTTTAGAGAGAGAGCTCTCCTTGAGACAAAGGGGCTGATTTATTAAAGGAAATTAGACTGTGTGCTTTGCAAGTGCAGTTGCACTCATTTTCCGCAAAGCTTCTTGGATATGGTGAAGCTCTGCTGATTTCCATCATCCAATCATGTGCATGCAAAATGCTGTTTCTTTTATTTTCTTTGCACCTGATTAGGTATTCTTTACAAAGGGAAGCATCATCACATTTATTGAGCTACACATTTTTGATCCATTGAAGTCTATGGAACCAAAAACCAGAAACAAATCCCTGACCCTTTCCATAAAATGCACAGATGTGAACTACATTCATAAGAAAACTATGTTAAATGGACTGTAGTGTGTTTCTGCAAAACTGAAAACGCACAAAAATTTTTATAAATGTGAACCAGGCCTAAAGGTTAAAGCAACGGTTCCATCAAATCTCCCAAAGGATCAGAAAGGGACCTGAAGCTGGGACCAGTGGTGAGATTACCAAAGCGCTTACCCTGACTTGTTCATTCCCCGACTTAGTTGGGGTAGGCGGAACACTTTGGTGGGGGTGGGTCAGTCACGCCTCTTGACCTTTGACCTCTGGGGGACACTCCTGCTGACCTTTGACCTTTGGAGAAGGTCCCTATTCCAATCCCTGAGTCCTAACCTTGTTCTTCAAGGGTAATCCCTAACCCTAAACCCTAAACCCTAACCCTAACCCTATATCTTTGGAGGATAATGGAAAAGTGGGGTCACAGGAAAACCGGGTATTAATCTTTCTGTTAAAGCAGTTAATACAAATTTCCCTGTTACCCGTTTATGGGTCAGACAAATACGAATAGTGTAGGATTACCTGTGTGTT
Source organism: Lithobates sylvaticus (assembly GCA_028564925.1). Taxonomy (NCBI): domain Eukaryota; kingdom Metazoa; phylum Chordata; class Amphibia; order Anura; family Ranidae; genus Lithobates; species Lithobates sylvaticus. The sequence continues at coordinate 287,753,545 of CM053026.1, forward strand.
GGACTACCCTTTTGTCTATTGACAGATAAACGCTATTAGGTATTAAGTGTGCTACTACTGCAAACCATAATGAGTCTGTGAGGATAAGCAGTCTCCTTGCTCTCAACTTAAAATTATGCCTACATTTTAAAAATATCATTCATACTAGCTTGTGCTCAATACAAGTTTTTATTGTTTGTCTGTGTTCTGATTTTCATTGTGCAATTATGTAAACTACTGTATATTTCAGCAAGGGATCTCCTGGCAGCAGCAGACTGTGTGAGCTGTCAACAAAAGTAGAAGTTTGGATTTAGGATGTTACCATTTATTGGCTAACTGAATAGATCGCAGTGCAATCTTTTAAAGCACCATGGCACATTCAATTGCCTAAACAGGGGTGGCCAACTAGTGGCCCGGGGGCCACATGTGGCCTGCGGAGCCCTCTGATGTGGCCCACCACCTCCTGCTCTGGAATGGTGGGTTAGCAAGCCCAGATCGCAGGTTGCCGCCGACCCATCATACCACAGCATCAGTGTTGTGAATGAAGCTGGTGGCAGAGGAAGAAAGCGGCTGCAGAGCCCCATAAGCCGATGCTTCCTGTACACTGCCGGCTTTTGCCACAGGCAGAGTCTATGGAAAAGTTCAGTTAACCTGCAGGATAGACACAGGTGCACTATGCTGCGCCCGCTGTGTGGGTAAATCACAGCACATCAGTGTGAAAGCAGTTTAGGCCCTTTTCACACGACCTACCCAATCGGACTCTCAATTCACCTCTACAGAGCGGCAGATGTAAACAGACTTTTGTCCGTTTACTCCCGCCTGCCTCCAATCCGATCCTCCAAAAAAAAAATAGAAGGGAATTCGTCCCCTTCCATCAGGGTGGATCGGATCAGGGGGGCCTATAGAGTAGCCGTGACCTGTCAAATGCCCGCTCCGCTCATTGTGGCCTGCGACTGGTTACCAAGTTGCTTAAGTGGCCCTCGCTCTTAAAAAGGTTGGGCACCCCTGGCCTAAAGAATAGGAGTCGAATAAATGGTATTACTCTAAATCCAAACTTCTACTTTTGCTCCCAGTAATTTTACTTATTGTTAAAAGATTTTCTGTAATTTTTTTAACTTTTATATTTTCATGATTAAAGACAAACTCTCTATTTACAGGATACACGTATATGGATGCAATGGTATTCCAAGGCAGAACATCAAAACAATCATGTTTGCAAACAGTGAACATTATATATTTTGTTCCATTAGGTTTAAACAATGTTCAGATTTGGCTTGCTGCCATATAGGAGCTTTAGATACAATCCCAGATAGCAAGCAATTGAGCTGCGAGTTTTTAAAATGACTTGCTATTACTAGACTTGCCAGGCTTCACAAGTTTGTTGCACAATTGCAGCAAGTCTGCATTCCTTGACTCAAGATCAACTTTCTTTGCAAACATTCTGCAAGTCTGCTTCAAGCTCTGGTTCAGTTATGTTGGGCAATAGTCATCCTACCACAGGGGTCACTGTAACTTGCCGAGCTCTTGCTGTAGACTCAACACTCAACAGCTCTTGCTAGAGACTTGTCATGAAAATTAGCTACAAATTGGAAAAGTGTCAACTAGAACTTGTGCTTCAAGTGATCTGCAAGTGTACAACTTGCCAGTGAAAATGTGCAGCAAGTTAACAGACTTACAATTTAACACTCTGAGCTCAGTTTTGTACAAGGTAATATTTGATGGAATATATATCTCTATTTCATTTACCTTAAAGTTTTTCATATGAGTAAGTCTTAAAATTTTGTATTTTTCCTTGAAATTTTCAATAAAAATGATTGGAAAATAAAACAAAAAAAAAAGCCAGCTCTACAACACAATTGAAAATTAGCTGGGTGGAGATGAGAGCGTGACATCCCCAGTGGCTAATTTTGGATTTTAATGCTGTTTTACCCTACATACTTTTTACTGAAGTGATGTTATAAAATTATATGCTTCTGCTGTTTGCCAAAAGTTTAATAAATGATACATTATATGGCGGTTTAATTTCTGTTGCCTTATGGTGGTGTTTAAGTAAAAGAGCAAAGCACTTCCCCCCAGTGGGGGAGAGAAGGAGAGTGAGGAGATTGATTTATAAAGTGGAGGATTAATGCCAGTATCTTATTTATGTGAAATTCTACTTGTTGCACGCTCACCTGGCTGCATTAATTGGTGGTGAGTGTGCACTGCATGTGGGTGGTGTAGGAAGTTTGAACACATTTTTTTTCACAGTGTGGCACTTGTATTATACTTGGGTTATAAAAAATACTACACTATATGGTTTTTTATTTATTATTTTCTGACAATTCATGAGCATATGTCATAGAAGGCGATGAATGGATGAAACAGTCTACTAGGAGCTAAAGGTGCCGAATGCTATCTCCAAGATTGCTGTTTAAGGCACTTTTGCTGCAATTTTTATAAAGGCAGTCTTTAGTTCTGGTGAGTTGGCAATTTATGTGATTTATACAGAAGGAAGAATTTAATACAGTACCATCTGTGATGGATGGGTTCCATTGAGTGATTAAGGACTGAGCCAATCATTACAGCGGATTTCAGCTGTTCTGACTGTTGTTTATTTTAGTATTGTATAATAATGTAATATTATAGGCAGGGCCATCTTGAATATTGATTGGACCCTGGGCAAACATTAAATAGCAGTGAGACATACAATAAACAGCAGTTAGACTCAGAATCAGTTCACTGCACAAGATCAGGCAACGATTGGTTACCAGAGTTTGCAGCATATCATTGCTGCTCACTAATTGCTTGCTGATTGGTTGCTAGAGGTTACTGTGCATCATTACTGCTCATTGATTGGTTGTTAGATGTTACTACACATCCTAACCACTCACTGATTGGTTGCTGAAGGTTACTGCACATCATTGCCGCCCACTGATTAGTTGCTAGAAGTTAATGCACATCTTTACTGCTAACTGCAGGGTTGAGAGGTGTGCACTATGTACAGATTGCAGGGTTGAGGGGTGCACTATGTGCAGAGTGCAGGGCTGAGGGGTGCACTTTGTAGGGAGTGCAGGGTTGAGGGGTGTGCTACGTAAGGAGTGCAGGGTTGAGGGGTGCGCTACATAAGGAGTGCAGGGTTGAGGGGTGCGCTACATAAGGAGTGCAGGGTTGAGGGTGCACTATGTGCAGAGTGCAGGGTTGAGGGGTGCACTATGTGCAGAGTGCAAGGTTGAGGGCTGCGCTATGTACGGAGTGCAGGGTTGAGGGGTGCGCTACATAAGGAGTGCAGAGTTAAGGGTTGCACTACGTATGGAGTGCAGGGTAATGGGTGAGCTATGTGCAGAGTGCAAGGTTGAGGGGTGCACTTTGTATGGAGGTATGGCATGCAGGGTTAGGGGTGCGCTATGTGCAGGGTTGAGGGGTGTGCTTTGTATGGAGTGCATGGTTAAAGGGTGTGCTATGTGCAGAGTGCAGGGTTGAGGGTGCACTTTGTATGGAGTGCATGGTTGAGGGGAGCGCTATGTGAAGAATGCAGGGTTGAGGGGTGCGCTTTGTACATCCAAGTGCTTTAACCCCCAAGTACAAAGCTCTGCCCTCAGATTCCAATTCAGAGCTCCCCCTTCCAGTACAGAGCTTTTCTCCCACCCCATATCCTCTCCCAACAACTTCACAGAGTGGGTCTACAGAAGAGCAGCTACAACTGACAGCATGTCCATGCAGGCTGCCGGCTTCATGAGGAGCTTGTGCCTGTGTAAATTCCCCACCCCCCTCCCTCTCCCATCTGCTGTCATATAGATAAGTGTCAAGGAAGGAACAGAGGACTGCTGTCACTTGTAAATACTGAATCAGCGCTTCTGGATTTACAACGAACAGTGCTGAGCAGCCAGCAAGTGATGAGCACCAGAGGTGGCGAAACTCCGGATAAAAAAAAGACCTTGCGAAAAGCAGCGCCGGCTCAAGGGGCAGCTGCTTTGGTCCTCACAACAATGATTGGACCCAGGACAACGGCCCATTTAACCCAGTGTGTAAGACAGCCCTGTTTATATGATCAGAGAGGACTTTTAGCACTGCAAATAAGTTTCACTGTTTATACATGGAGGGCTACTGGGGATGCTTTAAACCACTGTAGTAGCCCATACTATATACAGTGACAACCGGGATCTTTTGAGTTATGTGTGAACGTTTTTCCCTTTGCATACTGACCATAAGAGGTTGCTAACTCGGCACCTCCACCCATTCATAGAATGCCTTTGATTTTTTTTTCAATGAACAAAGGATGCTCTCTGATTGGACAAGGTGGAGATTGTCACGTTACCACCAACTCCTCTCCACCTATCCTCTCCAAGCTGGACCAATGTATGTATGCAATACAGATACTCAGAGTAGCTTTAATACCTCCTATGCAATGCAACACAATTGATTTTTTTTTTTACTGCTCCTTTTTGCAATGCAAGCCTGTAAGTCAGCTGACCCACCGAAAACAATACACTCTCTTTGTGGCTGATATCTTAAACAGATGGTGTGAACAGATGGTTAGGCTGAGCCAGATACTTTATAGGTCTCTGTGTAGTGATTTATCTACAAACATTTTTGCTTATAACAACAACATATAATACATAAGGGAACACAAATGGGTGAATGTGAAATTCACACTTTAAGGTAGACAATACAACGATAACTCAAGATATGTCTTCATGGGAAATACATTATACTTTCTTTCAGGGTGGTGACAGACCCTCCAGTTACATTATAAATGATAACCCAGGAAAGGCAGTAGGGATACCTGAGAAGTGAAGGCTGACAGCCAGCTTTTAATAGGTCAAAGCACCATGGGACAAGATAGAGCTGGGGGTAGGGTCTGCAGAGTTGGAACCATATTGGATCACACTGCTGGAAATAAGATTTGGGAAATGGATCTGCACCACAATGGAACAGATGAGAGTGGATTAGGACTTATGAGGATGGTTCCACATGAGAGTAGCTGATGCAGGATCCCTCGGGGCATTCACGAGGCAGTATTCACCCTGCTATAGTACCATGAACCAAAAATCATGTAGGCAGCAGGAAGTAGAACTGAAGCAGGTAAGTGAACTGTTGGTGTAGTGGAGTGGAATGATCGACAAGTAATAGTTCAGAGGTCAGGGCTGGCTTCCTGTGACCAAGATGCATGCAAGAGGTCAGGGCAGGCAGCAGACACATATAACCAGGATACTAGTTAAAAGGTATTAGGGAGTGGACATAGACAACCAGGATACAGCCAGAGATCAGGACATGCAGCAGACATGAGTAGTCAGGAAACAAGCCAGAGGTCAGTACAAAGGAAAAAATGGAGGAATGCGAGCTGGATAAAAGGAAGTCTTCCCAGGGGAATAGTGGCTGGTTGCTCAGGCAGCGAACCAGAAGCTGCCTTGCGTTTAACTAGACCAAGCAGAGATAGGTACTCTGATTGAATGTGGCAGTGACCGGCAGACAGCAGCTGAGAACAGACAGGATGAGTCATCACTAAATGGCTGTGGAGGTGACAATCCAGAGCGCAGCTGCAGGCAGTGTGTTAATTATGGCTGTGGCAATGCCAAGGCAGAGATCACCACAGAGTGGCTATGGCATGTCAGGAGGAGGGTGCCACTCTGATTGGATGTGGTTGTGATACTCTGGGTAGTAGAAATAATAAATAGAAGTAGAAGTAGTGCTGAACCATGGAAGATGAGTAGCACTGACACTTTCCCTTTAAAATAAAATAAATAAAAAACAGTAATCTTTTAAGAGAAAGTTTTCTGACACATCTTAAAGTAGTCAATGTAAAAACACAGCATGTGTTTTTAAGTCTCACCACAGTTCTGCACATAACTTATTAAAGTGTTTCATTTTGTTGTTTCTGGTAAACAGATGTCAATTTTTTAATAAAAAAAAAAAAAAATGACATCAACATTTACTAGACCAGTGTAATTTGTTAAAGAGGAACTATGCAGCTAAATCCAGTTCCAATACTCCAATGTTGTCAGGAACCATGAAACAGACGGAGACAGAAAATGTAGTAAAAATCACACCTTTTAATAAAATGGTAAAAATGGTACAACTGGTAAACATAGTCAAAACATAGCCAGGGTTCGGTAGCCAAATCGGATAGTCAGAACAAGCCAGGAAATCAGGGAGCCAGAGATCAGCGTAGTCAGAGGCAGCAGACAGGATCAGGAACCAGCAGGTATGTCAGCCAGGCAAGTCTTCAACAGGAACAACCAAGCAGTTTAAATAGCCAGGAGGGGCTGGCTGTGGGCTTGAGCCACTGTGGAATCATGAGTTCTGACAATTAACCGACAGCTGAGCAACCTGAGCACAGAGAAGGACGGACTGAAAGCCCAGCCCTGACAAATGTTTATATTTTCTTGTCAAAGGAGTTATAATCCTGCACAGTCTGTGATTGATAATCCCTTTAAAAGGGTGCACATTGCTCAGTTAGGCAACTTATTTCAGCAACTTAGCCTCCTGCATCATCTCGAACCTTGACCTGCTCACTTGGTAGTGAATTTGCATCAGCACCTCTGGCCAACAAGCAAGAAAATGATCCAAAAAGAAGGCAAAATTACAGTGACAGATAAAACATAAATTATATATGCATGCAGAATATATTGTATGTATGTATGTTGTATGTATGTATGTTTAACTGTTTGCATGGGGTTCAACTTTACACAAAATTAAAGCATTCCCACTTTCACTCAATAGCATGGGGGGCATGAATCAATTCCATTTCATATAAAGGCAATGATAAACAGGAGCATTGAGCTAGAGAATGCAAAAGATTTTCTACAAGGTCACAGCTTGATTTATATATCCATCTGCTCCCCTAAAGTAGCACTGCAACAGAACGAAACCTGACCCTGACCACTTCATAAAGTGTTAGTTTACCTTTTCACTAAAAATGAAAAGTTCAAAACTTTCACAACACCATCCCCACCCCTTCAGTCCCAAGTGCATGTACCTTATTTGATCCTCATCTTCTACTACCCTCTCCAGTCTGTATAATGGTCTGGCAATGTAAAGCATCACTATACAGTGCTGGAGGATGTGTAACAACATATTGCTTGCAATGGCAACAAATAATTTGTCAGCACTGACAAAATTACCACACTGACTGGTGGGAATTCCTTTGAGGTTCCTTTCTTCTGCAAATCCTGAGGAAAGCAGGGATTCTCATTGGTCAGCACGGTCATGTGGTCAGCGCTTGCCATTGTGAGCAATACGTACAACTTTTGTGAAGTAAACTTTAAGTTCTAGATTGTTATACCAAATGGAGATGGTGTCGGAAGATGGGGATCAAATAAGGTACATGCACATGGACCGGAGGGTTTGGGAGAGTGCTGTAAGTTAGTTCACCTTTTTATTTTTTGTGAAAAACTGAACTAACACTTCAATTGTGTGCCTGCTTGGAGTGAAATTCTATCTTATCTCCAATAATAAATCTTACTCAGAACTTTGCAAATATATTGCAGTTTGCTGCTCAGGGTTACAGGTGCAGGCTTCAAAAATACACAAAAAGACACAGATTTTGCAAAATGACAGGCACCCTGATTTGCATCCAATTGTATTACTAACGAGTTTGTTTACATTTTTAAATTTACTTAGTTTTAAGCCCCATACACACGCGCGGATTATCCGAGGACCAGGTCCGTCGGATCATGTCCGTCGTACTTTGTCCGATGTTGGTTTTGCGTACACACGGTCGGACAAAGTTGTCGGAAAATCCGATCATTCTGAACGTGGTGACGTTTGTTGAGTACGACGGGACTACGTAGAGGCTAGTAGCCAATAGCTTTGGTCTTGTAATGTGATCTGAGCATGCGTGGCACTTTGTCCGTCAGGAATTCGATACACACGATCGGATTTGGTGTGATCGGACTTTGTTGTCGAAAAATCTATCCAGCAGGAGATAGGACTTTGTCCGTCGGACAATCCGACGTACACTGTCCGATGGTGCCTACACACGGTCGGATTTTCCGACAACATTGTCCGATAGGACAGAATCCATCAGAATCCATGTGAATATCATAACATTGGACAATGATTAGTCAGATGAAGTTTTACCTAGAAAAATGCACAAATATTTGCCTCGCTGTGGTAACATTTATGATACTAATTGCTAAATACATTTTACAGGTGTACATATTTTTAAGTAACAAAGCAGTGTTGAGGAGCTGATTAAATTTATTGGATATACAGATACTCCTCGTTTAACGACTTACCTGTTTAACGACTGCTCGGACTTACGACCTGCTCTCCCCACCTTAACGACGTGCTGTATATCATTGTATTGTACAGTACAGTACAGAATTTTCATTTGGGCTCTGTACTTATGCAAATTAAAACAACGGTATTGAGCTGGAGTTTTGTGTTTAGACCTTTTTTTCACATTACAGTACAGTACAGTAGTTAAGAATGCTTAAAATATTGATTTCTTGTGACTCCTCGTTTAACAACCAATTCATTTAACAAACCTAGTCGTTGGAACAGAACCTGGTCATTAAGTGAGGAGTACCTGTCCTTAACCCCTTCCCACTCAGCCACTGCATATGTACGGCCGGGTGGGCGCTCTCTCCTTCTGAGTGGACATTCAGAAACGTCCCTCAGAAGGAACGGGATTGCGCGCACGTGCCGCGCAGCAGCGCGATCCCGATGCGCTTGTGTCACCCGGACACGGCGCATCTTAGATCGGCAGGAGGGCTCTGTGATTGGCTCTCCTGATTACATGACGAGCGTGTCCAATCACGGCCATCATGTGATGTAAACAAACAGCCGATTCCTAGGCGATCGGCTCTCCTCACACGGAAGTTGTCGCTGAGGAGAGGAGAGCGGATCTCTGCAGCCGGCTGGTGATCAGTGAGTATGAGCTGTTTTTTACAGCTTTTTAATCACTAATCACCAGTCTAGTGTCACCACACATGTCACCACACATGTAAAACACACAGTACATGTCCCCAAAACACATGTCCCCACATAGTAATGATTCCCAAAACACATGTCCCCCACATATATAACAGTAAAATCACATGTCACAATGATCATTTGTACACATATGTCCGTGATCACATGCGCACATCTGTACATGATCATTTGCGTACATATGTCCGTGATCACACAAACCAATTATTATACACTTAACAGGATTTTTTTTACCAAAAACATGTAGCAGAATAAATTTTGGCTTAAATTTATGACAAAATTTGATTTTATTGGATTCCTTTTAAAATAGAATAAAGAAAAAATATATTTTTTTCCAAATTTCCGCTCTTTATTTGCGTATATCGCAAAAAATAAAAACTGAGCCGTGAATAAATACCACCAAAATAAAGCTCTATTTGTGCGAACAAAATGATAAAAATTTCATTTGGGTACAGCAATGCATGACCGCGCAATTCTTATTGAAAGTGCGAGAGCGCTAAAAGCTGAAAATTGGTCTGGGAAGGAAGGGGGTGAAAGTGCCCAGTATTGATGTGGTTAAAAAAAAAAACAGACTGGGCAGTTTTTAATTACATGCCCCCTTAGGCCATTTCACCTTTCCTTTACGAAGATAAATGTTTGTGACTTCTCTGTTCCCAACATCTTCTATAGCAGAAAGTGCATATTACATATGTAACTGGAATATATATGAAATATAATATAAAATGCAACATGATATACCGGTAGCTTCTCAATCCCAAGAAACATACAGCCTTAAGACAATATTAGCATAAAAGACATAGAAAAGCCTGACTGACAGACAGCTTTGTTCACTAAGTTTGTACCATGACAGCCATATTTTCTTTATATCAAGAAACGGGAAAATGTCTGAGTAGAAAATGCATAGCTGCAAGAAAAACAAGATTAATGAACAAATCTGCATTGGTTAGAAAGGGACATGGTCCTGTCCCTCACAAGGTCTTCACTACTGTCAAAGACCTTAGTGGGAAATCCCCACCTACCCTCCAATTAAAGCCCCACTCCGCTGCTGTTAAATTTACCAATACAGTAGGGTCCACCTACACTGCATGGGTTAAATGCTCATTTGGCTAGGGGGGGAGAAATAAACTGAATTATTTTTTCCTCGCACCCACAGGCCTCCTTCTCTCAGTGCAGCTGGTCCCCTGCAGCTGCTTCACTTCATTGTCAGACCGGTTGCAGCTCTCTGACATCATCACATACAATACAGGACGTCACTGCATTGGTAATGTTAACAGCAGCCAGGAATGGGCCTTTTGGGTCTTTTGTTGTCATAGGCATTCTGCATGGGTTGTTCAAAAATTCCTAAGGAGAGTACTCTATATTGCACTGTAAAGTTATGTGTAGGTGTCTGTATAACTACTACATAAGCCCACACAAAAATCCTTTAAACTTGTGTTTTTTAATTATTTTTCTCGTCTGGCTGTTATCTCCCTCTAATGAAGGCAGTTTTATATGTATTCCATCGTTTTGTATGTTTGCACTAATTCTGTATTGCCCTATAAGGTTATACACCTGGCATCTTTATGACTTCCTTTAATTTTCTACAATATAAGTTTTAGACAGTTATGAATAAAAGTGAAGTTGCAGGTCATAGTTTGATGTGTGGGTATAGCACACCCCTGCTGTTGTTTCTCTAATAATATTTTCCACACATAAAGACCAATCTTACAGTATAAACATATATCAGGTAGTTTTTTGTGTGCTCTGGATATAATTTCCCCTGCATTGGATTGTGCACAGAAATATGTGGAGAACCAATAATAACTTTTCTCTGGGACATTTCGGTACTACACACTGGACTATGGATCTGATAACCAATACAAGAATCTCTTGTGCACTGCTAGCTGAGCCACCAGTGACCCCACAATGGAGATTTGCACCTTTCCTGCAGTCCTCTTATCATATCCTGACATTGACGGGTATCACTCTCACAGTTTCCGGGGGAGATGTTCCCAGATGGTCCTCATCACCATGAGTTAACTTTCAGAGCTGATTTCACAAAGTGTGTCGAGAAACATAGGATGCATCTTTTTTTTGTTTTTGTTTTTTTTATGTATTTAGATGTTCGTTTTTTTTATATATATGTATATTAATTTCTACCTCTATGGATTAATAGTGCAATACTATTGCGATTTTCCATGCAATTAGCTCTAATTCCATATCTTAGAGTGCTATGGCTTTTTTTTTCTATCAATGTATATTTGTTTATTATATGTACTACTGTAACCATGATGTATAACTTTCATTACCTGCTGATGAGGCTTTTCAATAAAATATTTGTTCATAAAGGGGAACTCCAATTTCGTGGGGGAAAAAATAGCAAAAAAAGAAAAAATATAATAGTGCATAAGATTGCGACACTAATCATTTTGTAATTGAATGTTATTAAAAATGACCTTTCCTTTTCAATCTGCAGCCAATGTAATTTTCTGAGAATACATTGCAATATGGCTACCTGGAGTTTTCTGTACACAGAGTGTGTACTGACCAATCCCCAGAAACATAATTTCCTGCTTGTGTGATTGACTCACCAATTTCCCCAGAAGTCTGCTTAAAGCCTCGTACACACGGTACGATTGTTGGCCAACCGAGCGTCTGATTTTTGTCTTAAGGGTGTGTGCCAGGATCTTGTCTTGCATACTAATGTTACACAATTGTCGTGCCACAAACACGAACGTAGTGACGTACTACAAGGAATTTCAGCTCTTGAGCACCACCCTTTGAGCCCCTTCTGCTAATTTCGTGTTTGGTGAGCATTGATTCCGAGCATGCGTGTTTCAACTTTTGTGTGACGGATTTGTGTACTGACGAAAATCTGACGTCAAACCGTTGTCCGCCGAAAATATACTAGCCTGTTATCCAACATTTGTTGGCCGGAAGTTGGACAAAAATTGTCAAAAGGAGCGTACTAATGGTAAGATTTTAGGACAACAGTCTGTCAACAGACAATCCCCTGGCAACAATCGTACCATGTGTATGAGGCTTAAGATACAAGTAAGATTTCAGGCATCCCTTGCAACAAAAATGTCATTTTTTGAGAGATACTTTCAATAGCAACCCGCCTAAAGGGATGCAGGCCCAGCAGATTTCCTCATTAGTGTCCTTTAGCTCTACACCTGACAGTTAACTATGAAACCACTCCCATTAGACCTACTCAGAACAGAAACACAGGGAAACACACAGGAATTTCTTCAGAATAACAAAAGGTAGGAATCTGCAACAAAGTTTGTTATAATCCTTGCAATGGACATTGATCACCCAGAGGGGAATGTTTTTACAATATCGTCTCTGTAAATCAATGTATACCATCATGGGCGTCCGCAGGTAGGGGCAAGGGGGATCAAGTGCCCCCCCCCTGGAATCAGTGATCGGATCTTAAATTCAGCACAGTTGCGTCGCTATTACCAGTGGGGTGACACCATCAGGGTGCTGTCAAGCCCCCCCCATCAGTGTAGTGAGAGAACTCGGCAGCGCTGTGACAGGAGAAAGGCGTGGGCTATCAGAGGTTTCCCCCGCTCACCCCCTTTCTCCTGTCAGGGAGAAGATACGGCGGCTCTCACCAGGTTCTCCGCCCAGCTTCCTGCCCGCTCTGTTCCTTCCCTATTGGCCATTACTGAGGGCCAATCAAAGGAGACTAGGAGAGCAGAGCATCATAGGACATGTAGTCCCAAAGATTGGCGGCCCCATTTTCCACAGGGAGGATGGCTACAGCTTGATCAAGAGAGAGATTGAAAGACTGCAGCCTGGAAAAAAAGCTGAGGGAGAGAGTGCAACAGGACAAAGAACGAGGAGTGTGCTGGGCGGAAGCCAGAGAGAGAGCCACGCTGCCCAGCGCCACCATAGAGAGCCATGCTGTTCAGCGTCACCAGAGAGAGCCACGATGCCCAGCACCACCAGAGAGAGGAAGACTGAGCCACTGCCAGGCTACAGACATGCCCCCGGGGAGCCCAGAGTGAGCGATAGTCCAGCCGGAGGGATCACTGCTGTAGTTTCGCTGGGTCTGGTAAGAGGGCCTGTTGGCCATTATCCATTACTTATCCTAGGGATTGTAATACTTCTGCAGTCTCTGACCATAGTAATGTGATAATGACATTGTCGAAAAGAGACAGTGCATGGGTGACCCTAAAGTGATGCCCCCCCCCCCCCTGAAAAAAGTTCTTCGGACACCCATGTATACCATATTTTCTTGCTATAAACCAACTGTTGGTTAGTTACACACTTAATTTAAAGTCCCAAACCTTTCCTTATTTTCACAATAATGCACAATATATACAGTGGGGATGGAAAGTATTCAGACCCCCTTTAATTTTTCACTCTTTGTTTTATTGCAGCCATTTGCTAAAATCATTTAAGTTCATTTTTTTCCTAAGTATTCAGACCCTTTGCTCAATATTTAGTAGAAGCACCCTTTTGATCTAATACAGTCATGAGTCTTTTTGGGAAAGATGCAACAAGTTTTTCACACCTGGATTTGGGGATCCTCTGCCATTCTTCCTTGCAGATCCTCTCCAGTTCTGTCAGGTTGGATGGTAAACGTTGGTGGACAGACATTTTTAGGTCTCTCCAGAGATGCTTAATTGGGTTTAAGTCATTCAAGAACAGTCACGGAGTTGTTGTGAAGCCACTATTTCATTATTTTAGCTGTGTGCTTATGGTCATTGTCTTGTTGGAAGGTAAACCTTCGGCCCAGTCTGAGGTCCTGAGCACCTGGAGAAGGTTTTCATCCAGGATATCCCTGTACTTGGCCACATTCATCTTTCGCTCGATTGCAACCAGTCGTCCTGTCCCTGCAGCTGAAAAACACCCCCACAGCATGATGCTGCCACCACCATGCTTCACTGTTGGGACTGTATTGGACAGGTGATGAGCAGTGCCTGTTTTTCTCCACACATACCGCTTAGAATTAAGGCCAAAAAGTTCTATCTTGGTCTCATCAGACCAAAGAATCTAATAAGAAATATCTCACCATCTTGGAGTCATTCAGGTGTTTTTTTTAGCAAACTCCATGCTGGCTTTCATGTTTCTTGCACTGAGGAGAGGCTTCCGTCAGGCCACTCTGCCATAAAGCCCCGACTGGTGGAGGGCTGCAGTGATGGTTGACTTTCTACAACTTTCTCCCATCTCCCGCCTGCATCTCTGGAGCTCAGCCACAGTGATCTTTGGGTTCTTCTTTACCTCTCTCACCAAGGCTGTTCTCCCCCGATAGCTCAGTTTGGCCGGACGGCCAGCTCTAGGAAGAGTTTTGGTCATCCCAAACGTCTTCCATTTAAGGATTATGGAGGCCACTGTGCTCTTAGGAACCTTAAGTGCAGCAGAAATTTTTTTGTAACCTTGGCCAGATCTGTGCCTTGCCACAATTCTGTCTCTGAGCTCTTCAGGCAGTTCCTTTGACCTCATGATTCTCATTTGCTCTGACATGCACTGTGAGCTGTAAGGTCTTATGTAGGCAAGTGTGTGGCTTTCCTAATCAAGTCCAATCAGTATAATCAAACACAGCTGGACTCAAATGAAGGTGTAGAACCATCTCAAGGATGATCAGAAGAAGATGATCAGAAGAAATGGACAGCACCTGAGTTAAATATATGAGTGTCACAGCAAAGGGTCTGAATACTTAGGACCATGTGATATTTCAGTTTTTCTTTTTTAATAAATCTGCAAAAATGTCAACAATTCTGTGTTTTTCTGTCAATATGGGGTGCTGTGTGAGGAAAAAAATGAACTTAAAATGATTTTAGCAAATAGCTGCAAGATCAGTACATCTGTGCCTGTCACCAGATCCCTATGACCAGTACTGAATTTACCATTAGGCACAGTAGGACTGTCCCTATAAGTGGCAGAGTACAGTTATCAACCATACTTTTGCTTTCTCAACACCAATAGAAATATAGTCAATACCCATAAGATAATTTATACATTGTAAATATTATAAGCTAAAAAAAAAAAAAATAGGGGATAATTTGTACAGAAGAGGTGATCCAAGCAGAAAGTTATAACGGCTATGGCGCTGCTTAGCACCCACAGAGATAAGTGGGGTTGGGTCAGTAAATGACTAAAAGTCTTGGCTGAATATGGTTGCTGTTCCCCTGTAAACAGCTCCTGAGCTCACGTAGAGAACATGTAAATGCAAGCAAAAGAGGGTACCACCATCTAAGCATAAGCTGTTTATTGAAATAAAAATTAAATAAAATAATGCACTCTGCAATAAAAGTGGTGAAGGCGTATCACAAATGTAAATCGGCTCAGCTTCAAGAATGCCCAAGGATAGCTGTACCGGGGGCATAGCTACGTGTTTTGGGGCACAAGGCACTCCCCTTTGTCAAACCATAGACTCTCTTTGGTTTGACAAAGGCGAGTGTTGTGTGCCCTGAAATGCACTCCCGATGTAGTGACGTCATCCTCTGACTTCCTTACAGCTGAGCAGATCTCATCCAGGCTGGCGAATGCTACTCGGAAGCCGCTGAGCTGACATTAAGCTTGTGTTCCACTCTGTAGCCCTGATAGTGGTTTCTCTCATCTCACCAGCTGCTTTCTTGCCAATCTCTGAATTCACCAGCTGCTTTATATAAGAGAGAAGAGCTGGCAAAGTCCTTGAAAAAGCCGGAAAGTCTTTGATGCAAAAATGTATTGGCTACATTTGAGGATTAAAAGCAAACATGTTTCGGCTTGAGCCTTAG
Source organism: Lithobates sylvaticus (assembly GCA_028564925.1). Lineage (NCBI taxonomy): Eukaryota > Metazoa > Chordata > Amphibia > Anura > Ranidae > Lithobates > Lithobates sylvaticus. The sequence continues at coordinate 287,769,150 of CM053026.1, forward strand.
TCATTCACCAGCTGCTAGCCTGCTGAGCTCTGTATACCAAACCAGTCACTTGCCTGCCAATCTGTCAAGCGTCTGTAGTAGCGAGCCCTTGTAGATTGCCAACTCAGAGTTTCCCAGGGCGTGGAGTCTAATGCCCTGTACACACGATAGGATTTTCCGACAACAAAATCCATGGGATTTTTTCCGACGGATGTTGGCTCAAACTTGTCTTGCCCACACGGTCACACAAAGTTGGTCGGAAATTCCATCAAGAACGCTGTGACATAGAGAAAAATGAAGTTCAATAGCCAGTGCTGCTCTTCTGCTTGATTCCAAGCATGCGTGGCACAGTGCGTCGGAATTGTGTACACACAAACGGATTTTTTTGTCGGAAAATTTGAGAACCAGATTTCAAATTTTGTGTGATGGAAATTCCTATGGAAAATGTGTGATGGAGCCTACACACGGTCGGAATTTCCGACAACAAGGTCCTATCACACATTTTACATCGGAAAATCCTATCGTGTGTACGGGCATTAGACCCAACCTGCTTCTTTACCAGAGCCTCTGATGGTGGGGATGAACTGAGGATGCAGAGACCACTCATGTGTGTAGAGTACAAGCAGCAGGAGACAATAGGAAGTCCAGGAGACAAGCAGAGGTCAGGGCAGGCAACGAACAAGCACAGATGGTAAACAAAACCAGGGTCGGTACAGGGGTAGTCAGGTACAGGATACACAAGTGACAAGTAAATGTAGCGGTAACCTCGTAAGGGCTGCTGAGTGTGTCTGTCACCCTGCCCAGCCAGGCACACAATTTCAAGCATCCAGAGACATGAAACAGTCCTTGAATTTTTATTGAGGAGACCTAACTTGGATAGAGATAGGGAAATTATTAGATACCCAGATGATTGAAAACCAATGTTGGGACTGAACTATATACACTCATGATATATACAATCTCCTCTCTTCTCTCCTGCACATCACTTGCTTGCAGACTATTACCACATACACACGATCGGACTATCCGGACATTCCAAATGAGCGGACTTGCCCACACACGCCCACACACGACCGGACTTTTCCGGCGGACTAAATGCGCCGGACTTTTGAAATGAATGGACTTGCCCACACACGGAGTAAAGTCCGTTCATTTTGAATGTGACTCCAAGTAGACGGGATTAGCGAAAGAAAGTGAATGTCGCCGCCTCGATCGGCAAAATTGACACGTTGCTAGCCCCATCGCCTGGTATGGTTTTAAAGGGGAACCCCTACGGCGAAAAAACGGCGTGGGGGTCCCCCTAAAGTCCATACCAGATCCTTATCCGAGCACGCAGCATGGCCGGTCAGGAAAGAGGGTGGGGATGAGCGAGCACCACATGGGGGGGTCCAAGGTCACCCCCCCAGACTGGGGAGCTCCCTCAGGGCCACGACAGCCTAGCATTCCCTCTCCAGCTTCCACCTGAACAACTCCCCCCCAGCTGGGCTGACCCTGAGTATTTAAAGAGGCCTGTCCCCTTGCCAATCGAGATTGGGGATTGGTCAGGGCTCCTCAGAATACCCCAGGCAGCTCCACATCTCCTTTTCTCCTTCCTTTCCAGAACTTTCCACTACATTTTGGAATGAAGTGGGAGGTTCTCGTGATGCTGCCTGTGAGTCACCAGCTCTGCCTGAGTCACTCAACCCTGACCCAGAAGAAAAACACACAGGCTTGGCTGCCAGCCAAGCCTGTCAATTTACCTACACTAGCAAAAATGCTATCTATATAAGACATGCTCAGTGTAACCCACATTGCCTGAGCAACTTCACAGTTCTCTGAGCCCATGTTTGTGTAGAGGGTGCTACACAAACATGAGCTCAGAGAACTGTGAAGTTGCTCAGGCAATGTGGGTTACACTGAGCATGTCTTATATAGACAAACTAGAAGGCGGGACAGGAAGTGATGGAAGGGAAGGAAATAAAAGCCCACAGAATAGCAGGCAACGCCCATAGGTGAGCACAGCCAAACCACACATGTTAAAGGAATCAGGGTAGCGAAGCTCTGCAGCAAGGAGGTAAGATTACACAAGCAGGGAACTGCATGCTAACTTGTGAAAAATTCTCTGCACAACCCAGTTTCTCCAATTATGACTACACTCTACATTTGTAATATGCCTTCTCCTCATCTAATGCAGTTAGTGTATTATTTTATTTTCCTTTTATTTCAATAAACAGCTTACACTTAGATGGTGGTGCCCTCTTTTGCTTGCTTTTATATGATCCAAGCAGAGCCATGTTGCTTTGGGTGCCAGTGGTTGTGCACTTTTAGGTTGTGGTGATGTGAAAGAAGTCCTGCATTCTCCAGGTCATCATGGACACGACTACTGGTGGTGAGTCATCATGCCAGCTTGGAGTCAATGAAGAATGCTACAGAGAATGGTGCTTTTGTTATGCTATGTGAGTGCCATTCTCTGTAGCATTCAGGACTGCCCACCACCAGAGGAAAGAAGAAAAGGAGGATGGCCCAGACATAAAGACACCTGGGGTTAATATTTTTTTTCTCTTTTATTGGTATTGGACTCTGAACCAGACTAACTATGTAACTACGTATTGTGAACGTTTTTACTATGGGTGGCCTGGGGGCTTAGAAATATGGAGATGGTCTTTAAAAATTACAAATGATGAATTCATTTTAGAGCTCCAGCAAATTGAAATATCAGTCATAATGGGAAATGAGGAATAAGAGACGATTGTTGCACTGCAAGAAAAAAAAAAAACTTTACTTGGTAGAACAGCTCAATGTTCTTTTTGGATACAAACAGATTGCCAGGAACCAAACTGTACATTTAGTTACCCTGTTTTATTACCTTATCAAAGGTAATTGTTTTGACTTCCTTTCTGGTGCTGGTAGGCCCATGTTTTATTTTTGTACCTAGTCTGTCCCAGCATGCCTACATGCTGCTTTTGTCCAAGTATGTCCAAATACTACCTATGACCAGACCTACCCAGGTGTTGACTCCATTCAATCGTGCCCTAAAACTTCCATGCCAAAGTAATCTCTGATGTTGTCTATACTCTAGCATACCCAAATAATAGATACCTCCTCTGTAGGTTAGGTTTTTATGGGTCTGAGGGGTTACAATAGGTCCTGATATTTTACTCTGTGCACTTGGAGAGATCTTTCAGCTCCTGAGTTTTCTGGTAAACTCATTTGGAAATCTTGAGAGGACCTGGTTTTGCCATTTAGGCTTGGTTACTGGTGGGCATTGCCCTGTTACCTGTGACAATGCTTGGATTTACTCAATGGGTTTTAACCTTTGATCCACAAGTAAAAATTATGCTGGGCACTGTTATGTAGGCTCTGACACTTCTGGACATTATTCTGTGGACTTTGTTGCTTTTAGTTAAGTTTAGATCGGAGATCCAGGGGCCACACCTCAGAGAGGAGGTAAAGTCAAGAACTATGCTCTGCTCCCAGTGCCCACCTGTTGCATTTGTTGCTTTTCCTTCTGTCTTTTAACCCCTAAATTCCTGGCTGGCTTTCACTTTGTCTTGGCATGAGCCGACTCTGTGCTTTATCTGTTCAGTGGCTAGTCCTAATGACTGAGTGAAGAGTGAGTGAGCCACCAGTGTAAACAAGCCTTTAGTGCCCTGCCTTTCCACCTACCCTTTGTATATTTAAAAAAAAAAGGATGTAGGTAAATTCAAGAGAGAAATGTACAGCACTGAATATTGTCCATAATGATAAACAGCCTATGCCCACAAGAGCCTATACCCACTAGCTTTATACACTGCTCAGATATGTAGTTCTTAAAAAAACCATCACATCTGTTTTTCTGCATACAGAATATAGACACAGATCTATAATTTTAAAGACATATATAAAGTAGAGAATGTGACTGTCACCAAACATTTATTAGTGGTGAATTACTGTCATTAAAAACCAAATGCCTGGAAGATTCACCTGCAGAGAATGTTTGAATGTCAGACTCACTGCTTTATAAATACACCTTTTTATCTGACTCTAACTTAAAAGAGAAGTATGAACTATGGGATAAAAAAAAACACTATACTTACCTAGGTGGATGCAGCATCGATCTGATGCTGCATCTGTCTCAAGCCAGCTCTGTACAGAGAACTGAGCTATCAAAGCCACTCAGTTCTCCCCCCTCCACTCTGAGCAGAGAGCCGTGACTGTCAGTCTCCAACTCACTTGAGCACTGAGCTGTGGAGGGGGGCAGGAGTGGCTGGCTCAGGTTCTCAGCAGATCGCTGAGAGACTGAGCCAGGTGGTAGTCCAGGCTTCTGGGCGGACGACCATATCTTCAGGATCTTTTCAGAGCCTGGACCGGCTCTATGACGTCAGTCGACAGTGGGCTGAAAACAAGTAATGAACCACACTCCTGTTTCCCATAGAAGAAGTATAGCCAAAATAGCTATATACTATACTTTCTCCTTTAAAGAGGAATCTCATTAAAGTGGTTGAGGACTGCAAAGCAACCAGTAACTGTGGAGACAATAAATACTCTGGTCAGGAGAATGTAACATACAACATAACCTAACACATAAAGTCTAGAATTTCATTGACATAGAGCTCCTTACATGGATGGTGTGAGTAAAAAAAAAAAAAAAAAAAAGCCCATTAATGGTGTAAGTGGGAGTCAAAAAAGCACATTATTTATGCCAATGGGAGAAAAATACAATAAAAAAAAGCCTGGAGAGAGTCCAGAGAAGGGAAACTAAATTGATGGTGTGAGTAAAAATTTAAAAAAAGCCCATCATTGGCGTCAATGGGAGTAAAAGAAAGCCCTTCTTTGTTGTCGGTGGGAATAAAATCAGTTGCATTACAGGTGTTATTGAGAATAAAATATGCCATATCACTAATGTCAGTTCGAGTAAAAAAAGCCCATCCTTGGTGTTAGTGGACTTAACATAAGCCCCATCACTGGTATTAGTGAGAGTAAAGTAATCCCCAGCCACTGGTGTTAGGGATAGTAACATATATCCCATCACTGGCATTAGTGAGAGTAATTTAAGCTCCACCCACTGGTATTAGGTAGAGTAAAATAAGCCCCAGGCACTGGTGTTAGGGGGAAAAAAAATGCCCCAGCCACTGGTGTTATGGGGAGTAACAAGTCCCATTGCTGGTGTTAGTGGGAGTAACAAGTCCCATCGCTGGTGTTAGTGGGACTAATATAAACCCCAGTTGTTGGTGTCAGTGGGATAAAAGAAGCCTCATAACTATTGTTAGGGGGAGTAAAATATGCTCCATCTCTGGTTTTTAGTGGGAGTAAAATAAGTTCCATCACTGGTGTTAGACCCCTTTCACACCACACCACCCATAGCGTTGGCAGTAAAACGCTGCTATTTTTAGCGGCGTTTTACCGTCAGATTTGCGGTGATTTTACCCCCCGCTAGCAGCCGAGAAAGGGTTAAACCCCCCGGCAATACGCTGCAATAGCGGCGTTTTGCCGGCGGTATTACAGCGCTGCCCCATTGATTTCAATGGGAGCAGCGGTGGAGGAGCAGTGGAGGAGCGGTAAACACACCGCTCCTTCACCGCTCCAAAGAAGCTGCTGGCAGGACTTTTCCTGACGTCCTGCCAGCGCACCGCTGCAGTGTGAAAGCCCTCGGGCTTTCACACTGCAGACAATGATGCAGCTGTTTTAGGGCGGATTGCAGGCACTATTTCTAACGCTATAGCGCCTGCAAAACGCCCTTGGTGTGAAAGGGGTCTTAGTGGAAATAAAACAAACCCCAGTCGTTGGTGTCAGTTGGATAAATAAGTCCCATAGCTAGTGTCAGTGAGAGTAAAATAAGTCCCATCACTGGTGTTAGTGGCAATAAAACAAACCCCAGTCGTTAATAAGTCGATAAATAAGACCCATAGCTAGTGTCAGTTGGAGTAAAATAAGCCCCATTGCTGGTTTTAGTGGGAGTAAAATAAGCCCCACAAGCCTATTGTCTGAACCTGTGAGAAAAATAATAACTTCATCCTTGGTGTCAGTGGAAGGAAGAGTAAACATTATTTGTGCATTCCATGTTCAGTGGTAACTGATCATACACTCTGCTCCTGGCTGCCATCGTCGGGCAGAAGAACGCTGCACCAGGCAGCACCAAAATAATTAAAGCTCCAGCCTCCAATCCACACAGAGGCCTGTATACTTCAGAGAAGATCAATTGCTTTATTAGGAATTATGTGCATCACCTACAGTATTTGTGTGGTGAGAACACATATAAATAACAAGACTAGCTGTACAGAATTTAAAATCCTTTAGCAGGTAAAACAGTAAACATTGAGTTATATGTATGTTAGCTGTGAATGTAGCTGTTTGGAATTTTTGCTTTGAGACATAACAACTTTCCAGAAATTAATTTGTTCTGTGTTTCGGAACTGTGTGCACTTCCAGCAAGCACTTTTTACTATCATGAGTTGTTGAACTTTTCATCCTTGTATAGCATTCTTTGGCCACATGGTGGCAATAAAATACCAGACATTCAATATATATATAATATGTGTGCCTTAGCCTGAATGTATATTTCAGCACTAAACTATTCACATCTGCACCTCACCATTTATCAGTAAGCTTTTCAACAAAACAATTAATATACAGTACATTCAAATAAAAAATAGTAATTTATTTGCTTTATGTTCAAAAATGTGAAATACCGTAGTCATTGTACATTACTTCTCTACAAAAGTAGGTAGAATGAAGCATTGTAATAAAAAGGACTCAGGGGTTTCTATATATCCTACTAACAATTAGGTCACTTTAGATAGGGTTTGATTTATTGCCAAGTTTTCTTTAATAGCAATGGAATGTGAAATTGTTATTTTTTTCAAAGGAGTGAATAGGTCTGTGTAGGAATATGTAAAAGCTTATGAGATAAGAAAGGGATAAACATAATATAAGAGAAACGTTCTGATCCCTAGGGATGCTTGGATTGTTGTTTTAGGTAGTAGTAAAGTTTAGTCAACAATTTAAAAAGAAAATCAGCAGAAGGAACATAATTTATGTAGCACCCTCCTAGTATAGGTGCTGGAATGTGAAATTTAGGTTAATGTAAATTGCTCCTCCTCCTAACAGGGGAGGTAGAGGCAAATTTATCTCTAGAGTTCTGCCTCACAGAGTGCTGCAATTTATTAGTCAGGACTGCTCATGATGTTTTGGTGCTGTTAAGTTTGCCTGGGCTCCTCCTGCCTTCCGGAAACTAGTAGAGCTTTCCAGAACATAGGTGGGAGCTAGACAAATGGGCATGAATTAGTATGCAGCTCTGGCCAATTACAGGGGAGAGTGCCCCTGAGCATGTTGGGGCTGGTATATATATTCTGGGAACAAATGGGCTCTGGGTCCTTCCCATAGTGGATTGCACTTGCCTCCCCTGGCACTTGCTGCCATGCAACCTCAGGTCGGCAATCTGAGGGCCTAAAACTGGAATGGTAGAGTGTCCCTGGTTCTTCTAAAGCTTACTGAGGGGGAAGTTTGCTGAGAATCTGTCTGGTATCACTAATACCGCGTACACACGTTCGGACTTTGTCCGCCGGACCTAGTCCGGCGGGACTTCCCCACACACAAAGGTAGGTAGAATGAAGCATTGTAATAAAAAGGACTCAGGGGTTTCTATATATCCTACTAACAATTAGGTCACTTTAGATAGGGTTTGATTTATTGCCAAGTTTTCTTTAATAGCAATGGAATGTGAAATTGTTATTTTTTTCAAAGGAGTGAATAGATCTGTGTAGGAATATTTAAAAGCTTATGAGATAAGAAAGGGATAAACATAAGATAAGAGAAACGTTCTGATCCCTGGGGATGCTTGGATTGTTGTTTTAGGTAGTAGTAAAGTTTAGTCAACAATTTAAAAAGAAAATCAGCAGAAGGAACATAATTTATGTAGCACCCTCCTAGTATAGGTGCTGGAATGTGAAATTTAGGTTAATGTAAATTGCTCCTCCTCCTAACAGGGGAGGTAGAGGCAAATTTATTTCTAGAGTTCTGCCTCACAGAGTGCTGCAATTTATTAGTCAGGACTGCTCATGATGTTTTGGTGCTGTTAAGTTTGCCTGGGCTCCTCCTGCCTTCCGGAAACTAGTAGAGCTTTCCAGAACATTGGTGGGAGCTAGACAAATGGGCATGAATTAGTATGCAGCTCTGGCCAATTACAGGGGAGAGTGCCCATGAGCATGTTGGGGCTGGTATATATATTCTGGGAACAAATGGGCTCTGGGTTCTTCCCATAGTGGATTGCACTTGCCCCCCCTGGCACTTGCTGCCATGCAACCTCAGGTCGGCAATCTGAGGGCCTAAAACTGGAATGGTAGAGTGTCCCTGGTTCTTCTAAAGCTTACTGAGGGGGAAGTTTTCTGAGAATCTGTCTGGTATCACTGAGAGAGGCTGCCAGTTGCTCTACTAGCCTGTGATTACAGACATCTGTGGGATCTCAGAGACTTGTGCTGTTAACCCCCCTCTGCTGTTCTCTAGTCAGCTAAGGGCCCAGCTAAAGAGATCACTTCTTTACTTCTACACTGCTAAATCAGAAGTCTGGCCTCTGCTCCCAGCAAAGGACTTTACCTAAGGATCCATTTTAGATCAGCTAGAGTCTTCAGCTTGTAAATAGTTTATTTTGGAGTATCCTACGGCAAACCCCTTACCCTATCCAAGTTCCTTTAAACTGAAACTACAAAACAACATCCCTAAACTGGTCTGTGACTCCAATGAGCTTAAGTGTGTGGGTGCATCTGGCTTCGGAAATACCTTGTGCCTGGCTGTCAGTACAGAATTGGGGAATACCTGGGCAATACACTAGCAGCTCCTATGGGGGTAGTGCTACATTTGGGGGGCTACGTCCTGGATATGAAGTTGGGACCTCTTGCAGCAGTTGCTATCGGCAATGGCCAGGAAACATGTTCAAGAGACTGTCATGTGTTGCTGTGTGGATTTAGGGACCGCAATCAGTGTGAAAAATGTCATGCCATGAGGAAAATTATCTGTGCTGCACTAAAATCTGCTGCCAGTACAGAAGCATTTCCAGGAGATGGCGGGAAAGTGTTAACTGATGGCGTGGGAACCTAAGCACCAGAAACTTTACCAGTATTTGCGCTACAGAGGAAGATGTTCATTGCAAAACGGCCATTTCCAGAACATTTTCAAGTGGTGGGGTGAAGGAGTTAATTTGGGACTGTGTGTGTTACAACAGAGCATGATAATGGTGGAGCGAGTATGTTGAGAGTCTGTTAATACTGGAGTAGCAGATGGCAGTGAAGGAGTTAACCCAGCTTGTGAGACCTGTTGGGAAGTTGAGAACCCTGATGCCGAGTGTGTACCACTACTAATATAACACATCAGACTGTTGTTGTGAGTCGGCCAAGCGGCACAGAGGGGGTTAAGTCAGAATGTAGGTAAGAGAGCGCTCAGGGAGTCTGCCCAACAGGGAGAGAGCCTTTTCGTGAGCCCGCTTACTGGGAGTAGCGGGCAGATTATGTGCTCGGAGTCAGCAAATCCGGAGAGAGGGCCAGAGGAACGGCACCATATATGGGTGTAGCTGGAGAGGAACCACTAGGAGAGAGCACCATGAGGAGAGAGCAGCAAGACGGCGGGTGCTAATACGAGTACCTGAGCTGTTGTCTATGGTAGATTCCCAGTAAGGCTGACTGAACTGCCAGGCCGGATACTGATGGACACTGCAGCTGCTATGCCGAGAAAGTCTAGTGCTGTGCAGGGATGATGAGGCAGAACACCTGGGACTGGTATGTAGCAGAAGCTGCAGGCCTGGGGTTGGTGTGGTCACTGTGGGGAGAGTGCCCAGTCACATCTGGTAAGTTACCCTGTTAGTAAACTGGATATACGGTTGAAGTGAAAAACAGTCTTGTAATAGATCAGCGGAAAGATAGCAGTGCGATAAAGTCAACGCTGGGTCTGGGACCGGTGCTGTATACCCATGCCATGCTGCATCAGACCCAAGAGATATGCACCTTTGCCATTAGTAGCATCAAACCTATGGAGAGTAGTGATCAGCCTGTGATCAATATGGCAGAGCCTGCAAACAGGCGGTAACACTCACTTCAGAGGCCCAGAAGGTGCAGAGTCTGAAGTCTGTGAGCTCCTCAGGGGAAGGGGAGCCAGAAATCATGGATGTGGGGTCTCTGAGGTTCGAGAATGTGTTTGGGTTCATAGAGGAGGGGATGGGACACTGGGGGTCAGTAAGGAAGTCCAGATGGGACTGTGAGGCTGAGAGTGACTCCCAGTTTTCCAGGCTGAACAGTGAAAAGAGAGAGCCCAATGCCCAGTTGATCCTGATGTTAAAAATCTGGGGTGCTGCCAGGCCTATGCGGAGAGGAGGCCCGATATGTCACCTACTCGCACCTTTGTTAGGATTCACGCACAGAATGAGGCTTACTGGTACTTCATCCAGAACTTAGTAAGCCCTTTTGTTCCACAGTGAAGAGAAGACTGTGATGCTTTGCCCAGATTCTCCCTTTTCCAGAGGATAGTCTAAGGGCGAGTGGCTCTGGAGTATGTGTATGATTTTCCATATGTCCCAAGGGAAATCATGGAGGAAAACAAAGCAAAGAGTGTCTCATGGCTTGAAGAGGAAATGTGGAATTTTATTTATGTTCCAAAGTCTTTCAGGAATCAGTCCAACACTGAATTATGGCAACAGTTCCTGTCCATCAAACAGAACTGGCGTTTGGGGCGCTCAATATACATGGATCGAGTGCTGGTAGTGAAAGCAGAATGCAGAGACAGAGAGTGGTCTGCCACCATCCAAGGCACAAACAGAGAGGTCAGGATTCTCCACCTAGACTACTACTGCTAAACCAATGGTGAGACTGTCATCATCCTGTTTGCTGTTATTGGCCCTGAGACAGACCCCCTTTTGTTGCTATGGCCATGTTTGAATTTCCAGGGGCTGCTAAATTAGGGTCTTTTTTGGAGAGAAGTCTGTTTTGGGAGAAAAAGGGATCAGTTGAGTGCTGACATTCAGGGGGCCTCATTCTCAAGTTTGTCCTTTTTCTCCCTTACATCCCTGCAATGGAAAAGGAAGAGAGCTCCACTTTCACCTATAGGAATGGCTGAGACGTACAGTTCACCTAAGCAACTACTGTGGCCTGAAAGCGGCTGCTTAACTCAAGCTCACCAAGTTCAAAGGGTCTCAGTTATGTTTCATGGACGTTTGGCTTCGAAGGACAATAGTCATGCCACCTGTATTGTTCTTCTGCAAAGGGAGGGGAATTCCTGGCCCATGTATGCTGATGTGGGACCAGGGTTTACAGATTCTTTGCAAGAGTATATTGATGGACACTGTGCGAAGATCCCTATCTTACCCGCAGGGGTAAGGATTCCCTGCCAAGTGTGTTCTGCTCAGAGCCAGACTATGGTTAGCAGAGCCAGGGCTCTGACATTTACTAAAAGACTTTGGCTTAGGTCACTGTTGCTCAGGTGTCGAAGTAGCTAGATAGTCAGGATGCTTGTTTTTGATCTTCTTTTCCAGGGCTCTGGAAGATCCTTGTGACAAGCTGACTCCACAATGTGTATATTTATGTGCACAGTGCTATTAGTGCACTGTAGGGGCTTGGTCAGCATGTGTGGGTGCAGATAGGCCACGGAATGGCACGGTGCCCTTTGATTTATGTTTTTTTTTTGAAGGGGTATTCCGAAGGGGACATGGTCCTTCAACATATTTTCTAGCACAAAAGTATCTTGGTTGGTAGGATGTACCTAACCTATGTTCTTTTCCAGGGCTGGCATATATATTCTGTGAACACATGAGCTCTGGGTCCTTCACATAGTGGATTGCACCAGCCAGGGTTGAGGCAGGCTTGTCTCCCCTGGCGCTTGCTGCCATGTGGCCTAAGGTGGGCAACCTGAGGGCCTGAAACTGGAATGGAAGAGTGTCCCTGATTCTTCTAAAGCTGACTGAGGGGGAAGTTCACTGAGGATCCATCTGGTATCACTGAGAGAGGCTGCCACTTGCTTACATCTGTGGGATCTCAGGGACTAGTGCTGTTAACCCCCCCCCCCCCCGTTCTGCTGTTCTCTAGTCAGCCAAGGGGCTCAGCTAAAGATATCGCTGGCTGGCTGGTGATCTAAAGGGGTCTGTCTACCTGCCACTTACTGCAATGGACTTTGCTCAAGATTCTTTTTTTCTACACTGCTAAATCAGAAGAAGCCTGCCATTTGCTCCAAGCAAAGGGCCTTCATTTAAGGCTCCATCTTAGGTCAGCTAGAGTCCTCAACTTGTGAATAGTTTGTTTCAGGGTATCCTACTGCAAACCCCTTACCCTATCCAAGTTCCTCTAAAATAAAACTACAAAACAGCATCCCTAGAATGGTCTTTGACTCCAATGAGCTGAAGTCAACTACTATCTCTTCATAGTAACAGGGCAGGACTTAAATCATTTAGCTTTAAAGTGTCATCACTATGGAATGAATGTGAGCACGTTGGACACTATATTGATAGTCACTAATTTGCACAGAGCTTGCAGGATTTTCTGAACCTTAAAGTAGAACTATAGGCAATACTTGTTTTTTTTTTTTTTTTTTTTCATTAGAGCAAGTGGTCGAAGTAGTTATCTGGGTCTGTGCGAACCCGCTCCATGACATTGCGCCTTTTTAATTTCAATGTGATCACTGCTATGGAGATATATCATTGATGCTTATTACTTCAGAACTATTCTAAGTTTTCTACCTTTTAAATAAATTCTTTATCACAATGTTTTTACACTATGTGGAGGTGACATGTCAAATCACATGCCAAATCGGCGGCTCTTGCACGCAATGGAGCTGTCCGAATCGGAACGACGCCAACTTTGCAGCACCAAACCGATTCCCAAAAGTAGTTTCTGTACTACTTCTGGTGATTTCAGGTGCGATTTCAACAGACATCTGTGCAGGAAACCGCACAGATGCCTCTGAAATCGTTTGAATGACATGGGGGAATGAAATTGTGTGAGTTCAGATGAACTTGCATGATTTCAATCCCGCATCAATGTGAACCAGGGCTCAGGCAGAGGAGGCATTTAAAGGCAAGCCAGTCCATCAATTTTCCTTTAAGTGCACAAAAAGGAATATTGCATGACTGGAGTTGCAAAATATATTCTTTATCTAAACACTGCAAACAGGAGCACAATCTCTTACCAATTTTACTTTGTTCCCAGTGTTTTGTAAAAGAGTTAGTCAGTCAATGGGGGTTATTTACTAAAGCTGAAGAGTGCAAAATCTGGAGCAACTATGCAGGCAAACCAACCAGCTTCCAGGTTTTATTGCCAAAGCTTAATTGAACAAACAGAAGTTAGAAGCTGATTGGCTACCACACACAGCTGCACCAGATTGTGAGTGCACCTGTTTTAGTAAATCCCCCCCACTGTCTTAATTAATGTTTCTTTTTCAAGTCCGTATTTATATATGATCTAGTATCCTAGATTTTTTGGGCTCTTGGGCAATCAAAGTCATACAAATGTAAAAGCTGATGGTAGACAGTCTGTTAACAGGCTGACTCCCAAGCTAATAACAATTTAATGAAAGCTAAGAAGGTGTCAAATTTAAATCTGTCAATATAATAATATAAAACAGAATATTCAGATTCTTGCATAAGCCCATTTGTACACAGTTTGGAACAGCACATAACAGTTACATAAGTGTGCTGTCTATTGCAGCCAATGAGAGTGTAACTGTCATTTTTCCAGCATAGGTTAGAAAACAGTTCTGAGCAGCACTTAGCCACATAAGTGTTCTGTCCATTGCAGTCAATGAAAGAGAAACAGTCATTTTCCAGTAGAGGTTAGCAAACAGTTTTGAGCAGCACTTAGCCACATAAGTGTTCTGTCCATTGCAATCAAAGAGAGAGTAACTGTCATTTCCCAGGAGAAGTTAGAAAACAAACATTATTAGAACACATGTTAGGTAATTCAGGTAAAAGTATCTATCACAATAATACATATTACATTTTTTTTTTTTTTTTTTTAGTTCTATTTTTCTTTTCCTTGCAGTGCAAGTGCATAAACAACAGATCTTGAGATATGAGACAGTACAGATCATGTACTCATGTAAACACTCAGGGCTGCACTCTTCCTCATTAATTCCAGCTGTGTGAGGCTTTATTCTGAATCAGGAATGTGATACAGACCTCTAAGCTTCACATGGGCTCAATTCATTTTACTGTTAATAGCTACACTTTCACAGTGTAGTATCTGTTTAGCCAAATCTTCCAGCGCCAAGTAAAAGCTGTCGAACTCCCAAGATGAGGTATCTCCTGCATGGCTGCACCATATTGAAGTTGGAATGTTTCCTGCATTAATCAAGATAAAACTATATAAGCTTCCTGAGTAATAGACATGGGCACCAAAGAGCAGGCATTGAACTTAATACCTGGATTAATGTGCTGAATTGTTTTGCTTCTTATCAAGGCTACTTCACGTGGGCCAGTACTCACTTATCTAAATATCCAATGTACTTGCATGGATATGGCTTACTTCCAGTAGCCGCTTAGAGAGCTGATGGAAAAAGTTAAAGCTAATGTCCTAGATATTGTGCTCTTGTTAGTATAGTTTTTAGTTACAAAATTGGCAGTCAACTTCTTTCTTTTATTGTTAGGGGTGTCTTTTCATTCTTGATCTGTACTGGGCCTCACATCAGACGAGACTTAGAACATGAAAGGTGTGGGTTTAAACAAATTATTTATACAAAAATAGACATGAAATGTCTACTGTGTGCTTATTAAAGCTTGAAAAAAACATATGTGATTTTGAAACACATTTCAGTCAACTTGTATGTAGTTTTTAGAGAAATCACATTTTCATTAAATCAGGAAAGCTTTGAAGTAAACCTGCGGCCTCTTTTTTTTTTTTTTAAAGTGGGGTAGAAAATGCCTGTTGCTCAAGTTGGAATTTCTAACCCTAAATTTCTTGTTCCCGTGTGAGGCTCAGTTTTAGGTGAGTACTGAAAATAACTCCTTACTTGTATTTTGACAATAGCTGAATGTTTCTGGTCATAGATGGCTGCTAATTTGTGCAAGTACTGCTTCAGCCTTATATATATGCCAAGATCAAAACTTTTGGGCTTGTGCTCCTTCTAGAAGGCCCGAGTTATCTCCAGATAAACATGAAGGTAAGTGTAACAAGTGAAATGACCTACAGTGACTGATGTGCCTCAAGCTCTTTGAAACTGGAAGAGGACCAATAAACTTTCTTTAAAAATTCCCACCTAGCTCAAAGTGGCCCATCTCTAACAGTGGGAGAATGGATACATGGATACCAACTCAAAGCATGCTATCTGCCTCAAAACTGGTAAAAGCCTAAAATAGGTGTCTTCAAAGTTCACTTCTTCTGTGATTATTTAGAGGGGGGAAGCAGTTAGTGTTCACTCAAGTATGTGGGCAAAATGTTTTGACCATGGTGTTAATAGTGCACGTGCGCTGCATCTCCTTTCGAAATATTCCAAGTCGATTGTCCACCACTGCAGCTGGCATTTCTCTCTATCAGCTGCCTGTCGTAGTGATAGAGTTTAGAGCTGAGGGAAGCTGCCCCTCAGAGCTCTTTGGCTCTGAGATGACACCTGACACAATAGGTGGGGGAGCCTGGGGGGGAAACATCTCCAGCTTTCCACCATGCTGTATCTGAGTTCGGTAAGTTCAGCAGGGGATGGAGGAATTATAATAGGGTAAACAATGACCTGGGGAGGGGGGTTGGTGTGTGGGTATCAAAACGTCACGTTGCAGGGTGAGGATTTGTGCTTTGAGTGAGAATTTGGGTGGGGAGGAATTTCTTCTGGGTGGGACGGCAGAGAATTAGCTCTGGGAAAGGGATTTGGGGAGGAAGATGATTTATGCTGGGGGGGGGGGGATTTAGATGGGGGTGAGGATTTGTGCTGAGAAGCAGAATTTTTTGTGGGAAAGGAGAAGCTGTGTGGTATTTCAAAGTTGTCGGAAAATCCAATCATTCTGAACGTGGTGACGTTCGTTGCGTACGACGGAACTACGTAGAGGCTATTAGCCAATAGGTTTGGTCTCCTAATTTGATCTGAGCATGCGTGGCACTCTGTCCGTCGGAATTCTCTACACATGATCGGAAAAAGTCCGGTCGGATTTTGTTGTCGGAAAATTTGAGAGCAGGAAATTCCGACGGAAAAAGTCCGATGGAGCCCACACACGGTCGGATTTTCCGACAACATGGTCCGATCGGACATTTTCCATCTGAATTTCCGACTGTGTGTACGGGGCATTAGAGTGGCCAGTGAACGCTGGGAGCCTTCTCCCTGAGTTGGGGTTTGTTGAAGAGCGGTGCCTGTAGCGCAAGATTGTATCTTTTTTCCCATCAAAGATTAGTTGACTGATTGAGAAAACAGGTAGTTTCAAAGCATCTGAAATGGGTATCAGTATATAGCATTTGAGGACCTGAAAGTCAAATTGAGGCCAGCAGAGACACCATCTCCATTAAAAGAGGTTCCTACTACTAATAGGAACTTGCAACATGACTCTGCTGCTGATTCTATTAAAGTGCCCATTGCTATAAAGGGGTAAAAGTAGTGAAAGTGCACTATTTATAGACTTACCTGAGCTACCTGTGCAGAAACCACCACTTTCAACCAATGCCCCATCAGTATTCACCTAAGGCAGTAAGAAAGAGAGTGCTGTGTTGGATAAAACTATGTTTTTCAATAGGGATGAGCCGAACACCCCTGGGTTCGGTTCGCACCAGAACCTGCGAACGGACTGAAATTTTGCGCGAACATTGGAACCCTATTAATTACAATGGACGCGAACGTTCAAAATCAAAAGTGCTAATTTTAAAGGCTAATATGCATGTTATTGTCATAAAAAGTGTTTGAGAAGACCAGAGCAAGAAGAAGTGGATCGGAGGAAGAAGAAGATGGAAGAAGAAGATGGAAGAAGATGGTAGAGGATGGAAGAAGATGAAGAAACCGAAGGATGAAGAAAGGAAGAAGGAAGACCAGAAGAAAGAAGATTTTAATAAAGGAATTGTCAAAGACCGTCTCCTGTCATTTTTACAATTTTTGTCACTTTTTTGGTGAAATGGTAGGGGTACCCCCTTACCATTTCACACAGGGGGGGGGCGGGATCTGGGGGTCCCCTTGTTTAAGGGGGCTTCCAGATACCAATAAGCCCTCCGCCCGCAGACCCCCACAACCAATGGCCAGGGTTGTGGGGACGAGGCCCTTGCCCCCCATCAACATGGGGACATGGTGCTTTGAAGGGTCACAGACCCCCAAAGCACCCTCCCAATGTTGAGGGCATGTGGCCTGGTACGGTTCAGGAGGGAGGGGGCCGCTCTCGTCCCCCCTCTTTTCCTGCGGCCTGCCAGTTTGCGTGCTCGGATAAGGGTCTGGTATGGATTTTGAGGGGGACCCCACGCCATTTTTTATTTTTATTTTTGGCCGGGGTTCCCCTTAAAATCCATCCCAGACCTGAAGGGTCTGGGATGGATATTTAGGGGGACCCCTACGTCATTTTTTTTTAAATTTGAAGCGGGGATCCCCTTAATATCCATAGCAGACCTGAAGGGCCTGGTTATTGAATTTGGGGGAAACCCCACGCTTTTTTTTTTTTTTTTCTCAATGACTTTTTTTTTATCAATGACTTTCAATGAATGACTGTTCTCTGTGATACGGGAGCTGGCAATTCATTAGCCTTAGATGGCTGCCTTAGATGACACAACAGGCCAGAAGGGTAAAGGAGGCTTAATGTGCTACTGCAGTGCTATACTAACACAGCACGCACACACACTAACTACTCCTGCAGGTGGCTGGATTGGTAGAGATTGAGAACAGCACTGAGAAGTATAAACTACACTGCCTATTTTTTCTCTTTCCCTACACTAATCCCCAGAATCCACAAGCAGACACTGTACAGAACAGTACAGTCTCTCACTGTTCCTAATCCTAACGCCGGAACACACTACATGAGGCCGCCGGCGCGGCGGCCTTATATAGTGTGGGGCGTGTACTAAACCCCCTGAGCTATAATTGGCCACAGGCATCCTGCCTGTGGCCAATTATTGCTCTCCTCGCCGCTGGCTCTATGATTGGCCAAGCATGCGGGTCACAGTGCATGCTTGGCCAATCATCAGCCAGCAATGCACTGCGACTGGCGCAGTGCATTGTGGACCGTTCACATCACACGAATTTGATGCGAACGGCCCACATAGTTCTGGGCTCGACAAGCGGACGAACGGCCGATGTTCGATTCGAACATGGGTTTGAATCGAACACTGGGCCCATCCCTATTTTTAAACCATATGCTTTGATGGACACCAGCAAATTGATAGACGGGTACACATCTTGCATAGGTCAGTATAATGCATGTTACCATATTTTCAGATAATTGATGAAATTAATAGCTTTCAGACAAGAACTCCACATATAATTACATTGCTTTACTATTACAATGTAAATTTCTTGCTTGACATTTGGCAAAAGCTTTTGGACTCAGCTGGAAGGATGTTTACAGGGGATACATGGCATGATGTGATTAGCTACATAGTTTATCTGCAGATGGGTATGCAGGCCTACTGACTTGCAAGCAGAATTTGTGTGCTGCTGACTGCAAAGTGTTTACTGTGCTGACAGAGCCCAGGTTACTGGTGTCTTATAACTTGTATGGTATTATTTGAGCCACCCCACCACCATCTTTAGAGAATATTGTATATAAGAAGAGGATCTCTTGGCCACCTGTACACAAGAAAGATGGTTTACTCTTCGTTGGGACAAATACTATTGTTTCTTTACATGCTGACAGTAAAGTTATCTATAGTAAAGTACAGAGTTTTTTTTTCTTCTTCTGCTATGGAGGAGACTGGTAAGATCCTATATCTTAATGTAATGCCTAAAAAGTCATAAGAAGAACCAGTGTAAATTAATCTTTTATATGCATAATCAAGATTCTCAGTTTAGACTACCAATGTTATTTATAAGACCTGTCTAAATGCGCGCACTGCTGAAATTTAAAGCTATATGGCTTCACTCATACAAATATAGGGAAGACTTACCAATTTTATTATTTGAGTGGTGATAGTCTATCAAAATAGGTTGCACAGGTTACACAACCTTACTTAAAGTGGTTGTAAACTGTGGATGGTTAAAAAAAAAAAAAAAAAAAAAAGCACCTGTAAGGCAATTGCATAATGTGCTAGTATTCATTGAATACTAGCACATTATGAAATGCTTACCTTAGTTAGAACAAAGCCCTCCAGCACATTTAGGAGATATTCATTTTACTTACAGGTAAGCCTCATTATAGGCTTATCTGTAGGTAAAAATCACAAAGAGGTTTTTACTACTGCTTTAAGAAATAAATATGAGAAGGTAAGTATGCAAAGAGCCACCAACCTTGTTTACATTTGTATTTCCTAGGTCTGGTCTATTTACCCTTTCTACTAATCTGGGCCTACACAAACAGTATAGTGTAGATGTGTGTGCAGAACTGAATAGAATAAGCTAATATTAAGCAAAATATGTTTTGTGGATTTTACCAGTGGTAAGTTGCATACACGAGTAATATTAGTAAAAATTAAGCTAATATAAGAAAACCTAGTTGGTTACAGAGCTCCAGTTCAGACAGGCTTTTCATGTCTTTATATTTTCACCAAGATTTCTGTTCTACTACAAAGTACTTCAAGACTAGCTCACACAATTTTATAAAGAAAAGATCCTTGTTAAAATTCCACTTCTTAAAAACTGTGAAGTCTTAAAGTGTTTATCAAACAATAAATTGTTCACAAAAGACCTCTTCAGTCAACGTTTCTTCTTCAGGCTGGCTCAGATGAGACAAGGGCCTTGAATAAGATGTACTCTACAGACGTTTAAGACCTGCTCAAATTGTATGGGCTTAGCAGCTGTTAAGCATGTTCTGTTGGGGGTATTTTCTTTTCTTTCATAGCATCCCACTTCATGCTTCTTAATCGTCATGTTTGCCATTCTTTTTTTATGGCTATGTAGAAAATAGCATTCACTTTTACTTCCCTTTAAATGATTGTTTCAGTGTCTTTTGTGCTCTTCGTCGGTTTTCATCCAATGAGTGATTAGACTAAAGGGAAAATGGCATTCATTGAATAGAAAAAATCCAGGCAACAAGAGAGGCAAAATTAACAAGTTATTTACAATCCCATAAAAATGACTTCGATCTGTGTTCATTTCTTTAGAAAATATGTCCCTACAGCTTGTGGTTTCCTATGACTTCAGCTTGTTGG
Organism: Lithobates sylvaticus; assembly: GCA_028564925.1. Classification (NCBI taxonomy): domain Eukaryota; kingdom Metazoa; phylum Chordata; class Amphibia; order Anura; family Ranidae; genus Lithobates; species Lithobates sylvaticus. The sequence goes on from CM053026.1 coordinate 287,789,309, forward strand.
TTGGAACTATGTGAGAAGTAGATTTAGAGACTAATCTGTAACTCTGATGTATAAGCCTTTTCTCATTAACTCTTTCAGAATATGTGAACATGGCATAGGATTCACATAAAAAAACAGGGTGCACAAGATACCTTAAAATTATTAACAAAGTCATTAAATGCAACATTCACATGATGACAATTGACATTCTGTTATTGATATAGTAATGTGTTTCTTGATCGCATCATAAAGCACTAGTAAATTAAAAATACAAATAGCTGTTTGAGTTGTGTTAAAATCTTTACTACACACACACACACACACATATATATATATATATATATATATATATATATATATATATATATATATATTACAATATAACCAGCATCACATCGGATTTGTTTTTGTTTTTTAGTATATCTCTACCACAAAAATGAATGTTCATTACATGTATGTAGAGGCTTCCAGCTGCACTTGCACCCCCCTGTCTCCTAGGTGGAGCCCTCCTGACTCCTGGGCTGAGATTTCCTCAGTCCACCAGGGTGCAGCCCTGAGCCATAATCATCACTCTAAAAATTAGTTCTGCACACCTGGGTCCAGAATTGGAGACTTCATCCCTTTCAAATCTCTACGAAGCCTACCAGCTCCCGGACCCAAACTAGATTTTACCAACCTCTGATAAAAATAAGAATCCAGTATCCACTGTATTATACAAGCACCCTGCAGCCCCTCAACGTGCCTGGATGAATACGGTGGATGATACAAAACCCTTTTTACATTGTGGAAGGGCACAGCACTGTTTTATATATATTGTATATATGTATATACAATTATATATATATATATAAAATTGCCATATATACAGTATATATATATATATATATATATATATATATATATATATACTGTATATATGGCAATTTTGGAATTTAGTTTTATTAAAACTTGTCTTTCCAAATTACACTCAGAATGCTGCCAGAAGACGCAAAGAGGTACTGTGGCACATGTAGCACTGACCCCCGAAGGACCTGCTGGTTTTATTTGTGCTTTCCGTTACCTCACCTGCTGTAGCTCCATCTTGGGGATCCCGTGGAAAATTACCCAAATAAAAGGTTGAGACTGACACTGAATCCTCTTTTAGGTTATTTATTCATAAAATAGAACACAGTCTCTTTATAAAGGGTAGAGGGTTAGGGGTGAGTTCAGTACTTAGATTGCGAGGTGAAGATATTAAACAAATCCAGAGAAATTGACTGTTTCACAAACTGGATTCCTGCAGTCCCCCGGATAGGTCTCTCTCACTAGGCCTAGCAGCCGGTAGGATGCTCAGTAAAGTCTCCGCCACAGACTTGTAAGTTACACTTTAGCGTCACTGAGGGATTGGATGAAATTTAAAGAACTATCATATGGTACCAGTTTCTCCGGTGATACCGTATGAGTGTTGATCTAGGTCGCGTCCTTCAATTAAGCCTCCAAGCTCTCCAAGCCTTGCGCACTGCCTTCTCCTGAAGAGTCCTCCCCTGGGGTACTTCAGTTGCTGGGCCTCTCCATTCAGATGAGACGGCACCGGACCTTCCTTGGATCGGTAGGCTCCGAAAGTCACTCGGGCCTACCCCTGCAGTTGCGTTACCTCGGGCCAGCCAGCCCCGAGACACAGGATGCATGGTTCTGCACCCCAGGCCAGGAGGGCCATGAGGCTGGGTCAGGAGGACCACCAGAACCACGTGGACAGGAAAAACTCTCTCTTAAGTCACATGGTGTCCGTACCTTAAAATACCCCCCCCCCCCCCCCAGAATACACAGCAGGAGAATACTCTCACTGGGCTGGTTCCGAGAGGTAAGTGGCATTTAATGCATCCAGCCATACTGCTTTCTACTCTTCCCGGAGGTGACAACGACACCTGCGGCCATGGAGAACCCAGTGCAACCCAGCTGGACTGGTACTGAGACCAGAAATTTAGTGAAATTATCCTGAAGCCCAACTGTGGCTTCAGGCAACTTAATTTTCAACAACAATAGCGCCTGCTTGTCAAGAGCCAGCGCTACACACATTTATGTACAAAGCTGATAAACAGGGATCTATATTCAGCACGTCCACAAAATATTTAGTACTGTGCAAGGTCCATATTTAAATGGTCATCCTTTGGGGGCAAACAACATATAATTATGTCTTTCTGTCCATTGTACAGGCACCTAAAGATATGAATAGCGATGTGTGGTAGTACTCTCCATATGCTATAAGAGATTGTAAGCGAGTGTGGGCATATATAATATAATTTATTAAAGCGGTGTTTCACCTTAAAAATATTTTTTTTAAAAGTCAGCACCTAAAAAAAAAGTAGCTGCTGACTTTTAATAAGTACACTTACCCTCCCAGGGCGCCCGCAATGTCGGTCGTGGAGGCCGAGATGTCCCTCGGCGATCCAGTTCCAGCGCCGCCATCCTCAGTAAGGGAAACGGCTTCCCGTTTCCTACTGCGCATGCGCGAGTCGGCGCGCCACCTACTGCGCATGCGCGAGTCGGAGCACGGCCTACTGCGCATGCGCGAGTCTAATTTGTGAATGGGGAACGCGGTGTGTTGTGGGACACAGTTCCCATAACACACCGCGCCCCATTCACTAGAAGACGGAAGGAGAGAAGATCACAGCGGCGCTGGAAGAGGCAGATTAGGACGATCTGCCTAGCAACAGCCATTTCTGGTAAGTAAAAAAAAAAATTTTTTTTTTTTTTCATTTTAAATTGTTATTAACATTTTTTTAAGTTTTTTTTTCAGGGTGTCCCACCACTTTAAGTTGTCATTTACAGCCATTAAAGAGGAACTCCACAGAGGCTGTTACTGGAGTGTTTAAAGTGATGTCTAGAAGTTAGCCTTACCTCTGTGGTGTCCTTTGTTGGAAATTTTCCCCTCTCCCAGGTGTTAACTTCATGCCCAAACACATGCAGCCTCAGCATTTTTTTTGTGCAGCAGTATTTGATATAAAGTAAATGGCTCCCAAGTCTTTTATGGGATTCACTAATTTACTTCAAATAACGAAGAGCTGGTCTATACATTTACAGGAACAAAATACTATTGACCGCAGAGGAGCTTTAAGTTGATGACAACATTTGCTACAGAGTTGCCAGGAGATCCAAAAGGTTTGTTTACATTTCAAATAATACTTACCTGTTAAAACAGAGTTTTCTTTTATTAATATTAAAATCTATTTTTCTTGGTTAAATCCACATGTACCTTGTTCTTAAATTAACAGTAATAATAAAAATGCAAATTTGCCTGGGTTTGATTTGCTTGGAGAATCCTGTCAAGTGAACTTGTGTAAGTGTATGGGGGACAAATTCTGGTAAGAAATTTTGGTCTTTCATAGATTTCTTTTTTTTCACTTTTTTTTCAAGTTTACAAAATGCTTCCTCAGCAAGCAGGCTTACTTTATCTGGGGTAAAGAAATTAGCCGGTTTAGCTAGTTGAAATTATTAATAATTAAGAGACCATAAATGATAAAGCTGTGTAAAAACCAAACAGCAACAGCACAATTTTAATGACCAAGTATAGGGCTAAATTCACAAGAGACACAGGGCACAGACATTTGTTTTACAACAAGAATGAAGAGACTACAAATTATAAAGTAGTGTAAAATTGGCTAAATGTAATCACAGAGAATTGGCATAACCAGTGCATTCCTTACACTTATTTTTACCATGGGGATAGGAAGGAGGGGAAGAGGGGGTGAATATAAAAGATATAATGTGAAGTACTTTAAGTGTTCACCAATCTTGCACTAAATTTTCTTTTATTACAAACGATGCAGTGGCAGCAACAAGTGATTGCTAAACTTTTTGGCATGCTCCATGAAAGGCTATATTAACATAAAATAAAAACCAGTGAAACCCCAAAAGAAATGAAAACCACAAAATCCCCCCCCCCCCCCACAAAAAAACAAAAGACAACTTTTTTAAGGGAAAGCCTTGCAGCAAAAAAACGCCTGTGACAGCAGCTAAAGGTGATCATTGCCCTCAAATTAACCACATATTGGCATGAAAATAAAAAAAGTCCCCAGGAATAAAAATAAACAGAGGCAGAAAAAGGTTGATGACCAAAAGAGTAAGTAAAGCAGTTTCCTAACTGATCTTAATCTCTTCCTTTGCAGTCAGTTCCTCTCCATTGAGCACTGACACTATGGGGTTGATTTACTAAAACTGAGTGCAAAATTTGGTGCAGCTGTGCATGGTAGCCAATTAGCTTCTAACTTCAGCTTGTTCAATAAAGCTTTGACAAAAAAACTGGAAGCTGATTGGTTTCTATGCAGAGCTGCACCAGATTTAGCAGTCTTAGTAAATCATCACCCATGGATTTTCTGAGCCTCCTTTATTATAGTGAGGGGGGTGGCTTAACCAAAAGCCCACTTATTGGCCCTTCTTTGCCTTCTAGCCATGGTTCAATAGCCATGTAGTGATTATTTTGCTTAAAAAAATTTAGTCCAGCAAATTTGCACATAAATTCTTTGGGACTGTAAATTTTCAGATAACAGGATTCACCACGGCTCCATGGTTGTGCTGACTTCAAATCTCAGCCCCTAACCCCTAAGCAAAATGCCATGCACAACAAATGGAAAGTGGGTTCTCACAGCCATTGGGGATAATTAGCACTACATCTGGACAGGATCAATTCTGCTGTGCATGCCAGCAGTGGTAACCACTAACGAGTAACTTACAGTTACTCTATTCAACAGCCCAGAAACCCACAGTTGACTATACTAGCAAACATGACAGTATCTATCTATCTTTCTATCTATCTATCTATCTATAATGGCATAACCTTGTCATCCTGGTAAAATGCCACATCACAGTTACTAATTGTTAATAATTAAGCTCAACCAAAACACCACAAATATGCTGAAAGTCTGTCGGAAACAGATGTGAAATAACATGGTAATCGGAATTTTGTTTTTATCAGTTGTGGATGAGCTACTTATAGTGGGTGGTATATTTATTTGTTCTATAATTTGGATTTCACTAAACAAAGAAGAATAGCTTGTCTGTATGGGTGGCCGTGAACCCTTGATGGAGAGCCTGAATACTGATTGAATGATACTTGTGAGCAGAGGGGATGAACAGCAGACGGTGGGAAACTGAGGAAAAATGCATCTCCTGTGAAGACAGTAAATGTGCTGAACCCTTGCAAGAGGCAATCAATGCTGAAGAGGCAACAGGAAGCATTAGCAAAATCTGACAATAGTCTGAGCTGAAAAAAAATTAGCTTTATTTCTGCTTTTACAGACATGTAAGGAGGCTGGATTCATTGTTGCCAAATGTAGGTTAAGTATGTCCTAGGGTCGGTTTGATTTATAAAAGCATTAAATCTGAACTCATAAAATGTGTTAGGTACATAATTTACTTATACAGTTATCAAAAACAAGGCCAATAACATAATATACAATAATAGTAATATTTTAAATCACTAAATAAATTATATGTAACATATCCATATTTTAAATACAAAAACAAATGTATTTCTTATATACAGTAAGGGTTTATAGATTTATGCAAATGTACCATCTCGAAATAAATCACAATTTGAACAGCATTTTAATAGTGCAATAAAAGGGAACATTTTCAGCTGCATGTAGTGCTGTCGCCTGTAGAGTTTGACCAGGGTAGAATGGTAGGGGAAGTCTGAATAGAACAGGATAGGAAGGATATTTGCTGTGAGACCCATGGGCAATGCCATACCTGAAGAAAGGTCCACTTCAGATCCATTTGACTATGCCCCTTTAATACCCTTCCACCGTGTAATTTGGCCACGTTCACCATTGAGAGTGGTGCTGCATGCGGTATTACTGTTTGCCAGGGCCCTGGGGAGGGGTGGTAAGTACTTGCACCTATCCTCTAGTGTAATATAGTTCTCTGAGGCATATGAAGAAAGCATGCAAAGAGATGGAGGAGGTGGATAACATAGGCCAGGAGGCAGAAAGTGGTAACGGATAGTGGCCAGGTGTAGAGATTTTAGGAAAAGGGAGGGAGCCAAGGTGGGAACAGGGTACCACATATCTTAGGAACAGAAATCTTTTTAAAGCATAAGTTCACCTTCGGGAACATGTTACATGTTCCACCCGTTTTTTAGGGTGCAGCTCCTCAATCCCCACACTGCCTGTGACAGCTGCGCTTCCACACTGCCCACACGGCCGCGTCATTGATTCACAGATCCTTGTGAATCAACGAACTACAAATACCGACAGACTTTGCGACCATTGGCTTGTATTTCTCAATGAACTACCAGGTCATTGTTGAGTCCTCCTGTCCTCCTAATTCTATGCATTAAGGTACAAAAAAAAACCTGGGCTCTTTCTACCTGGGCTCACAGGGCAGATTGGCTCCTGTTTCTGTCATTAAAATTCAGTGAAGAGGAAGCGGAAGGCAGGGCCAAGCCACGCTGCACATGCCTGTAGACACACACAGCCCTGCTCTGGATCAAGCCTGCATGTGTGCCACCATGGGAAACGATATAACAAGGAGAAAAGGAGGAACAAGCGTGCTGGTGGGGGACCACAGAATAGGAGGTTTGGGACTGCTCTATGCAAAACCCTTGCACAGAGCAGGTAAGTATAACATGTTTATTATTTCAGTAAAAAAAAAGAGTTCACAGCCACTTGAAATGATTATTCTGACACCTCTTATCATTTTTTAAACTATGGATTATACCAATGCAATGATTAGGGATAAACTGTTTAAAGTAATTGTGACTTTGTGAGGCCCAGCTACTGGGAAGATGGTTTGAAACGGACACAGGGTTTACACATGTGCAGAGTGCGGGACTCCAGAGTATTGATTTCCAAATTCCAAATCTGCTCAAGCAGAGAAAACGTTTTTACAGCTTTCTCCGGATTTTGGTATTCCTGAATTTACCTCTGTAGTTTGGAGATTTCAAAGTGGTTTGGGAGGGAAGAAATCTCCAACCCAGTTTCCAGGATTTGCTGAAAACCAGCAGGATGTGTGTGCAGGTGCACACAACCTTTATAATGAAGGACTGGGAATAGATCAGAGCTCCAGCCAGGAGGGAGTAGTGCTCCCATTTTGTGGACAGGGCATCACCTTATCAGACAGGTGTGAGTCGGTATCGCTGTGTGAATTGAAGAGGAGCTGTGTGCATTGACGGGCTTGAAGCTATGTGCATTAAAGAGCCAATAGTCTGAGGGACCCATAACTAAAAGCAGAGGTACTGCTGAAGAGAGAGTCAGGTGGCTTGCAATTTATGTTACCTGTTTATGCTGTGTGTAACTGAAACCCCTGTGTGGGTAAGTTTATGGACTTTACGTTAATCTGCTTTAATAAAAGTGGGCTACCAGGCCCTTAAACACAGTTCAGACTGGCATGGATTTCACAAAAAAAAAAATGCATCTACCACTGATCACCCCATATCACACAATGTATACTTTTTAAATGTATTGTGTGCGCAACCTAACTCATATCATGCGACATACCTTTTAGTGCGCTTGAGGTCACTTCTTTGACTTGGTGTTTTCTATGTTTTTTTTACCCGTTTAGTATGTTTCTATTTGAGCCACTCTGCTGTTTATTTACTCCCATGCATTTTCAGGTTGCCATCACCCATATTTGTTTTGTTGTCTTTGATCATGGAAAGACACCTTGACATCCTGCTGTAGAATTGGAATAAGTTTGTCCTTCCATATTTGCAAGCTTTTTAGGCCCCTATTGCCCAACCTGTGGCCCTTTGACACTTTCTGCATGGCCCTTGGGTGCCCTACATACATTAATCAGTTTTTTCATATTACCCTGTAATAGCAGTGATCTCTAGCAGTCACATGTAATGTGTCCCTAATCTTTGACTTCCCGAGGCATGTACCCAGTTTCCAACAACTATTATAATATGTTCACAATCTGCAGCAAGTCCTATAGCATGTTAGCAGTCTTTATCATCTCCTTTTGCATGTATGTAGTCTCTGACAGCTTTTTGTAGCATTACAGAACATTATCGCACTTGGGGGCCCAATAAAAATAAAGCTGACCACCACTGCTCTACGCTCTGAAGCAGAAATATGTTTACATGCTCAAAAGTCTTCTAGCATAAAAGTCTGGAGCTTTCCCATTGAGCCACAGGTGCCACATACAGCTGCCAATACAAGTGAAAGTCTGTACATTGACCTCTGCATCAGCATTTACTCCAAGCATGCATGTAGGGCACATTTCCCCAAATATGCCATATGTGCATGTGTGGGTAAATGCCAATGCAGAAGCCATCACTGTTTACAAGCGTATGGCCATGTACAGCCATTCACTTGTATAGGTGGCACTGATCCTTGTAGGATGTCTATTTCTACAGCAACAAGGCTGAATTTCTTGCATCTATAAACTATCTGTTCAAATGTGGACTGAAGTTGGTAAGAGTTTGTAAATAAGGAGCAGACAGGACACAGTTTGACTTTTATAGAAAAAGTTGAGATAATCACATAACTTCAGTCGCTCATTTCTCTGATTCTGCTAATTGTTTTTGACATGTGGTTATATCTAGAAGGTATCCTATGAATCTACCCTTTTATTACTCTATTTAATTCAGATATTTTATTTTACATATTTCATGATAGCTACTACTATAGAAACTATTATGTCACTCATTAATAAGGTTAGAGAAGTAGTTTTTTTCCCAAATGGTACAACCAGATAATTCATTCTCAACCCAAGTCTTGTTCCATCAAAATTTCACAGTTACTGCAGAAAAGGGACAGCCCTGGAAGGAAATCAGAGTTAAAAATTACATCAATGCTTTGACATTTCTAACATTTTTAGGAAATTTTTAATTATTTCATCCTTTTTTCTGAAAACTCTTCTATGGTGTCCATTTCTGAAAACAATAAGCCATGTGGGAAATGGCAAATGTCTGGGCTTGCAATGACTTACAGACCTCTCACACAAGTGAAAGAATACTTTGATACCCAGAGAAACAAAGGAGACCAAAAAAAGCAACATCATACAGAGTGAGCTCATTCTTTATAATTAACAAAGTTCTGCCCCGACAGTAGCTTACAATGTCAGACTTGAAAAACTCATAGCACATTTTCTGCAAACATCCTAACTGACAGTATTGTTCAACTAGGGAAATCCAAATTTATCCCAAGCATACTTGGCCAGGGAGCATCTGCCAGGGTTGTGGAGCAGACTGCAACATAAAACATTCCCTGATCTGGCCATCTGGATCAGGCAAATATTCTCTAATGTCTTTAGGTACCTTTTACACCAGGGTGATTCATTGCAGTGTGTTTAAAACATGTGTTTTTTTATGTTCATTTTGTTAAGGCAGCCCATCCATTTGGGCTGCCCAATTTATCACAACACTTACCTTAAAAGAAATAAATTAGCTATATGAAACATTAGGTTTCAAATTATAACAACAATATTAGTGGCTTAAAAGTTTGGGCTGGGAACTTTGTAATATTCTGAGATTTGGACTCCTCCCTGTATTCTCAGATTCTAAATGCTCCTCTTAACAATGTGGAATTTCATCAATATTCTCACAAACCTATATTCTTCAAGTCATCTTTAATCCAAAGAAATTTTCAGCAAATATGCCAAGTATAAGTGGGCTAAATGCCAACTGAAAGATCTGCCACTGCTTTCAGAGGTTTGGGCAGTGCATTTTTCTTAGATTTCAAGAGATGCAGGCATTCCATATATGGAATAACTGAACTCCAGAAGCTGTACCAAGGCAGACAGAGGACTAGTCTTCAGTATTGGTTGATTTACTAAAGGCAAATAGGCTGTTCACTTTGAAAGGGAATTTTCCAAGGAGCTAAGTGAATGTGGTGAAATTTCACTTTGCAAAGAATGCACAATCACGTGCAAGGTAAATAAAAAAGCTGAGCTTTTGCTTACATATGGTTGGATGATTAAAGGGGTTGTAAACCCTCGAGATTTTTCACCTTAATGCATTCTATGCATTAAGGTGAAAAACCTCCATTGCTGCAGCTGCCCCACAGAGCCCCTCTTTTACTTATCTGAACCCGGTCTTTCCACCGGCGGGGATGAGCACACCAACTCCAGTGTCTCGGGTCCTGATTGGATAGATTGATAGTAATGAAAAAGATATATGCTGCAACTAGCTGACTGTACTGATTGTGGACCACATCCCTGATGCATAGAGTAAAAACAGGTTCCTCAAATTGGGACTTTAAACGCACCACAACCAGTATTTTAGTAAAAATTTACAAATTTATTACACATTGATAACAGTCAACAACATCAGAGTGGATATAAAAGCAACAAACACATATATTGGGAACAGAAATGGAAACAGCTGTAAAGAAAGCCTAAAACCTGTCAAACAGGCAGAACCTCCAATGCATTTCGAAAAAACAAAATGCAGATCTTCTTCGGGGGAAAAGGGGCTTACGACTTCCAAATCTGTAGCTTATATCCCAAGTGTTAAAGCTCCACCCATACAGAGAGAGATCATAACTCAATAATGAAAAGAGAGATATGTCCGTCAGAGCCGCGCACAGGCATCAGACCTGGAAGATAGCGACAGCCAGTGATCCACATAGGACAAAATAGTCCCACTGCAAAGATTGCAGTATATCTATATTCGCAGTGACTATAAAGGAGATGTATAGTAGTTTTTCCCCATACACATGGATCAGGTTGGTGTGGAGTGGTATCTGTGTCTTGAATCCAAGCCTCCGGACCATCGCGGGCTATAAGCTAGTGCATGGGTCTACCTGATGGCTGGAGAGGCCCTATTGATCTTATACCTAGGATGGAATTGTGTGGCTGTTTGTGTCTGCCAGGTGGAACAGTGGTTAGATTGATAGCAGCACAGGCATTGGCTCCTGCTGCTGTCTATCAAATCCAATGAAGTGCCATCATAGTGCTCATCCATGCCACATCTGTGCTTTCACAGTGCTCATCAGTGCCATTTGTGCCCTACAGTGCCATCAGTGCCCTACAGTGCCCCACAAATGTGTAATAGGTAATCAGGAAATTTGATGTGTAATTTATGCTCCTAGAATTCCTGACGGTGCTCCCTCCCTGCATGTTGGGCCTCTGTATGTGGCCAGGCTGTTTAAAAGTCTCACACATGTGGTATCGCCATACTCAGGAGGAGTAGCAGAATGTATTTTGGGGTGTAATTTTTGTATGTACATGCTATGTGTTAGAACTATTTTATACTTTGTGTAAAAAAAATGTGTTTTCATTTTCTTTCCACATATTCCAGAAACTTGTGGAAAAAAATGGCATGTTCAAAAGACTCATTATGCCTCCTAGATTATGTGTTGGGTGTTTGCTTTCCAAAATGGGGTCATTTTGGGGCATTTCCATTGTCCTGGTGCTCCAGGGCCTTCAAATTTCTAATAGGTAGTTAAGAAATTATATGTATAATTCATGTCCATAATTACAACTTCAAAAAACTGACCATGCCTCTTACTAAATACCTTGTAATGTCTACTTTCCAAAAAGGGGCCATTGGGGGGTATTTGTACTGCCCCGGCATGTTAGTGTCTCAAGAAATGATATAGGCTATCAGTACATCAGGTGTGATCAATTTTCAAAGATTGGCACCATAGCTCGTAGACTTTAGACTTTGTACAAAAAACAAATAATATACTGTACACTGATTTTGGTTATTTTTACCAAAGAAATGTAGCAGTATAAGGTTTGGCCAAAGTTTATAAAGAAAAATTGCTAATTTGCAAGATTTTATAACAGAAACAAAGAAAAATACATTTTCTTTACAAAATGTTCGGTCTTTTTTCATTTATAGCGCAAAAAATAAAAGTGGTGATTAAATACCACCAAAAAAAAAGCTCTATTTGTCTAAAGAAAAGGACACAAATTTCATATAGGTACAGTGTTGCTGAGTAATTGCCATTCAAAGACTGAGAGCGCTGAAAACTGGCTTGGTTAGGAAGGGGTATAAGTGCCCAGTGGGCAAGTAGTTAAAACAAAATAGAAAATCATAACACACAGGGCATTTGCCAAGCTTCATTAAAACTTCAAAAAAGCATCACTGAAGCATCAAAGAAGCATCAAAAAAGCATGTTGAAGCGGTAGGTGCTTTAATAGGTGTAAAAGTCGAGGCGAGTGTAAATGAGATCTGTGATTCCTTGTTGAATGAGACTGCAAGTCTTTGTTTAAAAAGCATTCTAAATAATACTTCATGCCTTTTAAACTATAATCTCTCTTTTTCTATGAATATTGTGTGACTCCAAAATTAAATTATGGCTTTTAAGAAAAAAAAAAATACTTGATGGATTGTATTCATTATATATTATAATGATATTATTGGTAAAGCAAAATATAAACATAATGAAAACTAAGATATTCAGTTTAATGTTCATTCCATAGCAAGTCTGGAGCTAGCTTAAGGGTAGATAATAACAAATTCATAATACCAAATAATTACCTGCTGCAGTATGGTCTGTCACCTTGTGTGGGCTGTTTAAACAGCTTAAAGCACCAGACTTGTAATGTGTGAATACATCTTGTCATTTTCAGCATACAAAGTCACTCTGATGCAATGCTGTCTGTGTGGGTGGGCTGCTGTCAGGACATAGTGTCATCCCATTAAATAATAGCTCTCTGTTATTCTGTTTAATAGAGAACAATGTTTGTTATTACAGTAAACAAGCTGGTCTGTGTCTCAAGGCCATGTATGCCTTAATCTCCCATTCTCTGTGGAATAAAAGGTAAAGATAGTATTCATTCAAGCTATGAGTAGAAGAAAGAGTGCTATAATAAAAAAAAAAAATGTCCTGATTTAAAGTGATAGTGAGCATTCGCTTAATGTCCACCAAAAAACAGTGCTAATCAGTGCTGGGTGAACTCCTACATCCCACAATTGACATTACAGAAACTTAAAGTGTATTTCTACCTTTGTATCCAAATCGGGATAACACCTATTTATATTTGTTACATGTCCCCGTTCTCACATAGCATAACTTAAAAAAAAGATATATATACAATTTGCAGTTTAGATGCTCTGTTCTGGACCATTCAACACAGAAAATCCTAGGTAGTTTTCTTTGTTCATGTGGGTGTTGGGTAGCTATGTTTTCCATAATTAACACTGTACTGTACAGGTAGATTTTCATTATGAATTGTAACTAGATTTGAACATTGTCTGCTCTAACAAATGTTTAAAGGTGTAAAGGCTGGGCTTCTTGCATTGTATGTTAAGGAGGACAAACTTGGGACAGGCTTACTCACTCAGATTCAACATTGATCAAAAAACCTTGCAGGTCAGCCATAGCACCTCCGCCGGAGAAATATTCAAAAGGTAAGAAATATTAAAAAAAAAAAAATAGGTATGCTGTATGAATAGGTGCACATAACAATGATATAGTGGGTTTCCCTATAGTTGATTGCAAAATGGAAATACACTTTGGGGATAGTAAATTTCAAAAATGCGAGACAAACACCAAGCAATTGCATAAAACTGGTGCAAATATCTGATCAGTCTGTAGGCAGGTGCAGTTTATCCTCCCTTCTGTAGGCGGTGCTGTGAGGGTCCCCAGATAGTCCCCCCACTTACATCAGGGTCCCCAGAGAGCCTCTCCTTACATCAGGGTCACCAGAGAGAGGACGGGCAGTGAGAGATAATGTAATCTCTCTGCTGCCCGTTGCCGCACAGTGAGGGCGGAACGGTGGTAATGCAGGGCAAGCGGTGAGAGATGATGTCATCTCTCTGCTCTCTCGGCAGCCCGGCTCTCGCGTGCTGCCTGCCCGCTCTCCGGCTCTCCCGTGCTACCTGCCGCACAGCAACAGACAGGCCACGGCCCGGTAGTGGGCTGCAGCCCTGTGGTTGGGGACCCCTGGGACTCGGGGCTATGGCTGTCGCTGAAAACAGCCCACTGAGCCATCGTCCCACCAGGAAACTCCCGGTAGTCCTGATGGCCAGTACATGCGTGGTGTTGGGAGAATGTTGGAAGATGACAAGAGTCATTTATAGGGCAAGGCAGGCTGAAGAGCACGCAGCTCTTAATATATACTGAATTTAAGAATCACCTTCATGGAGTTTCTGATGGGTACAGACCCTCTAGTACAGACTCCTCCTTCAAGCCTTGCCCCTAAATACAGACCCTTCCAGTACAGTCTCTCCCACTACAGTGTAGATCTCCTTACTGAGTAGTTCAAAGTGAGGGTAGTCCCCCTATCAGCTGTTTCATGTGACCCAAGCTGAGGAGGAGCCTTCCCTTGAATCTCAACTGCCACTGTCAGAACGGCAGAGGCTGAGCTGAAATACACTTCTGATTAACGGCAATACAAAAAAATGTAAATGTAGGACAGCAGGCACCCCCAAAGTGCCAGTATACAGTGTACACTGCACCCCTTAGGTACACCAATGTACATAACCATCATACCTACAGGAACTTACAGGATTAGAGCATTCCACTCCAACTCCATTAGTATGGAGTTACTCTACCTCTCAGCCTTCATACTTCCATGAAGGGTCTCACATTTTTTTTGAGTGTGTCTGTGGGAATCTTTGGCCATTCAACCAGAAAAGCATTTGTAAGGACAGCCATTGATGTTGAACAAGAAAGTGTGGCTTACAACTGGAGTTCCAATTTATCCCAAACGTGTTCACATGCTAGAACAGGAAAGTGAAAATGTTCAGAAATGTCTTGGACAACTGGCTGTTACAGCTGAAAGGGGGAGGGGCAACTCAACTCTATATTAATGCCCATTGATTTGGAATGGAATGTGAGTGATGGTCAGTTGTGCCAATACTTTTGTCTATATACATTGGTCCATGCAAATTTTGCCTGTCAGAAACTTTTCCAGTGTTGAAGGCTGACATTTGTGCACACATGTCTGAACCATGCTTTTCATTAATTATGTTTGTTTTGGAAGGATGTGTTACCATTTTATATTTGGCTTTTCACAACCAGTTAAGAGTTAACTATTTATTCAAGCTGCTTGATGTGTTTTATTTTGCAACACGATGCATGACCAGGCCAACAATTATGTAGCCCAAAATCTTATTTACAGCCTCTCATTTACTCCCTCCATAAAAATGAGGGCCAGTCTGCTCTTAGTATGTGAGGCAAGTGTTGATATATTTATATACATCACAACATAGTCTCTACAACCGATTTCCTAAATGAGCTCCACAATATACAGCAATTACTACCAAATACACTTCTAGTGACTATGGATGTAGAATCTCTGCACAGCAACATCCCTCACAAGGATGGGATTGCTGCATGTCACAGATTATTTTATTCCTCACCAGACCACCAATTCAATACTAATGATGTTTTACAGATCATTGAATTCATTCTAACATACATGTTCATGTTCACTTTTGATAAGGACATTTATCTTCAGTGTATGGATACTACTATGGGAAGAAAAATTGCACTTCAGTATGCCAACCCAATTATGGCAGACCCGGACAGCATACAATAACAGCATACAATAAAAGCCATATATACTGTGTGTGTATATATATATATATATATATATATATATGTAGCGGTGACACTTTTACAAGGTGTCCGCTATATGTGAAAATTTAGGTTTTTTCGTGGGGTTCTGAGGATTAATTGTGCAGGTTAACTTTGGCATCAGTTTGGCTGGGCTGTACTAGGGTTCTGCCTGGTCATGGGTACAGTGAGGTACACATGACAGGCCCAGAACCAGGCCTGGTTGGATGTTTTGAGTATCAGTCTTCCCCGGAGCCAATCAGTGGGGGCGCCTGGCCCCACTGAGGAGTCTGGGGAAGGGTACTTAAGGTGCTGAAGTCACACGTTCGGGGTTCAGCCGTAGCTGTCTGTTCCAGTGTTTGCCGTCCCGCAACATGATCAGTTTGACTAGCCCCATAGACCCGCTTGGTCTGGGGCAAGGATACATCTGTTCCCGAGTCTCGGAACCGGCCGGTTCGAGGTGCAGTAACTGAGGGAGGATTCAAGGCGTCCGGGTGTGCTCTCAATCTTGGAGGGGCACAGCAGCTCATGTAAGCGACCGGGGGAGGACTCTTCGGAGGAGGGCCAACAAGCTGGCATCCCAAGAAGTGTCTGGTTGCTGGGTTGTTATGGACACTAACGGATCCACAGTTTCGCAGTACTGCCAAGGAGACAAAGAACGTTCCAGGTACTGAGAAAAAGTTCCTATTCACTTTCGGTTGAAAGTTTACTCAATGTCAGAGACTTTACAAGTTTCTGGATCAAAATGTTGACTGCCATAATCTCTGGCTAGAGATTTGTTCAGCATTGAAGCACCCAGCTGCAAGTGGCTACTCTCTGGGTTTTTTGTAGAGACATTTAAATTGTCAGCAGTTCAAGGTGCCTTAGTTTCTTTACCCTTGCCCTCTGTTCCCATTCGAGACTGTGTTTTTTGGATGTTACCCCTGCAAATAAAAACCTTTTTAAAGGACTTTTATGGTGTCAGCATCCGAAGTTGTTGGATACTAACCCTGGGAACCCCTGGACATGGATTAACAAGCCAAGCGGAGGTAACTTGTAAGCCCAAAAGTCAAGGCCGCCCATCGAGGGTTATGGCCGCTACATATATATATATATATATATATATATATATACACACACACACTATGGCTTTATTGGTGATATTTTTCTCATATGGACAGAAGGTGAAAACAATTTAAAAACAATTCTACAATTCTCTCATTGCTTAATACCTTTCACCTGTCAATCATTCCTAAAAATTGACTATTTAAGCACACATGAACTTCCTAGATACCACAGTATCTATCAGGGGTGAAAAATTGCACACCTTAATATACAGGGAATCCACTGGCCAATGCAACAGTGCAAGTTTCCACCCCCACCACACCAAACAAGCCATCATACAGAGACAAGCCACTAGATTCCGCTTAATATGCTCTGACCCTGAAGACAAAAATAAACATCTCAAAATTCTAGTTGAATCCTTTCACTAGAAAAGTTATAGGAGCAAAGCCATCAGTTAAAGCATAAACACTGTTGAAAACCAAAAGAGAAAATGTCCCATCATACAAAGATAAAAACAAATAACACAGTTCTGCTAGTATTTTGTCTCCAAGTTGGTGGTTGCTTGGAAGAGAAAGATAATCAAAGAGCTGCAACCCATCATAACAGAGGGTGAAATATTACAACCCCTAATTCTGGCTTTCAGGTAACCACCAACCTCAGACATGAATAATAAGCAAGAAACTTCATTCTGACTACAGGGACGCACACGAGAGTACAAAACCTTGCAATGAAAAACACTTTAAATGGTGCACCCAAGGGTGTTATATTGCTGAAACAGGACAATATTTACAAAAAAGAACGAATATATGCAGACACACCATGAAGGGACATATGGAAGATGATTATTACACATCTGTGGGACATCATGTCTCATAACCATACCACTGTATGGAAGATATGAGTGTTTTGGTTTTTAAAGAGAACTTTAAAAATACTCAGTAAATTATTTCTTTGGAACTTCAAATGATAATTCTATTGCCACAAGAGATGAAGGACTAAATGTGGACCAGAAAGGAACAATTTTTTAATATTTAACACCAGAAAATGTAAGTACTAGTAGAAATAAAAATGAAAAAAAAAACACCAGAAGCACAAAGAATCACCTCATGCACTTTAGTAGTTGTACTAAATGTAAATAGGCTGTTTGCAAGGAAAGTTGCCCCAGAGCTTAGTTAATGTGGTGAATTTTCACTTTGCAAAAAGTAATTTTTGCTTGCACATAATTGGATAATGGAAGTCAGCAGAGTTTCACCTCATTCACTAAGCTCTGGGGCAATTTCCCGTGCAAAGTGAACAGCCTATTTGTCTTTAGTAAAACAACCCCACAGACTAAAAGTGAACACACTGGCTCTGACATTGAAGCCAAGAAAAGTGTTTCTCCTGGTAATCTAATGCCATTTTGTTTGTTTATCTAAAGAAATCACAAGAGATGCCACTGCATCGCTGCCAATGATAGATTCAATGCCAGAAAAGGATATGGAGATGGAAGTCCGGGAAAGTACCAGAAGTGTCCTTACTGGACAAAATTCTGAGCGATTTTCTTGCATTTTATGGCCCTCAACCAGTGGCTCACCTTAGATTTCCAACAGATCAAAGCAAGAGAAAACATGACTGCAAGCATTATAGATGCAATCTGCACAAAAAACAATACCTGATGAAGTCAGAGAGTAAAGATGCTTGGTAATTTTATTAAAACTGCATAAAATGAAAGACGCTTACATAAAAAAATTGTTGGTCTGGTAATACAAAGCTATGGGGAAGCCGCCTGGCTCTTGGCGTGCGTTCCACCTGGACTGGAAATGACACACCGGAAGTTTAACTTTGTAATTTCCGGTCCAGGTGGAACGCAGTTTTAATAAAACATTTTCACACTATAAGATGACTCCTCTCCTTCCTCTTTTAAACCCTCTTGCAATTTATTCATTGTGATATGGATCCAAGTACTAAATAGGAAAGGATATCCATGGAAGATGCCAACTAGAAGATCTGAATAGGTCCTGAGGTGACCACAAAAGCACAGATTACTCATCTTGTTATAAAACAAGGGGGTCTTTGGATTCCAGTGTGTGTTGTTTCACATGAGCACAAGGTGGAATATTATTAAGAGGGACCTTTTGGTGTTGAGACACAAGCACTTTTCTTCACTTCTTTTGTACCCTTTTGCCTGGATTACACAGAAGTTGCACAAAATTTCTTTGCACTAAGCACATATGTTACAATTTAATATTTTTCATATTGGTTGGATTGGAAAAACCAAGCAAGAAATTTGGCTATCCACGATAAGACAGACTACCACTGTAGAGCATTGCATAAATGGAAAGATCTGGAGACAAGACTCAGGTTAAAGAGAACAACTGAGGATAGAAATGCAGAGTGAACTGAATCTGAAACTCTGCACTGGCAAAATGTCTTAAAAAAGGTTCATTTTACTGATTAGAATCCTGGCAACACAAAATTTAGCTTTTCAAGAAAAGTCAAGTCAATTTTTCCAACCTAATAATGGAAATTTCCTGAAATTTGTGGAGGGAATAAATGAGTTTGACACAGCACTTATAAAAACCATGTAAAATGAGTAACCAACAATGAAACACACAATCATTACCTTGGAAACAGAATAAAAAATGAGATTATCCAGTTACTTGCTTAACAATGGGCAGAATATTATGGCAGAGTTTAAATGCAGTAAAATACTGCTCTGTGATGCTGGATTGTACTGCTGATTCAAGTCATACTGAACAAATGACAATGGTAAGGTTTATTACAGGGGGGGAAAGTACTGGAAGTGAACTTGCCTTTGTAAATATTATAGAACGATTTTTGGGGCTCGTTGTAATAGATGACACACCAGGAGCAGAATTTACCTCTGTCCTAAACTACTTGAAACGTTGTTGGTGTATGCTAACCATATGAGGAGAGGAATAGGCTATGATAACTGGACAAACATGAAAGGAAAATCAGAGGAGTACAGACACATGTGTGGGAAGTGAACCCCTTGACTTTATTCCTACCTTACAGTTCCCATTCCTCAAATCTTGTAGTTAACATTGCTGCTTCGGCCTGTGTGGAAGCTGTGGAATTCTTTAATATCACCCAAAGCATCTATTCTTTTCTGCCTCTACCCATCACTTTCTGATGACTCACCTGAAGGTCTAACAGCAATACCTTACATGGAAAACACTAAGTACCATTTATTTTGAAAGTTGAAATGATCCCGTAAAAACTTTACAGGATCAGGTTGCAAGAATAGATGATGTCATTGCTGCAGTTATGGAGGATCCAGCTTTGTCAGGTGTTTCTGGCTCTAAATCAGTTACAGAAGCAAGGGGTATCCAAAAGAAAATATGCAATGTCAATTTTACATGTGGCTTAGTGTTGTGGTTTCATATATTGTTTGAAATACTGTAAATGTCAGAAATAAAAAGCGGCAAACTGTTGAACTTGATTATTCAAGGGCTTCAACAGCTGGAAAAAACAAAGTTGTTGCAAAGATATCTCTCAGTAGAAAACTTTAAATATGTTCTGAAGTCTGCACAGAATTTTGCTCTAGAAATGAAAATTGATGGCAATTTTCCACTGGTGCAGGAAGGACAAATACACCCAAAGAAAAGAATGAATCCAAAACATCTTTTTTTAAGTGCGGTACTTTTAATACATCCTAGTCTCCATGAGGAGATTTTCTTGCAGTTAAAAGAACACAATAAAATATTTGGAATTTTGTATAACATCCCCTAGTTTCACCGTCGAGGAAATACAACAATGTACTGAACTTGAGAAAATGCTGACTTGTGTTGAAAGTACTTTCTAGATAGGTCCCTTCTACCTAAACCAGTTCAAGATGTGTCCTAAAATATATATTAACAAGGGCATTAGCTGTAGCTGTATGCTTCTGAGGACATCACATGATGGCAAAACGCATCAACCGGAACTCTCAGTGCGTCACTTCCAGGCTATGTGGAATGCATGCGGATGCCCGGCAGCTTCCTGCAAGATTGGACAGTACAGGTAAAGGTTTTTTATTGTGTTTTCTTGTTCAGCAAACATTTTTAACAATAAAACAATACATTTTTTACACTAAAGCCCCATACACACGGTCGGATTTTCCGATGGACTCTGTCCTATCGGACAATGTTGTCGGAAATTCCGACCGTGTGTAGGCACCATCGGACAGTTTCCATCGGATTGTCCGACGGACAAAGTTCTATCTCCTGCTGGATAGATTTTCCGACAACAAAGTCCGATCACACCAATTCCGATCGTGTGTAGCGAATTCCGACGGACAAAGTGCCACGCATGCTCAGATCACATTACAAGACCAAAGCTATTGGCTACTAGCCTCTACGTAGTCCCGTCGTAGGCAACAAACGTCACCACGTTCAGAATGATCGGATTTTCCGACAACTTTGTCCGACCGTGTGTATGCAACACCAGTGTCGGACTAAATCCGTCGGACAAAATCCGATGGCTTTTGTGGTCGGATTTTCCGACCGTGTGTATGGGGCATAAGAGTGGTTCCCTTTTCTCTCTTTTTGAACTGATTGGTTGCTTTGACACTGGAGCCACTGGACTACTGAACCACATTACCACAAGGAGAGGATACCAGGCAATTTGCTGGGAGACACCATCTGGTCCCTGAGTGACCACAAAGTGAGGCTGACCTTTTTTGTTGTATAACAAAGGGGTCAACATGATGTGGTGCAGATCTTCATTAGAACTAGGGATGAGCCGAACAGTTCGCACCAGAACCTGCGAACGGACCGAAAGTTCGCACGAACGTTAGAACCCTATTAGTTACAATGGACGCGAACGTTCGAAATCTAAAGTGCTAATTATAACCTCCAATATGCATGTTATTGTTATAAAAAAGGTTTGGGGACCCGGGTCCTGCCCCAGGGGACATATATCAATGCAAAAAGTTTTAAAAACGGAATTCCTTTAAATATTGTACCTGGGGGGTGTCTAAAGTATGCCTGTGAAATGACATGTGTTTCCCGTGTTTGGAACTGTCCCTGCACAAAATGACATTTGTAAAGGAAAAAAATAAGCCATTTAAAACTGCTTGCGGCTTTAATGTCATGTCTTGTCCAGGCAATATGGATGAAAATCTTTGAGAAAAATGGCATGGCTACCCCATCCCCCCCCCCCTACCCCAGCCTATTACCAGCCCCTTTGGGTCTTGTATGGATATTAAGGGGAACCCTGCACCCAAAATAAAACCCTATACCTAAAACCCTATATACTCTGAACCGCACTATACAAGCGGTGCAAACAAGACAGGGACTGTAGGTATATGTATGTATGTATGTATGTATGGACTGTTGGTGTATACTGTGCTGGGCTGGAGGCACACAAAACACACTAACTCCTGCAGATGGCTGTCTTAGGTGACAACAGGGCAGATACAGTGTAAGGTGGTTTAGTGTGCTACTGCTGTGCTATACTCACACAGCACACACACACACACACTAACTCCTGCAGATGGCTGGATTGGTAGAGAACAGCACTGAGAAGAACACACTATCCCTGCCTATTTTTCCTCTATCCCTACACTTTCCCCACAAGCAAAGGCTGAGAAGAATACACTATCCCTGCCTATTTTTCCTCTTTCCCTACACTTTCGCCACACAGAACTGATTCACATATAGTGTGTACATGTACAGTACACTGTCACTGTTCCTCAAGCCAGAACACACTACACGAGACCGCCGGCGCGGCGTCCTTATATAGTGTGGGGTGTGTACTAAACCCCCTGAGCTATAATTGGCGACAGGCATCCTGCCTGTGGGCAATTATTGCTCTCCTCGCCACTGGCTCTATGATTGGACAAGCATGCGGGGTCACAGTGCATGCTTGGCCAATCATCAGCCAGCAATGCACTGCGACTGGCGCAGTGCATTGTGGACCGTTCGCATCACACGAATTTGATGCAAACGGCCCTCAGGGTTCTGCCCTCGAAGATCGGACGAATGGCCGATGTTCGATTCGAACATGGGTTCGAATCGAACACCGGGCCAATCCCTAATTAGAACATGCAGTGATATAACAGCACCAGAGGGCACTATCTTGGTGTTAAGGCACAGCACATCTTTTCACAGTCTTAAGAATGGACTTTAACCTTGGATTTAATGATGATTCATTTTGTGGGACTTGAGCACTTTACAAATTAATTGAGATTGATCACGATAGCATTTGATTTTTTACTCAGTTATAGTAATGCCGCGTACACACAAAGGGACTTTTCCCGCCGGACCTAGTCCAGCGGACAATCCGCCGGACTTTCCGAGCGTGTGACTTGCCCACACACGCCCGGACTTCTCCGGCGGACAATCCGCTGGACAAAGTCCGCAGGACTTTTGAAATGAACGGACTTGCCCACACACGGAGCAGTCCGTTCATTTAGCACGTGACTTCAGGTATGTAGCTAGCGTAGGCAGTAAATGCCGGCGCGCTAGCCCCGTCACCTGGCATGGATTTAAAGGGACTCCCCACGCCGAAAAACGGCGTGGGGGTCCCCCCCAAATCCATCTCAGACCCTTATCCGAGCACGCAGCCCGGCAGGCCAGGAAAGGGGTGGGGACGAGCGAGCGCCCCCCCTCCTGAGCCGTACCAGGCCGCGTGCCCTCAACATGGGGGGTGCCCTGGGGAAAGGGGGGCCGTGCGGCCCCCCCACCCCAAAGCACCTTGTCCCCATGTTGATGAGGACAAGGGCCTCTTCCCGACAACCCTGGCCGTTGGTTGTCGGGGTCTGCGGGCGGGGGCGGGGGCTTATCGGAATCTGGGAGCCCCCTTTTATAAGGGGGCCCTCAGATCCCGGCCCCCCACCCTATGTGAATGAGTATGGGGTACGATGTACCCCTACCCATTCACCA
This sequence comes from Lithobates sylvaticus, assembly GCA_028564925.1. Lineage (NCBI taxonomy): Eukaryota > Metazoa > Chordata > Amphibia > Anura > Ranidae > Lithobates > Lithobates sylvaticus. Next base: position 287,812,632 of record CM053026.1, read on the forward strand.
AAGGTGTAAAATGTAAAGTAAAAAAACACACTTTTGAAAAAATAATTTATTGCACTGCTCCGGGGGTCTTCTTCCGTCTTGGGGGTCTTCTCGCCGAACTCCTCCGCCATTTACCTAGCTCTTTTACCGAGCGGAGAAGTCCGGCTACCTTCTTCGTCGTCGCCGCCGTCGTCTGGGGGTCTCGATCCGCCTTCGGGGGTCTTCCGGGGTCTCTTCTGTTCTTGCCGCTGTCGTCGCTTTCTGCGCCGCCTTCTTCTTCCGCCTTCTTCTTCTTCCTCTTCTTGACAGTCCAGCGGATAATTTTAAAACAAAACTTAAAACTTTAGTCCGCCGGATTTTTTTGAAAAAAAGTCCGTCGGAGGCCCACACACGAGGGGATTATCCGGTGGACTTAGTCCAGCGGACAATCCCGCGGGATAATCCCTTCATGTGTACGCGGCATAACAGTGATTCATTTTGCAAGCACTGTCTAGGACATATATTTTATTGTGTTATTTGTGGTTTTAGACATTTGTTTTTGGACAGTTGCTGCACACTAGGAAATATATTGGCGCGAGTGCTTATTATATAGAGTAGCTCACAAAAGTGAGTACACCCCTCACATTTTTGTGAATATTTTATTATACCTTTTCATGTGACAACACTGAAGAAATTACCCTTTGCTACAATGTAAAGTATTGAGTATTGAGTGTACAGCTTGTATAACAGTGTAAATTTGCTGTCCCCTCAAAATAACTCAACGCACAGGCATTAATGTATAAATCGCTGGAAACAAAAGTGAGTACACCCCTAATGCCCCGTACACACGAGCTAATTTTCTGTTGGAAAAAACTTGGATGGTTTTTCCGATGGAATTTCACTCAAGCTTGGCTTGCATACACACGGTCACACAAAAGTTTTCTGAACTTTCAGCTGTCAAGAACGCGGAGACGTACAACACTACGACGAGCCGAGAAAAATAAGTTTAATGCTTCAGAGCATGCGTCAAATTGTTTCTGAGCATGCGTAGGCATTTTGCCAGTTGGAATTGGTACAGATGATTGGAATTTCTAATTGGAAACCTGCTCTCAATCTTTTGCTGGCGGGAATTCCACCACAAAAAGTCAGATGGAGCATACACACGGTCGGAATTTCCGACCAAAACCTCACATTTTGCTTTTTGCTGGTGGAATTTCCGATCGTGTGTACAGGGCATAAGTGAAAATGCCCAAATTGGGCCCAATTTCCCTCCCCGGTGTCATGTGACTCATTAAGTGTTACAAGGTCTCAGATGTGAATGGGTAGCAGGTGTTTTAAATGTGGTTTTATCGCTCTCACTATCTCATACTGGTCACTGGAAGTTCAACATGGCACCTCATGGCAAAGAACTCTCTGAGGATCTGAAAAAAAGAATTGTTGCTCTAGCTCAGATAGTGTCAAGGGTGTGTGGCAGTTACCAGGTGAGACGTACAAAGACAAATGTGTCTTGCCTATAGTCAAGCATGGTGGGAGTGTCATGGTCTGGGGCTGCATGAGTGCTGCTGGCACTCGGGAGCTACAGTTCATTGAGGGAACCATGAATGCCAACATGTACTGTGACATACTGAAGCAGGGCGTGATTCCCTCCCTTCGGAAACTGGGCCGCAGAGCAGTATTCCAACATAACACACCTCCAAGACGACCACTGCCTTGCTAAAGAAGCTGAGGGAAAAGGTGATGGACCTAAACCATAGGGAGCATCTGTGGGGCATCCTCAAATGGAAGGTGGAGGAGCGCAAGGTCTCTAACATCCACCAGCTCCGTGATGTAGTCATGGAGGAGTGGAAGATGACTCCAGTGGCAACCTGTGAAGCTCTGGTAAACTCCATGCCTAACAGGTTTTAGGCAATGCTGGAAAATAATGGTGGCTACACAAAATATTGACACTTTGGGCCCAATTTTGACATTTTCACTTAGGGGTGTACTCACTTTTGTTGCCAGCAGTTTAGACATTAATGGCTGTGTGTTGAGTTATTTTGAGGGGACAGCAAATTTACATGGTTATACAGGCTGTACACTCACTACTTTACATTGTAGCAAAGTGTCATTTATTCAGTGTTGTCACATGACAAGATAGAATAAAATATTTACAAAAATGTGAGGGGTGTACTCACTTTTGTGAGATACTGTATATCATTGGCTGTAGCTTCCTGTAAATGTGACAAGCAGTGAACAAAGTTTCTCAAAACGAAATCTAATAAAAACAAATCTACAGACAATAATGAGCAAAGAAAAGCTTGCTCCAACTTCCCATGAGCATGAATTTACCCAGACAATGTATCTAGATGGTGCATTTCATGCGTTTGCAAGCCACAAAGAAAGAAGAGCACCTGAATCTATACAGTATGAACTGAAGACTCAACATTTCTCATTTATATTTTTGTTAGAAGAAACGTTCCTGTTTACATTTTTGACTACACAAACAAACCCTCTAGGATAAACACTATCCAAAAATTCTCCAATGTAGATAAACATGAACATTTATTGATACAATAAAGATTAAAAGACATGTATAAAAGTAAAAACATTGCACCAATAAACATATATGTATGACACAAAATTACAGGTAGTTCAAACATGATACATGACAGCTAACGCATTTCGAGGACTCTTCTTCAGAGAGGTTTAAAGATGGCACAAATTGCTATCAGTCAAAGATGAAGAGAGATGTGAGTAATATGTATCCTGCTAAACATTTAAAACCAAAAAGTGAATATACCAATGCTGCCACCATGAACATGTCACCGCCAGACTGGTAGGGACAGCCCTGGGTACTGAGCTGCAGAGATCTCCCAAGAAAAGCACAGGACAGTGAACCCAACTAATATTGTGTGGAGTGGCACAATGGCCTCTCGTAGTAGATAATACTACATAATTACTTTCCTCGCATGCAGTTATATCAAATAAAAGACCTACATAAAGGGCAAGTAACAATAGCTTATGAAGTCTGCATACATTAAGTGAAAACAGCTGCAGAAGCATTCTGAATGTAAGTAAAGAAAAAAATCTGTTACCTGGTACTGCTCAAATGCCATGGCAAAAGCAGGCACCAGGTGAAGATGCAGAACACAGACTAACTGGCCGTTCACAGTCCTTTGTCACAATATAGCCAGTAGAGCCTGCCTATGAGCTCTATATTCTCATTTATTCCTATTGAAGTTAAAGCGTTCCGCCCCCCCCCCCCTCCAAAAATTAAAAGTCAGCAGCTACACATACTGTAGCTGCTGACTTTTATTATTAGGAAACTTACCTGTCCTGGAATCCAGCGATGTTGGCACCCCATGCCGCCGCCATTGCACCCCATGCCGCCGCCATTGCCGGTTAGAGAACCCGGCAGTGAAGCCTTGCTGCTTCACAGCCGGGTCCCTACTGCGCATGCCCGAAGCGTGCTGCACTCTTTTACTAGTCTGGCAGCAGGGGAAGGAGGAGGGGGGCCAGACTTCTGACATACCTCACCCCAGCGAGGTCTGACCGAAGTGGGGACAAGGTACCTGTCAAAAACAGGTACCCGCTCCCCCTTGCCCCGAAATGTGCCAAATGTGGCACTGGAGGGGGGGGGATTAAGATAAGCGGAAGTTCCACTTTTGAGTGGAACTCGGCAAGTACCAACTCATATGTCAGAGTTCACCTTAGGAATGAATGATACTGCAGGGGCCCTGGTGAGAATTAGCTTTATGGTGCCAATGAGATCCCACAGACAATATAGAGCTGGATCAGTTACAGATGAACATAGGGCTCCAGGAGGGGTTGCGGGAAAGGATACAGAATAATTGTGACTGTGCCACATTGCAGTTAAACTTTAAAAAAAAAGCTGATTGTTTCTGGGAAATAACGTTGCAACTTAATCAATGAGTTTTATGTATGTTTACTTCATTTCAGTCACCATTGGCAGCACACAACAAATCCATTAATTCAAACTTGGCATACAAACTTTGTTGGTGGTTGATTGTGTATGTTCTGTCTGACGGCCAAACATTTTTGATCTTTCACATTTCAACCCAGACATTATTTGAATAACAGTTGTAAAAAATGTCACATTTGTAGCTTGGAGTTACTATTTAACAGAATCCCTTATTTTCAGTGGAATACTTGGCTTTCGAAGGAAGTCAAAATGTGTCTGTTTTATTTCAGAAGGCTTTGGACTTTTTATACAACGCTGGTGTCAAGGAAAGGTTTTTCCACCTTACTAATACATATATGTAAATTGCATACATCTGAACAGAACAATGAATTCTATATGCTAGAAGAAGGATAATCTGATTTGGCATTTTCATGGGTTACACTGTAGATGGAGAAAAACTTTTATTCATATTATAGCTTACCAACACATAAAACACAAGTTATTGAGTTACATGGGATGACACTCTGGAACCTCCCAAATAAAAACAATAAATGTTAAAGACAAATAAATAAAGACAAATTCAAAATGTATTGCCACAAATGGCCACAATGTTTATCAAGGGGTAGCTTAAATGTTAAATAATTTAACAACTAAAACATGCAATTTAAAAAAAATAAGAAGACCACCCAGGGGCGACCTTAGCCTGTGTATAAAGTGGCACCCCGACCCCAGTTAATATTATAGTCATGCAAATTACTTCATTACATATTTGTTCATTTACTTTTAACCACTTGCTTACTGGGCACTTAAACACCCTTCCTGCCCAGACCAATTTTCAGCTTTCGGTGCTCTCACACTTTGAATGACAATTACTCAGTCATGCAACACTGAACCCAAATTAATTTTTTGTCCTTTTTTTCCCACAAATAGAGCTTTCTTTTGGTGGTATTTGATCACCTCTGGGTTTTTTATTTTTTGCGCTATAAATCTTTGTTTCTGTGATAAAATTTAGCAAATTATTAATTTTTCTTCATAAATTTTGGCCACAATTTATACTGCTACATATCTTTGGTAAAAATAACCCAAATTAGTGGATATTATTTGGTCTTTGTGAAAGTTACAGACTCTACAAGCTGTGGTGCGAATTATACAAAATTGATCACATCTGATGTACTGGTGACCTATCTCATTTCTTGTGACCCGAACAAGCCAGGAAAGTACAAATACCCCCCAAATGACCCCTTTTTTGAAAGTAGACATTCCAAGGTATTTAATAAGAGGCATGGTGAGCTTTTTGATGTTGTCATTTTTTTCCCACAATTCTTTGCAAAATTAATAATTTTTTTATTTTTTATTTTTTTCCACAAAATTGTCATTGTAATAGGTTCTTTCTCTCACATGGCATCCGTATACCACAAATGACACCCCAAAATAAATTCTGCTACTCCTCCTGAGTATTACGATACCACATATGTGGGACTTTTACACAGCCTGGCCACTTAGAGAGGCCCAACATGCAGGGAGCGCCATCACGTGTTCTATGAGCATAAATTACACATCTAAATTGTTGACTACCTAGTACACTTTTGAAGGCCCTGGAGCACCAGGACAATGACATGTGACACTGATGTGGCACTGATGACAGATGGCACTAATACGGGGCACTGATGACACGTGACACTGATGACAGATGGCACTAATACGGGGGCACTGATGACACGTGACACTGACAGATGGCACTAATATGTGGCACTGCTGACAGATGGAACTTATACGTGGCACTGATATCATGTGGCACTAATATGTGACACTGATGAGAGATGGCACTAATATGTGGCACTGATGACAGATGGCACCGATACGTGGCACTGATGACACGTGACACTGATGACAGATGACACGTGCCACTGATAACAGATGGCACGTGACACTGACAGGTGGCACTTTTGACAGATGGCACTGATACGTGGCACTGATGACAGATGGCACTGACGTGGCACTGATGACACGTGGCACTGATATATGGCACTGACATGGCACTGATAACAGATGGCACTGACGTGGCACTGATGACAGATGGCACTGACGTGGCACTGATGACAGATGGCACTGATGTGGCACTGATGTGGCACTGGGGACAGGTGGCACTGGGGACAGGTGGCACTGGCAGATGGCACAGATGGCACTGGGGACAGGTGGTACTGGGGACAGGCGGCACTGGCAGATGGCACGGATGGCACTCTGGGGACAGGTGGTACTGGGACAGGTGGTACTGGGGACAGGTGGCACGGATGGCACTCTGGGGACAGGTGGTACTGATGACAGGTGGCAGCGGGACAGATTACTTTATTTTTCTTTTTTTTTACTTACGGCGCCGGCGCCGTTCCTCTCTCCCTCCTCATGCTGTCAGTGTGAGGAGGCAGAGCGGCGCTGACAGATGATCTCATATGTTTGCATATGCAAACATATGAGATCATCTCTCATTGGACAGCCCGATCTCGCTGTAAACAGCCGCTGTGATTGGCCGTTTACAGCGATCTGTGACCGGCTGTGTCCGACGGACACGGCCAGCACAGAACTTCCCCGATGCGCGCTCTCAGGAGCGCGCATTAGGGAAATAAACAGGAGGACGTCCAGGGACGTCCTCCCGGCAGGGAGCGTCCGCGCTGCAGCCGTCTTTCGGCTATAGTGCGGGCGTGTAGTGGTTAATCATATGACCAAAGGTCTGCCATGGTTAAACAGACACCTTAGAGCAATATGTTAATCCTGGGATTGATTAGCATGGCTTAGGTCAAGAGAGACCAAAACTTAAAGCAGAAGTAAACCCATCCGTAAATAAGTTTCATTTATGGCACGTGCTGGAAATATAACACTCCCATTGGTTTGCTCTCAACCAAACTGTCAAACCATACAATGGCTGGTGTCATAACTGATCACATGTGCAGCATCATGGCAGTTGTAGATTAAACAGAGTCAAAGATGGCAGCTTCCTTGGCTGAAAACATTAGGAGGGTTTACTTACACTTTTAAGAAAAATTTAGTTTGAGCTGATAAACAGTAAAATACAAATAGTCATTTAATCTTAATCAGCATTTCATTACTTTTATGAGGTTTATCATGCTTACAGATTATGGAGAAAAATAAAGGAAAGGTAATATTAGAGTAGCTACTACAAACAGTGAAATCTCTACCTTAAAAACACAGTCCTTCATTCAGGCTAAGGCCTCATGCAAATGGAGAGTTTAGCCGCCATGCTTGAGATCCCTGTCTTTAGGTATTTGGCAGAAGCCAAAGGTGTTCCATATGCTGGCAACCTGTTCAACACTATGAGAGCTGAAAGCTGCTGTGGTTGGACATGACTGGATGGTGCACTGAATGGTAATAACATTTAATGCAGAGAAGGGCAACCAAACTGATAAAAGGCATGGAGGAGCTCAGCTATGAGGAAAGATTAGAGAAAGTGAATTTATTCACTCTTGAGAAGAGGAGAATAAGGGGGCATATGATCAACATGTACAAATATATAAGGGGTCCATATAGTGAACTTGGTGTTGAGTTATTCACTTTACGGTCAACACAGAGGACAAGGGGGCACTCTTTACGTCTAGAGGAAAAGAGATTTCATCTCCAAATACGGAAAGGTTTCTTCACAGTAAGAGCTGTGAACATGTGGAATAGACTCCCTCCAGAGGTGGTTCTGGCTAACTCAGTAGATTGCTTTAAGAAAGGCCTGGATACTTTCCTAAATGTACATAATTTAACTGGGTACTAACATTTATAGGTAAAGTTGATCCAGGGAAAATACGATTGCCTCTAGGGGGATCAGGAAGTGATTTTTTCCCCCTGCTGTAGCAGATTGGAGCATGCTCTTTTAGGTTTTTTTTTTTGCCTTCCTCTGGATCAACTGTGGGTATAGAATGGGGTATATTGGATTGTACGATATTTTTTATTTTTATTTATTATTTCTTTTTTTTATGGTTGAACTGGATGGACTTGGGTCTTTTTTCGGCCTAGCTAACTATGTAACTATGTAACTATGTAAGTATGAGCGCAGGAACAAATGCCCAGAGGAAAGAATGCTTGCATTTCAGGCATTTATCCTTGGGCACATGCTGCCCTAAACATTATTACAACTTGGTGCATAGTCTAGTCCTATGTGCCATCCACCTACACCTAAATGCTGGGATCTTATGCACCAGGGCTAAATGTTCAGTGTGTGTGTGAGGCCTTAAAGAATAGTTTCAGGATTACTTCCAATTTTTTATGTACCATACTTTTATTCGGTAGTCACTGACATTGTTGTTGCAATATCATTGGAACCTGTGGATGTTTCTGTTGTCTTTTTGAATGATTAAACAGTTGAACATTTGCTGAATGTCAGCCAAAACAGCAGCTGGTTCTTGTCTGAAGCAAAGTAAAACTCATATAAGGTTGTTGTTCAGGGTAGGCCCGGTAAGAAGGACATCACTGAAGGACACACCTTGAGTCGAAAACCACCCTAATCTGATCTAGCTTGCAAGGATGGTACCCACCAGAACATGGGAGGTACCAACATTCCTCTCCTTCCTTGAGAGGTGGTGCTGGCTCAGCATGATCAGCAAAGTACTTTTTTATCTCAGGTTTTCTTTTCAGGGTGTGTTGTAAAGAAATAAATGGTGCGTCTGCATGCTGAACATTATTTGGTAGTTTCTTTCTTGAGGCACAAAATGGTAGTTGTGCCATCCAGCAATTTTCCTGATTGAACTCCTTACTCAGTTTTTAAGAACTCCTTGTCTTCCAGTCTTCCATGGTGGCTGCCAGCTCATTCTCATTAGTTCTTACATCAAACACTGTGGTGCCAACATTATTATCCCAGAAATGAAGGGTCTTTCTATCCCCTTGTATGAATAACATACCTGGAAATATGAAACTGTGGAAGACTTTCATACATTACTAAGATAGACGTTGCCTATGATGACTCAGCCTAGGTCCAGGCATTGGGTGTATAGTGTGTCATGTGGTGCGTTGATTTGTTGCCAAGTCTTGTGTACCTTTGGGATGTCTATTGCGAGAAGTAAGAGAATACCAGCATTTCTGCCTGTGGTCAGCTATGCCTCTCAAGTTAGAGTGGTAGAAGGCGGCTGCAGGAATAAGCATATTCTCTCTGTTGGTTGGAATCTGTTGCACTTTATTAGAGTGGTCAATGGTATTTCTACACTGCCATTCAGAGCTGCTACAAGACCAGTGGTTCTCCTGTCTGAAACTTCTGTAATGCCAGCACAGGTACCCAGAGTGTATGGTAAGGTATTTCCTGTTATGTTTAACGGGTCAAAAAGCTTTGATCTTGTAAGAGACCTTTTACTCTGAACACTTAGACAAGTATATAGTCCTAAAGCTCTTTCAGGTTAACCCTTGGCATATACATAAACTAAACACAGGATTTGTCACACAGACTTTTTGCAAAAACTTCTGTACATGTAGAGAAAACAGGAGTATGATGCGTTGATGGCTTGTGCTCTCCATGCCATTCTTTGCCTCAGGAGGTTTACCTGTGGACAGAGTGGGACTGTCTTGAAATGGATGAAGCACTTGCATGTGATCATCATTGTCACATTATATGCACTTAATAGTAGCCTTATAGTCTTTAGCATGATAGTCTGTGGAGGCACAGCATTTGAAGCAAATTCAAAAGTTCTTTGCATTCTTGCAAGGTTTTCTTTATGAAGCTGATACATTTCCTAAGTGGGTGTGGTTTATTATGTATTAGACATTGGCGATTCAGGCTCTCTATTTTCTTGTTCTGATCTTTCAAGGACTAGAGCAGGTTCAGGATGAACATCAGTCCTTTTCACAGATACTGGACCTCTGCTGTCTCTATGTGAAATATGTGAACTTGCTGGCCTTGGAGAAGGTGGACCAAGAGGTTATGATTCCCCATAGAAGAAACTTGGATCATTCTTAATATCTGCAATTCTCCTAATGAACTCACAGAACTAGCAAAGTGAGGGAAGGAAACCTTTATGTTATTCCTTGCACCTTCATCTCAGTGATGCACATTTTTCCTGTATACCATAATAAGGTAACTTGGAGACTGTTGGGTTAACCCCTCGAGTGGTATCTAGGTAACTATCTAGGTATCTAGGTAACTTAGCTTGGGTAGGTGGGTATCAGCTCTAGTGAGTTGAAGCTCCAATAGAAGATCCTCAATAGCTTCTGGACTCCCGAAGCTACGTTCCAGTGATTCTCAAGCAGCGTTAAGACCTGCGGCAGCATCTGTGCGTGGTGCTGAGTGACTGCAGAAGCCCAAACCAACTTCTCACCCCAGTAGCAGTAGAGACCTACACCTGTGTCAGCTTGGCAGCTTATATGCCTGATCTGACATGGTGCAGGTGAGGAAGAGAGAGTAACAATGTGGCTAGCCTGAGCTGACTTTGTGTCCCACTAGCAGCGGAATCCCAGGAGGTGCTGTAAGCAGCATAGCTTTCTATCAGCCTTGGCAGAGGGACAGAGAGATTGAGGGGGATGGTGAGTTGGAGCCAGCAACCCAGGTAACAGTGTTATATTTAAGCTGACACAGTGGTAAAGGTATTCTGCACTCTCTGTTTGAGGATGGTCTATATATATATAAAGAGGAGATAAGCACAGTGGTGGTAGATGCTATGCTTGTCTGTGCTTGCATAATCTCTCCTTGGATTTATTCACGAGTCATACTCTAGAATATATTATATATTATTAGAACATCAGTGGCTGGAATCTGTATAAGCTCTCCAGGTGACATTTGACACTCAGTTTTTCAAATTTATAGCATATTTGTAAAAAAGACAGATAAAGATATAACAGATAAGCAAGGGCCGCTGAATCCTTGGAAGTATTTGTTTCATAGTAAAGAAAATGTCAGAGTTTCAGTATAAGTTGTCCCTCCTGCCTTATTTGTTAAACACTGCCAAAATGTTTATTCCAAAGTATTGGAAGTTATGACAAATTCCAAGCATAGAGGAATGGATTGAGAAAGTAGATAATACATGTGCTATAGAAGAGATCATGCATACGCATGAGGACACTTCATATAAATTTATAATTACATGGAAAGATTGGTTATTATTTAGGAACTCTGAGAATTACTTTATGATAAGGAGTTTTGGAGGGAAAGGATGAATCTATAAGTAGGTATGTACAGTGCCTTGAAAAAAGTATTCAAACCCCTTGAAATGTCCACATTTTATCATGTTACAACCAAAAACGTAAATGTATTTTATTGGGTAAGTATGTGATAGACCAAAACAAAGTGGCACAATTGTGAAGTGGAAAGAAAATGATAAATGGTTTTCAATTTTTTTTTTACAAATAAATATCTGAAAAGTGTGGCGTGCATTTGTATTCAGCCCCCTGAGTCAATACTGTACTTTGTAGAACCCCCGTTCGCTGCAATTACAGCTGCAAGTCATTTTGGGTATGTCTCTACCAGCTTTGCACATCTAGAGAGTGACATTTTTGCCCATTCTTCTTTGCAAAATAGCTCAAGCCCTGTAAGATTGGATGGAGAGCACCCATGAGTAGCAATTTTCAAGTCTTGCCACAAATTCTCAGTTGGATTTAGGTCTGGACATTGAATGGGCCATTCTAACACATGAATATTCTTTGATCCAAACCATTCCATTGTAGCTCTGGCTATCTGTTTAGGGTCATTGTCCTGCTGTAACCTCCACCCCAGTCTCAAGTCTTTTGCAGACTCTAATAGGTTGTCTTCTAAGATTGCCCTGTATTTGGCTCATCCATCATATAATCAACTCTGATTAGCTTCCGTGTCCCTGCTGAAGAAAAGCCTCCCCACAACATGATGCTGCCACCACCATGTTTCACTCTGGGGGTGGTGTGTTAAGGTTAATGTGCAGTGTTTTTTTTTTCCGCCACACATAGCGTTTTTGCTTTTAGGCCAAAAAGTTAAATGTTGGTCTCATCTGACCAGAGCACCTTTTTCCACATGTTTGCTGTGTCCCCCACATAACTTCTCTAATACTGCAAACTGGACTTCTTATGGCTTTCTTTCAACAATGGCTTTCTTCTTGCCACTCTTTCATAAAGGCTAGATTTGTGGAGTGCACGACTAATAGTTGTCCTGTGGACAGATTATCCCACCTGATCTGAGGATCTCTGCAGCTCCTCCAGAGTTACCATGGGCCTCTTTGCTGATTAATGTTCTCCTTACCCGGTCTGTCAGTTTAGGTGGACGGTCATGTCTTGGTAGGTTTGCAGTTGTGCCATACTCTTTCCATTTTCAGATGGTAGACTGAACAGTGCTACGTGAGATGTTCATAACTTGGGATATTTTCTTATAACCTAACCTTGCTTTAAACTTCTCCACAACCTGTCTGGTGTGTTCCTTGGCCTTCATGATACTGTTTGTTCACTAAGGTTCTCCCCCTACAAACCTCTGAGGGCTTCACAGAACAGCTGTTTTAATACTGAGATTAAATTACAAATAGGTGGACTCTATGTACTAATTAGGTGACTTCTGAAGGCAATTGGTTCCACTAGATTTTAGTTAGGGGTATCAGAGTAAAGGGGACTGAATACAAATGCATGCCACACTTTTCAGATATTTATTTGTAAAAAATTTGGAAAACCATTTATCGATAAAATTCCACGAAACGCGTCAAGCCTCTTGTACATGCAATGATAAACGATCATGTGTTCAATTTTATTCATATGAATATTTGTATATTATTATAAATAACTTTTAATGCAATAGGAAGTCCCACAGGTGGTGTAGTCTTAATTTCTCTCCACTGTCATGACCCATGTATTACCATGTTCCTATATGTATATAGATGAATTATACTGTGACATTATTTATTACTTTGTATGAATTTTATTATGATATATATCAAATATACCATTCTTTGACCCCTCACTATTGATTGCGTGCTTCATTCAAAGTCCCGCCCTTTCTTTTTCTCATGTAGACAGGGATGAAGGCACGAGAGCTCACCAGGTCTCTACCTCATTCAAAGTCCCAAAACTCCCCCCCCCTTTTTTTTTGCTAAAACGCAATTAGGGATGGAAGCACGCAGTTTTTACAGAGTTGGGTCTGATAACCGCAATCGGTATATCAAACTTGCAGTCGGTTTCATTATACCATCAATTTAATCATTTTTTTCGTCTATTATGGTTTATTTTTCACTCCTGCCAAGGGATTAGACATCCATCAGGCTGGTTCCTACCTGTTTCATTTGTGCACCAGATACATAGTTATTTCCACACGCTGGGATGTCAGTGCCCCATGATCTGGATCCCTGAGCCTATGTGTCAGAGAGGTTACCCTGCTGGACGACTTGCTGGCCGCTCTGTGGGCGCTTGTGTGCATGTGTCGGCTGGCCCTGATGTGCGCGTGGGTGTGCGGACGCGCGATGGCGCGCGGGTGCGAGGTGGCGTGCCTGTTCCTGTTCGCACCTGTTCGTGTGCTTCTATGTTTTATCACATATGATAAAAATGTAGTTTGGGTACAGTGTTGCATGTCCACGCAATTGTCATTTAAAAATGGACAGCACTGAAAGCTGAAAATTGACTTGGGCAGAAAGGGGGGAAAGTGCCTGGTATTAAAGTGGTTAACAAGCTGTGAAAAGTCTCTGTTTTCAGACATTTAATGCAGAGCTGCATGTGGCAAAAATCGGTTACATTGGCTGGTGTGCTTAGATTGATTGATTGTGAGAGGTATAGTGGTGCAAAGGCGTTCATACTTGATGCTGGCTAAGAGCTGATTATAGTTGGTAAGAGGTAATTGACTAGCCCCATGGTAAGGTGTATTGTCTATTGTCTACATACTGACGTCCACAGTTTTGCTGAGGTGCGAAAGCCAGGTGTACTGGGGAGTTGGCAGATTGTCTTGAGAGGAGGTGGGCGCAACATAATGACCTTGGTTGAGGGATGCAGCTGCTGTGACTTGGAGCAAAAGTCTAGGAAGAGCATGTGAGGGATATAATGGCTATGACGCAACTGAGTGTCTACTGCTGTTATGTCCTTCACTTTTGCGAGCAGCCTGTTCTGGAACCTTTAACCTTGCCATGGCTGTGGCATTCTCATATTGCTTATCAAAAATGCTCATCTCTGCTTTTACTGTGTGCAGCTTCTGCATGCATCTCTGTTTTCTTGCATGCAGCTTCTGGTACCATCCCTGCTTTCTTGTGTACAGCTTCTGCTTCTATCTCTATACCATCTCTTATTACAAGCAGAAATCAGAATGGCACGTAGTAATGCAGTTAGATTTAACTGTATACATGTACAGTATAATGCAAAACTGACTTGTATAATGGTCCCATTAGGCAATCACTGTAGTATTGGTATTGGAGGCTGAAAGATGTGCTGTGATTAGCTTGCAGGCATATACAGGCTTGTATGGCAATGGCTGCACTGTCTTAAGCTGCTGTATATCCAGTGTCCATATCACATTTCACAGTTTACACCAGAGCTATAGATGATTTTCTTTTTGTTTGAGCTTGAGCTAAATGATTTGACTGGAGCTAAACAATTTTTGATGGTTCTGATTCTTCAATCTAAGTACTGAAGTGTGAGCTCTATAACTGATCCAGTTGTGGCAGGATAGCTGTAACTTACAGTTACAGTGGGGGTAAAACTTTCCGGAGGTCAAATGGTTAATAAAGGACTTGCCAAACATTTTGGTGTCTATTTCTAGGTTATATTTTTTTTGTGAATGAGTACCCTGACTACTTTACATAGGAGAGCAGCATTTTTTTTTTTTTTTTTTTTTTGCGTCGGGTACTACCTTAAAATCCATACCAGACTCAAAGGGTCAAAAAAGAAAAAAAAAAAAAACAACACACTGACCACTCTAAATATCTAGAGATACCTTTGAAGGGGTCTGTGCACCCTTTTTTTTTAAACCCAGAAAAGAAATGTAATTTTCTAAATATTCAATACTGTTTTTCCTTTGTAAACATCAGAAATTAAAAAAAAAGATAGCACTGCTCTAGGCCAAATGGAATGTGTTCAAGAATTTTCTTGTTTTTTCTTGACAATAATAGTAATTAACACATTGTAAGAATACAACATATAAACATCCAAAGTATTAATCAAATAAAAGAGGAATATATAAATATAACTGACATTTAAATGTATTCCTAATAAAAAGAAAGTAGGGATATATCAGATTTGTTAACAAAATCAAACAATTAAACTAAGAGCATTGTTTGTTTAAATAAGATAGTAAAATAATTAGTATATAAAGTAGTATTCTCATAGTATAATAACTATCATTGTAGTTGATTATTAATCAATTGGATAGTGTTTTAAAGCTAAAAGAAAGATATAATAATAATAAAAAAAAGGAAACGGAAGAAGAATGTGGGCAAGATAAGGATAGTTAAGGGTTATATTTCACAAATCGCTAGTATTCAAAGATGGATAATGTAACCAAGGTCGCCAAGTATTTTCAAAAATAGTTAGGCGTTTATTTAAAATTCAAGTAAATTTATCGTTAATCATAACCCAGTTTAACTTTTGTATAGCATATTCAAATGTTATTCCAGATTGATTCCAACAATGCGCAATGGTTATTCTAGTGGCCAGGATTATATAAGAAATTAGGCGTTTGGTGTGTTTAGGTAAACTTGTATCACATTTTTGAAAAAGAGCAATTTCAGGGGATTTAATAACATTTATTTTGGTAATTTTATTTTATCCAAAATGTACATATTTTGGGACATCACCACCAGATATGTACCATAGAACCTTCTTGACCACAATTTCTAAAACATTTAGATGAGACCTGACAATTTATTTTAGCTATTCTCAATGGAACCATGTACCATTGTAATGGAGTTTTGTAATTAGATTCCACTAAAGATGTATTTATTGAGATTTTAGAGAGATTGATGATTGTTTTATACCATTCTGAGATTTCCCAAGAAAAATTAAGATCTTTTCCCCATTGTGTCATATATGGGAGTTTATGTTCAGGTTCCAAATAAAGTGTTATAAATAATAGATATACGGCCTGTTATGGTGTTTCTAGTAGTACAAAATGTTTGAATAGGGATAACTTGAAGGAGGGACTAATTCAACAAAGTTTATTTTCTAAGAATAAATGAATCAAGTTATATGCAAGACCATTCTGAGGATGGTAATTGCATAATGGATTGATAATATGCAAGTATAGTTTATTTCTAGATAAAAATTTCATAATACGTGACAAACCTTTATTTTCCCACCACTGAAAAAGATCAGGGGATAATCCAGGTATAAATTCAGGATTATTAAATAAAGGAGATAAAAGGTGTATGGGGTGAGCAAAGATTTTTTCTTATGGGACATCTATCCAAAGAGATAACGAGAATGAAAAATTAGGACATAAGATTGGGGGTCTTAATTTGCTAGGAATCCACATTAAAGCTGCAATCGAACCTTTAGAGCATGCAAGGGCCTCCATGCCAACCATGTGTGGAGTTGGACCAGAAATCTTGGTGACTGCTAGTTGGGCTATTTAAGCTGCTTGATATTTGGAATAAAAAAAAAATGTTTGCACTAGTACATATTCCCTGTAGTAATGCTCACCCCCATGTTTTTTTTTGACAACCCTTTACCTACTAACCCAGAAAACTGGCATTTTTGATTTGACAAGATCGGCTCCCATTGACTTCATTAAGGTGTAATTCAGCATTCAAATTTCTTCTTTGAAGTACACAAAACCCTACTCGAACCCAACCCAGGTTAGTTTGGCTCATCCCTATTGACAATTTTTTCCTAAAATTGTATCATAAACAATATTTTTTTGCATGAAATGAGAATTTAAACACCCGAAATTAACTTCTCTTCTGCCAGAAATCTTGTAGGATAACTTTCTTTGCTGACAATTATCAGTTACTAGATTTCTCTGTAGACTACAGAACACCTCCCCCTTGTTATGGTGATGAGGAGAGGGGGAGGTATTCTGTGGTCATAATACAACTCCCATCCTAGAGTGACATCCCTGAGCCTCCATATATACATTAGAGTGGGTTGGACATTGTTTAAATAACAGTGCAGCGCTAGGGCAAAAAGTGCAATTCATGTGAATCACACAACACATGTGATGTGCATACTGTACATCCAAAAATAGTATAATAAAGTGCAATTGTGCAATAATTGGTGCAGTTTGAAATTAAATAAATCATAACATATGTGCAATGTAATATTTGCACAAGTGCAAAGAAAAAGTTCATATGCAGTTGATTTTCATCAGGAGTCCCATGAAGAGTGGGTGTATTGAAAATGATTATCAAATGCTTGGCAGTGTGATACCCATCACCACAAATAAAATGAAGGCTTACCAGAAAGCCAGCGACTCCCCTTATTCAGGGAGGTCACAAAGTGCTTTGTTGGATCTGTGATCCACAGGAAAGATGTCCTGATGTCTCTCCCCAGTAGCCTCAGAAGATGCACACCAGGAACTTCACAGCTGATCAGGGCATGGTGTTTTGGAAAAGCCACAGAGCCAGAGTATATAGCGAGACAAAAGACTCCATATAGTATAAAAATGTCTCCTCTGTAGTTTTTTTTAGCAGCAGTGCGTATACACAGGATAGCAAAGGTTCAAGCTGAGAGCATGTCTCAATCCAAAAACGTCCTTAAAACCCAGACAGCGATCGCATATGCGCAGTAGCGTGTGTACATGTCCATCCCGACAATTGTTTCCTCATAAATTACATCATCAGGGGTCGGACATTAAGGGTTATATTCATAGAAAATTTGCCCGGCTGTTCATCCATGAAACTGCAATAATTCTGTGCAATTGGGGCAGAATCAAGTGTTCTCCAGCTAAATTCTCTGCAGTTCAATTGTGTGAAATCCCTCCGTTTGGGAGGCTGAGGGGCACACTTATATCCTATGATGATCACCACCAGCTAAAGGCTATAATGCAGTATTTCCCCCCATTCACACATTCTCAATCTGCAGAGAATTTAGCTTGAGAACATTTCATTTTGATTTACACAGAACAATTTTTTTAAGTGCAGTTTCGATGGTCAAACAGCTATGCACATTTTTTGTAAACATACACAGGAAGTCTGAAAAAAAGAAATCTAGTGCATTCACCCATTCCAAGGACAAGTATATTGCAATTAACACAAATAAACGTGCAAAAATTAGCAAAACAATAAATCACGCAAATATCATAGAAAATGAAACAATTAATCATACATATAGTGCTTATGAAAATATATAGATCACTGTGCAAATAATAACTTGTAATAAATATGAAAAAAGTAATTTAAAAAAATAAGCAAAAATGTCCATAAAGTGTAAAAAGAAAAGGTGTAGACAAAGTTGATTAACAAGTTCTGCTACCAAACACCAACACTTAACATACGCCTCTTACCAGATAACGTAGACCACAAATTATAGTGGTCATAAAGGCATGTGTTAACCGGACATCTGTGATAAGTGGTGGCTGCTCAGCAGCAGCTCCAAATCGATCAGAGATAAAGAAAATAAACAAGCATAGTGAAGCCTGTTTATATTTAAATCAGTTTATTTAAAATATATGAGAAGTACCTTAGATGGCTTATATACAAGCACAACGTATCAAATCCCAGAAGACTGTCGGCTCGCGAGAAGGGAAAGCCATGAGTAACGACTTAGCATGCGTGATGTCATCAGTACATGCCAATTTCGACGTATTTCATCATCTGTGGCGTCTTCCTAGGGGCAGGCCGAACCAAATTGCTATTTTATCTCATAAAATTTTATTTTATCACCTTCTCAAGCAGTTCTTTTTTCTGCACTCCAACTCACGGACACTTTCTGCTTTGTAGGCCAATTCATACCACAATTTATGTGCCTGTCTCTTCATGTGCCTTTTTGATGTGTTCCAGTGTGTGTTTTTTTTATGCCTTTTTAAAGCATTTCAGTGCGTTTTTTCCCCCTTTTTTTTTTTCAATCTTAATTGAGGCCATGTAGGACATGTGCATTCCAGTGCATTTTTATGCATTTTGCCATGTTACAGATGCTTTCCATACAGAAAAAATGCAACATATTCTACTTTTGTTGACTGCACTGGAGTGAACTAGGGCCTTTGGAATTCATGTTAAACACCGTCCATGCATTTTTGATGCAGAATAAATATGCACTGGACTGCATCTGGTGTGAATCATCCCTGAAGCTAGTGGCCTAGCAGCAAAAGGGTCGCTGGTTTGAATCCCAACCACAACACTACCTGCCTGGAGTTTGCATGTTCTCCCTGTGCCTGCGTGGGTTCCCTCTGGGTACTCTGGTTTCCTCCAACACTCCAAAGACATGCATTTGTATTTACTTGTATGGTGAAAATACCTCATTCATTGGTAAAATAGCACGCAATAAATTAATTTGACCAGTATGGTAATACCTTTGAGAGATTGAATAATCCATTGTCAATCATAAATTAAAGCAAATATTTATTGCACTGTAATGAAATTAATGAAAATATTGTGCGTTTGTAAATTGGGTATTATCTCCTAATTTTAGGAGTAGGGAGGTGAAAGGGTAAGAAATAGTTTCATGCTTTTCCTGGCATGGGCCTCCTAAGGCAAGATTTTACCCTAACTTTACAGTAGCTCATGTCTCCAATAGAATGAAGGCACATTTCACATCTACAGTATGCTTATTAGCATGGTGCAGTTAAAAAAAACGCCCCTGCTTACTACATAATTGATGAGCTTTCTAGCAAGTATTTATATCAGAGGGATGAATGGTACCAGGCATTGCATGAATATATTTAACCTGAGAAATTCTGAAGGTACTGTTTATAAAATCTGAAACATATCACAATGAGTTATTCGACTAAGAGGTGGAAAATAAAACAGTGAATATGTGAACAAATCGAAAGTATAGAAGATTTAATATATTTAAAAGCAAAGGGAACATACTATAGATGGATATAAAACAAACACAAGCCATGATAGTTTTGGAGGAGAGGACTCCTATCATTATTACAATTTATTGTCAGCTTGCCAGATACATCCAATCCAATTGCACTTTTCACATTAAAAAGTAAGCCATTTAAGGTAAATTAGGCATTCCACGTATGAAGTCAAAAGTTTAGTTTACTTAAGACTGCACACAACAGTAATATAAAACAACATGATATGACTTGCCTAATAGACAAAGAACCTTTAACCTACTTTATGGGCCCAAACTTGTCCCAATGACAAATTTCTTGTATATATGGTAAGTTTTATACAAGATTAGTTTTGTACCTCAAATGTTACTTAAGATACGGCTCCATTTCTTTCACATCAGTGAGGCAATATCTCTAGCTCTGATGCTGTATATGGTAAAGATGGAATCATTTTAAGGCTGTAAGAATTTTTTACATTCATCAAAATAATGAAAGGTCAACATGGTTTGTCTAGTATAATTTTTTTGTAGAAGTTTTACTGCAAGGGCTACATCATCTTTCTTTTAAATCTCAGGAAGCCCACTGGATTCTGAACAATGCTAGGTTGCTGTTAAGACTAATTTGCTGGCTGAATAGGAAAACCATATTGCTTGACAACTAAGGATGGGCCCGGTGTTCGATTCGAACCCATGTTCGAATCGAGCACCGGCGTTCGCTCGCTCGGCGAGCCCAGAACTATTGGGGCCGCTCGCATCAATTTCGTGTGATGCGAGCGGCCCCGCAATGCATTGCGGCCCGCGCAGTGCAATGCTGGCTGATGATTGGCCAAGCATGCACTGTGACCCCGCATGCTTGGCCAATCACAGCGCCGGCAGCAAGGAGAGCCATAATTGGCTACAGGCAGGATGCCTGTAGCCAATTATAGCTCAGGGGCTTTAGTACACGCCCCACGGTATATACGCGCCGGCGGCCTCGCATATTCTGTTTCAGTCAGTGTCAGCGTGTCAGTGTGCTGCTGACAATATGTGCTTTATTTCTGGGGATTTGTGTGTGCGTGCTGTTAGAACAGCATTGCAGTATCACATCTGGGGGGTGTCTATAGGTGGCCTGTGAAGGGGGGCAGGTTTCCTGTGCTTAGAACTTTCCCTGCAAAAAAGTGTCATTTTTGCAGGAAAAAAGCTATTTAAAAGCACTCGCGGCTAATGAATTGATGGCTCCTGTAACACAGAGAACTGTCATTCATTGATAAAAAAACAAAAAAAAAGCGTAAGGGTCCCCCCTAATTCAATAACCAGGCCCTTCAGGTCTGGGATGGATATTAAGGGGAACCCCAGCCAAAAAAAAAAAAAAAAATGGCGTAGGGTCCCCCTCAAAATCCATACCAGACCCTTGAGGTCTGGTATGGATTTTAAGGGAACCCTAGCCAAAAAAAATGGCATGGGGTCCCCCTCAAAATCCATACCAGACCCTTATCCGAGCACGCAACCTGGCAGGCCGCAGGAAAAGAGGGGGGACGAGAGCGCCCCCCCTCCCGCCTGAACCGTACCAGGCCACATGCCCTCAACATTGGGAGGATGCTTTGGGGGTCTAAGACCCCCAAAGCACCTTGTCCCCATGTTGATGAGGACAAGGGCCTCTTCCCCACAACCGTGCTCGGTGGTTGTGGGGGTCTGCGGGCGGGGGCTTATCGGAATCTGGAAGCCCCCTTTAACAAGGGGACCCCCAGATCCCGCCCCCCCTGTGTGAAATGGTAAGGGGTACAAAAGTACCCCTACCATTTCACCAAAAAAGTGGCAAAAATGGTAAAAATGACAGGAGACAGTCTTTGACAATTCCTTTATTAAAATCTTCTTTCTTCTTTCTTCATCCTTCGGTTTCTTCATCTTCTCCTTCCGTCTTCTCCTTCCGTCATCTTCTTCCATCTTCTTCTTCCATTTTCTTCTTCCTCCGATCCGCTTCTTCATGCGCTGGTCTTCTCGTCCGGCATCTTCTGCCGTCGGCGTCGGTGTCTCTGTCTCTTCTTGGGCCGCTCCGCGCAATGGGAGGCTCCCGCTGTGTGAGGCTCCGCTCCGTCTGACAGGTCTTTTATAATGGAGGGCACCTGGTGACCCCGCCCCCTCTGACGCACGGGGACGTCATGGGGAATTCCATGATGGCTTTCCCCATGACGTCAAAGGGGGGCGGGGTCACCAGGTGCCCTCCGTTTTAAAAGACCTGTCAGACGGAGCGGAGCCTCACACAGCGGGAGCCTCCCATTGCGCGGAGCGGCCCAAGAAGACACCGACACCGAAGCCGACGGAAGAAGATGCCGGATGAGAAGGACGAGAAGACCAGCGCAAGAAGAAGCGGATCGGAGGAAGAAGAAAATGGAAGAAGAAGATGGAAGAAGATGACGGAAGGAGAAGATGAAGAAACCGAAGGATGAAGAAAGAAGATTTTAATAAAGGAATTGTCAAAGACCGTCTCCTGTCATTTTTACCATTTTTGCCACTTTTTTGGTAAAATGGTAGGGGTACAAGTACCCCCTTACCATTTCACACAGGGGGGGGGGCGGGATCTGGGGGTCCCCTTGTTAAAGGGGGCTTCCAGATTCCGATAAGCCCCCCGCCCGCAGACCCCCACAACCACCGAGCACGGTTGTGGGGAAGAGGCCCTTGTCCTCATCAACATGGGGACAAGGTGCTTTAGGGGTCTTAGACCCCCAAAGCATCCTCCCAATGTTGAGGGCATGTGGCCTGGTACGGTTCAGGCGGGAGGGGGGCGCTCTCGCCCCCCCCTCTTTTCCTGTGGCCTGCCAGGTTGCGTGCTCGGATAAGGGTCTGGTATGGATTTTGAGGGGGACCCCACGCCATTTTTTTTGGCTAGGGTTCCCCTTAAAATCCATACCAGACCTCAAGGGTCTGGTATGGATTTTGAGGGGGACCCTACGCCATTTTTTATATTTTTTTTTGGCTGGGGTTCCCCTTAATATCCATCCCAGACCTGAAGGGCCTGGTTATTGAATTTGGGGGGACCCCTACGCTTTTTTTTTTTCATTTTTTTTATTTTTTATCAATGACTTTTTTTTTATGAATGAGTTTCAATGAATGACTGTTCTCTGTATTACGGGAGCCGTCAATACACATTAGCCGCGAGTGATTTTAAATAGCTTTTTTACTTTCAAAAATGACACTTTGCGCAGAGACAGTTCTAAACATGGGAAACATGCGCCCCTTCACAGGCATACTATAGACACCCCCCCAGGTACGAAATTTAAAGGAATATTACACTTTTATTGTTTCAATTTAAGCATTATTAAAATCACTGCTCTTGAAAAAACGGCAGTTTTTAAAACTTCTTTTTGCATTGATACATGTCCCCTGGGGCAGGACCCAGGTCCCCAAACACTTTTTATGACATTAACATGCATATTAGCCTTTAAAATTAGCACTTTTAATTTCGAACGTTCGCATCCATTATAACTAATAGCGTTCTAAAGCTCGCACGGACTTTAGGTCCGTTCGCGGGTTCTGGTGCGAGCCGAACGGGGGGGTGTTTGGCTCATCCCTATTGACAACCATTGGCAGGCATCACTCCCTCAACCTCTGTTCACACCAGAATATATGTTACCCCCTTGTCTACCAGTACCATTTAAAAATGGTAGCTGGTAGACAGAAAATGTAAACAGTCCCAGCTGCTGTATGTGTTTAAATTTGTAGTCGGATATGAGCTTTCATGTGGAAGTGATTTGGGAGGTTGTAAAGCAACCCCATTTGCCCAACTGCCTCCTCCATGTATCCCAGGCTCTAATGTCACACCTACAGACCCAGTATCAATATGATAGCCCATCTGGTGAATGTAAATGGAAGTGAATGGAAGTGTATTAAGTCACTTCCGCATTTGGCTGTCACTTTCCCTGGCTGCTGCGGCCGGGGAAGAAGCTAATAGAGCATGATGTGTGCTCCATTAGCATCAGCGTAGGGCAGGGGATACTAATAGACCCTAATGTCCTAAAAAAGAGACTTACATAGGGGCTCTTGGCCCAACTCCAGGCAGTGCAACAACAAAAAAAAAAGATACCCTTGCAATGTCCCCCCCCCCCCCCACACTAAGGGTTAGATGTTAGTTAAGTCTAGGGGGTTGCAGAAGAGGCAGTATTGCTTACCTCCGCTCTACTCTTTCAAACTTTGTGACTAGTCCACTGTAGCCTGCTGTGTAATTTGCTCCCAGCCACGGACATTTGCCCCCATGTACAATACAGGAATAATGTTAGACCATGTGGCAACATTTCTTTTCTGTTCTAGCATAACTGTGCTCCTGTACAAATGTCAGGTCCATGAAAACATGGTTAGACAAGTTTTGTGTGGATGAACTGGAGATGCTAAATCCAGATTATGTTTGTGACGGACCTCGTACCCAAGATGTCCGCCGTAAATGCTTCCTCTGTCCGGTACCACACAATCCAAGACCCATTAGCTCACCCAGTCACCAGACAACACCAGTGTAGGCTACATCAGGAATCAATCTTTATTTGACATGTCACACTTATATACAGCTAGATGACTAAAGCTTAACCTAATTAGCATGAGCTAATTATCTTAATCAACACTGGGCTCCTTCATTCAATTGCAGGGTTAATTAGCACACACAACAATAGGTGAAACACTTCTACAAGCCAGACTATACTCAATTACATAACACAGGTGGCTGGAGTTCATGAGTCATGACATTAGCGTCTCTTGCTAATATGCCAAATACACATACAGATTCTATGTGTATTGGGGGGCCAGCATGGACCTGAATCCAAGTATCACCAGCTCAGGGGTCCCAGGCTTGCAGCTCAAAGAGCACTGTTCCCCCAAATGCCAGGGCCCATAATCGCAAGGCAACAGGCTCGCACTCAGTCCCCTCCAACAGCCTGTGTCCCGGCTAGGTCCGTCACATTTCTCCCCTTTCGGCAGGAGACTAACACAGGAGGAGACCCCAGACGGGTTGACTCCGAAGTTAGTCAGTGGTTCCAGTCCTCTAATGCCTGTACCCACACAGTACCCCAAACAAATTGTTCCAAACAGAGCACTCACCCAGCCAACCTCTGCCTCTCTCAAAGAACATATCTGCCGCTGGGGAGAGGCCTGGACTGGCCCTTCTCCCTGGAGTCTTTTCAGCCGCTGGAGAGAAGACAGGGTGACTGGGCTCACTCCATCCTGCTGTTGGGGATCTGGGCCGACCGCCCAGCATCCCTGGGTTATACTGGTGGAGACTGCATTCCCATCCACCTTTACAGGGAATCTGTCCTGTTTTAGTTGCGGGCAGAGGCCAGCAGCGCTCTGTTCCGTTGCCAGCAGTTCAGGTGGGTGTAGGAGCTTCCCTACATCATCTCCTCCAGCTAACTGTTGGGGAGAGAGGCCGACTGCCCCAGCTCCCTGGAGCTCCGCAGCTGTGGCTGGTGCTGGACAGAGGTGGGTAGCACTCTGCCCTGTTGCCAGCACTTCTGCTGGGGACTCCACATCCTCCGCTCTGGTTAACCGTTGGGGCAGGAGGCTGGCTTCCTCCACTCCCAAATTGTGTAGCTGCCATTGGGAAGGGGAGCCGGCTGCTTCCTTTTCCATTCCCTCATCTGGCTGCTGGGATGACATGTCTGTGGTATTGTCTCCCAGGTGCACTGATCTTTGCTGGGAGGAAAGACCGCTTTCTCCCCCCTGGCCGACTGTTGAGGAGGGACCACAAACACCTCCTCTCCCTTCTCCCCCTGTATCTGCTGCTGGGAAGTGATCGCCACCTTCTCACCCTGAGCCTCCAAAACTGACACAGGTGTGGGGCAGAGGTCTTGGACCCTCTGTCCGGTGACCAGCGCTTCAGCTGGGGAAGTTCCTTGTAACTCCCCAGATACTGCTGTTGATGCTGGGCAGCAGTTAGCAGAGCTCTGCCCTGTTGTCAGCACTTCAGGTTTGGGGACGGCAATCTCCAGAGTTTCCACTGCCGATTCTCTGGCATGCTGCTGGACAGGCATATTCCTCCATCCAACCTCGTTTTGTGCAGTAACAGGATCATCAAGGTCAGTCAGCACTTGCTGCATCCGCCATAAGACCTCTGCATCCATAGCTGCGGGGGCAGGTGGGCAAAGCACTCTGTTACTATGCCACATTGCTGACTCTTCAGCCAGGATTTCAGAGCTGTCTGCTGGTATTTCCTGATAGTCCCAGGCAAAGGGAGCCCCACCCTGCTGCTGAGCAGTGTCTAGCAGCTGTATGTAGGCGATCTCCAGCTCCCATTCCTGAGCAGCCAGGAACTCCAAATCTTCCTGTGCCCAGAGCACTTCCGAGACGTTCAATCTTTGCTCTCTGTGCTCCATTATTTCCTCCAAACGCCACTCCAGATCACTCCCAAAGTCGGGGTCCTCGGACAGCCTCCAGTACAACAATCCCAGGCCATTATAATCAAAGCCTTCCGTGGGCCTGTCATCCGCTGTCCACGGGCACACTTGGGCTACATACCACCGGAGGGCTCTGTAGCTCTCGTCCAAACGTATTTCTGCCCGGATCAGCCTGCTTAACTCAGCTGTCCACTCCTGCTTCTGTTGTTCCCCCAATAACAACATTCGTACTTCATAATGCGAGCAGTACCTTACATGGATGGAGGGGAGAACTTTTCCCTGGTGTCGCTGCTCACAGGCTAGCGCTTCTTTCCAGAGTTGTAGGCGAACAGAATCATACCATCCCAGCAGGACCTGCATCGATACTGGTCCTCTGTGCTGTATCCGCATCTCTCGCAACCTCCTTCCGAACTCCTCTTCCATGATGACGTATCTGTACCTCTGCTATCCGGGCCTTGGATCCAGGTGATGGTTTGGATGTGTTCACGACAAGGAAGCACGATCCCACCGCTGCCAGCCAATTGTGACGGACCTCGTACCCAAGATGTCCGCCGTAAATGCTTCCTCTGTCCGGTACCACACAATCCAAGACCCATTAGCTCACCCAGTCACCAGACAACACCAGTGTAGGCCACATCAGGAATCAATCTTTATTTGACATGTCACACTTATATACAGCTAGATGACTAAAGCTTAACCTAATTAGCATGAGCTAATTATCTTAATCAACACTGGGCTCCTTCATTCAATTGCAGGGTTAATTAGCACACACAACAATAGGTGAAACACTTCTACAAGCCAGACTATACTCAATTACATAACACAGGTGGCTGGAGTTCATGAGTCATGACATTAGCGTCTCTTGCTAATATGCCAAATACACATACAGATTCTATGTGTATTGGGGGCCAGCATGGACCTGAATCCAAGTATCACCAGCTCAGGGGTCCCAGGCTTGCAGCTCAAAGAGCACTGTTCCCCCAAATGCCAGGGCCCATAATCGCAAGGCAACAGGCTCGCACTCAGTCCCCTCCAACAGCCCGTGTCCCGGCTAGGTCCGTCACAATGTTGGCACCAGTGAGGAGGCTTGTGGACATTACCATGCTGGAAGTAAGTGGTGCTTAATTTAGTTCGACTTTAATACCCATGGTTTTGGAATTGGATGTCAAACAATCTCATAATTGGGGTTTTAATGATTTTCTATATGGGTGAGAGGTACAAATTATAGCTGCCAAGAAGGTTCATTGAGACAGATCTATAAAATATAGTGCTACCCCTGCAGGAGCTGCTATTTGAATAGGGTTCTTTGTTCCTGCTTCAACCCTATTTGGGACCTTACTTTACTCACACCACCGCTATACCTTAACAACCAATGTAGAGTAATACCTTTTATGCACTTTAAGAGGCACTCAAGAATTAGACTCACAAGTGAATGATAAATATCACAGAGTTAAGTCAGTCAACATAAAGCATAACAATAGAAAACACAATCAGGCAGTGGCATCGCTATGGGGGGGGGGGGCGGGGTGCAACCCGCACCCGGGTGACACCCGCCAGAGGGATGACAGCAGGGGCGCATCATTTATCTCTGTGCAGTGTGTGCACACATAGTTATCTGGAACAAATCTGAGCCCCGCAGGTGCGCCTATGACTGCCGGCTGCTCGATGTCATATTAACCCCCACACACAGCACACAATGTCGCTCCGGGTCACGATACCTCAGACGAGCAAAGCTGTAGACACTGCCCACCCCATCTCTCCTGACCAACTAAATCGATCACAGGACTGACCAGCAGCAGCATCGGCCAATTGGAAGAGATCGAGAAAGACACCCATTGCCCAGCAGTATCTCTGAAAGAGGGAGGGGGCGGGCAATGTGTATCACAGATCTACTGTCCCAGCGGCAGCTCCTTCTAAAGTCCAGACTGCACACCTTCTGTAAGTTGTAGCTTCTCTTCGGCAGAAGCCCCTCTGTCCTCTCTTCTGTTCTGTGTAGCATGCAGTACTTAACTTTTTTACATTCTTGAGCCTTACACCCTGTACTTTGTGAGTTTTTGAACCCTGCCCCCTGTACACAGTGAGCTTTTGAACTCTGCACCCTGTACGTAGTGCCGTCTGGAGCCTTGCGCCCAGTATACAGCGCAATCCTGATTCCTGCACCCTGTGCGTAGAGCAATCCTGAGTCCTGCACCCTGCACGTAGCGCACACCGGAGTCCTGAGTCCTGCACTCTGCACGTAGCGCACACCTGAGTCCATGTAATTCAGCCACACCTACCCTTTTATGCAGTGTGCTCCCCCTGTGGGAGGGGTTGAGCCTTGGATGACACCATCAAGTGCACTGTGGCAGGCTAGACAGAAGAGCCTGATGTGTTAGCCTTCCAAGTGTCTACTGCTCTGTTCTGCTCATGCTCTCTGCAGCAGCAGGACAGAGCACTGTGGCAGGCTGGAAGGGAAAGTCGCTTTGATGCGGTAAAACATGGGGGGAGGGGGTGACACCATGTTT
This sequence comes from Lithobates sylvaticus, assembly GCA_028564925.1. Lineage (NCBI taxonomy): Eukaryota > Metazoa > Chordata > Amphibia > Anura > Ranidae > Lithobates > Lithobates sylvaticus. The sequence goes on from CM053026.1 coordinate 287,841,191, forward strand.
TACCGCACCAGGTGACACCAACCTTAGTGACGCCACTACAACCAGGTACACACCATATACAGGGTTCCTTGCAGCGATTTTAAATTCCAGCATATACTATAACTCCAACAGCGTAAAATATAGTTCTCCTCATAGAATGAGCCGCAGCGAGCAACAAGAGTGGATAGCAATTTTGGCTAAGTGAATTGGGAGCTCTCATCATGAGGGGCCAAGCCTAGGCCTGTGGTAAAGACTTAAGCTTAAATGCAGATCTGACCTTAGGACCAAATAACTTGAATACAACCCTTAGCGTTACTCTTTTGCCGGCTAAGTTGGTCTGCGTGAAAAAGATATGTCTAAAAATATGGGACTGCTATTTACACAAGGGACATTTGTCTACTAGACCCAGTCCCTTTATACTATTGTTTGGCGACCTTGCATTTCCACCGACTGTACACACATCCCATTTTTTGTTGTGGACTAAGGCATCTAGGGTGTTTCTTTGTGATATTTTGTTTCAGGGTTCGTTACCTCCTTTCTCTAACCTTCTGCCATATTGCCATAATCCATTATCCATTCATTATTTTAAAACTATACAACTGCGTGAGACCCTTTCCCATCCTTATACCGAATTCAAATTTCTCCTTCTCCAATCTGAAAGACCAGCACACACACAATCCTTAGTGTATAAACTCCTAAAGGAGACATATCAGTCAAATCCATGTTTTTTCTCTAAATGGGAAAAGGATCTAGCTCTTACTGAAGAAGACATAGATTTGGATAAGATACTAGTGTTCACTCACAAAGCCTCCATATCTATTAGAGCTCAGGCATTTAATTATAAGATCCTATCTAGATGGTATAGATGCCCTCAACTTTACATAATATGGATTTCTCTATACCAAACATCTGTTGGAGATGTATGAATGCCCCAGTGCTTTAACTGCAGACTTTCAGCTTTAATTTGAGGGTATTTACATCCAAAATCAGGTGAACGGTGTAGGAATTACAACAGTTTGTATATGTGCCTCTCACTTTTTAAGGGACCAAAAGTAATGGGACAGATTAACAATCATCCATCAAACTTTCACTTTTTAATACTTGGTTGCAAATCCTTTGCAGTCAATTACAGCCTGAAGTCTGGAACGCATAGACATCACCAGACGCTGGGTTTCATCCCTGGTGATGCTCTGCCAGGCCTCTACTGCAACTGTCTTCAGTTCCTGCTTGTTCTTGGGGCATTTTCCCTTCAGTTTTGTCTTTAGCAAGTGAAATGCATGCTCAATCGGATTCAGGTGATTGACTAGGCCATTGCATAACATTCCACTTCTTTCCCTTAAACTCTTTGGTTGCTTTCGCAGTATGCTTCGGGTCATTGTCCAACTGCACTGTGAAGTGCCGTCCAATGAGTTCTGAAACATTTTGCTGAATATTAGCAGATAATATTGCCCGAAACACTTCAGAATTCACCCTGCTGCTTTTGTTAGCAGTCACATCATCAATAAATAAAAGAGAACCAGTTCCATTGGCAGCCATACATGCCCATGCCATGACACTACCACCACCATGCTTCACTGATTCACCTCTACTGTAACTGTCTTCAGTTCCTGCTTGTTCTTGGGGCATTTTCCCTTCAGTTTTGTCTTCAGCAAGTGAAATGCATGCTCAATCGGATTAAGGTGATTGACTAGGCCATTGCATAACATTCCACTTCTTTCCCTTAAAAAACTCTCTGGTTGCTTTCGCAGTATGCTTCGGGTCATTGTCCAACTGCACTGTGAAGTGCCGTCCAATGAGTTCTGAAACATTTTGCTGAATATTAGCAGATAATATTGCCCGAAACACTTCAGAATTCATCCTGCTGCTTTTGTCAGCAGTCACGTCATCAATAAATAAAAGAGAACCAGTTCAATTGGCAGCCATACATGCCCATGCCATGACACTACCACCACCATGCTTCACTGATGAGGTGGTATGCTTTGGATCATGAGCAGTTCCTTTCCTTCTCAATACTCTTCTCTTCCCATCACTCTGGTACAAGTTGATCCTGGTCTCATTTGTCCATAGGATGTTGTTCCAGAACTGTGAAGGATTTTTTAGATGTTGTTTGGCAAACTCTAATATGGCCTTCCTGTTTTTGAGGCTCACCAATGGTTTACATCTTGTGGTGAACCCTCTGTATTCACTCTGGTGATGTATTCTCTTGACTGTTGACTTTGACACACATACACCTACCTCCTGGAGAGTGTTCTTGATCTGGCCAACTGTTGTGAAGGGTGTTTTCTTCACCAGGGAAAGAATTCTTCGGTCATCCACCACAGTTGTTTTCCGTGGTCTTCCGGGTCTGTTGGTGTTGCTGAGCTCACTGGTGCGTTCTTTCTTTTTAAGGATGTTCCAAACAGTTGATTTGGCCACACCTAATGTTTTTGCTATATCTCTGATGGGTTTGTTTTGTTTTTTCAGCCTAACGATGGCTTGCTTCACTGATAATGACAGCTCTTTGGATCTCATATTGAAAGTTGACAGCAACAGATTCCAAATGCAAATAGCACACTTGAAATTAACTCTGGACCTTTTATCTGCTACTTGTAAATGGGATAATGAGGGAATAACACACACCTGGCCATGGAACAGCCGAGCAGCCAATTTGTTCCATTACTTTTGGTCCCTTAAAAAGTGGGAGATACATATACAAACTGTTGTAATTTCTACACTGTTCACCTGATTTGGATGTAAATACCATCAAATTAAAGCGGAAAGTCTGCAGTTAAAGCACATCTTGTTTGTTTCATTTCAAATCCATTGTGGTGGTGTAAAGAGCCAAAAAGATTAGAATTGTGTCAATGTCCCAATATTTATGGACCTGACTGTATATCGGGGCCTTCCCATTAATCTGGGATAAAATCAATGGATTCCTAACTATCCCCCGATTACATGGTTATAAATGATGCCTGGGTCTTATAAACAGAATAAAAGAGGGTTACTTTGCCACTTTTTAACAGCAGCATGTACGGTTATATCTAGAAATTGGTGTAAATTGGACACCCCCCTTTGATTGAATGGACATATATTTTTTAAACCACATGGAACAGATGGCCTCCTGGTCAAATCTGCAAATTAGATACAGTATCTCACAAAAGTGAGTACACCCCTCACATTTTTGTAAATATTTTATTATATCTTTTCATGTAACAACACTGTACAAATGACACTTTGCTACAATGTAAAGTAGTGAGTGTACAGCTTGTATAACAGTGTAAATTTGCTGTCCCCTCAAAATAACAACACACAGCCATTAATGTCTAAACCTCTGGCAACAAAAGTGAGTACACCCCTAAGTGAAAATGTCCAAATTGGGCCCAAAGTGTCAATATTTTGTGTGGCCACCATTATTTTTCAGCACTGCCTTAACCCTCTTGGGCTTGGAGTTCACCAGAGCCTCACAGTATGCCACTGGAGTCCTCTTCCACTCCATGATGACATCATGGAACTGGTGGATGTTAGAGACCTTGCATCTCCTCCACTTTACGTTTGAGGATGCCCCACAGATGCTCAATAGGGTTTAGGTCTGGAGACATGCTTGGCCAGTCCTTCACCTTTACCCTCAGCTTCTTTAGCAAGGCAGTGGTCATCTTGGAGGTGTGTTTTGGGTCGTTTTCATGTTGGAATACTGCCCTGCGCCCGATCTCCGAAGGGAGAGGATCATGCTCTGCTTAAGTATGTTACAGTACATGTTGGCATTCATGGTTCCATAAATGAACTGTAGCTCTCCAGTGCCGGCAGCACTCATGCAGCCCCAGACCATGACACTCCCACCACCACGCTTGACTGTAGACAAGACACACTGGTTGCTGCCACACACGCTTGACACCATCTGAACCAAATAAGTTTATCTTGGTCTATTCAGACCACAGGACATGGTCCTTAGTCTGCTTGTCTTCACCAAATGCTTTGCGGGCTTTCTTGTACATCATCTTTAAAAGAGGCTTCCTTCTGGGACGACAGTCACGCAGACCAATTTGATGCAGCGTGCTGCATATGGTCTGAGCACTGACAGGCTGACCCCTCACCCCTTTAGCCTCTGCAGCAATGTTGGCAGCACTCATACGTCTATTTCCCAAAGACAACCTCTGGATATGACGCTGAGCACGTGCACTCCACTTCTTTGGGCGACCATGGCGAGGCCTGTTCTGAGCGGAACCTGTCCTGATAAACTGCTGTATGGTCTTGGCCAGTGTGCTGCAGCTCAGTTTCAGGGTATTGGCAATCTTCTTATAGCCTAGGCCATCTTTATTCAGAGCAACAATCATTTTTTTCAGATCCTCAGAGAGTTCTTTGCCATGAGGTGCCATGTTGAACTTCCAGTGACCAGTATGAGATAGTGAGAGCGATAACACAACATTTAAAACACATGCTACCCATTCACATCTGAGACCTTGTAACACTTAATGAGTCAGATGACACCAGGGAGGGAAATTGGGCCCAATTTGGGCATTTTCACTTATGCCACGTACACACGATCAGAAATTTCTGCCAGCAAAAAGCAAAATGTGAGCTTTTGGTCGGAAATTCTGACCGTGTGCATGCTCCATCTGACTTTTTGTGGTGGAATTCCCACCAGCAAAAGATTGAGAGCAGGTTTCCGATTGGAAATTGCGATCGTCTGTACCAATTCCAACGTGCAAAATGCCTACGCATGCTCAGAAACAATTCGACGCATGCTCTGAAGCATTGAACTTATTTTTCTCGGCTCGTCGTAGTGTTGTACGTCTCCGCGTTCTTGACGGCTGAAAGTTCAGAAAACTTTTAGCTTGAGCGAAATTCCGTCGGAAAAAAACATCCAAGTTTTTTCCAATGGAAAATCAGCTCGTGTGTACGGGGCATTAGGGGTGTACTCACTTTTGTTGCCAGCGGTTTAGACATTAATGGCTGTGTGTTGAGTTATTTTGAGGGGACAGCAAATTTACACTGTTATACAAGCTGTACACTCACTACTTTACATTGTAGCAAAGTGTAATTTCTTCAGTGTTGTCACATGAAAAGTTATAATAAAATATTTACAAAAATGTGAGGGGTGTATACACTTTTGTGAGATACTGTATATATATATAGTAATATGTGGACAGTGTGGAAATATTTTAGAAATTCCTCAGAATTTGCAACATATTTTTTGTAAGGATATTCATTGATTTAATCATTCATATTTTTTTTTTCCTTTCTTTTCCCTTTTTTTTTTCACCTCTATGTAATTTGTAAAGCTGTATGAAAGGGGAAACATATTATTACAACTTCATTGAGGTTTTTTTTTTTAAGATAACAACAAAGCCTGGGGAATGCCCAGGAAAAAACCAAGCCTACTTACCACCAGCTTGCAGACAACCAAATTAACCTGTCTAACAGTATGCGTTAAAACAGGGGTTTAGTCCGCACGCATTTGCAAACGCATGCGTAAACCACAGAGCCTCGTCAAGGCACCCTGATATCTGTGTTCCTAACACTAAACTAAGAGTTTCCCCACAGTGGAGGCACATACATTCTAATGGGTAGATGAGGGCAGGTGGAGTGAAGGGGAGCCACCCCTTCTTAAAGGTACAGGAGCACACCAAACCCCCAGCAGATTGCACAATGGCTGCAAAGGTGTTGGTGCGTTGCTGGATCAATACAAACACTTCGTGATAACAAAAACTTGCCACCGCCCCCATCTACAGCTGGCTATCGCAGTAAGAGGCATTGGAAGGCTAAAGCAGATAACAACAAAGCCTGGGGAATGCCCAGGAAAAAACCAAGCCTACTTACCACCAGCTTGCAGACAACCAAATTAACCTGTCTAACAGTATGCGTTAAAAACAGGGGTTTAGTCCTCACGCATTTGCAAACGCATGCGTAAGCCACAGAGCCTCGTCAAGGCACCCTGATATCTGTGGTCCTAACACTAAACTAAACTTTTTTTTAAGGCCTTAATTAAATTTTTTATTATATTATTATCCCTTATAAAGCAGGATTTAATAATCCTTGATGTCTAGATATGCTACTATTCTTCATCCAGTGTTTGTCATTGAATATTTTTAATGATATGACAATATATTTGTTGTTTATTCTTGTGGATTTCATTAAGATTATGTATGCCAGATTATAATTGCATAATGTCATTCGGGTTAAGACTATTTTATATCATATATATTAGGTTTTCTAGGGATATGGATTATAACGCATTGTCTGAATGTGATATACCACATTTATTGGCATATAACACGCACCTTCATTTTAAAAACTAAAATTTTAAATAGAGAACTTTGAAGCAAAATAAGGGTCAGTGCCCATCAATGCAGCCTCACCATTACCCATCTGCAGCCTCACCATTACCCATCTGCAGCCTCACCATTGCCCATCTGCAGCCTCACCATTGCCCATCTGCAGCCTGATCAATGCCATCTGCATCCTGATCAATGCCATCTGCAGCCTCACAATTGCCCATAAATGCAGCTTGATCAATGCCCATCTAAAGCCTCACAATTGCCCATCAATGCAGCTTGATCAATGCCCATCTGCAGCCTGATCAATGCCCATATGCAGCCTCACCATTGCCATGAATGCAGCCTGATCAATGACCATCTGAAGCCCCACCTCAGATTACTGCTGCCTTGGAGGGGACAGGGAGGGGGGGCGGGACGAGCGCCGTCAGATTACATAAAGTCAGAATCTCCTGTTTACCTGGCAGCCTCTTTAATACAAGTCCCGCCTCCTGGACCAGCTTCTATGATAGACTGAACACTGGTCCAATGCCGGCCCAGGAGATTGGACTTCCTATTACAGAGGAGCTTCGGACCACCATCTATTTTTCTCTTGCGAATCACAAACAACACTCCTTACTCTTCGTTTGGTGGCTGTCTCCCCCTGCTCTGTTCCCTGTCTGATTTTTATACCCCCCCCCCCCCCGTCCACTTCTCTTCCTACCTATCAATAGTAATGGCTCTGCTCCAGCCCAAACTACATTTCCCAGCATTTTGCATTCTCAGTTCAAACCCAACAATAAGCAAATCCGCTGTTGCCATCTTGTGGAGGAAAAAGTCCTGCACAGTTCAGTAACATTAAGTCTGGTTACAAAAATAACAGATAAAACAGCACAACGTTTTTGTAGATCATCCTGACAGTCATGTTACGAGACAAAATCCTAATCTTACCTATTGGCAAGTGTGTCACCTGTCATAACAAGCTGTTAGATGTTAGTTACCCAAATACTAATAAAACACATTTTTATTTTTGGCAGTATACTGTAATTATACTAGCTTATAATAGGGAAACTGATGATTTTAATGCACTTTTCAAATGGTTAGTATTGCTCACGTATGCTTCTGTAAAAACAAAAATTGTTTGAGATGTCATCACTGAATCTACCCTAAATCTGATCCATTGATTCTTAATCACATGTGATAAGAATTACAGCACAGTCTTTCCTTTAAACGGAAAGAGCTAATTATAGTCAATTAAATTGATACATTTTCCTGCCTCAAGCAATTAAATTCTAGCCTGCCAGATTCTGTCAGTCTTTCCATTTCTGTACAATGTGCGCTTCAGGTAAAAAAAGAAACCTGTTTCTGCTGAGTATCTAAATGAGTAACCTACAACGCAGCAGTTTGAAAATTCTGTTTGTTACACATGACATGGAAATGATTACATTACAACATAGTGTGAATATATTCTCTTTGTTGGAGACCCTAGTAGTGTTCTTGATCAGGCTCATGTGAAATTTAACCAGGACTCACACTTTTTTCCCTCTTTAAACGTGTTTAAAAATTGCCCAGAGTTCAATGAATCATTGATTACATTTTCGGAAAGACCTAAAGGCTGAAGTTAAAACAATAAATAAAGTTTGATTCAGTTGATGCAAATTTCAGTGCATATGTCATTTTGCCTCCTTCCTTGTTTACATACTGACTTCCTGCAGAACATATGCCTACATCATGAGCGAAGTGCTTAAACATCTGAAGTATACATTTGTGAAAAGATGAACACGAACACAAAAAAAAAAGGAAAAAAAAATGTGACCCAATCAGTTACATTCTTCATCTGTTTTATCAAAGTCAAAATGATCCATTGTTTTCTTTATTGTGGAAGATGAAGAGCAGGCTTCCTCTCTACTTGCCTTATACATCTTAAGGTACCTATGCACTCTATAGTGGTTCATTTACTAAAGGCAAGCTCACTTTGCAGGGGAGTTTTCCCCTACCTTAGTGAATGTGGTGAAAATTCACTTTGGAAAGAATACCAAATCATGTTCATGTGAAAAAAAAGTGAACAACCTATTTGTCTTTAGTAAATGAACCCCAAAGTGGCATCTTCAGCTATCTTGATTGGCCAGCCTGGAATAATGTAGATCCCACGCATGTTCTGGGGAAAATTCCCTTGTAAAGTGCAACTTCCCATGCAAACAAATTGCCTATTTGCTTTTAGTAATGCAACCTTATAGTGATGAAAATACCGCTTGTGTTATGCTTTTGTGAATTTAAGTGACACATTTACATTTACATAATTTTTTGTATATACAGTATAATGCAACAAGAACAAAAACAAAATGTACTTGTTCAAAATAAAAAGAATTGCCTACATCAGCATTCTATCACCTTGGACAACTAGCCAGCTTTTAGAGTGTGGATGAGGGCACTATACTTCATGTGTTCTGCAGGTTTCACATCAGAATATAATGGTCATACAGTACTGCAGGGTATGGAGCTGAAAAATAAATTTCAGCTCCTATAAGGAAATACTCCTGTAGTTTATTACCCACATGCCAAACGCCATACTTATCTTTGTAACACCTCTAGCTCAACTATGCGACCTCCCACTAACTAAGCATCAACTGATTATCTGTCATCTAAGGTTTAATCCCCTCGGAATGTATATATTTCCAAATACTGATATTACATTTTTCTATTAAATAATAAGTGATGATTTTGCACTAATATGCACCGAAATATTATGAATAAAGTGTAACAGTGAAAAAAATATGTTGTACAGATCAAACAGTGTACAGTACACCAAGTGTTAAATTACATACCAATAATCACTCATATATACATAAATATATAAACACTGGGCGCTTTACAATAAAGGTGTAAATTTGTGTACCAAATTTAAAACCAAAGTGCAACTAGTGCTAAAATATGTGGTAATAAACAGTGGCTATCACAATAAATAAATTAATAGCTTGAATAGGATAAAGTGCCTAATTAGCCAGTTATCTGAAATGGCTGAACTATAAATGAAAAAATTAATACACAGTAATCTTGATAAATAACCAATAGGTGGGTGAGAGATAATCGTGCAGGCTACTCCTTCAGGGGAATGATGAACAGTTCATGCACTAATTGATGATTGAGTCCATGTGGTAATGGAGAATAATAATACTATAGCCCAAATAGTGTAAAGGCTCAGGAAATGTCTCTAAATATGAAGGGGGGTAGCCGAGATGTTGATGCTCCAAAAAAAAAAGGGGGGTGTTGGGTGGTGAGGACAAATGGCACAAAGGGTATGCTCCACTTCAGCTATCCCTCTCAAGGGGCTCCAAGAAATCCTACTTCTCAAAATTTCGATCCTCCTTCCGTGATGTCTCCCCTCACTACTTGCCTCTAATGGGGATATCGCTCCAACTTCCTATGGCAGTGGTGACCAAGATCCCGCAGTAATAGCTCGCCAAGAGAGGGGGTTAAAACAGAGCAGAGGGGGGGCACAATCGTGAAGTACGTCTCAATAGTAAAGTTTAATAAGCAATAAAAATTCTTACATTTAAAAAGCGTAGTACAGCAAACTCAGTGGCGATCTGCCGCCTGTCTAACAGCACTCCCGGTATCGTCTGTCCGGCCAATCCCTACGCGTTGCGTCATGTGCTCGTGACTTCATCAGGGGAACCTGATTGGCTAGAAAGGACTGTCTTTTATTTAGACTCCGCGCTGCGCTGGGACTTATATAGGGACATGGGGACAGGGTCACATGCTCATGTCACATGGTGACCCCGCCCCCTTGCAATGTCACAGTCCCGGAGGATGCTGGGACTGTGACATCACAAGGGGGCGGGGTCACCATGTGACATGAGCATGTGACCCTGTCCCCTTGTCCCTATATAAGTGCCAGCACAGCGCGGTTCTGGCATTCCGGGCAGAGGGAGCGACGTGTCAACATCGGAAGAAGAACAAGAAGAACAAGAAGAAGGACAAGAAGAAGAAGGCGGCGCCGGCGGCGCGGAAGACGACGACTGCCTTAAGAACAGAAGAGACCCCCGGAAGACCCCCGAAGGCGGATCGAGACAACCAGACGACGGCGGCGACGACGAAGAAGGTAGCCGGACTTCCCCGCTCGGTAAAAGAGCTTGGTAAATGGCGGGGGAGTCCGGCGAGAAGACCCCCAAGACGGAAGAAGACCCCCGGAGCAGTGCAATAAAATATTTTTTCAAAAGTGTGTGTGTTTTTGTACTTTACATTTTACACCTTAGGTGAATGAGTAGGGGTACATCGTACCCCATACTCATTCACATAGGGTGGGGGCCGGGATCTGAGGGCCCCCTTATTAAAGGGGGCTCCCAGATTCCGATAAGCCCCCGCCCGCAGACCCCGACAACCAACGGCCAGGGTTGTTGGGAAGAGGCCCTTGTCCTCATCAACATGGGGACAAGGTGCTTTGGGGGGTGGGGGGGCCGCACGGCCCCCCTTTCCCCAGGGCACCCCCCATGTTGAGGGCACGCGGCCTGGTACGGCTCAGGAGGGGGGGGCGCTCGTTCATCCCCACCCCTTTCCTGGCCGGCCGGGCTGCGTGCTCGGATAAGGGTCTGACATGGATTTGGGGGGAACCTTTAAATCCATGCCAGCTTACGGAGCTAGCGCGGCGGCATTTACTGCCTACGCTAGCTACGTAACCTGAAGTCACGTGCTAAATGAACGGACTTGCCGACGAGCGGCAAGTCCGTTCATTTAAAAAGTCCGGCGGACTAGCCTACTAACGGCGGATTGTCCGCCGGACTGCCAAGTCCAGCGGATAATTTTAAAACCAAACTTAAAACTTTGGTCCGCCGGACTTTGGCGCCAAAAAGTCCGCCGGCGCCCACACACCAGGGGATTATCCGCTGGACTTGGGTTCAGAGGATAATCCCGCGGGATAGTCCCTTCGTGTGTACGCCGCATAACAAACTAAAGCTTGTTAGTACAATTTCTGTCTGACTGTGTCGCAATTTCTATGACTTCAGTTGGACTTTAACTTTTAAGAGATGTCCACCTACAAATACAATCTTAGCAGTGAGCCCCTACTTGAGCAAAAAATACTGTCATTTTTGTCCTGAAGTAAAGTCCTGACCAACCTTCCCAGGTCCAACATAGTGTTTACTAGCCCATGCACTGTATTTTAGTGATTTGTTGCGCCTGGGCCAAGATGAAGCCTATGAGTGATTCTTAGGCAGATGGATATCCCTATTTCTGTTAAGAGCTATAACACGGTAGGAGGTTTTCTTCCGGACATTATACTGTATTTCGTTTTGTCTGCAGAGGGTGGGGTGGTTCTGTACTGATTTTTTTTATGTATGCAGGTGCTGTAACAAAAGCACTGTGAAAATGCTGTAAGTGACAGGGGAGAGAAAGTTGTAGAAGGAAATGGGTGCCTCAGGAATCTCAAGAGTGGATTTCACTGTTCCTTGACTGTCATAATGTAGACAAACTTCCAAGCAGAGGACCCTTTGATAACACCAGTGGAAATGGCTGCACAAATATGTCACATATAAGACGTATAAAGTGCTATTCCACAATAAGGGGGGAGCTGTACATACATAACCCACCCCCCTCAGCTGCCTATCTGCTTCCTTTCTTATCAACCTCCCTGAACAATTCCCTTACTTCATCCTCACTCAGTAGAACGCAATCAGCTGCTGCTTCACATTACCCTCAACGCTCCATACTATTCTCAACAATAATCAGTTCATACTCTGTCCGTTCTCTCCTCTAGCCACTATAATCTTCACCTAGGGCCCACGCCTACCCTATATGGATATGCAATTTGCCATCTCAGTGATTCATAACAGACTGGTATGCATTACTACCCAACTGGTTCATGATCAGATCACACTCAGTCTTCTTTACCATCGTGCATGACCATCTCTTCTCGACCATCTTTCTTTCACTTCCACTGATCATGATCAGCTCATGCTCTGTCTCTTCCCCCATCCATGATCATCTCATCTTGACCACTTCCCCTGTCCATGATGAGATCCTACTCAGTCTTCTGTTTCTTTCTCTGATCAATGGTCATCTACTTATTACCTTCTCTCTCAATCTAGTACGTCAACTATCTCTCTTTCTCTTTCTTTAACATCCACTCCACTAGCCATTTAACCATAACATTTAGGTATCACTCTGACTCTCTGCATCATGGCAATTTTCTGATTGGGTAGTAATGCATACCAGTCTGTTATGAATCACTGAGATGGCAAATTGCATTCAGCCTTTTCATGAATGGGCACACATTTGATTGTCATTCATATATTCACAAGTAAAAAAAGCATTAAACTTTAATAAAATGAAACAGTACAGTACTGTGCAAAAGTTTTAGTCAGGTGTGAAAAAATGCTGTAAATCAAGAATGCTTTCAGAATTAGAAGTAATAATAGTTTATTTCTATCAATTAACAAAATAGAAAGTAAATGAACAGAACAGAAATCCAAATCAAATTGATATTTGGTGTGACCACCCTTTGCCTTCAAAACAGCATCAATCTTTTTAGGTACACTTTTTTTGAATGAACTCGGCAGGTAGGTTGTTCCAAACATCTTGGAGAACGAAGCACAGATCTGCTGTGGATGTAGGCTGACTAAAATCCTTCTGTTTCTTGATGTAATCCCAGACAGACTCGATGATGATGAGATCAGGGCTCTGTGGGGGCCAAACAATTACTTCAAGGTCTCCTTGTTCTTCTTTACGCTGAAGATAATTCTTAACTGTCTTCTTAGAGATAGACATTAGCTGTATGTTTGTGGTCATTCTCCTGCTGCAGAATAAATATGGGACCAAGCACACACCTCCCTGATGGTATGGCATGAACCAAATCTGTGGACTAATGAGTCAAAATGTGAAATATTTGGCTGTAGCAGGAGGTAGTTTGTTCATGAAGGGCTGGAGAGTGGTACAATAATGAGTGTCTGCAGGCAACAGTGAAGTATGGTGGAGATTCCCTGCAAGTTTAGAGCTGCATTTCTGTAAATGGAGTTGGAGATTTGGTCAGGATCAATAGTGTCCTCCATGCTGAGAACTACAGGCAGATACTTATCCATCATGCCATACCATCAGGGAGGTGTGTGACTGGCCCCAAATTTATCCTGCAGCAGGACAATAACCCCAGACATGCAGCCAATGTTATTAAGAACTATATTTAGCGTAAAGAAGAACAAGGGGTCCTTGAAGTCATAGTTTGGCCCTCACAAAGCCCTGATCTTCACATCATATGAAGAGACAGAGGGATTTGCAGCCTACATACATTGAACAACCTACATATGAGTTCCTTCAAAAATTGTGTGCAGGTGTATCTAGAAGAATTTATGCTGTTTAAGGCAAAGGGTGGTCACATGAAATATTGATTTGATTTTGATTTCTCTTCGGTTTATGTATTTTTCATTTTGTTAATTGAAAAAATAAACTATTAACACTTCTATTTCTGAAAGTATTCTTAATTTACATCATTTTTTCACACCCGCCTTAAACTTTTGCACAGCATTGTATATGTACTGTATATCTTTCAGTTTGTATATGTACACATTTTATTTTAGCATCCCTTATTATCCAGACACACTTTTTTTACAAGTTGCATTAAAAAACAGCAGGAGGTCGTTTTAAAAGACCTGATGGAATTAGGACATTCTTCAGTAACCATCATACATGTACTTTTCACGTTTTCTCCAGAATTCCCCGTAAAATGCAATTAAATTCACAGTTCATTAAACAGCCCTTCTTTCTTCTCTCCCCATTTATATAAACAGCAAAATACATGTACAGCATTAACTTCACTAAGTGATGTATGGAACTGGATAGGCAATACACTACAGATTACAGAAGTATACTTAATAGGGGACAAATTGTCCAAGTTTTGGAAACAAATGCTATGTGAGCTGTTTAAACAAATATATATTTAACCCAGGTACTTGGGGCATCAATTTTTGTTAATTTGTGCGTAAAGGTACAATAGCATATTTTTGTTTAATTTATTGGGCACAGGCCTGTATATACATGTAAAGTGCCTTGAAAAAGTATTCATACCCCATGAAACATTCCACATTTTGTCATGTTACAACCAAAAATGTAAATGTATTTTTTGGGGATTTTATCTATGTGATAGACCAACACAAAGTGGCACATAATTGTGAAATGGAAGGAAAATTATAAATGGTTTTCCAATTTTTTTACAAATAAATATCTGAAAAGTGTGGTGTGCATTAGTATTTAGCCCCCTTTACTCTGATACCCCTAACTAAAATCTAGTGGTACAAATTGCCTTCAGAAGACACCTAATTAATAAATAGACTCCACCTGTGTGTAATTTAATCTCAGTATAAATACAACTGTTCTCTGAACCCCTTAGATGTTTGTTAGAGAACCTTAGTGAACAAACAGCATCATGAAGGTCAAGGAACACATCAGACAGGTCAGGGATAACGTTGTTGAGAAGTTTAAAGCAGGGTTAGGTTATAAAAAAATATCCCAAGCTTTGAACATCTCAAGGAGCACTGTTCAATCCACCATCCGAAAATGGAAAGAGTATGACACAACTGCAAACCTACCAAGACATGGCCATCCACCTAAACTGACAGGCTGGGTAAGAAGAGCATTAATCAGAGAAGCAGCCAAGAGGCCCATGGTAACTCTGGAGGAGCTGAAGAGATCCTGTCAGAAACTATAAAATCAGGTCGAGACAAAAGTACAGTTAAATCACACATGTTTAATAATAAAAGTAAAAAGAACAAACTTAGTCAAAACATAGCCAAAGTTCAGTAACTGGAACGGATAGTCAGCAAGCTGGAAGTCAGGGATCAATGTAGTGGAACAGCAAGCAGGATCTGGGGCCAGAAGAGATGTCAGCAAAGCAAGTCTTGAACAGGATCGCAGGAGATCGTTTCTGTGATGTTTGACCAAGGCAAAAGCACAGAACCTCTGGACTGGACAGCTTAAGTAGGCAGGACTAATGAGCAGGATATCATCAACAGCTGAGTAACTGTGAAGAGAAAGGAGCTGGCAATTAGCCGACAGCTGAGCGGCCAGCTCAGAGAAGGAAGGGCTGAGCCCAGCCCTGACAGATCCACAGCTCAGGTGGGAGAATCTGTTTACAGGACAAATTAGTTGTGCACTCCACAAATCTGGCCTTTATGGAAGAGTGGCAAGAAGAAAGCCATTGTTGAAAGAGCCAAAAGTATTCCTTTTTGCATTTTGTGAGAAGCCATGTGGGGGACACAGCAAACATGTGGAAGAAGGTGCTTTAGTCAGATGAGACCAAAATTTAACTCTTTAACCCAAAAGCAAAACGAACTCTGCAAATCACCCTGAACACACCATCCCCACCGTGAAGAATGGTGGTGGCAGCATCATGTTATAGGGATGCCTTTCTTCAGCGGGGACAGGGAAGCTGGTCAGAGTTGATGGGAAGATGGATGGAGCCAAATACAGGGGAATCTTAGAAGAAAAGCTTTTAGAGTCTACAAAAGACTTGAGACTGGGTTGGAGGTTCACCCTTCAGCAGGACAATGACCCTAAACATACAGTCAGAGCTACAATGGAATGGTTTAGATCAAAGCCTATTCATGCGTTAGAATGGCCCAGTCAAAGTCCAGACCTAAATCCAATTGAGAATCTGTGGCAACACTTTAAAATTGCTGCTCACAGATGCTCTCCATCCAATCTGACTGAGCTTGAGCTATTTTGCAAAAAATAATTTAGTGCAAATCTGGTAGAGACATACCCAAAAAGACTTGCAGCTGTAATTGCAGTGAAAGGTGGTTCTACAAAGTATTGACTCGGGGGGCTGAATACAAATGCATGCCACACTTTTCACATATTTATTTGTAAAACAAAACTGAAAACCATTTATTATTTTCCTTACACTTTAAAATACATTTAAGTTTTTGGTTGTAACATGACAAAATATGGAAATTTTCAAGGGGTGATGTGCAAGTGATGATACTAGTGCTGTGACCAAGCTTGCTATAGCTTTTTGCTAAACATCTCAACGACTGTCTCTGTTAATCAGAATGAGCAAAAGGAAACACACCCCACATGGCTTAAAGATGCTGTGAAGCTTACTAAGAAAAAAATTAAGGCATTTCAACCAGAGTGGTTTTGGTTATGAACATGCAAATATGCTTAAAATAAATCCAGCAAAAAGTGTTTAATAAATACTTAACCACTTCCTGCCCGGCCTATAACAGAATGACAGCCGGGAAGTGGTTCTGTTATCCTGACTGGGCGTCATATGACGTCCAGCAGGATAACATGCCGGGACGCGCCCGCATCTCCGATCGTGATAAGAAGCCTCTGACAGAGGCTTCTTACCACGCGATCAGCTGTGGCCAATCACAGCTGATCATCGAGAGAACCAGGAAGTGCCGTTAAACGACAGGGAGAACCGATCGGCACATTTATTATCAGCACAGCCCCATCAGATGTGCCAATCAGCTACCAATCAGTGCCCAGTAGAGCCCCAATAATAAAGTCTGCCAGTGCCCACCACAATGCCAATCAGTGCCCATCACAGTGCCAATCAGAGCCCACCACAGTGCCAATCAGTGTCTATCACAGTGCCAATCAGTGCCCAGCATTAATACCTGTCAGTACCTGCCCAATCAGTGATGCCCATCAGTGCCATCTATTAGTGTCCATCAATGTCACCTGTCAGTGCCAATCAGTGCAACCTATCAGTGCCAATCAGTGCCGCCGGTCAGTGCTCATCAATGACGCATGTCAGTGTCCGTCAGTGCTGCCGGTCAGTGCCGCCTGTCAGTGCCCATCAGTGTTGCATATCAGTGCCACCTATCGTGCCCATCAGTGCTGCATATCAGTGCCGCATATCAGTGCCCATCAATTCTACATATCAGTGCCCATCAGTGCCCCCTTATCAGTGACAACTCATCAGTGCTCATCGGTGCCGCATCATCAGTGCCCATCAGTGCCGACTCATCAGTGCCCGTCAGTGAAGGAGAAAACTACATTTTATAACAGAAACAAAAAAATATATTTTTTTTTTATAAAAACAGCGGTCTTTTTTAGTTTGTTTAGCAAAAAAATACCACCAAAAGAAAGCTATATTTGTGGGAAGAAAATGATAAAAACTTAGTTTGGGTATAGTGTTGTATGACCGCGCAATTGTCATTCAAAATGCGACAGCACTGAAAGCTCAAAATTGTCCTGGACAGGAAGGGGCGAAAGTGCCTGGTATTGAAGTGGTTAAATTTGTGACCTAGGGCAAGTCAGTAGGATTCAGTGAAGAGTAGTCTCTCACACAAGAGAAAAAATAACATATAGTTTGATCTTTTTTGGGCTCTTTCTTCTGTGATCTAATAAAATATTGGTGTTCTGAACAAATGTGGGAATTTTCTTTATTTATGGGAAAAATTTAATTAAAACTGTTTCATAATGACTCTAATCCTGCAAATGTTCACGAGAGAAAATATTCTTTCATCTCTACGTTCTACAAAAGATGTTGTCACATAACACTTTGTTAATAAATGTTAGCTAATAAACTATTACCCTTTTCACGAGTGTGTGTAATGTCATGGCATACAGTTTGCTACTCAAATGCAACATGGCTTCAATCCATTGAGGACCATACTAGGATATTTGCCATTGCCCATGCCAGATCCATAGGGAAAGATTGAGCATGCTCTTTGGCAGCAAATAGGTTATTCACATTCATGAATAAATGTCAGTGCCAATCAGTGCAACCTATCAGTGCCAATCAGTGCCGCCGGTCAGTGCCCATCAATGACGCATGTCAGTGTCCGTCAGTGCTGCCGGTCAGTGTGTGTAATGTCATGGCATACAGTTTGCTACTCAAATGCAACATGACTTCAATCCATTGAGGACCAGGACTAGGATATTTGCCATTGCCCATGCCAGATCCATAGGGAAAGATTGAGCATGCTCTTTGGCAGCAAATAGGTTATTCACATTTATGAGTATTCATGAGAATGTATCTGCACAAGAGTTTCATGGAGACATACAGTATCTCACAAAAGTAAGTACACCCCTCACATTTTTGTAAATATTTTATTCTATCTTTTCATGTGACAACAATGAAGAAATTACACTTTGCTACAGTGTAAAGTAGTGAGTGTACAGCTTGTATAACAGTGTACATTTGCTGTCCCCTAAAAATAACTCAACACACAGCCATTAATGTCTAAACCGCTGGCAACAAAAGTGAGTACACACCAAAGTGAAAATGTCCAAATTGGGCCAAAAACTTCAATATTTTGTGTGGCCACCATTATTTTTCAGCACTGCCTTAACCCTCTTTGGCATGGAGTTCACCAGAGCTTCACAGGTTGCCACTGGAGTCCTCTCCCACTCCTCCATGATGTTATCACAGAGCTGGTGGATGTTAGACCTTGCGCTCCTCTACCTTCCATTTGAGGATGCCCCACAAATGCTCAATAGGGTTTAGGTCTGGAGACATGCTTGGCCAGTCCATCACCTTTAAACTCAGCTTCTTTAGCAAGGCAGTGGTTGTCTTGGAGGTGTGTTTGGGATCTTTATCATGTTGGAATACTGCCCTGCAGCCCAGTCTCTGAAGGGAGGGATCATGCTCTGCTTCAGTATGTCACAGTACATGTTGGCATTCATGGTTCCCTCAATGGATGTAGCTCCCCAGTACTAGCAGCACTCATGCCGCCCCAGACCATGACACTCCCACCATCATGCTTGACTGTAGGCAAGACACACTTGTCTTTGTACTCCTCACCTGGTTGCCACCACACACGCTTGACACCACCTGAACCAAATACGTTTATCTATGTCTCATCAGACCGCAGGACATGGTTCCAGTAATCCATGTCCTTAGTCTGCTTCTCTTCAAGGAACTGTTTGCTGGCTTTCTTGTGCATCATCTTTAGAAGAGGCATCCTTCTGGGATGACAGCCATGCAGACCAATTTGATGCAGTGTGCAGCGTATGGTCCGAGTACTGACAGGCTGACCCCCCACCCCTTCAACCTCTGCAGCAATGCTGGTAGCACTCATATGTCTATTTCCAAAAGACAACCTCTGGATATGACGCTAAGCACGTGCACTCAACTTCTCTGGTCGTCCATGGCAAGGTCTATTCTAAGTGGAACGTGTCATGTTAAACTGCTGTATGGTCTTGGCCACCGTGCTGCAACTCAGTTTCAGGGTCTTGGCGATCTTCTTATAGCCTGGGCCATATTTTTTTCATATCCTCAGAGAGTTCTTTGCCATGAGGTGCCATGTGGAACTTCCAGTGACCAATATGAGAGAGTGAGAGTGATAACACCTGCTCCCCATTCACACCTGAGACCTTGTAACACTAACGAGTCACATGACACCAGCGAGGGAAAATGGCTAATTGGGCTCAATTTGGACATTTTCCCTTAGGGGTGTACTCACTTTTGTTGCCAGAGGTTTAGACATTAATGGCTGTGTGTTTAGTTATTTTGAGAGGACAGCAAATTTACACTGTTATACAAGCTGTACACTCACTGTACATTGTAGCAAAGTGTCATTTCTTTAGTGTTGTCACGTGAAAATATATAATAAAATATTTGCAAAAATGTGAGGGGTATACACACTTTTGTGAGATGCTGTACATGTAGCACCCTCCTAGATAGGTGCTAGATATTAGGTAGAATTATAGTGTGTGTTTGAAATTTAGTTGCCACGCTGTAGTCAGTGTGGCTGTAATTGTTTGTAAGGTAAAATCATAGTTTGCTCACTGTACTGTGCTAGTTTGGTCTGCTTAGTGTTCTCAGCTACTGCCAGTCTGGTATAATAGCTCCCTCTACATCTAGAGAACTTGAGAAGTTTCTGGAAGATAGGTGTGGAGCTATGCAGATGGCAGAATGAATAGTGATACAGCCCTGGCCTGTCCCAGAGAGGCAGGCTCTGATGGCATGCTAGGACACTATATATATTCTGTGAACACACTGAGCTCCTGGAGAGGATTAGTCCAGTCTTGAGGGGCACGCTGCCCTCCCTGGCACTATTGTGACCGCGAAGCCTCCAGTGGGTGACCTGAGGGCCTGGATGCGGAGTCCCTGGTGCTAAAGAAATCTGACTGAGGGGAGGCTGCCCGCAGAACATCTGGTCTGGTATCACTGGAGTAAGGTGACGCTTGGAAGCTGAAAAGAGACAACCAGCTGTTCTTTGGGCCTTGTGTGAGTACAGACATTCTGAAAGATCTTGGGGACCTTTTGCTTTTGCCACCCTAGGTGCTAGAGAAAGTTAGCTGTGGGTCTATTTAAAGAGGATACTGGCTGGTGTCCTGAAGAGCTTTGTCCAGCTAATCTCTACCTAAAGGGACTCTGCTCTTGTGGCTCTAAGAAAGGAGTTAACTACTACTACTGCTACCTTAAAGCTGAAGTCTACTGTTTGTTACAAGCACAGACTTTCATATAGCTGGCCCTGAAGAATACATACAATAAGTCCTCATTTGTAGATCGTTCTTGTTTCAGGAGTATCCTGCCTACTTCCCACAACCCTATCCAAGTTCTCCAAAAATAAAAACCACAAAAACAACACCCCTAGACTGGTCATTAAAGAAATCTGTGAATGAGCCTGTGTGCCTGACTGTGGGTCGAAGCCTGTGGGTAAGACCTGGACAGTAATCCCGTGGCTCTTACTGGAGCAGTGCTACACACAAAAGAGGACTACCTTTGAAATGGTACAACTTTAACACAGTAATCAGGACACATATTGTGGGTGATAGGTCTGCTTAAAACCTATACAAAGTGTGTTTAATGTGAAAGTAAATAATGTATGTAATGTATTGAGTGATGTTTGTGTTTATATACTGAGCAATTTGTCGACAGAATAGATGTGTGTATTTCCCTTATATCCCAAATACAAAACTAGGCTTTTGAAAAATGTGTGCAGAGAATTTCTGGTTGTATACATATAGTTTACAAATTTAGGAATGCATCTGGCAAACATTTTTTAACAAACATTCTCTAAATCAAAATATGTGACTCAACACGTGAGGAGTGCTGGTGTATACACCAAGGATAGTGTCACACTGCAGACTCTGATCATTGTGCTTTATGATATCCCCCCTTGTCTAAACATGTGCTCCAAGTACAATAGAGACTGATGCTTGTGCTAAGTACACGTCAGCAGACATAAAGATGCAAACAAAAAAGCAATGTAAAGAAATAGAACAAATACTGGCTAAATGTATTTTACTTTAAATATGGTTCATAATAAAACTGTATTCAAAAAGTTGAAGTGTATATAAAGTAACTTTTTAATATTTGTATAGAATAGAAATGATTCGAACCTCCGTCAGGTCTTTATTGCTGTCTGTGTCCATGTTGCGGAGAATCACCCACTTTCTTTGTCCCGTGAGCATTGTTACCAGTACAAAATGTGTTGGTAAATCAAGCATTTTTGAGTTGTCCCCAGAACAGGGGGTAAGGGGAAATATCACAACGGGTAACCCTATTCAGGTGACAACTGTCTAAAAGGGGATATCCCCTCAATTTGAAGATATGTACTATTACCTCGCGTTATCCCTCTGATACAAGAAGTGAAAGGAAATCTCATCCAGACCCAATAAGGGTCCCAAAAATCCCAATAAGGGTCTTATCCATCCTCTACACTATACAAAACAAAAAAGTTTTGGCTTTATATAAACTTTAAATGCAATTTTTTCAATACAGATACAGTATATGTTTAACTGTAATGTAATGTATAATAGTGTTCAGCTCCATCTAATGCAGTTAGTCACAACAGCTTGGACATCATGATTTTTAGCAACCTTAAGCTGATTGTTTTGAAAGCTTACAAACATCAATTGACTGCTGCTTCTGTGAATATAATTTTTTTCACTGCATGTATAAAGTCTTTTTTTTTAAAAAATACATTTTAATATGTGATCCTTATACAGCACATTCTGGACTTTCTAAATAGAAAGCCAAGCACTGCCCCCTAAATGTTTTAATTTTCTGTCTCATTCAAACTGACCTATCCATTCAGTGCCAACTCTGAAGAGCAGAGTTGCCTCTTTTGACTTATGAGATGCACTTATAAATCCACATATATTCACAGTACTGGGCATTCATAGCACCACAGTAAATTAACCACTTCTATCCCTTAGGTGGTACAGTGCCTTAAAAACATAATCTTACCATTTTCCACATTTTGTCATATTACAAACCAAAAAACGTAAATGTATTTTTTGGGGATTTTATGTGATAGACTAACACAAAGTGGCACATAATTGTGAAGTGGAAGGAAAATGATAAATGGTTTTCAAATTTTTTTTACAAATAAATATCTAAAAATTGTGGCGAGCATTTGTATTCAGCCCCCTCTAAGTCAATACTTTGTAGAACCACCTTTCACTGCAATTACAGCTGCAAGTCTTTTTGGGTATGTCTCTACCAGATTTGCACATCTAGTGAGTGACATTTTTGGCCATTCTTCTACTGAAAAATGGCTCAAGCTCTGTCAGATTGGATGGAGAGCATCTGTGAACAGCAATTTTCAAGTCTTGCCACAGATTCTTAATTGGATTTAGGTCTGGACTTTGACTGGGCCATTCTAACACATGAATATGCTTTGATCTAAACCATTCCATTGTATCTCTGGCTGTATTTTGAGGGTCGTTGTCCTGCTAGGTGAACATCAGTCTTTTGCAGACTCAACAGGTTTTCTTCCTAGATTGCCCTGTATTTGGCTCGATCCATCTTCACATCAATTCTGACCATATATCCTGTCCCTGCTGAAGGAAAGCATTCCCACAACATGATATCTGGCACCACCATGTTTCACAGTGGGGATGGTGTGTTCAGGGTGATGTGCAGTGCTAGTTTTCTGCCACACATAGCCTTTTTGCTTTTAGGCCAAATTTTGGTCTCATCTGACCAGCGCACCTTATTCCACATGTTTGCTGTGTCCCCCACATGGCTTCTCATAACTGCAAACGGGCTTTCTTATGACTTTCTTTCAACAATGGCTTTCTTATGACTTTCTTTCAACAATGGCTTTCTTATGACTTTCTTTCAACAATGGCTTTCTTCTGGCCACTCTTCCATTAAGGCCAGATTTTAGAAGTGCACGACTATTAGTTGTCCTGTGGACAGATTCTCCCACCTGAGCTGTGGATCTCTGCAGCTCCTCCAGAGTTACTATACAATATTGTGGGAAGTGAAAGACTACTAATGGATTATAAATGACTGAACCCAGGCCACATCCCAATAGTCGAAAGAAAATCAATAGAGGAGTGCCCCAGGGACTTTACGGGCCAGAGATATAGTCAAATAGGAAAGTAGAAGAAGCAAGTACAAAAATACAAAATGTTAATAACAATTATACACAGTAAATATTAAAACCAAATGGGAATGGTCATTTGGTTTACAGTATACATCTAAATACTGAAACAGAAGTTTGGTCTTGGGGTGATAGACCCAACATTCACGTAAAGATTCAGAAATCTCAACATGTTTCAGAAAGTAATTCCTTGTTCAAGGGCTCATTTAGTGCAGACTGTACTGTCTAACAACAAAAGATAGTAAGAATGTGTTAGAGCTAGAATTCATTATGTATGAATATATAATTACATATGTATAGTACATCATAATGGTAACAATGTTTGAAACTTGAATTATTACACATTGAGAAATTATAGGGGGCAGCGATTCAATACATTGCATGGGGGACAGATTGGAACTAACAGACAAACGGGTATGAATCCAAAAAATACTTACAACTAGACCATTAAAAGCATTGTGCATTATACATCCAGTTCCACAGGTGATGAGGTCTGCGACTAAGGTTTCAGCCCTTACATGTGTATGGACACACGGAACGTTGCAACCATATTGTAAATTGACGAGAGTAAGAAAAAACTCTCAATTTTAAGAGGTGATAGTAGGTGGGGTTCTGAATCAAAGAAACGCCTCTCTGCCACAACCAAGTATAAGCATGTGCCTATCTCTTAAAATTGAGAGTTGTTTCTTACTCTCGTCAATTTACAATATGGTGTGTCCATACCCATGCGAGGACTGAAACCTTAGACGCAGACCTCATCACCTGTGGAACTGGATGTATAATGCACAATGCTTTTAATGGTCTGGTTGTAAGTATTTATAATTTCTCAATGTGTAATAATTCAAGTTTCAAAACATTGTTACCATTATGATGTACTATACATATGTAATTATATTTTAATACATAATGAATTCTAGCTCTAACACATTCTTACTATCTTTTGCTGTTATACAGTACAGTCTGTACTAAATGAGCCCTTGAAGAAGGAATTACTTTCTGAAACATGTCTGGATTTCTGAATCTTTATGTGAATGTTGGGTCTAACACCCCAAGACCAACCTTCTGATTCAGTATTTAGATGTATACTGTAAACCACATGACCATTGCCATTTGGTTGTAATATTTACTGTGTATAATTGTTCATTAATACAATATTGTATTTTTGTACTTACGCCTTCTACTTTTCAACTTGACTATATCCCTGGCCCATAAAGTCCCTGGGGCACTCCTCTATTGCTTTTCTCCAGAGTTACTATGGGTCTTTTGGCTGCTTCTCTGATTAATGCTCTCCTTGCCCAGCCTGTCAGTTTAGCTGGATGGTCATGTCTTGGGAGGTTTGCAGTTGTGCCACACTCTTTCTATTTTCAGATGATGGATTGAATAGTGCTCCGTGAGTTGTTTAAAGCTTGGGATATTTTTCTATAATCTAATCCCGCTTTAAACTTCTCCACAACTTTATCCCCGACCCATCTGGTGTGTTCCTTGGCCTTCATGATGCTGTTTGTTCACCAAGGTTCACTAACAAACCTCTGAGGGCTTCACAGAACAGCTGTATTTATACTGAGATTAAACTATACACAGGTGGACTCTATTTACTAAATAGGTGACTTCTGAAGGCAATTGGTTCCACTAGATTTTAGTTAGGGGTATCAAAGTAAAGGGGGCTGAATACAAATGCACATCACAGAAAATGCCAAGAAACAAGACTGGGAGTTTTGAGGTACCAAAAAATCAAATCGTATTGATTTCATAATTTTATTTAAACATACATGATTAAAAAATCAATAAAGTTTTAAAACCAAAACATGAATGATCATGTGGTCACAGTACAAAAGTTGGTTGTGTAAAAAAGCTGGGCATTTAGCTGTTTTTTAGCTGTTTTTTCCTCCAGCCTGAAAAATGTACTAAATTAACCACCAGCTGTTTCGTCCTTAGGACGGGATACCTGCCCTATTAAAGCAAAGAACTATATGTAAAAATAAAACTGAATGGGACAAAAAAAGAGAAATTGTCCTGGGAACGACAGATAAGGGAAGAGTCAAGCAAAGCTTTATGATGTGATTCACCCTTCCCTTATCTGGCGTTCCTGGGACATTTTCTCTTTTTTTGTCCCATTCAGTTTTATTTTCACGTATAGCAGCAGACCCCACTATATATTTATTCACCAGCACTTTAATTTGCACATAGTAGCGCAGAGGATCAGGCACTATATAGTATATAAGCCCGTACAGCAATGCACCTGTTCACATCCTCAACTGTCCTTCTTTTGGAGGGACTGTCCCTCTTTTGAGACCAAATCCCTCTCTCTTTTGTGCAACCTCAATCGTCCCTCTTTTTAGACTGATGCGTATATCACTAATCAGGGTGTACTATTTTACTACCAAAAGTCTTATACTGCACTAATCCTTTTCTCCAATCTCTATGTTACTGCATTCATTTTGAAAAGCCAATATAAAGGAAAAATAGAGGTTGAAAAAAAAGCTCTTGTGTAGTTTAGCCAATCATTTTCTGCATATTAGATATTTGTGGCCCATGTAACTAGGGACGTTTCCTTAGCCTACATACTGTGTGCTGAAAGGTGCGTCTCCTCAGAAAGTTGGGAGGTATGCATTTATACAGTCTTTGATATTAGCGATCAGCGACCAAAACATATCCAGATGTAAGACATTTAATATGCTGCAAGTTTAACATCCATCTAGGTCAATATTGTTATCTTTGATACAGAAGCCTAAATGGTTGCTGCGCCAATAGGCTTATATGCATTATGCTATTTTAAACACACACTAAAATCTACATCAGATATGTATGTTTACACATACATGCCATACAAAGAATAATTCTGATATGGTATATTAACTGAAATACGAATCTGTCTTTTCAGTTCTTTAACACACAAGCTCTAGAGCAGCCTTTCTCAACATTTTTAACACAGAGGAACCCTTGAAATAACTTTCCAGTCTCATGGAACCCCTGCTAAAAATTACTATATTTACAACTCATGGTACATTAGTATGTTGGTCAGTGGGAAGAATGCTCCTCTGACTTGTGATCATTAGCAAGAATTACCCCCTTAGAGATAGCTTATAAATTATTGGTGTCAGTGTGAACTCATCTGAGAGGCGCAAATTGCTCATTGCTCAAGGAACCCCTAGCAACCTCTGGAGGAACCTTAGGGTTCCATGGAACCCTGGTTGAGAAACCCTGCTCTAGAGTGACATATGGAGAAGACTTTCATTTCAGTGGATAATGTTTGCAGTTTCTACTGAATTCTGAAATGTTTAAATCCCAGTGCTTAGACTGATATCACCGAATCAGTTATATTTAGTAAATGTACAACAAAATAACTATCTTAAAGAAAGATATGTTGATGTACCCAAGGGGACAATATCACTTTGCTATTTGTGTGTGCCTGTTTTCTAAAATCATTCTCAGGTGGCAGATTCTGTTTAAAAAAGCTGACTTTGTATTGCTGGAGCGCACATAACCTTGAGCCTATGAAAGAATCGCAGCATTTAGAACAGAAACCCTGTAGAGGCCAGTAGAGGATCAAAAACGAATGCACTGGGACAGAAATACGTACATCCTCCAAAATTTTGTATGCTTGAAGCCTAAAAAATATAAAGCTTATTTATGTTAAATTTCCCTAAGCAAGTGTTTTTAATTTTAAATCTCTCCGTTCCTTTATAATAAGAAGAAAACATTCACAGATGGAATTATTAATGTAAATTCATAGAACCAAAATAAAATAAAGTTTTGAATTGAAAGCTGAAATGAAGCATTTTTCTTTTGTTATTGTTGGACTAGACAAGCCAAATTCAATGTAAAGCAATCTGACATACCCGCTGGATTGCTATTGCTTAGTTAAGAAAAGTCCTGATTGTACAATTGTAACAGCCTGTAAGCTGTATGTTTGCAGACCCAATGAGCATGCGATTGTGCAGTACTGTGATGCACAGCAATGCTAGTCACTCAGTGCTTTGCTTACGATGTTACTCAGCACTATAAATCCTTCCCAGACCAGCAGAAATACATAATTACATAGCTGCGTTGCAACATGGGTGGCTCAATTTTAAGAGAAAAGTGGGTACTTCCAGAAACTTTTATTACATTTTAAACTACAAATGTATATTAGCGGAGGTTTTTTTTTTATGACAATGTGCTTATCCAAGCTCCTGGAGTTTAGTTTTAAAAGTGAGGGCATCTGCATATCTATCTTGAAAACTGAAAACATATGCAGCACTGGAGTTGTTTGACTCTACCTGCATGTCCATTTTAATAAAAATCTGTGCTTACTCTTACTGTATTATTGCATACAGTCGTTCAAAAAATATTATAGCAAACAATGGTTGCGCGGCTTCCATCAGTTCCACACTTTTGTTACTCTGGAATATAATTTCACTTTGTAGCTGCTGTAAAATACTATAAAAAAATGTCACTGTTTCTTACATAATTGTATTGTCTTGGATATGTTAGTCCAGGTAAAAAAGAGATAGATGAGACATGGAATAAAGAAAGAAAATACTAATTATTAATTTTCCTGTACATGCAAAGCTCAAGCAGCACAAGTGCTATCTGTGATATCAATGGCTATCATCTGAACATACAGTGCCTTAAAAAAGTATTCATACACCTTGAAATTTTCCACATTTTGTTATGTTACAACCAAAATTGTAAATGTATTTTATTGGCATTTTATGTGATAGACCAACACAAAGTAGCACATAATTGTGAAGTGGAAGGAAAATGATAAATGGTTTTATTTGGCATGGATTTGTATTCAGCCCCCTTTACTCTGATACCCCTAATTAAAATATAGTGGAAACAATTGCCTTCAGAAGTCACCTAATTAGTGTATAGTTTAATCTCAGTATAAATGCAGCTGTTCGGTGAAGCCCTCAGAGGTTTGTTAGAGAAGCTTAGTAAACAAACAACATCATGAAGGCCAAGAAACACACCAGACAGGTCAGGGATAAAGTTGTGGAGAAGTTTAAAGCAGGGTTAGGTTGTAAAAAAAAAGTATCCCAAGCTTTGAACATCTCACGGAGCACTGTTTAATCCATCATCCAAAAATTGAAAGAGTATGGCACAACTGCAAACCTACCAAGACATGGCCGTCCACCTAAACTGACAGGCCATGTAAGGAGAGCATTAACCTCCCTGGCGGTATGATTATGTCTGGAATTTTGTACCAAAAGTGGTACAATTATTTTGCATGGAAATTTGGCGTTTTATATTGTAGGCATGCAATTCTTATGAATAACTCACCTAAATCTGTCCAAACCAGAGTCTAGTAGACATCCCGGGTATGATAAAGTTTGAAACACAAAATCATAAATTATAATATAATAAATAACTATAAAAATTATTCAATAATGTAATCAAATCAAAAACACTGAAATTTGCTCAGTTGCAGAATAGTCGCTGTCATTAAATTTAGTGTTTGATGATGAATTGTGATTCTAATTTATTATCGTTGTTTTCTAGCTGGTCTAAAACCACTTTTGACATAAAGGGACACTTTTTGGTTGCTATGGACAATCTCCAGTTTCCGGGCAGAAATGTTTTTATTTATTATATAAAATGACATGCAGGGATGTGTATTTTTTTTTATACAGTACTGTAGTCTGTAAGATTACAGTACTGTATGTGTATTGTGTGTTTTAACTTTTTTGAATTTGGCACCGATCTCCGCTCCCGCGCGTCGTAACGTCGCAGGGAACGGAGATCAGCGCCACTCGGCACTGTGTGAATCGAGCAGAGGAGCTCGCACACACAGCTGGGAGACATCGCAGGATCCAGGGGACAAGGTAAGTAACTTCCCCTGTATCCTGCAATGCAAGCCCGAGTCTGGCTCGGGGTTACCGCTTTTGGTACTGAAGTTTCCGCCCCGAGCCAGACTCTGGATTACCGCCAGGGAGGTAAATCAGAGAAGCAGCCAAGAAGCCCATGGTAACTCTGGAGGAGCTGCAGAGATCCACAGCTCAGGTGGGAGAATCTGTCCACAGGAAAACTATTAGTCGTGCACTCCACAAATCTGGCCTTTATCCACTTGCCGACCGCCGCATGTACATATAGGTCGACAGAATGGCATGGCTGGGCAAATGGGCGTACAGGTACGTCCCTTTGAATTTGCTGCCATGTGGTCACTGCCGGGAGCTCCGTGAGTAGGATCGCGGGTCCCGCGGACTTGATCGCCGTGGGGATACCTGCGGTTGTCTCACGGAGCTGAAGAATGGGAAGATGCTAATGTAAACAAGCATCTTCCCGTTCTGCCTAGTGACACTGTCACTGATCATAGCTCCCTGTGATCAGGAGCTATGATCAGTGAAGTGTCATTTGTAGCCATGCCCCCCACAGTTAGAATCACTCCCCAGGACACACTTATATTTTTGTTTATAGCGCAAAAAATAAAAACCACAGAGTTGATCAAATACCACCAAAAGAAAGCTCTATTTGTGGGAAAAAAAGGACGTAAATTTTGTTTGGGAGCCACGTTGCACGACCGCACAATTGTCAGTTAAAGCAACGTGGTGCCGAATCGCAAAAAGTGCTCTGGTCTTTGGCCAGCAAAATGGTCCGGGGCTTAAGTGGTTAAGGAAGAGTGACAAGAAGAAAGCCATTGTTGAAAGAAAGCCATAAGAAGTCCAGTTTGCATTAAGCCATGTGGGGGACGCAAACACGTAGAAAGTGGTGCTCTGGTCAGATGAAACCAAAATTGAACTTTTTGGCCTAAAAGCAAAATGCTATGTGTGGCGGAAAACTAACACTGCACATCACCCTGAACGCACCATCCCCACCGTGAAACATGGTGGTGGCAGCATCATGTTGTGGGGGTGCTTTTCTTCAGCAGGAACAGGGTAGCTGGTCAGAGTTGATGGGAAGATGGATGGAGCCAAATACAGGGCAATCTTAGAAGAAAACCTGTTATGCCGTGTACACACGACCGGACTTTGACGGACTGAATTCCGTTGGACTTTTCGACGGACTTCCGTCGAATCGGACTTGTCTACACACAATCACACCAAAGTCCGACCGATTTGACCGTGATGATGTACGACCAGACTAGAATAAGGAAGTTCATAGCCAGTAGCCAATAGCTGCCCTAGCGCCGGTTTTCTTCAGTCGGACTAGCATACAGACAAACTGATTTTTCGACCGGACTCGAGTCCGTCGGAAAGATTTGAAACATGTTCTAAATCTAAAGTCCGTCTGATTTTCGACAGAAAAGTTCCGCTGAAGGTCCGATGAAGCCCACACACGGTCAAATTGTCAGACGGATTTGTTCCGTCGGACCAGTTTGGTCGAAAAGTCCGGTCATGTGTACGTGGCATTAGAGTCTGCAAAAGACTTGGTTCACCTTCCAGCAGAATAACGACCCTAAACATACAGCCAGAGCTACAATAGAATGGTTTTGTTTAAAGCATATTCATGTGTTAGAATGGCCCAGTCAAAGTCTAGACCTAAATCCAATTGAGAATCTGTGGCAAGACTTGAAAATTGATGTTCAAATATGCTCTTCATTCATTCTGACAAAAATGTCACTCTCTAGATGTGCAAAGCTGGTAGAGACATACCCCAAAAGACTTGCAGCTGTAATTGCAGCAAAGGGGGTTCTACAAAGTATTGACTCAGGGGGGCTGAATACAAATGCACGCCACACTTTTCAGACATTTATTTGTAAAAAAATCTCAAAACCATGTATCATTTTCCTGCCACTTCACAATTATGTGCCACTTTGTGTTGGTCTATCAAATAAAATCCCAATAAAATACATTTACATTTTTGGTTGTAACATGACAAAATATGGAAAATGTCAAGGAGTATGAATACTTTTTCAAGGCACTGTATATAGATTCTGAATATGGATTTTCAAGGTGCTACATCAATTATCATGATATAACTGTTAAAATTGATAGCATTTATTACAAATTCATATTAAAATCCATGATAAATTACAGACACAAATAAGTACAGTGGGGAAAATAATTATTTAATCCCCTGCAGATTTTGTAAGTTTTCCCACTTAGAAAGAAATTTACCTTTAGCAGAGAAACAGCCCCAAAGCACCATGTTTCTCCCCCTCTGTTCTTGACTGTAGGGATGATGTTCTTAGGGTCATAGTCAGAATTTTTCTTCCTTCAAACACAGCGAGTCGAGTTAATGCCAAAGAGCTAAATTTTGGTCTCATCTGTCCATAGCACTTTCTCCCAATCCTTCTCTGAATTTATTAGGTGTTCATTGGCATGTACATGTACATTAGGTGTACATGTGCCTTCTTGAGGAGGGGGACTTGCCATGTTTGGAGGAAAAAAAATGCTGACTATGACCCTAAGATCACCATCCCTACAGTCAAACATGGAGGTGGAAACATTATGCTTTAAGGCTGTTTCTCTGCTAATGGTACAGACCCACTTTGGTGCATTGAGGGGCCATGTATTGTAAAAATCTTGGATAAGAAGCTTCTTCCCACGAAAATGACCCAAAACATACCACCAAGGCAACAAAGGAGTGATTTAAAAAGTAGCACATTAAGGTCATGGAGTGGCCTTACCAGTCTCCAGACTTTAATCCTATAGAATATTTATGAAGGGAGCTGAAACTTCATGTTTTCCCAGATACAGTGAAGAAACCTTAAGGATTTAGAGAAAATCTGTAAAAAAGAGTGGACCAAAATCCCTCCTGAGATGTGTGCAAACCTAGTTACTAACTACAAGAAACGTCTTACCTCTGTGCTTGCCAACAAGGGTTTCTCCACCAAGTACTAAGTCATGTTTTGCTTGGGGATCAAATACTTAGTTTACTCACTGAACTGCAACTCAATTTATAACATTTGTATAAAATTAGTTATACAAATGTTATGATGATCTGGATTTTGATCTGGATGATCTGGATTTTTGGTTGATATTCTGTCTCTATCATTTAAAATACACCTATGATAAAAAATGATAGACCCTTCATTTCTTTGTAAATGGGCAAGCTTATAAAATCTGCAGGGGATCAAATGATTTCTTTCCCCACTGTATGTTACATTACTTCTGGAACTAATGGTGTTTTTTGTGTTCCTTATGCATGTTTTTCTACATGTTTCAGCGTATAGCGTCTTCAGGAATTATACATTTAGGATACTAACAAAAATAAAAAAAATATGTACTGGTAAGATATACAGCA
This sequence comes from Lithobates sylvaticus, assembly GCA_028564925.1. Classification (NCBI taxonomy): domain Eukaryota; kingdom Metazoa; phylum Chordata; class Amphibia; order Anura; family Ranidae; genus Lithobates; species Lithobates sylvaticus. The sequence goes on from CM053026.1 coordinate 287,873,850, forward strand.
TATATTTGGTATACATTTGGTGTTTGCTGTATATCTTACCAGTACATATTTATAGTTTTGTTATTATCCTATATACATACTTCATGAATAAGCTATACGGCAAAACATGTAGAAGAACATGCATAAAGGACCCCCAAAAAACATCATTAATTCCAGAAGATGATGTAACATACAAATTTGTATCCGTAATTTATCATGGATATTAATATGGATTTGTAATAAATGCTGATGTAGCACCTTGAAAATCCATATCCTGTTCATAATCTATGTAAGCATTATTTACAGGGATGTGTAGCTGACAAAATCCTCTCACTTCATCTGCATGCACATGTCTATTATCATCTGAACATGTTTAGGTTGTTGATGTATGTGCTACAGTAAAAGATACAAAGATGTCACACGTCACTGTTTGTTAAAGAGACCCTATCACTTTTCCATTTGGGGCAAAGCGACAGGGTCTCTTTAAAGTCCACTCGCCCTTTCCCTGGCCCAGTTATCCTGTGAAGTGAATACAGGGGACACAGCATACTGTTCGGTGGATTTGTAGTTTTCAGTGCCAAGACCTAGCTTGTAAATCTTGGTGCTGGACAATATTTTAGGTTCCGGACAAGCTAGGTATTCTGTAGGGGTTCATTTGGTGTGTGATATGAGAAGGGCCATGATCACCAGCCAGCCAACTTTTTAAAAGCACACAGTCTTCTATTGTTCAAACAGCAAACACGGTGGCTTATCTTCAGCATAAAGAAAACAAAACAGTCCTTGAACTAGAGATGAGCTGAACACCCCCCTGTTCGGTTCGCACCAGAACCTGCGAACAGACCTAAAGTTCGTGTGAACTTTAGAACCCTATTAAAGTCTATGGGACTTGAACCTTCAAAATCAAAAGTGCTGATTTTAAAGGCTTATATGCAAGCTTTTGTCATAAAAAGTGTTTGGGGACCTGGGTCCTGCCCCAGGGGACATGTATCAATGCAAAAAAAAACTTTTAAAAATGGCCGTTTTTTCAGGAGCAGTGATTTTAATAATGCTTAAAGTGAAACAATAAAAGTGTAATATTCCTTTAAATTTCATACCTGGGGGGTGTGTATAGTATGCCTGTAAAGGGGCGCATGTTTCCCGTGCTTAGAACTGTCCCTGCACAAAGTGTAATTTTTGCAGGAAAAAAAGTCATTTAAAATCGTGGCTATAATGAATTGTCGGCTACCGTAATACAGAGAACAGTCATTGAAAGTCATTGATAAAAAAAAAAAATGCGCGGGGTTCCCCCCAAATTCAATTACCAGGCCCTTCAGGTCTGGTATGGATATTAAGGAGAACCCCGGGTCAAATTAAAAAAAAAATTACGTGGGGTTCCCCCTAAATATCCATACCAGTCCCTTCAGGTCTGGTATGGATTTTAGGGGGAACCCCGCGCCAAAAAAAATGGCGTGGGGGTCCCCCTCAAAATCCATACCAGACCCTTATCCGAGCACGCAACCTGGCAGGCCGCAGGAAAAGAGGGGGGACGAGAGAGCGCCCCCCCTCCTGAACCGTACCAGGCCACATGCCCTCAACATTGGGAGGATGCTTTGGGGGTCTGTGACCCCTCAAAGCACCATGTCCCCATGTTGATGAGGACAAGGGCAGGACCCAGGTCCCCAAACACTTTTTATGACAATAACTTGCATATAGGCTTTTAAAATTAGCACTTTAGATTTCTCCCATAGACTTTTACAGGGTGTTCCTGGGCTTTTCGAATTTGCCGCGAACACCCCAAATTGTTCGCTGTTCGGTGAACAGGCGAACAGGCAATGTTCAAGTCGAACATGAGTTCGACTCCAACTCGAAGCTCATCCCTACCTTACATTTCTGGTAGAAAAACAGATTCGGTTCACCTCCAGTATAACAGTTTACACTGTTCTACAACAGCAAAAACTAAAAAGAAAAAAGAATAGACTTTTCTGGTACAGAGGACGACACAGTATTTAAAACATAATTCACATTTGTATTCAATCAAGGTAAAAACATACTTATAAAAGAAAGGGGGAATATTTAAAAAAAATGCCCTATAAATATGCATCTCTCAAAACATATTAGTATTACATTACATAGTATACAAAACTGCACCTATCACAACATATATTATATGGTCCACAAGGTCGACGTGTTTCATGTAAAGCTTCTTCAGAACCTTTTCCTTCAAGATCCAGTGAGAGAACTATAAACCTAAATAAATAGAAAGTCACTGCAGTTACATAATTCTCTATATATTGGAATCTTTCCACTGTGTCATTGTATTCTGACAGTGGGGAGACTTCCCTGCCATCAGAATACACTGATCAGTGCTACAGTCTGATCAGTCTTGCAGCACTGACCAAGAGACAATTTTCCAATAGGGTGGTTGAACAGAAGTCGATCAGTAGATCAACTTCTGTACAACCACAGTGCCCATACATGGATCTAAATTTTGCCGCTCCCTTCTGAACCGACTTAACTTTGATCCATCTATGGGCAACTTAATGCAACCACCACATCTAAGAACTGGTAGGCTTCAATGTATTACTTTTTTGGGGGTTTAAAAGCACTTTACGGTTTAGGTTTAGTGTTAGGTCAAGGGTTAAATGATAGTTTAAGTTTTGTGGATTAATTGGCCCATTCACTCTCTGGTTATCCTGCAAAAAACATATGCATTTCATGGCCTATAAATGCATTTCAAGTGGATATGTATTGGATATGTATTTATATTACTTTCTTGTCAAAATATTTTATTGTAGAGTTCAAACGGCATTGTACAAGTAACATAGTGTAAAAATAATACAGTCAGGAAGAAAAGGCTCAATTGCACTTATATAAAAACATATTAGTATATACTAAAGTATGATAAAACAATATCTGGTACAGTAGTAAGGTGCTGTTAATAGTAATTTTAGGAGACTCATGGGTACTATATATTCTTATAGGAGTAACAGCCATTATTATAATCTATACAATATAAAAGATTATTAAGTGTATACAAATGAGAGCTTCAAAATCATAATGAAAATCATAAAGTAAACCCAGAAAAGCGGAAAGGAGAGAGAAAAAGCACAGAAAGAAGAATAGAAGAGTCCATGAGGTCAGGCCATGAGCCACCGCTGCAACTAGAGAGAAGATGTTATAAAACTCATTGTCCCAACTATCATGGCAGTAGTACTTTGTTGTCAAAGGTTGGTGGCATAGTACAATCCAGGGCTGCTACGTTTTTCAAATTTAGGGATCATGTCCATTTCAATAGCTATCATCTTGGCATGGGTCATAGTGCTATTCATCTTAACCAATGCTTCCTTTGCGACTAATTTAGGAGATTTCCAGGCCTTTGCTAATGTTTGTTTAGCTGCTGTAAAGAGTTGCACTAGCAGTTTAAATTGAGTATGTGTTATATATTCTGGTTTCAAGTTGATTAATGCCGTTGCAGGATCAAGAGAAATGTTCTTACCAAATAATTTAGATGCAATATTGAATATTCCCCTCCAAAATATTTGAGCTTTTGGACAAGACCACCAAATATGGAATTGCATGCAGAATAATTTAGTACATATTTAGCTACTCTGGCTGGTATGAGGTACCATCTTGTTAGCACTTTATAATTAGCCTCAATCGCCAGTATAGTAGGGGAGGCAGATTTTGTTGTAGACCATATTTGATTCCATTCTGAGCTAGCCAATTCTCGCTAGCCAAGTCTTTCTCCCATTTCCGGACATAGTGTGGCTTGTCTATATTGGCTTGGACCAGCGAATGAGAATATAACGTGGATATTGTAGCTCTAGTATGTGAATTATTCTTACAAAAAGCTTCAAAACTGGTCAATTGAGTTAGTTGGGTTGCGGTAGTTAATAAGGGTGTGAACATTTTTTTTATTTGGAGGTATCTAAACAATTCCGATTGCGGTATATTGTATGTTTTGCATAAGTTCGGGAAAGGGATAAATGATGATGAATTTACAAATTTGTACATATATAGGACATCCCGAGATGTCCACTCTCTGAAAAATTTAGGGGATACCCATGCAGGGTAAAATGCAGGGTTTTTGTAATATGAAAGTAAAGGGTTATGTAAGAATTGTAGTTGACTTTTAATTTTAAATCTATCCCAAAGGGAAATGAAGTGTTTGGTAATTGGGTTTAGTATCCCTTTACGGTCTTTTGGGGGAGATCTAGAGTAAATTGGAGATTGAAATAGGGTCACATTCAGCAGCTTCAATTGATACCCATAGTGGAGCTTCATGTTGAGCATGATATTTAGTAAGACTTGCTATATGCGCTGCTCTGTAATAGTACGCAAAATTAGGACATCCTAAACCCCCATTTATTTTAGATAAAGTGTATGTAGCTGTATTTGCAGTTTGGAAGTTCCCCATAAAAATGACGATGTTTTTCCTCTGTATCATTCTCAAGTAATATGCTGGAATCGGAATTGGTAAAACTCTGAACAAGTATAGTAGTTTAGTATTTATATTAATTTCAGTGTGACTCTTTCAGAGGTATGTGTGGCAGCTTAGTGAATGTCTAAAAAATAGGACAGTAATTGTTTGTGTATTTTTGGTTTGATTAATAAGCAGGTCTACTGAAATGAATGGTAAATGAACACTAAGAAATGTAGAATGCAGATTTGTGGATTTTTCACACATCCCCACCATGGAAAATTCTTATGCTGAATGTTGCTTTGTTGTTACTTTGCATAACGCAGAAGTAAAAAAAAAAAAAGAAAAATTAAAAAATTCATGCATAACTACACTAATAAACACACAAAAACTGCATAAACACATGCATAGACATGCACATTACTATAGCTAGGAACATGTAAAAAGGACCTAAGGCAAAAGCTTAAGAACTACAGTTAGGTGTAGCTGGCCATATTTGTTAAAAACTCAAAGATTCCTCCATCCACACAAACACGATGAATGGAGGAATCCTCCTTTTTCCAGCTTCCTCAAGGATCCTACCGATATGGCACGTGCATGCAACTACAGAAAAATCGCCACACCTAAACTTCATCTTTAAAACAAGTTTGGGTTTAAAGTTCTGGAAAAACACCTGTCAGGGTTCAGAAATAAAAATAAAACCCAAACATGCAACATCCTTTGTATCATTCAAATATTAAAAAACATATAAAGAAATCAAACAGAAATGTGCCATCAGATAATAAAAGAGATCCACACTGTGAGCATCATAAACTGAAATGTGTGTCAGAAAAGTCCAAATTGTGTTCCACACCAAAAGAGGATCCCCGTTACCAAATAACCATAACTAGAGGCTTACCGGAAAAACATGACTCTCATGTTATAGAGAAGTCATGTGCAGCGTTATGGTTAAAGCGGAACTTCACTCTCTAAATCAACATTGATTATTTTTAATTCTTATGCTGCTAGCATTAGTTAATGGATAGGAAAGTATATTATATTTTTTTTTTTCATTTTTTCAGTTACTTTCTGGTTTCCATGACTAGGCAAATGATGTCATACATTCCAGGAGTCTTCAGTATGGGAGGAGGAGGGGCTTTCTCGACTAAGCACACCCTCTCCTGTTTGCATGCCTGAGCTAAGGGCAGGTGAATTCCAGGAAGTAAATGCTATATATCTGCCCTTACTCAAGATGGTCATGGACAGAAATGATAGGGGGTGATTTCTCAAAAAAATAAATAAAGCAGGAAGTCATGGATAGATGTGGGAGTTTTCTTTCTGAATCTTTCTGAATATTAAGACTGAATTAAATAGCATTTTTGGTTTGTGGTGCTCCAATGCAAGGCATTCAAGGCATCCAATTTCCCTTTGCCTTACCTGTTGCTGATTTTAACCATCTAAGAGAGACCAGCTAACAGAAACCATCAATGAGACAACTGGTGCTCTAGAAAGCTGGGCTATATGACAGCAAGACAAGAAGAAAACGAAAGCTCATTTTTTTTTATCTAATACTGTTTCAAGTTTTAAAAGCTTTAAAACCAAGAAGCTGGTTAAGAAGAATTAAGAAGCTGAAACCTCTGTACCCCTCCCCACTTTCTATTACCCCCTCCATCCTCTATAAGCTTTTACACCTTGTATGTCTCCTCTCCTACATGAGAAGAGAATTACCTGAATGCCTGCCCAAGCTAATTCTGAAGGGGTGGGCATTTGGCTAGAATTTCCCCAGGATGTACTGGCACTTGTGCCACTGCTTGCCTTGAACAGTGTACATTTAAAAAGAAAAAAGCAGAATAGAAGTATGGGAATTGTCATCTCTAAATTGGTTTTGAAGGTGCAAGTTCACAGCCTACTATCATTCCCCTTAAATCACTAACAAGTAAGACACTAACCCATAGTCTATGCATACCAACAATAGACAGCTTAGTCACATCTTATTGTTAAATTCAAAAAAAAATATTCTGAAAGCCTCACCTAGTCCACATTCAAGGCTAGAATTCTTCTAAAGCTTGTGCAAGGTTAATGTCACAGATACTCCTGCCAACAGTAAAATTTAATTCAAATGTAGCCCCAGGGATTAATATTATAGGGAGGGAGTGGAAGAGATTTATATCTGATTTTCTTGTGAGATTTGTACAGAATACCTGTAAAATACAGTAAAACCTTGGATTGCAAGCATAATTTGGTCCAGAAAATGCTTGTAATCCAAAGCACTTGTATATCAAAGCAAATTTCCCCATAAGAAATAATGGAAACTCATATGATTCCTTCCACAAACATTTATTAATTTATTATACAAGTCCTTCAGTTTATAGTCCATATAAAAAGGTTATAGCAATGTGATTGTGTAACCATAAAATGTCCATCCACAAATGGCCACCTATAAAAGGGGATTAGAAGCAAAATCAAGCAGGAGCTGCAGAGTATAAAAGAGAAGAGAGGCACCTCTAAGTGTAGCATATGGTTACATTTAATGAAGGTACAACATTTAGCAACTTTGTTCAAGTTCTAAGTAAATTTTCGATATTGGGGCTATAGAACCTCTAACTTTACCCCCTCCAGTAGGTAAGTATCCCTATGCCCCTGAATTACACTAAACTCCAGCATTAATTTCGTCAACAAAAACATTTTCGTCATCATTTTCGTCAGTATATTTATAAATAAATAACATTTCCATTGACGAAAATGACCCCACATTCCATTTTCGCCAGCAACCGAAAACTAAATAAAAATGTGAGGGAGGGACGTTTACCCACATAGCACTGTGAGTATGTACATTACAGGACTCCCCTTAGACCACCGTCCAGAGCACCGTGTGCAGTACAGGCCTCCTCTGACCACCGGCATCCAGAGCACTGTGTGCATTACAGGCCTCCTCTGACCACCGGCATCCAGAGCACTGTGCATTACAGGCCTCCCTTCAGACAACCATCCAGAGCACTGTGTAGAATTACAGGTCTCCTCAGACCAAAGTCCAGAGCACTGTGAAGCATTACAGGCCTCCTCAGACCACCGTCCAGAGTGTTTGTGTGTTTTCTCAAACCTTAATAACATAATATTAGATTTTTTTTTACTCCAGGAGTATATAATGAGTTTGGAAATTCTAGAGAAATGCTTAAATAATGCATTACAATTTAACTAAATCCATTAGATTTTAGTCAACTAAAATGTATGGAAATTTTAGTTGAATAAAGCTAAAACAATTGCAGATGACTAAAATGCGACTAAAACAATTGCAGACTACTATAATGCGATTAAAACTAAGATGGCTTTTTAGTCAAAAGGCTATGACTAAAGCGAAATCAAAATTTGGTGTAAAAATGAACACTGCTAAACTCTGATAAACCCTTGCACACAGGGTCATCTAGGTGCAATGATCTCCTGGTGTAACAATGCCCTTGGAAGGGAAAGGTGCAGCATCCAGCCCCTCTGTCTGCAGCCTGTGAATGGCTATGGCAGCTAAAGCTGGACTGGACTGAACACTGTACTTAGTTGTAGCTACGTTTTGGGCTCACTCAATCCACTGTATCAAGAAGGAGCCATGTTTTTTGTCCAGTCTATACCTCAGACATGTCTCTCCATCTCCATTACATGGCTGGTGATGATGGGGGAATTACAAGAAATATCCTTAAAAAGGAGCTTGCATTGTGAGATGTCTGTAGGTCTACATTGCTGTTTTGTTTTTTAATGAAATGCTAGCTGTTAGCCCCTGACTTCACTGCTTTCTCAGTCACTGACCCAGAACAAAAATTAGTTCTGAGTTTACTTACCACATGCTTGTCCTAGGTCCATGATTCAGAACATACTACAGTCAGGCATATAGCATTTTCCAAAGCGGATCAGTTATAGTAGGCTTCTCTCAGTACTGATTTCCTTTAACATTGCTTATGATTAAAACAATAGTGATGGCTCTAAGTTTGCTGTGCCCTTTTAATGAACATATAGGTGAATCAATGTTGAAGCACAATATGCTGCATTTCTCTTTGGATTAACAGAGCCAATAACATATTTAAGTGATGTAATACTACTGAGTGATGAATAGGGTCTTATAGCATGTAAACGCCTGCATGTTTCCCTAGGCAGACTAAGAAAATATTTGATTATTATGAACTCCCCTTGCTTAGAGTATCTGTTGAAAAGAATACACATTTTCTTAATTCACTCTCAAATGAGAAATGTTTGCTTTATGATTGCATTTGTTTAAGGAAGTTAGTTACAATGCCATTTGCAAATTGCAGCTGACAGCCTACTAGGAATAGAGCCTTGAGCTGCAACCCACACAAAGGTCCCATTTTTAATGTAAAGTTTGGCCCATGAGTTAATTACAGCACTTAACAAAAACAAAACTGTAATATGTACTTACCAAAAGAGCTAACTGTATTTACTGTTATTTTCCCCTTCTCTTGCAACTATACATATTTAAAATACTGTGCCTAAAATGTGTGCAATGGGTGTTTTTTTTTTTTTTTTTTTACATTAAATGATGCATCTTACATCTATGTCAAGTAGAATAAAAACTGTTCATGGCAGCCAATCAGGATATTGTATTCATTTTTTATTTCTTTTTAAACCTTGACTGAAAAACAACTACTGGAACCCAACTTCCCACAGTTTTTAAGCTCATAACAAATGAATGGTGAAACAAATTAAAGTGACACTTTAAAAACGTTTTAAAAGATTTTAAAAGAAGAAAATTTGATTTTTACATTGTTACATTGGTGCAGCTTTGATCAATGACACCATGCATGTCATAAACAGGCAACACCTATTCCAATCCCCTGAAGGAGGTGAGTACTTGTAGCACTGGCTAATGGTGTCTTCCTTATACCCGAACACAATATAAGATAAAGATATATAGTCGGCAGCTCATCATCCGAGTATAATAGTCTTTATTGGTACAGGTAAAGTACAGAACAATACAGAGGCTTACGCGTTATGGCCCACAGCCTTAATCATAGCCATAACATGCATATACAATACCTGTGGAATCCCTCTAGACCAGTGGTTCGTAACATTTTTTGAGTCACTGACCCCTTTAAGAACCTGATGAAAGCTATGGGCCCCCTCCATAGAAATATTCACACAAAAAAAGTAGAATGCAATGAATATATGTTGTCACGTACCTTGTGGGTACAACTAAGATCAGCAACGTGGTGTCAGGAAGATAAACAGGAGGCAGAACAAATCCAGAGACGGGCCAAGGTCAGGGCAAGCCGGGTCAATAACCGAAGTCAGACAGGAACAGATACAGGAATAGCTGTAGATCAGACAGCACTGACTAATAGAACTGCTGTAGTTTAAATAATCCCAATGGCGCACAGAAAAATGGGCACCCGCACATTCAGAGGCTTCAGATGTACTATGGCTAGTGCCTTCCTGACACATGTACTGTCAGAGGTACTCACCCGGGCCGATATGCTGAGAGCTGCTCCCCTTGCGACTAAGCGCACGATGCCTCTGGAGTGGGTACAGAGGACACCGGGCTCAAAGATGCACGGGTTGCCAGCAGGAGTGTAGCAGGTGGTGTGCAGTAGCGTCGTAGACCAGGAGAGGCTGAAGCTGCACTGGGAGTAGACACCTGGCAGGGTTGTGATCAGGTAGAGGTTGCAGAGGTACCAACACGTAAACTGAAGGAGGACCCTCGGGAGCATAAGAGAACTGCAAGTCCTGAACACTGAGCGGGAGATAGTCCAGCAAGCAGGCCGAGGGTCAAACACAGGCAACCAGGCAGTAGAAGTATCCAAAGGCAAGCCGGGGGTCAAACACAGGTAAGTAACTCAGAGAATGTCCAGGAGGCAAGCCGGGGGTCAAGCACAGGTAATCAAGCAGTAGAGGTGTCCAGAAGGCAAGCCAGGGGTCAAACACAGGTAAGTAACTCAGAGAATGTCCAGTAGGCAAGCCGGGGGGTCAAGCACAGGTAATCAGGCAGTAGAGGTGTCCAAAAGGCAAGCCGAGGGTCAAACACAGGTAAGTAACTCAGAGGAAGTCCAGTAGGCAGGCCGAGGGTCAAACACAGGTAATCAGGCAGAGAGGTATCCAGGAAGCAAGCCAGAGGTCAAACACAGGTAAGTAACTCACGGAAGGACCGGTAGACAGGCCGAGGGTCAAGCACAGGTAATCAAGCAGTAGAGGAATCCAGGAAGCAAGCCAGGGGTATATTTATTTTATTAAAATTTGATTGCCTCATGCATATATAACATCCACAAAGTCTGAATAAAGTAAACAATCCTAATAAAGTTGTACTAGTTTTCATGCAAAAAGTAATGGCCACTCTTTAGGAAAAAAAAATTATTGCAATCATCTTGTGCAAATTAAACAAATCAATTTTAACTCTGCTTAAATCTCCTACTACTACTAGAAAATGAGAATTAGCACTTGCTATTATGGAGTGGCACAAGATTGTGGTTGTGCAGAGAATGATGGTACAAATTGAAATGGTAAACCTGGGCCAACAGCAAGTCAAGAGATGCTTACTGGTCGTCGGCAATATAAGCAGTAGCAGATTGTGTTTTCTTTAATTTTTTTTAATGGGAAACCATTGATTGAGACGAGGAGGAGGGATGTATAGTGGATGTAAATGGTATTGTTTATCTGATCCTTACAGACCCCTGAAACCAATCCATGGACCAAGTAGGGATCCATGGACCCCAGGTTAAGAACACCTGCTCTAGAGGCTGGAAATCACATACCCCACTCTAGTGATCTCTGCTAGCTTCTTGGTCCCCTGCTGAGCAGCTGCCCTGCTGTATTGTGAATACAGGAGGTCACCTGCTCAGCACAGGTGCCATTCAGAGATCGCTTTGGCTTTTCTCAATGAATGCAAAGCATCCTCTGATTCAACGGGATGAAAAAGTGGGGCAGTGATGTCACTGCTGATCGCATTTCAGAGCATGGGCTAATGTGAACCTAGTTTAAGGGTTCCTGTGAGATCCAATGTTTTTATGATATTTAAACTACAAGATTTATTTAGTATAGATAACTTTGAATATCAAAGATGAAAATAATGAGAATAAAAGTTGTAAAAAGTTTAAAAAGGTGATGATAAAATCAAACACTCAGTGAAAAAAAAGAATGACAAACAAGGCACAAATATACTCTGTGATACACCAAATAATCTTAAGGTCTCAGGATTAAATCCTTTGATTTGCCAAGTATGGAGTCTAGGCTTCAGTCTATGTGGCCTTCCCACATATCCAGAGTGTAATGGTGACTGGCTCCATTCATGATGATTCATTGAAAAGCCACGGATACATTCCCAGTTTCCATGCTCATAATCTTGTGCACAAATAGATCTTCCTTCAAGTTGTTGACTGTCACTGTTGCTTACCCTTAAAAACATACCCCACCATACTATTTTATTTCAGAGGTTAGGCACAGGATATTAATGCTGCATATTTTTCTTTCCTTGCCAGCCGCAACTGCTCAAAATTTTCCTGAGATTATTTTGTTTAACTATTAAAGCTGCCTAGCTAAATAAGCTGTTTTCTGCTGATAGTAGCAGTCTGCCCACAGAAACCTGGATCTTTTTCTCCATGGCTATAGACAGTGGATAAGGAACTCTTTCAGTGATGAAAACGTCAAATTGTAGCCAAGAACATGCATTTCTCTCCTCAAACTGTAACCTCAGACCACACACAGAGCAAATTTAAGATCACAGCTTCCATTATTCTCACACTCACATACTACAGTCACCTCCCTAAAATGTACACGATGACAGATATTGTTAAACTTTGCTTTCTTTACCCAACCCAAGAGGAGAGTCACATTTTCTACAGTTCTGGTATACATTGTATAGAGTATACTAAAAAAACAAAAATACATGTATTAAGCAAAATTCATCCGTGTGTTTTATCAGAAGTTGTTCTATCCGGTGTCAAAAGTTAAAATGTGTGAATCACCAAAACTTTTTTTCTATTAGACTGTGGAAGGATTTGAACCCCTGCCAATTTTTTATTGTTGTCTGTGTCCCCCACTAGGTAGATTCATCATCTCTGTTTGTCCTGCTGACAAATTATAGTAATAGGAAATACAACATTTTCTCATTGTGCAGAGATTTCCCCTCACTTCCTGTTGTGTCCCTGACACAGGAAGTGAACAGAAATCTCCCTAATGGGACACAGCCAAAAATAACCCTTTACTGTATCCAAAATGTAAACAGCAAAAGTTATGGCTCTGCATGGATTTTAAAATGCAACATTTTCATCTTAAGAGTTATTAAAAGCGGACAGAAAGATAAAGTGTTGCAAACTCTTTAGACAGTAGTTGTTCGTTCTGCATTTCTAGTGCATGAATGGAGATGCTATGGGAAATGTCTATATTTGCCCCTGCAATCAGACTGCAGTGCATTTTGTACTTAATGAAATAACCCAACTATTTTATTTGCTGGTCTGGGAAGGTAAACTTGTGTCGGTGTAATACTTGGTTTTTAGTGATTAATATAAAGCAATTAAAGTGTTACGAAATTTGATATGTATGTAGTTGCCATGTAAGCCATTTTTTTTATTTATTCTTATTAAAACTTTCCATTGCATTTGGCAGCCATCCATGCTTTTCTGTAATTAACAACATTTAAATCTCTTATCTGGACCCTAGCCACCAACTACAGTTTGTAGCCAGGATGTAGTCAGATTGTAGCCAGGATGCAGTCAGATTAGTATCAGTATAGCAGTAAATATCTTACACAAGTTTCAACATTTTCCTTGTTCTATCACAACCTTAGAAACCTAATTTTGTCTGAGTTACACCTTAAAGGACTATGTTCATTTGAAAGTTTTAGGCTACTTTCACACTGAGGCAGTTTTCAGGCGCTTTAGCCGCTAGAAATAGCCTCTGAAAAACGGCAAGGGACATTACGAAAAGTCCTGCAAGCAGCATCTTGGGGGTGGTTTGGGAGCACTGTAAATAGCACTCCCAAAACGCCCTTGCCCATTGCAATGAATAGGCAGTGCTTCCAAAGAGCCTAAAAAGCGTTTTGAAAGCGCCACATAATGGGACTTTTTTACCATTCTTTTCGATAAAAAGCACCCTGCTATTGGCCAAAAGCGCTTCTAAAACAGCGCTAAAACAGCGCTAAAGCACCGCAAAAACAAGCGGCACTTTAGCACTAATGGCTGGGCGCTGCATGTGTGAAAGGGGTCTTACTGATGAGATATTTGCACACTTACATCTAAAGAGATTCCAGTGCAGCCATACATTATGAGGATTAAGAAAGTACTCATGCGTAATCTACATTATGACCAACATTTTTAAATAAAAAAAATAGTTGAAACTCCTGCAAAGTATACTGATATTTCTAGATCAATACCCTGACACTATTATTTTTAACAAAGCTAGAGTTTACCATAATGTAATTGTACGTGGTTTAGTATATCTTTATCTTTTTATGGCTAGTATTAGACAAATCAGGATCGGACAAGAAGGGGGCTACTGGTGTGCCATCTCTTTAGCTATCCAATAGTGCTTTGGGAAAACTTTGTTAGGTAATACATGTTTATTTGGAAACTAAGGATAGAATACATAGAGCAAAATCAAATTTGAAACATTAGCTCAAAAACAATTAAACAAAAAAATAAAAACCTTAAACAATAATGAATTAATAATTTTAAATACCTATGATAAGATAAAATGTATGAATACAGCATACTGTAGATAGGGTTACAGGTATTATTACTTGCCTTAGTTATTTTGCTATGACAGCATGCTAACTTCGAAGTAATGGAGTTTTTTTTTTTTTTTAAGTTATGCAGTTAAAACTTGTTATCAACAGCCACCCACTACCCATATAAAGGATTTAAATGAAGGTAGGAAGTAACCCTCATGTTCCAGTCACTCAAACCTAATTGATAATTTCCTAACATTCCATCCCAACGCAGACAATCATTATTTATGTTCTACAGGGCCTGAATACAATACAAGTGATAAATAAAGTGTTGGAAAAAGCATAGAAATGAGTAATGATTTACCTGCTTTACGATTAAAACTGTCAAACAAAGAGAAAGTTGAACCCAGAATAATAAATGAAGGCGGATTAGAACCTCTATCTGCAGCTTTAATTTGTTATGATAATATCCTGGTGATTTGTGTGCTCTGCTCATAATGTAACCATGATATAACTCCTGACACAATTAGTGGTGACCCTTTCTCCTACCCATTGCTAAGCCCCCAAAAAATTCCAGCCTCTCTGTGGTTTGGATCTGTCTGTCGCGGTTTAAAGTATGGTTTACTCCCAAGGTTGCTGGCTGGGAATGAATACAGTAATTATGCTTCTTCAGTCACCCAAGGAAAATATATATTTATTCTGCATTAAACCAAGACATGCTGATAAAACAGCATATGTCAATGAATATTCAAGACAGAAACAAACTGATTTATATCAGTTACCTTGCTGGGATTTAAAAGAGCTTTTGTTAACAGTCAAAAGATTTCACAAGGCTCAACCCACATTATTGATTGTAATAATCTTTCTTTCTTCTGCAGCTGATACTAAAGATAGTTTACACATTACTTGCAAGATATAAATGTGCTTATTAGATCATTTAGGCTCCATTCACACCTGGGCGTTCGGGAATCATGGTCAGAATCGGGCGATTCTGCCCTCGATTCCAGAATTGCGACAGAACGCGGGACGCATTTGCGATGCCATTAATTCTTAATGGCACCTAAAATGCGGTGCTATTTTGCAATGGTTGTCGCGTGATAAATCATGCTGCAATTGTGGCAAAATCACGAGTAAAGCTAGTCACTCAAAAGGGAGTAGGAGCTTCCTTTGGGCGATAGTGTTTGCAGCACAAGTTATCACACGACAACCGTGGAAAAATCACACCCCGATTAAAAAGTGATGGCATCGCAAACACATCCTGTGTTTTACCACGATTCTGAAAATGCAGGCAGAATCGGGTGTGATTCCGGAACACCCAGGTGTTAATGGAGCCTTAGGCCCAGTTCACACTGCCGCTACTTTAAAGCCAACATCCCAGCGCAACTTCAGCACGACTTGCATATGATTTCTTTAACAGAAGTCAATGCAAGTCATGCTGAAGTCTCACCAAAAGTAGTGCAGAAACCTTTTTCTAAGTAAGAGCTACTGAAACCACTACTATTAGAATGGTTCTATTGCACTTAATAGGACGCGACTTGTCATGCAACTTGTGCTCTCAAAGTCGGATGCAAAGCAGACCAGTGTGAACCGGCATCAGGTTATGTCAGATTATGAAACAGGTTGTCCAAGGCAGGACAACAGATTCTTTAAAATAACAAGCAATTCCTATTAAATAAAAAACAATCGTTGATGAAAAGTAAACTTTTGTGGATCATGAATGATCAATGAGAAGATGGTCAGCATCTTATGTAGTACCTCTACAAGGGCTGAGCGAATTTGGAGCCCTTGGATTTGTTACCTACAGGCTACATCTTAAGAACAAATCCTTTATCTCTGCTGGGATAGATGGGCCTGTTATTAAATTCTGAGGGTGCTTCTTTTTACGAGGTAATTTACAAATGTCTCATATTGTTTGTTTTAAAAAGATTGCTACACTGGGATTGGTGTTAAGAGATGGGAATTTAGTTGATGGCTTTCTAAACATGGTGATAGGCTTCTGCATGGATTTGTTGATATCCTCCAATAGTGTATCTAAGTCTATTTGGTCAATCAAATCTACCGTGTTATTCTCCTCAAAAAGAATAGTTAAATCTCAGAGGGTTTTAAACTCCCTCATACTGTAGGCCGACCAGTCGGTGTTGTCGATTGCAGTTTTATTTTTTGTATACATGCATTTTAACAACAGTTTGCGCAGGAATAGTTGCAGATCCGTGATGACTTCGACAAGGTCAAAGTTCTCTTGCGGACAGAATGTCAAACCTCTAGATAGTATTTGAGTTTCTGCCTGGGTCAAGTAGTGTGATGAAAGGTTAATCACACTTAGAAGTGTCACGTTCCGGGTATGACGGGGAACAGGAGGTGGATCCCCTATGCCAATGAGGCGATAGCACGGGTTGTATTGGAGGACCGGTTCTAATGTTGCTACTGGTTTTCACCAGAGCCCGCCGCAAGGCGGGATGGACTTGCAGCGGCGGTAGCAACCAGGTTGTGTCTTCCAATAGCAACTCGACCCCACTGACAGCTGAGACAGGCGCGGTACACAAGGATTAGGCAGAGGCGAGGTTAAACGTAGCAAAAGGTCAGGGCAGGTGGCAAAGGTTCATAGTCAGGGGCAACGGCAGAGATCTGGATACAGAGTAGGAGCAAACACAAGAACGCTTTCACTGGGCACTATAGGCAACACAAGATCCGGCCAGGATAGGAAGGGGAAGTGGGTATAAGAGGGATTCTGAGAAAATGCTAATTGGGCCAGGCACTAATTGATTGTGCGCTGGCCCTTTAATTGAAGGCAAGGTCGCGCTCGCGCCTGTGGAGCGTGGGCGCGCGGGAAGAAGCCGACGGAGGAGGTGAGGGGAGCGGGATGCGATCCCCGGGCGGGCCGAGGATCGCATCCCGGAGACAGGGCAGCGCCTGC
The DNA here is from genome assembly GCA_028564925.1 of Lithobates sylvaticus. Lineage (NCBI taxonomy): Eukaryota > Metazoa > Chordata > Amphibia > Anura > Ranidae > Lithobates > Lithobates sylvaticus. The sequence continues at coordinate 287,890,776 of CM053026.1, forward strand.
GGTCGGGGGAGCCGACCGAGGCGCTGCAGGGCAGAGGACGCCGTGAGCGCTCCGGGGTGGATGGGACACCCGGAGCGCTCGGCGTTACAGTACCCCCCCCTTGGGTCTCCCCCTCTTCTTGGGCCTCCCCCTCCTCCTGGAACCCAAGAACCTGAGGATGAGATCCTTGTCAATGATGTTACCTTCGGGTTCCCAGGACCTCTCCTCAGGACCACAATTTTCCCAATCAACAAGATAGAAGCGTCTACCTCGGACGGTTCTAGAGGCGAGGATCTCTTTAACGGAGAAGATGTCGGAGGAGCCGGTGACCGGAGCAGGATCGGTGACCTTGGGGGAAAAGTGATTAAGAACAAAGGGTTTGAGGAGGGAAACATGGAAAGAGTTGGGGATGCGGAGGAAAGGAGGAAGATGCAGCTTGTAGGACACGGAATTGATCCGAGCCTTGATCTTGAATGGACCGAGATAGCGGGACCCAATTTGTAACTGGGGATGCGGAACCTGATGTACCTGGAGGAGAGCCACACCCTATCACCAGGGGAGAATACAGGAGGAGGTCTCCTTTTACTGTCAGCATGTCTCTTCATGCGCGAAGAGGCCAGGGCAAGCGACTTTTGGGTCTCTTTCCAGATGGACGACAGCTCTTGGGTGACTTCGTCTACAGCGGGGACTCCGGAAGAAGTGGGGATGGGTAGGGGGGGAAGAGGATAACGGCCGTAAACCACAAAGAAGGGTGATTTAGAGGAGGACTCAGATTCTTTCAGGTTGTAAGAAAATTCGGCCCAGGGCAGGAGGTCAGCCCAGTCGTCTTGACGAGCCGAGACAAAGTGTCGCAGGTAGGCCCCAAGGGTTTGGTTGACCCTCTTCACTTGTCCATTGGACTGTGGATGGTAGGCAGAGGAGAAGTCCAGTTTGATTTTCAATTGACTGCAGAGAGCTCTCCAGAATTTAGACACAAACTGGACGCCTCTATCCGAGACGATGTGAGATGGAAGTCCATGAAGACGAAAAATCTGGAGGAAGAAATGTTTTTCCAGTATAGGTGCAGAAGGGAGACCAGGTAGCGGGACAAAATGTGCCATTTTGGAAAAACGTTCCACGACCACCCATATGGTAGTGTGGCCGTGGGAAGGAGGAAGGTCCGTGATGAAGTCCATGGCTATGTGGACCCAAGGTCGTTCAGGCACGGGCAGAGGGTGAAGAAGACCAGCAGGCTTTTGGCGAGGGGTCTTGTCTCAAGCACATATAGTACAGGCCTGTACGAAGTCCGTCACATCCTTCTTTAAGGAGGGCCACCAGTAATACCTGGAAATCAGTTGGGAGGATTTCTTAACTCCAGGATGACCAGCCAGATGAGAGGAGTGACCCCATTTGAGGATCTGGAGACTAAGACGTGGAGGGACCAAGGTTTTCCCAGGAGGAACTTGCAGCAAGGAGGCAGGAGCTGAAGAGATCAGACACTCAGGGGGTACAATGTGTTGTACAGGAGACTCGGACTCAGAAGTATCGGTGCAACGAGATAGGGCGTCAGCCCTGACATTCTTGTCCGCAGGACGGAAATGGATCTCGAAGTTAAAGCGGGCAAAAAACAACGACCACCTAGCTTGGCGTGGGTTTAATCGCTGGGCGGACTGGAGATAGGAGAGATTTTTGTGATCCGTGAAGATCGTGATGAGGTGAACGGATCCCTCAAGGAGATGTCTCCATTCCTCAAGTGCTAGCTTAATGGCCAGTAATTCACGGTCTCCGATGGAGTAATTCTTTTCGGGGGGAGAAAAGGTCCTAGAAAAGAAACCACAGGTGATATTCTTGCCCTTGGAGTCCTTCTGGAGAAGCACGGCTCCAGCTCCCACAGAGGAGGCATCGACTTCCAGAAAAAATGGTTTGAGAGGATCAGGCCTGGATAAAACGGGTGCAGAGGCAAAGACGGACTTGAGGTGGTTAAATCGTCCTCATCAGCTGAGGAGGCCAGGACCTCGGATTCGCATCTTTTTTGGTTAGTGCCACAATAGGCGCGACAATGGTGGAGAAGTGAGAAATGAACTGGCGATGACTTGGTGTGACTCCTTGTAAGTCACATTAGCGGCATTGGTGTTCTCCCATGGAATCCGCATAGCACGAACACATAGGATCATCTGATCGATTTTAGAGGAACTCTGGTCAGGAGATTGTTTATCCACACCCTTCATTGGTAACTATATCCCATGTAAATTCTACTCTTTCTTGATAACACAAGGAAAATCGTTTTGTATACTCTATGAAATTATGTCAACAAGTGTAAACAATGTATATATTTTTTTGACAGCAAATCAACCCCCTGAAAAGACTTTGACCATGTAGGTCGAAACGCATTGGGAATTTGCATATCAGACATTTTGACATAATATTGTATACTATTGTATGTTCGTACTTTCTTGTAGAATTTTGAATGGTGTTACACCCACCCCTCGACCAGAGCTCATATTTTAAACGCCTATGTGTCCATGTTACGTCGCCATTTTTCAATAAAGAATTATTTTTAACTACTTTTCTAATTACTAATTACTTTTCTAAGTAATTGTATTCCTGCTGCGAAAAACCCCATTGGGGGAGACTTTCCCATACTATGGCTGTATTGTTACCTATTTAAAGACATTGAAACAGAAAATAAAAAACAATCCTAGACAAATAAAGTCAGTAAATAGCCAGGGACTATAACAGCCCATTCAATTTACCTTTGGTAAGAACTTATAGAAGTTTTAGCAGACAAATTCAGTGTCTCCAATGCTCATCAGTAGTGCTGCAGTCTTTTGTTACATGATACCGTGACATGCAACCTCCCGCTCCTTCTCCAATTCGTGTATGTAAGCCTTTCATTTCAATTTCTTCAGAGAAAGGAGGGTAGTTGAACCAGTGAAATGTTCAATACTAATATTACAAACACTTATCCCTAATCTCTTACATGGTCCTGTGACATGCAACCTCACGTTTCTCCAATATCTGTAGATAAGGCTGTAACAGCCTTATAAAAAGGAAGGTATCAAATAAATGTTCCTTAGCACTACTGCAGTCTTGTGATACAAGATCCAGAGCTGTGCAACCTTCAATATGTGTAGATAGGGCTGTAACAGCCTCAGAAAAGGAAGGTACTAAAGAAATGTTTCTTCGTAATGCCGTAGTCTCACGTTGATCCTAGGCTGGGCAACCTTCCTCTCCTTTACCAATATGTGTAGGTGAGGCTATAACAGCCTAAGAAAGAGGATGGTACTTGAACCAGTGAGCACACTACAGGATCAGATGCAGTGACATTCAGGAATATGCTTACCAGCAGTTGTGCCGACCACACACTTGGCAGTTTTACTGGCGATTCTGCAGCTTTTGCATAAGCTCCCAACCACAACCTGCCACCCACAGTTTTATTGTTTTCCCAGATTTGAACAATCAAAATTATGGTTGGAAAAAACACTGCAGTGGCAGTCAGTTTTGTGAGTTGTTTGTTCACAGAACTGGGTTTGGTTTCCTAGCGATACATTTAATCTACTGTATATGTATGAGTTACATATTAATAATTTCATATTCATAATTTTTACTAAAACTAACCAGTTGAGCTCTGGAAGGTTTTACCCCCTTTATGACCAGGTCATTTTTTGCTATTCAGCAGTGTGCTACATTACCTGGCAATTGTGTGGTCATGCACCAATGCACGCAAATAAAATAGATATCTTTTTTTTATCACTCAAATAGAGCTTTCTTTTAGGGGTATTTGAACACCACTGGGTTTTATTTTTACTATATAAACGAAAAAAAAGACAAAAAACTTATAAAGCATATCCATTAAAATCTACGGTAATTTCTTTATCAATTTAGGCCAAATGTATTCTGCTACACGTCTTTGGTAAAAAAAAAAAAAATCCCACTAATTGTATATTAATTGGTTTGTGTGCAAGTTAGAGCATCTACAAACTATGGTATATATTTGTAAATGGATCAATCCTGATATACCGACGGCCTATCTCATTTCTTGAGGCCCTTAAAATGCCAGGACAGTACAAATTCCTCCCAAATGACCCCTTTTTGGAAAGTAGACTGTCTGAGGTATTTAATAAGAGGCATGGTGAGTTTTTTGAAGTTGTAATTTTTCGGGAAAATTAAGAAATTAAATAAAATGTGTTTGTTTTTTGCATACATTTTTGACACTGTGCTACTCTGGTAGGTGCTCATCAGGGATTTTATTTGTACACTGTTATTGCTTATACAGTGATGATCACTGTATAAGCAACAGTTTTAGCTGTCATAAATGCATTAACATTCATGAAAAGCTTGCTTATGCTTGTGATCTGTGATTGGCCACAGATAAACACATGCTACAGGTACTTAGGTATCAAGTAATTGCTATGAGCCAATAGCAGGTCAAAACTGTAAGCAAGCTGTTCATGAATGGAAATCCATTTTTAATAGATTGTTTACATTGGTAACATGTGATCGCTAATCAGAGTGATCACATGATACCCGGTAATTGTGACCTGCTGAATCTGGTGGACACAGTGGTCACAGGAGAGGCAGGTTGCATGCCCCTAACCCTGAACAGGCTGGATCACATACAGGTACGTGATCCAGCCTGGCCGTGCTGCTTGCCTGCAGTAAATGTACTGCGTGTGGTCCGGAAGTGGTTAAAAAAAAGTATTATTAGTTAAGTTCACAAACACTATTATTATAGTTACTATATTATACGATTATAGAAATATCAAAAGATAAAACTGCATACAAAAACTCAACCTTAGCTAAGCAGCTAATTACACATTTGAAATATGTACATATGTTACTTTACAGAGGATTTGTAATTCTGTTCAGTGAATCTTCTGATCTAGGCTCTCCCATTGGACAGCACAGCCAGGTCCTGGACATCTCAGACTACTTTGTAGCTAAACAATAGAGTCTGATCTTGTGCCTGCCCCAATCACATGTACAATATGCAAATTAATAAGACCCTGAGGGGTTGATTTACTAAAACTGGAGAGTGCAAAATCTGGTACAGCTGTGCATGGTAGCCAATCAGTTTCTAACTGGAGCTTGTTCAATTAAAGGAGAAGTACAGCCAAAGCTTGTTTGACTGTACTTCTCCTGTGCATCACAGGAGTGCAGTTTGTTCTGTGACCCATTTTCAGCTGAAGCCCACTGTCGGCTGATGTGACAGAGCCAGTCCGGGCTGGGGAAAGATCACGACAATATCCACCCAGAAGCCTAGACCGGCACCTGGCTCAGCCTCTAAGCAAGCTGCTGAGAACCCTGAAAACAAAGCAATCAGAGGTCTTTGATCACCTGGTTCTCAGTCTTAGAGTCACTGGGTGACAGAGGCAGCATCAGACCAATGCTGCATCCACCTAGGTAAGTATGATTACAAAGAAAAACAACTTAAGCTTTGACAAAAAAAAAACAACACCTGGAAGCTGATTGGTTTCTATACAGAGACTTTACCAGGTTGCTCAGAATGGATGGTGTGAGCTCAGAAAATGGTCAAACAGGGAACATGGAACGAAAGAGACAGTCCATAGTGTACCTCTGTATACAGTTTATTTAAAAGTTAAAAAATTATTGCACTTACAAGGTCGCAATAGATAAAAGCATTTGTAATAGCCGGCCGGCTCGATTTCGCTGCCCGTTTGCTTCCGGGATCTGCGTGGTTCGTATGGTGACGTCAGCACGCCGCTCCTCCCTACGCCGTTTCGTCACAACTGACGTCTTCCAGGGCCACTACCCACTACCCATCCAAGTTTAGCAGCCACTGCTCCAACTCCACCTTCCTTCGGGAAGGAAGGTGGAGTTGGAGCAGTGGCTGCTAAACTTGGATGGGTAGTGGGTAGTGGCCCTGGAAGACGTCAGTTGTGACGAAACGGCGTAGGGAGGAGCGGCGTGCTGACGTCACCATACGAACCACGCAGATCCCGGAAGCAAACGGGCAGCGAAATCGAGCCGGCCGGCTATTACAAATGCTTTTATCTATTGCGACCTTGTAAGTGCAATAATTTTTTAACTTTTAAATAAACTGTATACAGAGGTACACTATGGACTGTCTCTTTCGTTCCATGTTCCCTGTTTGACCATTTTCTGAGCTCACACCATCCATTCTGAGCAACCTGGTAAAGTCTCTGGATTTCCCTGGCCGGGATTAAAGCCACAAGCCAGTGTGACCTCTGTGACAGGGGGTCGCACAATCCGGTAAGGGTCAGTGTGACTGGACGGTGGAGGTGTTTTCTTGTTTTCCATCTGGATCACCCTTTGAGCTGCTGTTTATTGAATGAGAGCACTGTGGAGTTTCTGGAACTTTTCATATGTTTATTGTGTCTTCCACAAATCACATTGATCTCTATAAGGACAGTCGGTCACTATTGATTGTTTTTTCTATTTTTGGTTTTACACGATTGTTTCATGTTATCACGGACTTTAGAGCTGCACCGGATTTTGCACCCTCTAGCTTTAGTAAATCAACCCCTGAACTGTTGTTCCTTTTTTCCCAGTGTACTGCTGAGCATGATATTTTCCATCTATTGTTTGGATTGTCATGTCTTCTTTCTTTTACACTATGGATATACCATGCAGCTGCTGCTAGTTTACAGTAAATATGACAGGTTCCATATGTAAAATGGAAAAAAAGTTTGAAATATCTTGCATTTTGCCTTCGGATAAAATTAGTATTTAAACATAACACGATATAAAATGTATAATTGCATGTAGCAATCTGGATACAATAAGCAGCCCACAGTTATGGTATAGTTTAGGAACCTTGAACCGCAAATATTTCTTTGTGAGACTGATCCAATTATATTTTTTACATAGCGTGTTCTTTACTCCACTGTGCTGCCAAAAAGATGAAGCCATCTACCCTGCAATATAAAGGTCACAAGAAAATAGATGCTGGGAACTTTATGGGCTATACAATTTAAAGTGCATCTACGTACCCATAAAACTTACTGACACTTTCTTCCTCATGCAGGCACCTTATGCTGTCTGCATGCCAGTGAGAATCCCTCTGTAAACCCCCTGGGGTGTTCTCCTATGCAAACAACCCACTGACTGGGCATTGGCTCTGGCCTTACCTTTCCTGACTCACGTATTTTACCAATAGCCTATTGCTATGATGGACGGCTTTGCTAATGATAGAAGGGGAAGAGACAGGATTTACTAAAGAGGAAGCTAGTTGCATCACATGTCACTCTTGGATTTCTAGTTCTAGGGCACTTGGCAAAAAATGCTTGCTTATATTTAAGCAATTAGAGGTGTCTACAGTGGAAAGCAAAGGTTAGTTTAGCAAAATGTATGGGTCTACACATTTGTTTTGTCCCCTTATTACAAAACTTTTAATTCTATATTAGGCACCCATTTGGAGTCAGTATTCAATGTTGCTGCCTCCTCCTTTTCCTTTCCTAAAGAAATGCTTTCTGCCCTTATTATTGCTGTACCAAAACCTGGGAAGGACCCCACAGTCCCTCAAAATTTTTGCCCTTTTTCCCTATTAAATATTTATGTAAAAATGTATGCAAAATGGATTGCTAATGGTCTCATGGAGAGGTTACCATTCCTAATACACGCGAACCAGTCTGGGTTTACCAAAGGTTGACAGAGTTCTTATATCACAAGACATCTTATCAATATTATTCATTATGTGGAAAGAACTTGATTACCTTCTCTGCTCTGTTCCTGGTAAAGACTGGGGATGGGCCGAACGGACCCCTGTTCGGTTCACACCAGAACTTTCGAAAACAGCAAAAGTTCAGACCTGAATATCAAACCCCATTGTCAATGGGAGCCAAATGTCAAAAATCAAAAATGACCATTTTGAAGGCATATATGCAAGTGATTGGGCATACAATGATTATAGGGGTCCGGGTCTTGCCCTGGGGAACATCAATAAAAAAGTTTGTGAAAAATGTCATTTTTAAATAAGCAGTGATTTGTTGATTTTTAAAGTGAAAGGATGACAATGTACAATGTCTAGAATCTGCTGCAGCAATAATTACATTTATAAAGCCCAAAAAATAAAATTTTCCCTGCAAGCTGCATTTATTTTGCTCAGCAACAGCCAGTGTGTAGGATGAGGCCACAATGTAGTGCACTGGGAACAAGATTAGAGATTTTTGGGATACATTCTGGTGTCACTTTGATAGGATAGAAGTAACGGATGCATAAAAATTTGTCTTTGGGTGTCGGTGGCGCCTTCCCACCATAACCCTATAGAGGTAATCTTGATGAAAGCAAGAATTGGCCTTGCTGTAAAAATTTGCAATGATATGCACCTGTCAAACAGGTGCAGAAAAATTGGTCTTTGGGTGTCGGTGGCACCTTCCCACTGTAACCTTGTAGAGGTACTCTTGATGAAAGCAAGAATTGGCCTTGCTGTAAAAAAATTGGAATGATATGCACCTGTCAAACAGGTGCAAAAAAATTGGTCTTTGGATGTCAGTGGCGCCTTCCCACCGTAACCCTATAGAGGTACTCTTGACGAAAGCAAAAATTGGCCTTCCCACTGTAACCCTATAAAGGTGCTCTTGATGAAGGCAAAAAAAATACACCCTCAAAGCTAGGCAGCCTCGAAGTCCTGCAGAGATTCCACATCCCAAAAAGACTTAATCAGTGACATCGGCATCAGGGGCTTCATAGCTGGTAATCCAGGACTGATTAATTTTTATAAAAGTCAAACGGTCCACGGAGTCTGTGAACAGATGCGTTCTATGATCAGTAACAAAACCTCCTGCAGCACTGAATGCCCGTTCTGAAAGCACGCTGGATGCAGGGCAGCTCAAAAACCTAATAACATACTGGGCAAGTTCTGGCCACTGGTCTATTCTCATGACCCAGTAAGTCAGTGGATCATCAGCTGAAAAGCTCTCCATCTCTGTTTTGGCCCCGAGGTAATCGTCCACCATGTGATGCAAATGCTGCCGATGGGATGTGGAAGCTGACAGCCCTGGGTGGCGAGGACTAAAAGAAAATCCAAAATTCCTCACTTAGGGGGACGCCTTCTCCAAAGCTCCTCTCTTGACCAACAGAAGACTCAAAACTATGTTTTCCCCGACACTGTAACCTCCAGGAGTCAGAGATTTTATCTTCTGCACTGTCTGTGGGGACAGGATGAGTTCTGAGACCTTCCCCTTAAAATAGTGGTCAAGGAGGTTTGCCTATCAGTAATCATCCTTCTACTTTATGCCACGTATTCTTGGGTCCTTTCGCAGGCTTTGAAGCATGAGGTTGCCCATATGCCTCAAATTTGCAGAGGCTTGAGAAGCAGACTCCTCGGGGTCACCCAGGATGACAGCATCTGGAACTTCCTCCTCCCAGTCGCATACTACTCCCAAGGGTAATGGGGTTGGAAAGTCATCAGTTACAGACTGACACGTCTTCCTCTTCTTCGAAGCTTATGAAAGAGCCAGAATCCTCCTCCTCATCCCCCTCCCCTCTCTCCTCCTGTGTGTTCTGTGACATAGGAATGATGGTGTCTCCATAAAGTGGGCCTTGAGAGGAAAGGAAGTGTTCCTCTTCCTCCTGCTGCTCTGCCTCCAGTGCCCTGTCCATAATGCCCCGCAAAGTCTGCTCCAACAGGAACACAACAGGGATTCTGTCACTGATGCATGCACTGTCACGGCTCACCATCCTTGTGGCCTCCTCAAATGATGACAATACAGTGCATGCATCCTAAATGATCAGCCATTGGCGTGGAGAAAAAAAGCCTAGTTGACGGCCCTCTGCTGCATGTGTAGCCGCTGCAGCATTGACAAGGTCGAGTTCCACCTGGTGGGCATGTCACAAATCAGGCAGTTTACGGGCAGGTGGATTTCCCGCTGAATTTCCTCCAACCGAGCACTGGCTGTGTATGACCGCCTGAAATGGTTACAGACTCTTCTGGCCAGCTTTAGCACATCTTGCAACCCTGGGTACATATTTAGGAAACGCTGCACCACCAAATTGAGGACATGTGCCAGGCATGGCACATGTGTCAACTTTCCCTGTCTAAGGGCGGAAAGGAGGTTTGAGCCATTATTGCACACCACCATTCCTGGCTCCAGCTGGCGTGGTGTGAACCACCTCTGGGACTGTCCCTGCAGAGCTGCAAGAATCTCTGCTCCGGTGTGGTTCCTGTCTCCTAAACACACCAGCTGAAGCAATGCATGGCACCTTTTAGCCTGACTCTGGGAATAGCCCTTTGAACGCTTAGGGGGTACCTGATGTTCATAGGTCAATTCTGCAGAGGAGGGCATGGAGGAGGCAGAGGAGGGGGTTGAGCTCACAGGTCTGGCAACATCACCACCAGCTGTATGGAGATGTGGGGGCACAACAAGCTGCAGCACTGAGCCCTGTCCTGCATCCTTTCAAGCAGCGTTACCCAGTGTGCTGTCCCTGCACATGCTTGCTAGACCACGTGTCAGCAGTAAGGTGAATTTTATGGCTGACTGGCTTGCCCAACAATGCCAGAACATTCCCTTCCACGTGATGGTAGAGAGATGGAACGGCCTTATGTGAAAAGTAGTAGCGACTGAGAACCTGCCATTGTGGTACAGCACATTGTGCAAATTCACGGAAGGGGGCAGAATCCACCAGGCTGAAAGGCAGAAGTTGGAGAGCCAACAGCTGCAGCAGATGGGGCAGAGAATTTTGACAGCTACAGTCTACAGCTGGTGGTGCGCTGCTGGCAGATGTGCTTCTAGGACCTGGGACACCCTGTGCTATACCATCATCCCTGTCAGTGGAGGCTGCTGAGAGGTAATGACTCGGTATAGCAGGGGCAGACTGAAGTGGGTAAGGAGGAGGAGGAGGGACAGATTGATGCCCCTTTTGTGTGGCTTTTAGGTGCTCTTGCCAATGGGCTGAGTGGTTGGACGTTAAATGCCTTGTTAAGAATGTGGTACCCAAATGGTTGGTGTTTTTGACATGCTTGATGTGCCTGAGACACAGTTTGCAGTTAAACTGACAGTAACACACAAAACTATATGCCGTTAAACTGGCAGTAACGCACACAGAACTATATGGTGTTAAACTGGCAGTAACGCACACAGAACTATATGGTGTTAAACTGGCAGTAACGCACACAGAACTATATGGTGTTAAACTGGCAGTAACACACGCAGAACTATATCGCGTTAAACTGTCAGTAACGCACACAAAACTTTTGTACTAAAAAAATTACTAAAAATGAATTGGATAGAAAACAAATATTTCTTAATCCCAGGAAGACTATTTGCATAGCTTGCTTCACTGTAAAGGTGTTTGGGATGCTGCCTCTGTTATTGGAGAGATGTTCCACCAGTTCCTGTCTTTGTGACATCCTGCCTCAAAGACAGAAACTGAGGGGAAATATTCCCCATGGGGCACAGAAATAAATCACCTTGACAGAAGTAATAACACTTTCCACCCCTATCAAAATAAAAAGGTCCACTTTTACATTTATCTGTATGACTTGTGGCAAATTCACACTACATAGCAGAGTCTGTTCATATACTGTAACCCCTTTTCAGAAATTTTGACTTTCTGAAAGATGGAACGTGCCCAGAGCAATGCACAACCTAACAGTTTATTTGAATAAACCAACAGAAAATGTAAAAACGATGTTCAATATAAACTAAAATACACAATATAAACTACTGTATACAATATGAACCGGTATTGCCTGTAGACTAATCTTGTGCCCATTACTAATGCACCATGTTATGTTCTGTAGTGTGTCTCTGTGTGGAGGTGGCCATATTGGTAAAGACAGACATATTTTCTCCCTCATGACCCCTGATGGCTGGTAGGGTATTTATCAGGAAGCATCAGGAGAGGTAGAGGAAATACAAATCCACAGAATGACAGAAGCAGTTAAACTTTTGCAATGATTCACAGCTATGTGGCTCAAGGAAAAGGGTGCCTAGACACAGGAAGTGCACTACTATATTTACCGGCCACAATGTTACAGAATGAATGCTCTGTGGACAAATGATAATATATTGCAGATTAATCAGCCTCACAGGTCACAGTACAGAGGTCCTGCTATGAATATGGGTGCATTGTGTGAGCTCTAGTGGTGTACGGGTATGTGTTGTGTGTGGGTATGCAGCTGGCATACACATGTACGGTCAAAACTTTAGGACTCAGAGGCTCTGTGATGGAATCTGCCTCATATCAGGCTCCAGGAAATGATGGAAGCTACTTATTTCGTCTTCCCTTTGTTGTCTGGTCCTTGCCTCCTACAGTTCGCTTCCCAACTCATCCAGAAATGTCAACAGCACCACTGAAGCTGGATTACTGGGTTTACTTTGCTTTAGTTCCTGGGAGAAAGACATGGGGGGTTATTTACTAAAGGCAGTCACTGTATATCTGAGGGGAATATGCAAGGAAAATAAAAAAACAGCATTTTAGCTTGCACATGATTGGATGATAAAATCAGCAGAGCTTCCCCTCATTTCAGATCTTCCCCTCAGATCTACAGCGACTGCACTTCCAAGTGCACTTGTTGTGCAAAGTGGATTTGCCTTTAGTAAATCAACCCCATGGTGTATCTCAAGCTCTTTCCTTTGTGTTATCTTGGAGGCACTGTAGGTTGAAGGAAAAGTGACAACTGTCTATATGCTGAAGATTCCTCCTCTACGTGAATGACCTTTTCTTTTGTTGACCCCTGCTGCCTCTTATTGGTATCTTCAATATTTCCAGAGGTACTAAAATAAAATAAACAATTTTATTTTAGTGTTATATACCTGTTGGTGAGCATTTCAATTGAGTACTGTCCTGAAAGAGCTACATACAGATACATACAGGTGCATCTCATAAAATTTGAATATCATAAAAAAAATTATTAATTTCAGTAATTTAATTCAAAAAGTGAAACTCATATATTTTATATAGATGTACTACACACAAAGTGATATTTTTCAAGCATTTCATTCTTTTAATTTTGATAATTATGGCTTACAGCTAGTGAAAATCCAAATGTGAAAATTTGAATATTACATAAGACCAATAAAAAAAAAGATTTTTAATATAGAAATGTTGGCTTACTTAAAAGTATGTCCATGTACAGTACAGTATGCACTAAATACTTGGACAGGGCTCCTTTTGCATGAATTACTGCATCAATGAGGTGTGGCATGGAGGTGATCAACCTGTGGCACTGCTGGGGTGTTATGGAAGCTCAGATTTCTTTGATAGTGGCTTTCAGCTCATCTGCATTGTTGGGTCTGGTTTCTCTCATCTTCCTCTTGACAATACCCCACAGATGGGGTTTAGGTCAGGCGACTTTGCTGGCCAATCAAGCACAGTAATACCATGATCATTAAACCAGGTATTGGTATTTATGGTAGTGTGGGTAGGTGCAAAGTACTGCTGGAAAATGAAATCAGCATCTCCATAAGGCTGGTAAGCAGAGGGAAGCATGAAGTGCTCTAAAATTTCCTGGTAGACTTTGGACTTGATAAAACAAAGTGGACCAACACCAGCAGATGGCATGGCCCCCCAAATCATCATGGACTGTGGAAAATGTTGCATTTAATTTGGAAAACAAGGTCCCAGAGTCTTGAGGAAGAGTGGAAAGGCACAGAATCCAAGTTGCCTATGGTCCAGTGTGAAGTTTCCGCAGTCAGTGGAAATAAATAAACTTTTGATATTCTAATTTTATGAAATCCACCAGTATATACTTATATCCATACAGCAAAACCCTCACAGTCTGTATTTTGTTATAGCCTTAGGTCCCTTTCACAGGGGAACTCCAATCAGGTCTGCCTGTCAGTTTTTCAGGTGGACCTGATCGGACACTCCAGTCTCTTCTATGGAGCAGCGGATGTCAGCAGACACATATCTGCTGACATCCACCGCCATCTGATCCGATCCTGTCTGCCAAAAACAGACGGATGGTGGACCTATTCCACATCCATCTGGCGGATAGGATGTTCCCAGAGCAGACACAGACCTGTCATCCTCCTGCTCAGCGGGGATCAGCAGAGAGATCGCGTGCTGAGCAAGCGGATTCCACTTCACGGAGGCGTCCGCTTGAAAGGGGCCTTAAGGAACTAAATTTCTTCCCCACTGGGCTAGCTTTTAATTGCATGCAGATCCTTGAAGAAGCAGTGCCCTAATGAATTCAACCTACCTCTATCTTTTATTGAATTCTATCTCATCTCAGCGTTTTACTGGAAAAAAAAAACACTTTTGTAATATAAGACAAAACAAATAATACTTTAGATATAGCTGTTTTTTTGGGAAACTTAAAGTAGAAGTTTACTCACCTACACTCCAGCGCTGTGGTATCCCAGAGATCCCTCACTGATGACAACCTGCAGTGATCACGCTCTTGGTACAAAAACCTAAACATCCATGCATCCATGCGAGCATTAAGGCCCACTCTCCTTGTCAACGGAATGCACATATGTGTTATGTGGTTGGAAAGACCACCTAAGCCTGGCTCTTGACAGGCTTTATAACCCCTCCTGGGCAGCAGTCAGGTGCTTTAGAATGCCACTGATTTTCCTACCTAAATCTTCAGTAATGGCTTGGACTCCTATACTGCTTGTGATCCTATTGCCTTCCTTGCCGATCTGCAGTTCAAACCAACCTCAGACCTGTTACCTCTTCTTTCCCTCAGCACATCCCCTGTATATTTTGCCAATAATTAGTACTTAGTACTTTGAACTGCTCTTGCTGTTTTTGTGAATCTGTCTACCTGTTTGTATCTCATTTTTTATTTTTTTTTATGTAATGCACTATTGTATTATTTTCACTTACAATAAACACTTCACACAGCATATATTCCTCTGGAGTCTTGTCACAGATCTGCAGAGCTGCATCCTCTATTCCCAAAGATCAACAGACATGCTGGTAGATGTAGTTCCATAGCTTTAACTTGAAAGGTTCTGAGGTTACCTGTTATACCACAAGACGTGTGTTCAAGATTGATTAACCACCTGCTGTTGATTCAGTTAACCCAGCCAGGCCATCTCTTTTCATTTAAAGTGTTTGTTAACCTAAAAAAAAAATATATATTAATCCTGTTTATTTAAAGCATGTTATACAGCACAGTGTTTGTGCTGTGTAATTTGGCCCCCTGTAACACCTAAAATACCTGGCTGATCCTTCCAGTTTCTACCCTCCCCTCTGTAAACTGACCAAGGTGTATCATGGCTGCTGAGCCCTGACACTGTGGTCAGTTTACGTGACTCCGTCATCTGCCGCCTTGCTATCTGCATCTCTCCTGTCCTCCTCCCCCCTCCCCTCCCTGCTTGTCAGCTCTGTGTGTGAGCGTGTCCTCCCCGCCCCTCTCCCGCCCCTCTCCTGCTGCTGCCATACTATGCAAAATAATGATCTGTCCTTTGTAGAATCCCCTCTGTCATAACCTGTTACATTGCTCTCTGCCCTTGTTTTATAAAAATTAAGACGCACAATACCTTACTGAAGACCGAGGCTGAGCAGTCATGTGACCGTCCGTGGCTCTCCTCCTCTCCTCCCTGCTGATGTCAGAGGGAACCTCAGCCCCTCCCTCTACAGTCCTCGGAGCAGGGCAGGAGAGCCCTGGATGTCAGCTGGAGTGCCCAGCAACCCTGCAAAATAAGGTATTGTGCTGCATCAGTTTTATTAAAGAACAGCAGTGAGTGATATAACAGGTTATGACAGAGCGGATTCTACAAAGCATCCATAAGGGCTTAACAAACACTTTAAGGTAGGATTACACTCCATCTTAGTACCACAAGCAAAAAAAGCAATTTAATTAATTTTGAATCTTTAAAGCAAACTCACCCATCCATCCTTTTCGCCATGCTTTATTTTGCTGAGAAATCCCCCCCCCCCCCTCCTTCCCCACCCTAGAATTCCTGGCTGTGGCCAACTTGAGTAAGGGCAGATGATTGATATAGCATTTACTTCCTGAAATCCAACTGCCCTTAGCTCAGGCATGAGGGTATTTAACTGAGGAAATCCCTCCTCCCGTCCTGGAGACACCTGGAATGTATGGCATCATTTGCCTAGGACTGAAAACCTGGAGGAAGCTGAAGAAATTAGAAAAAATAAAAATAAAACAAGTAAATATTGATAGGATTTTTTATCTATTTACTAATGCTAATGATGATTGAGAGAGTGAAGTTCAGCTTTAAGCTTGGCTCATTGCCACAGGCTCTGCTTAAGCAACAGCTAGTTTTCCTAGTGCCAGGTCCCCCAGTGATTTCCAAGAAGATGACTTTTGTACCTCCAGTGCTTCCTTGGGTTCCAAGATTCCTAGTGTACCAGCAGTATTTCCTTGTAAACCTGACTTTCTGAGAAGAATCATTGTGTACCCCAGCCTCCTTATGGCTTAATGAGAAGAATACTTGTATATGCACAGTGCTTCCTCATGTCCCTGGCTTCCTGAGAAGATTCCTAGTGACCCCTATACTCCTAGTGTTCTACATTCTGACAGACTCCCACTGACCCCAATATTTCTAGCGACCCTGTAGTTGGACCCCCTTTGTACCTAGGGTCTTTTTTAAAGCATCTTACAGTGCCTCTCAGTGTGATCTCTGTACCCGCAGTGTTCCCAGTCTGTCCCCAGTGTCTGTTCCCAGTGTCCCCAGTGTGTTTCTGCTTGCAACCTGTATTCTTGTACCTGTTGTGTACTTTCATTGTGCATTTCGCTCTTCTTGTGCCTCTGTTTCAATTGTGTACTTTTGCCAACTTTCAAGCCCTTCTGTGATCCCCTGTGAATTCCTGTCTGCTATTTGCTAGCATCACTTGTGTCTGCAGTCTGGCTCAGTGTCTCTCAGTGTATTTCCTGCTTGGTGTCCCTGTACTCCTCTACCTACTCCTTCTGATTTTTCTCTTTGTATTGCCATTCTTTCCTAGCTGTCCTTTGTGCCTCTGTGCTCCTGTTTTAAGTGCCTGTGTGTTTCCATGCACATTTGCCAGCTTGGGCTGTACTCCCTACTGTCCTGTGATCCCTGCACCTCAGTGCTGAAAGGGATTCTTATCTATGTATCAACCCTTAGTTCCCAGTAGTTCACTGCTCAGGTGAGTCTGAGAACTGCTACACAAGGATCGTCTGCAGTCCAACCCATTTCTACCATCAGAAGCTCTGGGGAATACCAGGCAGTCTCTTTAGACTCTATGTCTTGGCCATTCCAAATGCACTCACCTTCACTGTATGTGCAGGCAGGTTGTGTTCTCCCCCCAGACAGTACCAATATGTGTCCTTCCTGTCCTAGTCTCCTCATGTACCCCATCTGTATCCTGTATTCCTGCAATGCCTGGGACCCCTTTGCACCTCAGTGTTCCTCATATATCTTGTTAAATCTATGTTCCTGTAAGCTCAGCATCCCACTACTGCAAAGATACTCCTGTAATCTTGCCTCCCTGTAAGCCCTGCATGGCAATTCAATAAGTGTCTTTTACTAGTATTCTGTGTCCTGCCTGCCTGTAAGATCAGCACCCCAATGTTGCATGTTACTTATGCCATTTGTGTGAATCCTATGTTCTATGCTTTCCAAGAGCCTGGTCTCTGTGCTTCCCTGTACCAGGTCAGCTGAGGCCTACATGGGTGCACTCACAGGGCACACTGCCATCCAGGCTACACAGAGGGTGCACAAACCCAACCCCATGTGACAGCCCCATTTGTGATATGTCTGCATTCCTTTGTAAGATACCACATGAGTTCAGTAGGATTCCAGCATTGGTTTCCAGACATTATTTTATTCACTGTAAGAACTGTATAAAGCCATTCACATATGGTCAAAAGATGCTAACAATGTAATGTACCACTCACAGTGAGGGAAGACCACAGTGCTAACCACTATGTCTGTGTGCCTTTATACACAATAACACATGATGAGAATAGCAATATGCCAACCTACACATCTGATCAACAGTCATGTGAAAGCACCATAACAGAGTGCATATGGCTAAAGAGACAGAATACCACGTTATTCCAGTTATGAAAGAGTTACTGATTATTACATGTAATTTAAAGAAGCACAGCCAAATCTCATAGTTCACTGGAGCCCACTGTTGGCAGATTTCACAGAGCCGGTCCAGGCTGGGGAAAGATTACAATAATATGGTCAGGATCCACTCAGGAGCCTGGACCGACACCTGGCTCAGCCCCCCCTGCAGAGGGGGGCAGAACAAAGAGTGGTGACTGACAGTCACCAGCTCTCTGCTCATGGAGCACTGAGAACTGAGTGATCAGCGGTTTTTGATTGCTCAGTTCTCAGTCTTAGAGCCAGCAAGGGACAGATGCAGCATTAGACCAATGCTGCACCCACCTAGGTAAGTATGATTTCTAAAAAAATAACAAAAAACTTCTCATTTGAATACAGTACAAGTACCTAAATCTGTTTTTATTAGCTGCCAATGAACTCCAGGACTATGAAGGGCAGTGGTAAGGGCCAGTCAGACTGTAGTACATTGTATTGTGTTGACAAGAGAAGCAAGGGCAGTAACATATTGTAGTGATGTCCACTGATCGTCCTACCAGCAGTAGGTGAGTTGATGACCAAAGTCTATTGCTTAAATGCACTAGATAAAAGTGAGGTTAGAGATGTAACTATGGTGTCTTTCAGGGATGACTATCACAAGAGTAGCTGAACATGAATTTTTTTTGGTTGGTAAGGCAGTTCACTTATATTTATTTCAGTTGTGCATCTGTTTCCCTGAAGAAATATAAAACCTACTATTACTGCCAAAGGCATATTTCCCAACTTTTTGAGATGGGAGAAAAGGGGCATATTTTCACACAACGTATGCAGGCTCACCCCTGCCAAGCCACATTTGTTTGCTCCATGAATAATGAAAAGAGTGCTTTTTTTCACCATTATCAACCTTTTTACTGACTATACTTCAAAACAACAAATGCAATAATAAGTAAGGTTGGATAATAGGTTCAATTTGGTATAATACTTTTAATATTCAATGCAGTAATATCCCCCCCCCCCCCCCCCCCCCCCTGAAATAAAGCAGCATTCCAATCCTTAAATGTGTTGGCTTTCTTTTTTATGCATTTTCCCTTTTATTTAACTCACAATAGCAGATTTAGAGGGAACAAATTAAAGCTTGGCTCTAGCTAACACCTTTAAGTAGTTGAGGCAACATTTTTTTTCCTTTTGGGATAAAGGTTTTACATAAATGATTAAAAACTGACACCTCTCAATGTTAAATGATTTGTTTTAGCCCTCTAACTACCACTTTTGCTGGACAACAGACTCTGGCTGAATCACTAGGTGAAAATAAAAGGAAATAAAGCTTAAAATGCCTAACTAATGCAGCCACCACATCTAAGGATTGGTAAACTGCAATAGAAAAATGTTTTGCTTTTGGGTTTAATACTGCTTTAACTACTTGCCCCTACAGGGAGATTTCAAAATTCACAATTCTTCAAAGGGAACACTTTAAAAGACTTTACAGGTTATCAATTTAGAATTAACAGTGAATGATGACCCAAGTATTATTGCTCTCATTCCGACATGCTCATGTGTAGCACAATTGATTTTTACATACCTGTGCTCTTTATATGAGGTGCATGCAAGTGTGCTTTTCACTTTTTTATTATTTTCTATTTACTTTATACAATTTTAATCATTCGTTTTTTTTTTTTTCTTTATGCTAACAAGCCTGTTATGTGATAGCATGGGAAGGTGACAAGTACATTCTATGGAGACACTGGGGGTCTATTACACCTAAAATGTCCCCCCTGCCCTCCAATGCAGCTATTCAGATACAGATCGTGTTTGAATAGCTGCGTCTTCTAGCCTAGACTAGCCAAGGAATGACAGCTGTGACCCTAGAAGTGATGTACTTCTATATACTTCACCTCTGGGGTCATTATTCGCAGGAGGCAATGGATGGTCCATGAGTTCCTCCTGTGGGTGCCTTCAAGAGTGAAATAAACGAGAAAAGTTGTCTCCAGAGCCGCCCGATCACTTTTATTGGAAAGTCCTTTGCTGGCTCTTAAAGCAGCTGTAAATTCAAATTTTTAAAAAATATTAAAATAATAAAAAGGTTTATATTTACCTGCTCTGTGCTAGGGTATTGCACAGAGCGCCCCCTTACCACCTCTTCTGGGGTCCCCGCCAGCGTGCTCTACTCTTTCTCTTCTGCGTCTACCCCCATAGCAATCCACTTGCTATAAGGATGCACATGCGTGCATGCTCCCAAGCCAGGCTGTGTGCATCCATAGACACACATAACAGGGCTTGGCCCAGCCCCTCTGCATCCTTCTCATAGGCTTTGACTACCAGCTATTCCCTTCTAAGCAGAAGTGATTCAGTCACTCGATCACTTATGAGGATTTTGGAAGAGGGTCCCCCCCTCCCATCGCTGGTCGCATCATTCCCAGGCTCCATGATTGGATGACAGAGCCCGGGAACAATGCGACCGGCAGAACTACGCGGTGAGGAACTGATGTTGTCCCTCCCTCTCTGTGACACAGGAAACCGGGAAGTAATGAGGATTTCGCCATGTCCGGTTCAGGTTTGTTGTTTACCTGGTCGTTAGCGCCTAGGAAAGCAGCCGATCAAATATGTGTCTGATTGGCTGCATTGGAGGCCACAATTTTTTTCTTTTTTTTCAATTTTATTACTTTTATTTATGATTTTTATAGAAACAAGGTATTATTCTGCGGAAGTGATGAGGATTTTTTTTCACTGGTATAGGCAACCATTTTTACTAAATTAAACTGATTCATTGAGTGTTTTATTGTGAGCAGTTGTGATTGGACACAGATAATCACATGGTACAGATGGGCTGTGATTGGCCCTTTCTGTACCATGTGATCACTGTGACAAATCACAGCTAGCAAAACAATTGTACACAATGCATGGCATAAAAGGAAGCCATCCATTGTTTACAATTGTCATGTGATCTGCTGTTATCGGTCACAGCGATCATATGGTAGCAGCATCAGTCATTGGCTGTGTCCAGTGGGCAAGCGCTAGGCGCGTTCTGGGAGGACATCCACCTGGAATGATGAATGTCCTACCCAGCTATCATTTGACAATAGGCTGGGTGTGAAGTGGTTAACTAAGTGCAAAACTAAAAATCAGTAATAAAACAATGTCCAATTCATATAGCCAGTATGTTTCTTTTTGGGAGACTTCTTAAGATAGAACCTCTCCAGAGTTTACCCTATCTATGCCATAAAAAAATGTAATTGCTTGGATCTTTATTGTGACATATTCTGAAGTGGTTGGAAACATGGGGGGTTTATTTACTAAAACTGGAAAGTACAAAATCTGGTGCAGCTGTGCATGGTAGCCAAACAGCTTCTAACTTCAGCTTGCTCATTTAAGCTTTGACAAAAAAAAACCTGGAAGCTGATCTTTTTCTTTAAAGGGCTGCACCAGATTTTGCACTCTCCAGTTTTAGTAAATCAACCCCACTGTGTCTCTTAAAACCCTTCCAGATATTATTGATGTGTTCATTAATGTGTACAGAAAGTTGCCTTGTTGTTTTACCCACATATTGGAGGCCACATGGGCACTCCAATATGTACTGTCATATGAAATGAACTTATTTAGCCAATATTGTTTATGTGTATAATTGTATTGGAACTATGTATTTTTCCAGTTACAAAACGTGTAGAGGCATGGCTTCCAGTTAATGACATCACCTCCGCTGACATAATTTCCAGCAGTTGAACCGCACGCTGGCTCCTGAATCTGTTATATTTCTTAGCTTAGTTTAAGCATCACAACCTGTGGAGGGAATCTTCTGCTATACATTTGTACCTCCAAAATGTGGCATTTGTGTTAGTATCGATCTTTACCCCACTTTTTTGGGAATAAATGCAAACTTGTGATGTCCTGTATCTCACAAAAGGGAGTACACCAATCACATTTTTGTACATATTTTATTAATGTCTAATCCACTAGCAACAAATGTGAGTACACCCCTAAGTGAAAATGTCCAAATTGGGCCCAAATTGTCAATATTTTGTGCGGCCACCATTATTTTCCAGCATTGCCTTAAACCTCTTGGGCATGGAGTTCACCAGAGCTTCACAGGTTGCCACTGGAGTCCTCTTCCACTCCTCTATGATGGAGCTGGTGGATGTTAGAGACCTTGTGCTCCTCCACCTTCCGTTTGTAGATGCCCCACAGATGCTCAATAGGGTTTAGGTCTGGAGAGATGCTTGGTCAGTCCATCACCATTTCCCTCAGCTTCTTTAGCAAGGCAGTGTTCGTCTTGGAGGTGTGTTTGGGGTTGCTGGAATACTGCCCTGCAGCCCAGTCTCTGAAGGGAGGGGATCATGCTCCACTTCAGAATGTCACAGTACATGTTGGCATTCATGGTTCTCTCATGGAATTGTAGCTCCCCAGTGCCGGCAGCACTCATGCAACCCCAGACCATGACACTCCCACCACCATGCTTGACTGTAGGCAAGACACACTTGTCTTTGTACTCCTCACCTGGTTGCCGCCACACATGCTTGACACCATCTGAACCAAATAAGTTTATCTAATAATAATAAATAATCAATAACTACAACATAAATCCTTTTTTACAAGCAAAACCATGCGAGTTCCTGTGGCGCACAAAAAGGCGCATGCTTTTGGGAGTCCATTTTATAATATTTATGTTTCTTTTGTTGAAGTATTTGTGTTGTGATTGTTTACTTTATATGGGACTCTGGTAAACTGTAGGCAAAATCGTCATGTAAGGTTTAGCTAACAGTGGCTTCCTTTTTGCCACTGGTGAAGTACTGGGGGAACAGTTGTATGCATAGTTTTAGGTGTGGATCCATATTGCAGGCCTTGACCTGGCACATGTCATTTGTGTAACGTACCAGTACAGATGCAGATTTAAACAAGAAAAATTATTTCATTTATTTTTGCTAGTGCTTTTATGGTAGATGCACAGAAGACGTTGGCACTGGTAACCAAGACTTTAACAGGTATGCTTGCTTGATACACTGGTGCAGGTGCATTTTTTAATCATATCATTTACATAAAGTATCTCACAAAAGTGAGTACACCCCTTACATTTTTGTTAATATTTTATTATATCTTTTCATGTGACAACACTGAAGAAATTATACTTTGCTACAATGTAAAGTAGTGAGTGTACAGCTTGTATAACAGTGTAAATTTGCTGTCCCCTCCAAATAACTCAACACACAGCCATTAATGTCTAAACCACTGACAACAAAAGTGAGTACATCCCTAAGTGAAAATGTCCAAATTGGGCCCAATTAGCCATTTTCCCTCCCCATCTCAGTCTCCTGACCTCAATATCATCGAGTCATCCTGGGGAGATCTCAAACATGCAGTTCATGCAAGACAGCCCAATAATTTACAGGAACTGGAGGCTTTCTGCCAAGAGAAATTGGCAGCTTTACCATCTGAGAAGATAAAGAGCCTCATCCACAAATACCACAAAAGACTTCAAGCTATCATTGATGTTAAAGGGGGCAATACACGGTATTAAGAACTGGGGTATGTAAAACATTGATCAGGGTCATTTGGGTCGTTTCTGTTGTAATTATGATTTAAAAAGAGTAAATACAGTTGATTGATAATAAATGGCTTCAGCCAAACACTAACCATGAGTGAAAGAAAAGTTTTTGTGTTATCATTCATATTCTCTGAAAAATGGCCTAGAAATCATAAATTCTGCCAGGGTATGTAAAATTATGAGCACAACTGTATACTGGTTTGCTTTGCCCAAGTCTTGGCTAATTCAATTGACAGTTTGTCAGAAAACTTGTTGGTTGTCACTCTGCATTTTTCCTGATGATGGAGTGGCGTAACCACTCAGAAATGCAATGAAGTATTAAAGTGTTTACAGTAAGTCATACAGTACTTGTCTCAAGCATTACTTGTATTTTAAACCCTGTGTCTGCTCCCGTTGGTCTTATTGTTACTACCACTGCACCTTCACAAGAGAAGAAAGTTGCTCTTAGTAGGACAAGAGCGGGCAGTTGCATGTGTTTACTAAACCTCAAGTGGTGCTATGCACCAAGACACCTGAGATGTAATGCAACTCAGAAGCTGGAATAAAAACGATTTAGATGGTCAAAGTTCTACTAGTCCATGGACTGCTGCGGACTACACACAGAGCCATAGACAGGTGAACAAGAGAAGAAGTCTCAGGAGGAATATAACAAATGGAAAAAGATTGGTACTGAATAAGGTCCATATAAAAAGGTGCACTGATAATCTGTATATCAAGTGAGGAGAACATGATTTTTACTTTTGTTTATTATGCCAGTTACTCTTAGAAGTGCTCCTCTCTCTTTTCCGCTTATAATGTGTGTGGAAGACTCGGAAGTCAACTAAACGGTTTTATGGTTTGATCAGCCCAAAGTTGAGATTTTTGGCAAACAGACTTAGCGTCATGTTTGGCATAACCAAACCTGCACATTATAAACATACAATGCTTACCATATAGCATGATGTCGACAACCTAATGCTGTGGGGGTGTTTCTCTACAGCAAATTCTAGAAGGTTTGTGACAGTGGAATGAATTCTGTCTGCAAGGAACCTGAGTATTATTATAAGATTTGTCTTACAGCAAGACAATGGCCTCAAGCAAAGCACAAACTGCTTAAAAATGTCTCAAAAACTATTAAAAATTGTAATGGAAATCAAAAAAGTTAAAATTTGCTATGTGTAGGCAACATTTAGAAACATTAATTGTGAGTAAGCAGTACCCTGCAAAATGTACCCTTTGCCTTGATTTCCTTCTGAAAAATAGCAGTGCACTTCTTGGTTTATGAGTGTGCCTACAGCCTCATAACTGTATATGTGTGGTGTAAAGTCTAATGCGGCGTACACACGGTCGGAATTTCCGATGGAAACAGTCCGATGGGAGCTTTTCATCGGATTTTCCGACCGTGTGTATGCCCAACGGTCTTTTTCTGTCGGAATTTCCGACGGACTTTGAATTGAGAACCTGTTCTCAATTTTTCCGACGGAAAACCTTTCTATCGGATTTTCCGATCGTGTGTATGCAATTCCGACACGCAAAATTCCGACGCATGCTCGGAAACAATTTGACGCATGCTCGGAAGCATTAAACTTCCCTTTTATAGTGCTGTCGAATGTGTTTTATGCCGCTGTGTTATTGACCGTCGGAATTTGGTGTGATCGTGTGTAGGCAACACAGCTTGAGTGGAATTCCGTCGGAAAAACCGTCACAGTTTTTTCCGACGAGAATTCCGATCGTGTGTACGCGGCATAAGACTCTGCTCTTTCTGACTCCTAGTCTCAAGAGAATAGGAGTGAGATTTAATGTTAGTACTGTGCTGCTTACTGTTCTGTTTGCTGGAGGAAGCAAAACTCTGCCACTAGTAAGATGGCTGACTGCACATATGGTGCAAAACAAGGCAATTAAGCCATTAATGGGGAATGATCAACTACGGGGATGCTGATGACTACATCTTTGCCCTCTGCCTGCCTTTCTTTTTTTTTTGGCACAACTCTAGAAATAACTCTAATTTAATGTCTTGGAATGGTGTAGTCAGAAGCCAGATCTTTTTTTAGGGAATTTGTGGCAGAACTTAAAAAAGGCTTTTCATTCAAGATCCAAGTACAACATGACAGAGCTGGAGTACCTTTGCAAAGAGGAATGGGGAGAATTGCAGTGTCCAGATGTGCAAAGCCACTAGAGACCTATCCACACAGATTGAGGGTTGCCAAAGGTGCATGTACTAAATACTGATCTGAAGGGGGTGTAAACTTATGCGAATACTTTATTTGGTGTGTTTTCATTGTAATTTAAAACCGGTTACAGAGTCTATTCCTGTGGATCCGCTTAACAATAAACAAAAAAAAAAAAAAAATGAACTCAACTGTTTTTCAATCTTCTATGGCAACAACACATGAAAAATTCATATTTTTTCTAGGTGCTATATACGCTTTATTACAGAATTTATAAGCTTAATTAAGCATTTGTTTCACATGCACCTGTCACCACGTGAGATATTCAACATACCAATTATAGTTTGGAATCCATTGTAATTCCACCCTACAAACAATAGAAATGTATTGTATTTAGAACTGTCAGGGTTTTGAGAATTTTTAATCTAATTGGGAAATAATTTAGTACATATTAACTACATACTGCTTGCTACTATAGCAAACAGATGTCTTGATTTTATATTCTACATTTAAAAGCTGCTGAACGATTTGTCATTTGATGTAAGTCAAGACATTAGTCGTTAACTCATGTCTTGTGAGCCAAAAGACTTATGCTTGACTGTAAGTGAGGCACAGATGATTTATTCTACTTATTAAGTATTTCTACCAGCAGGTACAAGGTGATAAATGATTTTTTCATGGAAACCTTTAAGTTGATGGCTCGTGTTGCAATAGATTTATGCCATTTTTCCAAATAGACAAAGTGAAGCTTGAGTAAACTTGCTATCCTTAATTTAAAATGTACATATCAGATCTGAGATGATTTTCTTCTGGGCTTCAGTCCAGACCACAAGATCTAGCACTACTTCTCAGACAAATGCTGTAGGTCTTCTCTATCCAAAGTTCAGACATGTCAGAGAATTATAAAGATTGGTGTGTTGTTATAAAATGCCATATTATACTAATGACTCCTCCTTTCATAGTGTTAGCTTGACATTCTAATGCTCTGTACCTAGCCAATTCAATTAATAGTTTTTGTAAACACATATTTCTAAATTTATCCTTGCAACTCTGTTTCTACATGCTTTGCACACGTTTACATTAGGTATGCTATTTAAACAATACCTACAATTTAACATAGAATAGGGGAGAATAAAATAAAATGAAATATGAAAAATGCATGCATCCTAATTTTTCTAATTGAAAAAAGTGGTAGAAAAACTGCGCTATCCAAATAGTAAATAATAGCTGCCAGCACAACAGAAACTCTGTAAATTTAAACCAAAATGATAATAGATATAGTGCAGCGCTTTAGGCAGTAAATGTTGGTATTCAAGTCAACAAAAACTACGATTGAAGCATATATGATAACTCAATAGTAATGAATATATATATTAAAAAACAAAATTGTCTATATCAAGTGATAAATAATGTGCAAGTGACTTGTAAACTAAGTACACAAATCAATATATGTCTCCACTATGCAGACAGTGTAGAAATTGATAAACCAGTGCTGTAGAATCATAAAAACACATATATCTGACTATGCAAACGTATTACAGTCCATAGAAGTGCCAGAAATATATTAATAAGTGCTTGATGGTGTTACCACACCCCAGGGTATATACGGTAGCTCCAAACTCCAATGTACACCGGAACACACAGAATATGTCAGAGTGGCCTTTTTATGAGGCTTGAAAACATTATGAAACCTTCAGTGGGATGTTTCTTTTTTGGAACAATACTTTTCTGAATCTATGGTACCCAGGAGTCTTCGATGGGATGTGCACCCTCAACAAGGTGACCCCGACCTAGACTCCTGGTTTAAATACTTCAATGAGGCTGGTTCCAAATTCCTTGATTTCCTTGTCAATAGAAAGAAGATCAGACTTCAGGTATTAGACAGAGAAATCAAGGAAATAAAGGACAAACTTTTGGTCTTTAAAAATTCAAATGAATACAACTCTCTCTCTGCCGGTCTTCAAATACATCTAGAGAAGGAAGCTAAAGACCAAAAAAATTAAAACCGTAAAAAAATATTCTAGAGATTTAGGAGAAGTCTGGGTCTGTCTTCGGTTGGCAGAAGTTTGTGTCATCTGAACACATATCTGAGATTCCTATGGAGTCTGAGACTTGTGCTGATAGTAGGGCTGGCGTTGTTCAGCCTATTTCAGTTACCCAGAGACTTAAACAGACTCCTAAGGGTAGAGGCCGACAACCTAAGGAAGACCTCCCACCCCACCATAAGAATAGAGACTTTAATACACGTACCCCAGCTCAGCCACAGAGGGATTTTGGATAAGGGCCTTAAATATGCCCCCCCAAAGAAACTAGATAAATTTCACACTTTTATTGATCAATATACAATATACAATATCTGCTAGAGCTGCTACCTCGGGAACAGTACACTCCGGATTGTCCAATCCATCATTGTTCAGTCCCCCTGTTCCCATGGCTCCAACCGTTACTATTTTTAGGGATCTCGTTCTCAGTGATTTGGCACAGCTATCAGTGAAAAAAAACATACATACATACATCCATCGTTTCAAGCTGGACTTAAATCACTCAGCCAGAATAAAGAGATCACCATACGCCCTGCCGACAGAGGTGGGGGTATTGTGGTGCTTGATAAGAGTGATTATGAGCAAGAGATGCTTAAGATTCTCGGTGATACCGAAACATATAAAGAACTGACCTACAATCCCACCAATCATTATAAAGAGAAATTGGTGGAACTAGTACAAGAAGGATTTGATAGGAATATTTTAAATGTGAAGGAACAGACATATTTAGTACCGTTAGCACCTAGGATACCGACCATGTACTATTTTCCTAAGGTGCACAAAGACCCCATTCACCCCCGGGCCGCCCCATTGTGAGCGGCATAGATTCGGTAGATTCAAGAATAGGCCGCTACATTGATTTTTTTCTACAGCCACTGGTGAAGCAAGTCCCTTCGTACCTTAGGGACACCAGTCATACATTTAAGGGAAATTATCTGTTAGCTACGGTAGAAGTAGCTTTGTTATACACATGTATACCCCATTTATTAGGGATAGAAGCGGTAATATATTATTTGGAGAAAGATCTTTCCATTGTACACAATCAGAGTGAGTATGTAATGGAAGTGGAACCAATTGCTTCCAGAAACCACCTAATTAGTAAATGGAGTCCACCTGTGTATAATTTAATCTCAGTATAAATACAGCTGTTCTGTGATGCCCTCAGAGGTTTGTTAGAGAACCTTAGCGAACAAACAGCATCATGAAGGCCAAAGAACACACCAGACTGGTCATGGATTAATTTGTGGAGAAGATTAAAGCAGAATTAGGTTATAAAAAAAATATCCCAAGCTTTGAACATCTAACGGAGCACTGTTCAATCCATCATCTGAAAATGAAAAGAGTATGGCATAACTGCAAACCTACCAAGACATGGCCGTCCACCTAAACTGACAGCCTGGGCAAAAAGAGTATTAATCAAAGAAGCAGCCAAGAGGCCCATGGTAACTTTGGAGGAGCTTCAGAGATCCACAGCTCAGGTAGGAAAATCTGTCCACAGGACAACTATTAGTCGTTCACTCCACAAATCTGGGCTTTATGGAAGAGTAGCAAGAAGAAAGCTATTGTTGAAAGAAAGCCATAAGAAGTCCCGTTTGCAGTTTACGAGAAGTCATGTGGGGGACACAGCAAACATGTGGGAGAAGGTGCTCTGGTCAGATGAGACTAACTTTTAACTTTTTGGCCTAAAAGCAAAACGCTATGTGTGGCGGAAAACTAACACTGCACACTGAACACACCATTCCCACCGTGAAACATGGTGGTGGCAGCAGGATGCTTTTCTTTGGCAGGGACAGGGAAACTGGTCAGAGTTGATGGGAAGATGGATGGAGCCAAATACGGGGCAAGATTAGAAGAAAATCTATTAGAGTCTGCAAAAGACTTGAGACTGGGGTGGAGGTTCACCTTCCAGCAGGACAACAACCCTAAACATACAGCCAGAGCTACAATGGAATGGTTTAGATCAAAGTATATTCATGTTAGAAAGGCCCAGTCAAAGTCCAGACCTAAATCCATTTCAGAATATGTGGCAAGACTTGACAATTGATGTTCAGACACTCTCTAGCCAATCTGACAGAGCTTGGGCTATTTTGCAAGGAAGAATGGGCATAAATTTCACTCTCTAGCTGTGCAAAGCTGGTAGAGACATACCCCAAAAAAGACTTGCAGCTGTAATTGCGGCGAAAGATGGTTCTACAAAGTATTGACTTAGCGGGGCTGAATAAAAATGCATGCCACACTTTTCAGATATTTATTTGTAAAAAAATTTGGAAAACCATTTATCATCATTTTCCTGCCACTACATTTTTGGTTTTAACATGACAAAATGTGGAAAATTTCAAGGGGTATGAATACTTTTTCAAGGCACTACAGATACATTCTTTCTTATTAGAACACTGGGTCAATCAGAAAGTAGGAAGTGACTAAGAAGTAGGAATCTGTGTGCTTCAATACAAATAATGGATGCTAGGCTTTCACAATGAAGTTTGCTATAATACTTTGCAATGTTTATAACTAACCAGGGAAACCTGTTATCAGCAGAAGTGGAGTAATAAGGGCAGCTACTTTACTTACTAAACACTATCATTAATTACAAACGTTAAACAGAACTCATTCGCTGGGGTGTCATGAAGTGTGTTAAGGCTGATGTTGATTGCCCAAAAACATATTTACCACTTGAGTCAAGACCCCTTAACCTATATAAACCTGAGTCACAAAAAAGAAAAAAAATCATAGATTGTATTCCAATAATAAAGTACTGATGTGTTTGTGGTATGAAACAATAAGTGTGTTTTTTTTAAAAAAAATTCATATTTACCTATGTGGATGCAGCATCTCTGCACTGAGAACCGAGCCACCGAACATCGCCGATGGCTCGGTTTTCACAGACCCAACAGGAGAACTGCTGTCTCTCAGTCAGTGTTTCTCCTCTCTGCTTCCCCACGCTCACTGGAGCGCTGAGCTGTGAAGGGGCAGGGAGTGGCCATCTCAGCAGCTTGTTGAGATGCTGAGACTGCCATCAAGGCAGCTGGCGGATCCAGACTTGGGAAGTCGGGATGATGCGCTGCCTCGACTGATGGCAGTGACGTCAGCGGAGAGCGGACTTCAGACCGCTCTTTGCTGAAAATGGGTCACAGGAGTGCAAAACGTATTGCACTCCTGTGACCCAGAGGAGAAGCCCAGCCTAAGACCCCTTTCACACTGTGCCGCCACCGGCGTCAGCGGTAAAGCGGCACTATTTTTAACACCGCTTTACCATCATTTTACCGGCGCTATTCGGCCGCTAGCGGGGCAGTTTTGCCGGCGGTATGACAGCGCTGCCCCATTGATTTCAATGGGAAGGTGCGGTGGAAGAGCGGTGAGTTCACTGCTTCTTCACCGCTCCAAAGAAGCTGCTGGCAGGACTTTTTCTGACGCCCTGTCAGTGCAACGCTCCAGTGTGAAAGCCCTCTGGCTTTCACACTGGAGTGAATGGAGCAACTGTTTTAGGGCGGTTTGCAGGCGCTATTTTTAAAAAATTTGCAATATAATCAGATTCTTGTGATGGTTCTCCAAACTTTCCAACGTGACAGCAAACTTGTGCCCCCCCCCCCACCCTGTATGAATCTGCTCACCTCAGGGCGTGTGACCGCACAATTAAGTTTGGTCTAATCACGCAGTTAAACCACCCCTGGGCTCTATATTAATGGACTCTGTGGGATCCTGAGCTGTTCAATGACGTAATCCTCCGTACATATATAAAAGATAAGGCTAGATGGTGTTTTAACGTTTACAACAATTTTATTAAAAAATATTCATCCTAAGTACTCACATAGTTTGGGTACTTGTAGTGCACCACTCTATAACAGGCAGAGCAAAATCAATGAGATTGTGTGTCCTTATACTCCTCCGCAGCTACTCGGGTTAGCATTGGAGCTGCTTTCTACACTGTCCTGTCCCCTCCCCAACGCTTGTCAACACAGGGAATGACGTGTCTTCCTCCCAATCTCCCTGAGGAAGACACGTAATTTCCTGTGTCGACGCGCATTGGGGAGGGGACAGGACGGTTTTTGGTAAGAGATACTGTATAACTTGGACTTTAACCGGCGGTCCACAAGCACATCAGCACTTTATTAAGCATGCATGATTCACGTTATTAATTAAAATTTGTATTTAGATCCCTTTCACACTGAAGTTTTCAGGCGTTTAATAGCACCCGTAAAGCGTCTAAAAACTGCCTCTCATGCCTCCCCAGTGTAAAAGCCTGAGTGCTTTCACACTGGGGCGGTGCGCCTGTGGGACAGGAAAAAAAGTCCTGCAAGCAGCATCTTTGTGGCAGTGTAGGAGCGCTGTATACAGTACTCCTACACCGCCCCTGCCCAGTGGAATGATTGGGCAGTGCTTCGGAAGCGCCACAACACGGGTGGTTTTAACCCTTTCTTTGGCCGCTAGTGAGGGTTAAAAGCGCCCCACTAGAGGCCGAAAAGTGCAGCTAAAACATTGGTAAAGCACAGCCAAAACTAGCGGTGCTTTACTGCTAACGGACCCGCGACCCCAGTGTGAAAGCAGCCTTATTGCACAGTAAGCATATTTGTTGTTCTTTATTACATACTTTGTATTGATATATGTTATTGCACAGTAAGGAATATTGGTTAACAGTGTATACCGCTGCACATATTTGACTTATGTGTATATTATATATTATTTATGGAGCTTTTTTCTCACCATATGACATGAAAAAAAATGCCACCAAAAGAAAGCTCTATTTGTGTAAAAAAATACTTGTAATAGTTTTATATTAATGAAAATTAAAGCAATGAAAAACAAAAATAAATTCAAGATTTCTGCTTCCACTTATTTTTTGAGTTTCTTGTGTATATAAGTAGGTAATGATGCTATAAAATAATGCTCCTTTACATGAGAACACCACATAAGTCTTAGTCACTTTGTGGGAACATGACAGGGCCCAGAAACAAACAAGGGCATTCCCAGAAACAAACAAGGGCATTCTGCTTTCAATAGCTGAAAACTGGCATTTCAGTTTTTTGGCATTGAACTGCATTTACAGTAGCTCAGGAGTGGCAGGATCCCAGAAGCTATCCTGAAACTTAATTTAGAAGAGTAGACCCCTCAAGGTTTTTGGTAAGATATACTGTATAACTTGGACTTTAACCGCTTCCCGACCAGCCACTGCAGTTACACTGCGGCAGGTTAGCTCCCCTGGGCGAGCTGCCGTAGCTGTACGTCGGCTCTTTAAGACGCTGTAGCAGGCGCACGTGCCCGCATCGTGTCCCCGGAGCCGATGTGCGTGTCCAGTGGGAGAGATGACCGACGGGCACCCGCGATCGCTTGCGAGTGAGAACCGGGATCTGTGTGTGTAAACACATAATTATCGGTTCCGTCAGGAAAGAGGAGAGAGATTGTGTGTTCCTACTAAGTAGGGATATTTTGGTGATATTTATTATAGCAAAAAGTATAAAATATTGTGTTTTTATTTTAAATTGACACTCTTTTTTTGTTTATAGCGCAAAAAATTTAAACCGCAGAGGTGATCAAATACCACAAAAAGAAAGCTCTATTTGTGGGGAAAAAAGGACATAAACTTTGTTTGGGTACAGCATCATACGACCGTGCAATTGTCAGTTAAAGCGATGCAGTGACGTATCGCAAAAAATTACCTCGTCAGGAAGGGGGCAAATCCTGCTGGGGCTGAAGTGGTTATACCCCAATTTTTCAAAATACACTTTGCAATAAAAGAGTATAAATTCAGTGATGGGTTTTGCAAACACAGTAGTGGCATGTTAAAAAAAAAAAAAGAACTGCATCCAACAATACATTAAGCTACCTCCCACATATAACAAGGGCACCATAAAAATATGACTATCACTTGGTGTGAACATGGTAGGGCCCACAATCAAGGAAGTGAATTCAGGCTATCAATGACTGAAAACTGCCTTGTCAGTTTTGGCACCATAATGCATTTAGTGTGGCTCAGAAGTGGTAGGACTCTGTTTTAGTTCTGTGCATTCTTTCTTTTAGGTTTTGTAGTCCATCTTAAAGTATTCTTTATCACTTTTTTGGGACAAAAAGGTTTTTAACTTAATAGAAAATTTGGATACATTACTGTATATTTTTGGAGAATAAATACACAATTTGAAAAAAGTAATTATCCTTAAATTTTTTCCCAATATAATTTGTGCACTCTCAAAATATAATCAACGAAATCTGCGAATTAAAATGGTATCACATTAGTGGAACCTTTATGTAATGAAGCGGAATTGGATTGCTCAAAGTGAACATAAATTGCCTCAAGTCCCAGAGAGTTTTTCCGTTTCATTGATGTCTACCCTAAGATAATATGCATATTTTTTATGGACAGATAGGGTTTTAATTTAGTAGCAAACTTAGATACATATATTTTTATTTCCTTGGGTTTTTATTAAAAATTAATAGTAAAAAATTAGTAAATAATTTATCTTTTCTGTAATTTTTCCCAACACGTTTACATAACTTGTGCACCCTCTTAAATCTGCCCCACAATAAAATTAACAAAGTCTGCTGAATAAAATGATGTCACATTGTTGTGACTTTATTTAACTTTGCAAAATACTAACACTCAATGTGGATGTATGGGTTCTACTTTAGGGGAGATTTGTTCCACTTTCAATGCTACATTGTGACATACACAGGGGGGGAAAAAAAGGTTTGCATAAATTGTTAGTGTAACATTCAGATAACATTAAGTTGGGATGATGAGGATACAAATTAGTGTGATGACGTCTTTTTGACAGGTATGCAATCACTAAAGCAGGGGTCAGAAACCTTTTTTCACTTAAGGGCCGGATTCAATGTATGTGAATGCATTCACCTGCTAATAAATGAAGATAATAATAATCCTTACATAGTAATTACCTCACTTTAAGGTGTTTCACTAATACAAAGCCAGTTCACCCTGAGGGAGCATGTGGCTGGGGATTCGGATTTTACTGCCCCCTATCCTGGCACCCAAAAGGTGGCTGACGTCAGCATGGTCTGGAGATGGGGTTCCTGTCCCAAGGGGAGATGGGGGCACCATTCCCAGGGGACCCTGTCACCAAGTGAGAAGGGGTCCCTGTCCCCAGGGGAGATGGGGTCCCTGTCCCCAAGTGAGAAGGGGTCCCTGTCCCCAGGGGAGATGGGGTCCCTGTCCCCAAGTGAGAAGGGGTCCCTGTCCCCAGGGGAGATGGGGTTCCTGTCCCCAAGGGAGAAGGGGTCCCTGTCCCCAGGGGTGATGGGGTCCCTAATAGGGTCCCCCCTTTGCAATGTCCTCTGTCCCCCTTCATATCACTCCCATAGTGTCCTCTGCCCCCCATAGTGTCCTCTGCCCCACCCTGCACCCCACCCCATGGACACAAATACACACTGTGTAGGTACAACTTTCCTACCTTACACAGGTGTAAAGCACAGCGGTGAGCAGCTGGTATCACAGGGCTGGATGGGGGCGGGAACTGCTGAAGTTAACTTTTTACATCAACAGGCTGGTGATTGGTTCCTAGGATCGCCTGGCAACCAATCACCTGCTGTTTAATGTAAAAAGTTAACTTCAGCGGTTACTGTCCCCATCCAGCCCTGTGATACCAGCCACTCACTGCTGTCCAATGAAGAGGACAGCGGCGAACATGTTCGCGGACCGGGTGCCGTGAATTAATCATGGGCACTGACGGGCCGGACAATTAGCAGTGGCGGGCTGCGGGTTGCCAACCCCGGGGACTAAAGATATGAATGACCTAGATTTCACTTACAGGAGCATTTTGATGCACTGTGAGCACAAATGTCATACAGATCATCCAACATCATTGTTCCAATTTTGGATTATTTTAGGAAGAGAATATTTTTATTTACCTTCATGCAAATCATCGCTTTTGTCCAAGCAAAGTAAAATTTGCGTGTCTGGGCCACACACAGCAAGGAAAGCCGTCCACAGGGGTGTAGCACCAAAAGGTAAGCCGTATCTTTGCTCAACCATTCTAGCCACTATGCGATTTTATGTCCTAAAGTGGATATTTATTCCATTCAATTGTTTCTATTACAGGGGCACACTTTTTCCTGTGTGCGGCAATACCAACTTGAGCCGTTCTTACACAGTCAGGTGGGTCCGTGCTTTTTCCCCCCCCCTTTATATGCCAAATACCTAATAGTTTGCTATGCCCCCTCTTTTAGATATTCCATTTGCTTCTATACTTAAGGGGACTGTATACTTACCCATTTAATAACTTTGTCCGGTATTCATGGGCCATCTCTTGGTACTATTGGTAAGTACCATTCGTATATACTCTATGAATGTCTTCTTTTGTAATTTTTCTTTATTATATATACCCTAGCTAAAGGGTCAATATCTGATTATTGACTTGGTTTATTTTTAGATATTGTATTGAACACGCTTATAGTGGGAATTTGTGAACACTTACCACTGTGTGTGATTTATACTGAAATACCTATACATGACTACTATATACAAGGTGAGCGCTAAGTCTAATATAAATCGGTCTTTGAATTGGGGGATTTTTATAGCAGCACCTTAATCTACAACGCATATGTTTGTTGTTTTTTGTTTTATTTAGTGGTATCTACTATAGACCACATGATATATGTGTATCCCACTACTTTAGACACACATATGCAATTTTGTTTTTTCGGTTGTTTGTCAGTTTGGTCAAGTTCTCCCACACCTTGAGCCACAAGTTTACCAGGCAAGCATACAAGTTGTTTTGTTCATGTTTATATGTAATTAGTCTCTGTGTAAATGTACTCCTCCTGGAGAAATGTTGTAACAATCATAATTCATACTTATATAGATATATACTACATTGAATACTTACACATGTACTCTCTTGTTTTTAAATATACCAGCACCTACCCAATATCTGTCCTGCGGAAGCTAATATTTTAGTGAAACGCGTCGCCTAGCAAGTTTTTGGAGACATTACTAGATCAGAAATTTTTATTTTACCTTGATACAGTGTTAAATTAATCTTTGTACCGTAGGTCCCGTCCTCTATAACTGCATTACTGGGTAACTGGTAACTGTGTCCATACAGGATGTTGTTTGTCTGTTTATATGTTTTTTAACTATGTTGTAATACAATTTATACTTTTTTACTGATTTTTTAATGATTATGTGCCCACAAAGTCAGCTAATTTTTTGACTTGGTCAATCCTTGAATATATATTTTGGATGTTGGCATGGTGAGGGTCTTCCCTAATTATTAGTCATTGTATACAGACACCTTGAAATATAGAAAAACATAACATAAGCATAAATACAAATAATTATAGCTTGTTCTGGCACACCAAAAATATGAAAAATTTAAATGGATCCTGACCTGAACATTGAAAAATATTATTACCCTTTATATAGTAGTGGCATGCTCAAGTATTTATCAATTTCAATAATGCTTGCAGCTCTTGGATTATCCACTTGATTTTGGACCATGTCTGCTACAGTTTCATCAAATTCCTGCCAGATTGTAGACATAGGTCTGGAACTAGAGGTCCCAAGGTCAGTGGACTGAATGGTTGGCTGAACAGATTGTCTGTGCTTTGGGCTCTCTATTTCTTCCTTTAATTGCACAGCACTTATTTATGGTGATTTCCTTTGTTTGAAGCACTGACCATCTTTTGGAAAACCATAATTTTCATATCTGGGATCTAGCAGTGTTGCCTCCAGTACCACAACCCAAATCACCATAGGTCTTGGCCATTCGACTTGACACTTCATCTGTCAGTTTTGTTATAAAAGCAGAAAAATTTCACTCTCCATTTCAGATTCTTTCAATCTGAGACAGTGATTTAATAGTGCTTTGCTAAGCAATGCTATCTTTGATAAAGTGAAATTTTTTTCAGTGCTCATTTCCCTGGTGACTTTTTCCAAAACTGACATGATTTCAAAAGACTTATCAATATTGTATCAGTCTTCGTTTGTTAGTTGTTGAACTGAATCTGAGTTCAGGATGGCTAAGGTGCTTTGAAGAGGCTCTTTCATTTTTGAAAGACTTTGAAACATTTCAAAAGTTGAGTTCCAACGTGTTTTAGAGTTAGGACAGGATAATTACAGGGGTTTATTTACTAAAGCTGGAAAGTGCACAATCAGGCTCACTTCTGCATAGAAACCAATGAGCTTCCAGGTTTTAATACCAAGGCTTAATTGAACAAGCTGGGGTTAGAAGCTCATTGGTTTCTATGCAGAAGTGAGCCTGATTTTGCACTTTCCAGCTTTAGTAAATAAACCCCATTGTGTACTTAAAAGTGGGGTATGCCTGTAGTTTGCCTTTGAATACCGTGTAGTCTGTCTATGCCTGCGGACGGCGCTTAAAATATTCAACTATTGATTTGACCTTGGCTCGAGTTTCCCCAATTGTCTCCAAGCTGCTTTGCACAACTAAATTTAAAGTGTGCACAAAGCAAGGCACGTGCCACCAGTTGCATAAGTGTATGGTCCTGACCATATTAGCTGCATTGTCTGTATAGCAAGCTACAATTTTATTTTGCATATTTCATTAATTTCCAATTTTTTTTTTTTAGTCCAGTAGCAATGTTCTCCGCAGTGTGTTGTGGTGCCTCGCTGGACAACCTTACCAAGGATGTCATGAGAGGGAAGTGTCAATGCTGGCAGGAGTGCACAGGGTCATAGTAGTTTCATAGTAGGTAAGGTTGAATAAAGACAATAGTCCATACAGATCAACCTGTGTAGGTGTACGTGTGTCACGGTTGATAATCATTTCCCATATCCCTGTATGTTGTGTTCACCAAGATGTATGTCCACGAGTCTTTTAAAAATATCAATATTCCCCACTGACACCACCATTTGATGCAAACAGGGGACATATATTTTAGAGATTAGTACAGAATATATATTTAAATTAAATTTTTGTATGCCCAGAGTTCAGCTTTAAAGAGAAAAGTAGACAAATCTGATAAACAAAAGTGGGAAAAACAAAGAAACACAATTGATGTCATTTTGAGGGAAACACCATCATTTCCTTTATTCAATTAGAACATATTAAGCTTCATAAATCGGCCCCTAGCATTATCATGAATGGAAGGGTCCTGGGAGTAGGATACAGGCTGGGAAACAGATGAAGATCACAGGAGCAGTCTCAGGGCCACAAGGTACAGACTGGAGTTCACTGGGATCACAGGGCTGGATGCAGGTTTGGATAAGCTGGGAACACAAGGCTGGATGCTGCCTGTGATATTCTGGGAACACAAGGCTGGCACTTGACAATGAGGAATGTTGGGGATCAATGGGGGCACACAGGAACTTGGTACAGGCTGTACAGACACTGGGAACATTGGGGGTAACAGAGACAACACTGATTGACTCATTGGGAAACACAGGCGGTTCGTCTGCTAGTGTGTGGATGCATTGCTCGAACACTGAGCAAACAGCATGCTAGCCTTTTAAGACAACATCCCCTCTGTGATTGGCTGCAGTGCTGTAGGGATCAGAAAGCTGATGGTTGCACACATAGGGAATGACCTTGCACTGGAGCATTGAACAGATGAGTGTGACATGAATCTTCTGTCCGAGGACCAGTATATCACCCTGCTTCACGGTTGCTGGCTTTACTACATTGCTGTTGAAGTCCAGAGATTCCAGTACTACTACAGTAATGAAAACTTGGAAGTCATTCTCTCACAAGGTTTACCATTGCACATGGAAAGCGTACTTCTCATGGAAAGTAATTTCTATCCTAGGAGATACACTATGGGGTGCACCCTGGCCTTGTATTAGTCTGGTCAACATTTGGCTTTGAGTGTCATCAATAGTCCAGATACTGGCCCTCGTGATTCTATTCAAAGACTGCTTTCCTCTGTGTTTGGTAAAAGCCTTTGTCCAGGGTGTCGCTCACGCAGCTGTATCTGTGCGTCAACCCGTGACTCAGTCTGGTTCTTTTGGCATTTCTAATCCACACTTTGAACCTATCAGAGGGATTTCTCTGTCTCCTAGAAGTACAAGGTAGCTTTCTTGTTGCCATCACCTCTGCAAGGCAAGTTTCTGAGCTACTGACTTTATCTTGTAAAGAACACCGTTCCTTGTATCACACAAAGAAGAGGTTGTCATGAAGCCTAAGGTGGCTATCCCATGCACCTTAACCACTAGAATACAGGGCACTTTCGCCCCCTTCCTTCTCATCCAAATTTTCAGCTTTTAGCGCTCTCGCACTTTTAATGACAATTGTGCGGTCATGCTACACTGTACCCAAATGAAATTTTTATAATTTTGTTTGCAAATAGAGCTTTATTTTGGTGGTATTTATTCACGACTCAGTTTTTAATTTTGTGATATAAGCG
Organism: Lithobates sylvaticus; assembly: GCA_028564925.1. Taxonomy (NCBI): domain Eukaryota; kingdom Metazoa; phylum Chordata; class Amphibia; order Anura; family Ranidae; genus Lithobates; species Lithobates sylvaticus. The sequence goes on from CM053026.1 coordinate 287,930,677, forward strand.
TAAAAATAGCGGAAATTTGGAAAAAAAAACAATATTTTCTTCTTTCTATTTTAAAAGAAATCCAATAAAATCGAATTTTGTCATAAATTTAAGCCAAAATGTATTCTGCTACATGTTTTTAGTAAAAAAAATTCCATTAAGTGTATAATAATTGGTTTGTGTCATCACGGACATATGTACGCAAATGATCATGTACATATGTGTGCAGATAACATGTGATTTTAGTGGGACATATGTTTTTATTATTTGGGGACATGTGTGGGGACATGTGTTTTACACTAGGTTGGTGATCAGTGAGTGAAAAGCTGTAAAAAAAAAAAGCTAATACTCACTGATCACCAGCCGGCTGCAGCGATCCGCTCTCCTCTCCTCAGCGGCGACTTCCGTGTGAGGAGAGGAGAGCCGATTGCCTAGCAACCGGCTGTTTGTTTACATCACATGACGGCTGTGATTGGGCACGGCCGTCATGTGATCAGGAGGGCCAATCACAGAGCCCTCCTGCCGATCCGAGATGCGCCGTGTCGGGGTGACACGAGCGCATCGGGATTGCGTCGATGCGCGGGCACGCGCGCGATCCCCCTACTTCTGATGGACGTTCAGGAACGTCCATTCAGAAGTAGAAGGCTCCCACCCGGCCTTTATGTACAGTGGCCGGGTGGAAAGTAGTTAATCAGGGCATCGTGCTTCATCTCTCTGCAATGTCCTGGTACATCTCAAGAAGATATCCCTTCATTGTTTGGATGTGGTGTTCGAGTTTATCTCTGGGGTGCGGCTTATTTCCATTGGACTCACCCCCTTTTTGTCATTTCTGAAGGTCCCAATAAGAGCCTACCTCTCATTCCTCTATTGCTAGGTGGCTTAGGTCGCTTATTATTCAGCTATAGGTTTAGGATGAGGGTTTCACCTTTTCCTGCACACTCCGCTAGATCAGTGAGTGCCTTTTGGGCTTCAGCATCTGGCATCTGTTTTTTAAAATTGCAAGGCTTCTGCCTGGTATTCTGTTCACATGTTTACTAAGTTTTCGCAGGTGGATTTTCAGGCCTCTTCTGATGTTAGATTTGGACCTGAGGTCTTTCAGGTAGCTCTTGAGCTGCAAGCTACCCCAGTGTTACCCTGTTAGAGGTCTTGTTAGCATTTCCCTCCGTGTTGCCCACCCCTCAGTTGGACTGCTTTTGAGTGTCCGGTTAGTCTCAGAACTAATACTGATCTTGTGTCTCATAATAAACTATAAGGAAAACAGGATTTATGTACTTACTGTAAAATCCTTCTCTTGGAGTTTGATAAAGGACATGGGTCCCACCCCTCTGCCTTTATGATCCACTCCTACTATAGCTTTTCCACACAACTGGAGCATGATGGGAGTGGGAAGGTTATAGCTGGCTGACTAACTGCTGTGTTTGCTACCGTCAAACCTCCTGTAAGCAGCAGTATAATCCACTTGTCTCCAAAAAATACCGATCCTTTGGATCTTCACGAACATAAAAAGTGATTTTATGATGTGTTAAAAAAATCCTGAAATCTACATAAAAACTAACCTTTATATTACAGTTTTTGACTGTGTTTTTTTCAATTGCAGACATACCGCAGATATACCGTATATACTATAAGCCGACCTGAATATAAGCAGAGGCACCTAATTTTACCATAAAAAAAAATGGGAAAACATATTGACTCGAGTATAAGCCTAGGGTGAGAAATGCGCAGCTACTGTAAGTGGAAAAGACGGTCAACAATGCCCAATTGCAGCCTCACTGTGTCCATTTGCATGCCTCACTGTGCCCATTTGATGCCATAGGTCCCCCGAACTTCAAACTCTGTAGTTAAGGGTTCCTAGATGCCCCCTAGCTGCAGCCATTTGGCGTTTCTGGACCCAAAGGGTCCCGAAATGACATTGCTGCAGATAGACACAGTTGACCGACTTTGGAGCCACGTATCTCGGGACCACTTCGTGCTAGGAACCCCAAATTTGGTGTGCAAACCCAGTGAAACTAGCACTACAACATTTCCAGCTGAGTTCCTAGCACTAAGAGGCCCCAAGATAAGGGGCCCAAAAATCGGTTCAGAAAATGTCAAGCACTTTTCTGCAGCAGAGAATGACATTTTCCAAACCGACTTTGGGGCCCCGTATCTTGAGGATCTTAATGCTGGGAACCCCATGATATGTTGTAGTGTTGGTTCCACTGGGTTTGCACACCAAATTTGGGGTTCCTAGCACTAAGTGGCCCCAAGATACGGGGCCCCAAATTCGGTTCAGAAAATGTAATTTTCTGCAGCAGAAAAATGCTTGACTCGAGTATAAGCTGAGGGGGGCACTTTCAGCACATTTTTTTCGGCTTATACTCTCAGCTTATACTTGAGTATATACGGTATACAATATGCAGGATAATATTACAGCAGTGTGTGACTTTTATTTTGTCAATCACTGTATGAAAGCAACTCATTGGTACATCACTACTAGAAGATAGTGGGTAATAATCACGAGTAGGTAGCATGGTGTTTGCGCAAATCATTACTGACAAACAAAAACAATGAACTTTTCTTTCTGGTGGGTCTTCAAAAACAGAACTTTTTAAATTATTTAATTAATGAATTCATTAATAATTATGCAATGATCATTTCATGGATACTATTTAGAATATTTTTTTTTTCCAGCTTTGAATAGTGTGTAAAAGAACTAAAACAGCTGCCTGTGTCACAGCTACGTAGATTCACCCTCTCTATTTGTCCCAATTTGCACCAGAACAGAAAGTGAGGGGAGCCCATAATTTTAGAGTTGGTGGTAGTTTTAAACATTTTGGCTATGCATACACTTTAAGTAAAAGACAATGGCTAGAAGCTCTACTAGACAAATGTTAGGCTTTCTCTCAAGTTTTTTATCACATACATTTAGTAAAAAAAAGAAAAAAAAAAAAAAGAAGGAAAATGCATGTTAATACTCCTCCTCCAGCTTTCTTTTACTACTCTGACCCATTTCCCACAAAAGACAAGTAACATACCGTATATACTCGAGTATAAGCCGAGTTTTTCAGCACATTTTTTGTGCTGAAAGTGCCCCCCTCGGCTTATACTCGAGTCAAGCACTTTTCTGCAGCAAAAAAATAAAAATTTTGACCCGACTTTGGGGCCCCGTATCTCGGGGCCACTTGGGTCTAGGAGTCCCAAATTTGGTGTGCCAACCCAGTGGACCTAGCACTATAACATAATACATATAACATCCAAATATGGGGTTCCTAGCACTAAGTGGCCCCGAGATACGGTGCCCCAAATTCGGTTCGGAAAATGTCATTCTCTGCTGCAGAAAAGTGCTTGACATTTTCTGACCCGAATTTGGGGCCCCATATCTCGGGGACACTTGGTGCTAGGAACCCCAAATGTTGTATTCCAACCCAGTGGAATTAGCACTACAACATATCTAAAGATGGGGTTCCTAGCACTAAGTGACCCTGAGATACAGGGCCCCAAATCGGTCAACTGTGTCCATCTGCATGGGCACAGTGAGGCTGCAAATGGGCATCGTTGACCCTCTTTTCCACTTACAGTAGCTGTGCATTTCTCACCCTAGGCTTATACTCGAGTCAATAAGTTTTCCCAGTTGTTTGTGGTAAAATTAGGTGCCTCGGCTTATATTCGGGTCGGCCTATACTCGAGTATATACGGTAATTTATTTTTTATACAGGTTGAATAATTCTTTATGTAGCGCAGTACCCCCTTGGGAGCTGCAATGTTGTTCATTACCTTTTTGTCAGTTAGCCCCGTTTCTTCCTTCCCCATGAAATTTACACACCAGATGACTTTAAGGTTTATAATGCTTTATTCTGGGGTATTTCAATAAATGCTGAAGCAGATGGTATGAGATGCCCCGTTGATTTATCATATTTGGCATGTTACTTCTCCTTCTCCTGGTGACTCCCTCCTGCACTCAACTTTTTGCTTGGTTAGAACTTAAAGTGGTTGTAAACCCTTACAAACCACTTTGACCTACAGGTAAGCCTAGATTAAGGCTTACCTGTAGGTCCAATAAATATCTCCTAAACCTACATGGTTTAGGAGATATTTAGAAAAGAAAAAGCCACGGCTATCTACAGCGCATGCGCCGTAGACAGCGGCGCGCAGGCGCACTGAGCATGCCGAGATCACGGCGATATGCCGCTCTCATGCGCATGCGTGGGAGTGACATCATCGCCACTCCAGCGAATGACAGCGCTGGAGCGGCGAGACCCGGAAGTCACTCCGGGTTTGATGGCGGCGCAGAAGATCGTGGATGAAGGACGCTTCGGGGGCTTCGTTCTCAGGTAAGTCATTCATAATGAGCTAGTATGCTATGCATACTAGCTCATTATGCCTTTGCCTTGCAGGTTCCGTTTTTTTTTTGTTTTTAAATAGGCTTTACTTCCTCTCTAACACTTCCAATATGGACTTACCAGCATCACTCTGAATAATGCATTAAGTTAGACGACAAAGTCACAGGCCACACTACTTATTTCCATGACTATTGCTGTCATTCCTCCGTCAAGTCCTGGAATTTGTGTATCACTGCAGTCCTTGGACATACACAATGTGTTCACGGAATAACACTACTGGGTTGCACTCCCTTTGCTCTCTCCCAATCAACAGTCCATGTTATTCACAGAAAGCCGATTCCCAGTTTTCTCTGTCCGCTTGACTCCTACTTCTTCCTCCTTTAATGTCCGGTGTATCCCCGCAGGGGACGCCCGGTCTCCATTAGACTTCTATATGATTGCGACATCTCCAGGGACCAGTTGTGGGTCACTGGTCCCATTGGACTCCTACTCCTCTGGTTGTCCAGCTCTGGGGGTCTCTGAACCCCCAGGCCTTCAAACCTCCGCCCGGAGACTCCGGGATCTCTGAACCCCCGGCCCTCCTGCCCTCCTTCTCTCTCCTCCTCTGAATTTTAGCTTCCCTTGAGCATGTGACTCCCCCTTTTTATATGAGAGACACCCATTGACCAAGTAAATTAACCATATGTCCATTCTCTCACATGGGTTTCCTGCCACTCAAAACCTCAGTCCTTCCTCTCTGTCCAGTCCTGCCCACTGTCCAGCAGAGGAGGTATCCCTGAGTTCAAGTGTAGGCGGCCACATCCCATTCTACACTAATGCCGCGTACACATGATCAGACTTTCCGGCGGACAATCCGACGGACTTTGCAGCTGAGGTCCGCCGGACTTTCAAGAGAACGGACTTGGCCACGCCCGATCACTCCAAAAGTCTGGCGGTTTCGAACACAGTGACGTAGAATAAGGAAGTTCATAGCCAGTAGCCAATAGCTGCCCTAGCGTCGGTTTTAGTCCGTCGGACTAGCACACAGACGACCGGATTTTTAGACCGGACTCGAGTCCGGTGGACAAATTTGAAGCCAGTCTTATTTCTAGGTCCGCCCACACGCGATCGAATTGTCTGACGGACTCTGGTCCGCCGGACTAAGTCCACCGGAAAGTCCGATCGTGAGTATGTGGCATCACACTCCCATCCCCAAATAAACAAACTAGGCCCAGAAAATGTACCTACATCTGACCTACGCTCACAAAAACCCACTCTATTCCCCTAGCTAAACATGGGGTCCACTACATTTATAAAGAAAAAAAATGTAGATTAAAACACAACTATTGTTTGTGTCTTTGCTTTTTAATAAAATGACACAATTCTTGGTATACATTTAGAATAATCAGTACAGTTATAATCAGGATTTCATGTTGTATACTGCTCTAACAAACAGTATACAGTAACTTTACATGTTTTCAAACTAACCACATGCAACCGCTTTACAACAATATTTAAGTTGACAAATCTAGGATGCCTGAAAAAAATGTAACATTATGTCAACATAACACAAGTGATTAAAGTGATCTTAAAGTTTTTTTTTTTTGTTCAAAAATACCAAACGTGTAATAATTACCTGCTGTGTGCAGTGATTTTGCACAGAGCAGCCCAGACCCTCTTTTTCCCGGGTCCCTCGCTGTTGTTCCTGGCCCCTCCCTCCTGCCCAGTGCCCCCACAGCAAGCATCTTGCTATCAGGGCACCCGAGCCGAGTGCTGCTCTGTCTGTGTGTTCAGACATGGAGCAGCGGCTTGGCCCTACCCGCCTCTCTCCTCATTGGCTCATTGACTTTGATTGACGGCAGCAAGAGCCAATGGCACCCGCTGCTGTGTCTCAGCCAATTAAGCTAAATATTAGGAGGGCTGCTGCTCACTGAAGGACTTTTATCTTAATGCATATAATGCATTAAGATAAAATAACCTTCTGCCTTTAGAACCGCTTTAAGGCTAGGTTCACATCTCTGCGGCTGGGGAACATGCTTAAAATCACATGTTCTTGCGTGTTCTTTACCCATAGAGAAACAGGCTGCATTTTAGCAGATGCGTGGGGTGCCTCCCCCCATGCACCAGCGGTGTGCGTCTTTGTGTGCACCAAACAGCATCCACACAAATGTCAGATTGGGAGCAGCAGCTGTGTCTGTGACAGACCTGTGAATCCCATGCGGGCATACATGGCCCTTCACATGAATGCAGGGTTAAGTGTGCCCATGTGAATGAGGCCTAAATAAGGAACTTTAAATACATTAAAAAAGCAACAATAAAATAAAACACCCCATAACATACTTTAAAACCTGTAAAATATTGCTATTGCATCAACATGACACAGTCTTTAAAATGAAAAAACAAAGAACAGTAATGACAATTATTTTACAAAAGAGCTGATGGCAAACAATGTGGTCCCTTCGAGTTTTAAAGACATTTTCAAAAGAAAAAAAATGTTCAACTGATATAAAATTACAAAGAGCAGCCACCCTGAGGCTGCATTCACACCTGAGCGTTTCAAAGTCGCGCGTTTTTACCACAATTTTGTTCAGGTCACCAATGTAAAAGGCAGAAAAACGCCTGTAATCTGCACCAAAGAAGCTCATGTTCTTTTTGAGCTTAGGGCATTTTGCTTCAGGTGACAAAACGCTCAGATGTGAACAGGTGCCATTGAAATGAATGTGATTTTGCTTGTTGGGCATTTTTCAGGCGTTTTTTTGGGGCATTTTACGAGCGTTTTATGAGCTGAAAACGCTCAGGTGTGAATGCAGCCTCAGTTCTTTGAAAAGTACACTGAAAGCATTCAATCCTGGGTGCAATCAAAATGCAAAATACAAGTTTCTGGCATGCCCCTCAAATCCCAAAATTAAATGCACACACTTATGAGACTTATGGAGTGGCACATGCATCACACTGCAGTATGAAGTGGCATGGTAAAGCTCCCATTCTGTTTGAACTTGTGGCCCCTAGATTCCCAGAGAATGGCGCTCTACAAGGAACTAAAGATATGAGCAGCTACCACATGGTGCCTACTATTTTCGACCATTAGTTTAACATTTTTTTTATCCAACGACAGGTCCCCTTAAAGTTTTAATGTTTGGTATGGCCAAATAAAATAAAGCAAGGAGTGAGAAACGCATGCACACAACAAATGCTGATTTTATTAGGGGACTTGTTACATGGTAGTTGGAAGCTGTATCCAGCTACAACTCTATATTCTGTATAAATTAGATATTGCACCATGGTGCTTTTGGTAGTGATTGGTAAAGGTGTAATTTGGCTATATGACTGACAATTAGATTTCCCTCCTTCCCAAGATGTAAATATTACTATTTAAAGGCTTAATTCAATTACCCCATAACATTTTGTGTGGTGGGTACCTGTTAAACTATTTGCTGAAATTACTCTAATGCCCTGTACACACGATCGGACATTCCGACAACAAAATCCCATGTTTTTTTTTTCCAACGAATGTTGGCTCAAACTTGTCTTGCATACACACGGTCACACAAAGTTGGTCAGAAATTCCGAATGTCAAGAATGCAGTGACATACAACACATACGACCAGCTGAGAAAAATGAAGTTCAATAGCCAGTGCTGCTCTTCTGCTTGATTCTGAGCATGAGTGGCACTTTGTGCGTCGGAATTGTGTACACACGACCGGAATTTGCGTGAACGGATTTTGTTGTCGGAAAATTTGAGAACCAGATCTCAAATTTTGTGCGACGGAAATTCCGATGGAGACTGTCTGATGGAGCCTACACACGGTCGGAATTTCCGACAACAAGCTCCGATTGCACATTTTTCATCGCAAAGTCCGACCGTGTGTACGGGGCATTACACCCACAATTTCTTTAAAGCTTAACTCCAGAATTCTGATGCTTTAAAACAGTTTGTTTGGACCGACCTGGTCCAAATAAACTATTTGTTTCACCAACAGATGTGCCTGCTGTGCTGAGTTAAGAGCAAATTAGGGTACGTTTTCACTGGGCAAATTAGTTTTAAAGTGACACAAACTCTGGTTTATGTAGCTTAAGATACATATAGTATACAGTGCTGTGTTCTTAAAGCAGGAAGGGGACTAACATCCCCCTCCTGGAACAAAATTGAGTAGTGCTGAGTACTGTTCAATCATTCACAGGAAGCTTTGCATTTTCTGAATGAAGATGATGTCACAATCTCTGTTCTACAAAAATAAATTGACACTAAACAATATCCTAATTCTTCAAAAATAATCCATACACATTCATTACTTAAAGGCCCCGTAATCTATTTTTGTTGAAATCATTTATTATGGTGTTTTGCCTCCTTAAAATGTCCTGGTAAGAACCTGAATCTCTCTTTTTATCTCTCATATCTGTTTGTTTGGAACAAGCAGGACATGCCAAAAGAAAGCAAGAGAGAAGGTGGCTATGTTCCTCCATACAGTGGAACCATGGGAAACAAATGAAGCCACCCTGTAACAGGAAGATGGATCACAGCACCAAAAAAATAAAAAAAGGAATTTTGTGATTTGGAGGAGGCTGGGAGCAATAGAATGTACTTTTTGAGTTGAATACATATGTTAATTGAATGTTTTTTTTTTTAAACCAGAGTTTAGTGTCACTTCAAAACTAATTTGCACAGTGGAAAGGTACCCTAATTGCTCTCAACTCAGGACAAAGCTGGAACAATGGAAAAGTGCCTATGGATCAGAAGGAGAGAGAGAAGCATTTAATTAAGAATTAAGCCCACAGCTTTGCATTAAGTGGTAGCCACAATAAACATGCAGCAATGCCGTCTGTGGGCCCAACTGAGCACTTTATTGACTGACCATAGCCTCCTGAAAGTGTACTGTTTTCTATACGGAAAATGTCATCACTTCCAGATGACTCTTTAGTTCCATCCCTCATCTCAGTGACATAATTTTTCCCCAGCTGCGACTGTGATCTGAACTGGGTTGTGTAGTGTTGTTGTTAGTGTGACCCAAAGGATTTAACTGACCGTACACTGCTTTTTTAAATGCAAGGGTCCAGCTTAATTTAGAAATTACAAGATGCCTGCTATTTGCCAGAAAACCATCTTCTTTGCTCCTCTCAGATTCTTTCTACTTTTTACTTTGTTCACCAGTGGCTGGCTTTCGCCTATTTCATGCCTAGGCTACATTCACAGCCATTCCTCTGTCAAAAGAGCATTTATGATTAATAAAGGTAATAGCAGGCATTTTGTGGTGTATGCTATTAAAATGAAGCACAAGTTCACGTTACCACACAATTCTAAGCGCTAAGGAGGTCATGAATATGACTACTGATAGTCCTCCTACCTTGTAATTGCTTGCACTGCTGGAAATGCTCATAAAATGTCCACTGTAAGAGAGAAGCCATTAGCACTGATGCCCAACTTGCTTTAAGTATACTAAGTAAAGGAAGGATGTACATCTCACCAGCAACCGAGAAATATATATTTTCAAACACTTTTGCAGATTTTGTTTTCTAGACAAACATCAGTCAAGTATAACATTTTTTTTCTAGTATAACACATTAGTAATACATGATAAAAAACACTCTGAAATAAAAAGATGCTGCTTCAGAGTAGAAATGCTTGCTTTCCTTGATTGCTTCCATGCTTGAGGTAGATCGCCCTGATCAACGTCTTAACCTGTATACATTATGGATTGGATGATTTACTTGAGGATGGAGCTTCCAGATTGCTTGTTTTAGTTTTCCTCCATACAAATTTATCATTGTTTACCCACATGGAATCATTCCACTTTTCTTTCTTAGCCACTGAAGATACAATGGAAGTCTCACAAACTTTTTCAATCACAGATAAGTCAGTGAGTCTGTTGATACTTTCATCATTTTGTTCACTAAGGATATCCCAGAAATCTTTAGAGCGGTGCTTAGATTTAGCTGTGGTCGATCCATACTGGGTCCTTACTGGTAAGGCAGCTGACTGACGGAGAGTGGCATTGCTGAAAAGATCATCAAGTATAGATGTATCGCCAAGCAAGTCACTGACAAAGTTTGTGTCATCTTTCTTTTTGTCTTGCTTTAGTGATTTGTCTTGCGGGACATTCTTGATCTGGTCAAACGTAGCACTTGTATGTGGCTCTGCCATTTCAAATTCTCTAGAAGGTAAACTCTTCTTTTGTAGAGTATTGCTATGATATTTCATTCCTTTCTCTGCGATAGTAGGACTTTCAATTTCCTGGTTAGGTTTAATGCAATCACTTTCAACATGATCAATATCCAACATTTCCACATGGTTACTTTTATTATTAGCACGCATCCCTAAGGCGTCATCAGGTAAGTGAGATTTTTTACGTTTTTTTTTCAATCTGATTTGAGCATCCTTAGTTTTGGGAACACTGTCTTCCTCTCTTTCAGGAAGTGGAAGATTCACATGGTATAAGTTTGCCACCTCTGTATGATGATGGGCATAAAAATCCCGGAGCATACTCTGTCGTACATGTGATTTTACTTTCACAAGGTGGTGAGCCAGCTCTTCTGCTGAGTCCATTTTGAAATAAGACACCATCTGCTCAAAATGTCTCCTAGAACATCAAAAAGACATGTTATTATTTTTATTTGGACAGCTGAATTTATGTAGCATAGAACTATAGAACTATATTACATTGCATCATGTCACTAACATAAACTTATGCCACGTACACACGATCGAATTATCCAACAAAACCGTGGAATTTTGTTCGAAGGGTGTTGGCTCAAACTTGTGTTGGCATACACACGGTCACACAAATGTTGGCCAACGATTACGAACGTAGTGACGTAACAGGACGTACGTGATATCTCCATTACGAACGCTAGTTTTACAAGACCGTTCACTTTCGGCTTGTCCTTGATTCCGAGCATGCGTGTTTGTACTTCATCTTTTTTGACTTTTGTCCAACGGACTTGTGTACACACCATCAGAAAGTCCGACAACGCACATTTGTTGGCGGAAAATTTGAGAACATGCTAGCCAACATTTGTTGGAGGAAAGTCCGACAACAATTGTCCGATGGAGAATACACACGGTCGGACTTTCCACCAACAGCCTGACATCCAACATTTCCCGTCGGAAAATCTGATCGTGTGTATGGGGCTTTAGGCTTACAACTTGATATTTTGAATACAGCCATTACAATATAAACACTGTGGCTCCCAAGTTTTTCTCAAAAGCAATGAGGGATCCACAGTCTCTTCCATGTTTATTCAACAAAGGTGTATCTGTTTGTACTGCATAGAGCTTTTCATAAAACACTGGAAACTTTCGACTGGAGGTGCTCAGCACTATCCATCCAACAGTGGAAGGTTTCTGACAGGAGCAGAGAAAGATGAGCTAGCTTACTAGTGAACTGCTACCTCTTGCATCTCAAACTACAGACTGGGGTGAGTCCCAGATCTGACTGTATTGCTCAACTTCTGCATAGGCTGCAAAGAGATCTGGGACCTGTCTGTGCTATCTGACAGGGGTGCCTGGATCACAATACTGGTTACATAGAATTACATTTTTTGATGGGAAGACAGCATATACAGTATGTAAATCAGTTGTGTACTTGGCTGTTTGCTTAGCGCTTAACAAAAACAGTACAACACAAATGAGCTGTTAACATTTCCTTAATGACACAGTCTTCCAAACAAATTATGTGATGTTGAAAAAGGCTGACTCTGATCGATATGGGGGGTTATTTACGAAAAGCAAATCCACTTTGCACTGCAAGTGCACTTGAAAGTGCAGTCGCTCTAAATCTAAGGGGTAGATCTGAAATGAGTGGAAGCTCTGCTGATTTTATCATCCAATCATGTGCAAGCTAAAATTATGTTTTTTATTTTCCTTGCATCCCCCTCGGATCTACAGCGACTTTACTTCCAAGTGCACTTGCAGTGCAAAGTGGATTTTCCTTTAGTAAATAACCCCCATGGCCTCGTAATGTAAAGGCCAACACTGATAGATATGCTCTAGTAATGTAAAGACCAACACTGGTACATAAGCTCTAGTGATGTAAAGGCCAACTCCGATAGATATGTTCTATCACAATTCCAATGGTTGATTTTAATTTAAATATTTTTCCAATGTGTGTTTGTTGTAAAAAGTCTTATTTTACTGGAACTGATAATTGCTGTAAATGTTTCCCAATGCTAACCAAGACCATATTTCATTTTTTGGACGTGTAATTTCTTTAACACATATGTGTAGAGTTTTGATTACATTTAGCAGAGGAACAGCTAGTGTTGAGGGGGGGGCATCCAGGTCACTTTTTACATTCTTTAACATGCTCTCAAAGTCTCATTACACACATGGCTCAATGCCAAAACTATGTCAAGCCTCTAGGCATGTGTCCACACAAAGACTAAATTAACATTAAACGGGTGTCAAGTAGATCACACAAGTCATGACAAGTAACAAGTCACTTTAAAAATGATAAAATTATCATGCCAAAAAGAAATTGCCACAAAAGGTATACTGCTATATGTTTCCAAGGCATTCTTCCAATGTACATTATATATTGTAATAACCAAGAAAATGGTAAATAATATTTATTCTTTTCTTGAGAACCCATGAAGATATAAACATAGGGGAAGACTTTTCAACTATACCACACAGTGCAAACCAGTACTACAAGTAAAAAAAGTGATACTAGAAGATCACAGCCTCATTTATAAATATCCCCCTATACTTCTGAGAAACAGCATTGCGCCATTAGAGATCAGGCCCTTACCAACTTATTAGCTGTGGGTATGTTTTAGATGCAAAACCGATGGAAAGGTAATGAGTAATCAAAGGAGATGTATGAAAAAAATGTCACATTCAACTGTCTAGTATTACAGGTGGAGGGGTCACTCACTATGTGATCTCCTCCATTTCGTCACCTTCCTTACTAGGTTCACATTTCTATGCAATGCCATTAACCTGATTGGCTAAAAGTGCTGCCGTTTCCTGTTTTCATTTCAAAGGTTGATGTGCAGGGAATTGTGCTGTAGGAAGCTGGAACAAAATACCAACTAGATAATGTTTAACTGAATACATTTAACGATTTTGTATGGATACCTAAACTGATTAAATACGGATTTTTTCATTTTTGCATAGACTTATGCTAAATTATTTTCTGAATGTTCAGGACTTACAAAAATAAAAATAAATACTTTTTTAGTCCAGACCAATTTTCAGCTTTCAGCGCAGACGCACTTTGAATGATAATTGCGCGGTCATACAACACTGTACCAAAATTTAATTTTTATAATTTTTTTCCCAACAAATAGAGCTTTCTTTTGGTGGTATTTAATTACAGCTGGGATTTTTATTTTTTGCTAAACAAACAAAAAAAGATGCAAAATTTTGAAAAAAATAAATCATGTTTAATAGTTTGTTATAAAATTTTGCAAACAGGTCATTTTTCTCCTTCATTGATATGCGCTGATGAGGTGGCACTGGTGGGCACTGATAGGCTGCACTGATGGGCACTGATAGGCACAGTTAAGGTGGCACTAATGGCACAGATAAGGTGGCACTGATGGGGACAGATAAGGCAGTACTGATGGGCACAGATAAGGTGGCACTGATGGGCACAAATAAGATGGCACGGATGGGTGGCACTGATAGGTACCACTGATAGATGGCACTGATGGGAACTGATATGTGGCACTGAGGTGCAGCACTGTTGAGGCACTGATGGGTGGCACTGTGGGCACTGATAGGCGGCACTGTTGCCTATTGTTAGGTGGCACTGGCAGGGGGCACAGGTGGGCAATGATGAGCTGGCGGCAGCTTGCAGTGATCGGGACTGATGTCCCTCTCATGGCCGCCGGTGATCGTTTTTTTTTCCTCCTCACGCTGTCAGCGAGAAGAGAAAAAATAGCCGATTACCGGCTCTGTTGTCATCACATGATCAGCTGTCATTGGCTGACAGCTGATCATGTGTTAAGGGGTCGGGATCGACCTCTTACTCCGATCTGTGATCCAGCGAGTCTCACAGACTCGCTGATCACAGAGCACGCCGCGTGCGCCCTTCAGGCCACTCGTGCACAGAACTACGTCAATAGACGTAGTCCCGGCAAAGCAGGTCCGCGCTGTAGCCGTCATTTGGCTATAGCGCGGATCTGTAGTGGTTAAAGTGTTACTTAAACCAGCACCCTGCATTCACTATATCTGGTCTCCCACAGTACACAGTACATGGAAATGCAATTATTTTAGCAAATATAAACTGCTGAATACCCTTTCTCATCAGCAGTATATAGCAGTCTTGTGACTTCTATCAGTGTCTGATTAAAGCTTGTAGGATGGTTTCATTCTTCTCTGACTGTCCTATGAGACTGCAGGACCCCCGACCCTATGTCTTGACAGTGCCGATTGGCCCTGTGCTGATCACATGCACCCTCCAAAGAAAATAAAAAACTCTCTAGCAATACACACTAAACTGAGCATGTGCAGAGTGACTCCAAAGGCTCTGTTTGATCAGGAGATGGATTGGGGACAGTGAAAGGGGAGGATCAGAGAAGACAGGATCAAACAGCCTTTTTTCACAATGCGGAGGATTAACCCCTTAGGTTCCACATTGAGTATAACAAGCATGCTTTACTGCATATACAGACTGATGATACTGTTGTGGGTTTAGTAACACGTTAATCATTGCCAGACCCTGGGGTTCCCCTCTATAATAATAATGTAAAAGAAAGCATTAATTATACCCTGAGGAAGCCATGTTGATGCATGGCAAAATGTTCTCGGCAATATAGAAGTCCTGTTAAATGTGACCGCCCATTGATCATACCCTTTATGTTAGGCCACATCTATCTATGTGCATCTGATTTGTAAAATTTTTGCTGATCCATAGATACAGTTATGGTTAGATGGACCTCCATATTGTCCTTTATATGGAAATACATAGCTTCAACATAGGTAGAAATGGAGGTTAATAAATTTAACATGGATACAATAAATGTAACATGTATGAGGGATGCAGTTTTTTGGACTTGGACCCTATTCAAGGTTGTAAAGTGAAAAAATGGAGTTAAAAGTATCTTGCGTATACAATATATTTTATATAACAAATATGACCTGAAGAGAGCAAAAATAGTGTCCTTTACTTGCACCTTTTCCTACAATTTAGTATTTTCTCTCTTTCATAGCAGCAAACTGAATTCCCACCCTTCCCTGTGTGTTGCAATAGAGCAGAATGGGGGGCAAATCTAGGAACTGTGTTTAAATATAAGCCCTGAAGTATCTATAGGGTCCCTTATTAACTTGATGTTTGTGGTCACTTCCTAAGCTATACAAATAAAAAATAGTATTTTTGATTAAGCAGACAAGGAAGAAGTTTCATGCAGGAAATGCTCAGATCAGACTGTACAGAGCCACCAGAGCATCCAATGTTTCCAGTAGAGAATCCCTGTATCTGGAAACAAACATATCCAGTTTGATGTTGACCACCTCCTCCTCCTCAAAAAACTCCATTGCCTTGGTGCCCATGATTTTGCTGTTTAGAGGTTCTCCTCTTACTCATCTCACTGCACCTTCAGTGTCACAACTCTCTTTCTCTTTCCGCTGGGGTCTCCAAAGTTTCCATTCAAATACCTCTTCTATTCTCTATCCACACCTCCTCCGTGAGTCAGCTGATAGACTCCCATGGCTTACAATACCAGTTCTATGCTGATGACACCCAAAACGATCTTTCTACCCCTCAGCTTGTCCCATCAGTCTCCTTGTGTGTCAATAATTTGCTAACTGACATATCGGTATGGATGTCATTTCATCAAACTCAGGCTTTACAACTGTTCACTGTCTGCTAACCCCTCTTTGCCAAACCTTCCAGCAACCTTAAAAGCCATCTACAACTCTTCCCCCAACTACATCACTAGCCTAATTTCAAACCACCAAACCTCTCTTTGCTCCTCCCTAGCCTCCCCTTGTGTTTAGCTCCTTTGGCACCTCCTCCTATGCTCACCTCCAGGATTTCTCCAGAGTCTCTCTCATCCTCTTGAACCCCTTACTCCAATCTTTCTGACTACCTCCTACTCTAGCTGCCTTTAGGTGATCCCTGAAAACCCATCTCCTCAGAGAGGCCTCTCCTACCTCTGACTAATAAGTTGTACTTTTGCTTTCCCCATGAGCTCATCCATAACAGTTATCACATTTTGTATCACTTGACTCCTCAATTTAGATTGTAAGGTCAAATAAGCAGAACCCTCTGATCCCTCTTGTATTGAATTGTATTGGAACTGTACTGTATGCCTTGATTTAGTAAAGCTCAACCCAAACTGTTTGTGTGCTACATATTCTGTATAGTAAAAATATAATGTAATATAATAAGGACACTTTTGGTTCCTCCCTGATGGTTGACATATGTCATCACTGTGGCATTGTCTGACTGCATATAGATTAGATGACTGCTCATGTTCCAACAAAAGACTCAAAGCTCCAGTATTTACATTTTTACAGGTTAATTGTTAAGCGCAACAGAGGAGGTCTAGCGCTAGAATTAGTGCTCTTACTCTAACATTCATGGCGATATCTCACACGTGCACGTGAGCATGGAGGAATGGGGGCGCTTTAAAAAAAAAAATTATTATTTATTTTATTTTTTATTTTTACACTGTCCCTTTACTTTTTTTTTTTTATAACTTTTATTCCTATTACAAGGAATGTAAGCATCCCTTGTGATAGAAATAAGGATGATAGGTCCTCTTTATGAAGAGATCCGGGGTCAAAGAGACCCCAAATCTCTTTACCTTTAAAAGAAAAAGATAAGAAAAACTTTTTTTGATCTTTTGCTTTAAAAAAAAAAAAAAATTACTTCCAGCCTTCACCAGCCATAAAGACAATCTCTACTCTTTGGCCCTGTGACGACGTCCGCATAGTGACAAAACGTGTAGGGAGGAGGAGCTACGTCCTGACGTCACCGCAATCTGTCGTAGTCCCGGAACCACGGGCTGTGTAGCGAGACCGGCCGGCTCGCCTATTGTCCTGACTTGATCTAAGTGCTATGTTAGTGTGCATTTTTGCTGCTTTTTTTAAACAATAAAAATCAGTACTGGTTCGCTGCATATCATTTTGACCTGAGCTGACCCCACATTGGAGACTTCCTGATTGATAGCCCTGGAGGGTAGTACCTGCAAGGTCTTAGGATTTCGTCACATCCCTGGCTGGGGTTAAGAGCCATCTGCCTATACGGGTCCCCTATAACAAGGGACCGCGTATTTCCGGTAAGCGGACAAGTGTGCCTTACGGTGGTGTTTTATCTCACTCTGCAGCGTGCTGTGAAAAGTCACTGAAAATTTTTGGCTTTCTGGAAGTTTTTTATTTTATTTTATTTTTGTGTTTTTGTTTTTATTTTTAAGTTTTTTGCCTTCTACATGGGACATCATAGACTATTCATTTGGACTTTGTTTTATTATTAGCCATATCACTGGATTGTGATCATTCAATGGTGTGGTTATATGCTTAGCCTATTGCTCAGTACCAATTGCTCACCCTGGGTGTTACAGGCTCAGCCTGCTGTTTATTATTACTGTTCACTTATGGTGTTTTTTTCACTTTTAAAACATTGGATGTGTTTACATGTATGATCTAGATTTATCCTTTTTTGAATTTCTGTTTCTCAAACACCTAAGGGTGGTGTTGCAGACTCAGCCAGGTGTTTATCAGTGCACACTTCAGGCGTTTATTTTATTTTTACAAAACAATTTTTTTCACATTTTCAATTATTTTAATTTGTCTTTTCACCGGTTGATACAAAAAGATGATATATCTCACGATATTAACCCTTCACTGACTTATTTGACACACTGTATTCATTTACACTAAGTGTGTTTATTCACGAGTTTTAGCGCAGCTCCTTTCCTTTTCATTTTCTACTCTTTGATCGCCTCTGTGACCATCTAGCTGCACCGTCGGAATGTTTCTCGGGTGAGCCAGCGGAAACGGTAAGCCAGGAGGGGACGTCATGAGCCCCTCGTCACACTTTCAAGAGAGAACCAGCTGCCAGCTGAAAAAAACAATACTGGGATTATGGCTCATAGCTTCAGCCATAATCCAGGTAGATCACTTGCAAACCACAACGTGTATATATATATATATATATGTATTGTGGCTGGCAAGTGGATTTAAAGACAGGGCAAGCACTGAGGCAATACCAGCAGCCCTGAGCCCTGGACCTGGAAAACACTCCAAGCTAGCTTTTACCCGATTAGAGTCTGGTCTTGGCTTTCTTGGCTTAAAGGGGCACATGCAGTGCATTTGAAGTGCATTTGTAGCGCGTTACCTGCATTTGGGGTGCAGATTCTCTACTTTTTAACTTTTAACTGTGTTGAACTGCACTGCAATGATGTGAACCATACCCATAGGATTACCTTGATTTTGGTCTGTCTATGCAGTTAGAGTGCAGTTCAAAATGCATCCAACTGTGTTCAGTGTGAACGGGTCCTTAAAGGGGCACGGTGCAGTGCATTTGAAGCACATTTGTAGCACATTACCTGCAGAAAAATGCAGCATGCTCCACTTGAGTGCAGTTCAAAATACATCCAACTGCGTTCAGTGTGGAAGGAGTCTAATAGCACTTTTTTTTTGTGTGGGCAGAGTTGTCAGTCTGTCAGGAGATATTGAAACACCAATGAATGCAGTTATATATTTCTTCTTTTTTTTTTTAAATCACTAAATGGACAGAATTCATCAAAGCTGGAGCAGAATCTAAAACAGTAGTGAATGGCAACCAATTAGTCCCTATCTTCAGCTTGTTCAGTTAGGCTTTAAAAATAAAAGATAGAAGCTGATGGGTTGCCATGCACATCTGCTCCACGTTTGATCAATTTTTATTTATGCATTTAAAAACAACCAGTATAAATACCTGAATTTGATTTCAGTCTCTTGCAATCTTTCCTGTACAGCAACACTCAGGCTGGGAGAGGAGGAGTGTATAGGTCCTATCATGGGGGTCCTACGTGCTCACGAGTTTAAAAAGAACATACTGACTGGAGCAGTAAGCAGAGAGATGTCCTCTCTGTTGTTGCTGCTTCACTTTCTAATCTCAGGCAGGGGCTCAGAGAAATGGTCTAGCTACATTGATAGAGTAGATGTATGTTTGTTTTTAATTTTTTTTCAATAATTAATGTAATAGGAAATGTAATTTGTAAACTATTTTTTTTCAAAACATCCTTTTATTTTTTTTACATCATAAGACAATTCTTTAGTAATCACTTTGCTAAAGACATTTGGTGCAATGTTATTTCTTATCTAAGCACAAGAAAACATGTTCTAATATCCAGGCCCACTGTGTAGATTTTGCACATGGTTACAAGATCTTATGCTGTTCATTAATTATATCCAAAATCCATTCTGGGGATTAACAAATAAATATTTGGTTTATGGAGCTTAGGAATTGCAGTTGTGGGACACTGTAGTTTTACGTATCCAAATTTCAGTTTGGTATTTTGTTTGTGGCTGCCAAGAAAGCTTTACCTTCCCTCTGCCAAGATTATGACCTCAACCTTAACCCAACAAAGCGACCTTAGAAATGGGGAATTGCTTCACTCACTTTTCCCTAATAAAAAGGAACTTTGGCTTTGGACTGGTGCACTTATACAGCTTTTTCATTGTGCTTAACAGTCTTTGAAGTGAAGTAGAAATCTACAGTTTTGAACCAATGCTTAGTCAATACATAGCAATACATGGTGGTATTACAGAGATGTAAAGCTCTGTTGTGATTTAATCATGTTTGTTATATTAGATGCTATTAAATGGATATGCTTCTCCCCAAATAGTGTCTACCAGAGATAGATTTTTTGTATTAATATTTAAAAAATTTGAACAAGGCCAGCCCATGTATACATTTATTTAAAAAAAATAAAAATGATTACAACTTTCTAAGCATAATTTAACAATCTATATTTCAGCTCCATATCCAAAAATAATCAAATAACATATTTTGTATATATTTCAATAGATGCTTTAAAGTGATTGTAAGGTCTAATTTTTTTTCTAATAACAAACATGTTATAATTACCTGCTCTGTGCAGGGGTTTTGCACAGAGCAGCCTGGATCCTCCTCTTCTTGGGTCCCTGGCTGCTCCCTACTGTCAAGTGCCCCCACAGCAAGCTGCTTGCTATGGGGGCACCCGAGCAGAGCTACAGCTTAGTCTATCCATTCAAACACGGAGCTGCAGTTGGGCCCCACCCCCTCTCTCTCCTGGTTGGCTAACTGACTTTGATTGACAGCAGCGGGAGCCAATCAGGAGGGAGAGTCCTGGATGGCGGATTCACTTATGGACATCACTGGATAGAGATGGGGCTCAGGTAAGTATTAGAGGGTGCTGGGGTGGCTGCTGCACATGGAAGGCTTTTTATCTTAATGCATAGAATGCATTAAGAAAAAAATCCTTCTGATTTTACAATCACTTTAAGCTTCAGCTTGGGTAAGAGAACTACCCAGCAAGTTAAAAAAAAAAAGGCAGCTCCAGCTGCCATATTCACCCAACCTCCGGCGCTGTCCCCCACAGACTAAATTCAGGGATGTGGTTGTGCTCTGCTTCAGGACTGTATAATTTTCAGGGCAATTTAACCCATTTTCACACATAAGTCTGGAATTTACATGTTGTTTAAATGTTTAACAAACTTTAGGGCCTCACTAAGACAAGTGTATTTATTTTGAGATTGTGTGACACTTGCACATTGGTGGACTCAATTCATGTAATAATATGACTTCTGTAGGCACTTGATTGCACCAGCTTATTTAGAGGTTTGACAATAAAGAAGGTAAATACTTGTACAATCAAGCCTTTTTTTTTTTAATCTGTAAGTAATATGTAGAATTTCCATTGCTCTTCAACATTCTAGGCCACTGCCTGCCAACACAACTTAATTTCCACATCCCTGTGTATTTATAAATACCTAGGAAGAAACTGTATCATCTTTGAGAGAGAGTGCCAGAGTGTAATCAGCTCTTTCTCTTTAGTGCCTATTCGGCCTTAAATTATTACCCCAAAGCGCTGGCTACTGGTTTTAAGAAATATGCAATACTCGGGTTCTTCTTTTAATGAAGCAGGAACCCAGCACTATTTAATATAATGGATTTCCGATAAATTACTTTGTGAATGCAATGTCTCAACAGATTTAAATTGGTCTTTCCAAAACAATCTTTCATACTCCTATACAAAATTTCTGTATATGAAATTTGGTTCAAACATGTTTTTTTTAAAGTGATTGGCAAATATAGTGGAAATCTTAAAGCCCACCACTAGGCTAACCAAAAAAAAACCTTGCAGTGCCCCCCACACACACTGCAAGGGACAAATGCCTGAACTCTAGGGGATAGAGACTGTATTACTTACCTTACCCCTCGCTTCAGTGCTTTCCTCTTCTCCTTGATGCGGTGTGCTGTGAGCGACCCTGGCATCATTGGGGTATGGAGAGGGGTATGGATACTACAAGGGTATTTATTTTCTTGTGCACAAAACTGGGTTGTAACTTAAAATGGTTGTAACCCTCAGACATGAATTACAAGCATTGTGCATTTCTCTCTATCCAAAGCACTGAGGTTGATTTCTTTCTGCTGTCTCATCCCTCAGTGTCATTTAGCAAGAGTCACTTCTAACAGGTTTTCCCTACAGCAAGAAATAAAAAAGGTGATTGAGAGGCGAGCTCAGCACATCCTGTGATTCATATCCTCAGTTATGCATCTTGCTGTGAGGAGGGGGTGTATCCCTTCCCTCCAATCAGATCCCAGAGCTCCCCTCTCTAGCTGTACACTATATATGTAACGCCCCCTGCTTTGTGGGCCTGTGAAAAAAAATCATTTTTTTTACTCGTAAGTTTTACAAGGTTTTAGAGCAGGGGTCTCCAAACTTTCTTAACAAAGGGCCGATTTACTGTCCTTAAGGCATTAGGGGGGCGGGACTGTGGTCACTGGGAGTAGAAATGGTCCTGGCATCAGTGGGAGTAAAAAATTCATCTTTAGTATTAGGAGGAGAAATAGTGCCCCATCATTGGTGTCAGTGGGAGGAATAGTGATCCATCACTGGTGTCAGGGGGAGAGTGGGAGAAATAGTGCCCCATCAATGGTGTCAGTTTTGGAAATTGTGCCCCATCAGTGGCATCAATGGGGGAAATAGTGTCCAATTGTTTATGTGAGTAGCAGGAATTATGCCCCTGTGTTCCATTGTCTGTGTCAGTGAAAGGAATAGCGTCTTGTATCAGTAGGCGGAAAAGTGCCCCAAGCGCCAGATAAAGGAAAGCAAAAGGCTGCAGTTTGGAAATCACTGCTTTGGAAGATAGATGTCTATAGATAAACAGGTACAACTTACTGCATGTAGGATGATTTGTTTATATTATTTATTTATTACAGGATTTATATAGCGCCAACAGTTTACACAGCGCTTTACAATATAAAAAGGGAGACAATACAGTTATAATACAATAAAATACAAGAGGATTAAGGGGGCCCTGCTCAGAAGAGCTTACAATCTAATAGGGTGGGGGAGGCGATACAAAAGGTTGTAACTGTGGGGAATGAGCTGATGGAAGTGGTAAAAGATTAGTTGGAGACATGATAGGCTTCCCTGAAGAGATGAGTTTTCAGGGATCGCCTGAAGGTAGCTAGAGTAGGGGATAGCCGGACAGGTTGAGGCAGCGAGTTCCAGAGGATGGGAGAGGCTCTGGAGAAATCCTGGAGATGAGCATGGGAGGAGGAAACAAGAGAGCTTGACAGGAGGAGATCTTGAGAAGAGCGGAGAGGACGGTTTGGGATATGTTTGGAGACAAGATTGGTGATGTAGCTCGGGGCAGAGCTGTGGATGGCTTTGTAAGTTGTGGTTAGTATTTTGAATTTAATTCGCTGGGTGATTGGGAGCCAGTGTAGGGATTGGAGGAGAGGGTTGGCAGACACTGAACGGTTGGTAAGGTGGATAAGTCTGGCAGCAGCATTCATGATAGACTGAAGAGGGTAGAGCCTATGGAGAGGCAGGCCAATGAGAAGGGAGTTGCAATAGTCAAGGCGAGAGATAACAAGGGAGTGAATGAGTAGTTTGGTGGTGTAATTTGTTAAAAAGGGGCGAATTTTAGAGATGTTACGGAGGTGAAGTCTACAAACTTTTGACAGCGATTGGACTTGAGGCTGAAATGACAAGTCTGAATCTAGGATTACACCGAGTACCCTGGCGTGAGGGGAGGGACTGATGGTTGCATTGTTGATTTTGATGGAAAAGTCATGGAGGGGGGCACGGGCGAGGGGAAATATTAATAGCTCAGTTTTAGAGAGATTTAATTTAAGGAAGTGGTGTGACATCCATGCTGAGATGTTTCATCTCTGTGTATCACCTGAGACTAGTCACTTCACTGGGTATATGTAAGGGTTTATGAATACTTCAAAGCTACTAACCAGCTTTTAGTGAAGTTTAACTAGTTTGTTTGGATCAAGCTAGGCATGCGCCAGACAGACTGTGTGTGCATGTAGAAATAAACGTCTAACGGGCAAATGGGTCAAGAAGTGAATGTAGGAGAGAAACTCCAAATGGTAAAGGCAAGATGGGAAGCGGACATAGGTGCAATAACTAGCATGCAGTGGAGGAGAATCCTTGAGATGGGCTCGATGGTCTCAATATCCCCTCCGCAGAGGATATCCCACCTGATGCTGATAAACAGAGCCTACCACACCCCGAAACGGTTGTTTAAATTTGGAAGGAGGATTGACGATAGCTGCCCTAGATGCCAAGGGACTGGTGATCTTCTGCATATGCTGTGGAAATGTCCTAAATTGCACCGTTACTGGACAGGAGTGGTTAATAACATGAGAGAGGTATTTGGGATCAAGCTTGAGAGAGAAGCTAAGGTGTGTATACTGGGACATAGAATGGAAATAGGAGAGAAGAAAAGTGAAACAGTAGCAATCGTAAGATGCTTGTTTCAGGCCAGGAAATTGATTGCAACTAAATGGCAATCAAGGGAACCCCCTACAGTAGACAATTGGATCAGGATAGTAAATGAGACCCTATGTAAAGAAAGAACAGCGTACATAAAAAGAGGTAACCTCAAAGAGTTTAAGAACATGTGGCATCCCTGGATGGTAAAAATGAATGCCCTGGAGTAGAGGGCCAAACCACAATGGCGCTCTACCCAGGATGGAAGAAGAACAGATAAGATTGGGAATAGGAGCATAAGAACCTATGTATGAATACGTGGGGGTGGGGGGGGGAGAGGGGGTAGGGAAGGGGAAGCGGGAGGAAATAATAGGGGACTATGGCTTAATATACAATGAAAGGAAGGGAGGAAGATGGGTACGTCCCATCCCGGGCCGGGTCCTCCTTTTTCTTCTCCCCTTCCCTCTTCCCCGGGATAAAATAAAAGTTTAAGACCTAGCTAATTTGCACTTTTTATAAGTATTAAGAGTCTGTCAAATGCTGTGTTTTTTTTCTTTCCCTTTTGAAGTGTTAAATAATTGTGAAAAATTGAATAAAGATTGAAATAAAAAAAAAAAGAAATAAACGTCTAAGGGGAGAATTTAGAAAAACCCTTACCAAGTCAGTGAGTAGAATTGACTGGTGCAAACATTTTTTAATGAGGCAATAGCAAAAAGGCTTCTCAGCTCAGAAGGCTCCAAGCAATCTGATAGTCTGTAAACCTTGTATAGGGAAAAAGCCATAAAAATTGGGTCCAGGCAAAAGAGCTAAGCTTCCTTGGGAAGATTGTTGCTAGGTATCCAGAGTAAAGGGAAATTCAGGAAAAAGACATGTCTCATTTGCCAGCATAATCTAGTCGATTTTTTTCAGATATAGGCAACCAGGGGGTGCCATAAAAGGATGTTTATAAACTTGAAATCTGCCATAGACTAAAGTCCTTCTGAAGGAAACCTACATGAAAATGATGTCAAGAGAAACCTAGACACTGTTTAGTTGTACAGGGTGGAGCACAGGAGTCTGAGAAGGCTACTTTTGGTCAGGTCTTATTAGGGATACAAAATGGAGTAGTGAAGATTTAATAATGTACCTCTCCTGGTAAAACTTCAGTACGGGGATAAAAATTTTTTCTATATAAGGAGAGGTGTGACCATACAACCACAGACCTAGACTCAGGAGCCTATTAGCACCAGGAAGAGAGCCTGCTTGAAATTTAATGAATTGCTTGCAGTGAGGTGAAAAAACAAATGGAACATTTCCGTTCTGTCTTCCTTTCACGCAGATATACGACAATGGCGACTGGTGTGGTTGAGAAGCCCGTCTGTGTCCACGACTACACCCTTAAAATGGGAGGGGTGGCCTTCAAGGACCAGATGATGGGGCCATACTTAGTTGCCTGTAAGACCAGACACTTGACAAGACAGTGTCTGTATATTTATTCCAATTAGCTCTGTTCAATGCTTATGTACTATACAAAGCATCAGGAAGAAGTGGATCCTTCCTAATATTCCAGGAAGAGATCATTACAGCCCTTTTGTATCCAGAAGGTGCTGTGGTCCATTTTAAGAGACCCGAGCCTGGAACATTTAAAGTTTTTTATAGTCCAAAAAAGTGTAAAAAAATAAAAGATGTAAAAAATGTAAAAGCCAAAGATAGTTTTATTTGATTGTTCTTACTGTTTTACTGTATTTTATACTATACTGCTATACTGTAATGTTTTATTGTTACTGTATTTTATTGTTAACCATTGTTTGCTTTGCAGGTATGCCACTCAGCTGCAGCACTGATCTGTTTATTCTGACAGCAACATGGTTTGATCTCACAATATGTAAATTAGTGACTTCAGCGCTGTAGGAGAAGATTTTACAACTGTAGGTAAAAAAAAAAAAAAAAAAAAAGAGCATATATGGCGAAGCATAGGGGCTGGGGTGGACAGAGGGAGGATAGCCCCTATGCTTCGCCATATAATATTTACTCTTTTTTTGGCACAGATTGCAATAAAAAAGTTGTTGTTTTATTGAGTT
Organism: Lithobates sylvaticus; assembly: GCA_028564925.1. Taxonomy (NCBI): domain Eukaryota; kingdom Metazoa; phylum Chordata; class Amphibia; order Anura; family Ranidae; genus Lithobates; species Lithobates sylvaticus. Next base: position 287,956,883 of record CM053026.1, read on the forward strand.
CATTTTTTATTGTTACTGTGTTTTATTTGTTAATCTTCGTTTGCTTTGCAGGTACGCCAATCAGCTGCAGCACTAATCTGCTTATTCTGACAGCAACAGGCTTTCAGCATACGCAAATCAGTGACTATAGAAAAAAGCATATATGCTCTCTGTCCACCACAGCATAACGGGGGATCGCCCTAATGCTTCCGCATATATATTTTTTTTACTTTTCTTGGCAGAGATTTCTTTGTTCACATCGATTGATGTGAATGGAGGAACCTGTTAGGTTCTTTTTTTTTTTTCGTTCAGCCCACAGGCTGCATGCAAAAAAAGAGCATTACATGCCCATCATTAGAAGTAGATGGGTGCAGGGCCGTATAGTCTAATGGTGCGCATACCACACACTATTTCTGACAGGGATTTCTTCATCCACATCGATTAATGTGAATGGAGGAATCTGTTAGGTTCTCTTTTTTTGTTCCGCCCACAGTCTGCATAAAAAAAAGAACATTACAATATATGCCAATCAAGGACCAGCAACGTACTGGTATGTCGCTGGACTTTGAGTGGTTATACCGGAATAATGCCTGCAGGTTTAGACATCATCTAATAGACCCCACATTTTTCAAAAAAGAGTACCTGTCACTACCTATTGCTATCATAGGGGATATTTACATTCCCTGTGATAAAAATAAAAGTAAGAAAAATAAATAAATGAAAGGGACGGTGTAAAAACGAAAAAAGCTAAATAAATAATAATAAAAAAAATAATAATTAAAGCACCCCTGTCCCCGCGTGCAAAGGTGAATGCAAGCATCGGTCTTGTGTCGTATGGCAATTTCACCATGCATGTGAGGTATCGCTGCAAACTTGAGATCAAGGGCAGTAATTCTAGCAGTAGACCTCCTCTGTAAATCTAAAGTAGTAACCTGTAAAGGCTTTTAAAAATGTACATAGGCACAACTGCCTCGCTCCAAACAGCGATTCATTTTCCTTATTGCTTTTAGCGGCTAAGCTTTTTATAGCCAGGTCATGGAAGAAGGCCTCTGTGAGCATATTGTTGTACAGAAAAAAGGTATCTTGGATAATGCTCTATGAGCAAATCGCTAGTGTACTTAACGATACTGCAAAGAGGTTTAAGACCATCTGGAGCCCATGGGCTGACTATGTACAAGTGAGGTTCTAGAGGGCTTGTCTATGTTTAGCTTGTCCATGGGCAGCACCACTATCTTGTCCTCCTTCTTGGTTCCCCTCTCTTCTCTCCACAGGCTCTTAACTTCCCTTGCTTTTTTCTTCTCTGATACTTTCAAGATGTATGGTATACAGGATTTCTCTCACGTGAGATATTTTAGACAGACTCTCTGCTAGTTCTTTGATGTTCCTTTCAACACGGTGAGATTATTGAAATGGCTTCTGATACTCGGTCACTACGTTTTTTTGCCAATGCCTTATACGTGTATGTTTACCACTGTTTTTGTAAGCCTGTGCCAGGATTCTGGCTGCTATGATGTGTATTATGATATTGTTTTAGTGGAATTTTTTCACAATAATAATAATACAAATTACTGAAAGTTAAAAATGTACGTAGTTTGTCGCAATTTTAAAGCATGACGTGTTTGGTATCTATGTACTCGGAAGATCATCTTTTATAATTTACCAAACAATTGGGCAATATATTGTGTTTTTGTGTATTAAAATTCATAAAAGTGATTTTTTTCCCCAAAAAAATCATGTTAGGAAAATTGTTGCGAAAAAAAAAATGCAACACCCACCATTTTATTCTGTAGGGCCTCTGCTACTAAGGTTTGGGAGTTCACAGTCGTTTTCTAGCAAAAACTAATATTTTTTCATGTAAACAAAAAGTGTCAGAAAAAGCTTGGTCTTCAAGTGGTTAGAAGAGTGGGTGATATGTGGCATAAGCTTCTAATGTTGGGCATAAAATGCCAGGACAGTTCAAACATTCCCTAAATTACCCTTTTTTGGAAGGTAGACACGCTATTTGTGGAGAGGCATGTTAAATCCATGGAATATTTTGTGTTTTGCCTTTCTGGAAAATGACAAAAAAAATTATTTACACAAAGTTGTAATTTAAATTATATATTTTTCAAACATGCCATGGGTATATGTGAAATTACACCCTAAAATACATTCTGCTGCTTCTCCTGAGTATGGGGATACCACATTTGAGAGACTTTTTGGCAGTCTAGCCACGTACAGGACCCCGAAAACCAATCACCGCCTTCAGGCTTTCTAAGGGAGTAAATTGCTCATTTCACTTCCTCACTACCTTACAGTTTCGGAGGCCCTGAAATGTCAAGATAGCACAACCCCCCCCCCCCCCCCCCCCAAATGACCCCTTTTCGGAAAGTAGACACCCCATGGTATTTGCTAAGAGGCATGGTGAATATTTTGCAGATCTCATTTGTTGCCACCATTTTTTGGAAAATGAAGAAGAAAAAAAAAAAAAAAGGAAATATATTTTTTTCCCCTTTTTAAAATTTTCAAAACTTTGTGACAAAAAGAGAGATCTACAAAATACTCAACAGGCCTCTCGGCAAATAGCTTGGGGTGTCTACCTTTCAAAAATGGGTAATTTGGGGCAGTTTGTGCTACCTTGACATTTCACGGACTCTGAAACTGTGATAGGTATTGATTGGAGGAAGTGAAATTAGCAATCCCCATACTCAGGAGAAGCAGCAGAATGTATTTTGGGGTGTAATTCCAAATATACCCATGGCATGTGTGAGCAATATATAATTTAGAGACAACTTTGTGTAAAAAAAATAAAAAAATATAAATATTTGTAATATTCCAGAAACTTGTGGCAAAACATAAAATATTCCATGGACTCAACATGCCTCTCAGTAAATATCTAGGAGTGTCTACTTCCCAAAAAGGGGTCATTGGGGGGGGGGGGGGGGGGGGTGTGGGGGCTTTGTGCCATCTTGGCATTTCAGGGCCTCCGAAATTGTCAAAATTACTTTCCAAAAAGGGGTAATTTTGGGGGGGGGGGGCAAAATATGCTCTGGTCAGGAAGGGGGTGAAACCTTCCAGAGGTCAAGTGGTTAAATCATACACCGAATCCCTAAATATCTTTAATTTTATCTTTAACCTCTACCCCTTACTCTGGTTCTGAAGGCTCATTTACACCACAACACGCATATATACTCATTACAGTTTATCGCACAATGCACTGTATTAGTGTTTGCAGTGCGTTGCCTTTTAGTGCCAACTTCACCCCAAGAACTTCTACAGGTTACTGAAACATACCTGTGTTAAAACATGCTACAACTAACAGGTGGTAATGTCCAATGGGTTGCATGCAAGTTATTGTGGTGCCGGGATCTTGGTGGAAAGAGACCATTCTGCCCACATCCCTATATAAGTACACAATGGGAGATTTTTCCTCTGTGGGACTTTCATAAGGTGCCTTATAAAAGTCCCACAGAGGAAAAATCTCCCATAATGGGTTGCATGCAAGACTTGTTTTTTTGTGCACTGAGGTGTGTTGACAGCCTATTCAAAGTGAAGCATGAAAATGTGTGCTTTAAAATGTGTACATGTGCTTCGTGATGGAATGGACCCTAACACTAAGTTAAGTACTCCAAGTATTAATAAAGAATTACCCAGTTATGGTACTAGGTTCATTACATTGACCAATGATCATTCAGCTATGAAAGAAATAGGTAACTGTGCTTTATACATATTACGTTTTCATGTAATTATAGCTTGGTTTTGCTATAGTGTCCCTTATTGTCTTTGCACTTACTTTAATATTGATCTTGGAGTCTCCCCAACCAGAAACATTTTTTCGCCAACTTGCAGTACTTGACTTTGATTGTGAACTACTGGATACCGTAAGGTGCTAGGGCTTTTCTTTTCTTCTTCCTTATTTTTCTGTGATATCGATTCTTCTTTGGTAAATTCACATTTCTGCAATTGAAAATGTGCTCAATTACATCACTAATGAAAAAAACAACAAAAAACAGCTGCAGTAATTAATTAATCACTAAGCATAATTGTTCAATTTTCTTAAAGTGTTTAAAGTGTTTATATTAAATAACTGAAACCACATCAGGAAAAAAACAATTCATAAAATCAATTAAAAGTAGCCATGATAACTAAACCACAATTTCAATCGTGTGGTTCTAAATCTCCAGGTCTCCAGTTCTCATATCATAGTTACATAGTTAGTCACTGTGAAAAAAGACAGTCCATCTACTCAACAATTATAAACCACCTTATCTCCAGAAATGGGAAACCGACTTGCATAGATCCTTCACAGTAGAACAATGCAGGAACATCATCTGCTTTGCATTGAAATCATCCATATGAACACGGTTTCAAGAAACTAACTTCAAGATCCTTACAAGGTGGTATTGCACACCAACCGTTCTTCATAAATACTTTACTACAGTTACAGATCACTGTACAGGGGACTATAATACATGTTTAGGTTTTGTCCAAAATTAGTATACCTTTGGAAAGAAATTTACTGATTATGTCTTTCCTGAGGACCCTTCCTTTTTCCTACTCCACGTTTCTAATTTCCCAGCCAAAACTTATAAGAATTATGTCTAACGCCACCTACTTATTGTCGCCAAATCAATCATACATGCCTCTGAGATGGAAGGTCCTGGAACCTTCTTCTATTTTACTTTGGATCTCAAGGGTAGAGACATTTACAAGATGAAAGACCTAGTTACTTTCAACCCCAAAAAAACATGATCTTTCCCCTTAAAACATGGATCCTTTGGAGCATGCTCATATTTTCAGATGAACTGTTAAAGATACTGCTACCATATGTCGATGACACTCTCGATGGTTGAGCAATATTGCCGAAAAGGCTAGAAATTATATATACATGCTATATATGGCTTTTTAAGTATGTCGATTTCACTTTTTGATATTGCACTATCAATGTCACAATAATGTATTAATGTACGTCTGTTCAGATTTGCTTACCTCTGCAAAAGGAACTGTACATGTTTGTCATTGAACATTTAAAGTTTATTAGGTGCTGAGTACAATAAATAAAGAATTTACAAATGACATGGTCTATCTAGCTCAACCAATAGAAAAAAATCTAAATATATATCTCTAACCTCCATATAAACAATCTATACCAACAGTTGATCCAAAGAAAGGCCAAAAAAAAAACCCCTATAAAGAATGCTCCAGCAGGGGTCAAAAAAAATTCTCTTGACCCCCAAAGGCAATTGGATATTCCTTAGGACCAACCAAATCTCTGGTGTCATACCCTATACATGTTAATATCCAGGTATCTTTTGTGCATTTAGGTATGCATCCAGCTCATTTTTAAAACAATCTACTGAGCTCGTCTGAACTAGTGACTGAGTCTAGTCCATATTTTCACAGCTTTTACTGTGAAGAAACTTTTCCATATGTGGAAGTTAATTGTTTTTTCCTCCAGAGTACTTGTCATTCATAACTCAGATTATACAGAGCAAAAGTGCTCCGAAATAAAGTGAAGAAGTGAAGAATAATGTGCTACACTGAATAGTACATGCACACTAAATAAACAAATTACCGTATTTATCGGCGCATAACACGCACCGGCGTATAACAAGCACCCCAAGTTTAGGAGGGCATTTTAAGGAAAAAAAGTTTTAGGAGGGAAGTTTAGAGAAAAAAAAAAAAAACTTACATTTAAGCGTCATTTGCAGCTTGCCCAGCGTCATTTGCAGCTTGCCCAGCGTCATTTGCAGCTTGCCCAGCGCCACTTGCAGCCTTGCCCAGCGTCATTTGTAGCTTGCCCAGTGTAATTTTCAGCTTGCCAGCGTCATTTGCAGCCTTGTCCACGTTTAAATTTCCCGCCGCCGAGACAGACCGCGCTTGCCCCGCCGAAAAAGGCTGAAGCGCCGCCGAAAAAGACAGAGCCGACTGTTCGGCTCCGCTCGCAGTCCCGCCTCCCTGCTGTTTCGGGAGCGAGCGCAGGGAGGCGGGACTGCGAGCGGAGCCGGCTCTGTCTTTTTCGGCGGCGCTTCGGTCATTTTTGGCGGCGCTTCGGTCATTTTCGGCGGTGCTCGATTTTTTTTGCGGGATCGCCGTATAACACGCACCCACGACTTTCCCCCGATTTTAAGGGGGAAAAAGTGCGTGTTATATGCCAATAAATACGGTAATCAAATCATTATATGTGCAATATTCAGTCAAATGCATGTCAAATCATTCAAGTGAAGTGCATATAACAAAAAAAATGGAATGTGCATTAAAAAAAAAAAAAAAAAAAAAAATACTAGGAAAGATGACTGTAAATAGTGTTAACACCAAGGCAGAAAAAAAGAGGTAAAGGAATGAATGGGCTACACATCAAAGTACCGTATTTACCGGCGTATAACGCGCACTTTTTTCCCCTTAAAATCAGGGGGAAATCGTAGGTGCGTGTTATACGCCGATCCCCGCTGTCTGTGAGGGGAAAAAGAGCGAGGGTCGCCGAAGAAAGAGCGAGTGCCGCCGAAAAAGAGCGAGCCGAGTGCTCGGCTCCGCTCGCAATCACGCTGTCCCGCCTCCCTGTTGTCTCTGAGAAAGTGAGGAGCGAGCGCTGATGAAAAAGATAGAGCCGAGTGTATGTGTAGAGCCGAGAGGAGCCGAGTACATACGAGTACACAGGGTCTGTCTATCTCAGCGGCGGCAAATTTAAAAGGTTACATGCCACAAATGACACTGGGCAAGGCTGCAAATGGACACTGATCTTTCTGCAATGATGGAAAAGGCTGCAGATGGACACTGATAAGGCTGCATTGATGGGCATTTAAATGTAAGTTTTTGTAAACGTTTTTTTCCTTAAAATTCACTCCTAAACTTGGGGTGCGTGTTATACGCCGATAAATACGGTATATACCTAGGAGAAGGAGCTACTGTGCTCAAAACAATTCTAAGGCATTAAGAGGGCCTCCCTTCCTCAGGAGTGAGGAGGAAAGTAGGCTCACTTAAAAGGTCCAAGTTAAATCTAAGCACATATTTTACTTTGTATTTTAGATTTGTCTTTTTAGATCACTGAATTCTTAACAAAAACTTTTCAACTTATTTTATTTTGTCAGAAGAAGGAGGGGTGGAAAGGGCATCAAGTGCTATTTGCTAGATTCACTTTAAGGGGTTTTAAATAAAATACTTTGAGAGATCTTATAATTATTATTATAATTCATATTATGTACAGTATATGCATATTAAGTATAATATACTACCATTACATTGTAATCAATGCATTAAAGTGGATGTAAACCCTCACATACACCCAGTGAAGTGAACAGCCTCAGATGATACACAGAGATGAAACAAATCTCCATAAGTTTTACATGGATATCCGCTGTCTTCAGCTTTATATATTCTTTAGAAAGTTCAGATTGTGTTATATTTTCTCTTCCTGTTCAGCACTGCAGTGAAGCCTGGGTGTACAGTCAAGACAGCTGATTGGAGGAAAGGCACACACCCCCTCTCCTCATAGGTAGAGACTTTCAGAACTGTTCGTTAAATGGTTCAGCACTCTGCTAATTTATAACATCCCCCCCAACACAAAACTCAGGCTGCTTTTATCTCAGTTGATTGAGAACTTGTCAGAAGTCATCAGGTTGATAACAGAAGAATGGGAGACAGCTACTGAACATAGTGCTTTGAAGAGAGATAACAGAACACTGCAGATATATGTGCCCAGCTCAAATTTCATGAATCGAGTTTACATCCACATTACGTTTTAAAATTACTATTTGATATCTTCTTGGAATATAAATGAGAAAACATCCAATAGGAATAATCCAGACTGAATAAAAGGTTATTATAGGATTGCTTTTCACCTGATGCGTGAACAAGTCTTTATCATCTCGTTTCCATTAAATTCATTCTAGCAAGGTCATTCAGCTACATTTTTCAAGTAACTTTTCAAAAAATATTTAATATTTCGTTTAATACAGCTTGCTCCTTGTTGAAAGCAAAAATCTGTGTCACATAAGTATATGCCACAGGGAAACTCAGTTAGGAAGTTGACTATGATGGGAAAAACACACAAAGAAGTTATCTATGGCTTTTACATTACCCAGCAGTATTTCATATTTTCAGACAAAGATGGCAGAAAAAACTCATCTATCAACGTTAACATTTTATATTTACTTATTTTATGTCACCTTTGGTTCAAATAGCAACAAAACTTTTTACTGTATGTTAAACATTGACTCAGATATCGTATTTTCCTATGAGCCAATACTGATGAGGTTCCCTGTGCCTAATGACAAGTACAGGAAATGAATTGTTGAAATATTAGTTAGTCCTATTCCACTGCAGAACATTCTTTAAGAACAGAAGTATTGAGAGTAAAAAAAAATGGAGCATACTAAAAAAATACAAATATCAGTTTCATATTTACACACAACACTTAGCTAAACTCCTTGGGTAAAACTATACATATATCAAACATATTCGAAATACATCTTTAGGTATTTAGTAGCTCATAAAAAAGTTGCAACAGGAGTAAAATAAAAAGACTTGCGCTTCAGTACTTAATTGTAAGTGCATCTGCACTTAGTTTTCCTTCGGATCCACTGCAAGGTCCCACAAATATCTGTTATTCCTGCCAGTTCACCTCAAGCAGGTTCTTGTGATGGAGTGCTACTCTTGAATTCAAAACAGCATTTTCATCCTCTTGCAGGCTGTTGCCTGCTTGCACAACAATGGGATGAGAAGTTGTAGGGGTTGTGACTATCAGTATTGTCACTGCTGATTCACAACTCTATAACCCAAAAATGGAACTTCCGCTTTAAGGGAAGGTGAACCCCTGACATGCCACATTTAGCATGTCAGGAAACCCTCTTTTTAGAGGGTTCCAGCTCCCACTTCCTCCCGGGGCATTGCAGCGCTGGAAGCAAGTTCACCTCTCCCCCTCCCTCTCGGCAATCATCTAGGACACATCACAGGTCCCAGATGATTGCCTGGCCAGTCACAGCTGACAATGCCGGCGCCGCAGAGAGTAGGGGGAGACGAGCGGGGCTTCGTTCCCCCGCATCGCTGGACCCTGGGACAGGTAAGTGTCCGATTATTAAAATTAAATTTAATTTTTTTTGTCGGAACTCCGCTTTAACTCAGCACCCGGACATGATTAGCCCCGCCCACTGCTTTCTGAATTGACAGCACTGTCTATGTTGCTGCAACCCTCCCACTGTGAGCTGCAGAGTCTGTGAGGGGTAGCAGGTGAGACACAAATGGAGGAGGATTTGGCTCACTCAGGATTGGTATAGGATTTTTTTTTTTTTACTTTATGAGGCTTACGCATCACATCATAGCTGAAATTGTGGCCAATGTCAATGGAGAATATGGGGTTTTACCTTAACCTGTCTGGACTTTTCTACAAAAGCTGCATCTAGAAAGGGTAACAGAGATGTGTATCTAGAAGAGGTAACAGACGTATGCATCAAGAAAGGGTAGCATAGGTGTGCTATCTTCTCACCAACAATTTGTAACCAACCCAATGGATCCCAGATCATATCATCTGTATTACCAACATGTGATTCAATGCCAGTACCACTAACATCTGTGCCACTTATTTCTTTCAGAGTCTGATAGCTGTTTTTTAACCACTTCAGTACAGGGCACTTCCCCCTTCCAAGCCATTTTTCAGCTTTCAGTGCTGTCGCTTTTTAAATGACAATTGCGCGGTCATGCAACACTGTACCCAAACAACATTTTTATCATTTTGTTCCCACAAATAGAGCTTTCTTTTGGTGGTATTTGATCACCACTGGGGGTTTTTATTTTTGATAAACGAATTAAAAAGAGCAAACATTTTGAAAAAAAGAAAAACATTTTCTTTGTTTCTGTTATAAAATTTTGTAAATAAGTAAGTTTTCTCCTTCACTGATGGGCAATGATGAGGCTGCACTGACGGGCACTGATGAGGTGGCCCTGATGATGGGCACTAGTATGTAGAACTGATAGGCGGCACTGATATGCAGCACTGATGGGCACATTGATGGGCGGCACTGACAGGCACTGAAAGGCTCCATTGATGGGTACTTATGGGTGGCACTGATGGGCATTGAAAGGTGGCACTGATGGGCACTGAGGGGCATCACTGATAAAGAGGCACTGGCAGGCATTACTGATGGGCACTGATTGGCATCATTTATGGGCACTGAGTGGCATCATTTATGGGCACTGAGTGGCATACCTGGTGGTCCTGGTGGCATCCCTGGTGGTCCTAGGTGTGTATCCTCGGTGGGGCTGCGCTGATAATCAGCGCAGACCTCCCCTGTCAGGAGAGCAGCCTATCGGCTCTCCTCTACTCCCGCGTCTGTCAGACGCGATAGAGGAAAAGCCGATACACGGCTTTTCCTGTTTACACAGTGATCAGCTGTGATTGGACACAGCTGATCACGCGGTAAAGAGCCTCCATCAGAGGCCGGTCGGGAAGTGGTTAACTATTTTTCCAGCTTGTTTTGGCTATAAAGCAACTCTAAATCTCATTATATTTTTATGCACTTACAATTATGCTTCTCTGCTGACTGGAGAGATAACTAACTAATTTGAAGTTATTTTCATACCTTTATTATCTGATGTTTCTTCCTTAACATTGACTTTAACTTATTTATTATGACTTTCACCTCATTATTATTATTATAGACAATTTTTCTGGGTGGAAACATAACTTAACCTTTTCAACTTAAAGCGGAGTTCCACCCAAAAATGGAACTTCCGCTTTAAGCACGCTCCCTTACATGCCACATTTGGCATGTCATTTTTTGGGGAACTTCCTGTCCCACTTCCTCTTCTTGGCCGCCTAGATGACTCCTCCTCTCGCCCTAGGTGGCCCCTCCCTGCCAGCAATTTTCTGTGACACGTCACAAGTCCCAGATTGCCTGGCCAATAGCAAAAGCTGTCATGGCCGGGTGCCCACAGTTGCTATGACGGCGCCGTGGAGAAGAGGGGGGAGAGAAGTGAGGCTCCGGGCGCCTGCATCGCTGGACCGTGGGACAGGTAAGTGTCTGTTTATTAAAAGTCAGCAGCTACACTTTTTGTAGCTGCTGACTTTTAATAAACTAAAAAATGGGTGGAACTCCTCTTTAAATAGTTGCCAATGAGGTCATAATGTTTAAACAGTAGGAATTTGGTTACTGAAAACCAAAACCACAAGTCTCAGCTCAAATAGAAAAAAAAAAACTTTAATTACAAATGCATATATGTACTCGTTTTACCAGGCTACCAGTCCAGTCATGACAAAATGTTTCATTCTTTTATATAAGTTGCCATATTCACTCTCTATTTCAAAGACACAGACGTACATGAAGCAACAATGCTTTTGTTTACACATCTGTTCAAACAGAAAAGATGAAAACAGATTTATTGGGATAAAAGCCAAATCCTATAAACTTAGAAAAGTTATTCACTCGACTCCGCAAGGAAAAAAGAAAAACAAAATTACTGTAAAAACATGCATTGTAAATAAATCAACACAGATGGCATTCACCACTCAAAGGCAAACAAAAAAGGAAAACGTTTTAATTGCATTTGTGCAAACATGTTAAGAAAGTCTTGTCCTTTTCAGTATAGCTGGTCAAAGATCTCTGCCCGAAGGTACAAAATGCTACAGTAAACACAATATTCTAAGATTTAATTCTAGTATAAGCCTGAGGCAACCATGAATTATCCTTGAATTGTCTTAAATCAGCATTCTGGGATCTGTGCCAATCAGTTACAAGACCTACCACACACTCGCACTGAAAGAGAGTTCATTTAACTGTCTGGTGTGTTCCCTGTAAAAAGAGATGTCTCTAATATCTTTATTTTCAGCAACTGGTTTGACAAGGAGATCTAAGCACATTTAGCCAGGGTCAATTACGGTTCTTATACACCCCTTTTTTAAAGAAGAAATTGGAAAGACTCTACTGAGGTTAGGCAAAACATCCTTCAGTGTTTCCTTTCAAACATACACCTTTTAGTTTCTAACAGAGATATACATCAAGTTCACAGTTTTTTAAGCATTATGTACTGTAATTTAGGTTAACATGCTACTATCATGTACAGACCACAACTTTAATTCATTTTAACATTTTTATTTTACGAATATATATATTATAAGGACATAGGAGACTGATGGCAGAAGAAGACCAAGTGGTCCATCAAATCTACCAATTTTTATTTAACTTTGAGTACAGATCAATGTTTGGTCCAAGCACTCATCCACTTACTGTTGCCTGACTCGCTACCTCCGCTGGAAGTCTATCCCAAGCATCAACTACTCTATCTGTAAAATAATACTTTCTAAGGTTAGTTTTGACCTTTTCTCCTGCTAGTTTGAGGTCAATTCCCCATGTTCTTGATCTTAGCCTCATATTGAATATACTGCCCCCCTTGAAGCTAATTCACAATTTTATGGATTTAAAGGTTTCCTCCGACTGTACACTTTATCCCCTAGACCAGGGATATGCAATTAGCGGACCTTCAGCTGTTGCAAAACTACAAGTCCCATCATGCTTCTGCCTCTGGGTGTCATGCTTGTAGCTGTCAGAGTTGGGAGTTGTAGTTCTGCAACAGCTGGAGGTCCGCTAATTGCATATCACTGCCCTAGACCTTTCACAATTTTTGTTGCCCATTTTGGGACCCGCCCTATCAACATTTACAAAACCCAAAAAACTCTGAGCAATAAAAATTTAAAATAAATTCTAAGATAGTGTTTACCCTCAGGCTCTAGGTGGTGTCCAGTTTCCTAAAGTCCATCCAATGCTTCCAGATGCCATAACAAAGCTTAATAAATATCCAAGCACTCAGTGAAGCATCAGCTTTGCACTTTTGCTGAAGTCCCTGTTTATTAAAATAGTTTAACCAGAGACCTTAGGTCCTGTACACTTCAATAGCAAAAAGGGGTTCTTAGCACACCTATTGAGCATTTTCTGGAACACAGAGCCAGATGATGAAATATAAGACTTCGCAGTGGCAATAATGAAGGTGTTGGATATAATAATATGCTCCTGTGTGTATAAGCCCTTATTTATATATTCTATAACTTATACAAAAAAGTTCAGGCTTGCCCAAAACGGGAATTATTAAATGTAATCCTGAACCCCTCTTCTAAAGAAAAGGAAAAAACATCCACAAAGAGGAGGATAAATTATTGTTTAGGACCCTTTCACATCGAGTGGACTACACGAGTCAGTGGGGAATCTGTCCACTTATTAACTTTTCCTCCCAGAAATTTTTTCAGATGTATACTCCTGAGAAACATATCTATGTTGACGAGTCACTCATCCATTTCACCGGAAAACTGGGCGTCAAACAGTACATCCCCATATATGGCCAGTAAAAGGGCCAGATATGGGGTGAAGTTATACAAACTCTGTGAAAGGGTCACAGGGTACACTAATGCCTTTTGCATATATGAAGGAAATAACAGCCGAATGCCAAACTTATATGGGAAACAGTGGAAAAAATGTGTGGGTTGTAACATCACTATTCAATATGGGGTATCACCTGCATGTGGGCAATTATTACAACAGCCCGACCCTTTTCCACTATCTTTTTATGAAGCAAACTCTAGCATGTGGCACAGTGAGAGCAAATCGGAAGGGCTTCCCACAAAGGTCGATAACCACAAAGCTACAAAGGGGAGCTTTGCATAATGAAGACGTTTTGGTACTGAAATTGAGAGATGAGCGTGAGATGTATGTGCTTTCCTCTACTCGCAACGACATCTCAGAGGGAATTCAAGAAAGACATGGTCCTGTCCAAAAACCTGATTGTGTACATGACTGCAATCGGTTCATAGGGGGTGTCGATTATAATGATTAAATGATACAACTCTATCTAGCAACAATAAGAACCCACCACTGGTCCAAAAAAAAAATCCATTTACCTCTTCCATTTGGCAGTTTATAAATTTTATGTACACAAATACTGCAGCTGCTGACTTTTAATAAATAGACACTTACCTGTTTCAGGTTCCAGCGATGTCGGCAGAAGATGACGAGCGATCGCGGCTGCCCTCGCCGCCATCCTCTGTTAGGGAATCTGGAAGTGAAGCTTGCGGCTTCACTGCCCGGTTCCCTACTGCGCATGCACGAGTCGCGCTGCGCGTCTTTATTGGTCCCCGTTGTGTCCTGGGAACTGTGTGCTTCCCAAGACACAATGGGGCATCTTCGGATATGGGCAGGCATTTCCGGATAGGGGCGGGACAGCTGCGGCTAGCTAGTCCCGGAACTGCCCTTGTGTAAAAGGAAGGCCCTCCACCAGAAAACATTTGCTCTGATGCAGTAAGCAGATGGGTCTATGCATAGGAGACTGCTTCCGTTGATACCATATTTCCCTAAAATATTTCTGCGCAACTAACATTCGCTGTGCTGACCATTTGCCTTTTTACTGACCATGCCACCTGAACTGACCCTGGCCTATGAATCAAGTATGCCACTGCCTGCCGCTTGAACTGACCCTGGCCTTTTCATCAACCATGTTTCTGCCTTCCACCTGAACTGACCTTGGCCTGTAAAAGACCATGCTTTTATCCTGCCACCTGGACTAATCTTTTGCCCTGGCACTGTAGTAGTGGGATTCAAGACAACATGGGGTCTCATGTGGAGACCTTCGAGTTTTGTAATTCAAGGATCAGGGTCTGGAGTTCAGAGACTTAGAAGAGCTTTGGGTAGGAAGAAGCCTCTATGCCTGTGTCCAGGTCTTACCTGACCAAGGTCCTAAGCCTGATGTTTCTGCCTGATGCCTAGACCAAGCCTTTGGATATTTGCTACTTACAGACCATGTCTCAGCCTGCACATCTCAGCCTGCACTAACTCTGGCCTGTTCATGGACCATGTTCCTGACTGCTGCCTGGACCAATCTTTTGGTCATTTAATGACCACATCTCTGCCTGTACTGATCCTGGCCTGTTTGCTGCCTGGATCAATACTTGGGCTATTTGATGACCACGTCTCTAACCTGCTGCCTGTATGGACCCTGGCCTATTTATGGACCATGTTCCTGCCTGCTGCCTGGACCAATATTTTGGTTATTTGATGACCACATCTCTGCCTGTACTGACCCTGGCCTGTTTGCTGCCTGGATCAATACTTGGGCTATTTGATGACCACGTCTCTAACCTGCTGCCTGTATGGACCCTGGCCTATTTATGGACCATGTTCCTGCCTGCTGCCTGGACCAATATTTTGGTTATTTGCTGACCACATCTCTGTCTGCTGCCTCTATTAACCCTGATCTGTTAATAAACCAAGTTGCTGCTTGCTGCCTGGACCAATCCTTAGGCTGTGTTGACCATGTCTCTGCCTGGATGATTCCTTTGGCTGTTGCTGACCACGTCTCTGCCTGCTGCCTGGATCAATCCTTTGCCTGTTTGCTGTCCATGTCTCTGCCTGGCACTAGTACTGACCCATCTGCATGTCCCACTGGCTACATTCCTGCAAGACACCAGTTCCACCCATCCTTTGTGGGCAACTGCACTACTAGAACTACAGGTAATCTTTTGTTTACCCTTTGTTCAGCTTCCTGTACTTCCTGGTCAGTGAATAGCATTGTGCTATGGGGGCAGTCATGTACCAGTGGGTTAGGCCTGCTTTGCTTTTAGGAACAGGGACTGCTGTAGGTGCAGCTACACTATGCTATATTCACTGACGACTTATACAGAGGTGACCATTACAGTACATTGTTTTCTATACAGTGTTGGTTGATTTTTGCATTACACAGGTTGCAATGTTGGGTACATAATCAGTCCAGACTTTAAAAAAGTTTTACACATGTGATATCCCCATACTGGGGAGGAGTAGCAGAATGTATTTTGGGGTTTAATTCTAAGTATGTCCATGCTGTGTGTTAGAATTATCTTATAGATTGACAACTCTGTGTTAGAAAAGTACAGTATCATCAATATAACTTTATAGTTATTAGGTATTACTTACATGTTCACATTTATAATGTGCCTGCCGGTACATATAAACAATACAGTAAAGTATGATATAATAAGTATATCTGTGATTATGCCAATGTGATGTTTTCCTTACAAAATACATAAGATAAGATAATAACAAAATTTTTGTCACTATTGTACTCAATCTTCTAGATTTCAGAACAGTAACATTTTTCTCTCAATATTTTTCTAACCTTTCAGAGTAAAATAAACTCACAAGCTGATTAATGAAGTTAAATAACAAATTTTCATATATCCAAAGTAACTAAACCAGGGCATTCACATGATTTGCCAACCTACAATCAGATTTAGCAAAACAGGAATCATGTACCACATTTTGGCAGGCAAAACTGAATAACACTTAAGGTGCCTAAAAATGTAAGTGTCAAATGTGCCTTTCAGCTTGCCAGAATTCTTTGTCTTAATACATTATAACCTTTTCGCCTAATTTACCAATGAAGCCATCAAATGGTCAAAGAATGGTTAAGACCCTGTCAGTTTTGGAGTTTTTTGTCATCTGTGCCCCATTGAGGAGATTTCCCTTCACTTCCTGTTCCAGAAACATAACAGGAAATCTCTCCAAAGGGAATATCCCCTTTAAGACAGTTGCCACTCAAACAGGTGTCCCCATAGGAGGATTTCTTGAGAAATGGTTACCAGGGAAAATAGAGAGGGTAAGCCTCCTCAGCTGGGACACTGATAGTAGTAAAACCTGAGCAGGGTTCTAACACTTCCTCACTCTATCCAAAACAAAAAAGGTTTTGGCTTTACATAAAATTTAAAGAGCAAATATATTTTATATTTAGGTTGGCATACATAAAGCAATAAACCACTTAATTTTTAAAAAGCATGGGGACAGGTTAGACCCTTTCTTAGGCTTTCTTGCTCTGTAAGTTTCTACTGCAAGGAAATCAGCAATTAAAACATGATATAGTTTCTTCCAGCTCTTCCCCACTACATGCGAAACCAATTAACAACTTTTTTGGGAGTTACAATGTCTAGACAGAGCATGGAGAAAGCAAACTTTCATCCTTCTTCCAAAGCTTAAGACACACACTTTTTTTTATTATTATTAATTTGTTTTGCATACAGTGGAAAAAGGCTAGAACCTCTGTCATGTTGTATTGTTGCCTCACCAGAACAGATTAAAAGCGTCAACTATTGTCTTTATTTGACCATAGAAACTGATCCGAGAAAAAATATCAGTTAAGCTAACCTTAGGCCCCTTTCACACATGCGGACCGTACATTAGATCAGTTCAGTCACGTTTTTTTATCATCAGTTGTTGTCCGTAAACATCAGTTTTCATCCATTTTCATTTCCGTTTTTCGTCCGTTTACGTCCGTTTTTCATCCGATTACATCCGTTTTTCATCAGTTTTTTTATCCGTTTATGTCCGTTTTTTTTTTATCCGTTTATGTCCGTTTTTATCCATTTTTTATAAAAAAAAAAAAAAACTGTTTTTCATGAATTATGGGAATTTTTCGGATGAAAAACGGATGTCAGCGGATCGGATGTGAACGGATCGTCCGCTAACGTCCGTTTTTCGTCCGTTCCGTTTTTTTACGGAAGACAAAATAGGGTCTTCTTCCGTTCAGAAAAACGGACCCTAACGGAGACGGATGTTAACGGACGTTAGCGGATGATCATCCGCTAATGTCCGCTATCCCATAGAGAAGCATTAATGTCCGTTTTCATCCGTAAACGGACGTATGAAAAAACGGACGAACGGTCCGCATGTGTGAAAGGGGCCTTAGTTACAAGAGGTCAGTTGGGCATAACTTATTTGCCAGCCTGCACACCAACGTTTACCAACTTTTGTGCATATGGTTTAGTAAACATGTTATTCCTCCACTGCCAGGTTCCTGCAAGCATCTAATAGTTTCTCTCTCTACCACCTGTCATTAAAGCGGAACTTCACCCAAAGGGGGACATTCCACTTGCTTGCATACTTCCCCTCCTTTTTAACAATTGGAACTTTTTTTGAGGGGAGGGGCAGATACCTTGTTAGAATGCCCCCTCCTTCCCCCACAGTCTTCTGGGACACATCACAGGTCCCAGAAGACTGAGGGACCATTCACAAAGCGCAGCGTGGCACCCACATGTGCAGTGGGAAATAGTCTGCAAAACCACAAGGCTTCACTGCTGGTTTACCTTAGCCAAGATGCCGGCACCTGGACCCCGAAGCGGATTGAAGAATCGGCTTGGGTGAAGACAGCACTGGATCCTTGGACAGGTAAGTGTCCTTATATTAAAAGTCAGCAGCTACAGGATTTGTAGCTGCTGACTTTTAAAGTGGATGTAAACCTAATTCATGAAATTTGACTTAGGCACATATATCTGCAGTGTTTTCTTAGCTCTCCAAAGCCCTAAGCCCAGTGTCTTTCTGCTGCTCTGTTCTTCTGTTATCAGGATGATAACTTTTGACAAGTTCTCTGACAACTGAGATAAAACCAGCCTAAAATTTGTGTCGGGGTGGGTGCTATAAATAGATTAGCAGAGAGCTGGTCTATTCACAGCACATTCCTTCCATCCTCTGCTTATGTGGAGAGGGGGTGTGTACCTTTCCTCCAATCAGCTGTCACACAGGGTATGCCAAGACTTCATTACCAGTGCTGAACAGGAAGAGAAAATTTCTAACACAACACGATGTGAACTTTCTAAAGAATATAGCAAGCTGAAGACAGCAGATATACATGTAAAATGTATGTAGGGAGATTTGTTTCATCATCTTCATTTGAGACTGTTTCCTTTACTGGGTATATGTGAGGGTTTACATCCACTTTAATGTTTTGGGTGGAGGCTGGAGCTCCACTAATGCGTTTTAAAATTCTTTCATACTTTTTTTTTTTTTAAGAAATAAATAACACTGGGCTTGATAAATCTTACCAGGGATAGCTCATGTTAACCTTGCATGCTAGATGTTCCCTTATATTTAAATAGTGCCTGTATTGTGATATGGCAATCAGCCCTGTTCATAGGTCTAATGGGAGAGATTTACCCCTCTATTTGTCCTAGCAACAATTGTCACTGAAACAGCAAATGAAGGAAAATCCAAATGTTGAGTTGTCACCCTTGAAAACATACAGTATCTTCTCACGTCCTGTTGTCTCTACAGGGAAAAAAGTTAAAGAAAAATTGATCCAATGGGACTCAGAGGACAAAAAAAATATTCCAGGATTATATCCACTCCCTAATCTCACCAAAAAAAGCTATTGCTTTAGATAATCTTTAAGTAAACAAAAAAACAAACATAAAAATCAGCAGTCAGGAAGGTCATGGCCTGGAGATAATAGGCAAATAGTTGGATCCAAGGATAAAGAGACATTACTTATTAAAAGCTTGTTTAAACATTAATAGTAAAAGTAGAAGTTTCAGCTGCCTTTTCTGAATTTGTATGTGCTTAAAGTGAACCTGAACTAAAAAAGTGAAGATTTGCTGCGGAGAGCTGACATGTGCAAACTAAGCTCTGTTTCTACCAAGATGGTTGCCTGCATATAGAAGCTCTGTTCAGAATAAGGAATGGTAAGTCAGTATTTGGGTAAAAAAAGATGTAGAGAGACAATGGGCAATACTTGTGATTAGTCCTTTGCCCTGTTATTTTTTTAATTGTTTTAATTTTGTTGGACACAGCTTTCAGAGTGTATGTAAATTCGAATAATAATATGCTCTTATTTGCTCTTTTTGGTCTTTTAATTATACCACTGAAAGTGATTTAAAATATCTGTTCTACAAGTGCCAAAAAAAAGTGGTTCATCCTGCCAGAAATCCTGTGACCTGATAGCATTTTATCGCAGAGGTGCTAAGAAGTTATGTAAACCAGCTGAAACTAATTTTTAGCAAGTAAATGCCTTTCACTTCACAAAAAAACTTTTCTTTTCACTTTTCTTGGAGTACAATATTTGACACAGGATGAAGTAAATGAGTACATTGTGTTAGGTAGCTGCCTTCAGTAGATTGGACACTGGCAAAACAAAGCTGTAAGGACCGCCCAGTATAACCCCTCCCACTCTCAGCATTTCGTCAGTTTTGTAAGCAAGCAACTGCAGGAGTGGATCAGAAGAAAGTAGAGGAGGGACCTGTATCTCTGTGCTCCAAGAAAAGTAACTAGTTCCCGTCCACGCTATAGCCAAAAGTCACCTACAGTGCGGGCTTACATCCATAGACATCCTCCCATGACCGCACGGGCGGCTCGCTCTGTGATCGCTGCATCCTTAGGACACAGCTGATCACAGATCGGAGTAAAGTGCCAATCACATCAGCCTTTTACCACATGATCAGCTGTGTCTAATGACAGCTGATCACGATGTAAACACAGGCCGGTTATTGGCATTCCTTTCATCACACTGACAGCGTGAGGAGAGGAGAGCCGATAACCGGCTTGTGTGAAAGGGACAGACACACTATCAGCTTTTCTGCTGAGTTTTTCCTTCAGATTTACCAAAACCATAAAATATGAGGTCAAACCTTAGGAGTTTCAATTTGTATGCAATCAGGCAGGCCCTTGCACTACATGGTTTTGGTAAACCTGAAGGAAAAATTTAGCAGAAAAACTGATAGTGTGTATGGGGCTTTAGAAGAGAAAGGACATCTCCTGGGACACTAGCAAAAAAAAAACGACCCATGATGGGAGTGAGAGGGGTCATACTGGGCCGTTCTTACTTCCTTATTGCTTTGTTATGCCAGTGCCCGATATACTGAAGGCAGCAGCATAACCCAATGTACCTTCATCCTATGCCCTGTAATGTATGATTTACAAATATTTTTTTTTATTATGTAGTATGAAAAAGTCATCTTTAAAACAACGTCTATATGCACATGATTTAGTTATGCTAGGCACACACATTGCTGACTTTTAATACTTTATTTTACATCACACTGCAATAACATAAGGAGGGGGGTTTACCAATAATCCAGGTTTTACTACAAAGCATCCTGTTATGCCTCTGTCCGGCTCCCTAAAGGGAGCCAAGCATCTGTCATCTAGTTTGAGGGATTAGGTTCTTCTTTTATAGCGCGATACTTGTACCAATTTATAAAAAATATAGATATGATTTCTTAGTGCTGATACCCGTCTATATTTTGGCTGGAGCTCTTGCTTTAGAGTTTGCACATGACAGCTGGTAGGAAACGGAGAGCACTGCAACCTCCCCCGTCTCAGTTACCACATTTCAGTCTCCATGGTGACTAATCCTGAATTGAATGGTTGTCTTTGTACATTTCTTTTCAGCAAAACTTTATGTAAACTTAACTAAAAAAATCTTGCAATTGATTGAAAAAAAGCTGCATGTGACTAGCAGGTACAGTGCTGAGGTTGTGACCAGCAGACCTTGTATATTGAAACAGTAATGTAATACTAACTCGGGATAAATTCAGATCTTTTTTTTTTTTTTTTTTTGCTCCCAAAATTCTACACCTCCGGCACACAGCTAATTATTCTGTGGAAACTTTGTTCCAGCACCATGTTCTGATCTCTTCTATGCAAGTAAAAACAAAAAGGCAAAGGCCTAGCCAGAGAGTTCTTGTAACATTACACTTTCAAGTGTGTACCGAGACTCTTACTTCTTAAAATGCAACATCAGGATCTTGGAAGATAAATGAAAGCCATAATTGCTACAGTAGTGTTAAATTTAGCTTGCTAGGCTGAGTGGATCAGCGGAAGATTGTATAGACTGAAAGGGCCCATTCACACTGCTGCAGTATGTTGCTGTGCGTTATGCCCTATGTCAGTGTGTGTTGGGGTAAGGCAATCCATTTTGTTTGAATAGGCTATCTACTGCACCTCCAGACCACACTAAAAATGTACAATTTCTGGCAGCACAACGTAAACACATGTCCATCAGCAAGGAGCATTGGGGTGCCATTTAGAATCACCAATGTAAGAACCTGTAATAGTGTGAATGGGCCCAATTGATTCGATTAGGCATCATCAAACACAAATGCCAGAAAATTAAGTATTTTTTAAATATACCTGTCAACAACAAAAAAACAAGAAAAGAAAAGAAGTCAGGGGATGTTCTTAATTTTTTTTATTAAAGAAAAATTTTGTATTTGGGGAAACAGGGCATTAAAGTGATTTTAAATGATCACCTTGTAAAACAACCCATTCAGTTTAAAATAGAAATGAAAGGCAAAATATTTTTGTATAGATCTAAAAATACTCCCTTTTTTATAAGTGATCACATTCTTTCTGTTCTCAGCTGCATAAGAGCTGGGGGAAAAGACGCAGCAGCACACCAAGCTTCCCAGTGAATGGCTGTGAAGCAGGGGCGTGTCCGGACAAGTCTGATTATTGGAGGAGAGCACACAGAGTTCCCAGCAGAGCTAGAGACCTGACCACAGTGTGTTCTCCTGCTTAATGTGGTCAGTTTTTAATAGGAAAGCAGAGGGGCTGTCAGGAACATCAGGGATTTCACATAAAGGAAACAATACA
The DNA here is from genome assembly GCA_028564925.1 of Lithobates sylvaticus. Taxonomy (NCBI): domain Eukaryota; kingdom Metazoa; phylum Chordata; class Amphibia; order Anura; family Ranidae; genus Lithobates; species Lithobates sylvaticus. Next base: position 287,979,208 of record CM053026.1, read on the forward strand.
AAGAACAGGATACTTTCTCATACATTTACATGGAACAGCAGACACATATCAGGAAAATTAAGTTTTGGTGTACCAAACACTTTAATCTTTGCCTACTCTACCTATAAATCAAATCTCTCAAGTAAATTCTTGTGGCAGTTCTAGGAATTAATATTTTGGGAAAGTTAGGTGTTACATTGATATTCTGAGATGAGCAAACTCAATAAGAGCCAGATTAAAAACATACCACTTAGCACTGCCATGGTATTATACACACTTAAGACTTGTACACACGATCGGATTTTCTGACGGGAATTGTGTGATGACAGGCTGTTGGCGGAAAATACGACCGTTTGTACACTCCATCGGACAATTGTTTTCTGATTTTCCAAGGACAAATGTTGGATGGCTTTAACATTTTCCGAAGACACCGGTCTGTTGTCGGATTTTCCGAGCGTGCATACACAAGTCCGTCAGACAAAAGTCCAAAGTACAAACACGCATGCTCGGAAGCAAGGACGAGCCAGAAGCGGTCGGTCTTGTAAACTAGCGCTCGTAAAGGAGAATTTACATTTATGGCACGCCAAATTATGAAATCTCGAAATGAAGCACATTTTCTTCTTCTTTAATGGGATAATAATGAAGCTGTTTTGCTGGTTATACTGATGGAGTTCTGCCAAACGTATTTTAAAAGGCTTTTATTTTCTAGTGATATCAAGAATAATATTATTATGCTTGTTTTGTTTTTTTTGGGCAAGTTACCACAGCACCATTATCCCGTAGTTTTTAAAATCAAAGATACAACTATGTTGGTGTCCCTTGTTAATTTTACATTGTATTTTTTTAAATGTAACTGCCTACTCCCAAACTGTCATTTGAAGTAAAACACATAGCCAAGTATTATTCTACACATTTTTTTTATCGTGCGTTAAAAAAAGAAAACAAATAAAATTAGACATGCAATCATTATTATTCAACCAAAAAATTTCATAAAAGCCTCATGCATGTGTCCTGCTTTTTAATATAGGGGTCAACAATGCCCAGAGTTGGTGAAAGCAGGGGTCCATCACCCAGAGATAATTCTGAAAATCATCTGGATTATTCTCCTGGAGCTCCCGCAGCAAAGGCATATGACATAATTGGTCACAATTAATAAAGCAATCAATTTTTGGTCCAAGAAATCCTCCTCCTCCTCCTGTTCCTGGACTGGACTTGGGTCAAAGCAATAACTCCAAGGCCAATAATAAATAACATGTTATCTCCTCCGATTCCACAACATGTCTGGTTGATGAACGGCCATTCAGAAATGAACTGAAAAGCCCGAAATGAAAAGCACGAAATGAAAAGCGCAAATCAACACTCACCAAACTTCTACTAACATGAAATTAGCAGAAGAAGCCCAAAGGGTGGCGCCTGAGAATTGAACTTCCTTTTTATCGGCTCGTAGTACGTATAGTACCTCACTAAGTTCGTGTTTGATTGCCGACAATTGTGTACCGTTTGTATGCAAGTCAAAATCCAGGCACACGCCCTTCAGACAAAAGTCAGACGCTTTGTCTGCGGAAAATTTGATCGAGTGTATGAGGCTTAAGGTTGGGTTCACACTGGTGCGATGCAGGAACCACATCGATTCCGGTTCAGGTTCCTGCATCGTATCTGACTCGCAGGCAGTTCACACTGTTTCGACACACAAGTCGGAACACTAATGCCTCGTCCATCGGGAAATGTTGGATGTTAGCTAGTTGTCGGAAAGTCCGACCGTGTGTATGCTCCATCGAACATTTGCGGTCGGACTTTCCGCCAACAAATGTTTGATAGCAGGTTCTCAAATTTTCCGCCAACAAACTTTGTTGTCGGAAAGTGAGATTGTGTGTACACAAGTCCGTCACACAAAAGTTCATGCATGCTTGGAATCAAGCAGAAGGAGCCGCACTGGCTCATCGTACTTCTTGTACGTCACCGCGTTCCTATGTTCGTAATTGTTGGCCAACATTTGTGTGACCGTGTCTATGCAAGACAAGTTTGAGCCAACAACCTTCGAACAAAAATCCACGGTTTTGTAGGCGGAAAGTGTACAGCTATGCAACAGAGAGAAAAGAAAAAAAAGGGAATTTCACTCCCAGGCTGCCTGACCAATCACTGCTCTCAGCACAACAAGAAATGATTGGAAGTGTAGCAGTTATTGTTCAAATGAGACATAGGAGATGTGACTTTCTAAGAGACAATCAATGTAGCCATTATTGGAAGTTCATTTTTCACTGGGCAAGCTCACTTAAAGCGGAACTGCAGTCATTTTTTCAACTTTCCATCGATTAAATCTCCTGCCCTTGTTGTTTTAACTTTGGATAGTAAAACCTTTTTTTTCTGCCAGTTAATACCTTATACAGCTCACTTCCCGTTTCTTGTCCGGTAAAAAGCCTAGGCTTATGACATCATACACAGCTCTCTAACTCTTGTGAGAGTTTGCAAGGAAGGGAAAGGGGGTGAGTCATAAGAGGGCCAATGAAGGCTGCAGAGATGGAGGTGTGCCTCTGTGTAAATCCAGAAAGTGAACAGGCAGCAGCTTCAGCTGCCCACAGTTAAAATGGTTGCAACCAGACTCAGTGTAGGGAGATTTCTGCAGCATATTTGGCAAGTACAGAATCACAGTATATATAAAATAATATGCAAAGTGGTTGGAGGGAAGCTTCAGAATGGCAATGAGCACATTTAATCTGATTCCTGACTATCAGGACAAAATTTGCTCCATGGGTGGCCCTGTCAAATCAGGAAATTTTCAACCAAAAAGTGTCTGTATCCAATCTGGTGAAGGTACTGTTTGGGTATTTTGACAGCTGGTGAGGCCAGCTGTAAAAAAAAAAAAAAAAAGAAGTTTGCAGAGGAAGATTTATCCATCTGCGATGTGAAGTGTGGATGGTTTCAATTTTTTTTTGTTCAGTCTTCATATGTTCACTTGTTCCCTGGCTGAGGATTCCTCCAACCTTTACCAATGCTCCACTTTCACCCTTCATCTCCTTCCTGGCAGGAGGTGCTAGGCAGTTGTATTATGCCACATTCCACTGTTGGCTTTGATCTTCCAGCTCAGCTGCTGTGAGTTCTACTGCTGGTATAGTGATGATAGGGGGGGACACTCACTTTTCAAATTAAAAACTGTCTTGTATTCTTTTCAATGAATATAAGGCTTTTTCTGAATGGACAGGAAGAGGAGGGGGTCAGATTCATTTAAGTACTAGGCTACTTTTAAACTGAGGCGCTTTACAGGCGCTACAGCGCTAAAAATAGCACCTGTATAGCGCCTGTAAAGAGCCTCTCCTGTGTCTCCAGTGTGAAAGCCCGAGGGCTTTCACACTGGAGCGTTGCTCTTGCAGGACGGGAAAAAAAAAGTCCTGCAAGCCGCATCTTTGTCTCCGCGACAACCCAAGACCTAAAAAAAAAAAAAAAATGAATTTCGAACACCCAGCAGCATTGTCTAGGAGCTAGATAGAGTCCATAGAGCCCTGGGACCCCCAGGAAGGATGGCTCCCCCAGAGACATAATAGTTAAACCCCACTACTATGCAGTAAAAAAAGCAGTCAAGAAGCAAGCCCCAGGTGACCTGCCAAGGCCACCCAGTACAGATTTTCGCTGATTTACCACCTTCCACCATCCAACGCAGGCGTACCCTGAAGCCATTACTGTCTGCTCTGGCACAGAAGGACATTAAATACAAGTGGTTGTTCCCTTTTGCAGTGAAGTTCTCCAACAAAGGACAAAATCAGGCCTTCTCCAACTTCAGGAGAAAAACTCCTATTGAGCTTGAAAATAATATCCCAAGAATCAGACATGGAAAAGTCCTCCACCTCCTCCTCCTCAGCATCCACCAAGAGACCACCACCCGCAAGCCTATCGACCCCCCTCTGGAACAAGACGAAAGGCACGAAGATCTGCAAACAATGCCCCCCCCCCCCCTGAACACTCCCCCCGTAAAATTCCAGATCTTCTAACCTATCTTACTTAATGTTAGATCATTTGACACTTGAGTTTGGTTGATCTCCCAGTTTGGGGTCTTGACCCCTTTATCCTTTCTATGATCCTATGCCAATTTTAAATATGCTGATCAGTTCATCGTGCCCTTACTACAGCTGGTATCCTCATAGGCAGCTTTTTGAAATTTGAAAGACAGGATCGCCTTGCAGAACTGACAAATGTTGCTCACACTGTTGACTTATTGTTCCGCTTCTGATACACCTGGCCCAAAATCCCCTCACCCCCTGTACCTTATCCCCCCCCCCACCTCTTATCCCCCCCCTCCATCTTTACATTATACTTTACTTATAGCTGTGGCAAAAAAATAGGAAAAAAACATACCAAGAACAGCAACTATTCAGAAATAGGAACTAAATTGACCCTGGGGCTTATCCCCGATGGGATTCTCCCTCCCCTTGACTAATATATATATATATATATATATATATATATATATATATATATATATATATATATATATATATATATATATATATATATATATATATGTATATATATATAGTCAAGGGGAGGGAGGATCCCATCGGGGATAAGCCCCAGGGTCAATTTAGTTCCTATTTCTGAATAGTTGCTGTTCTTGGTATGGTTTTTGCCTTTTTTGCCACAGCTATAATGTTGTTTTTATAATGGGTGCCCTGGTCTGGGGTGGTACCCATGTGCCTCCTCCTATCCCTTGGATTCCTCTTAAGGTCTGTGGGGGATAACCTACTTTTTTTGTGTAAGATGGCTCCCAGGGATCTCTTCTCCCCCCTGGGGCCAGTTACCTGCCTAGGGAGAAGTCTCCCGTCTACCATGCACCTTCTAATTATATTATCTCTGGCATATAGTCATCGCCCCTGGCTTGCTAATCGCACTAGACTCCAAATGCTCCAACTGAAAATTCCTTCCACATGCCTACACTGGAGAAGACTCCATGCGGTAAGTAATGATGGATTCATGCACACCCCTCACCTCTGTTCCCATGGCTAACTCCACACAGGACACCCTAAGGGTCGCCTCCCACAACGTGCAGGGCATTAACTCTCCTCTCAAACGTTAGAACGTTTTTGACTCCTATAAATCTATGAACCTGGATGTAGTTATGAACCTGGATATAGTTATGCTCCAGGAGACAAATTTTCCGGTTCAGTTCCATCCTACGTTCCTACATGCCCTCTTCCCTAGATTTTTTCTAGCAAATGCAGAAAATAAAACCAAAGGGGTATCCATCGTCTTTTCAAAATCACGCAAGTTTAACTGGATCTCAGGTGCTAAAGGCCCAGAGGGTAGGTTCCTTTTAGTTAAGGGAACGATTGAGGGTCAAATGTATTCCCTGGTGTCCTATTATACCCCTAACAAGGGACAGGCGACATTCTTTTCACGTCTCTTTGACACCCTTAACCCCATGTTGGAAGGCACAGTAATCCAGGGGGGTGACTCCAATGTTGCCCTTTGATCAGAGAGTAAATAAATCTAAGCCTCTCAGAGCCCGGCTGACCCGCCCCAACCAAAGTAAACCACAAAATAGCTAAACTAATACACACACAAGACCTAGCTGACGTATGGAGATAACTAAATCCCTCAACAAGAGACTTCACGCACTACTCTACCCCACACAACACATATGCCAGGATTGACCATATTCTGATTCCCACACACACTATCCCACTTGTCTAAAACTCCCAAATTAGAGACACGATCGCCTTCTCTCTCCAAAGCCTGGACAGAGGCACTGGAGACTGAATGAATCCCTCCTCTCTCATCCAATCAGGGTAACCATAATTGAGAAATAATTACAGGAATACCTAATATTTAACAATACTTAGGGAACCTCGGTGGAGACCTTGTGGGCAGCCCACAAGGCCTTCATCAGGGGGAGATCATTTGAATGAATGCTCAAATTAAACGGGAAAGAACAGCCGAAATCGAGACATTAGAAAGAGAATACCCATCGCTTCGAGCCCAACACAAAAAGAAACCCTCAGCCACTACAATAGTCCAACTTGATAAAGCCTGCCTAGGACTTAACTTGGCTCTCATGGCACAAGCAGAAAAATACTTTTGCTGGAATAAAAACAAAATTTTATACACAGAAAGACAAGATAGGTCCCATGCTAGTGTCCAAATTGTCTCCCCGAATACAGCTCCAAAGATGTGAATTCCCAGACAAGGTCCCACAGTCAACCCCACAAAAATTTTAGAGACATTTCAGGATTTTTTTGCCAAACTGTATAGGGCCCTGTCCTCAAATAATAACCAATCCATTGATCGGTTCCTAGATAATCTGCCCATCCCTGCCTTATCCCCCGAACATAAAGATATTCTGGAAGCACCCTTTACCGAGGAGGAGGTATTAGGTGTCATCAGGGACCTTAAAAGGACCAGACAGCCTATCCAACCCATACTTATAAAGCATTTTTTTTTTAATGCCAAGTCCTGGGGCGACCCAATGGACACACAACTTAATACAGCATACATTGCTGTAATACCCAAGCTGGACAAAAATCCGGAGGAGGTCAGCAACTATCGCCTGATTTACCCTCATCAATAGTGATCTGAAAATAATGACCAAAATCTTAGCCAACCGATTCTGATCCTTCATCAACACTTACATTCACAAAGATCAAGTTGGATTCATCCCAGGCAGACAGGGCCCTGACCAAATTAGGAGAGCAATCGAGATAGTATCCATACTCCAGACTAATTGGGAAGGGGGCCCTAAACAATCAGGCATGCTTCTCTCTTTAGACCTAAAAAAAGTCTTTGATTCGGTTTCCTGGCCTTATATCTTTACCCTCCTAGAACGATAGGGCTTTGGCAAATGATTCATGGGCTTGATATGAGCTCTCTATTCTCAACCACAGGCACGTGTTCATCTCTAGGGATACTATTCTAAACCAATACATATTGCAAAAGGCACCAGGCAAAAATGCCCACTCTCACCGCTAATTTTTGCCTTGGCAATTGAAACCCTTGCCATTGCAATTCGTCAAAACCCAAACATAAAAGGGGTATCATGTGGCTCCCAAACTCAAAAATGCGGTTCTTTATGCGGATGACATCCTACTATTCCTCACCTCCCCTATCACATTGTTTCCTAACTTATGCCAGACATTGGAAGAATTCTCCGAAATATCAGGCCTCCGGATTAACTATTCCAAGTCCCAAGCGTTGAACGTATCTCTACAGTCAGACACAGTTATCCTTTGGCAGAAATCCTTCAAATTCGAATGGAGTGAATCCTCCATTAAATACCTTGGAATAGAGTCCCTCTATATCAGAAATTATCCCCCTATGTTCCGTAAACTTGAATTAGATCTCAAGTCTTGGTCCAAACATAACCAACCTGGATAGGATGGATAAACTTCATAAAGAAGACACTGCTCCCCAAACATCTCTACCTGTTTCGCTCTCTCCCCATCCCAATCAAAAGGGACCACATTCGATCCTTTCAAAGCAAGTTACTGAAATTCACCTGGGTAAAGGGTGGATACAGAATTCCGCAACGCACCCTGTATTATCATATGAAAAGGGGGGGCTTAGGCTTACCCCCAACTATACCAATACTATTTAGCAGCCAGACTTGCCCAGCTTTCAATAGTATATTTCAGATTTGAAAAACCAGACTGGGTTCAAATAGAAAGATAAGTAGTTCCCTGCCACACCTTGGACTTTTTGCTGTAGTGTCCCCCAAAAACCCTATGATAATGGCTCCTACCTTGTCTCACTCTTTAGCCCTGTGGGACACTTTACGCACATCGACGGCCCTGATCTCAGCGAGCAAGCTGCTGTCCCATTTATTTAATAACCCTGACTTCCCTCCAGGTATGAACATATTAGCATTTAAATGGTGGCTAGACAAAGGGACTGTACCGAATCGGACATTTCTACACCTCCACAGGTCCTCCTTCCCTCAATCATTGCTTCAACAAGTTGGATCTACCCGTTTCAGATTCATACAAACTTCACACTTTTTACACTTAATCTGGGCAGATAAACCACTTCCGCCTAGGTTCACTGCGTATGAACTCCGGTGTGGACAGGCTATGAAACATTGGGGAGGGATCTCGATCATCTACTCCTAACTTGTTCTTCCTACCTCAAAATCCCCTTTCATGACTTCCTGGGAGTCGGATTTCCAATTACACTGGGACCAGGAGAGCTGTCAGACGGCTTGTTTTAAATCCTTCAAGGGCATCCTAAATACAACCCTCACAGAAGCCAGTCTGAAAGTAATTTCTAGATGGTATTACACACCCTCCAGATTGGCCTCTATGTTCCCCTCGGCAGACCCTCTATGCTTTAGAGGTTGCCAACCTTCGGGTACAATGGCCCACATTTGGTGGGAATGCCCCAGAATACGCCCTTTTTGAAAGAAGTCTTCAACGTTATTGACAAGCTCGCTGGATGCCAGATACCCAGGACCCCGATGGTTGCCCTCCTCAATGCCGTGATTCCAAAGATCTCTGCTCCCACTCGAAGGCTAATCCACTTTATTCTAGTAGGAGCCAAACTTACTGTGGCGGAGGCATGGAAACCACCAAAACTCTCGGTAAAGGCTGCACACAGGAAAATATCCTGGATAATGTCTCAGGAAAAGTTATCCAGTACATTATCAGACACAGGCCACAAATTTTAAGCCACCTGGGAGCCCTGGGCTCAACATGTAGGCATCTCCCTCCTCCCTAGTGCTAAGCCAGACTGAACTGTTCCTAAAGCCTGCTGATAGACAAACTCAAAACTCTCTCCTTTCTCTCTCTCTCTTTAACTTCCTTTCCTCCTCCTACCTATTCTATCCCATTTACCCCATACCATAATACCCAAACATCTTGGATATTTATATCATATATAGGTATGTAGGTGGTTATTAAAATTTATATAAACTATCAGATTTTTCCTGGGGGTCAGGAAAAATCTGTTTAACATTTACATACAAAGAGATTGTTAAGTATTAAGTATAAGTATTACTTTTCTCAGGTAGGGTAGGGGTTAACATTTAGGGCAAAAGTCAACAGGCTGTGATTAAGAGGTGGCTTGGGAGGAAGTAAAAAGCCTATTTTAAAAGGAGACGATCACTATGCCATTACTGCTCTTAAGGTAGTCCTTATGTGGCAAATTGTGTTGGACCGAGTAGTGGCAGAGTGACGTCATTACTCACAGGACTTGTGTGTGCACACGATTTTGGAGTGTGGTGTACAGAGAACCAGACAGGCTGAGCAAATGTAGTGCTGGATATGTACTCATTACATGTGCGTTTTATACTTTTTTATTGAATTTTTTTAATCAAAATTTTTTAGCTCCAAGTCTCCCTCTTCTATATTATAATGTATGTGCCTTGCTGGAGGTGACAAATTGTGGGTGATATTATGACCCACTTGTTGATTTAAGGGGTCAAAATGTTAATTTTTCCCAACTGGACATATTAATATTTGATGGGCAGCTGAAAAGAGAACCCATGTGTCAATATAACAAACCATAGCTTCATTAGCTTAAATATCAGTAACTCAATATTAAAAAAGTATAAACAAATGAAAAAATATTAGGCGTATTAAATAGTCTCCTTACCTCAGGAACGTGGGAAGCAATATTGGCAGGAAGTTGGGAGAACTGTTTCAATTCAAATACATCTCGCACTGCCCAGCGACTCATGTGATTCTCGGCTTTGCTTGCACCAACCACATTTTGATTTGAATGAATATAAACAACTTCTGCCACACCATCTATAAAGAAAAAATGTCATACATATTCAGACACATACAGTAACTAGCATTGGGAGAACGTTTACTAAATCACTATTAGGTGCTTCTGTTGAATGATAACTTGTATACCAATGTCACTCACTCAGCCTCTGCGTTGTCATTATAAAGCACTGGAGGCATCACAAGCAGTGGCCAACAACCCTGCTGACATTAGAGCCAAAGGGGAAGAGAGAAAGCAGTGCAAACTGTCTTGTTGAGAAAGCCCTGACACTTACACAACGTAAAAAACAAACAATGCAGCCCAAATTATTGAAAAAGGGATAATGCACTTTCATATATTAGCAGCATATAGTAACAGGGTTGCTTTAAGGTGGGACGCCGAAGAGAAGGTGAAATTCAAAGGTAAAACTAGGTTTCTGTCCACAGGATTTTTGATTCTGTTCATAACACTTTTGTCACGCTGCCCTGATGACAACTCTATTTACTGGTCAAACATTATAGTCTGGCAACAATCTCTTTAAATAGCCTATATGCATGCACCAAAAATACAGTCCCATCACATTGGAGGAGAGTTACTAAAACTGGAGCACTCAAAATCTGGTGCAGCTATGCATAGTAACCAATCATCTTCTAACTTAAATTTGTTCAATTAAGCTTTGGCAATAAAACATGGAAGCTGATTGATTTCTATGCACCAAATTTTACACTCTCCAGTTTTAGTAAATAACCCTCTTTGTGGCTTAATCGTGATCCCTGTGAACAGGTCATGCAAAAACATCTTTGCCCAACCTAAAATGAGATGAGGCCTCTACTTTTTAAAATGTATTGTTAATATCCCAGCTGCTGTAGTCTTGCAGCTAGGTTAATGAAATGTAACCTTCATTCTAACAATAGCAGAGAAGCGCAGGTTTTACAGTTGGCGTGTCCATGCCAGTAACTTAAATCACTAAATTTAGCAGGTATAGGAGTATACGCAAGAAAGATAACACAGAGAGTGAGTAGGTCACCAGTTCTCAGATAGCTGATATATATACTGTATATAAGACTGTGAAGATGAAGATGTATACATTTTCAGAACAAAAGGCATAACATCAGTATTTAGAGACAGGTTACCTATGATCTTGCAGTATAATGTGTCAGTATGAGCAAATATATATAAGATCATAAAGTATGTGCCAGTATTATCAGGCAGCTAATATACATAAGATCATAAAGCATATTGTATACGTCCAGGCAGCCAACATACTTAAGGCCATGAAGTTGAATTGGTCAGTATGTGCAGGCAGCCAATACGTATAAGGCCATGAAGTACATCAGGTCCGAATTTTCAGGCAACTATACAAGAACAAGATGTATAATATGTATGCGTTTTCAGACAGTGTATATATACACAAGACAATGAAGTGTAATCAGTATAATTTTTTTTCCCCTAGATAGCCTATGTATAAGTCTATGAAGCACTTACCTAAAATTCCATCCAAAGACCCGCGAATTTCCTTTTGACTGACAAGTCTAATATCAGCATCACTGTCATCCCTACTTGTTCTGGAGTATTTTCTCTGAACTATTGACTTAAATCTTTTTGTTGATCTGTTTGAATCATCGTACATTGTGGTTTTGCTTGTCTGAGGACACATTTTGCGGTCATGAAGGTCATCATCCTCAGATGAAGAAAAAGCTTCTATTACCTGTGAATTTTTCTCTATATCACATCTGCTGGCAAATGACGTGTTTTTTTGTTTTGAAAAGCTTGGTATAGTTGGTATTGCGATGTCATCAGACTCATCACTAATAAAGTCACTGCCAGAGTCTGCCAAGTTCCTTGTTTTCTTCTTTGGAGTGTCACATTCAAAATCTGAACCCAATGATTCATCAGATTGTGGCATGGCTCTTCCATGTGTAGAAGATTTTATGGATAAATCGCTTTTATTGGCTTGGGTGGGAAAAATAATATCGCTTTCATCTGAGCTGCTGTTAGTCTCCATGACATCTTCTAAAGTCTTCCCTTTGTTTTTCAATACTGGCTCTGCATCTTCATCAGATGATATATTCAGACCCAAATGACCACTTCCTCTTTTTTTTCCAGTAACTCCTGAGCTTTTTTTGAACTTACAAGCTTTATAAGCATTGTTGCTTTTTATTTTAGAATGCTCGCCTTTAGCTGGAGGACTTTCTGAAAGGTCAGATTTCTTGTCTTGATTAGCAAGTGCTCCCTCAAGCAATCTTGAAAAACCAAATTGCTGTAAGGTAAGCTGTTTACCACGGTCTGCACCAGCAGAGAGGTTATTTTTTCTCCTTGAATCATCATTTATTTCAGCATCACTATCACTACTGAAATCAAAGCCCTCCTTCTGAAATTGATAATCGGATTTACGATTCTTCTCATCTTTCTCTATATCTTCATCCTGAAAGGAGAAAAGTCAATAAATATGACTGAAAACTCAACATATTCAACAAACTAAGTCTGAAACATGGATTGAATCCACTCCAAAACGTCTATGCCAAAGTAACAGTGTCCATTCACAGTACCTTCATCACATCAGTATGGAAAGATTTCACCCACACCTTAACATTGCTGATAGCAAAATGTTATTGTCACACTGAAAAATGTTAGGGTCTTCAAAATATTGCTACTTTACTGGGACTAAATCTGGGGGTGCTAAGCCTTCAATTCTTCAAATCAAGAAGAAAAAACATGACACTGTAATTACAAAGAAAAAAATGCTATTACTTAATACAGTATTTGAAAATTAAGTAGTGGACCTATACTAAAATGTTAACATAAAACTACTTTAAGACCCTGTTCACACCAGAATGTGGTGCCAGAAACCTGTGTTTCGCGTGTGTTTCTCGCACCGTGTTCAAAACACACTGCAGTTGTGATCTGCAGCAGGTGTCAATGTTAAGTTACTGACATGCCAAACGCAGGTTGCAAACGCAGTGCTTTTGTCTGCACCAGATGACATGGTACAAGACGTATTATGCAATCTGGTTGCAGAGAGCTTCCAACAGTAGAGCATGCACTACTTTTGGTACTGTGCAATTTGAGCCCATTTAAAAGGAATAGGCTCAAATTGCACCACGCTGAACTACATGTGACTCACACTGGAATGTGCAATGCGTTCCTAAGCAATTCCTAGTGTCAACCCACCCTAACAGCATTGCTCAGATGAATAAAGAATATTATAGGGGTGAAATCATACTTTTCTGACTTTGCGGACGAGGAGGCACAGAGATTAGAACTTGGGGGAGAAAATGTCAAATAGCAGGCAATTTGTGTTGCTCTAGCTCATTTCCGTTTTAGTCGGGACGAGAACTTTTCAGCCCCCGCTTGTATACCCAAGAAACAACATTTTCTTCCGGCACACTCCTTATTTAGGAGCCCCAGGATGATGTCATCTTGTGACAAAATGCATCGAGAGGAGGGATGTGCTGACGTCACCACGTTACTACGATCCCGAAAGGACGGGTGGTCTATGCAAGCCGGACGGCTTTTTATTCCTTGCTTTTATATCTGCTCTTTGCTGTAAGTGCAATACCATTTTTTTTACCATTAAAGGTGTAGTTGGTTTTACACTATAGCGAGTTTTTCTTTTTCGGTAACCTGGCTCATTGTCCATTGAATGCTGAGGTGAGACTCCTTGGTCCTTGCGAGAGTATCAAGATGTCTGTTTGGTCTTTTCCCGCACATAGTGAGATCCATCCTAGAGCTGGCATCAGATTTCTCCTCAGGATAAAGGCCCTGGCTGGGTATTAGTTGCAAGCTTTTCAAGCTTGCCATCTGGTAAGCGTGTCTTCTATGTGGTGGAGGTACATATTTGGTGTGTTGGAATAACCTGTCACAATGAATAATTAAATGGACACCTACCCATATGGGATCAACTGATCGTTTAATTGATGATCCTGTGGACTTTCATTCACTTTTTATACACATGTAGAATTAGGCACTGAATCTATAGGGTCAGCGCAGCTCTCTTTACTTTTATTTCCTTATTTATTTTTTTCCTGCAAGACTGTTATCATAGCTCTAAGTTAAAGGAGTTGTAAAGGCAGAAGGTTTTTTTTTTTTTATCTTAATGCATTCTATGCATTAGGATAAAAATTCTTGTGTGTACAGCAGCCCCCCTAACACTTACCTGAGATTCCTCTCTGTCCAGTGATGTTCACGAATGTCTCAGCCATCCGAGAGTCTCTCTCCTGATTGGCTGAGACACAGCAGCAGTGCCATTGGCTGGCAATCAAAGTCAGCTAGCCAATCAGGAGAGAGAGGGGGCAGGGCTCTGTGTCTGAATGGACTCAGGGAGCTGCGACATGGCTTGGGTGCCCCCATAGCAAGCTGCTTGCTGTGGGAGCACTGAACAGGAGGGAGGTACCAAGATCACAGAAGAGGGACCAGAGAAGAGGAGGATTGGGGCTGCTCTGTGCAAATCCACTACAACAGAGCAGGTAAGTATAACATGTTTGTTATTTTCATAGGGAAAAAAAGAGACTTTACAGTCACTTTAACATTGAACCATAGCATTCTTCTTTAGTTGACAAAGTTTTATACTATAAAATGCTTTCCAGTAAAGAAACATTGGGATAGCTAGCTAGAAAGTTGGTAACACAATGTATTGCAATGTTTTTATTTGGAAAGGTTTGAGCAGTGATGAGGGGCATTAAGCTGTAAGCCTTAAGCTTAAGCCTTAAGCCCTCCTCCATCCATGGGAAAATCAGACCGTGTGTATGGGGCTTTACAGGTAGGAAGACTACAGTGTACCTACAGGCTCACAAAAAAGTGGATTCAGCAAAAATACAAAATCCCTATACCATCTTAAAACAGATATTTGAATAGTGCTCATAACTTTTGACATGGAACTAATTCTAATAAAGTTACATTTCCAAACGCTACTATACACGCAACTGAGCATTGCATATAAACACACAATACCACTTTTTATTTACTGAGCAAAGTGCTAAATAAATGCACTGGTCTTCTTGCCTCCACATGCACACACATAATGACACTAGCAGGCTGGAAAAGTATACTTGTGCTTACACAGGCAGACCCATCTTACATACCACACATGTCTATGTTATAGACATAAATGTAGAATAATTATTACCTATGTAATATCCACATGACTTCTAGCTATCTGCAACAATTTATTACTGAATAAAGAAATCAACATATGGGCAATGTTAACAGATACAAAACATAATTTCTATTAACCACTTGCTTACTGGGCACTTAAACCCCCCTCTTATCCAGAACAATTTTCAGCTTTCAGCGCTGTCTCACTTTGAATGACAATTGCGTGGTCATACAACACTGTACCCAAATGACATTTTATCATTTTTTTTCCCCCAAATATAGCTTTCTTTTGGTGGTATTTGATCACCTCTGCAATTTTTATTTTTTGTTAAAAAAACTTAAAAAGACCGAATTAAAAAAAAAAAATATATATATATATTTTTAAATTTTGTTATAAAAATGTAAAATGGGTATATTTTGTCAGTCATTGATGTACGCTGATGAGGCGGCAGTGATGGGCACCAATAGGTGGCAGTGATGGGCACTGATGGGTTACACTGATAGGCAGCACTTTTAGGTGGCACTGATTGGCAGCACTGGTGGGCATTGATAGGTGGCACTTGTGGGCATTGATAGGTGGCACTTATGGGCACTTGGACCTCTCTGCTGCCTTTGATACGGTTGACCACCCCCTCCTCCTCAAAAAACTCCACACCTTTGGTCTCTGTGACTGTACTCTTCGCTGGTTCTCTTCCTACTTATCCAACCGCACCTTTAGCGTTTTTTACAACTCTACTTCCTCCTCTCCTCTTCCTTTCTCGGGTCCCCCAAGGTTCTGTTCTTGGACCTCTTCTATTTTCAATCTACGCCTCCTCCCTGGGTCAACTGATAGCCTCCCATGGCTTCCAATACCACCTCTACGCTGACGACACTCAAATCTATTTCTCTACCCCTCAGCTCACTCCCTCTGTCTCCTCACGTATCACTAATCTACTATCAGATATATCCGTCTGGATGTCACACCACTTCCTCAAACTCAGTCTACCCAAAACCGAACTTATAATTTTTCCACCCCCATATGCCCCTTCCCCTTCCCCTAATCTCTCTGTCAGCCCATCCCCACATGCCAAGGTTCTAGGTGTAGTCCTGGACTCTGAACTCTCCTTCAACCAACACATCAAATCACTGTCCAAATCCTGCCGCCTCCACCTCCGCAACATCGCCAAAATACGCCCCTTTCTAACCAATGACACAACAAAGCTCTTAATTCACTCGCTCGTCATCTCTCGCCTCGACTACTGCAACTCCCTTCTCATTGGCTTACCTCTACATAGTCTATCACCTCTGCAATCCATCATGAATGCTGCTGCCAGACTCATCCACCTTACCAATCACTCTGTGTCTGCCACTCCTCTCCGTCAATCCCTCCACTGGCTTCCACTAGGCCAAAGAATTAAATTCAAAATACTAACAACTACGTACAAAGCCATCCACAATTTCGCCCCCAGCTACATCACTAGCCTAGTCTCTAAATACCAACCTACTCGTTCTCTTCGTTCCTCTCAAGACCTCCTGCTCTCTAGCTCCCTCATCACCTCCTCCCATGCTCGCCTCCAGGACTTTTCCAGAGCCTCTCCAATCCTATGGAATGCCTTACCCCAATCTATCCGCCTATCTCCTACTTTATTAGCTTTTAGACGATCCCTGAAAACCCTTCTCTTCAGAGAAGCATATCCTACCCACACCTAACAACAACCGTATTTTCATTTTGTCCATCAGCTCATCCCCCCACAGTATTACCTTTTGTTCCAATTGACCCTCCCTTCTAGATTGTAAGCTCCAACGAGTAGGGCCCTCTGATCCCTCCTGTATTGATTTGTATTGTAATTGTACTGTCTGCCCTCATGTTGTAAAGCGCTGCGCAAACTGTCGGCTCTATATAAATCCTGTATAATAATAATAATTGACAGGTGGCACTTGTGGGCATTGCAAGGTGGCATACATGAGGCATAATTGCCTCTGACTTTTCGGGACTGATGTCCCTTTAAGATAAGCCGGTGATTGGCTTTTTTTTTTTTCTCCTCCGCTGTCAGCGTGAGGAGAAAACAAAAAAACGATCACGAGCTTTTGTTTTGATCATGTGATCAGCTGTCATTGGCTGACAGCTGATCACATGATAGGGGGCCGGGATCCGCCCCTTACTCGGATCGCTGATCACCCGAGTCTCAGTGACTCAGTGATCACAGCATGCTCCGCGCGCGCCCTGTAGGGCGCACGCTGGGAAGCGTGCACAGGGGAGGACGTCATATGACGGCCTCCCGAGAATTGAGATTCGCGCTGTGGCCATCATTCGGCCATAGCGTGGATGTCAAATGGTTAAAATCCTGGACATGGAAATAATTTTATTTTCATGGAATCTGTATGCTACTTTGTTTTTATCTTGAAATGAATTAAACAAAAAGAAATCATTTTGCAAAGTATTTCTGCATTATGGAATGCAGCACAAATTCCATCACCTCTGTCTTAACGGATTTAGTGGATATGTAATATGTCAACAAAAATGTACCTAGAAACAACCACATTCACAAGCATAAATTGTCTTATATGCAAAAGGATATACAAATTGTTGCTTCTGAGCATAAAGGGCTTTTCATCCAATCAAGGTCCCTGGCAAGTAGTTTGATTTATAGCATGGAATAATTCATTCTGCATGTGCTCTTCCAACTTTTCAAGTTATATGACTTTTCAAACTAAACAACATGCAAGGGCCAAAACACTACATAATCAAGTTATTTGTAAGAAAAACATACAGCAGGGGTGGGCCAAAGCTTCAATGACTTCGAAACCAGACATCATACTGATAAGTAATTAACAGGCACATTTTATAATGTTTTAAACAGTGAAGAGTTTGGTGACTGCTTGGAACGGAGGCACTTGTAGTAAAGTGGAGGGCATGCTAGCAGCAATATGCTTCAGGTCACTCAGCTCTTGAAGCAGTTAAAACAAAGTGCCATTCTTTCTAAGCATGAGAGACATATACAAAACATATTCCCTGAAGAATAATGTACCAAGCACAGCACTAGAGTAAAGTTTATGTGGGTTTAACACAGCGTGTAATCTCCTATGAGGAATTACATCACTAAAACTCATTATAAACTTTACAATCTAGGAACAACAGGCAGTTACAAAGGTTCTTTGATTTTCACCTTTATTTTATTTTTTTGGAGTGGACCTTTTGTGTGCTAAAATAATAAATGCATTTGAAAGCAATAATGTTATTTATAAAAAAGAATAACATGACTGAGTCATGAGTATGTTAATGCAAGTGAACAGGCACTGTAAAACTGCTAAAGTTAATGTTGGAAGTAATGAAAAGAGCCAGTATACAACAATAAGTGTGGGAAACTGTTCTGCCATTGCATCAATCTTATACTAGCATTTAACACATATCTTGAATTAAAATGTGTAAAACAGAGAAAATAAAAACTTTTTAAAATCTAAAGTTATTTACTTTAATGCCCCGTACACACAATTGGAAATTCCGCCAGCAAAAGTCCGATGTGAGCTTTTGGATGGAAATTCCGACCGTGTATATGCTCCATCAGACTTTTGCTGGCGGAATTTCCGCCAGCAAAAGATTGAGAGCAGGTTCTCTATTTTTCCGAGGGAAAAACCATCCAAGATTTTTCCGACGGAAAAACCATCCAAGATTTTTCCAACGTAAATTCTGCTCGTGTGTACGGGGCATTAGCATCCACTCACACAGCAAAAAGCAAATAAACATGGCTTATTCAAGCACACAAGCAAAGCCAAGGTAGTACAATATCCTTGTTTAAGTGAAACATCAAGATCATATAGGTAAAAAAATAAGTGTTCAGTCACAAGGTCACCTTGTCCTTGCACAACTCAAAAATGGTCTATTTACAAGACAGAGCAGCCAGCTCCCAATCCCCTTCTTGCAGTGGTAAGGAAAACCACCTTACTAGTAAGATCCAACAAGTAAACCTCCCAGACCGGTTCATAAGACAGCTTTGAAGGACCAAAAGTGATAGGGCAACACCGGCATCCAATGAAGTGGAGCAATGTAAGTAACCCCTTGCACAAAGGCACACATTAGACAGTGAGAGGCTAGGAGACCATGGAATAGAATGGTCAAGGTCGAGACCTCTCCCTTCAGATTACTCAAAGCTAGAGGTGTGTCCAGTGCAGCAGAAACAGATAAACTGCTCACAGCTCCAGGATACTGATTGAGAATGGAGACTCCCATGCAGTCCAGGTTCCTTGAGTTGTGGTGGTCCCGAATATCCCATTCCATCCTGTTAGGCTCACATCTGTAGTGAGGATGGTCTAAATCAGCAGGAAGAAGGACTTGACCTGTGCAAGAACTGGGCTGGAAATCAACTAAGCCAGAGAATTTTTGGTTCTGGCCGACAGACGTATAGGTAATTTGACCTGTTCCAGGATGACAGAATGTTTTATGTTAGAGGTCTGGAATGCCGTTGAGCACATGACACAGCTTTTAGGCCGCCATGATCCCCAGAACCCTTATGCACTCCCTCACCAAGGAGTTCTCAGTCATCCAGAGGTTCTGAGCCTGTACCTGAAGGGTGAGAACCCTCACCTGAGACAGCAACACCTTGTTTTGGGGTGTGTCAAGAATCAGACACAGATAAACTAGTTCTAGAACTGACTTTTTGAGTCAGAGTCCATCCAAATCTCTGCAAGACCAGAATCATCATATAGATTTTCTCTGACAATACCCCTGCTGACCTCTCCTGTAGAAGGAGGTTCTCCAGGTAGCGGATCCCCTGGGAACACAACAAGGCCTGCACCAGACCTTTGTGAAGACTTGGGAGAGCTGTAGCCAGTCCAAAGTGTAGGGTCACAAACTGATAATAATGATATTCCACCACTGACATTGCCTTCTGGTTTGGGAACCGTGAACAGGTTTGAATAAAATCATTTAAATCTATTTTGGTTTGAAAACGGAGCCACAACCTCCAGGGTCACCAGTTTTTATAAGTCCCCCTGCATAGGGGCCAAGAAAGTACATTGGAGGAAGAAAAGAAAAACTAGATAGGGCCCAATTTACTCATCTTCGGTTTCCTGGGTAAAAGTATGATTTTGCCACCCATCACCTTTCTTTTTGTGCACATCCAAAAAAACCTCAGAGACGTTCCCCCTCAAAGAGCATCTTCTGTTATCAACAGGCTGGATCTGCCAATTAACATTAAAGTACAATGCAAGACAACCGATGGGAGTGTATCGCTTATCCGGTCTATCTTCAATTTTAACTTTCGAAAAAAGTTTTCAGTTCCCTTTTAAGGGAAGCCATTTGCATGGACAATTCTACTTTGCTGAGACAAGATGATGGCTTTGAGTCTTGCACATTAGCTGCCCGTTTGGAAGTACTGCTATTGCACAGTCTGACAACATCTGCATGCACCTATAAAACTTGAGAGGGCCAAGACAGTGCAGGTTTCTGAAATCTATTGGGGCTTGTCTATGAAAACTGGAGCTAAAGTGGAATGGTTGCCAATAGTAATTTATCTACGCTTTTATGTTAAACATGACAGTTATGCTTCTAAGCAGAGATTTTTTTTTTTTTTTTTTTTTTTTTTTTTTTTTTTTTTTTTTTTTTCCACCTCAGCAAGAATTCTTAGGGGACTGAATCAGTAGCGCCCTCAACAGCGTCCCTATTTGTCTTAACATCATTGTGAAGATTACTTCGTTTTTTTTTTTTTTTTTTTTTTTTTTTTTTTTTTTCTTCCTTTTTCCATGTTCACAACCTTGACACAACCTGTGGGAGCTTTTCCATTAAATCTTGCCTGAGCGCTCAATAGAATTCAAAATCATTTAAATAACCCACACACCCCCCTCCATCCCCCCCCGTCCCAACCCCCCCCCCCCCCCTCACCCCCTTCCCTTCCCCCCCCTGCCGCCGGAGTCTCCCCTAAGTGGCTAGACTGATTTAAACCTAATTTTGATTTACTGACTTTTAGTTAGATTAAATGTCTACCTACGATCTCTCATCCTACTTTCTTAAGGCTTCGGCATAGCTCCAAGCCTTTTTAAACTTTCTCCAGCCCTCCCATTTAGTTCTCGTGTCCTCCCTTTCCTCAGCCCCACTGTTAGCTAGACATTCCAGGGTGTATGTTTTTTCCACTGCGTCGACCCATTCTCATATAGGCGGGGCCTCTTGGTCCCTCCATCTTCTTGGGATCACTCGTTTCGCTGCATTGAGCAAATGGGGAACCAAGGTTCCTTTGTATTGCCTGGTTCCTTCCTCTGTGGCGTGCAACAATACAACCCAGGGGTCGTTTCTTACTACGACTTGGGTTATTTCCTCAATATTCTTGAGGATAGAGCTCCAAAATATTTTGATCTTTGGGCAATCCCACCAGAGGTGGCCCATGGTTCCCCTCTTTTTACAGCCTCTCCAGCAGTCTGCTGAGACTTCTGGCTGGAATCTATTTATTTTGTCGGGGGTTAAGTACCAGCCAGATAAGCACTTGTAGTTGGTTTCTGCGGTTCTGACGTCGACTGCTGAGCTATGGGTATGTTTAAATATTTTTTTAATTAACCCCATGTGTATTGGTATGCCTAATTCTCCCACCCATTTCTTGAGGAATGGCGGCTCCTCCGGTCTGTCTTTCGACAGCAAGAATTTATAAATTTTTGTAATTATTTTTTTCGTGTTTTCCGCTGTGAAGATGCGTTCCATCGCCGTAAGGTCTTCCCGTCCTCTCAAAGGAGGAGGGATCGAACCTATGAAATGACATAACTGCCGGTACCGCCATTCATCAATTGTGAATAAATCATTTTTTTTTTTTTTAAATCTTGGATAGCCAAGATTTTCCCCCTGCTTATTAAATCTCCTAACCGTGAGTTTTCATTTTTTACCCACTCCCCTCCCAGTTCTCTTCTTCCTGGGGGAAAGAGGTCATTTTCTTTTAGTGCAATTAAAGGTGAATTAAATTTCAGTTTCAATTTTTTGTGAATTTTATCCCATACTTTAAAAGTGTTTTTAGTGATTGAATGTGTTTTTTCCCCTAGCCTTCTATATTTCGGGGGGTTCCAAATAGCTTTTCCTAATTGTGCTTCACTCAGTGCCTCTTCTAACCTTACCCATCTTTTTGCGCTCTGCGTCTTCCCCCATTCTGGTATTCTTAATAGTACGGCTGCGTAGTAATAATTGATAATATCGGGTACCGCTAGGCCCCCCAGATCTTTGTCCATTTTCAAAATTTGAAGTGAGATTCTATGTTTTTTCTGTTGCCACACAAAGTCCATGATAATTGTTTTTAATTTCCTCAAATATTGTTCTGGTAAAGAGATTGGGACCATTTGAAACTTATAAGTTATTAACGGGAGTATCATCATTTTAATCGCATTGATGCGGCCGAGCCAAGAGATGGGTCTATTCTTAAACTCTTGGCATTTCTTTTTTACTTCATCTAAGAGGGGGATATAGTTGGCCCTGTATATTTTCCCTATGGTGTTAGTCAATGTAATTCCTAAATAGTTAATCTGTTTTTTCCATGAGAAGTTGTATAGTTTCATGAGATCCTGTTTCTCTGTCTTGTTTATATTAATGCTAAGTATGAAAGTTTTTGCTTGGTTGATCTTAAAATTTGAGATTTCGCCGAACGAGCTGATCAGTTTCATAATATTTGGCAAGGATTTCTGCGGAGAGCTTACATAAAAAAGGACATCATCTGCAAATGCCGCAAGTCTATGGTCTTCTCCTCCCGCCACGCAGCCTTCAATACCCGGGTTTAATCTTATCGATGCCAACAGGGGTTCCAGCGAGAGTATAAACAAAAGAGGGGACAGGGGGCAGCCCTGTCTTGTCCCATTGTGCATTTCGAAGAGGGAGGAGATGGTTCCATTCACTTTGATATTTGCTTTTGGCTGGCTGTACAGGACTCTTATTTTCTGAATTATTTTTGGTCCGAAGCCCATGACCTCCAAGGTCCTAAACAGGAACCCCCAGTCTACCCGGTCAAACGCTTTTTCTGCATCAATAGACATTAGTAGACTGGGGGTTCGGGCCACCCTCATTGCTTGCATCACTAATAGGGTTCGAACGCTATTATCCCTACCCTCTCTTCCCGGCGTGAAGCCCACTTGGTCCGGGTGGATCAACCCATCAAGGCAGCCCTTTATACGTTCCGCTAAAATCTTCGCGTAGAGCTTTGTCTCGAAGTTTAGCAGAGATATCGGCCTAAACCCCGCACACGTCGAGTCGTCTTTTCCTTCCTTGCGCAGAACCGTGATTGTAGCTGACAGTGAGGCCTCGCTCATGCGATACTCAGAGCCAAGGCCGTTCATATAGCTGAGGAGTCTGGGTACTAAAATCTCACTGTAGGTTTTGTAATAGAGAGCCGTGAACCCGTCGGGGCCTGGGCTCTTGCCCATTGGCGAGTTGTTCAAGGCTCTTGAAATTTCATCCGCGGTAATTGGACTTTCCAGCGTTTCCCTATCCTCTGACCCTAGAGACTGCAGTTTAGCCCCTCTCAAAAACTTATCTATTTTATCTCTGTTCTCGCCCTTTTTACCGTCCCCCTTTTGCCCCACGGAGTAGAGTTCCTCATAGAAATCCCTGAACGTCGACGCGATATCCTTTGAGATAAACTTTACCTCTCCTTTTTTATTTTTTATTTTTTCTATAAAATTTTTGGACTTATTTTTTTGGAGCACCCTTGCGAGTACTTTGCCTGACTTATTGCCCCATATGTAGCGGTCTTTGGAAATTTTGTTGAAAACTTGTTTGGCTTCCTGTTCTGTCCATTCTTTTAGCTCCTCTCTCTTATGAATTATCTCTTGGAGTATTGCGTGGTGCTGGTTGGGATCCCCCTTATGTTTTTGTTCTAAAGTTTTTATGTCGTTCGTCAGGTTGTGTATTTTTCTTGTTCTATCTCTTTTTTTCCACGACGCCTTTGAAATCAGGACTCCCCTAATGAAGGCCTTATGGGAATCCCATAGACTTGACCCCATTACCTCCCCATTGTCGTTCGCTTTAAAGAACCATTCCAGCTCTTTTCCCACGCTTTCCCTGATTTCTTTGTCCATTAGTAGCTCTTCATTCAGCTTCCACCCACAGCTTGGCGGTTTATGTTCTGGGATGTTTAAGTTCATGCTGACCGGTGCATGGTCTGAAAGTGTTACAATCTCGACCTTAGTGTCAGTCACCCTCTCTAATAGTCCATGGTCCACCCAGATGTAGTCTAGTCTCGAGTACGTCCCGTGCACAGGGGAGAAAAAGGTATAGTCTCTGATCTGAGAATGCTGTACTCTCCATACGTCCACCAGTTGTTCAGAGCTCATCCTTTTCTTTAATATTTTCAGTTGGGCACTTCCCGTCCCCTGTGCACCGGACGAACTATCCACCTCCGGGTCTAACACCAGGTTTAAGTCACCCATCAATATCAGGTAGCCCTTTCTAAAGGATCTTAGCTTAGCTAAGATCGTGACCATAAATTCCGGGGATCTCGTGTTTGGGGCGTATATGTTTGCGAGGGTATAGGATGTCCCGTAGATGGTGCCCCTTAAAAAGAGGAACCTTCCCTCCGGGTCCGTCTGCCTGTCTTCTATATTAAATTGTAAGTCTCCTGCCAGCCCTATAGCCACCCCTCTCGTCCTACTAGAGACTGTGTCGCTATAGTACCAAATGGGGTGGTTTTTGGAGAACAGTTTGGTGTTGGATGAGAGAGAGAGGTGAGTCTCCTGCAGAAAGACCAGGTCTGCGCCATATCTCTTCAGTTCGTCCAGGACCCTGAGCCTTTTGCTTGGGGCATTCAGCCCTCTCACGTTATAGGTCAGGCATTTTATTACGGGCATCCAAATTTTGTTGCCCTAACCTCAGCCACTCTAAAGGGATCCCCGGCGGCAGGGTCCCCCTCCCGTGTTCCTTTCTCCCTCCCAGCTGACCCCTTATCTACTCCTACCCCCTCCCACTTCCCCCTCTTCCCCGCCCAACCCCCTCCCCCTCCCTCTCCCACTCCCCCATCCCCCCACCCCCCTCTAATCCCCCCCCCTCTATCCCCACTTGCCCTACTCTGGGCCTCTGACCCCAAGGGTGCCAACTCCTCTTGGCCTCCCCTGAGCTCATGATCTCCGGAGAGGGAAGATTATGTGCCCGTCCCTACCATTCCGCCCCCCGCCCTGATGTAGAAGGGCTTAGGGTGCGGGAACCCAGGCTGGACCGAGTGTACCCAAACGGGATTGGACCCCCGTTGTTGACCCGGCCACCTCCCGACCCACCCCCCCCAGAGCCCCCCCGCCCCCCCCCCACACCCCCCCACGCACCGACCCCCAGCCTAAATTCAACTCATTTCCACCCAGCCCGAGAGGTCAGGGACCGAGATCTCTAATTTCCTGCAGAACTCTGTCAATTCCTCGGGGTGTCTCAGTACAGCCGATCGGCCCTCTTTTGAGCCTACCAAGCATGCCGGGAACCCCCAGTTATATTTAATGTTATTGTTGCGGAGGGATTCTAAGAGAGGTCTCTGCATCCTCCTCCTCTCAAGGGTCCTGGCTGACAGGTCGGCATAGATCTGGATTTCAGTCTCTTCAAACTTGAGAGGTGTCTTTCCTCTAATCTTTTGCCATATTTCCTCCCTGTCTTTAAAGAAGCTGAATCTAATTATGACGTCCCGGGTTCTGCCGGTCTCTACTCGATCCGCTCTGCCGATCCGGTGTACTCTTTCTATTTTGGGGACCTGGTCTTCCCCTGTTCCGATTATAGGGGCGAAAATCTTCCTCATGATTAGCTCCAGGTCCTCCCCCCTTCGTTCGGGGATAGCTCTGACCCTCAGATTCTGCCTTCTATCGCGGTTCTCCCGATCTTCCATTTTATAGGCAATATCTCTCTGGTGGGTCTGGATTTTCTTAAGTTGTAATTTTAGTTCTAGAATTTCTTGGTCAGTGTTGTCAGCTCTCCTCTCCGTCCCCTCCACTCTGGTTAACAGCTGGCCCATATCATCTCTTAGTTTGCTGACTTCACTTTTGAACACGTTTTCCAGCCTCAGCATCATCTCCTCCATTTCCCTTTTGGACGGGGGTTGCGAGCCCAATGGTGGCTCCTCCATCCTGCTCACGTCCCCCTCACTTTCTATTGGGGATTCCGTCCTCGAGTGGTCTTGGGCTATGTCTGATTTACGGGGTTTATCTTTTCCCTTTCCCTTGTCCTTAGGGGCCTTTGGGGAGTGGTCGGGTCCAGAAGCTGTCGGGCTGGCCCCCTGTCTGAGATAGTGCTTTATGGAACTTGAGTCACTTTTTTGTGCTTTTGAGGCCCCTTTCTTAGGCTGTTTGTTGGGGTCTTTGCTCATGGTGTTTCTTTTTGTTCCTCTTATTCTTTTCCCCAGCTTAGCAATGTATCGTTCCAGTCACCTATGGTTATTCCTTCTCCTTCCCCCTCCTCCTCCCTACCCTTTCTAATTGGGTATGTCTGTACTGCTCTGAGGAAGGCTCTCCTGCACTGTGCTTCAGGGATTACCCTCCAGAAGGTTATGGCAGGATGAGGCTTGGCTTAGGCTAAGCTGGGTATACTGGAGTAGCTGGATTTGGCCTCGAACATTAGAGGGGGCTCGCAGGGACAGCGATGATATATTGCAGGGGAGACAGGAGCCGCAGCCGGCCTTCTTCTGTATTCCTAATCAGACTAGGGTATTGTAATCCCCTCGAGATTTCACCTACTGCCGTCACTATTTAAGGTGACATCCGTCCCCTTCGTTCACCTCGGGGGGGTGGAGGACCCCTCAAAGATTCACCAATCAGGACTCTGGGTGTTTATAGTGTCCGTGGCGTGGGTTTGGTGCCTCAAGGGGGGAGATACCCCTTAAGGGGCGTTCGTGGGTTCGTCAAACAGATCTCTGGATGTTTATGAAGTCCGTAGTGGGGTTTCGGTATAGGGGGGGTCGTGGGGGGATCCCGCCTCACAAATTCCGTCCCACCCACTGTTGCTCCTCGCTCCACCCAAAAAGCATTAAATTCAGTCTAGAAGACACTTGTCTGATTTACAGGCACACTGAGAGAAAAAGTTCGGCCGTACGCTGGGGACCATAGGGGGGCAGAGCCTCCCGTATTCCGTCACACCAACTGATGCTCCCAGTCCCGCCCCCAACTCATTGACCCCAGCCCAAAAGGCATTCTTTCTGGTTTACAAACCGGTGCAAATAAAAAAAAAAAAAAAAAAAAAAAAAAAAAAAAAAAAAAAACCGTTCAGGAAAGTTCATCAAACTGGTCTCTAGGCTCACATAGTGTCTGCAATAAGAGCCGGAGCGTAGAGGGTCATGGGGCGGGGGGGCTGCCTCTCACATTCCGTGCGGTCGGCCAACACTCCTCGTTCCACCCCTGGGGTACTACTTAGTCTCAGAGACCCTAGTTTGATTTACAAGACCCTGGATGGTTGTAATACGATAGTAGGGCCTGGTACAAAGGGGGTCATGAAGGGGTATAGCCGACTAAAACTCATTGTTCTGCCCTCCCAACATTTTTCAGTTCCATTTGAAATAGTGTTGATCAAATTTGCAATCAGGGCTCCAAGCAAAGACACTCTCCCTCTGCCCGAGGGAATAATCAGACACTGTACCTAGTCACCAGAGATCTTCAATGTAGTGTTCAGCTTATTTAGTTGCTTCTACAGTCTTACCTCCGCTTTTAAGCATGTCCTTAACCTAAGGTCTGTTTCCAGACCATGTACTCACGGACCAGGGTGAACGTTCCCACGGCTGGGGGCTCCGTATGTTGTTTCCTCCTGCTTTCCTGTAACCTGCTGCGGACGGTCAACGTGCGGGGGTGGGCAGCGGGCGAGGGGGAGGCAGGGGAGAGGGGGATCAGGCCACACTCGCCGGGGATTGGAGCCGCATCGAGAGCCACTTCATGCGCTCCTCACATCCTCCGGCGGGGCCGCGATGTTCTCGGCTTCTCGGGCGGCGCATACGTCATCCACGAGCTCGCGCTCGCTCCACGGGGTGCCGGCGTTCTCCTCCGCCTCGCTCCTGTCCTGCCTGGCTGACGAGCTCAAGCCCCTCCCTCCATGTTGATCGCGCTACGTCAGCACGTCCATCCCTTCCTCCGTGATTCTAAGCAGAGATTTGATTGAGTCACAGGAGGTATAAACATGAATCCTAATCTTAAATAGGTTATCATTTTTTCAGAGGGCACGATAATTTTCAGAATTTTTGTTATATGAAACAATATTTATATGAACAATTTACACGTGTTGTATCGGCTGCTATATTTTTTAGTTTCAAAAAGGGTATGAAAGAATTAGAACCCCTGTAAAGTTGTATTGCTGTCTTGGTTCATGCTAGGTGGATTCGCCCTCTCTATTTGTCCAGGTGACCATGGATATTGAAATGGAAATTTTAGTGGGCACTGTAAAAAAAAAAGAGAGGTAAATATTCCATTTGGAACACTTATTCTGGTGAAAACCAAGAGAAAAATTCTCTTCAATTTGTAGAGATTTCCTCTCACTTCCTGTGGTGTTGTCTCTGGGACAAGAATGAGACACAGAAAATAAACAGACGGGTTTTAACCCATCCTTCTAAAACTAATAAAAAAAGTTTTAGCCAAACAAATACTTTTAAATCTGGGAATGTAATACTGATTGACTTTTCTGTGTACACTCTGGGGTAGATTTACTAAAACTGGAGCACTCAGACTCTGGTGCAGCATTCCATGGTAGCCAATCAGTTTCTAACTTCAGCTTGTTCAATTAAAGGAGTTGTAAAGGCAGAAGGTTTTTTATCGTAATGCACTCTTAGCTGTCCCAGAGATTCCTCCTGATTGGCTGAGACACAGCAGCGGTGCCATTGGGTCTCGTGGCTGTCAATCAAAATCAGTCAGCCAATCAGGGGAGAGGGGGGTGGGGCCAGGTTGGGCTCCGTGTCTGAATGGATACACGGAGCTCTGACTCTGCTCAGGTGTCCCCTGTAGAAGGCTGCTGGCTGAGTGTCACTCAATAAGAGGAGGTGCAAAACCAACTACACAGAGAAAGGAAGTATAACACGTAGGTTATTTTAAAATAAAAAATTAAAATTGAGCCTTTACAATCACTTTAAGCTTTAAAATAAAGACTGGAAGCTGATTGGTTTCTATGCAGATGCAAGCTTGATTTTTAACTCTTCAGCTTTAGTAAATAAACCCCTATATGTTACATTTCAGTTCAGCTCTGCCATTTATCTTTCCAAGGATTCCAAAGGCACTACAGATTTTATTAAAGTGTTACTAAACCCACAACAGTAAAATCAGTCTGTATATGCAGTAAAGCATGCTTGTTCTACTCATTGTGGAACCTAGGGGCTTAATCCTCTGCTTAATCCTCTGCATTCTGTAAAAATGCTGTTTGATCCTGTTTCCTCTAAACCTCCCATTCTTTCATGTCCTGTAATAATTTCCTGGTAGTACAAAGCTCGGGGACAAGCTGCACATGCTCAGTTCGGAGTGTATTGCTAGAGAGTTTATTTTTTTATTTTTTCTTGGAAGAGTGCATGTGATCAGCACAGGGTCAATCAGCACTGTCCAGACAAAGGGTCAGGGGTCCTGCATCCTTATCGGACATAAATTGGAGAATGAAAACTCCTCCTACAAGCTTTACCCAGACACTGATAGAAGTCACAAGACTGCCATCTATTGCTGATGAAAAATAAATAAAAAGGTATTTAGAAGTTTATATTTACTAAAATGATTGAATTTCCATGTTCTGTGTACTGTGGAAGACCAGATATAGTGAATGTGTTTAGTAACACTTTAATAGACACTCTCTCTTTACAACCTTTTATAGAGGGGTATGGGCAGCAGGATAAGTCATGCTCTGATTCATTAACTTGTGTGCAAATTTAAGCTTGAATTATAGACCTCTGTAAACAACAGGGTTTTTTTCAACAGTATCTGAGAAGCCCAAAAATGTTAAAAGGGGCTGAGAGCTCAATCTAAAGCCCCATACACACAGTCGGACAATCCGCGGACCAGGTCCGTCGGACCATGTCCGTCATACTTTGTCCGATGTTGGTTTTGCGTACACACGGTCGGACAAAGTTGTCGGAAAATCCGATCATTCTGAACGTGGTGACGTTTGTTGCCTACGACGGGACTACGTAGAGGCTAGTAGCCAATAGCTTTGGTCTTGTAATGTGATCTGAGCATGCGTGGCACTTTGTCCGGTCGGACAACCGTACACACGATCGGATTTGGTGTGATCGGACCGTGTTGACGGCAAAGATTTCCAGCAGGAGATAAGACTTTGTCCGTCGGTCAAACCGACGAACACTGTCTGATGGTGCATACACACGGTCTGATTTTTCAACAACCTTGTCTGATCGGACAGAATCCATGAAAAAGTCCGACCGTGTGTATGGGGCTTAAGGCTACATGTTGAAAATACAAAACTTTCATATGCACCATTTCATATTTACCAAACTACAAAAATTACAAAAATGTTTTCAATAATAATATTTTTTAGCCTATCATAGCTGAAAAAATATATATACAAATCCAAACACATTAGATCTAAGGGAAACTAAAACAGTTTAAATAACTATTGGTTTATAAATGTAATTATCATACTTGTACAAAATCTGCCAGCTATACATAACAATTTATATACTGTATGTTTAATTTAATGTGTAAAACGTTACACAATCGACAACGATATTAGCCATATGCCACACCTCAGGGAGGGCTCCACAAGTAGATGCAAGTTTTCCAACCAGCTAATTTTGCCAGAACTACAATGATTTACCACTCAGTACATCATGAGTGATGTAACTCGGGATACAGTTATCCTATGGTAAATGAGTCACTTGGGTGAGGTGGTAAAACTTTGTACATACATAAAATCTAGACAAATATCCTCACATCTGCAAATCTGTCAGAAAGTTAATTTGTAGACAGTGATGGTAATTTTCTCATCTGTTTTCATTTCTTTTGGGCATATAAACATGTATATTTAACTTGTGGTGGAGACACATCGTAATCATTAGTGAGTGGTGCAGCAGTACAGAACTGTTATGGCTATGGCATATGACTATAGCACATTAATACATGTTATGGGTCTATTATAAAAAATAATACAACTCTTCAAACTTTCATCAGAACAGTTAAATGGTTTAATGTTTTCTATTTCCAGTAGAAAAGTTAACATTTTCTCCATGAATGTATTATACATACCATATATTTTTAATAAAACTTGAAGGCATACTCACAGTGTTTGTGTTGCTCGTTAAGGATTGCTGATTTAAGTACATGGTTGTACTTCTGATTCCTGCTTCAACTTGACATTCACGCTGTGTACATGTAAGAAACATTTAATAGTGAACGTGTGTAACACTATGCATTCAACTTATGACATAGGAATAAAAAGAAATATAAAACATATAAACAGTTCTATTTTGTTTTGAACATAGAGATGTGCAGATCCCTTATCTGGTACATTCGAAGCACATAACTTTAATGATCTTCTGTGTAATATGGAGCACTATGACAAAACTCAAGCATGACATTTTTTTTTGTACTTACAGAAAAATCTTTTTCTTAAAGTCCATTGAGGAACACAGGAGTTTAGTACAATGGACTGTAAGAAAAAGATTTTATGGCAAGTAAAAAAAAATCTTATTTTCTTTATTATCCATTGAGAGACACAGGACATCCAAAAAAGCAGTTCAC
The DNA here is from genome assembly GCA_028564925.1 of Lithobates sylvaticus. Taxonomy (NCBI): domain Eukaryota; kingdom Metazoa; phylum Chordata; class Amphibia; order Anura; family Ranidae; genus Lithobates; species Lithobates sylvaticus. The sequence continues at coordinate 288,010,576 of CM053026.1, forward strand.
TTAAAGGAGTTGTAAAGGCAGAAGGTTTTTTATCTTAATGCATTCTATGCATTAAGATAACAAAACCTTCTGTGTGTAGAAGCCTCCCCAGCACCCCCCTAATTACTTACCTGAGCCCGTTCTCTCTGCAGTGATGTCCACTAGTGTCTTAGCTGTCCCAGAAACTCTTCTTGATTGTCTGAGACACAGCAGCAGCGCCATTGGCCCCCACGTCTGTGAATCAAAATCAGTCAGACAATTAGAGGAGAGAGGGGGCAGGGCCGGGTCAGGGCTCCGTGTCTGAATGGATACACTCTGCTTGGGTGCCCCTATAGATAGCTGCTGGCTGAGGGGGCACTCGATAGGAGGGAGGGGCCAGGAGCACAGAAGAGGCACCCAAGAGGAGGAGGATCTGTGCTGCTCTGTGCAAAACCAACTGCACAGAGAAGGCAAGTATATTATGTTTGTTATTAAAAAAAAAAAATCGAGCCTTTACAATCACTTTAAGACCAAAGAGAGATTCTACATATGCGCAAATCATATTACAAAGAATATATGAAAGTATCAATACGTGAACAAAGGATAGACAAAGCTGGGTCAACTAAATATGGAAATTGCCACAACCCAAAGGGAGGGCACCTAGGCTCAACCTAGTGCTTCAGACCAGGAAAGGAGATCGCCAGTAATAAAAAACTGCTACCTGAAGAATGATAGGCAGTAATTCTAGAAAGGGCAGCTAAAGAAGGTATCCAATTCAAGGGTCTAGAGTGTAAGCTACAAGGGGAAGCCTGAGCATCCAAACTGGGAGGAGGTAAACCACCAAGGGACCCAGCAGGGTAAACATTTCCCCATTTGCCAAAATGGAGTATGCCTTTATGGCTAGGGCTGAATAGATGAGATAGAGGACTTCTGGCCTTAAGATCCAAGGCTCAAGTGGAATATAGACTGTGATTGTTCATAATGTGCTCCCACAATAGCGGAGGAAGAATGGGGTTCCTTCGCCCCATCCCAGGATCCCTTGCATTGAGCCAGAAAACTAGAGGCATTAGTATCAAGGGCAGAACCAAAGAAACACCTACCTTTAAAGGGCAAGCAAATCAAATGTTCCTTGGCTTGCCAGGCAAAAAGCCAAAGCACCTTACACATCTGAACAGACATTAGGCCCATACGAGACACAAACTCAGGTGCTTGCAAGAAACCATCACACCTGCACTGCAGGGCTCCAGACAGTTGTTCCAAAAGCTCCAGGACATGAGGGTTTGTCTTCATGATGGAGTGGTCTCCATTAACAGACTTAATCCACAATGACATGGATTTACCAATCTGACTCATCACTAAATAAGGACAAAGCATTATTCCAGGTAAGTCAAACTGAGACCTGAATAGGAAATCCAAATGTATGTCATTAAAATCCCTAAAGAACTTCATCCACCTGTTTGTTAAAGGTGGATGACTGGAGCGCGAAGAGAGGGCAGAGTGAGACTAAATCTGAATCAAATATGGTAATAGGGGCATCAGGCACTGGAGGTTAGGTAGGGTCAGAATTGGATTTGTAAATGGCTTTGGAGCATGCTCAGAGCCTCAACTAGCAGATTACTCCATTAATTGTGCACAAATTAACAAAAAATTCATAGTGGATATTGGAGATCTGTGAACAATTGGGAGGTCTCCTTATATTATATATATTGCAGAGCTAGAAAAGACTCCAATGAAGATGACCTATAAAGTAAAAGGGGTTCCAGGATCTAGGTTATAGGCGTATGTCCATTCTGTGGATACTGATCACTGTCTAGCAACGTTGGAGGAGGTGACAGGAGATGACCAAGTGACTGTAGGTGGGCAATGAAACGAAACCAGGAAGCAGTTGATCCCTGAAGCACTTCAAAAATGGGAGAAGCAGTAGGAATTTGCTTCCTCTAGGAAGAATGGTGAGAGAAAGAGCTGGTTAGCCGATAACTTGGTTTCTTCAGCCTCAACTGTTACACTGCTGTAATATAGCAGTGAGGGAATTTTTAAAATGTCACTTTCCTGTACCAACTGTGCAGTAGCATCCAGTGCTTCAGACTAATTGGCCTTACTCACTACCTGAGTCCTGAGAGACTGGGTCATGAATATGCCATGGCAATGAACCTGGAAAGTGCTCTGTGACTAACTAACACAGTGCATAGAGGTCTGGAAATAAAGAGCTTTGGCCTCCAAAGCTGTTGCTGAAGATACGCATATCCGGATGGCTGCTGAGTAGAGACAAACTCAATCAGCATTTTTGAAGTCATGACTGAAATCTTGTAATAGGAATATGCATTATCGGACCTATTTACAGTGAGATATGGGGTCAATAAGACCCCACATCTCCCCTCTAGGACCTCTAGAAAAAAAAAAACGATCACGGCTTCCCAGCCGAGGCGGCGCCGTTATATGAATGCAGAGGCCAGGCGTGACGTCATAACATCGCGCCTGGCCACCGAGCGAACATAGAGACTCCGGCGACCATTTGGTCCGCCAGAAATCTCTATGATCACCATCCGGGGGCCGGCGGATCCTGTGTCTGACTTACAGATGGAAGCGGTGAGTCAGTAGAAGCACCGGAGGGTGGCGGGAGGGGGGACGTCCCCTCCCACAGTCCGTAAGAATGATCAAGCGGTGGAACAGCCGCTATGATCATTCTTATGGTGCAGGGAATCGCCGGCTGAAAAAGCTGATATCTGAATGATGTCTGTAGCTGCAGGCATCATTCAGATATACCCCCGGAAAGTCAAGGATGTCGTATGATGTACCTTGGGCGCCAAGTGGTAAACCACTTCAGCCTCGGAAGAATTTACCCCCTTCCTGACCTGGCCAGTTGTAATACGGCACTGCGTTGTTTAACTGACAACTGTACCCAAACAAAATTGATGTCCATTTCCCCCACAAATAAAGCTTTCTTTGGTGGTATTTGATCACCTCTGCGGTTTTTATTTTTAGCGCTATAAACAAAAAAAGGACTGACAATTTTGGGGAAAAAAAACACATTGGGGGTTATTTATTAAAGGAAAATCCACTTTGCACTGAAAGTGCACTTGGAAGTAAAGTCGCTGTAGATCCGAGGGGGACATGCAAGGAAAACAAAAAACAGCATTTTAGCTTGCACATGATTGGATGATAAAATCAGCAGAGCTTCCACTCATTTTAAATCTACGCCTTAGATTTAGAGCGACTGCACTTCCAAGTGCACTTTCAGTGCAAAGTGGATTTGCCTTTCGTAAATAACCCCCATTATTTTTAACTTTTTGCTATAATAAATATCCCAATTTAAAAAAAAAAAAAAAAACGCAATAAGCGTATATTCATTGGTTTGCGCAAAAGTTATAGCGTCTACAAAATAGGGGATAGATTTATGGCATTTTTTTTTTTTTTACTAGTAATGGTGGTGATCTGCAATTTTTAGCGGGACTGTGACTTTGCGGGGGACACTGATTACTTTATAAATGTCACTGGCGGGGAAGGGGTTAACACTAGGGGGCGATCAAGGGGTTAAATGTGTTCCCTCAGTGTGTTCTAACTGTAGGGGGATGGGATTGCCTGGGGGAGCAGACCGATCGTTGTTCCTATATACTAGGAACACACGATCTGTCTCCTCTCCCCTGCCAAAAGAGGGATGTGTGTGTGTTTACACACACACATCCCCGTTCAGGCTCTGTCAGGAGCAATCGCAGGTGCCCTGCGGACATCGTGGCCGCCGTGCACGTGCATCGGCTCCTCAGTGACGCAACGGGCGCACGCACCCCCTATACCCCTAAAGCGTCCGCCGTACAGCTACGGCAATTTGAGCAGGGGAGCCATTCTGCCGATGTCAAACAAGGGCGGGCGGTTGGCAAGAGGTTAATATACACCCAGTACCCCATAATGGCAAAGTGAAAACAAAATGTAAAAAATGCTTGCAAATGTATGAAAAAGGAAAAAATGAAATACCACATTGGCATAAGTATTCAGACTCTTTGCAACAACACTTGAAATTTAGCTCAGGTGCCTCTTATTTCACTTATTGTTGAGGAGCTATTTCTACACCTCAATTGGAGTCCAGCTGTGGTAAATTAGGTAAATTGATTGGACATGAATTGGAAAGGCACACACGTCTCTATAAAAAGGCCTCATAGCTGACAATGCATACTGTATCAGAGCAAAAGCCATGGAGGTCAAATGAACTGCCTGCAAAGCCCAGAAATAGAAAAATTGCAAGGCACAGATTTGAGGAATGCTTTAAAAAAAAAACATTTCTGCTGCACTGAAAGGTTCCCAAGAGCACAGTGGCCTCCATAATTCTCAAAAGAAAGATGTTTGGCACAACCAGAACTCTTCCAAGAGCTGGTTGCCCTGAGCAATCAGGGAAGAAGGGCCTTAGTAAGAGAGGTGACCAAGAACCTGATGGTCTTTTTGACTGAGCACCAGAGATCCTGTGTGGAGATGGGATAAAGTTTCAGGACAACCATCACTGCAGCCCTCCGCCGGGCTTTATGGCAGAGTGGCTAGACGGAAGCCTCTCCTTAGTGCATGCACATGAAGGACTATATATATATATATATATATATATATATATATATATATATATATATATATATATATAGTTCTGAACTCTATCCTACCATGGCTGCCACCACTATAATTGCCAGCTCTTTCCCTAAAGATAGAACATGCATCAACATGATTTTGTCCACTGCATACAGAAAAAGAAGAGTACTAAATATCCCAGAGACAAAATATTTTTCTATGCCACCCCAGAGACAAAGTTCTGATGTGATTCCTTAAGTCATTTAGAACCGACATGTTAATTGCTTGCTTACATGACTTATTTGATAACTATGCTAGAGCCGTATATTTCAGAGGTTAAAACATTTTACATCTTTCAAGTAGAAGCTTATAACAAGAACACCAGTTGTCATCTGCTGTTCTGTGAAGGGAACTAAAAAGGACTGGAGTTATAAAATAATTTACTACAAAGTAAATAAAACACACCAGCACCTCTAGTACAGAAATCCACGAACATACCAAATGTGTAAAAGCATTGTGAAGACCAGGGCACTTCTGGTACTGACACCTTTCAACCTAATTCAGTTATTCCCATCAATATGTGGTACACAATCTGGGTTTATATAATTTTTTTTTGCTTATGACGTACTTTAGACATGATATCACTTTATCAGTAACAACGTTTGAGGCTGGCTTCACAAATGTCCGGTTGCGGTTTTTAGTTTGGAGTCAGGTGCGTTTTTGTTCACCGGTTCAGGTGCAATCTTTTTTTAGGAGGAAACATATACACAATATTGGTATAATGTTCAGCGCTAAACCATCTGATGAAAAAGATTAAAGTTTAAAATTTTTATGAAAACGCATGCATCTGCACAGACCAGCAGACCAGATCGAACCCACCTGTCCATAGGAACGCACAGACCTTTCAATCAAGTATGCCTGAAAGACTGGCAGGTGGACCTGATTGGATCGCCCATGTGAAAGGGGCTTAAGCCTCTCATGTTTGCACATTTTATCAGTCCTCTACAAAGACTGTTGAAAAAATACAGAAAATGACATGCAACAATACAACATTAAATAAATACACAGCCAATACAACTACTATTACTGAAATTCATCCTGTATACAATAAAAAAATGAATAAAAAAGCTATTTAAAAAAACAAAAACAAAGCCTCTACTGTTTATTGAATCTTTTCTAAATGTCAAGCCTTATAGATGCAAATATACTAACAAATGAAAGTTGTGTAATACATAACCTTATAACAACATAAAGAAAGAAACTATATTAACTTCAACAACCACAGACCTCTAAAATATCCTTTGTCAGACACGTCCCCTGAGTTCTCAGTTTGAATAGGTTGTGGACACCAAATAATTCGCCCTTATGCTCTCTGGATCCTTGGACAGCTTTAAAGTAGCGTTTGGCATTTTCACTTCCAACTGCCGCACAGTGAAGTTGCTATTAAAAAAAGACAAATGAAAACATCAGAGGCTGTGGGCACACATCTGCAGATCACAGGAAGTCACAAGAAAAGCCATAAACATCTGTGGTTCAGGGTTCCCAAAGGTGTTAAACTTGGTAATGTGAATCTGTCAGTTTATCAGGGGAGTGAAAAGCTCAAAGCATGATTCATTTTTACTGTATCTGGTAATTCAAAGTTTGTAACCCTAGCATTTCATATTCCCAAAATGTGTCTAATGTACCATGTAGTTGTATGAAAAAGTAACCCGTTCTCTTTGTATTGCTTCCTTTGTGTAAAATCCCTGGTGCTCCTGCCAGTCCCTCTGCTTTCCTACTAAAAACTGACCACACCAAGCAGGAGAACACAGTGTGGTCAGCTCTCCAGCTATGCTGGGAACTCAGCCTGCTCTCCTCCAATGATCAGACTTGTCCTGACAAGCCCCGTTGCACAGCCATTCACTGGGAAGCTCAGTGAGCTGCCACTTCTCCCCAGCTCTTATGCAATTGAGAACAGAGAGAACAGAAGGCATGTGATCACTTTATTGTTAAATCTATACACAGATGTTTTGCTTTTTATTTCAATTTAAAGTGGAGTACCACCCAAAAATTGAACTTCCGCTTTAAGGGTAGGTGACCCCCTGACTGCCACATTTGGCATGTCACCAGAAGGAAGATCACCTCTCCCCCCTCCCTCTCGGCAATCATCTGGGACACGTCACAGGTCCCAGATGATTGTCCAGTCAGTCACAGCGAGCATCGGGGCTCGTGCACTCGTAGTGCGTGCCCAGCTGTGAAGCCACAGCCGGGTGCCCACAGTGACAATGCCGGCGCCGCAGAGAGGAGACGAGCGGGGCTTTGTGCACCGGCAACGCTGGATCCTGGGACAGGTAAGTGTTCGATTATTAAAAGTCAGCAGCTGCAGTATTTGTAGCTGCCAACTTTAAAAAAAAAATTTTAAGCGGAACTGCACTTCAAGGGCTCATGCACACTGCATCTCAAAGAAGCAGCTCCTACAGGCTTTTGAGCTTTTTTGCGCTCTCATTTTTTCTGCCTGGAAACTCCCCTCTATGTTAGCCAAATATGTCCATGCACACTATGGCTTTTTCAGGAATTTACAGGCATATGCCCTTACAGGCAGAAAGGAGCTTTTTTTGAGAGGAGCTTTCGAGCAGAAAAGATGCCCAAGTGTCCAAAACACACAAAAAAAGCGTGAAAAAGCATGAAAGAGCTCAAAGAAGCTCGAAAACACAGGGGGTGGGGGGAGGTTTTTGAAAAAAACTCTTATGCTCAAAAGAGCTCAAAGAATCTTAATAAAAAACATGCAAAAGAGCCTAAAAAAGGACTAGCTTCTTCAAGCTAAAATAAAAGCTCAAATGCCTTTAAAAGCAGCTTTTTTTTTTTTGAGCTGCAGTGTGCATGAGCCCTTAAATTGAATGGGTTGTTTTACAAGGTGATCGTTTACAACTTATTGTTTTCTTTGAAACAATTGTACCTGCTAATTCCAGGTCTTTCTGAAGCTTTCCACAAGTGGTCCACAGTACAATTTATGCAAGCCCCCAGATATTAAAGAGGGAAGTGGATACTGCGCTATATATAGGTTTAAATGACTGAAGCTGCTGGCATTGCCGAAAGACTATCGGTGGTGAGAAATTTGTATGTATGTAAATGCAGCGCTTAAAGCGCTGCATTTACATACATACAAAAGCCCCCAGATATTGCCCATCTGGTATACCTTTAATCAATGATACTGGGTTAAATCTAGCTAAATTTAGTAAATTGTTAGATGAAGTGCACTTCCTAAATAATTTTGCACTCATCACCCCTCCTTCACCATCCCTAATAAGGTCCTAAAATTAAATAAGGATCCTACCCCTGCTGCTGGTGAATTTTAGGTTAAAAAGGTTATTTCCAAATGCTTAAAAAAGGAAGTAAAGTCTTATTTTTTAATTGTACCTACAGGTAAGCCTATAATAAGGCTTACCTGTAGGTACTGTGAATATCTCCTGAACACAGTTTAGCAGATATTCAGAGTGCATGCAGCCGATGATGTCATCGGCGCATGTGCTCTAAAGGTCCGACCTACCAAGCCGGACCTTTAGAGCCCGTGCCATAGTCATTGGCTCCCATGCGCATGCCACTCAAAGGGCTGAAGCCCGCGAACCTGGAAGAAACAGCTGATGTTTAGCTGCCGCTGGAGGGCTTTGTTCTAAGGTAAGTATTTCATAATGAGCGAATATGCAATGCATACTAGCTCATTATGCCTTTGTCTTACAGGTTTTATTTTTTCCTTGGAGTTTACAATCTCTTTAACAAACCCACCCATTTCTTTCACTCCTCTTGTCCAGAGGATGAAAACATAGTCGATATAATTGTACCATATAAGAATCTCAGACAGGTATACCAACCGGGTCTCCTCCCCAACCAAGCATCTTTCGCATCACCAAGAAAGATATTGGTATATGTTGGTAGCCATCGCTGTACCCTGGACTTGGTAATGGCTCCCATTATTAAACATAAATAGTTTTATTAGTCAAGAGGAACTGTAATAGATCTACCACAAAGGCATTGTGCCCTTGTTTATCCCTGGATTTAGTACCTACAACTTTTGTCACCACCACCCTTCCCAGGTTATGGGAAATGCCATCAATATCTTGCCCTTGGGTACTCTGACATTGTATAACAGTTTCAAAGGATTTGTGTCTCGAATATATGAGGCCAGAGCTACCACAAATGGCTGTAAAATTGTATTGATGTATTCACTTGCTTTCTCAGTGAAGGATCCCATATCTGAAATAATCAGCCTACCTGGAAGGTTCCAGACCAATTTATGTACCACACAAAGTGCATATAACACCAGAACTTTTTAAGATTGCACCAAGAATTCCATTGTTTTTTGTCAATGACTCATTTTCATATTCCCTGTCTATCAAGCTAAACAGCAACTTTTTATCATTCTTCAGCCCAGTTCCTGGTACCTGGTGTACCACTCTCTTGTCTATCCACAATCACAATAATCCCCTACCTGTCAGCGGATTTAATCATCACATCCTGATTCATTTTTTAGTTTTTCCAAGACAGCATTTTCCGACATCATATAATTCATTTGAAAATTAAATTTGATCAAATCCCCAAAAACTGCCCCATCCACAGATCAAGAGGAGGGGAAAAATACATGATTTGACTCCCTAGCTGGTTTTCACCAATATTTTTACATACTATAATTACATGGTTAGCCTGAAATGTTTTTTTTAGTTCAACCAATAGAAGGAAAAAAAAATAAAAATAAAATATATATACATATATATACACATACATATACAAACACACACACACACAATCCTATACCCACAGTTGATCCAGAGGAAGGCAAAAAAAAACAATAAAGCGTGATCCAATTTGCTCCAGCATGAGAAAATTCCTTCCTGATCCCTTTATGTCCATCCTCCATTTCCACCTCTGCTTCCTCATTCTCCATAACTAGATTTGATCCTTTATCCATTAAAGCAGCAGGTTGAATGAAAAAAACTCGGTTCACCCATCCACACACAATGTGAATGTTGGAATCTTACTGTTGTGCCTTTGTTTTAGGACAGCGGTGTCACTATAGCTGTAGCCGACGGCAATCATCATGCAGATCTAAAGAGTTCTAAGAGTTCTAAACTCCCTCCTAGTCATTTGTGTCCACCCCTTCATCATATCCATGCTTTCATTGGTAGATTTTCTTGCGTGTAAAATTTTCAATATCAATTTTCCTAAAAACAAGTGCAAGTCTTTCACTGTTTCAAAACAATCACCCTTTACTGCTGGACAGAAATTCAACCCCTTTTTTAGCAATGTCTTATGGGCATCTGAATGTACCATCGAGGATAAATTGACAAGTTTCAAGTCTATTTCCATCCTCTGTGACAGGTATTGTTCTATTCCATACCTCTTGGGACTTGGGCCCATCTGTGTCCTTCTCATTACACTTGTGCATACACTCTCCCCACTCACCAACCATGCCCCTACATAAGCTTCTCCTCCTTTTCCTCCTCCTCTTCCCTGTCCATTTTTTGGAAAGGTGACCCCCTTATGTATGTCTTTTATCTGCGTCAAATGTAAAGGTGCCACTCCATTATTCCCTATCTCTAACACGCCATTCTTCCTCTACACTTTACAATTGAATGTACACTATTTTTAAGATTGATCAATAACTACGTTCAAGGTCCTGACTAACTTACCTTAATTAACCCCTTCCTGCCCATGCTATAGCGGAATGATGAAAAAGCAGCAAAAAAAGCAGCAGGGTGGGACTTTAAATGAAGGTCATGATAGCAAATGAATCGAAGGTGGATAATAAAATATTTAATAATCCAAAAGTACATATTTACATACATTAAATGTCATATACATAGAAATGCACACTGCTATAGTGTTCATTTCTCAAACAGTGATATCTGGTAATAACATATTTAGAAACAATAATCACATGATAAGATTAAGGGATCCACCAATATTAATGATTGGATGTACATATATATATATAACAAGATAGCACCTGCATGGTCTTTCTAATCCCTGTCACAATATAAATCTTGCTGCTTTTTTCTTGTAATGATAGGGATGGAGGCACATGACCTTACCCAGCCATGGCTTCATTTAAAGTCCCAATTTCGCAAATTCCCCTTTTTGTGACAATTACAGCAGAATGATGGCTATAGCACAGAATTTCTTTGCTGGGAGGGTGTCTATTGCCTCAAGAATTGAGATGCAATCTGACTGAGGCAGTCAGTACATCAGAACTAAATCTATTTTCATATAAAAATACCATAGGATTGTAGACTCTATAACTTTAACACAGATTAAATAATGTATACAGATTTGGGCTATTTTCGCCAAAGAAATGTAGCAGAATAAATTTGGCCTACATTTCTGAAAAAAATATTATTTATTTGCAACATTTTTAGCAGAAACTACGTTTTTTTTTTTTTTTTTTTTTTTTTTTACATTTCTGCTCTTTCGTTTATATAGCAAAACATTTAAAAATATGGTGACTAAATACCACCAAAAGAAAAACCATACAGTGACCTCAAAGTCCATCCACCGTGTCCTTTACACTTAAATAAATGTCTGTAAAAAATCCAGTGCTTCTTCATCCAAATCTCAATATGTGCTCCAGCAAACCGTACGCGGTGGACTACAAAACATCTCTTTCCTAAAACACAAAACCCATGCTCTCTTGGTTCTCATACTTAACTTGTGCACTCTCTAGACCACCATGACCCTCTTAACTTAATAACTGAGTCCACAGAAGCATAGATTTAGGCTTTTTGATCTTTACACCTTTTAATCCTTTTTGGCAATTTTTATTTGAAAGATATAGTGCGGTCATTTTTATTGCAATAGTAAAAATAAAAACACCAAGTGCAAACAAAAATACAAATGGCAGCATTCAGTATGGTTACTATACCACATGGTTCCAGGAAGGCCCTCATAGACCAAACTTCCTGTTTGTTTCCTACGTGTGTTTCACAGACCTGGAAATGATGTAGGCGTAAATGATGCCACTATGAATAGCCCCCACCCAACATGTTTCGACCAATTGTTGAAACATTTATTTATTTGTGGTTATATGATTTAAGTATAAGGACACTCTGGATGGACTTTGAATTCACTCTATGGTTTTTCACTGGATACTTATCACAGTAAATAAGTTGGTTATTTATCACATGTTTTTTCGCATGTTTACTTTGACTGCAAGAGCACAATGTTTTAAGGGGAGTGCAACACTTTATTGTATTCATTACAAAATAACTGTTATCCACTTAGATATGGGGGTATATGGTTCACAGTGCTAGCAGCTAGTAGTTTTTCCCCACCAAAAGAAAGTTTTATCTATCTCAACATAAATTTATTTTGGTTACAGGAATGCATGCCTGACTAAATGTCATTCAAAGTGTGACAGTGCTGAAAGTTGAAATTTGGGCCGGACTGGAAAGGGTTGAAAGTGTCCGGACTTGAGTTAGTTAATGCAGGAAGGAGTCTTACCTGTTTGTAAACCTGCCTTAAATAGATCATTTCTTCCACGGTGCCTAAAGATATTAGCCTAAAAACTTTTACATCCCTGCATTGTCCAATTCGATAGGCTCTGGAAAACAATAACACATCACAATTAGCTATATTTACTGTAAATATGCATAAGCTCCAAGTACATTACAGAGTGCTGGAGAACCATATTATTATAATATAATACTGTTGTTCCCTTTTCATCTTGTGACAATTTAGGTTTAATCTTTACAGAAAATGCAAGTTGTATTTTGAAAGACCTGCAAGAACATACTGATAAGCCTGCCATCATTGTCCAGTAAACCATTTAATGACCACATAATAAAGTTACCCAAGTACAGACAGTACTGCTGCCAAACCAACCCATTCAAGTGAACAGGGCTGCGTTGCAACTGCCCTGCAACTATGTGCAATGCATGCAGTTGCAGTGCGATTGTGCAGCATTTTCCAGATTAAAACAGGCAGTGAGGAGGCAGCATATTGCCTTCTAGACACCTATCAACTGCCCTCTGAACAGCAATCCACCACAAATCGCTTTTCAGAAAGACTGCAAGGGCTACTGCCCGTGTGAACAAGCCCTTACAGGCACGAAACACAGGGATATAGAAGGAGGTGGACACCAGCAAACAGAAAAACTATTGAAGGCCAGCTCACCAAAACCTCTCCCCTTGCCAACATGCCAGTGTCCTAGGAGGTTGGAGGATTTCACCTCAACTCAAAATTAAATTTTTTACCAACATTCTCAATACTTTGTGGATATTTTTTCTCTTCAATCATGACCTTTATTACACTGCTTGAGGTGGTCTCTATAGAGAATTTATACAGATGTGCTTATCCTCATTACTGCCTTCAAGGCCATGCCCAAATACAGATGAACTGAAGATTGTCAGGTCTGCCTGTAATGTGAACTTTAGGAACTGGGAACTGCTTCTGGCACTCCCACGACACCAAGTGTATTGGTTTGTTAGCTGCAGAGTGTTTTACAGGTCCCCAGGTGTGAACCAGTTTCTGAAGACTCACTCTCTGGGTAGGCCCATAGAGAGAATAAAGATTATCTGTATTAACTGAAATGTGACTTTCAGCCACCGAGCTTTGCATGATATCGATTTTCAGACCTGTGGGTACTGCGTCAAATAGCTGCAGAGTGCTGCCTAGTTTTAGAGCAGTGGTACAACCTCTGCTGTACCTAGTCTCTAGTGTCTTCCTCTACACGTGGCACTTTCCATACCTGTGGTTGCTGTGTCAGTTAGCTGCACAACGGTCCACATTTTAAGAGCAGTGGTACAACCCCTGGTGTACCCAGTCTCTATTTTCTCCCTTGGAAGCAGTTATTTTAGTAAGTGGTATCTCAGACCTGTGTGTACTGGTCTATGTAATTAGTAATTAGGTGTAATTAGTCAAAGAGAAATATCCAAGCTTTAGAGCAGTGGTACAACCTTAGGTGTAACCAAGCCTCCTATATTATTCTGTAAAAATGTACCACAGGAAATAATGAAGACATCCTAGTAAATACTGCTTTTTAGATTGTGGCACCACCTAGGCATGTGTGTTTTGAGTCCATTAGCCAAGAAAGCAGAGCTACTTCTCTTGGTATACCATGTCTCTGTATATAACCTGCATGATCTGGTGCAATTTTTTGTTTCCTTTAGACATTCAACTCTGCCTTGGGGTCTCCTAATCCTTGTACTGTGCCTGTTCGTGTAATGCCGCGTACACATGATCGGAATGCTCGTCGGAAAAAGCTCGGAATTCCGCTCAAACTGTCTTGCCTACACACGGTCACACCAAATTCCGACCGTCAAGAACGTGGTGACGTACAACACTACAACGAGCCGAGTTCAATGCTTCCGAGCATGCGTCGAATTGTTTTCGAGCATGCGTCGAATTGCTTCCGAGCATGCGTCGGAATTTTGCACATCAGAATTGCTACAGACGATCGGAATTTCCGATAGAAACTTTTTCCGTCTGAAAAATTGAGAACATGCTCTCAATTCTTTGCTGTTGGAAATTCGGCCAGCAAAATTCCGATGGAGCCTACACATGGTCACATTTTCTGATGAAAAGCTCTCATCTGTCTTTTTCTGGCCGGAATTCCGATCGTGAGTATGTGGCATTAGTCTCCAAATCCAGAGTTGTGACACAGTTCTGCTGTGTGTCCAAATCTTTGAACACTGACCTAATTATTAAATAACAGTTATGCTTAACACATTTTAATATGTGACCTTTATTACCTTGATACTGCGTAAAGGCGATCTTCACCCCTCTTACAAATGCTCATAATTATTATTTATGCATTTATTTTTTTAACAAACTTTAATTGTGCTGCAAAAAGTAGTTTTGGGTTTCTTGCCTAGGCAAGACTTTCTTCCCATCCCCCTGTGTATACGCACATGTGCCTCAGGGCTCAGGCTCAGAGAGGGCAATGTGACAGATCTGCGCATGCGCCAGTTTCCCAGCCATCTGTGCACGTGTGGGGTTTCCCGCGCATTCGCAAAAGACAGCTACCAGAAAAGGCCAAAGCTTTCCCTGTCCAGAGCCCACGGGCACATCTGCGCATGTACCACAATGGTGGTGCCTGAGGGGGCGGAGCCAACTGGAAGGCGGTCTGAAGTTTAGCTATAAGAACAGAAATAGCGCAATACAAACTCATATTACAAGCCTAGAACAGCAGCTCCTACTTTGGGTCTGACCCTGTCCCTTCCACCCATTTAATAAAATGAGCTGTGACACAGGAATAGCGGAAATTGCTTCATGGCTCTCAGCTGATTTTAAACCTTCCCCCTTTTTTTTCTGAGGTAACGCCTCATTGCTGACATCACTCATAACATAGAGCAGTCTTTTTCAACCGGGGTGTCTTCCAGGTTCTTCAGGGGTGCTTTGGGAAAATGCCTAAAAATTGCCTCAAATTTTCCAAAGATTTTAAAAAATCCGTCACGTGGATCAAGCCTACCTTTTTTCTGTTATGCAAAACCACAGGTTTTAATTCTGCAGCATTACAACTTTGAGCACCCTGCAGATCAGCTGCTGGCATTCTAACAACTGATAATGTCATAGGATGAGAAGGAAAACATCGGGCACCTGTAAAGGTCCTTGTCTGCCCCTCTCCATCTGCACCAGTGTCACATTAGCTAAATGGTTGAATACTAGTGAGTATCAGTGTGAAAATGTGTTATTTGCTTTTTAAAAACAAATCACCACCAATGTGGGGTGTCCTTATGTAAAACTATTAGTTTAATTTTTATATTTTATAATAAGGTGCCTTGAGATTGTGTATAATTTTAAAGGGTGCAAAAAATTTAAAGGGTGAAAAAAAAAAAGGTGGAGAAATACTGGTATAGAGCATGGAACTTCTTTAGAAGACAGTACTGTTAGATCAGGTGATCTTGTCCCATGTTCCCCTACTATTTTTGGGAATGTGTCAGTCTCCCTTGTAGGAGGTAACATCTGTACTCAAAATACTGGGACCCCCATTTAGATTGGTTCGTCCTCATCACCAGCTTCTTTGGCCTCTAATCTCCACTTCTGATTTTCTGTCAGTGTGTGCGCAATTATAGAAACAGCCAGATTGCAGACTTTCAGGACTTTTCCCTGCTATGGCAGCACATACCTCTGAGCCTATTGGCACTTTACCTTTAAAGCTAGCCATACATGGATCAATATTTGGCTGATTCAGTGGGGACTGGCCGAATTTTGATCATGTATGAGCAGGAATGTTGTACAGAAGTCGATCTACCAATCAACTTCTGTACAACTGCCCTGTCAAATTTTCCCTGCTTGATTAACACTGCAGGCTTTTTCAGCATCGCTGATCAGTGAATTCTGATGGCATGCATTTTTAGGGTCCCCCCCCCCAAGTATGTTGTTTATATATTGTAAGGATCCTGACCAGAGCCTCTGGGCCGAAGAATCCCATCTCCCCGCTATTACCTCTTATTAGTGGCCACCTGTGGTATAGGAGGTGTCCTCTTAGTTCTCCCATAACGAGGAGTTTGTCTCCCATGGTTAAGACACAGGATCTTTCATTCTAGTAATAGTGTAGGACCCACTGATAATGGGGTACTTTGACGCAGTAAGTGGGTTTAGCACTATATGACCATATAGTGTGACAAAATCATATTTTTGAATATGTTCAGGTGTTTTAAGTAGCCTTGCAAGATCTAAATGTATTTTTGTATGTGTGCGCTGTAATCTATTTTGTTCTGATGGCAGGGAAGTCTCCCCACTGTCAGAATACAATAGCTCAGTGGGGAGGATTCCCCCATCCACATTGTGAATGGGGAAATCGAGTCATTTTTTTAGGTTCAACCCTCTGGTTAAAAGAAAAAAATGACTAATCAATGGACTGCCTAAGTATGTCTAAGGCTTCTATCATTATTTGTGGCTCTGATGACCTTCACAGCCTCCTCTTGTGGGATCTGTTTTTAAATGTTTTTAGTGAACCTGACATGCTTACTGTTATGACTAATCTAACGCTATGTTATGACTAATCTATGCTCAGCCATGCCTATAAGAGTTAAATCTGCTATAGACTCTCCTAAGGCTTATACTGCCACAAAGACCTTCCTTGTATCTTTCTTTCAGGAAAACATCCTGTGTGAAGACTGGGAGCTTCCTATGGCAGAATTTTACCCTAAATAGGGAATTTCTAGACAATTATTCTACCTTCTGTTGATTCTCCAGTCGTCACCTTGGTGAAAAATATCTTTATATTTAGGGATTACATGGATGCTTAGCTAAAGTACTTGTTTTATGCAAAGGAGACTGGATTGAAAGTTTAAATTATATCCTATTGATTTGCCCTTTCAGGGAAGGTCTCTTTGGTGATACTTCTAACAGTGGCAAAACAGCGTTTCTCATACTGGGAGCCCGCTTTACCATGCAAGAACTGTGAATGAAATAAAAGAATCTCTACCTACAACTTGTCCATCTACACCTACTACGTAGATGATAAAAAAAAAATCAGTTTTAAACCAAACCTATACCTCTACCAGTGGATTATACTTTTTTCCCTTCATTTTGCTGGAAATTACCTTTCAATCTGAATGTTCACCTGCAGCTTTTACTCTGATGTTTGGATGTTACTTTACTTTCCTTATTTTGGTACCACAGTGTACAAAATCCTTATTGATGTAGGTTCTCCTCACCCTAGGACTTTGTCCCTGTCTCTTGGAGCCTGGTTTGAAGTATACTCTCCTTTGTTTACTATAGAGTACATTTGATTTTAGGAATACTGCATTCTAGTGGTGCTTTTATCTCTTATAAGACCTGTCTCTCTCAAGAGGGATTTCTCAACCAACATAATAAATAAACATCACCTGACTTGAGCTTACAGAGGATTCAGGTCTTCTGTCTAGTTTCCCTTCCTTTAATTGGGATTGAGTTGGGGTTGCCCTTGCCAGATACGCCAAGGTGATGGCTTGGAAAGTTGGATGATGCTCGACTTGACTTCATATTTTTATCATTGTTATACCCCCATAATTTGGCCTAAAGAAGCAGCAGCTTGAGCTGCAAAACACGTTAAGCCTGGATACCTGAAGTCATGCAATACTATTAGGAAATCTAGTAAATTTCTACTGTGTATGGACTCCTTGTTGTGTGCTGAAGTGCTGCTATGACTGTTGTAAATTGTTAATTATTGGCAGTACACACAACACAATTTTTATGATTTTACTGATGACTTGGGACCAATAAAGTTTGTATATTTTAACTTGAATTGTGTTTTTTGCTGCCTGCTTATATACAGTGCATTGAAAGTCCCCTTTATTTATTGTAATCTTTGTTTCCTATATTTTTGGATACATTATTTCTAATTTAGGAATCCACCAATTAACACATCAAGTTGTCTTGCAACACAGAGGACAAGGGGGCACTCTTTACGTCTAGAGGAAAAGAGATTTCATCTCCAAATACGGAAAGGTTTCTTCACAGTAAGAGCTGTGAAAATGTGGAATAGACTCCCTCCAGAGGTGGTTCTGGTTAACTCAGTAGATTGCTTTAAGAAAGGCCTGGATACTTTCCTAAATGTACATAATATAACTGGGTACTAACATTTATAGGTAAAGATTATCCAGGGAAAATCCGATTGCCTCTAGGGGGATCAGGAAGGGATTTTTTTCCCCTGCGGTAGCAGATTGGAGCATGCTCTTCTGGGGGGGTTTTTTGCCTTCCTCTGGATCAACTGTGGGTATAGAATGGGGTATATTGGATTGTACGATATTTTTTATTTTTATTTATTATTTCTTTTTTTTATGGTTGAACTGGATGGACTTGTGTCTTTTTTCGGCCTAGCTAACTATGTAACTATGTAACATTGAGGAAATGACGAGCCATAAATGAGTGAGCATTTCCGTCAGCCTTGGCAATATTTGGATAACTGAATTCCCCCATTAAAATAACATTGTCCTGTCACAAGGATTCTACCTTTTTTCCCCTTGCCTCATTAGCAATGTCGTTCCTTGTGTACACTAGCAAATAATTTTCGACATACAGGCAAACCCCTCTTCTATCTTTCCTGTCCCTCCAATACAAGGAGTACCCCTGGACAGTTGCAAGACACTCATATGAGCTGCCAACCAAGTTTATGATATTCCCATGAAGTTGAAATCCTCCATCTGTATCAACAGCTCCAGTTCTTCCATTCTATTAATTAGACCTCTAGCTTTTGTGTACATGCCTTTAGTTTTGTATGGGCGCATATTATTTCCTCCTTGCTTGTTCTGAGGCTGTAATTGGATTCTGCCAACCTATGCACCTTGGGTTTAGGCATCCTAGTTACACTACCCATATTGCTCCCAATAGCACCCTCTGACCTGCGCTAACTGCTGGCTATATTTCTCTGATCCCCCCCCCCACCACCTAGTTTAAAATTTCCTCCAACCTTCTGCCCATCTTCTCTCCCAACAGAGCTGAACCCTCCCCATTTAAGTGCAGTCCATCCCTGCTATGTAGTCGGTAACCAACTGAAAAGTCAGCCCAGTTCTCCATGAACCCAAACACCTCATTTCTGCACCAGTTGCTCAGCTACTTGTTAAGCTCCCTAAGCTCCTGGTGCTCTCTGGTGTGGCTCAAGGTACACGCAGTATTTCTGAGAAAACTGCCTTGGAGGTACTTTTCTTTAATCTTTTGTTTTTTCACTGGCCTTTCAGCCTTTAATCCTTTGGAAACTCTTCCAGTAAGATTTCCAGATCTCTTGTGGATCTCTCTGTGGCTATTGTCCACCACTCAGTTGGACCACATTTGGACGCACCACACGTCTATAATTTTCTATTCCTTCGATAGACACAGGTCCCACCTTTCTGAGCTTTGACCCATGTACTGCTTGTTCACAAAACCAAGGCATGGTTGAGGTGGCGTTATAGCTGGCTTGCCAACCTTCTAAAAGCAGTTGCCTACAACTTCTATCACGTCTATGATTTCTATGTCCCTGTATCCCTCAATAGACTCAAAAAAAAAAAATGGTAAATACAAAAATCTTATTTTTTGGTACAAGTGACCCTGTGGTGACAAGGTCATTATAAAGAATCTGTGGACTACAAGTTTCCTAAAATTAGAATGGGGCTTTTAAGTCAAACTGCAGCACATGCATTAAATTCAGTCAAATGAGGTCAGAAAAGGCCACAAATACAAACAGTTTTGATATGCTAATAGAAGAGGGCAGCAGGAGGCCAGGATCTTAATATCTTTGGACATCTTTTGAACAAACTTGGCCAAAACACAAATGTTGTTAATATAGACTATAACATAAGTATAAAAAATAGTGCAAAAATATAAAGACCCTGTCACTAACCTGTCAAAAACTGCAGATGAAAGCGCAGAAAGGGTATTTTATTTGCAGGGGTTTTCCATTCCATAAACATTTTTTCTACCTGCAATTTGCCTTTGAAATTGCTAAAAAATGTGACTACTCCTAGGAGCATCTAATTGCTGTTTGTGCTAGCCCAATTCCTCCACTCTCCACTCCCCTACATAACGTTTTATTTATCTGCTGGGGAATAAGCAAATAATTAGAATACCCAAAGGACAATCACTTGAATCATAGCTCCAAGTCTACTAATATCACATCCAAGATGGCAGTGTCCAGCAGCAGTCTCAATGCTTGTAGGTATCTACACAAGGCGGCATTTACCGTAACTTGAATAAAATGCATTAAATGCACATATCATTTTTAACATACAATGATACAAAGTTATGGGGGACAATTACCTGTCAATTGCCTGGAGGTCATTTGCTGGATTCCAAGTTGGATCAAAGATCACCACTATGTTTGCACCAACAAAATTAAGTCCTAGTCCACCTGCCCTTTAATAACATAAGGAAAACAATTACCACAAAAAATACAAAATGTGTAACTTAATAAAAGTTTACATTTAAAGTGAGACTTACATAGTTGAAACTAAACAAATGTTCACATCTTGCTCACTGTTGAACTCCTTTACAATATTTACTCTGTCTTCTGGCTTGGTGCTTCCATCAAGTCTCCGATATTCTAGTCCTGATGCCATGCAGTATCTTTCCAAAACATCTAGAAGCTAAGGTTCATGATATTTAAAAAAGAAGTAGAAAAACCAAGAAGTGCACCTACAAGGCACAGTTATTTTTTTTAATCCAATTTTTATACGGTTAGTCCAAATGTACTTACTTTTTATAAAAATATTTCTATGCATTAGTGTTCTCAATGCATTAATATGCAATAGAATGCTTACTTTTTTAGATACTCATTGTGCTCCCTTCTCTGTCCTGCAGATAGCAGGATGTACAACTGAGCACTCTGCTTCATTCCCTACCCATGCATGCCTCTTTCACTCTCGCAAAACGCAGAGTTGCAGAGAACAGACTGTACAAATGTGGATATGGAACAAAACCAAGTGCTCGTTAGCGAGTTTCTGGGTCCCTGCTGAACTGGGCGAATTCAGATCCATCTATGGCCATCTTAAAGTGTTACTTTACCGACAACAGTAAAATCAAACTGTATATGCAGTAAAGCATGCTTGTTATACCCACTGTAGAACCTAAGGGGTTAATCTGCATTGTGTAAAAAGGTTGTTTGATCCTGTATGCACAGTTCCTCCTCTTCTTCAACTGACTCCAAAACAGGTCCAAACAACACATAGTCTATGGAGTCAGGCTGCATCCTGGATCCCGATAAGACAGCTCAGTGCAGTATAAAAACTCCTACAAGCTTTACCAGGAACTGATAGAAGTTACAAGACTGCCAGGTGCAGCCCATCCATTAGGGGTGCCCAGGCGCCCCCCTCCCTATATATGCATAATGGATAGATTCATGCATAGCATGAATCTATCCACTGCTGCCACGGCCGCCCCCAATTCATGTGTCCGGCTCCTTTCGGGTCACCGGGAATATGAATTACAGTGGTCAGGGTTTTTTAAGCACCGATTAGAGCCATGGCTCTAATAGGCTTCAAAAATAGGGTGGACTCGGGATAGTGCGTCTGGAGCCCACCCAGGTGTGTTGCAACAGCGAATGAAAATTCGCTGTTGCAACACTGATCCTCCTCCCGGCCAATCACAATCAGGAAGCAGGTATGAAACCTGTTTCCCGATTGGCCAAAACATCTGGCGATCCTTTTGGACGCCTAGCGCCGGGAGGAGACACCGTGGAAGCTGCTCCAGCAGAGGACACCCTGGAGCAGCTTTCCTCGAGCTTGCCACGCTCTCCCACATCCAAGGTAAGGACAGCGGGGGTGGTGGGGGAGTGTGTTAGTGCGGGGGGGGGGTAGTGTCACTACACCGGCGGCACGGGGGCTGTTTGCCACACCCGCAAAAAGAACCCCACCAGCCACCACTGAAGACTGCTTTATACTGCTGATGAGAAAAGGTATTTAGCAGTTTATATTTACTAAAACTATTGCATTTCAATGTTCTGTGTACTGTGGGAGACCATATATATTGAATGCAGGGTCCTGGGTTTAGTAACACTTTAAGTAAAGGTAAACTGATTCTTTAAATGTAAACAAGTGCAACATTTAAAGAATAACTTCAGACAAGTCATTTTATACCATAAGTAATAAATGACCTTGGTGTACAGCTACCAAACAGACACTACTTGGCACAAAAAGAAACATAACTTACCCCAACTTGTTCAAGCCCCGACTTAGTTGGGGTAGGCGGTACACTTTGGTGGGGGTGGGTAAGCAAGACCTCTTTACCTTTGACCTCTGGGGACCTGCCTGCTGACCTTTGGGGGAGGTCCCTATTCCAATCCCTGAGTCCTAACCTTATTCTTCCAGGGGAAACCCTAACCCCTATAGTATTTTAAGTACATTTTTAGTCATTCAACAGTATTTAACAGACAATTACACAGTTCAGCAAATACAATACCAATAAATATTTTTATTTTGTCCATTCACCTTCAAAATAATGTTGCCATACATGGATCAAAATTCAGCCAGTTCAGTAGGGATCTGAAGAATTTCAAGCCATGTATGGGCTGGCTATATCCGGCAACACTGATCAGTGTTAATTTGATGGCGGGGAAAGCTCCCCACCGACAGAACGCAACAGAACAGTGGGAGAGATTCCCCAACCCATGTCGAATGTGTGGATGGGGGGGATTAGGATCTTTTTTTTTTCCGTTCAACCCACTGGGTTAAAGGAAAACAGTGATTATTTATGGCCAGCTTTTGTCTAACAATTCATTGTATATAGCAACACATGATCACACTATGATCCACTGACTGTTTTTTAATACAGCTGCATGTGTGGAACTTTCAGCAGCATGAAGATGGATATTTGTTATTTTACTGTAAACGTACAAAACTATTGCTTAGGGAACATGAACCAGTAAAGAGCACTCGTGTATACAATTTTTATAAGTGCATAAATTCCTAGAAACAGACCATATACATTAGGTATAAACTCCTGTTATGACTGAAGTCCATATTTAGTTATTTCAAAATATGTATTTGTCTAGCTTAAAAGAAAAGTAAAATATTTATACTAAATTGTAACATAGCTTTAATACCTTTAGGAGAGCTAGTTTTAGTCCAAAAGGAGGGAATCATGGGAGCTCAACGACTATATAGAACAGGTACATTTTAAATATTTCTTCTGAGAGAGCTGCACATATGTGGACACTTTTAGAGCTGATATGTGTTTTCAATTTGACAGCTTAATGTACAAATTATAACAAGGCAACCTGTGTTTTTTTTCTTTAATTTGGAAGCATTATTAAGGATTCTAGTTGCTATCCATAAAATTGCCTATTACACACTTCAATGCTACTTATGTATTAAATGCAAGGAAGGAAATGTGGTTGACAGCTGTTGCAAGGAAAGTCTTTTGCTTTATCAATCAAGAGTTATGCCTCAGCCAAGCATGGCAGACGCTATATGGTGCTCACCTTTGTGGAGAAGGAGAAAAGAAGAACCTTGTCTTTGTTTTTTCTGCAGTGATTTAGGAGCTGCTGAAGGACCTGGAAATGAACCACAAGGCAGCAATGAACCAAAGTATCCAAACATTACTGTTAAAGCTGGAAAACCTTACACGGGAATGGTGGCAAAACTAATGACGCAGAAAACTCAAAAGCTTGGGCAAATATGGGGCTCTGTTTCTCATTATCAATGCCGTTGTCAAACTTAGAACTGTTTTATATTACTAACAATAAATTCACATTTATGTGAGTAAATTAACTCTAGGATAAAAAGATCTCTGTATCAGGGTGAAGTGAAAGTAAGAATGTGCTTTTTACAGTCCCACGAATGGTAGAGAAGTGAAGCTGCAAATTTCAGGTACAGGCCAAATTTTGCCCTATGCACGCCATGCCATTTTTTAAGCCATGCCTGGGCAGAGCTCAGGTTTCTAGTTTGCTTGCTGTCTGTAGACTTATAGTGGCAGGTTTGATTTATTAAAGTGGTTGTAAACCTCAGCCATGGAATCTGAACAAAGCACATCTACAAAACTAAAGTATCACCTACAAGGCTGTCTTTTGCACTAAGATGGAAATCCAAAGAAAGAGCATATGCACTCCTCGCAGACCATGCCCTAATTGAAATCAAACCATGGACGTATTGCTACAATGCCAACACCTGAGGCCCTATGCTGTCAGGAGATAGACAGGTAGGTGACCAAATCAATAAATCTTTTACATTGGCAGAAGTTTGAAAGTTTCAACTTACTGAGGAATATACAAATAATTTACCTCACCTAGACTCTACCATTAGTTATTATAGACACAGCTTCCAGTCAAAAGACACTAATTAAGGAAAAGCTTATAACATATGCTTGTATATGGTCAGCTTGCAATGCTGCCAAGTTATCAAAGGAAAACCTTCTCGGAGTGAGGCTTGTTCAAATAATCTGTGAAATGTGTTTTTTACCCTCCCTCATCCTTGTGTTTATTGTACAGGCTAACTTCTCATAGTCTTGTCATACTCTATGATGCCAGCTACACTCCCTCACAAGATGTTATTCTGCTGGGGAAGTAAGCAATGTGGGGATGTGTGTATAATGAGGATACTGTTATTTTTAAGAAAAGCATGTCCACATCTGGCAATGTCAGTTCAATGTGACTTTGCTGACGCAACGCGAAATGGAGAAAAAAGAAGAAATTCTTCTTCCCCAGCAATGCTAGTTGCTCCCAGTGGGTAATAAATATTTAAACTATTAGATTTATTCTGTTATAAATATTTACATCATCTACACAGTTACCCACTCACAAATACTATAAACCCAATGAAATAGAATTTAAATCATGCCTGCAGGAGGGGCTCAAACTGCCAAAGAAAAATACACCAACATCATTTCAATCATAAGTGTCGTGGAACTTGACATGTAGTCTTTAGACTGAAAACTGCACAGTATGGTCATGTAGTATTTGTTCATTCTCCAAAACTAACCTTAGTGTGCCCTAGCTGGGAAAAAGTTAACCTTAAAAACATTTTTTTGTGTTTTTTTTTACTGAAGCAATCTGTACTACTGTCCACAAATGCACACAGAAAGGTTTCAATAGTTTTACAAAATCTGTAATTTGTACATTTATCTGGCTGTAAAGCTAACTGAAACATATTGCTCTCTATTTTACAAGCTATTTACTCATCTGAGGCTAAACAAAGGATGTCTAGAAAGTTGGTTAGTAGACAGCAAATCAGTCTATGTGTAGAATGATACCTTTTTGCAAGACAAGGGTTTTAGTTAAAAGGTAATAAACTCTGTAAATATCTTGATACAGGTCTATAAATGTTATTATATGGCAAAAATCTGACAGACCTTCATTTTTCCACTGTACTTCGGATCAGAGATGGTTTCGAATGCAGCCTCTTTGGTTTGCTGGACAAACTCTGGAAACTTGGAGAACACTTCACTGCAGATTCTTTTAATATGAGCTTCCTATGATCACCGCAAACACAGATAAAAATTAAAGGGGGGACAAATCACATTTCAGTTTACCTTGCATGCTAACTGTGATGCCAACTAGGTCTGCTGCAGGACCTGTGTGTTAAAACCCAACGCAAAATGTTTTAAGTGCATTCAGCTGATATTGGAAAAAAAATTAAAATTAAGTTTTGGCAAATGTCTAAGGTTATCGTTACCTTTATGAGAAAACAGATGGTTTCTTGGCTGTACTTTTTTTTCCTTGGTCTTTGTCTTTTACCACCCTTATTCCCCCCCCCCCCAATCTTGTGGAGGGGGCTGCCTTTTATTCCATTCCAGCGTCCCATGCAATGTAGTGCCTGAGATTTGAACTGGGACGGGGGGGGGGTGGAGGGGATCCCCCTCTAGGGATGTCCTTCACGTTAGCCTAACTCGGGCAAGTTTGCTCTATCTCAGATTGGTACCAGGGATTGGAAATAAAATGTCATGCATACTGACAGGAGACGGTAAGATCCCACTCACTTGTAGTTACCTTGTTTGCCTGCAGATTTTGCATGCATGGTTTCTAATATTGTAAGTCACATAGGCTGATTTATGTTATTGTACGTACAGAAAGTTGGGAATTTTGATTCACACTTGCGCTTCCTCCCTCTTTATATAATGTATTCCTTTTTCTTTCTTTTTTCTATATAAAGGAGATGATTGTACTCATGTGTCAACCTTACTACATTTTGTACACGTTTTTTTATTGGAAAAATAATAAAAAATTATTGGAAAAGAGAAATTTTTAGCTGCTTCTGACTTCTAAGGTAGTTCAAGCTGCTTTTTTTATTGCCACTAACTTGGAAGAAAAGCAGCTTTGACTCAAAAACATCCTCATGTGCAAAAGATACTGGTTAGCATCCTGCATTTAGTATGGTTTTAACCAAAACATATCTTTGGTACGTGTTCAATATCTAGTAGTGACATAAAAGTGTTGAGGTTATTTCCTAAACTATTGCAAAGAGCAATGATGATTTGTAAGCAGAGTAGCTCATGAAACTTAAGCCCTGTATACATGATCAGAATATCGTACAAAAATACAGTTTTCGAAGCGACCGTATGATAATCTGATCGTTCGTACACAGTTTTTGTCCAAAATGTTCCGATGAGACAAACATGAAAATTCTCGTACAACACCAGATTGTACGATTTTTGTTTAATCAGTACAGTTTTCATTTGAAAATACAACACAAATACATTACATCACTTCCAAATTTTTTGTTCTGTCGTACGAGAATTTTCGTACTTTAGTAATCTATTCATTTTCCATATGAGACTAGCATTCAAAAAAATAAAACAGACGATCATTTGTCCGATAATCCCCTTGTGTGTACTATTATTATTCTACAGGATTTATATAGCGCCAACAGTTTACGCAGTGCTTTAGAATATAAAAGGGAGACAATACAGTTACAATACAATAAAATACAAGGAAATTAAGTGGGCCCTGCTCAAAAGAGCTTACAATCTAATAGGGCGAGGCAAGTGGTACAAAAGGTTGTAACTGTGGGGAATGAGCTGATGGAAGTAGTAAAAGATTAGTTGGAGGCCTGATAGGCTTCCCTGAAGAGATGAGTTTTCAGGGATCGCCTGAAGGCAGCAAGAGTAGGGGATAGCTGGTCAGATTGAGGTAGAGAATTTCAGAGGATGGGCGAGGTTCAGGAGAAATCCTGGAGATGAGCATGGGAGGAAGAGACAAGGGAGCTTGAGAGCAGGAGGTCTTAAAAAGAGCGAAGAGGGCGGTTTGGGTGATATTTGGAGACAAGATTGGTGATGTAGCTTGTGGCAGAGTTGTGAACGGCTTTGTATGTTGTAGTTAGTATTTCAAATTTAATTCACTGGGCGATCGGTAGCCAGTGTAGGGATTGGCAGAGAGGGGTGGCAGACACTGAGCGGTTGGTAAGGTAGAGGAGTCTGAAAGCAACATTTATGATAAACTGAAGAGGGGATAGCCTACTAGGCTTTAGAGGCATATTCATAAAGCAGCAGAACGCACACCTGCAGTAAATTATTGGTGAATGCCACTCTCTCTGCTTTATAAACATGCTCTTTAATCAGATTTCAGTTTATTGTAGTAAAAACATTGCAGGAAGTCATGCAGGAGATATTATTTCTGATTGTCTGTTATGAGTTAAAAAATGAATTTTCCAGTTTTTCTACACGTAGCAAGCAGGTCAATTAGTGTTTATTCTTTGAAACTAAAATAATTATTGTATATAGATCAAATTAAACCTGCCATGATAGTAGTGAAACATAATAAACATAACGACAAAAAGACACATGAAACTGCATTTGAGGAAAACACACCTGTTTTTTGCTGGTGTTGGCATTTGACTGTAGAAGAGCTGCATGATTTGCTACCTTACGGAGGATAGCCATATAGCTGAAATAAAGGGTCTTTACACTTTCGCCATACTGGTTTTCCTATATTAACAATAAAGTTCATAAAAGGAGAACATTATATAAATATTTACAAAATATTCCAGGCCATATAGGCTCTATGTTCACTAATAACACCTACACAATTATCTCAGTGGAAATTTTTTTTATGTGAAATTAAAAAACAAACAGACATGTGTACATAGAAAGCTCAATAAATTAGGATTGATATAATGACTCACTTTACCAACCAATATCCTTCCCCATTGGTCATTCATATTAAAAAATAACTTTGATTATCTCTTCATTAACCACTTCCAGACCAGTACCCATACGTCGCTGAACTTGCGGTGGTTATACGAGGATGATGCCCGCAGCTGCAGGCATCACCCCAGTACCGTTTTTTAGAGCTGGCGATCGGCTCTCTTGTTATAGTAATTGTAGTGGCTAACTAGCCACTTGATTGCTTTTACAAGCAGTGGGAGGGGAAGACCCCCTCTCCTGCGGCCTTCCGCAGCTCTCTTGGGCTCTCCTGTCCCACTGGGAGACCTGAGCGTCCAGCCGGCACACCCGCCAGCTAAGACGGGATTGGCTTTGATTGGCTGCTTGCTATAGTAACCTGGAAGCAATTACATGACATCGCTTCCGGTTTACCCGGATGTCAACGGCACCATTTGTTTAAAATTCGAAAGCATTCAAAAACACCAATGTTGGTATTTTCAATGCTTTTAAGGGCAGAGGAGAGATTTTAGGTCTTACAGACCCCAGATCTCTTCATAAACTGTACCTGCCACATGTCTATTGCTGTCACAAGGATGTTTGCACTCCTTGTGACAGCAATAAAAGCGATCCAAATTTTTTTTAATAAATAATATTATTTACCAAAATGTAATGTGCCCCCGGGGCTCGTGAGCAAAGGCGAACAGGCGCGTTAGTCCTGCTTGCACGCAAGCAGCAATCGTCTCACACATGCAAGGTATCATCGTGAACGTCAGATCATTGGCAGTAATTCTAGCACGAGACCTCCTCTGTAAATCTAAAGTGGTGACCTGTAAAATATTCAACCTTAAAGTGGTAAACTGTAAAGGTTTTTAAAGCGTAGCCTATGTATAGTAAAATGAATGCAATTTGTCGTCATTGCATAGGTATGCACAATTTTAAAACGTGACATGTTTGGTATCTATTTACTTTGCGTAACTTCAGGTTTTATTTTGTACTAAAAAATTGGGTTCTGTATTGCATTTTTTTGCGTTAAAACTTTAAAAAAGTGTATTTTTCCCCAAAAACTGCATTTGAAAAACAGCAGCGCAAATATCGTGTGACATAAAAAATTGTAAAACAAAATACAAAAACACAAATGTATTCTCTAGGATCTTTGCTTTGGGGGTTCTAAGTAATTTTCTAGCAAAAAATACTGATTCTTACATGAAAACAAAAAGTGCCAGAAAAGGCTTGGTCTGAAAGTGTTTTTTAAAACAAGTGGATCAATAGTTTTAGTTCTGGTGATCTTCTTAGAAATTACTTTAACCACTTCAATACCAGGCACTTTCGCCCCTTTCCGCCCAGGACAATTTTCAGCTTTCAGCTCTGTTGCAATTTGAATGACAATTGCGCGGTCATGCTACACTGTACCCAAACAAAATTTTTATCATTTTGTTCCCACAAATAGAGCTTTATTTTGGTGGTATTTGATCACCTCTGCGTTTTTTTGCTAAACAAACTAAAAAAGAACAATATTTTTGAAAAAAAATAAGTTTTTCTTTGTTTCGGGTTATAAAATTTTGTTTTCTCCTTCACTGATGGGCACTGATGAGGCGGTACTGATGAGGATGCACTGATAGGCGGCACTGATAGGCACCAATTAGCGGCACTGATATGCAGCACTAATGGGCACTGACAGGCGGCTGTGATGGGCACTGACAGGAAGTACTGACTGGCACTGACAGGTTTTACTGCTGGGCACTCAGATGGGCACTGACTGGCACTGTGGTGGGCACTGATATGGGCACTGTGAGCTGTGTTTTTATGGGGCACTGACTGATAGCTTATGGGCACATTTTAAAAAGGTGTTGTGGTACATCTGAGGGGGCTGTGCTGATAATCAACATGCTATCAGCACAGACCCCCCCTCTGACAGGGAGAGCCGCGATTTATTAAAATCCAATGCAAATAACAGCTTTATTCATAAAAATCACAAAAATCCAAAAATACTGCGGTTCGGACCGTGCTTATGGCATCAGCAGACCCCCTTATGCATTTCAGCCAATGGGCCATATTCAGAGGTGTGATTAGCTGATGCAAGCACGCAGTTGAATACACATAGGTTGGAACTCTCATTACCAGACATGGGCCAATGGATAGATGGCCAAACAGGAAGAAGGAAGAATTCCTACATTCCACAGGCCGATCATGTGATGCCCAAAATCACATGGGCCAATATATAGACGGCCAAACAGGAAGGAGGAAGAATTTGTGCGTTCCACGCGCCAGGAACATGAGAATGGATATTTAGAAAACTAATTCCAATATCCGGGAAGGAGAGTCCCAATCATCAAGGGCTCCTACAGTTAAAAATATCATACACATATACCTATATTAATAATCTAATATAAACTTAGAACACTTATTCTAAAAGTGCAGCGCTGCCTCAAAAAAACATATATCACTTGTGCAATTGCCTATATTATTAACCAGTCTTATGTGAACTAATAAATATGTGCTTTATGGACCCTCCCTGTTGCTGTAGCTGTGAACAACAGGGAGGGTCCATAAAATTAAAGAATTCATCACTTGCCCATCAGAGGGCGTTGTGTATGTGTTGCAGAGCCCTTGTAAGTTCCAGTATGTGGGTCGTACCTCAAGACTACTGCTGGTAAGGGTACGTGAACACATAAACAATATTAAAAAAAGGAGTAAAGCAACACAGTGTTTCCAAACATAAGGTCCATAATAAAAAACCCCAAGGGTCTGAAGTTTTGGGGGGTGGAAAAAGGTCAATCGTCACTGGAGAAGGGGTAACTTCATCAGATCTCTTAGTCAACGAAAGTCATTCTGGATTTATGAGACCCAGGTATTAGCACCCAGGGGTCTTAACATAGATTTTGATTTAAATTGCTTCATTAATAACAGCTAATATCCATGTTATCAATCTCTCCTAAAAATTATTATGTATAAGATATATTTCAAATTATATAAGGCAGACACTACCTCCCCATTGTGCGTTAGCTTCTGATGTCAGTAGATTTAGGTAGCTAAGCAGGGATGGTCCTGGTCAGTACCAGGATGGGTGACCACCAGGGAGCACTGGATGTTGGAGGCTAATAGATACATGTCTCTCCCCTTTAAAATACATTGTTAGATAAGGGCAATAATCAGTAGGTACATAATAATATGGGTTAAAAGATATAAATTCAGATATTAAGGGATTTTATAGTTTTACTGTATGGGTCTTAGGAATTTTAATTATATAATTTTTACATTTTTTTTAACATAGTGAGACTAGTGCTATCATATACGGTTTTAATAAATATAGAGAAGAATAAAGAGTGGTATAAAATACATAAGCAGGATATGGACAATTAATGCGATTTTATAAATTTTTCATGTTTAGAATGTGCCCGGGCGTTTGACCACGGCAGTCAGGAAGAGTGTTGTGTGGAGTGACTATCCCTAAAATATAACGAAGGGATACGGCTTGATAAGGTTAAGGGAAATCTGTCTTTCGTGGTCCACAGGAAGTGGGCACGCACACAATTACTTTAGACAGCCATGGTGAAGCCTGGCAGGTTGCTTAGGCAACAAAGAGGTATTTAAGGGCTCGGGCTAGGTGGCCCGCCCATCTACTGAAGAAGCCCAATCAAGGAGCGATATGCGAATAGAAGGGAGGTGCCGAGCCCATGACCACACGCAGCCACTGTGAGAGTGTCTCAGTGGTGAGCGAGCAGACGTGAGAATTAATCCTGTGTACATGCAAATTTTCAAAGGATTTCTTGTAAGTTTTCCCGTATTGGGGCTATTTTAATAAATATGCATACAGAGAGCACTATGTAGTCTTGTTTATGATTGCATGTTACTACGGAGCCATGTATAAGATGAATAGCAGAGCGGAGTCCCTGGAGAAAAGGAAGGAGACTATAGAAGGAATCTTTACATGAGAGATCATTATCTGTATCCATCTGAAATCACCTGGGAGGTTGTTGAATCGAGAGAGCAGTGGTTCTGGTGTGGAGGAGAGAAACCACAGCGGAGTGAAAGAAAGACCATTTCTGAGTTCATTTAACTCAATTTTGAGGTGAGCAGGCATTGCAGCTGGTGACAGTATGCACAATTAAGGGTGATGATCTGTTGGAGAGCAGAGGAGCGCAGTGGTGTTTTTGTATATAAGGACTGAAGTTCACAACAATCAAGATTTAAATATACAGTGGTGTGAAAAAGTGTTTGCCCCCTTCCTCATTTCCTGTTCCTTTGCATGTTTGTCACACTTAAGTGTTTCGGAACATCCAACCAATTTAAACAATAGTCAAGGACAACACAAGTAAACACAAAATGCAATTTGTAAATGAAGGCGTTTATTATTTAAGGTGAAAAAAAAATCCAAACCATCATGGCCCTGTGTGAAAAAGTGATTGCCCCCTAAACCTAATAACTGGTTGGGCCACCCTTAGCAGCAACAACTGCAACCAAGTGTTTGCGATAACGTGCAATGAGGCTTTTACAGCGTCCTGGAGGAATTTTGGTCCACTCATCTTTGCAGAATTGTCCTAATTCAGTTACATTAGAGGGTTTTCGAGCAAGAACGGCCTTTTTAAGGTCATACCACAACATCTCAATAGGATTCAGGTCTGGACTTTGGCTAGGCCACTTCAAAGTCTTCATTTTGTTTTTCTTCAGCCATTCGGTGGTGGACTTGCTGGTGTGTTTAGGATCATTGTCCTGCTGCAGAACCCAAGTTCGTTTCAGCTTGAGTACACGAACAGATGGTCGGACATTCTCCTTCAGGATCTCTTGGTAGACAGCAGAATTCATAGTTCCTTTTATCACGGCAAGTCTTCCAGGTCCTGAAGCAGCAAAACAGCCCCAGACCATCACACTACCACCACCATATTTTACTGTTGGTATAATGTTCTTTTTCTGAAATGCAGTGTTCCTTCTACGCCAGATATACTTGGACACACACCTTCCAAAGAGTTCCACTTTTGTCTCATCGGTCCACAGAATGTTGTCCCAAAAGTCTTGGGGATCATCAAGATGTGTTGTGGAGAAATTGAGACGAGCTTTGATGTTCTTTTTGCTCAGCAGTGGTTTTCTCCTTGGAACTCTGCCATGCAGGCCATTTTTGCCCAGTCTTTTCCTGATGGTGGAGGCATGAACGCTGACCTTAACTGAGGCAAGTGAGGCCTGCAGTTCCTTGGACGTTGTTGTGGGGTCTTTTGTGACCTCTTGGATGAGTCGTCGCTGCGCTCTTGGGGTAATTTTGGGCGGCCGGCCACTCCTGGGAAGGTTCACCACTGTTCCATGTCTTCGCCATTTGTGGATAATGGCTCCCACTGTGGTTCGCTGGATTCCCAAAGCTTTGGAAATGGCTTTATAACCCTTTCCAGACTGATAGATCTCAATTACTTTCTTTCTCAATTGTTCCTGAATTTCTTTGGGTCTCGGCATGATGTGTAGCTTTTAAGGATCTTCTGGTGGACCTTACTGTGTCAAGCAGCTCCTATTTAAGTGATGCCTTGATTG
The DNA here is from genome assembly GCA_028564925.1 of Lithobates sylvaticus. Lineage (NCBI taxonomy): Eukaryota > Metazoa > Chordata > Amphibia > Anura > Ranidae > Lithobates > Lithobates sylvaticus. The sequence continues at coordinate 288,044,053 of CM053026.1, forward strand.
TGAACAGGTGTGGCAATAATCAGGCCTGGGTGTGGCTAGAGAAATTGAACTCAGGTGTGGACAACCACAGTTATAGTATGTTTTAACAAGGGGGGCAATCACTTTTTCACACAGGGCCATGATGGTTTGGATTTTTTTTCACCTTTAATAATAAACACCTTCATTTACAAATTGCATTTTGTGTTTACTTGTGTTGTCCTTGACTATTGTTTAAATTGGTTTGATGTTCCGAAACACTTAAGTGTGACAAACATGCAAAGGAACAGGAAATGAGGAAGGGGGCAAACACTTTTTCACACCACTGTACATATATGAACTATATACATTGGAAATTCGTTAGAGCACATATTTATTAGTTTACTGAAGACTGGTTAATAATATAGGCAATTGCACAAGTGATATATGTTTTTTTTGAGGCAGCGCTGCACTATTAGATTCATCGTTTACTGTTTGGTGTTGTGATTCATTGAGAGTGTTGCAGCAGCTGTGGATAATTAGTTAATCATATAATTTTGCACAAGAATATATATATTTATTTATTAATTAGCACTTAATTTATATGAATTGGTGGCGCTGATTGTTACACATATCTATAAACTTAGAACACGGTGGTTCATAATAAACGGTAGTCATCAACATCAGACAAACCCAAAGGAATGTCTCCATCTAGTGGTCAAGTGCTCAAATTAGCCTTTAGGCCACTTTCTCACTGGGGCTTCGCTACTTTAGCGGTAAAGCGCTGCTCGTTTTAGCGACGCTTTACTGTCGTTTTAGCAGAGCTTTTAACCCCCACTAGCGGCCGAAGAAAGGGTTAAAACCGCCCATGTTGCAGTGCTGCTGAATCGCTGCCCATGCTTTCCAATGGGCAGGGTCGGTTTAGGAGTACTGTATACACGCCTTAAAAAAGCCTTCAGTGTGAAAATAGCCTAAAAGAACTAATGTTCAAACACATATACAGAAGAATCACCAGAAAAAATGCACATCAACTATTACTGATAAAAGAGTTAATGTCCCAGTCCACATTGAGTCCATAGGGGACATAACTCTTAATTTCATGGATCCAGCATGTCTCTAGCCTAGAAATTTCCCACCTGACAAAGCTTCCCCTCCAATGGGGGGGTGAACCTCTCAATAGCAATGAAAGAAGTGCCAGCCGGGTTTTTCTCATGGCACCCCAAATAGTGTCTTGAGACACTATGTTTGGGAAAACCCCTCTTAATATTGCTTAATACTACATGCTCGCCAATCCGGTCATTCATGGCTCTGACAGTGTGGCCCACACACTGAAAGGCCACATGGACAGACCAGCATGTATACACCATTAAGAGAGGTGCAGGTGATGAAAGTGTCTATGTCATAAGACTTAGATGTGGCAGATGACTCAAAGATATTAATCCGCCTAGCTTTATTTTTATTAAGGCGACAGATGCTACATTTCTGGCATGGGTAATAACCTTTGAGTTTTTGAGAAAAATACACCCTATTGGGGGCATTTATTTTAGACGTATAAATTGGCTTTTAGGAACACCTTTCAGCCAGGAGGGGTGGTGACAACTCCCTTGGCCAATATAACTATTCCAGTCCGTAGACTTGAAATAGGTAGAGGTCACGATAAAGCCCCCCTTCACCTCAATATTAAGGTCCAGAAAATTAATCTGGGAAGGACTGACCTCATATTGCAACCGAATCCCCAAAGAGTTACTATTCAGCTGCTCTAAAAAGCAACACAGTGACGACTGATCGCCATCCCATAAGAGGAGGACGTAATCAATGTACCTACCTCAGAATACAAGCTCTGGTCTTCTGTTGGCATAGATGACATCCTCCTCCTATTTCGCCATGAACAAGTTCGCCATGCTAGGGGAGAACTTGGCACCCATGGCAACACCATGGCTCTGGAGGTAAAAAGAGCCTCCGAACCATAAATAATTGTGGGACATGGCGAAATTCAAAAGTTTCAATACAAAGTCTTTCTTGGGGCTGGATAGAGTATCGTCCCTTCTCAGAAATATATCCACCGCATCCTGTCCATGTTGGTGGGATATGATCGTATAAAGGGAGGCAAAATCTGCCATTGCCAGCATATAGCCTTCCTTCCAATCCATCTCCCTAAGCATGTGTATCACCTGGGAAGAATCCCTAAGAAAATAAGACCATCGATATACTTCCCAATCCTCAACGTAACTGAGTTTAATCCACTAATGATAGGTCTAACCGGTGGATTAGGTAAATCCTTGTGGATTTTTGGAAGATAATAGATGAAGAAAAGATGAAGAAAAGAAAAGATTTTTCTTTCTTAGTGAGAAACCTGTCCTCAAAAACAGTGTCTACAAGCTTATTCAGCTCTTTCTTATACTTAGTAGTAGGATCATTCAAAAGATGTAAATATATGTGTCTGTATCAGACAACATTCTATTAATTTCTTCACCGTATGCAGATTTTTCTAGTACTACAATGCCGCCCCTCTTGTCAGTGGTGCGGACAACGATGTCATCTCTTTTCCTAAGGGACTCCAGCCCTTCTATTAATTTCCCATTATTGTAATTATTTTAAATTTTCAGTTGATCGATATCCTTCAGCACTAAATCTTTAACCACTTCAGCCCGGAAAATTTGGTTGCTCAAATGACCAGGCCATTTTTGGCAATACAGCACTGTGTCGCTTTAGCTGACAATTGCGCGGTCGTGCAACGCTGTACCCAAACAAAATTGATATACTTTTTTCACACAAATAGAGCTTTCTTTTGCTGGTATTTGATTACCTCTGCAGTTTTTATTTTTTGCGCTATAAACAAAAGAAGAGCGACAATTTTGAAAAGAAAAAAAAACGCAATATCTTTTACTTTTTGCTATAATAAAAATCCCACATCTTTTATCAAAAAAAAAAATTTTTTTCCTCAGTTTAGGCCGATATGTATTCTTCTACATATTTTTGGTAAAAAAAAAAAATATCTCAATAAGCGTATATTGATTGGTTTGCGCAAATGTTATAGAGTCTACAAAATAGGGGATACATTTATTGCATTTTTATTATTTATTTTTTTACCAGTAATGGCGGCGATCTGCAATTTTTATCAGGACTGCGATATTGTGGCGGACAAATTGGACACTTTTGACACATCTTTGGGACCATTGACAATTATACAGCGATCAGTGCTATAAAAATGCTCATACTTAGTATGAACACACGATCTCTCTTTCTACTCCCCTGAAAGAACCGGGATCTGTGTGTTTACACACACAGATCCCGATTCTCGCTCTGTCATGAGCGACCAAGCGTTCCCGCCGGGCAATCGCATCGGCTCCGGACACATGCTGCGGGCACATGCCCCTAGTGACCAAAAGGCAAAGCGACATAAGACAATGTTGTTTCGCCCAGCTGTGCCATTCTGCTGCAGTAAAACTGCGGCGGTTGGTCCATGCTGAAATGGATGGGACACATTACCTGACGGATTAAAAATGAACGCATTAGCCAACCCAGAATGTCCCAGAATATCTAATCCCCTCCTTCCTCCACATTAGTTTAACGAGGCGGTTTTGAATGGAGATATATCTTAATGTTAATTTTTCGAATATATTTCTGCACATCGATAAACACACTAAATTTATTCAGAGGTTTATCCGGGGTGAATTTCAGGCCATGATTCAGCACAAATTTTTCTTTATCACTAAGTATACCCTTACTAAGAATAAAAGACCCTGTTTCTTTTATACTCTTCTCTTTTTGTCTGGTCCTTCTTTGGGTTCCCCCACCTCTTGTTTTTCTGGGGGCCTTTGGGGAAAAAAAGAAGGTTGTGGTAGACCATTAGTAGAGTGGCAAAACCTTCCCGAGGATGGGTGGGCTGGACTACCCCATTGGGATAAATGTTGCTCAGAACAACAGGATCTTGGAGTGTGATATGCAGGATGCTGAATAATATACCTGTTATCTGGCTCCTCCCAATAATCATCTTGTTTCCTCCTCAAGGGTTCATAATGATTATACATCAAGATATTATCCATGTGTACAGGGTAATGGTAATTAGGCTAAGCTCTCCCAATATTCTCACTGGGATACCCTTTATTATAAGGGGAACCTCCCTGATGTTGCGGATACTTAGGACCTGCTGAATGATAGGAAGAATGGTTGGACCTAACAGGTCTGGAGGGTGTTTCCTCCAACATTTCCCAGGAGTGCCCATTCTGTCTTTGATGTAATGCGACAGATGTACCATTCCCTTTAGATGTAGTTGAAGAGCTCTAATTGGTATCTATAATTAGTAGACCCTTTCCTCTTAATTTGCCATTTAAAAACAAAATTGTTCTTATAATCATCTACATCTCCATTATATTTTTTCTTCTTTTTAACCTTTTGATCCTGATCTTCCTTCGCTAAGGTTTTCTTAAGCAGATTGGATTTAGTTTTATACTGTTCCAAATCTTTACAGGATGATCATTTTTCTTTCAAATCACTAATATCCTAATCTAGTGATTAAGCTTACACATTTTCCGTGATATTAAAAAACGCAAAAAGGTTAAGCCCTACATCATTAAAATATTTGTACCAGCCTGGAAGGTCTGGTTCATCCTCCTGAGTGGTTATTTTAAACCTCAGACTCCTAGGGACCATATTTAATTCTAACTATTTCTCAAGAAATGCCACGTCCCAATTGCCATGAATTTCTGAAACCATGACATTTTCCTAGTCGGGTATAAAGATATCCGAGGTATTTTAAACCTCCAGATTAGTAAAAGCATCTTTTAAATCCAGAGATCTAGCGACTCTATAATCAAAGATATCCATATAATTTGAGAGAAACAGCAGCAATCAATAAACAAAAAATATAGTAATATCTGCGTTCACAACTAATATCAGCCTGTGGCGTGCAGGAATTCTTCCTTCTTCCTGTTTGGCCATCTATTGGCCCATGTGATTTTGGGTGTGAATGAGATCGGTAATGAGAGTTCCGTCCTATGAAGACAGCTGTATTTTGCATTGGATTTTAATAAAATCGCATATCCCTACATACTTCACCATGAGTTTTATTTTATGGCAGTGACTTATTGATCTATCAAGTTTTTTATGATCTGTGAAAACTCTGTAGTCCTGGAAGGAGGAGGAGGAGGAATCCTGATGTCCATCCTGTGGCTGTGTTATCTGCTCTGCATTGGAGGGAAACCTTGATGCCTGGCTGTGTAGTTGGATCGTTCTGGTGGATTACTGGAGAAGCATTGAGCTCCCTGTGAGGCCTGACGATACCAATACCAGGCCAATTCTGACACCTCACATATGCATGTAAAAATCTACTATTCTATTTATTTGTTAGAAAATCACTTAGAACCCCCAAACATTATAATATATATATTTTAGCAGAGGCCCTATAGAATAAAATGATGGGCGTTTTATTATGCCACACGGTATTTGTGCAGTGGTTTTTCAAACACAATTTTTTGGGAAAAAATACACTTTAATTCATTTAATTGCAAACACAATATAATACCCATTTTTATTGGTAAAATATAAAAGATGATGTTACACTGAGTAAATATATACCTAACGTGTCACATTTTAAAATTGCGTTTGTCCGTGGAATGACGCCAAACTATAGTACTTAAAATCCTCCATAGGCGATGCTTTAAACGCCTTAACAATTTACCAGTTTAGAGATACACAGGAGGTCTGGCTCTAGAATTATTGCTCTCGCTCTGACATTTGTGACAATATAGCACAAGTGTGGTGCGATCCCCATTTACATATGCGTGCGGGACTTGCGCATGTGTTTGCGTGTATGCACAGAGGGGTGGGGCGCTTTAACAAAAAATATATATATATAATTAATTTTATCTAAAACTTTTTTTACACTGCCTTTTAAATAAAATGTTGTATTAACTTTATTGCTATCACAAGGGATGAACATCCCTTTTGACAGCACGGGTCATGACAGGTCCTCTTTATGGAGAGATCTGGGGTCTATTAGTCTCCAAATCTCCTCTCTGGCTTCCAATTCAGCCAATCAGATATAGATCAGCCTGATTGGCTGCTTTCCTGGCTGCTAACAGCCAGGTAAACAAACTAGAAGCCTAAACTAGAAGTGACCGAAATCCTCATGATTTCTGGGGTCACAGAGAGGGAGGAACGTCAATAGTTCTATGTAGTGACACCCTTGTCGCCAGTCACCAGTCGCATCGCTTCTGTGCCCAGCAATTGGATGGTAGAGCCCAGGAAATGCGGCAGAAGGGGGGGGGGGGCCCTTCCACCACCCGAGAAATTGAATTTAGGCATTATCCTGGTATAACTACTTCAACCTTAGGTTGTGCATGGATGTCCTACAGGCTTAAATTGGTTAAGAAGTCTCTACTGTGCTTCATAAGTAATTATGTTAAATAGAATATAGAGAGCAGTACTGTTTATTCAGAAATAACAGCTGTGAACTATATATAGTGGCCACGGGCAGATAATGGGTTAGTTCAGTTTTACCAAAAAATTGCCTATGCAGGTAAGGTGTGTTTGCAGATAAAAACAAACTGTGCAGTTCTGACTCAAATTTGATAATGCCCTTGCATTATTTACATACCTCCCAAAGTCTGACAGGACATTGCTAAGTGAGGCCTAGCCCTTACTGCTCACCTCCACCATCACAGTAGTGAGCTTTTTCTCTGATTTAAACCACCGCACATGCTCTCTCTCTCCCCTGATGCAGTTGAGCTTTTTCTCTGATTTAAACCGCCGCACCCGCTCTCTCTATCCCCTGATGCAGTAGCTCTGAGTTCAGCGTTTAAGAGCTTACGCCTGTAATGGTAGAGCAGTAATGACTAGGCCTCACTTAGTAACGTCCTAGGAATATTCCAGTCAGGCTTCATGAGGTACGTTAATGGCCTACACCTATACCAAGGGTATTATTGAAATTTATTCAAAGCTGTTTTTTCTCTACAGGCGCTCCCTATCCAAACAGGCAGAGAATAAACACCATGCTTCACTCTACCCAAAACCAAACAAAAAAAAATGTTTTGAGCAGAGTTTTCCTGTAGCACTGTCTGCATGTTTGGTGATATTTCATAGTGTATTGCAGTGCTTTACACAAGATTTCTTGTAAGTTGCTCAAATGGTTATAATGACATCAGATAATTGCATGTTTCCTTAGTTAAGGCTGAATGAGTTTAATATTCCAACCTGCCAAAAACAACAGGGCCCATATATCACAAAGTCATTACAGCAATAGAGAAATCATAGGAACAGACGCTTTAACAGTCTTTCCCAAGACATGACTTTATAATATTTCCAAAAGACCTGTGGGTACGCTTTATTTGTCTCACTACTTAGGAAAGCAGACACATAAACTGCAAGGTCACTGCTATGTCACAAATACTAGCCTAAATTTACACAGACAGGGAGCTTGAATGTGACTAGAAGAAAATGGCAGGTTTTCCAAGAAAGGAATGCTTTCAGATAAAAACTGATTTCCCCCCTTTTGTTAAAAGGTAAATATAACACCTTATTCACTTGCTTTACTTATTAACTTTAATATGCTTTAGTCAATGCGCTATAAAGGTTTTCAGCAGCACATAAAATTACATAATATATTTTAGTGCATATGTGAACAAGCCTCTAGTGAGTATCTTTCAGGGCATAATGTGTCAAGATGGTATAGCCCTTACAAAGACAAATGACGGTGTCACACTCCCGTTATGGCTTCTCCATAAGGCAGAACAAACAAAAAAAACAACAGCGATTCTACCATACAAGAAGGTATGGCTTCCGTTATGACATTGTGGAAGTAGGCACATACAAAGATGACTAAGGAGAGATCTCACCACTCATCTAACTGGTTATATTGTATAGTAAGTACACATGTGCCACCCAAACTGGGAGTTGCCATCAGTAGAAGAATTTAAACCAAGACTTAGCAAATAAACTGCAGTTACTAACTAGATATGTCTTCCTGATACAAAAAATCTGGTTCTGGGCTACTGGATTAAAGTGCATATGCTGGAAACCAGGGCAAACAATATAATTAAAAAAATGCAAAAGCACAAATCATTGAAAATCATATGAAAAAACTATATAATTAAAAAAATGCAAAAGCACAAATCATTGAAAATCATATGAAAAAAAAAGCCAATTGTGACTGCGCTACATACATTTACCAAACTACTGGGTTTGCTGCAAAATCCTTCTTAGTGCTAAAACCGTTAGTGTATAATATTACTCCAATAAATAATCTAAAAAATCATTAATACAATCAGTGCAAAACAAAGTAAATCAAGTATTTTGGTAAATGTATGTAGCGCAGTCAAATGGTTGTTTTTCATTTGTTATACCTTAGTGGTGAGAAGTGACTGCAGCTTCTTTTCACTATACTGGTAATACCCATGGCGTGGATATTTTGTTTATTACATATAGAAAATCCTATATCGATACAATTTGCAGACCCAGAGGAAAGAATTAAAAGAGCCCCTTAACAAGTCAAGTAAGCTGTTGACCACACTAAGGAACCAACAAAGGGGCTAGTAGGGTAGACAGAGGCAAAGCCAAGATCTACTTTTTCAGAAGTAGTTCAACTTGGGTACAACCAGCCTGACAGATTTTACATTCGATTATCGCTATAGCAATAATCACTGTGTTCTTCCAGCGGGGATAAACCGTCCCCGCCGGAAGAACACAGTGATTATTGCTTATAGCGGGGGGGGGGGGGGGTGTCCCTGTCAACACTGTCTGTGGTTGCAGGAAAGAAATTTGCTCCATCTATGACCAGCCTTAGTTAGGTTTCCAAAAAATATACTGTGTGTATATAGTCTCATATAAATACAAAGATCATTCTTTACCGCATAACAACATCTTCTTCTTTTGAGCCCACTGCGACAACTGCACTTCTCTCCTCCTCGAAGAACCAAGCTGACATCCTGAGTTTCAAGCACCGTTTGGTAAACTGCTTTCTGGAACTCAGATAATGCGCAATAGACAATCTGCAGTTGAAAAGGCAAAGTTTCTAAATGTATTGGCTATATTTTATTATGTTATGGCAATAAACTGTCATTAGTTTAAAATTGAGCTCCTCGTATATATTCAAAGTGATAAAAAAAAAAAAAAACTATTATTTATATATCTTGTAAATCATTTCTTTCTGCTTTCCCGCTGATATACAACCAATATTGATCTTTTATAGCCCGAGTTTATACTCTCTCCCCTAGCCCTATTCTTTTCCATAGATATTTTCTTGAGTTAACGCGATTTCTTGCCGAAATTTGTATATGCAAAAATATTATACATACCCGATCTTCCTTTTTTGGTAACTGGTTACTTATAAGAGCTTTGGTACGTCTTAGGAACAATGAAGACATTTTAATTGTCAGCTTCTCCATGACCTTTCTGCCAGTGGCTAATTCTCGTTTTGTGGCATTGTGGCGTTGCCCAAGTTCTACTGGATTTGAAAATTCTTCCTTGAATTGATTTTTGCTTCCAAAACATCCAGGTACAGCCCTAGAGAGGAACACACTTATGTTGGGGCCAAGTTCAGCTGCAACTTTCAAATCTTAAAAAGGGACCTAAACATTTTTTCTATTTTTGCACCACAACACTTTTCTTCTTCTACTGGAACATAAAGCAGTTACACATTATCTAAGTATTGTTTTAGTGCTGCCAAGCCATTACATTTAGTGCAGTTTATTAGTAATATAAGTAGTAATAAATTATCTAAAATCCTAAAAAAAATGTATAAAGCTACGGCACATTATAAGCATTTTAAGTGACCACAAAAAATTATCTAAGAATTGGTAAACTGCAATATAATAAATGTTTGTTTTTGGGTTTAATAGTGCTTTAAAATAAGTGTCTAGAAATAGATCCTAACCATGCAATCTATGTTGAGTATGAGCAATAGCTGACTTTAGGTAAACACTAACGATTGTACAAATAGATGTTAGGTGGCCACATCTAGCACATCCAGCACCAGCTGCTGTGGCATTAGCCTCATATGCTGTAAATGTTCATCTGTAAAGGTGGCAGAACAATTCATACCAACAAGTACTATGCTGCCCAACCAGCCTGCTGTGTTTAAAGTTTATAGTGTTTATTTTTAGAATGTTTCACTCTACCATCCCTCCCTCACCAGTCTTTTGACAACCAATTCCTAAAGCAAGAAGCTAGCAAGAAACTAGCAAGAAACACATTCAATTCATTTTATGCTGAAATTTAGAATTACCGTATATACTTGAGTATAAGCCGACCCGAATATAAGTTGAGGCACCTAATTTTACCACAAAAAAATGGGAAATTTTATTGACTCGAGTATAATCCTAGGGTGAGAAATGTGCAGCTACTGTAAGTGGAAAAGAGGGTCAACAATGCCCATTTGCAGCCTCACTGTGCCCATTTGCATGCCTCACTGTGCCCATTTTCAGCCCTAGGTCCTCCGAACTTTAAACATGGTAGTTAAGGGTTCCTAGATGCCCCTATCTGCAGCCAAAATTTGGGGTCTCTGGACCCAAAGGGTCCTGAAATGACATTGCTGCAGATGGACACAGTTGACTGATTTTGGAGCCCCGTATCTTGGGGCCACTTGGTGCTAGGAACCCCAAATTTGGTGTACAAATCCAGTGGAACTAGCACTACAACATATCCGATGGGGTTCCTATCACCAAGATACGGGGCCCCAAAGTTGGTTCGGAAAATGTCAAGCACTTTTCTGTAGCAGAGAATGACATTTTCCGAACCGACTTTGGGGCCCCATATCTCGGGGCCATTTGGTGCTATGAACCCCATCTGGATTGGATATGTTTTGGATTGTATTGGATACGTTGTAGTGATGGTTCCACTGGGTTTGCACACAAAATGTGGGGTTCCTAGTAGCAAGTGGCCCTGAAATACGGGGGCCCCAAAGTCGGGTCGGAAATGTAATTTTCTGCTGCAGAAAAGTGCTTGACTCAAGTATAAGCTGAGTTTTTCAGCACAAAAAAATGTGCTGAAAAACTCGGCTTATACTCGAGTATATATGGTAAACTACATTGGATTCTACTTCTGTGACTTCCTGATGAGTTTAACTGCCTTTGGATTTTGTCAAGTTACCAAGCCACCATATTCTGCATGTAGACTGGGTCTCAGAAGGTATACTTTTTGCTTAAAGTAACACTTTAGACAGAACAGGTATAGCAGCATTAAAATAAATTTTAATGCAGTACAGAATGAACTAGCATATTTGAATTACATAGTTAGTCAGGTTGAAAAAAGCCAAGCCCATCTTGTTCAACTTATTATAAAAAATTATATAAATAGTAAACCTCCATGCCCACATTTGATCCAGAGGAAGGCAAAAAAAAAACAAACACCTATGACGCATAGTCCAGTTTGCTCCAGGTCAATTCCTTCCCCAGGAGGCATATTTTCTGGATCAACACTCTGTGGTGTCATTACCTATAAATGTTTATATCTAGTTGTTTTGTGCATTTAGGAACGAATCCAGCTTTTTTTTTTTGTTTTAACCACTTCGACTGCCCGCCCACAATGTACTGCGGATGGGTGGCCAGTGTAGGCAAAGCGACATACCTATACTTCACTGCCTACTTCTGGGTTTAGGGCGCACGTGAGTGTACACAGTGGGAGCATGTCATCAAGTCCTGACTAATGAAACATTCTAAAAAAAACCTATGCAGGTTTTATTTTTTAATTTTAGGCCCCATTCACAGTTCCCATAGCAGGAGCTTGAATTGCTTCTTGCGGTTTTATATGGGCGATTTTTATGCAATTCCATGTGTTGTGCATGGGGCAGCCCATTCACAAACTGCTTTGCAGAGAGAAAAAAAATGGTCACATCACTGCTGTCTTTAGAGAGCCCTGTGTTGTTTACCAACACAGGGCTCTCTTCTGTCGTTCACTCAGTCAATAAGCGGATCCCGGAAAGAAATCATTGGCCGCTGATCGGCTTGTGCTGTAGCGAATGACAGCAAAGCCGGGGTTGCGGGTACGTGCGCATCCCCTATCCAGAAATACCAAATCACATACATGTACATGATATGGCGCAGCGGGTCACCCTGCCAAAGTAAAATTGTGGTGGGTGGTCCTGAACTGGTTAAACAGTACCATAAAACTGTCTTGTAAAAGGTTTAGAAATTTCCACCCTTTTACAGTTCCAGCAGTTCCATTATTCCAGTCAATTTCAAATTAGTTAAATTACTCCATAATTGCTATGCCAGCCCTTGCAACCCTTTCTATCTGTGCAAGGAGCCGGGTTTCTGCCTCCTCATTAACACTGGTTGGCCTCAAGCAAACGCCATGCAATTCTACATATTATGCACAAATAAAACTCTGCAACCAACGAGGTCCTCTCTCACACTCGCTTTGTGATCACTTCTTACAGAGAGACAGACACCACCTCCTTTTGTCTTACACTGTCTCTTGGAAAGAGAGCATAGCCAGGAATGTTAGTAGCGCAGATGTGTGAAAAATGAAGCCAAGTTTTAGCCATACCAATTAAATCATAGTTCTCTTCATGCACCAAAGCTTTCAAGACTCCTATTTTGTCTGGCATTGGTGAACAAACACTTTAATTTGTAGCCACATTTTGAAGTCGTGCTCTGCACATCTTTTTTGTAGTACAAATAGTACTATAAATGGCACTGGTGCCAACATGTGACATTTAAAACGCCTTATCACTTGATATAGCCCTCCCCCACATCTTCCCCCATTCCACCCTCCATCATCACCTGACTCCTGTCTGACTTGTCTGCCCCGTTATATTCTAATTCTAGCTTCCCCCACTCCTGCAGCCTTTTCCCTAGCACTGCAGACCCCCTTCCATTTATAGTGGGTGTAAACCATGTGTAGCACATAGGCTGTGCCCCAATGAAAAGCAGATACATTTTGTTTACTGAACTTTTATTTACTAAAACTTAGAGGATAAGTTCACTTTTACCAAAAAAATAAAAAAATTATTTTTTGCAGGTAAAAAAAAAATGCAGTTATTTTTTTTGTTGGGGACTTCTAGAGCACTGCAACCAATATCAGCAAATCATGGGTGTAATGCCACGGTCAACAGGAAGCTCTGTGAACTACCTAGAGTGATCAACATCACTCTGGTAGTTCATTGAGAACTACAAGCCAACGGCTGCAAAGGCTGTTGGGACTTGTAGTTTTCCCATTCACAGGGGGGAGAAGATTGCCCACTCTCTGTTAAATTAGAGACTTGGGAATTTGTAACATGTTACATCCTAAATATAGGTGTAACATGTTACAAAAGGTGAACTTATCCTTTAAAACACATATTTGATTCTGTAAAATGCATGATGGGCTACAGAATCATTGTGACAATGGGTTATAGGTTTGTTTCATTGTAATTCAGTTCTAATGCTGTAAGAACAAAGAAATCACAATATGGTTTAATACCCTCTGTTGTCCAATTTGGTGCACAATTTTAAAGCACTTGAGAAAACAGAATGAACATAATGGCAGCCGCTGCACAATTTTTGTGTGTCATCTTGCTTCAGGATTTTGAATCAATGGCCTGGAACCAGTTTACAGATAAGGTATAACTGTTTGCCAAGTTTCAATTATTCTTGTTTTAGGTTTATGAATCGGAACATACTGAAGTCAGTGGGGCGACTAGGTGCGGAATTTAAGTCCCTGTATTTTTCTTTCTATACAAGCAGTATAACATTCATGCACCCTCTTATAAAGTTTACTGAAGCACACATTGGGATTAATTTACTAAAACTGGAGAGTGCAAAATCTGGTGCAGCTGTGCATGGTAGCCAATCAGCTTCTAACTTCAGCTTGTTCAATTAAGCTTTGACAAAAAACAAAATGTCAGCTAATTGGTTTCTATGCAGAGCTGCACCAGATTTTGCACTCTCCAGTTTTAGTAAATCAACCCCATTATAAGGTCCTTTTTTATAAACTAGAAAAGAAAAAAAAAATGAATATATTATTTTCAGCTTTTAGTTATGCAGCGTAAACAATGTTTGTTAAAAAACAGGTTCAGCTTGCTTGATTGGCCCCTTCCATTCCATTGGCAGCCTTAAATGTTTTACCTACTATCTATCCTCTGCTGTTGTGCTGGAAGGAACATGGCTGGGATCTAGACTGTATTATTTAGGAAATACTCATGAGCAACAGTTTGTATGTATGCTCTTCCGAACTGCTGTTTTTGCCTCTAGCTGATGTATTACATTGTAGGAGTGAAGCACATTTAGGTTTTGCTTGATGTTGGTAGTTTGTGTATTTCTGAACTGATATGTTTATTGTTCTATGGAATAGACCTTAAAACTTAAAAAAAAAATAATAATTTGATTGAAAAAAAAAAAAACAAGTTCCACCTTAAACGCAAGAATAAATGACAAATAGCTCAAATCTGAAAATAAAATAAAACAAAAACATATCATGTAATGAGGCGTACAAACTGAAAACATCCATTTTCAAACAGTTAAAAAAAAAAATTTGCAAACTTTGTACAGACAAAACTGTACTTTAGCACACAATGTGCACCACATATTTAACTTGATTACAAGTGTTCATTTCCTGTTCAACTCAAGGTTATTTCCAGGATAAATGTGGCATACATGAAACAAAGCCAACTTGAACACCATAGAGGATGCTGAAAAATCATAATAAATCCATGTCAATCAATCTTCAGTTTCTCCCTTGAGAGTACTAGAACTCATTTGCTTGCCAGCACATCAATAGTAGTTAACCTCTTTCAATTAATGTCAAATGACTTGTGTTTAAAACTGATAAAGTAATCTAGCAGAACTTTGCTGCAGGCAGAAAACCAACACAGTTTCTATTACTACACCCTGGTTATGCCAGGAAAAATTGGTAATTTTTTTTTAAACTGTAAAATTAAACAGATTTTAGACCGCACTACATTCATGGATACAGACAGAAAATTTACCCTGGGCAATCTTTAATTTGTCATAAAATATCACTGAAAACAGCAAGAGTGTTAAAGTATATGTTATCGCAATAACATGCTTAAAATGTCTTGGCAACTGTTTGCTGCACAAAGGGTCCCTAGACTATAAACAGTTAATTATCATGCCTTCTTTCCTCTTTGATAGAAAACTGTATAAATGCAATACCAAATAAAGACATCCTACATACCAGTCTATAACACACCACAGCTCCTCCATGTTGTTTTGCAAAATGGTTCCTGTAAGTCCAATACGGGCTTTACACCTTAAAGATTTCATGACCTGTGTAACTCTTGCTTTTGGATTTTTTATCCTATGTGCTTCATCCACAATGACTGCTGACCACTCAATGCTGCAGACAAAAAAATAAATAAAAAATACATAAGTCAAAAGTGCTGGTATAGCATAAATAATCATTGTCATACCAGGCACAAATGATGTGAAGAATTGACATTAAAAGTATGTAATAGTGTATATAGCCAAATGTTTTTCGTTTTACATAATGGGTGTCCCCAGGGAAGTAATGTGCCTCATTTGTCCTGAGAACCATGTTCACTGGGACAGGAAGTGATAGAAAATTCAAACTTTTACCGGTATAAGTTTCCTCACTTTATCCTAAACTACAAGCATTGCATGCACCTTTTGTTTTGGTGCATTAAGTACTGCAACAGTGTGAGTCCAGCCTGAAGACAACTTTCAACAACTTCCTTGGAACTTGGAATAAATAGTTCAAGGAAAACTTAAAAACACAATTTTGTCTGAGAACATACAGTGGTGTGAAAAAGTGTTTGCCCCCTTCCTCATTTCCTGTTCCTTTGCATGTTTGTCACACTTAAGTGTTTCGGAACATCAAACCAATTTAAACAATAGTCAAGGACAACACAAGTAAACACAAAATGCAATTTGTAAATGAAGGTGTTTATTATTAAAAGGTGAAAAAAAATCCAAACCATCATGGCCCTGTGTGAAAAATTGATTGCCCCCTAAACCTAATAACTGGTTGGGCCACCCTTAGCAGCAACAACTGCAACCAAGCGTTTGCGATAACGTGCAATGAGGCTTTTACAGCGTCCTGGAGGAATTTTGGCCCACTCATCTTTGCAGAATTGTCCTAATTCAGTTACATTAGAGGGTTTTCGAGCATAAACGGCCTTTTTAAGGTCATACCACAACATCTCAATAGGATTCAGGTCAAAACTTTGGCTAGGCCACTCCAAAGTCTTCATTTTGTTTTTCTTCAGCCATTCGGTGGTGGACTTGCTGGTGTGTTTAGGATCATTGTCCTGCTGCAGAACCCAAGTTCGTTTCAGCTTGAGTACACGAACAGATGGTCGGACATTCTCCTTCAGGATCTCTTGGTAGACAGCAGAATTCATAGTTCCTTTTATCACGGCAAGTCTTCCAGGTCCTGAAGCAGCAAAACAGCCCCAGACCATCACACTACCACCACCATATTTTACTGTTGGTATAATGTTCTTTTTCTGAAATGCAGTGTTCCTTCTACGCCAGATATACTTGGACACACACCTTCCAAAGAGTTCCACTTTTGTCTCATCGGTCCACAGAATGTTGTCCCAAAAGTCTTGGGGATCATCAAGATGTGTTGTGGAGAAATTGAGACGAGCTTTGATGTTCTTTTTGCTCAGCAGTGGTTTTCTCCTTGGAACTCTGCCATGCAGGCCATTTTTGCCCAGTCTTTTCCTGATGGTGGAGGCATGAACGCTGACCTTAACTGAGGCAAGTGAGGCCTGCAGTTCCTTGGATGTTGTTGTGGGGTCTTTTGTGACCTCTTGGATGAGTCGTCGCTGCGCTCTTGGGGTAATTTTGGGCGGCCGGCCACTCCTGGGAAGGTTCACCACTGTTCCATGTCTTCGCCATTTGTGGATAATGGCTCTCACTGTGGTTCGCTGGATTCCCAAAGCTTTGGAAATGGCTTTATAACCCTTTCCAGACTTATAGATCTCAATTACTTTCTTTCTCAATTGTTCCTGAATTTCTTTGGGTCTCGGCATGATGTGTAGCTTTTAAGGATCTTCTGGTGGACCTTACTGTGTCAAGCAGCTCCTATTTAAGTGATGCCTTGATTGTGAACAGGTGTGGCAATAATCAGGCCTGGGTGTGGCTAGAGAAATTGAACTCAGGTGTGGACAACCACAGTTATAGTATGTTTTAACAAGGGGGGCAATCACTTTTTCACACAGGGCCATGATGGTTTGGATTTTTTTTCACCTTTAATAATAAACACCTTCATTTACAAATTGCATTTTGTGTTTACTTGTGTTGTCCTTGACTATTGTTTAAATTGGTTTGATGTTCCGAAACACTTAAGTGTGACAAACATGCAAAGGAACAGGAAAGGAGGAAGGGGGCAAACACTTTTTCACACCACTGTATTTATTCAAAAGTTATGGCAAGTATTTTTACATGGTATAACTCCCTTTATATTCAATATCCATATTCATCTAGACAACAGAAATTGGTCTGAGAGTGGGAGAGGCTGTGAGCCAATCAATATACTGCTTCATGTAAACAGGCTTCAGACATTTGGGCATGTATCAGGAGTACCTCCTATTTTGTTCATTTACAGTCCAACTAGTTGACTGAGGTGGAAGAGTGACACTTGGTGCTCCAGAGCTGCAAGAATTAAAAGTATAACTAAAGGCAAAACTTTTTTTTAGTTTTGGATAGAGTTGAGAGGGATTAGAACACTTGTCAGTTTTTATTGCTGTCCCCGTTAGGGAGATTCACCCTCTCTATTTGTCTCATTTACTATTATCCTTGAAAGTAAAAGTAAAAGAAAACCCCATATTTTGGGTTGTCCCCAGAAAAATAATAGCGGGAAAATCTTCCAATGGGTATACTAGTTTCTGAGACCTGGGGGTCCCCAAAGGATTCTCTTAATTTGCAGATATTTCTTCTCACTTCCTGTTTGGCTATGGGACAGAAAGTGAAGGTAAATCTCTGCAAAGGGACAAAGATGGTGAAAAAAAATCTGACAGGGGTTAAAACCCTCCCTTGCTCTATCCAAAATTAATTTAAAAAAAATAATTGCCTGTTGTTCTATTTCAAGTAAGAGGTTAGAGAATTATATACAGTGGAAAGGGTATGTGTGAATCACAAATCAGTGTTTATGGAGCAAAGGAGCTCTGATTTTTAAAGATAGTGGACTCCTAGGCCAGAGCTAGCACAGTGCTAAGAACAAACCATCTTGCATAGATCTGCTTTTACACTGCATAGAATTTTCCCAATCTACTTTATCTGGATCCATAGTAAATTTGGCTCTCCTTTTTTGTATCTTTTTTTTTTTTGGTGAAAGAAAAAGCTGCATCCCGGACAGGGTGTGGGAGGTGAAGGGGACAGAAGCCCCTAGATTATCCGCTGTAGAGAAGTGAAATGTACCGTCGCCTACTATTGGTCAGTGTTCTCTGTATACGAAATTGCTCTGGACTTTGTTGTTGGTCCATTATTGTACTAATGCATATTTTCAATAAAAAATATTTTCAATAAAAAAAGAAAGAAAGAAAAAGCTGCCTAGATCAAGAGTCCAACAGTGCTTTACAATAGTTTGGGCACTGGAATTCACCTTCCTTCTGAACGCCACATGATTTGTCTACATCTCTATGATAGATTCCTTACTTGAAACAGTTGTTGATCACTACAATTTTCCACTACAACTTCACATATGGTAATTTGTTAATAATAAAACAAGGAGGTAACTAAAAAACATGTAAAATGTCAGCATCAAGCGAAACTAAATAGTGTATTTTAAAGAATAGATCAACATAGTAAGGTATACTGTATAAAAATATTTTCTTTCTAAAACAAAAGGTATTCAAGTTGAGAGAAGCACTGTTCTCTGTGTTTAGTACCAGTAGTCAAAAGGACCTCAGTTGTTACAAGTCAGAGTAACTATCTGGCATTAATTATAGCCCCATCCTCCTACTGTTCCTTTAAACTGGCAACATAAAAAAAAAAACTGAACGGACTCCCTTGTCCGCACAATCAAGGTGGATGGGGGAACCCTCCAAGCTGTGTCATTGTATTCTGACAGCAGAGGAGTCAGCTGGACTCCTCTGCTGTCACAATACACTGACCAAATTAAAGTTTTCCAGCAAGCCTGTTTTTCCAGCAAGATCGACTGTTCTCAAACAGGACCGGCAATAAATGAAGTGAAAATTCAGCCAGTCTCTGGTGAACCGGCCGAATTTTAATTCATCTAGGGCCAGCTTTAGATGCACAGAACCCTTTGTATTTCAGCAAGAATTAAAGTGGTTGTAAACCCACTTTGAAAAAAAAAAATAACACCTGCAAGACAAAGGCATAATGAGCTAGTATGCATAGCATACTAGTTCATTATGTAATACTCACCTGAGATCGAAGCCCTCGCTGCAGTGCCCGTACACAGCACCGGCCGGCGACATCACTCCTGGGGGTTACTTCCAGGTATCGTGGCGTCCGCGATTGGCCAGAGCCGCAATGACGTCACTTCAGCTCATGTGCGCAGTAACGGCACACTCACTGAAGCAACGGCACATACATGCCGTTGCTTCAGTTTGTGTCAGTGCGAAAATATGCCGATGACGTAGGCACATGCAAATACAGGGGATAACTCCTAAACCGTGCAGGTTTAGGAGATATCCTGGGTAGCTACAGGTAAGCCTTATTATAGGCTTACCTGTAGCAAAAGGTGGTCTGTAAGGGTTTACAACAACTTTAATGTGTTGCGTAAATGTGAGGACATTGTCTGGTATTCTATATTCCATGTAATAGACAGTAAAATTACCTCAAGTTCCAGGCAGACTATGAGGTGAAAAAATAAAAAGGATAAGTGGGTGACAAATTTTGACAACAAACTGGATACTGTGGCAATGTCTGCAAGGCGTAGACAATGGATTAATGGGAGTTACAAAAATCATGGCTGGAAACCATGCACACCAATATACAAGCCTAAAAGCAAATTCATTTTTGAAGATGAATGCACCTTAGCGTGAAGGGCCTAGTAACAAGTCAGATTCTTAAAGTGGTGGGACACCCTGAAAACAAAAACTTTTAAAAATGTTAGTAACAATTTCAAATGAAAAAAAAAAAAAAATAATTTTTTTTTTACTTACCAGAAATGGCTGTTGCTAGGCAGATTGTCCTAATCTGCCTCCTCCAGTGCCGCGGTGATCTTCTCTCCTTCCGTTTTCTAGTGAATGGGGCGCGGTGTGTTATGGGAACGGTGTCCCACAACACATTGCGTTCCCCATTAACAAATCCCACTCGCGCATGCGCAGTAGGCCGCGCGCCGACTCGCGCATGCGCAGTAGGCCGCGCGCCGACTCGCGCATGCGCAGTAGGCCGCGCAAAGCCGTTTCCCTTACTGAGGATGGCGGCGCTGGATCCGGAACGCCGAGGGACATCTCGGCCTCCACGAACGGCATCGCGGGCGCCCTGGGAGGGTAAGTGTACTTATTAAAAGTCAGCAGCGACTTTTTTTTAGCTGCTGACTGTTACATTTTTTTTTTTTAAGCTGAAACACCGCTCGCTTTAATGACATTTACTAATACAGGTGAACTAACCGCTGCAGGCATCTAGCTACAGTTTTCATACAAATGTTATATTTATACAACTGAATAAGCAAGCCCTAGCAACAAATTACAATTAATGTATTCTGGTAAAATATATTATTTAACAAGTCAACCCCCGAGTGCTTTACCTACCTGTTTAAATCATCCAAGCATAAACGGAGCGTTTCATACGTAGTCAAAGCAATTTCGTATTTTCCTTGTTTCAGTCGCCCTAGCTGAAAATCTTTTTTATTTCCATGAAAGACTGCTACCTTGAAATAGCCCCATGTCTCCAGTTCATCTCTCCAGTTGTAAAGCACAGACAAAGGTGACACAATCAGAAAAACCTGAAAAACATAACATTTAGAATATGATCAGGTATGACAAACTGTCATTTTAACAAAGGTCATTAAAGTAAAGGTTAAAATAAAAATTCATCAGACCCCTTTCCAAGCCCCCAGGTCTCCACTGAACTTAGATCCCACGATGCTGAGCTGCCAAGGCTCCCGCAAGCCACCCAACAGTCTGGGGATTCGAAATCCCTGCGGCTTTCACTGCTCTCCGTACAGAGCTGAAAGTACAGACCAGATGGATTCTAATTGGTCAGCGCCATTCATGATTTTCTGTAAAGGTAAACCAACACTTTCATTTTAAAATCCAGGTTCCTGTGTTAGGGTGACCCTGTCAGGACTCGGCCCCTTTGTATTGGGAAAGCATAGCTGTAATAGAATAGTCACTCTACTTACCTTTCCAAGAGAATGAATTGGTTTCATTTTATTGAAATTCTGTTGAAAACAAAATATTGGTAGAAACAGAAAACATGTAAACACTGATCCTAAGTTTAAGGGAGGCACCAGACATTAAAGATTGTAAGCTCCAACGAGCAGGGCCCTCTGATTCCTCCTGTATTGAATTGTATTGTAACTGTACTGTCTGTTGTAAAGCGCTGTGCAAACTGTTGGCGCTATATGAATCCTGTATAATAATAATAATATAATAATAAATTAAAGACTTTAACCACTTGCTTACTGGGCACTTAAACCCCCCTCCTGCCCAGACCAATTTTCAGCTTTCATCGCTGACGCACTTTGAATGACAATTGCGCGGTCATACAACACTGTACCCAAATGAAATTTTTATAATTTTTTTCCCACAAATAGAGCTTTCTTTTGGTGGTATTTAATCACAGCTGGGGTTTTTTGTTTTTGCTAAACAAACAAAAAAAGATTGCAAACAGGTCATTTTTATGCTTCATTGATATGCGCTGATGAGACGGCACTGGTGGGCACTGATAGGCTGCACTGGTGGGCACAGATAAGGTGGCACTGATGGGGACGACGTCAATAGACATAGTCCCGGCAAGTTAGATCTGCGCTGTAGCCATCATTCGGCTATAGCGCGGATCTCAGGTGGTTAAAGTGGAGTTCCACCCCCAAAAAAAAAAAAAGGAATTAATGTGCTTAAAAAAAATGCCAAAAAAACATTTGGAGAAAAATTTTTTTTTTACTCACCTCTAAATGCCTGTTGCTAGGGGGTCCCTCGTAGTCTGCCTCCTTCAGCGCCTGGGCTCCTGACGTCACTTCCCTCTGTGCAAGAAGGGAGATCACATCTCCACCCTCCCTCTAGGCAATTATCTGGGACACATGACAGGTCCCAGATGATTGCGCGGCCAGTCACGGTGCGCGGCGCGCGCATGCGCAGAGGTGCCCGGCTGTGAAGCCACAGCCGGGCGCCCACAGTTAAAATCCCCCACATCGCTGGACCCGGGACAGGTAAGTGTCCGGTTATTAAAAGTCAGCAGCTGCAGTATTTGTAGCTGCTGACTTAATTATTTTTTTTATAATGGCAACCCCGCTTTAAAGTAAACCATTACAAATACTAAGTAAAGGGACTATTCTCAGGTGATACACAGCGATGAAACAAATCCTCCTACATAAGTTGTACCTGTCTATCTGCAGGCCTTCTATTCTCAACATCTTTTTAGAGGCCAGCATTTATAAAGCTTGTCTGAGAGTTCAGAAAAAAGGGGGCGGAGAGCTGAAGTTGCACTCTGCAGAGCTCAGTGAAGAGAGCTCTAAGAGCTGATTGAGGGGAAGAGACACACTGCCCTCCACATAGCACACAGAAACAGAGCTGAGGCTGTCAATCAGCTAGAGATCCCTCCCCTGTCACTTTTTTTTCTCTTGGTGTCAGGAAAACTTGTCAGAAGTGACTTATGCCGATAGCAGAGGAACGAAGCAGCAGACAGAAGTGACACTATATCTGTAGTGTTGTCCCTTCGAAAGCCCTGTGCCGCAGTCTGTCATTGCGGCGTGGCCAATAATATGGCCAGAGCACTCAAACCCAAAAGGAAAACCAGGTGAAGATAGAAGCCCTATCAGCAATGCATACTAGCACATTATGCCTTTACCTTGCAGGGTTTAAAAAAAAAAAAAAACATTGGTGGGGCTTACTACCGCTCTCCGTCAGAGACCCTTTACCTAGATCGGAGTCAGTCTGACACGCCGCAACAACAATCGCTGCGATGCGCAACCCCGGGGGGCACGCGCGGCTTGTTATCCTGATCACGCAATATGACATCTGGTCAGGATATCGCAACCACTTTCCCACTGTCATTCTGCTATATGGTGGGCGGCAAGTGATCAAGAGCAGAGGAGAGATCTTGGGTCTAACAGATCCCAGATCTATAAGTAAAGAGTACCTGTCACTGTCCAATGTTATTCATCCCTTGTGATAGCAATAAAGTTGATCAAAGGGCGTGTAAAAAAATAAAAATAAAAATGTAAATTAAATAATAGAAAAATCCCCCCCGTGCTTGCACGCAAAGGCGAATGCAAACGTAGGTCACACATGCATATGTAAACAGTGTTCGCACCACACATGTGAGTTTTTGCCACAAACATTATAGCAAGAGCAATAATTTTAGCACCAGACCTCCTGTAGAACTCTAAACTGGTAACCTGTAGGCTGATAAAGTGTTGCCTATTAGGATTTATAAGTTCCGTCAATTCCACAAGCGTGACATGTTAGGTATCTATTTACTCGGTGTAACATCATCTATTATATTTTACAATTTAAAATTTAACAATTGGGTATTATATTGCATTTTTTGCATTGAAATTCGCTAAAGTAAATTTTTTCCCAAAAAATTGCATTTGAAAAACCACTGCGCAAATACTGTGCGACATAAAAATCGCAACACCCACAATTTTATTCTCTAGGGCCTCTGCTTAAATATATATATAATGTTTGGGGGTTCTAAGTCATTTTCTAGCAAAAAAAAATTTAGATTTTTACATACACGTGAGAAGTGTCAGAATTGGCCTGGAGCTGAAGCAGTTAATGCATTCTCTGATTAAGCTAAAAACCATACTACGATTTGTTGTGCCCACCCCGTCCTCTATCAATCCAGCTCTGTGCTTGGCTGCAGCTCTTCTCTCCCATCTTCCTGGTCTCGAAGGAGAGTCAGGCAGCAGTGGGAGCCATTGGCTCCCCTTTTGCAGCCACCAGTAAGTACCATAGTTTGGAGCAAAGCCTTCTGAAAAAGTAGTGCTTCCATGGTCCATTGCATTTTGCTTGGCGATCAAAGCTGCACCACACAGGAATGCGCACATTCCAGTGTGAACCCGCCATAAGTGTAGCTTCTATTTGTTAGAAGTTTAGGTATTATTATTACATTATTATACAGGATTTATCTTGTGAAAAAACTGTTTGCGCTTTACAACATTAGGGCAGAGAGTACAGTTACAATACAATTCAACACAGAAGGAATCAGAGGGCCCTGCTCGTTAGAGCTTACAATCTATTTTACAGATAATCAGTGATTTTCCTGTAGTCCAAGGGATGCGTTTGTTGAAATTATACTATACAGTACTATTCACTTGGGATTATTTTACTTGACATTTGTTTTCACTTTATTCCTTTTATGCTCTGCTGCAGTTTATGGTGTTTAGCATGCAGAAAATTCTCAGAGTAATTGTGGGTTTAACACAAAATATGCTTTGTTAATCTGATCTGACACTGGAACAGACTAGATGTATGGCTTTGTGAAAACACTTTCCCCCTTGAATTAATTAAAAAGCTAAATACAATAAAATACAGATGACCGTTGCCTGCCACAGCAATCCAAAATGTACAGTTTAAGGCCGGGTTCACACTATTGCGAATTGGATGCAGGGGACATTTGCAATAGCAGGAGATTTCGAATGGGTCTCTATGGAGCCGGTTCACATATCTCCACTGCGGCTCCAGTGCAAATTTGCACAGGTGTCCTGTGCATCTTTTGGCCAGTTTTAGGTCCAAATTCAGGCAAAAATTCGGGCTGAAATCGGACCTGAAGCGGTGAACGTTGATGCACCGAACACCTGCTGTGTGCCGCATGCGGTGATAGTGTGAAAGCAGCCTAATACTAAAAATCCAAATTACAGTACTAACAACACAGATTTGCTTTTTTACCTCAGTTAGGTTTGTTTAAAGGAAGCAATTACAATTCAAACAAAGGTAAAAAGGAAAATAGTGGACTTTACTGGCATTGAGTGGGGAACACATAAATTGCATAAAAGTACAATGCTTTATTACAAAGAATTACAATTTACAAAAGGCTAAAAGCCATTAAAAAACAAGGTATAACACAGTTCATCACAACAAGTCGATCTGCTGGCTCACTGACCACTACAAGAAATAAAAATAAATGAGGCTTAATTTAATTTAGCTTGTGTACAAATGGTAAATGTTTTTATGACTTTTAGCCTTTTATAAATTGAATTTTTTTGTAATAAAGCACTGTACTTTTATGCAAATTATGTGTTCCCTACTCAATGCCAGTAAGGCTGCTTTCAGACTGGAGCGGTGGGGGCGCTGGCGGTAAAGCGGCGCTATATTTAGCGCCGCTTTACCGGCGTTTTAGCGGCGCATTGTGGCCGCTCGCGGGGGGTTTTTACCCCCCGCGAGCGGCCGAAAAAGGGTCAATACCGCCCGCAAACCGCCGCTGTAGCGGCGTTTTGCGGGCGGGTTCGGCGCGCTCCCCCATTGTTTTCAATGGGACCGGGCGCTATAGGAGCGGTAAATATACCGCTCCTATAGCGAGCCAAAGATGCGCTTGCAGGACATTTTTGAGCGTCCTGCAAGCGCACCGCTTCAGTGTGAAAGCCCTCGGGCTTTCACACTGAAGGAACAGCAACAGCTGTTTCGGGTCGGTTTGCAGGCGCTATTCTTAGCGCAATAGCGCTTGCAAACCGCCCAGTGTGAAAGGGGCCTAAAGTCCACCGATTTCCTTTTTACGTGTGTATGCTTACCATGGTTATGGCAAATTGAGTGGCACATTACTGTCTTCAATCACAATTCAACGGTTATTATATTTTTAAAAACCTGGAGAAAAAAAACCCAGGCCATAGATTTACATCACCAGGGCTGGTGCTTGGATTTGCCTAGTTCAAAAATTAATAAAATGTTTGATTACGTTATCATTTTTTTTTCTATCGCAGTTCATATCAATGGTTCACAACTAGCATTCCATAATTATAAAAAAAGCCCTCTGAATTAGGCTGGCCATACACTGATAGCTTTTTAATTTAGCCTGCATTCTGAACAAAAAATTTAACATGGGGGGATAAATATGTAGTGCTGGATATTGTCTTCTCACAGATGGTTCTGGCTGAATTGATTCAAGCACTGTTTGGACAAAAATTTCTGCCCCAGCTACTTACATTTTTCAATCAAAGGCTGTCAAGGCAGGAGGGTGCAGACAGGGCCACCCACAAGACAAATTTTGGCCAGTTCATTAAGAATCAACTAAAATAACATTCCCTCAGTGTATTGCCAGCTTTACAATTGCCAGTGCTTCCTTCACACCAACACAACTACAATTTGCTGGCATGTTTTAAGATATAGACTGTAGAAAGTTAAGAAGATAATTTAGCTCTTGTGTTTGTACAGCAATGGTCACTCCCCTAGTCTAAAGCTAGGCATACACAATTCGATTTTCAAAAAAGCGTTTGCAAAGATTTTCAAAAGTGTTTGCACAATTCAGAAAATCGAACGATTGTCAAACTAAGGTTGGTCATAGACGGATAGAAATTTGGATGGTTCAGCAGGAACCAGTTGGTATTCAATCAGTCTATTAGCAGGCTTATTGATTGACTTCAGTACAACCAGCCTGTCCGTTTTATTTCTGTGCGATCAACATAGGTGGCTCTAGCTGTCGGCAGTGATCATTGTATTCTGATGACTGTCAGAATACAATAGCGCAGTAGGAGGGATTCCTCCATCAACACTGACTGTGTTGATAAGGGAATTGAGTCATTTTCTTTCCTTCAGCCTGTGGTTGATGGAAAGAAAATTGTTTAATGTATGGCTGTTTAAATAAGTGTTAAATTGTTCAAACCTCTGGCTGCATCTAAAAGTGATACATATTGCAGCAGTATTACTACCACTGCTAAATGTGACAGATCCCTGCTAAGGCTGGACCCAACAAACTTTCTGCTTAACATGTGAATGTAAACACTGGGAGTGTATTTTTCCGGGGGGTGGACACCCCTCAACCCTAGCCCATAGTACACTGTACACTCACTAATTTAGTCGACAAAAAGACCCCCAAAAAAACACAATATAAATAAATTTTTAGCCATATTGTGCAGAAATGCAGCAATCACGATGGACAGCGCCTGCAGAAAGAATAAAACCCACTGATACATCCAATCCCGTCACTCACTGTGAATAATAGCTCCTGGTCCCTGCAGCATTTATTTTCAGAAAAAAATAAAATTTGTATTGGTACATGTCCCCCAGGGCAGTGCCCAGCCATTGGATGCAAGCACTAATTGAATGCTGGTTTTCCAGCATGACTGACAAAAGCTGGGACGTTAGACCGGCTTCTGCTGAACAGAGAGGAGTACACATACCGAAAGTCAGACAGTTCCTGCTGACCAGCTGAATTTCAGTACGTATGTACCCAGCCTTAGGAAAAAGAAATGATGTGTAACCAAATGCTATTACTGCATACAAAAAAAGGAAAAAGAAAAAGATGGGATAATCATAGAGTATCCAAAAGGAATACATATGGTAAAACACCAGTGCGATAAGGCAAGACGTTATATCAGATTATAGTTGATTCCTTATGGGCCGACGCATTTCATGGTCACTTCAGGAGCCGTTAAAGTGGTTATTCACACAATAATCTTATAAAACCAGTTTATTCTCTCCTAATGGTATTAGTGCACACAAAAGATCTTCAAAATGATTTCAAAAGGGAACCAGGAAATGTGCTTCAATTGGTGGCGAATTTACTTTGTTTTATAAGATTATTGTGTGAATAAGCACATTAACATCTGTGGATCAAGTCCATGAAATGCGTTGGACCATAATGAATCAACGTTCTGATATAATGCTTTGCCTTATCGCACTGATGTTTTACCATTTGTATTATAAAATAAGTGATGATTTCGCGCTAATAGCTTTAGCGCGAAATCATCACTTATTTTATGTTATTTGTGGGATTGTGTTTTTGCTGCTTTTTTTAGGAATTTTTTCTACACACAGCATTTGAGCTGGCACTTTATTTATTTATTTTAATATTTATATATTTTATATATATATTAATCACATTTTTTTGGTGCATAAGATCTAGTTTATTAACAGCGCAAAGGTCACCCACACTACTTACCATTTGTATTACTTTTGGATACTCTATGATATATTGTATGGATTGATATAAAAAATCCTTTTTATGATTATTGTAAACAAAATAAATTATGTTTTTAGAGAATATATGTTGTGCCTCAAAAGTCCTATCCTTTCCTTTTTCGTATGACAATATATAGGGAGGTGGCACTATTTCTTTTGAACTTCAGAAAACGCTATTACTTGTTGTTTTTCTTGTTACCATGCTGATTTGTTTGATAAGAGCAGTGAAGCGTTGAGAGCAAAAGCTATCATTTCAGTTTTACTCATAATCATGCTTATAAAAGATTTCCTTTGTGAAGGCTATAAAAAAAAGTTTGTCGTGCTACTACTTCCTTGATGTAACAACATGCTGCAGAGAGCAAAAGTGTAGTAAACTTAAATAATCAAAGAAATCACCCAGCATTAGCCGCACTAAACCAAGTCTTCAAGGTTATTTGCTAATAAACCAGTATGTGGCACTTTGATACATAACACAATTGTTTTAACCACTTCAGCCCCGCAAGATTTGGCTGCTCAATGACCAGAGCATTTTTTTGCGATATGGCACTGCGCCGCTTTAACTGACAATTGTGCGGTCAATTGTGCGGTCGTGCAACGCTGTACCCAAACAAAATTGACATTTTATCCCACAATAGAGCTTTATTTTGGTCTTATTTGATCATCTCTGCGGTTTTTTTTTTTTTTTGCTATAAACAAAAAAATAGCGGCAATTTTGAAAAAAATAACACAATATTTTGTACTTTTTGTTATAATAAATATCCCCATATTTTTTTTAAAAAAAGCTAAATTTTTTTCTGTTTAGGCCGATATGTATTTTTCTGCATATTTTTGGTAAAAAAAAAAAAAATCGCAATAAGCGTATATTGATTGGTTTTCGCAAAAGTTATTGCGTCTACAATATAGGGGATATAGTTATGGCATTATTATTATTTTTTCTTACTAGAAATGGTGGCGATCTGCGATTTTTATCGTGACTGTGACATTATAGCGGACACGTCGGACACTACGACCCATTTTTGGGACGATTGGCAATTATACAGCGATCAGTGCTATAAAAATGCACCGACTACTGTATAAATGTCACTGGCAGGGAAGGGGTTAACACTAGGGGGCAATCAAGAGGGTAACAGTGTTCCCTGACTGTGTTCT
Source organism: Lithobates sylvaticus (assembly GCA_028564925.1). NCBI lineage: Eukaryota > Metazoa > Chordata > Amphibia > Anura > Ranidae > Lithobates > Lithobates sylvaticus. Next base: position 288,073,307 of record CM053026.1, read on the forward strand.
AACTGTAGGGGGAGGGGACTGACTATAGAAGATGACAGATCGTGGTTCCTAGCTATTATGAACTCAAGATCTGCATCTCCTCTCATAAAAGAACAGGGATTTGTGTGTTTACACATACACACACACACGTCCCTGTTCTGACTCTCGTGCCCGCGCCTGCTATCCCGCTTAAAGGAGCCGACGTATAGCTACGACGGCTTGCGGGAACGTGCCGACCTGCCTCAGTATAATGACGGCGGCTGGTCGGCAAGTGGTTAAAGACAGGAAGCAGAATTAACTTGAATTAGGGGATGGACCTAAAAAAAAAACAAAAAAAAAAAAACACAAGATTAAGTCCATATTATGCACACTCAACTAATATAAAAGTACCATAAATACTCTAGTATATGGACACTCATTCCAAGAAAAATGTATTAGCCTCATGCACACTGGACGTTAAAATAATGTTATAAAAACGGCAGTAGCTTTGCAGTAAGTTTTTCAACGTTTTTGCAATAGCGCTTTTTAGCGTTTATTGGCGTTTTTTCGTGTTAGCTTTTTTTCAATGGATCGAAAACATCAAAAAAATGCTGGTGAGCCTTGTTTTTGTGCGTTAATCAGCGTTTATCAGCGTTTTTTGATGTTAGAGCGTTTTTACAGCTGAAAAACTCCTCTCAGAACCCACTAGTTTTGTTTTTGTGTTTTTAAAGTCAAAAAACTCCGCAGCCAAAAACTGCAGATAACAGCCTATGTGTGCATGGACACATAGGATAACATGGAGAGTTTATTAACTGTAGAAAAAAACTTCTGAAGCCAAAAACAGCTGCTGTAAAAACGTCCAAAAACGTCCAGCGTTCATGAGGCCTTAAAGCTGGAGATTCATAGCTGTGACCTTCTTGGAATATATTACTGCTTTTGGCAAACTAGATGTGATGATAATTATGGAATCGAAATGGCAATGCACCTTCTAAATTACAGCACATGCTGGGAGATACATATCACTGCATGCTGGATGGAAAATAATTGTTAATTCATTTGGATAGTTAGAAAAAACCTAAGTGGTTTAATGTATTTCATTAAAAATAGCTTGAGTGTTTAAAAGGATTAGCACTGAGAAGTAACAGACTAAGCCACACAAGATACTCTGTATATATCAGAGGAGAGAAAGGTTTACGGGATAGAATTGTGAAAATTAAACCATAGAAGGACACATTACAAACATAGGGCATAGCATAGACTCTGTATGACTGGGCTTCCATTTATACGCAAAATGTCAGGTAAACTGTGTGGGCTATGAACTTATAACATTGTGGGGTGGTCTACAGCTTCTGAGACTGCATATACAAAACAAATTGGAAAAAGGTTACATTTGTGTGGCATGATGAGGCACATCCTGACTTTAATGTTTTTTGTTTTTTTTAAAGTGGATGTAAACCCTCACATATACCCCAGTGAAATGAACAGCCTCAGATGATACACAGGGATGAAACAAATCCTCCTACATATGTTTTTCATGTATCTCTGCTGTCTTCAGCTTTATGTACTGTTTAGAAAGTGTACATTGTGTTAGAATTTTCACATCCTCATTCAGCAGTAGCAGTGTTGGATTCCACTGGGAGACAGCAGATTGGAGGAAAGCCCCCCCCCCCCCCCCCCTCCACATGGGCAGAGACTTTCAGAGCTGTACTATGAGAAGAGCAGCTTTCTGCTAATCTATTTAGAGCACCCACCCTGACACAAAATCCAGGCTGGTTTTATCACGTCGGAGAACTTGTCAGAAGTTCTCATGCTGATAACAGAATAATGGAGCAGGAGAAAGCCACGGGACTTAGTGCTTTGAAGAGAAATAAGAAAACACTACAGACATACGTACCCAGCTCAAATTTCCTGAATCGGGTTTACATCCACTTTAATGCCACCAGATTTTTTAAAGAAAACTGCCATTTCAGGCACTAACACATAAGCAATTATAAAGTGAGCCTTATTTAGAGGAGTACTAGAATGTTGGGGTTTCATGAAAACTACCACTACTTTTCCCAGGGGATAGCGTCTGTATAAACAAGAAAAAAGAAGAGCCAGAAAGAAAGTAAAAGGGAGTAAGGGAAGGTCAGAGTCCAAAGAAGGGAAGAGAAAAGAAACCAAAAAAAAAAAACTCAAAAGTGTAGTCGAAAGCAGTCAGAGAAGGCCCGAACAAGCCGTTGCAGTGAAGGAGACTGATAGGAAAATGCATGGTTCTCAGACCTTGAGAAATTTAGGATGCGAGTCATTCACAATGCTAGAGATCTGCTCATGGAGCATCAAAGCAGTCATGTGTGACTTCACCCCTTGGAAGGTGTCTTCTAGGCATGGGCTATGGTCCGTTCACCTCTCTGTTTTTGACTCTGTAGGCAGGAGGGCACGATGGCCCATATATGCCGTACCTGTCGGAGGGCTCACAGGCTATGGATTCGGGTGTACACCTTGACTGACACGCTCCTCCACGGTGATCTAAAGAAGGACCCAGCCCAGGTCTTACTACATAACCCTATACAGTCGGTGCATAAAACAAGTAAAACAAGTAAAAATCACTTTTCTCTTTATTGTCACTAAGCAAACTATTGCTCATTCTTGGAAATCACCCATACTGAGTTTCCAAGAGGTCAATACTCGCCTAAATGGCTTCATAGTCAACGAGAAATTGATAGCCATACTGGGAGATAAATACGATAAATTCCTGAAAGTCTGGTCTCCATGGATAGACTACTATCAACCAGATCAGAGGGCAGCTGTGACCCTTCTCTTCCTTTCTCTCTCCTTAGTTGTAGGATTATGTAGGCATGCAAAGGAAAGAAAGCACAGCACCTCCAAGTGCAGCATTAAAAAAACATTTAACGATAGCAAGGATACAAATCAGCTACTCAAAGAAATAGGAGGTAAGCGCATTGTGATCACGAAGATCCATGTAAATCCGGGGGGAGTCACTCGGTATCTGTGTTACTGGGGTCCAGCTGGCGGCCTATACGGTGGTTTCCAGCACTCGCAGCTCAGTCTGGCTGCCAAGGGACCCTGGAGACTCGGAAGCAATGTCATTCCCGTTCCACAGGGCAGGGGAAGCGGCTTCATATTCAAAGCATGCATGCTTCTTCCTCAGGCTGGTGCAGCATGCCAAAGAACTCTCGCTTTTTTCTCTCTCCATTCCCCATTCCCACCCCCAACTTTTTTTTTTTCCTCTCGCGTTTTGTTTTTTGTAATTTTTATTGTGGGCTGCTCAGTTTTTGACCTTAATTTTTGGCTGCTCTGAAGGGCAACCCGTTCTTTTGCTGTCCTCTCTATAAACATGAATCGAGCCTTGCTATACCCCGAAGCTATATGCTTTTCAGGGCCCACCAATGGATTGTGCTGAATCTGGATCACTCCCGGATTTGACCTGCCGCGGTTCCTCTGCCTATGGACTATGGAGGTCTTGTTTGTTTCTGTGTATATTTGGTACCAGAATAGAGGCATTACAACCCCTCCTGCTGCTCTTTGTGCAGTTTCGTAATGTATTTGTATTCAATTCTTGTAAAATTGCAAACTTTCACTACAATTTATTGAACCAGAGATATGTAGGTTTCATACTTTTGAATCTTTTCTTTTGTAGTCTATTCTAAAAGCAGAGAGAACCAAACAAAAAATGTCACCATAAAAAATGGCAGCAGTGATAAACTAAAAAGATATGCAATGTAAAAGTATGTTTCCTAAAGCAGATATGTATTTCTGTATAAAAACACTATAAACCTGTGGGCTGGGACCACTGCATTCCAGAAAATGAACTCACTCAACAAGTGGCAGAGATGAGAGGTCAAATCACAACAACGATGAAGAAGTTTTAGCCATTGGAGGATTACTTTATAACATGTAAAGGAAGGGCAATTAATAAACTTTTATGACAGCCTAATTATAAACGGTGCATTTCAGGAAAATTTTCAGCTTATTTTGGCATAACATTATATGAGCAGATATTTTGATGACCTCTAAAAGCAAGATTTTTACTTCAGTTCCAGTGGAACCATACTAAGCCAAGTAGATTTAAACAAAAGGAAACATAACAATTTTTTCATCAGCTTTTAAACTACACATTTTGTTAATACTGAACTAAGTCATAGAGTCTAATATCAGCTACAACTGATCAAATCATCTTATGAGATCAAGAACAAATACACATACATTTTTTTCTCATACATAGCAATAATACCAGAGGTGTGCGCAGGGGAGACTTCATTTGTCAAGGCTTAGCCCCAAAGAATTTTCTTAGAAAAAAACAAGTGCACAGACTATGTAAAAAAATCCAAATCTGAAGGCCAAAGCAGAGGATGCATGCCTTTCCTCCCTGTTGTTTGGAGAGCATAAAGCGAGAGAAAAATCACCTATAAATATAAAATATCAGATGCCTACCTAGTACATCTATTTAAAATGTGAGTTCTAGAAATCACTGTCACAAAGAGGAATTTAATTCTGGAGCTGTGCTTGAACTAAACAAGGGCAGGCAGAGGACACAGGCCAAGTCACCAGTGACTGCAAATTATCTTCCCCCTTTACTTACTTACCATACCTTCCTCTGCACTGAGTGGAGGCAGCCATCTTGGTAGAGGCATGTTTTTGCTTCCTTTCAGAGCCTCCAGCAAGGAGAACAGTGTGTAGCACAATAAGGGCATCACCAAATCTCACTCCAAATCCTATCAGTCAGAGCATTAGCTCTATTCCTGCAGATATACAGCTATGAGGTTGTATGAGGGCTACACATCAGGAGATTTAGGGGTACAGCAAAGAAAAAAATACATAATGGTGCCACACAGCATCATGCATTTCCATGGTGGGCCACCAATACCATAACAACCGCAGATTCACTACGGGTCATCTGCAACATGGAAGCACATGCTGCTCATTCAGGGCGAGTGGCATTGGTGTTACTTTTGTGAGCTCCTTGTTCCTCCTTTGTCCTTGACACTGCCTGTCTGTTTGTCAGGGGTGCCACACACAGACATTCAAAACAGGTGATCAGATCGTTGGGCTGCACCAAGGAATAAGGAACAAACAAGTAAGTAAAAAAAAAAGAATGTTTATTTAAGATAAGGACACACGTGCAAACCAAACTGCAAAACTTAAACAAGTAAATAAGTGCAAGACACAGCAAACCCCAAAAACATTTAACTGTCTAACTAATATATACAGTATCTCACAAAAGTGAGTGCACCCCTCACATTTTTGTAAATATTTTATTATATCTTTTCATGTGACAACGCTGAAGAAATTACACTTTGCTAAAATGTAAAGTAGTGAGTGTACAGCTTATATAACAGTGTAAATTTGCTGTCCCCTCAAAATAACTGAACATACAGCCATTAATGTCTAAACCTCTGGCAACAAACGTGAGTACACCCCTAAGTGAAAATGTCAAAATTGGGCCCAAAGTGTCAATATTTTGTGTGGCCACCATTATTTTCCAGCACTGCCTAAACCCTCTTGGGCATGGAGTTCTCCAGAGCTTTACGGGTTGCCATTGTAGTCCTCTTCCACTCCTCTATGACGACATCACGGAGCTGGTGGATGTTAGAGACCTTGCACTCCTCCACCTTCCTTTTGAGGATGCCCCACAGATGCTCAATAAAGTTTAGGTCTGGAGACATGCTTGGCCAGTCCATCACCTTTATCCTCAGCTTATTTAGCAAGGCAGTGGTCATCTTGGACGTGTGTTTGGGGTCATTATCATGTTGGAATACACCCCTGCGGCCCAGTCTCCGTAGGGAGGGGATCATTTTCTGCTTCAGTATGTCACAGTACATGTAAAAAAAAAAAAAAACATGTTGGCATTCATGGTTCCCTCAATGAACTATAGCTATCCAGTGCCAGAAGCACTCATGCAGCCCCAGACCATGACACTCCCACCACCATGCTTGACTGTAGGCAAGACACACTTGTCTTTGTACTCCTCACCTGGTTGCTGCCACACACGCTTGACACCATCTGAACCAAATATGTTTATCTTGGTCTCATCAGACCACAGGACATGGTTCCAGTAATCCATGTCCTAAGTCTGCTTGTCTTCAGCCAACTGTTTGCAGGCTTTCTGGTGCATCATCTTTAGAAGAGGCTTCCTTCTGGGATGACAGCCATGCAGACCAATTTGATGCAGTGTGCGGCGTAAGGTCTGAGCACTGACAGGCTTACCCCCCACCCCTTCAACCTCTGCAGCAATGCTGGCAGCACTCATAAGTATATTTCCCAAAGACAACCTCTGGATAGGATGCTGAGCACGTGCACTCAACTTCTTTGGTCGACCATGGCAAGGCCTGTTCTGAGTGGAACCTGTCCTGTTAAACTTCTGTATGGTCTTGGCCACCATGCTGCAGCTGTTTCAGGGTCTTGGCAATCTAGGCCATCTTTATGTAAAGCAACAATTCTTTTTTTCAGATCCTCAGAGAGTTCTTTGCCCTGAGGTGCCATGTTGAACTTCAAGTGACCAGTAAGGGAGAGAGAGCGATAACACCAACTGCTCCCCATTCACACGAGACCTTGTAACACTAACGAGTCACATGACACCGGGGAGGGAAAATGGCTAATTGTACCCAATTTGGACATTTTCACTTAGGGGTGTACTCACTTTTGTTGCCAGCGGTTTAGACATTAATGGCTGTGTGTTGTTATTTTAAGGGGACAGCAAATTTACACTGTTATACAAGCTGTACACTCACTACTTTACATTGTAGCAAAGTGTAATTTCTTCAGTGTTGTCACATGAAAAGATATAATAAAATATTTACAAAAATGTGAGGGGTGTGCTCACTTTTGTGAGCTACTGTGTGTATATATATATATATATATATATATATATATATATATATATATATATATATATATATATATATATATATACACACACACACACACACACATACATATTACACACACACACACACACATATACACACATATACACACACACAAGCAAAAGAAACAAACATGAAATAAACAAGGCAGGGACAAAAGCAAAAGGGGAACAGAAGCCAGGTATAAGGAAGCAGACCATAAAGGGAGCGGGTCTCAAGGACAGGATACACGGAACAGGGTCCAGGACAAAGCAGGAACAAAATCGGGTTCAGGCAGGGACAAGGATAGAAGAGGGAATTCTGAAGCATTTGAGCTTTGGTTCAGAGCGTGCTTATCTAGACCAGCAGACCCACAACAGGTGTGATTGATAGCTGGTTGGTACTCCTGACAGGGAGACACCGGCTGGTGGCCACCAGAACTACACCCTTTGGTGCTGAGCGTAATAGTGCCACCAGCAGGTGAAACCAGTAATGACACTGTTCCTGACACTGTTCTTCTTAGGGAAACCATTGTGGTGAAGATAGAAGTCTAATGCCCCGTACACACGGTCGGAATTTCCGACAGAAAATGTCCTATCGGACCATGTTGTCGGAAAATCTGACCGTGTGTGGGCGTCATCGGACTTTTTCCGTCGAAAAAAATTTGAGATCCTGCTCTCAAATTTTCCGACAACAAAGTCCGATCGGACTTTTTCCGATCGTGTGTAGTGAATTCCGACGGACAAAGTGCCACGCATGCTCAGATCAAATTACAAATTACAATACAAGACCAAAGCTATTGGCTACTAGCCTCTACGTAGTTCCGTCGTACGCAACGAACGTCACCACGTTCAGAATAATCGGATTTTCCGACAACTTTGTCCGACCGTGTGTATGCAACACCAGTGTCGGACAAAATCCGTCGGAAAAAAATCCGACGGATTTTGTGGTCGGAATTTCCGACCGTGTGTATGGGGCATAAATCTAAATAAATGAGGGGATCCCCCCATAAGGATGATAGAATCTGCCCAGCTTCAATTAGCAGCAAATTCTATTAAAGACTAAGAGAGGTGATTTGTTCTGGCCAGAGTATGCAATCCTACAGAGAAGAAACAATCCTGGGGCACTCAGACTTAATTAGGGCTGCAATTAATTATTATTTTCATACTCAATTAGTTGGCCAATTATTGTTTTGATTAATCGGATAAAAACCTCAAAAAAGTTTGGTGTATAATTTAGTTGTTACATAAAGTTTAAAAAAAGAATAGCTGGGGGCGTGGCTTGGCGCATGGAGGAGACGGACGCCTGAGAGATCAGCTCCCGCTCCCACCGCCCAAAACGGCACACAGCGAGACCGCAAGCAGCACCATCGGCTCTCCATATGAGCAGGAGAGGAGGCAGCAACACTCCCCGCACCTCGGGACCCACGAAATCCGCCGAGATCGGCACCTATTTCACGCCGAGGGGGACTTCCAGCAAGGCCGCGCCGGCCTCCAAGATGGCGGCGACCCGCTCGGCGGCGGCTCAGGCAGCCCACGCTGCCTCACAGGTACAGGCCTCACAGCCTCTCCAGCCCCCCTCCCCTCCCAGATCTCCGGGCCTGGAGCACAACACCCACACAGGACATGGGAGCCCCCACAGCCCCAGAAGCCCCCTCCGCTCGAGAAGCCCCTCTCCCCCTCACGGCAGACAGGGACAGTGGGACATGGAGAGCTACATAAAAGCTCTCCCCACAAAGGGGGACATTGAGGCCTACATCAGCAGGCTGGAGAGGTCCTACAAACGTGAGATAACAGACCTACGCCACGACATAGGGCAGCGCTTTGAGGACATTGAAGGTGCTGTGGAGGAAAACGTGACCAGAATAATGGAGCATGATGATATCCTCCAACAGCATACGATACAGATACAGCAATTATTCTATGGTTTAGACGACCAAGAGAACAGGAGCCGCCGCAACAACATCCGCATACGCGGAGTTCCTGAAACGGTTGAAAACAAAGATCTGCCGCTAGCAGCAACCGCCATGTTCAATCAGCTCCTGAACAAACCCAAAGACGACCCCCTGGAGATTGACAGAATCCACAGATCCCTCGGCCCCCGCAACCCCAACCCAGCATATCCCCGGGACATAATCTGCCGTATACATTTCTTCAGCATCAAAACGGAAATAATGCAAGCGGCTCGCAACCAAGAGTCTATCCTGTTTAATGGCTCCCCTATAATGCTTCTGACGGACTTATCCAAACAGACATTACTCATGAGGAAGGCCCTGAAACCAGTGACGGATACACTACACACCAAGCAGATAAAATACAGGTGGGGCTTCCCCTTCCATCTCTTCGCATCTCATGATGGCAAATCTGCAACATTCCGCACCCTAGGGGACCTACCCAACTTTCTAGGGACCTTTGAGCTTCCACAAATCAGAATCCCAGACTGGCCCCTGCAAGCAACAACACCAGGCTTCTCCAAACCTCCCGGATGGGATAGAAACACCAAGAAGAAAATAAACAGATCGAACACCCCCACCTATCAACCAGGGTGACAAACTTTTGATCCTGCCAGCGCAGACCGCCCAACAACCCAGAGTCCTGACAGATGAACTGCCACCCATCATTCTGCCGGGCAAACTACTCCTCATCTGAAAGCCCACGATGAGAGACATCTGCTCTACCTCTCACCCTCTTTGTTTTCTCTCCTTTCGTTTTCTCCTCTCACCTCACCTCGCCTCCTTCTTCCCTTCCTTACCATATGCAAGACCCACTGAGGGTCCCTTTAAATGCTTTTCAGGTTATGTAATATAGGTTCTCACAACCCTCTGGTTATGCCCTAGCAAGGTGGGATACCCCGGCTGGGATCTCCCTTACTGTGCTAATTTTATCAGCATACCACAGGGCTGTTACCAACAGTTGAAACTACCTCAGTTAAAGGAGGAGTAGAATGTAAATGCTTTACCCTGTTAAGAGTGAAAACTCGAGACCACCAGACCAGCCTACCAGTTCACAGGTTAATTTTGGACAGGGAAGAGAAAAAATAGGAAAACTTGGTGCTTATAAGTACATAATGTTAATGCTGTGTGCCTATACTATGACGATTGCAGGTACCTTTCTACAGGTGGGGCGGAGCCCCGGATATCTGACCAACCTCGTTCCCCACGTTAGGGTTTGCAGAGTCTTAACTGACTCTGCGGTGAAATTTTTCTTTTTTCCTTTTTTGGATCCGCTTGGTAGTGTCCACAGTCCCTTTTTTTTGACTCTGGACACTAGAGGGAGTAGCTTCCCTACAAGCCTAGAACACCTAGCTATATAGCTAATATCTTCACACACTGTTACAGTTTAATTCTCAAAAAAGGCGACGCGGGTTAACACGCGTCGACCCTACGTAAAGAAGGTTTACTTAACCACCTGAGACCCAGTATACGTCATATGACGTCTTTTTGGTCTCAGGGGTATATCTGAATGATGCCTGTAGCTACAGACATCATTCAGATATTGCCGGTTTCAGCCGGCGATTCCCTGCACCATAAGAACGATCATAGCGGCTGTTCCGCCGCTTGATCGTTCTTACGGGTGGCGGGAGGGGACGCCCCCCCCCTCCCGCCGCCCTCCGGTGCTTCTACCGACTCACCGCTTCCATCGGTGAGTCGGACTCGGGATCCGCCGGCACCGGATGATGCACATAGAGACCAGATGGTCGCCGGAGTCTCTATGATCGTTCGGAGGCCGGGCGCGATGTTATGACGTCACGCCCGGCCTCTGCATTCAAAAAACGGCGCCGCCTCCGCTGGGAAGCGGTGATCGTTTTTTTTTTTTTTTTTTTGATTTTAGGCTTCCCAGCCTAGAGGTGAGATGTGGGGTCTTATTGACCCCATATCTCACTGTAAATAGGTCCGATCGTGTCATATTCCTATTACAAGGGATGTTTACATTCCTTGTAATAGGAATAAAAGTAATCAAATATTTTTTTTTTTTTTTTTTTTTTTAAAGTTGTTGAACTAAAAAAATAAAATAAAATGAACAATAAAAAGAAAAAAAAAAAAAATTTAAAGCGCCCTGTCCCCGCGAGCTCGTACGCAGAAGCGAACGCATACGTAAGTCCCGCCCACATATGAAAACGGTGTTCAAACCACACATGTGAGGTATCGCCGCGAACGTTAGAGCGAGAGCAATAATTCTAGCCCTAGACCTCCTCTGTAACTCAAAATATGTAACCAGTAAAAAATGTTAAAGCGTCGACTATGGGGATTTTTAAATACCAAAGTTTGGCGCCATTCCACAAGCGCATGCAATTTTGAAGCGTGACATGTTGGGTATCTATTTACTCGGCGTATCTTCATCTTTCACATTATGCAAAAAATTGGGCTAACTTTACTGTTTTGTTTTTTTTTAAAGCAGGAAACTGTTATTTTCTGAAAAAAACGCGTTCGAAAAATTGCTGCGCAAATACCGTGCGAGATAAAAATTGCAACGACCGCCATTGTATTCTTTAGGGTCTTTGCTAAAAAAACATATATAATGTTTGGGGGTTCTATGTAATTTTCCAGCAAAAAAATTTGGAATTTTACATGTAGGAGAGAAATGTCAGAATTGGCCTGGGTCTCAGGTGGTTAATCCTGTCTCAGTGCACGTTACCCTCCCCCCTCCCCCCCCCTGCCCTGAAGGGCTAGACTTGCTAGCCCCCCTCCCTCCCTACCTCCTCCTTCCCCCTCCCTCCCTACCTCCTCCTTCCCCCTCCAAACCCCTCCTCCCCCAACCCTCACAACAGCTCCATACAATACAGACTCTCGCCCACTAACCCCCCTCCGCCATGACTGGACGCCTAGGGATAAAAATCTCCTCCCTCAACTGCAGGGGGCTTAATGTCCCCGAAAAACGCAGACAGATTTTACATCACTTCCATAGAGCCAAAACCCATGTTCTATTGCTTCAGGAGACGCACTTTAAGACCGATAAAATCCCTCCACTACCAGACAAACGATTCACGACATGGTTCCACAGTACCAACCCCGCAGCCAAAACTAAGGGGGTCTCGATAGCCTTCCACAACTCCTTTGCTCCTGAGGTCTTGGATAGTTGTATTGATTCTAAAGGCAGGTACATATTTTTGAAACTGCGATACCTACAAACACTACTAACGGTTGCTAATGTCTATCTGCCTAACCAGAACCAACATGGATTCCTCTCCTCCGTGGCTTCCCGGCTGAAAAACTTTGGAACACCGAACCTGGTCCTAGGAGGCGATCTCAACGTTCCCCTGGTACCGAGGATGGACTCTTCCACATGTAAGTCGCACATACCACCATCATCACTGACAAACATTCGCAACACACTGAAAGATCTGTCCCTGGTGGACATTTGGAGATTCACGCATCCAACAGAGAGAGATTACACCTACTACTCCCCAGCCCATAAATCATACAGCAGAATAGACTACATATTACTGTCACAGACGCTACTGGGCTTCGACCCTGACTGTGAGATAGGCACAAAACTATGGTCAGACCATGCCCCAGTTCACATGACGCTAGGGAAACTACCGAATAAGAACCGCCGCTCCTCCTGGAGACTTAACGATAATCTCCTTACCGATACAGTGTGCCTGGCCGACCTAGCGCAAGCAATCACAGACTTCACTCGAAACCATGCACATGACGAGACTTCTGGCCTGAACAAGTGGGAGACGCTGAAATGTGTCCTAAGGGGGGTCCTAATCCAACACGGCTCCAGACTGAAAAAAATCCGTACAGAAAACATAAGCCGTTTATTCACACAAATAACAGCCCTAGAGTCCCAGCACAAACGCACAATGGACGCAAAGACCTTGACAGAACTCTCGAACACCCGCAGAGATCTACTTCAGATCTTCTCTGAGAAAGCGCTGGCAGCCTGTAACAAAGGACGACACATACATTACGCTCAAGCGAACAAGTGTGGAAAACACCTGGCGCGTACCATACATCCCAGACAACAACGACAATCCATTAACCACATTATGTCTCCCTCCCAACAGAAAAAATCCAAAAATTCCGAGATAGTCTCTGAGTTCCGAGACTATTACTCCTCCCTATACAACCTCCCGACTCCCCAAGACTCATCCCCTTCCTCCACAGATGATCTATTGCAATACATACAAGACACGGCCCTCCCCTTAATTCCGTCCCCCGACGCGGAAGACCTAGAACAACCCATCACCACTACGGAATTATTGACAACAATCAAAGGCCTTAAAACGGGTAAAAGCCCAGGCCCTGACGGGTACACCCCCTTATTCTACAAGAAATTCGCACAAACAACTAGCCCCAATCATGACCAAAGCATTTAACGAGGTAGATGACTCCCATCCTCTATCTCAGCAACTCCTCCAGGCCCAAATAGTGGTAATCCCTAAACCAGGAAAAGATCACACACAGTGTAGTAGCTATCGCCCTATCTCCCTTCTGAACGTTGACCTGAAGATATACTCCAAAATCTTAGCCACTCGCATTTCCCCCCTTCTTCCGGACATAATACACAGTGACCAAGTAGGATTCATACCAGGACGCGAAGGCCAGAGACAACACCACCAAAACTCTACATCTCATCTCATACGCCAAACATCACGATATAAAGACATGTTTACTAGCATGTGACGCCGAAAAGGCGTTCGATAGGGTCAGCTGGCCGTTCTTACGAGCATCGCTGCAACAAATAGGATTAGGTCCAAAAATAATCTCTAAAATTATGTCTCTGTACTCGCGCCCCTCAGCAAAAGTGTCCGCCAATGGGGAAACCTCAGAGCCCTTCAACATCGCAAACGGAATGAGACAGGGGTGCCCTCTTTCCCGTCTCTTGTTTGCAATCACGGTAGAACACCTAGCGCAAGCTATACGTCAAAACAACTCCATACACGGTATACCCACCCCCTCAGCCCCCCGGAAACTGTCTCTGTATGCAGATGACCTTCTCTTATATGTTACCCACCCATATACCAGCATACCAGCCATCCTAAACAAACTCGATAAATTCGGAAAACACAGTAACTTTAAGCTAAACATTTCCAAAACAGAAGCCCTGAACATCACCCTACCCCCACGACAGCTGGAAGACATACGTGCACGATTCCCCTTTAGATGGCAATCACGTTCCGTCAAATACTTAGGCACAGAGATCCCCAGAGAAATGCAAGACATCTACCCCCTAAATTTCAGCCCTCTATTGACTTCGATTAGGCGTTCCCTAGAATCGTGGCACAACCTCAAACTCTCTTGGTGGGGTAGAATGAATGTTATTAAAATGGACGTCCTCCCTAAGACATTATACCTATTCCAGACACTCCCCATTATCCTCCCCAAAGCTTTCTTTCTATCTCTCCGCTCCATCGTGGGGAAGTTCATATGGCTGCACCGACCCCCCAGACTCAAACATAAACTCCTATGTGCTCCCCGAAACAAAGGAGGCCTAGGACTACCAGACTTCCAGACATACCACTCCTCCTCCCTATTCTCCAGACTACTCGAACCCTTACTAAAACCCTCAACCTCCATAGAACAGGATATGGCCCAAACTGACTTGAGGGCCCTCCTGTGGGGACACAACGCCAAATTCCGTACCATCCAAGGGATCTCCCCGCTGACCACGGCGGTCCTCACCCTGTGGTATGACCAAGCCAGTAAACTGGCCCTCTCCTCGGATCCCGGTCCTCTCTCCTCACTATTCGACAACCCTGCCTTACCTACCACCCTCTCCAGAGAACACTGGGGATCTTACACAAGGGAACAATGGCCTACGGCTAATAAATTTGTCCACCCCTCCACAGGCCAATTCAAACTGACCGAGGACGCACAAACCCCCAATGATATTGACTGGCTCTCTATGATATCACTGAATCACCTAAGTAGATCACTACATATGTCAGGTCAAGTCCACAGGCAGCTCACTAACTTTGAGGAACTATGTAATCTCTCACAGACCCCCAGACACACCTTATCGCTCATATACAAGGACATTCTACTACATCTCAATAAAACGCTACCAACATACACCAAAAAATGGGCTAGAGACTTAGGAATGGACATATCACCGACCCAATGGACCACATCCTTTATCCACACACACCAAGCATCTAGATCAGGCTTCACACAGGAGAAAAATTATAAATTGATATCTAGGTGGTACAGAGTTCCTACCTCGGTGCACAGGATGTTCCCCAATTCTACTGACATCTGCTGGAGGTGCCACGGAGGAGAGGGATCCTACATCCACACATGGTGGGGATGCAACAAGGTACGCCCATTCTGGGACAAGATCTTTGAGGTGTACAATGATATGTATCAGTCTTCCCTATCCCCCACACCCCTGATCGCTCTTCTATCCATCATACCAGGTGCAATTCAAGCACAAAAAAAATGCCTCCTGAGATTCATGCTTTCAGCAGCTAGACACAACATATCCCTATATTGGAAAAGAGATTCCATCCCCCCTATGTCAGGTTGGGTGTGCATCCTAAATGATATGATGCTGATGGAGGAGCTACAAGCCAAAACAGATGACACCTATGATAAATTCAACGCCTTATGGTCCATATGGAGACACCACTCGACATCGAATGGGTTCCTAGACAACCTACAGAACTGAACATCCCCCTGTACCCTTACAATAGCCGAAAGGTAACCCAGACTTCCCCTTTGCGGGGATATATCAGATGAGCTGCCCTCCCCCCTCCCCCCCACTCTGCATCCCCCCTTCTCCTCCTCCCCCTCTCTCCCCTTCTTTACCTAAGATACCATGCCCCCTCCTCCCCTATTACTCAAGAGGCACAGAGATAACTATGTCGACAGCGCTCCGGGTGGCGTCCATAGAGAGACGACGCCACACGGAGACAAATATATAGTTTGATGACCCCTGTGCCCAAATTGCTCTTGTTGGTTATAATAGAATACGATGTTCATGCACTTTAAAATGTAATGCAATAACCCCTTTATGCTCCTCCTCCCTCCCACCATACCCCTCCCACCCCCCTCCCCCTCTCTTCCCCTTAATGAAACTGTTTACAAAGTTAAGCTTTACGGAATTGTACACACTGCTGATTTGCATATCTTGTATGTTTGAAACTTTAATAAAATATATATTCAACCTTAAAAAAAGAATAGCTATATGCAGTGTTATTATAAAATAACCAGCTATATAGTTGCAGAACAAAATATTGAATCCACTTTGATAATAACAGAATAGATATATACTGTATACTATTAGAGGTTGAATATGGTACAGTACATATCATCAGACTCAGATTTCAGACTCAATTTTTATCTAAAAAAAAAATAAAATAATTAAAAGGAGACCTAAAACACAGTTTTGCAGATTTTCAGACTGACTGTATTATATTATTATGCATTAACCCTTTCGCTGCCAGGCACTGTGCTCTATTGTTACATTCAGATGGCCAGGCATTTTTGCAATGTTTCCATTGCTTTTTTATTTTTCCCTTAGAGCCCTTTCACACCGAGCCTCCCTGGGCATCGGTGGTAAAACGCCGTCATTTTTAGCGGCGCATTACCGTTGTTTTTGCGGCACTATTCGGCTGCTAGCGGGGCACTTTTAACCCCCGCTAGAGGCCAAAAAAGGGTTAAAACCGCCCGCAAAGCACTGCTACAGCGGCGCTGCCCATTGATTTCAAAGGGCAGGGGCGCTTTAGAAGCAGTGAGTTTACCGCTCCTAATGCGCTCCAAAGAAGCTGCTGGCAGGACTTTTTCTGACACCCTGCCAGCACACCGCTCCAGTGTGAAAGCCCTTGGGCTTTCACACTGGAGTGAATAGAGCCGCTGTTTCAGGGCGCTTTGCAGACGCTATTTTTAACGCTATAGCGCCTGCAAATCGCCTCAGTGTGAAAGGGGTCTCACAGCTTTCAGAGTTTGTTGAAGACCCCCCAAACCTTATATTTTCTGAAAGCACATGACCAGTAGAATACAAATAAGGTGCTATTGATTTTTAGGGCACAATGATATTTGCGCAAATGTTTATGAAATAAATATTGTTGTTAAAAATACACTGAAATCATTATAAGCAGATAAAAACACAGTACAATTTACAAAATTCCTACTAAATATAAAAGCTTAACCTGTATTAAGTTAATAAATAACAAATATTTGTAATTTTAAAATGACGTCTTTTTGCAAAATGGTGAAAACTGAACGTACACAAAAATGTAAATAACTACATATCTTTAAAAATCTGAAGGTTTTAATTGTTCCCTTATAACTTTCAGAGTTTGTTAAAGACCCCCCCCCCCCCCCCCCCCCCAAACCATATATTTTCTCAAAGCATAGGATCAGTAGAATAAAAAGAAGGTGCTACTGATTTTTAAGGCCCCACGATATTTGGGAAAATGTTTATCAAACAATATATTTGCGAAAAATACACTAAAATCATTATTAGCGGAGATACAAACTTTCCAAAATTCCTGCTGAATATAAAAGCTTAACCTGTATTGAGTTAATAAATAACAAATTTTAAATTGCGCCTATTTGAGAAATAATTGGACGTACGCACGTAAAAATTTCTTTAAAAATCTGGAGGTTTTCCTTTTTGACTTACAGCTTTCAGAATTTGTAAAAGACCCACCAAACCATACATTTTCTGAAAGTACATGGCCAGTAGAATAAAAAAGAAGGTGCTACCGATTTTTAAAGGCACCGCGAAATTTGCGCAAATGTTTATCAAAACAATAAAGATACACTAAAATCATTAATAGTGGATTCATACATGGCAAAATGTACAAAATTCCTGCTAAATTCCTAGAAAATATAAAAGTTAAAGCTGTATTGAGTTAATTAATAACAAATATTTGTACATTTTAAATTGCACCTTTTAGTGAAATGGTAAAAATTGAAGGTAGGCAAAACTGTAAATAAACTAATTTATTAAAAAAATCCAGAGGTTACCATTTTTCACTTACAACATAACTTACAAAATTCCTGCTAAATTACTATGAAAGCATCGTTCACATGTGGCATACTAAATTGTACGCCCATGGAGGGCCATGTTTACCCGCACAGGGATGCACAGGTGTTCCGTGCATCCCCGTAAAGGCAGACCCATTTATGTCAATTGGGACGCAACGGCTGCACAGGCATAGCTGCTGTTCCAAATCTGACATCCGTGTGCGTGTGGGTACATGACCCAGAACACAGACAGTGTGAGCTCAGGGACATGCATGCAGACCTACATGGATGTAAAATTGTGAGCAACTGCTCTGTTCGTGCAGGTGCTACATCCCAAATGACATCAATGGAACTGCCTGCACAGAGATGCACAGAACACCTGTGCATCCCTGTAAAGATACGCTGTGTATGCCCTGTATGAACAAGGCCCTAGGCCCCTTTCACACAAGCAGACCGATCGGGTCTGCCTGTCTGTCTTTCAGGCGAGCCCAATTGGACCACCCATTGTTCTCTATGGAGAGGCTGATGTTAATGGACATGTGTCTGTTTACACCTGCCTGCATCCAATCCAGTCCAATCCACTAAAAACAGGTGGATGGGGAATGAAACAAAATGAAAAAAAAAAATCGTAGAGTTCTACCTAAAAATCTTACATAGTTACATAGTTGGTAAGGTTAAAAAAAAGACACAAGTCCATCCAGTTCAACTTAACAGATAATAAAATTAGATACCATGCAGCATTCT
Organism: Lithobates sylvaticus; assembly: GCA_028564925.1. NCBI lineage: Eukaryota > Metazoa > Chordata > Amphibia > Anura > Ranidae > Lithobates > Lithobates sylvaticus. Next base: position 288,091,775 of record CM053026.1, read on the forward strand.
GATGTTATACTTCTTACAGTATACTGTATCTTTGATGGTAAGCAGCATTCCTACTTTCTCAGTTGTTTTCACCGTAGGACAACCACCTTACAAAGACTTTGATGCCATAAGGTTTGTTGAGAGAAAAGAATAAATTACCCATCCCCTCATACCATTTTGCCAATCCCCACTGTAAAGTAGCGCCTTCAAGCAGAACTCTGGGATATAAACAGAATCTACCCTTGCGGTAGGCCCCCCTTACTGCAAGGGTTAAATGTTCATTTTGTCTAGGAGTGCGGAGATAAGGTGTAATACTAGGGATGCACCGAATGGGTTTTTTTGTGTCGAAACCGATACCGAAAATGAAAAATACACTAGGCCGAAAACCAAAACCGATACCGAAAATGACCGATAACGAAAGAAACTGTTTTTAAAAAATATTTCTATACAGGAGATGGTCAGAGACTGGGGACATGGTACAGGAGATGGTCAGAGACTGGGGACATGGTACAGGAGATGGTCAGAGACTGGGGACATGGTACAGGAGATGGTCAGAGACTGCAGACATGGTACAGGAGATCAATGCAGCCTCACCAGTGCCCATCACATGCAGCCTGCCTGTGCCTCACCAGTGCCCAGCAGCCTACCAGTGTCCATCATATGCAGCCTGCCTGTGCCTCACCAGTGCCCAGCAGCCTACCCATGCTGGGTACTGCACTGAAGGGGAAGGCAGAGAACACAGCACACACTGCTAGACACCTCTCCCTTGCTTTCACTTTCAGAGTAAACACGGCGTGACTGAGCTCCTGCACAGCCGATTTACACATCGGCTGAGGATCGGGGAGCCCAGTTCCATATGCATCCACCGCTCGGGGAGGGGGGGCACACGGGCCCTCTGCAGCATGGGCGAGGAGGGAGGCGAGGGGAGGAGGAGAGAGAAAGGACGGGCGCTCCAGAACAACACCCCCCGCAATGGGCGGCACCAGGGGCGGGGCCCCGTCCAGCAGGCCTCGCCCCATTTCAGGCGCAATTTCTTTTTTGGCAAATTGCCGAAAGGTTTCGGCAGCTGAAATTTCGGTGTATCCCTATGTAATACCCTATTCCTGTCTCCAGGGGGCTGCCCCCATCCATGCAACCAGTCCAGCTCTGCTGTCTCACTAGGGCACTTCAGGCAACAATCGCAAGCTTCCCCCCTCATGTATATTGCAGGGTTAGTACACTGCATTAATGATGCAGAGGGACTGTCACAGCTTCAGGTAGAAGAGAATAGCACTGGAGCCTGCCAGATAGAGGGATAGAATGAGTGATACACATTATTCCTGCACTCCTAGAATAAACTAGCATTTAGCCTCGGCAGTCCAGGGTGGGTATTAAGGGAATGCAAGGGTAGATTTTTATCTAATTCACAAAGTCTAGCTTTAAATCCCTTCTAGGATCGCTGGACTGCAATCTTAGCTTACTGAGACTTTTATGGCATTCCAAAGTATTCAAATGGAAGGTTGGTGGAATTTGGTGGAATTCAACCATTTCAACAACACACTGAGCGCCAACAACATTTACCAAGTAAGTGTGTAGAGTGAGTCCTCACACTACACAATGCATTCTCAAGATGGGTTATGTTGAATCTATGGGCTCCTTCAGAGGTTGCTAGGGGTTCCTTGAGCTGTAGCTTGTTGACCAATTTTCGATAGTACCTGCATAGTTCCAGGGCCACCACCACTTGGTAAAGCCTGCAGCATGATGCTAATGATCCTTTTAGCCGTCTAAGGGTTGCATTCTTCCTCCTGACCACCAATGTAAGGGGCATTTTCCCATTAGACCCCCATGAATTGGAAAAGGATTGAAAGGGTTCTCCAAGTCCTGAACATTATTTCAAGAGTTCCCCCGGGATAAAAAGTTTGAGAAATACTATACAGTTGTTGGTAAGTGTGTTACTTTGATAGATCAACTATTTGTGTGTGGCCAGCTTTTAGGGATTAGTTCAAGACTACAAATGCAGGATGTACATACACTATTCTAACACCCAAAAACTTAAATGCTTTTAAAAAAAATGAAAAGCTAAGTAGGGGATGTTTTACTTGTCCAATAATCCTTAGCATTACAGAACAAGATACTAAATCCTAAAATGTCCTATTTTTCACCTAGCAAATAGCAATATGCTTGCAACCCCTTTTTACAATTATCCTTTTACACCAGTATTCTTGTCAAAGGATTATAGCCTACTGTCACAATAACAAAGAAGAATTTGCATAGACAAAGGAGTGGCAAAAACAAAAAAAAAAACTCAGTCTAACACCTTTAAACGGTATTCAGCCCTCCACCTCACTGAAATCATAGAGGGTCAGGACAGTACGTGTTCTGCTTCTTATTGAAAAAGGAACAGAATAGAAAACCATGACATTTTACAAATCTTTCATTCACACTACACAAAGCAAACACAAAGACAAGAGGCCCCCAACCCCTCACAAATGTAAAGTGCTTGTACTCAAGTCCCTTAAGCTCCTAGGCATTTAGAAAGCAAGGGTGGCAGGGCATTCTTCTCCATTTCATGCACCTCATATATGCTACCCCAGGCTTTAAGCAAATCTTGGAGGCACAACGCATAACTATGTTTTTATACTGAGATTTTGTCCAACAAAGAGAGGTTTTAACAGACAAATTCAATCATGTTCAAGCCCTCCTGAATCTGCCATTGAAGAGAGCCACTAATCTCAAAAGTGTACTTTGGGTAGGTTGAAAATCAAACAGAACAAAGAATGGCATTTGTAGAATTCACAAGCTGATCTTTCTTTAAAATATCTCTCAAGTTTTAAACTAACAGCACTGTACAAAGGTATATAATGCAAATCTGAAATCATATCAGTCATATTATAGAAATTCCAATGCCTTTACAAAGGACCTAGTGCACTGAAATCAAAGCAAATTTTGAAGTTCTTTTTTTTTTCTAGAGAGAAAATTACTTCTCAAAATGGGGTGGGATAGGTCTTCCTGCTGCCCAAGAGTTAGAGGTTGTCTCTCCCCAAATATGCGCCCCAGGAATACATCGAGCAAGTTTTGACCATGTGGCAACAAACAGCTGTAGGGCAGGCGCAGAAGAAACTAAATATAAAAAGGCCATTTTTGCAATGGGTGTGAGAGATATGGGTTACAAACGGTATAAAACAACAACGTTCAGCCTGAAAAATTAAATTGATAAAAAAAAAAAAACCTGATAAACAACGACATCATTCTTGCTCAACCTGGACGGGTATTCAGAAATTGACGAAAAAACTAAATCAAGAAGGACCTGCCCAGCAGTGAGATGTTTTGGACATAAGTTACAGGAGTAAGTGGGTGGTCAGCCATAAGTAAGTAAGGCCATTTTTTGTAAGAGAAAGCTCACCCACACACAGTGTAATTTAGTTCTGGTTTAAGCCCGAAACCTTTATACCACTAATCCTCACTGCTGCCAGTCAACTATTAAATGACAAAGCCTCAATGCCCACTGAGGTTCTGGCATTTGAGAGCTAAATGACAGGGAGGACAGGGTGCCCTCCATTCACAATGCACTGGTGCAGAGAACAGAATTGACATAAAAACATCACTGCATTACTAAGAACAGCCAAGCCCTGTTCAGGCCAGTCAAGTTCCTCTACCCCAAACCCGCTCATCCATGTCTTTATGGACTTTCCTTTGTGCACTGGTGTGCAGTCATGTTGGAACAGGAAGGGGCCATCCCCAAACTGTTCCCACAAAGTTGGGAGCATGAAATTGTCCACAATGTCTTGGTATGCTGACGCCTTAAGGGTCCCCATTTACTGGAACTAAGGGGCCAAGCCCAACCCCTGAAAAACAACCCCACACCATAACCCCCCCTTCACCAAATGATTTGGACCAGTGCACAAAGCAAGGTCCATAAAGACATGGATGAGCATGTTTGGGGTGGAGGAACTTTACTGGAATGCACAGAGTTCTGACCTCAACCCGACAGCACACTTTTAGAATGAATTTGAGTGGAGACTGGGAGCCAGGCCTTCTCGTCCACATTTCCATAAACACACTCCTAAACCTTTCGGACAGCCTTCCCAGAAGAGTTGAAGCTGTTATAGCTACAAAGGGTTGGCCAACTCAATATAAAAACCCTACGGACTAAGACTGGGATGCCATTATGCCCGTACACACGGTCGGATATTCCGATGGAGAAAGTCAGATCGGATTATGTTGTCGGAAAATCCGATCGTGTGTGAGCTTTAGCTGGCTTTTTCCGTCGGAATTTCCGATGTAAAAAATTTGAGAGCAGGATCTAAAATTTTCCGACAACAAAATCTGATCGTACATTTTCCTATCGTGTCGTGTGTAGAGTATTCCGATGCACAAAGTGCCACACATGCTCAGAAGAAATTTGGAGACGAAGGCTATTGGCTACTGGCCTCTACGTAGTCCCGTCGTACGTTTTGAACGTCACCTCGTTCAGAACGATCGGATTTTCCGACAACTTTGTCCGACTGTGTGTGTGCAACACAATTTTCGGACAAAATCCGTTGGAAAAAATCCGACGGATTTTTACTTTTGGTAATATCGTGTATGTGCTGTAAGCCAGCATTTTTTGAATAGACAGATGGCCAAGAGGCAAAAAAGTATTATTTTCATGGCTCTATTCTCTATCCCTTTTTTAAGAGGTGTCCATTTAAGATTTTGCATATACAGTAGCTCACAAAAGCTAGTACACCCCTCACATTTTTGTAAATTTTTATTATATCTTTTTATGTGACAACACTGAAGAAATGACACTTTACTACAATGTAAAAGTAGTGAGTGTACAGCTTGTATAACAGTGTAAATTTACTGTCCCCTCAAAATAACTCAACACACAGCCATTAGACCCCTTTCACACTGCACCGCCAATAGCGTCGGCGTTTTACCGTCGGATTTGCGGCGCATTTTGGCCGCTAGCGGGGCGCTTTTACCCCCCGCTGGTGGCCGAGAAAGGGTTAAAACCCCCCACAAAACGCTGCAATATCGGTGTTTTGCCGGCGGTATTACAGCGCTGCCCCATTGATTTCAATGGGGAGCAGCGCTAGAGGAGCGGTGAGTTCACCGCTCCTTCACCGCTCCAAAGAAGCTGCTGGCAGGACTTTTCCTGACGTCCTGCCAGCGCACCGCTGCAGTGTGAAAGCCCTCCGTCTTTCACACGTGATTCTGCACAGGAGGGCCACCCTGTACCAGTAAATCTGCTATAGGGTGGCCTGGAAATGGTTAAAGTTTCCACTTCTAATCTATAGTCTTCTATCAGGTTGGATGACCATGCAGGAGCACAATTTCTAGAGAGGGACAGAAAACTGTCACTATATAACTGGATGTGCCTAAACAAAAAAACTTCATAGTAGGATCAGTAGGTATTATTTTAATGAAAGCTGCAGATTTACAAATATCGAAAATTACTTTTGAAATAGCATTAACACATGAAAGCTTATATGAAATTTTAGAGATTCTTTATGGAAAATATACATTTTTTTTTGTGAAACAATTAGGACAATCCTTCTGCTACACTGTGCTTCTCAGATGAACTGGCACATATAATCCTGGCATCAGCAGGATACAAACCTCAAGCATGGCTGAAGATGAAAAAGTGCATCTCTAGCCGAGTTAAACCTTTTAAAAAAAAGGGCCCTAACTGCACTGCCAAGTACACAGGCTTGTGAATAATAACAACTTACATGCTGGGTAATTATTTTTTCCAGGTTCATCTGAATCCTCAGCAGCTGAGATAGATGCTATCGGAGATATGTCAGCAAAATAAACTAAATAGAACACTGGAACAATGGCACAATGTGCAATGAGCTGAAAAAAAATACTGGCACAGCTTCAAAGGAAGCACACAGAGAGACACTGGCTGACCAGAAGAAACAGGCCACAGAAACTGGCATACAACCTGTTCTGTGGCAGTCCTCATTCATCAGCAGGATGGCTTTGTGAAGGAAAATTAAAAAAAAAGGAACGGCACAGGTCACCCCAGGGCAAAGCAATACTACAATGTTAAAAGAGAAAAAGGTGCTCATGTCTAGAAAAGTAAAGGCACACTGTATATGAAACAATCCATCAAATGTTTGTATACCCCTGAAAAAAGTTTAGTATTTAACCAGAAAAAAGTATACTGTATTTTATTAACGGACCAGGGAACCTAAAAAATGTACGTTACCAAAAAAAAAGGATAAGTGATAACAGACACAGATACTCATACCTATACATTCCCATAGGTGTATTTTACTTGCAGGTCAGCTTAGTGTATTTAAAATATATCTCATCAAGTTCAGAAACTAAATGTCAAGCGTAGTTAGTTCCAATACTCTCCAAACATATTCTGTAATCAATGCATTTGTTATACCCTGTTTCCCCGAAAATAAGACCTAGCGTGATTGTCGGTGATGGCTGCAATATAAGCCCTACCCCCCAAATAAGACCTAGTTAAAGTCCTTGTAGGTCTTATTTTCAGGGTAGGGCTTATTTTCGGGGAAACAGGGTAGGGCTTATTTGGGGGGTAGGGCTTATATTGCAGCCATCACCGACAATCACGCTAGGTCTTATTTTCGGGGAAACAGGGTATGTACTAAGCTGCCACTAAGATCCAATTAGAGAACCAAGGACAAGAAAACATTTCAATTTGTTTTAACTCCTTCCTGCCCTGTAAAGTCTCTTTTTTTTTTTTTCCATAGAAATAACAAACCTGTTATTTACCTCCTCTGTGTAATGGTTTTGCAAAGAGCAGCCCAGATCCTCCTCTTCTCGAGTCCCTCTTCGGCTCTCATAGCCCCTCCCTCCTGTTGAGTGCCCCCACAGCAAGCAGCTTGCTATGGGGGCACCCAAGACGAGTCACAGCTCCCAGTGTCCATTCAAACACGGAGCACTGGTTCAGTCCTGCCCCTCTCTCTCTCCTGATTGGCTAACTGACTTTGATTGACAGCAGTGGGAGCCAATGGCACTGCAGCTGTGTCTCGGGCCAATCAGGAGGGAGAGTCCCAGAAGGCCGAGTCACTTGCGGACAAAAATCTATCAAACAGTGCTTAATCATAGCTATGATTAAGCACTGTTTGATAGTTTGAAACGTGTCAGTCCTTCTGTCCGTTCTGCTGTGGCATGTATTTTTTGATTCCTTTTGACGAATAAGGGCTATGTTTTGGAGTGCGGCTGTCCAGAATTTTTCTCAAATTTCATTGCTATATACATTGCCAGCACCTGTGGCTTCCAAACTAGAGGAGAGGTTCCCTTCAATCTGACCTGCCTGGAGCGGTGATATCCCTTTCTAGGTTATGCGGCAGTGACACAACAAGGTGAGGGATGTGGCGGCAGCAGGCGAGTGGATGCCCGCTAACAGGCGCTGCCATGATGGAGCCCCCGGACCAATTGGCAGCCAAAGGACCAGGCTCCTTTTTGCGATTCGGCACTGCGCCGCTTTAACTGACAATTGCGCGGTCGTGCGACGTGGCTCCCAAACAAAATTGGCGTCCTTTTTTTCCCACAAATAGAGCTTTCTTTTGATGGTATTTGATCGCCCCTGCGGTTTTTATTTTTTGCGCTATAAACAAAAATAGAGCGACAATTTTGAAAATAATGCAATATTTTTTACTTTTTGCTATAATAACTATCCCCAAAAAATATATAAAAAAACATTTTTTTTCCTCAGTTTAGGCCGATACATATTCTACATATTTTTGGTAAAAGAAAAAATCACAATTAGCGATTATTGATTGGTTTGCGCAAAAGTTATAGCGTTTACAAAATAGGGGATAGTTTTATAGCATTTTTATTAATATTTTTTTTTTTTTACTAGTAATGGCGGCGATCAGCGATTTTTATTGTGACTGCGACATTATGGCGGACACATCGGACATTTTTGACACATTTTTGGGACCATTGTCGTTTATACAGAAATCAGTGCTATTTAAATAGCACTGATTCCTATGTAAATGACAGTGGCAGTGAAGGAGTTAACCACTAGGGGGCGGGGAGGAGTTAGTGTGACGTGTGTGTGTTTTTTTTCACAGTAGGGGGGCGTGGCTGTACGTCTGACGTCATTGATCGGCTTTTCCGATGACCGGGAACAGCCGATCAATGACAGGCAGAGTAGGAAGCGCGGGGAGAGGTTTGTTTACACATACCTCTCCCCGTTCTTCAGCTCTGTGACCCGATCGTGGGACACCAGCGGCGATCGGGCCCGCTGGTCCCGCGGCCGTGGTCACGGAGCTCCCGACCGGGTCGCGCGCGCGCCGCTGGCGGCGCGCGTGCGACCCACGGGCAGGCAATTTAAAGGGGGACGTACAGGTACGTGCTTTTGCCTGCCCGTGCCATTCTGTAGACGTATATCTACATGAGGCGGTCGGGAAGCGGTTAAATGTAAGGACTCATTCTTGCTTGTAGTTAGAATCTTTAATATTTGCAAACAAAATTAAGATTTCCTATTTAGAATAATAAGCTGTCAGGTTAGTAAAACAGCAATATCAGAACCGATTCATACACTTTGTAGTGTACATAGATCTGTAAAACAATGGGCTAAAGGAATATTCCTGAACTTTGTTTGATCTCGTGGTTACTGTGAAATTGTGTGAATGCATCAATGGAGTGCATGTTATCCCAGCTTGCAGAGCTTGGATTCATTGAATGAGCTTACCAAAAATTTGCTCCATTTCATGCTGAATAAACTAAATTATTAATGTATCTTAAATAGAAAACTATCGGTAGATAGATTTTTACTCCAAAAGCATTTTATTAAAATAAATTTGAATAAAAAAAACAAAAAAGAAAGAGATTTAAATAAAAAAAAAAAAAAAAAAATCAGATTTTTAAAAAATATATATTTGATTTTTATCCACCCTGCATAGAATGCATTAGGATAAAAAAAACCTTCTGACTTTACAATCCCTTTAAAAGTTCTTAACGCCCAGAGCGGCGAGAAGTATCGACTGTCACAGCGGTCACAAGATTGGAAGCCAGTCGATGTTTTCTCAGGAGAGCGGTTTTCTGCAGTTTGGTCTTTGTGCTGGGAGCTTGCAGGGATCGCTCCCCCAGCAAATAAACACTGCCTTCCCAGCAAAGCATATGTGTGTTGTCCTTCCTTTTGTGATATAGGTGATAAGTGGCTTTACAGACCGCAAAAAAAAAAAAAAACTGAGGGGGTTTTAGTCATTACTCCAAAAAAAATTTGGATTTAGACATAGTTCAAGCAGAAAAGCTCAGTAACAGTAGATAGCAGTGCTTCAAGTGGCTAAGCTACACATTTCCATATTTATCACAGTAGCAAATATTTAGAAGCAACCATGTCAATTAAGGCCTCTTTCACACAGGGCGGATCAGTGCTGATCTGCCCCGTGGATATCCGCTTGCTCAGCGGGGATCGCTGGATCGATCTCCGCCAAGCAGGAAGATGACAGGTCCGTCTCTGCCCACTGCGCAGGGATGGACCTGTCAGAGCGCCGCTCTCCCCTATGAGAGATCGGGTGACGACGGACCGTAGAGTCCATCATCATCCGATCAAATGACGGATGGAAAAATAGCGTTTTCCTCCATCACACTTTTTCGGGTCGGATGTCAGCGGACATGTCACCGCTGACATCCGACGCTCCATAGACCTCTATGGAGCATCCGTTCTGGTCCGCCTGAAAAACTGACAGGTGGATCTGAACGGATCGGCTGTGTGAAAGAGGCCTTAGTCAGATGAAAACGATAAAAAATAAATGAAAAAAAAAAAACACAAAAAAAAAACAATGCAATTATAACAATAAAACAATATGTGCTCAGTCTCATGTTAAAACCCTGGCAAAAGGAAAAAGGAAGTTCAGCGCAACGGGGATCTAGGTATAACTACAACTGGAAGTAAGGGGAAATATCCCCATCAGGAAGGCAGACATAATATACACATGACATAGGACCACATTTTCCTCCTGGAAATCAAATTAAAACTATACAAAGAATGAAAAATTCTTACAAGTGTTCAATAAACAGAAAAGGCTACCATATATGGTCCTCTCTTTTTATGGGTGAACTGACAGAAAAACGTTCTTGCCTTTGCGGAGATTGTTCTCAGATGTTGCAGCAGATGTTTACCGATCACCAAAATACTGAGACATTCTACAAATCTGTGTGTGTAATATATATATTTTATATATATATACACTGTATATATATTTATGGTCTAGAGCCCTACGGACGATATGAGTAACGATGACACACAGGAATAACACAAAACTTACCAACATGAAATAGACCTGAAAGCGTGCCTTGGGCTACCGTATGGTACACCAAAATAAGGGGGCATACCCTAGCTAAGGAATGATAAAATAAGTAGTTATGGAATAATGTGAAATGAGTATTCAGACTGGGGTAAGAATACTTGGAAGAGGCTTTTAAAAAAGGGGAGGGTGGGTGGGTATCTCGCACAGGAAACCGACAAAGACCGGCGGCCTTTGGGCTGCTTAAATACCCTCCGGGCTCCTCCCATAACTTCAGGCCGGTACCCGGCCTTCCAATTTATGGTCTAGAGCCCTACGGACGATATGAGTAACGATGACACACAGGAATAACACAAAACTTACCAACATGAAATAGACCTGAAAGCGTGCCTTGGTCTACCGTATGGTACACCAAAATAAGGGGGCAAAAACTTTCAGGTAGGGGATAATTATTTATTAAAAGGTAAATGTCACTGAGTAAGTCGGGCAAAGGCCTGAGCCATCTCTAACTGTGGGTTAGGTATGTAGCGAGAGAAGCAGGCCGACTTCCACCGACCTAGTTTCTTGATCACAAGGTCCGGAACCCCCTGTCTTGAGGCCGTCGTGGCCGCCCCGATCCGGAATGAATGCCCGGAGTACTGGCTGGGGTCCAATTGAAGATTGCCGAGAAGGACCCGGACATGTTCCACAAACTGTGACGAGTTGAGGGGCTTCACTGGAAAGGGTAAAAGCGGACTGGAACCTGGGCGGTCGGATAGCAGTGCCATCAACCGGTTTAACACGGTAACTGGGCACCAGTTGTTGTGGGTCCTGTACAGGTGTATATCTGCTCCGGAACCTCGCTGCTGAGTTTTAGACATCGCCAAGTGAAGAACATAGTGATCCTGGTGGCGGCAGAGGTTACTTTTATGCAAGACTGGACCAGCTGGGTGGCTGCGAGTGAACTCGTTGGGCCGTAGAAACCCATAAAACGCCATGTGTATCGCAGCCTGCAGGACGGTGCTGAGGAGGAGACCAAAAGGGGACCTATCCAGGATGTCAGACATCCCCTTAAAGATCTCCCCAGTGATAGGCAGTCGCTTAGGGCTGACTGGCGGCTGGTGTTTCTGAACTCCACGCAGTAGAGCCCTTACTGCGTGGCAGGAGAAGACCGAAGGCCTCGTGGGGTCTTGAAGTGACAAGTAGTGCTGCACCCCGGCCACGTACTGGCGTATCGTGCTGTGTGACAGTGCCAGGTGAGAATGGCAATAAGCGATAAACGCCAGAACCTGCTTGACGCTTGAAGATTCACGGGGGCATTGGGGCAGGAACTTATTAAATGCCCTCCAGGCCGTCCGGTAGGCCCGACGGGTGTTGCGGGCGAGCGAAGAGTTGATGATGTTAGTAGCTGACTGTAAATGTGGGGCTAGTCCAAGGTCAGTTGTGACCAATCCGGGATAGTGGCTGAGAGATGGTAGGCTCCCGGCATCTGTTCAAAGAAAGAAATAAAGTTAAAACGGGAGAGTGCGTCCGCTGCTGAGTTGAACTTCCCTGGAATTAATGAGCAGTAAACATTAAACTGATGTTGTAGGGATAGCTGGACCAGTCTGCGGAGGAAGGACATGACGGGGCTGGATTTAGACCTGCCCTTGATGATGATCTCGGCTGTGGCTTGATTGTTTGTCGTAAACGCCACAGTCTGTCCAGACCAACGGTGACCCCATAGGTGAGCGGCTGCTACGATGGGGAACAGCTCAAAGAGGGCTGACGTGGTAGTGAAGCCCGGTGTGGCTAGTGCCTGAGGAGGCCAAGGGGCGGCGAACCACAAATGGCCAAAAATGGCGGCACATCCTGTGGATGCCGCCGCATCTGTCACCACCTGAGGTGACAGCGAGGACACTACTGGGATGAACAGGGACACACCGTTCCAATTACTGAGAAAGTCTTCCCACATGGCCAGATCTGCCCTGGCTGCTGAATCCAGCCTGATGACCTGGTCTGGGTCCTGAGTGTAGGACAGGAAGACCAGCAGCCGGGACACAAAGGAGCGGCCCTTGGGGATGATCCTCATAGCAAAATTCAACATCCCGAGGAGAGACTGAAGTTGCTTCTGAGTACATCCCCCCACCCGAGTGAACTCTTGTAGAACCATCCTGATACGGTCCAACTTATCTGCGGGAAGGCTGGCCTGCATGGCTAGAGTGTCAAGGTCGATGTCCAAGAACGTGATCTTGTGCGCCGGGCTGTCAACCTTGTGTTCCGCTATGGGGACGTTCAGATTGTTGAAAACCGTCCTCAACTTTCCAAGGTCCCCTGGGGGAGCCCCGGGTGGCTCTATCAAAAGGAAGTCATCCAAATAGTGGATGACCTCATGGCACTGTGCCTCGTGGAGAAGGATCCACGCCAGGGTCTCCGCGAACTTATCAAACAACCAAGGACTACTCTTGGACCCGAAGGTCAACTTGGTTGCGAAATAATATCGCTCCCTCCACTTGATGCCGTGCCAGCACCACAGGGAGGGATGTATAGGCAGCAGCTTGAAGGCGTCAGATATGTCCGCCTTCGAGAGCCAAGCCCCCATCCCAGCCCTGAGTATGGCCTGGATAGCCATATCTACCAAAGCGTACTTCAGTGAGAACTCCTCGGAGGGAATGAGCGAGTTGAGACTGGGAACGACGGAAGAATGAGGCGCTGACAGATCATACACCAGACGTTTTTTATTTGAAAATTTTCCCTGTACAAGCCCGATAGGGCTGACCCTCCAGATACTAAAGGGGGACTGACTGAACGGGCCTATCATAAAGTCCCGATCCAACTCCGTCTGAAGGACGTCGATAGCTGGCTCATCTGTTGCTGCTGAGCGCAAGTTCCGACATTCGTGGGTGGTGTGGGGCAGGGTGATGAGCCCGGTATGAAACCCATCGGTGAAACCTCGGATGAGGTAGCTGGCGAGTGACGGAGTGGGGTGTGAGGTCAGGTGAACATCGAGCCAAAGGACATTGACCCGGCTTAGTCACGGTTTCTTCTGCTTGACCTCACACAGGACCCTGGGGTGCGCCCTCTGGCATAGGGTGCAGACGTGCAAGACCCGGCACTGGCTGAAATTGCAGGAGCCGTAGTTGAAGTTATTGCAAATGGCGGCTCCCCCAACCATCCGCACCGGACGTCCCAACTTGTCCACCTTCTGCCCTTGCGCCGGGGCCTGCTGAGCCTGACTCGTGCTGGTAGAGGCCGTGCTAGCTGTCGGGTGGACAGAGACTATGTTGGCACACCAGACCGCGGTGTGGGATGCTGACTGACAGACAGCACATAGTGGGGACCGTAGACCCGCAAAGTGGCGGCAGAACAACTCGGTGTCCACTACACTCCAGTCCGTTGTCAAATGGAACTGTAAGAATCTGGCCGCGGCTTTGTCCGAGAAGGACCGATGATAATCGTAGAACGCTGAACCACCGTATTTGTGGCCCAGGTCTACGATTAAATGGAGGTAGAGGTCCAGTTCCTCCTGCCTGCCCGGGGAGGCTGAGCACAGCACGTCCCTGAACATACCGAAAGCGAGCGTGAACTCAGGCACCGTGAGCTTTCTGTTCAGCCTCGGATCCTTAGCCTTCAAAACCACCGAGACGTCCCCCCAGGTGTAGGCCTTGTTCTCCGCCAAATCATGGACCGAGATCATGAGTGAGGCCAGGTTAACGTCTCTGCCCTCTAAAATGTCCTTCCTTACGCTGGGTGGCACCAGGTGGGAAGGATGAATGGTAGTTGTGGCAAGCTCACTACCTGCGGCCGGTGCACTGATGGCTGGGACCACAGCAGGGTCCGGAACCGTGGCGGCCGGGCTGGTCTCTAGATGTGTCACCCTGTCCTGGACCTCAATGATCGAGGAAGACAGGGAAGATACGAGGGCGTGTAGCTGAGCGACGGCGGTTGAAATGGATTCCAGGGACGCCTGCTGGCTACTGGAACCGGCTGCAGCCGGTGGTGGGAAGAGGAGCCTGAATAGCTCCGCCTTCCTGGCCGCGGACGAGAAGGGTATCCCTCTGCGCCTCAGCTCGGCGGACAGCCTGGGAATTGTCCATGCCCTAAGGGACTGGACACTGCCAGCCTTGGAGGCTGACGCCGGAGATAGCGGGGTGGTGAGGTCATCGCTGACGACATGGCGGCTGCCAAGACCCGTTGCTTAGTTGACTGGTCACGTGTCTGCAGGCTGGGCCTATAAAGAGGTGACAAGAAATGAGTTTGGACGTGTAACCTATGGTATACGTACCTGCCATGAAAATGCAGGTGCCCCCCCCCCCCCCCCCCCTGCTGGTGCAGGTGGACCTACTGAATCTGACTGACCTGAGAGAGTGTGAGAGAAAGTACCTATTTAAGAGCCTGGAACTGCTGCCGTCCTGAGCGACGGTACCCAATGTTGATGATAACAACAGGCGATAGTGACTTAAGTTGACTGACGTGACAGCTGTGGAATCAAATGACAGACAACAACACGAATAACTGAAATGACATGTTGCCTTAACTGAAATGAACATCCCGTGACAGGGCCCGGCCCGGTCGTACCGTATGGGGGTGACTGTGAGCCGGACTCTGGAGCACGTACAGAAATGAGACAACCGTGAAATGAGGCCAACTGCCTGGGTACGCTGGGGCCGAACTGTGACATACTGGCTGCCACCGGGTTCGACTCCAAGTGCCATGTGGTGGAACGCTAGCACTCGTGTGACAGCGACCTCGATCATCATGCCACTGTCTAGTGACTGAACCCCTTTTTTTTATTTTATTTTTTTGAGCATGTACTGAAATGCGGCCGGCCTAGGGCACGCCGGCGCGAATTCGTACGGGGAAGTGACTAAATTAACGCGGGGGCGTGGTAAGGTGACACAGAAATGATATAACATGACAAGGACAAGAATCAAAAGTTGACCGAAAACCTGCAATGCGATTCCGTCCCTGGCGCATGTATTGAAATGAGGCCGGCCTAGGGCACGCCGACACGAATTAGTGCGGGGAAGTGACTGCATTCATGCCGGGCGTGGTAAGGTGAGACAGAAATGACATACCATGACAAGGGCAAGAATCAAGAATGAACGCAACCTGTGATGCGATTCCGCCCTTGGCGCATGTATCGAAATGAGGCCGGGCAGCCGTGCGTCTGGATTGCCCCGATCGGAGCATCTATGGATGCGACCGGACCCACCCAGAGGTATAGTGACCGAAATGAAACCATGACAAAGACTAGATTTCAACAAACCGAGCAACTTGTAACTGAATCTGTCTCTGGAGCATGTATAGAAAGAAGGCCGAGCGGCTAGGCGAACCAGTGCGAATCGATGCATCCCGGATGCGACCGGATTCAGACCGATACGTGGCCAATAACCGAGATCATGCCAAAGACTAGACTCGAGCCCGCATCCGTACGAGCGGTGGGCCAATCTCTGAAACATGTATGGTAATGCGGCCGTAACCTGGGTACCCCGAGACAAATCCGTGCATGAGTGCGACATGACTTGAATCTGAGTGCGGCCAGGATCGAAATGATGGCATGAACGCCCTGTTTAACGATGCGAAATGACTTAGCATGACCGAATGGCCCGATACGTTAGCCATGTTTGAAATGACGAAATGATTGCCATGCTAATACAATGAAATATTTCGACACGGTCAAAGTAATTCGTGCAATTAACATGCCAACAGTGACTCGGAATGCAACCAGTGATCCGGCATGCTTGCTGGCATAACTGATTTGACCGATTTGACATGACATGAATGCTGCGTGTGAGTGCGAACGGCACCCGTGAGCGAGCTACGTTTGAACGATTCAAAGCCTGCGTACTCCGACCGCATAAGGGGAACCCTTGAGTGCCGGATGCGGCATCGGTTGGAGTGTCATGGCGGGCGGCCCTGAAAGTGCGTGCCTCTAGGTGGCTCCCAATCGTGTACGACCAAAAAACGTGCATGTAACTGTATAGTGTTTTCGAGACAAGCGGTGCGTGGTTCGTGAGCTAGGCAGACCACAGTTTAGTGACATGATAAGCAGTGCATGGGAACGTAAAACATGGGAGCCGAAGCCCTACCTGCGACAGCCGAACCAGACTCGTTGTACGGAACTGCGACTCGGCGACGCGAGTGCGACACGAAGGGACAACACGACTTACGAACACGGAACTGCAACAACACAAGGAGGCGGACAGACGAAACGGAGCTCACGAACCGGCACCAACAGCGCTTGTCTCGAACGAGTCGGTCCTAGATGTCTGACGTATCAGATATCTCGCACAGGAAACCGACAAAGACCGGCGGCCTTTGGGCTGCTTAAATACCCTCCGGGCTCCTCCCATAACTTCAGGCCGGTACCCGGCCTTCCAATATATCTCTTTTTGGGAGTTGGGTTTGTAATATATACAGTATATATTACAAACCCAACTCCAACAAAGTTGGGACGCTATGTAAAATCTCCATAAAAAACAGAATGCAATGATTTCTCAAATCTCATAAATCCATATTTTTTTCATAATGGAAAATAGAAAACATCAAATTCAAAAAGAGGATACAAAAAAAAAAAAAATAAATAACGTACTTTTGAAAAAAAAAAAAAGGTCTCAAAAATGTTTACTACAGTGTAGCATCCCCTCTTTTACCAATACTACGTAATCATCTGGTAACTGAGACCGGTCGCTGGAGTTTTGGAGGAATGTTCTCCCATTCCTGCCTGAGATAGGATTCTAACTGCTCAAAAGTTCTCAGACATCTTTTTTGTATTTTTCATTTCAAGATGAGACAAATATTTTTAATTAAAAGGTCTGGACTGCAGGCAGTTCAGTTAAGCACCCAGACTCTTCTACTACAAAGCCATGCTGTTGTCATAGATGCAGTGTGCGGTTTAGCATTGTCCTACTGATATATGCAAGGCCCTCCCTGAAAAAGACATTGGGGGTTATTTACGAAAGGCAAATCCACTTTGCACTGCAACTGCACTTGGAAGTGCAGTGGCTCTAAATCTAAGGGGTAGATCTGAAATGAGTGGAAGCTCTGCGGATTTTATCATCCAATCATGTGCAAGCTAAAATGCTGTTTTTTATTTTCCTTGTATGTCTCCCTCAGATCTACAGCGACTTTACTTTCAGTGCACTTGCAGTGCAAAGTGGATTTTCCTTTAGTAAATAACCCTCATTGTCTGAATGGGAGCATATGCCGCCCTAAAACCTGGATATATCTTTCAGCATTGATGGTCCCTTTGCAGATGTACTAGCTGCTCATTCCATACACACTAATGTGTCCCCATACCATCAGCGATGCAAGCTTTTGAACTGAGTGCTGATAACAAGCGTCCATGGTTGCCAAACAGAATGTGAAGTTTCAATCTGTCTGACCACAGAACAGTTTTCCACTTTGCAACAGAGAAATTTAAAGAGCTTTAGCCCAAAGAACATGATGGTGTTTCTGTATCATGCTCAGATATGGCTCTTTCTTTGCACAATAGAACTTTGTTCACAGACATGTGACTTTCGGAAGTATTCCTGAACCCATGCCTGTTTTTAATGCAGTGCCGCTTGAGGGCCAGGAGATCACAGGCATCTAATATTGTGTTTCGATGTTGTCCCTTGAGCACAGATATTCTGTACTGTAGATGATGATATATTTAATGTCTTGCAGCATTTTACAGATTTATGAACCTCTGCTCATCTTTACTTCTGAGACTCTCGGACTCCCTAAGATGCTCTTTTTATACAAAGTCATGTTACTGACCTGGTGCCAGTTACCTTAATTAGTTGCAAAACGTTCTTCTAGCTCTTCCTTATTAGTGCTATTTACTCTGCCAGCTTTATGTTGTCCTGTCCCAACTTTTTTGAGACATGTTGCTGCCAAATTCAAAATTACCCTTTTTCTTAAAATGGTACATTATCACATTTTAACTATTTGATATATTTTATATTGTGAAAAAAATATGGGCTTATGATACTTGTAAATCACTGCATTCTGTTTTCAGGCCGTGTTTACACCATGAATCGCACAGGAACATGTTGTGCCACACCAATATTAGTGCATGCACTACTTTAAAAAACGCACAGTGACCGTAACACATATTACTACTGTACCATGCAGGAAAACGCATTGCATTTGTGGTGTTGTTAAGTTAACACTGACACCAGCTGCAGATCCCAAGTGAATGCGGCACGGGAAACACGCACTGAACGCGGGTTTCCCGCACCGCGTTCTGGTATGAACTGGCGCTTTATGTAGATTTAATACAGCGCCCCAACTTTTGTGGATTTGGAGTTGTACAACAATGACAATTAAGTATAACAAGCAGGGTAAAATTGGAAATATCACATCGAAATTACTTTTAGATAATAACCTAAAAACTTTATGCACAAAAAAAAATACACTACAATCTGGTGTCGGCCAGATTGTTATTACACAGTATTTATCCAGAAATGGAGAGGTACCGTACTTCTTTCTGAATGTACCAATAACAGATCAAAGTGAACAAAAACAAACTCAATATTAAAAACTGAAAGCATACTGTGTGAAAATACCTTTTTTGCAGATTCTGTAGAACATTTCTTCTTCATTGTTCTCAGTAAAAATTCAGGCATATTATTTTCAATATCCTCTCGTGTTCCTTTCTTATGTAGGATCGCAGCAAGAAAGGATATGACCTAAACCAAGAAGGCACATTTTATTATTAGTGCAATGAAGAGGTAGTATTGTATGCCTGGTCAGCAGTTATGCTGTTATCCAATTGGGTTGTACTATCAGCTACCAGAGAAGCCAACAGCAAATCAGACAAACATTAGTCATCAGTCTAGAAGTAATGCCACGTACACACGACCAGACTTTCCGGCAGACTAGGTCCGACGGGATTAGTCCCCCGGACAATACGAACGTGTGTGGGCTAATCTGTTTGTTTTTCGGGAAAAAAACAAGGGAAGCCATTGGCTACTGGCTATTGAACTTCCTTGTTTAGTCCTGTTTACGTCATCACGTTCAAAACAAATGGACTTTCGAACGGACTTGGTCTGTTTGTGTGTGGCCAAGTCCGTTCGGAAAGTCCATCGGAACTACGCCGAAAGTCCGTCGGGAAGACCAATGGACCTAGTTTGCCGGAAAGTCCGGTCGTGTGTATGCGGCATGACTCTTTACATAGGTGGTAAGTATAGGTGGGAGATTAATTCATCATTGCATACTGCTTAAAAGGAACCCCATAGCAACCTAAAGTGGAACCCTGGTTGAGAAAGGCTGACCTAAGGAAAAAGGTTTCTCCAAGCCAAAAGCAAAAATCTAATCAATAACAAGGTTTTTGGTTAATCCAACAAGTGATCAAGTGGAGATCAAGCGGTTGTAAAGGGTATTTTTTTAATTAGAATATTAAACATGTGCAGTGGTATTGCACAGAGCAGCCCCTTACCGCCTCTTCTGGAGTTCCCAGCAGGTGCTCTCCCCTCTTCCTCCAGATGGGACCAGGAGACATGGATGATCCTAAAAAGGAGTCCAGCCTGTGCTTTTTAGGCTGGGCTTCTCCTATGGGTCACAGGAGTGCAATTTGTTTTGCACTCCTGTAAACCGTTTTCTGCAGAGAGCGGGCTGAAGTCCGCTCTCCACTGACGTCACTGAAAATAGCCCAGGCAGCACATCATCCTGACTCTGGAAGTCTGGATCCACCAGCTGCCTGGACTGATGGCAGTCTCAGCCGCTCAGCGAGCCACTCCAATGAGCGTGGAGGAGCAGAGCAGGAGAGATGCTGACTGACAGGTATCAGCTCTCCGCTTGGCTCAGTTCTCTCACCTCCCCATCGGCGATGTTCGGTGGCTCGGTTCTCAGTGAAGAGGCGGCGGGGGACAGATGCAGCATTGGTCTGATGCTGCATCCATCTAGGTAAGTGTGTGAATAGACAAAAAAAAAAAAAAAATACTCTTTTAATGCTGTTTTTACCCTGCTATCCTGTGAGTGCACCTTATATTAAAGTGTGACTATTTTAATCCTATACTGCACTTAGATTGGCGCTGCTCTCTCTTGCTTTCATGTCCACAGAGCCCCTTTTTACTCTGCAAAGCTGGCTGCCCTTTTGCATGGACTCTCCCTCAGACTTACCATCATAATTTGTATTAAATACAGCTGTGTGCCGATTCAACTCCTTATCTCTTGTGCCACACACCAGGAGCCAACCTACATAGCGCTCACCATATCCATATACTGTCTCCACTCCTCCTGACCTGCGTGTGCCCCCATAGCAAGCGGGCACACTACTGGGCCAGACTGTGTGCAGCCATAGACAGACATAGCGTGGTTAGGCCCTACCCCCACTCCCTCCTCACAAAATTTGACTGACGGCAGCAGAGGCCAATAGCTTCCGCTGTCACCTGAGTCCCCTCTGAAGGGAGAGAAGAGATGCAGCCAGGACAGGACTGAATTGAGAGAGGCTTCAGGTGTATGTGTGTGTGTGTGTGTGCGCGCCACTTGTGCTAGGGAATACCTTAGGATAAAAAATATTTTAGCTTTAGAATCACTTGGAAGTGTAACTACAGACACAACTTTTTTTTTTTTTTTGGAGTGGAGAGGAATTAGAATACCTATTTATTTATTTCTGTCTGTCTGTGCCCCCGTTCGCCTCTGGAGATCCACCCTCGCTATTTGTCTTGTTTACCGTGGTCATCAAACGTAATGAAAGTGAAAGAGAATCACACAGTTTGGGTTGACACCAGAAGTCCAATGGGGACACCAATTCTGGTGACCCTGGGCATTATTCCTCCAGGTGATCACACAGTAAGTGATCTCCACAGGGGAGTCACCAACAGTAATAAAAGCTGACAGATGTTCTAACCCTACAAAAAATTGGCTGAAGTTGGGCAAGTTCCAGGGTCACCAGATAACTGACAAAAGGGAGTGGGGGTGGGATGGGGAGACTACAGTAATGCCAGGATGAAAAACTAAAGTATTGAGTGGGTAGGCTGTGCACTTGTATGGAGTATCTCAAAGCATAATTTTTTCAGTTTTGGCTGAAGTATTATTTTAACAATGAACTCCAGACACTCCCACTCCTTCACACACATTGACCTTAGGGTTGACACTTCATACCTTTAAAACCAAATACATATTAATTATAAAGATAGGCCCAGGCGTGTTCGCAACTCCACGTGACCGCGCCCGCCAGAAAGCTGACACTCCGCAGCGCTAATCCCAGGCAGTGAGACATTTCTCGATCCGCAGCTGCACAGATCGGGAAATGACTCACTAACTGTGATTAGCGCTGAATGAATGAATGAATGACTTGTATAGCGCTACCTATGCGAACTGAATCGCCTCAGGGCGCTTTTTGCCACTGGTGTCCATCTGTGGTATAGTGCGGTCCTTGCCCTCTGGGGTCCCGACACGCTTACAAACACATACAATTTTTTTTTTTTTATCGACAGGATCTAATTAACCTACCAGCATGTCTGTGGAGTGTCAGCTTCCTGGTGGGCGTGGGCACGTGGAGTTACAAACACACCCGAGCTCATCCTTAATTACACAGGTTCTGTGGCTGATTAAGGTGGTAATTAAACTCACTTGGTGCCTTATCTACATTAAATTAGCCTCAGAACCTGTGTAATTCATATGTGTTCAGGTTTAAAAGGGATGAGGTGGCAACCCTAATTGACCTCCACCCAAAACTAATCACTGGCTTTGTTTTAAAAAAAAGCATTCTAACTGCCTAAAATACTCACCTATAGAAGCAGTCACAAGATGCTCTGGGTCCGGAACCTTTTTTTTATTATACATGAGGAGAGTTCTCACTCAAATGTCCAAGTCACTGACTGAATGATGTGTACTTTACCTATTGGATGTCCAGCATTGAGACCTAGGGAGAGATTTACTTAAACTGGCGCACTCAGAATCTAGTACAGCTGGGCATGGTAGCCAATCAGCTTCTAACTTCAGCTTGTTCATATAATCTTTGACAATAAAACCTAGAAGTTGATTGGTTACTATTTAGAACTGCACCAGATTTTGCAGACTCAAGGTTTAGTAAATCTCATACATAATGACATCAGGAGGAGGCAACCAGTCTACTGCAGCACTGGATCCATCAGTTGTGACTCCCGGAAGCGGCAGTGGTAAGGGACAAGACTGGGAGACTTAGGGGAGTATATAAAAAAAACTTCTCAAAGTATTTGGGGGAAAAAAATGCTAAATGGGTGAGAGAGGGGCAGGAGGGAGGGATGGGAAGGGAGAACCGTCTTGCTTGGAGTTTTGCTTCACCTTCAGTAAGTTGTCGTTTTAAAAATTCCACCTCTCTGATGCATCATGTCCCTATTTTTCCTATAGATATATAACTCATGGTGGCCTCCAGCGGTCCCTCAAAGTACCCACTGAAATGAATGGGGCCATGTTGCATATGCACAGTATGAAAAGGAGCCAACCAAAGCCATGTCAGAAAAAAGATGGCTGGATCAGGGAGAAAGCCAAGTTCTAATTTCAGCAGCTCTTCTGAAATAAACCACTGCTGTTGATACAGAGAGAGAGAGAGCGATCATGAACTGTGAATGTGTGGTCTTTGAATAGCAACAGCACTTGTTATGTCGTTGTGCTTATTCAAAGGCCACACTCCTATTTCTGATGGTAGAGCATCCAACACTGGAGTGTCTACTGGGGCCCCTTGATTGAATGGGCTGTTTTTTTATCTCAAATAGCATGAGCTGTTTTATGCAAAAATGTACTAACTCTTTAAACCCATCGCCATCCCAAAGAGTGGATATGTGCAGCAATTAGTACCACATAATAAGGCATTTTTTAAATGCAGCTCAAAGAAACACATAAACAAGAAAAATAAAAAATCCTGAGATCTATCATTTTTATAGTCCCATATTCAACTTACTAGAATCAATATCTCACAATATTTATGACTGAGTAGAAATACATACAGTACAGCATATCATGGAGTGTAAAGTTATTCAGATTTTCTCATATGCATGCTTATTCTGGGTCAGTGACCCCCATAAATATCAGCAATGGCAGTTCCCATATTTCCCTCAGTAAAAAGAAGTAGAAAAATACCTGTATTGTCTTCCCAAGACCCATGTCATCACCAAGGATGCATCCAGTTGAACGTGTGTAGTGCTCATACAGGAATCGAATGCCATCTCTTTGATAGTCACGTAAATACCTATTAATAGTATAAGGCACAAAGACTCCACTATTTGATAGTGGGAAATTTGCAGCAGGAGCTGCAGGTCTCCGATCTGGGAAATATGGTTTTTCCAGGTCCTCATCATCAAAAATAGAAGTGTTCCAGGAATTACTGTAGCCATGGGCTTTACGGAGATGTCTGAGTGGTACTTTCCTCTCTGTTGCATCCATAAATGAAACCACTGCATAGGATAGGTCGTCTTCCTTATGCTGAATGGACTTCACCACAGCTTCTTTAAGCTCACCATTATCCAAGTAAGGTGCCAAACACTTCTCATCAATACGCCACACGCCTAGAAAACCACATGAAAGTGAAAGATGTAAATAAAAAGTACCAATATCAATCACAAAATGTGTTTTTCAAAATGTGAGTACAAATGTTAACTATGTATTTTCTGCAGGTGCACCATAATGAAGTTTCATTATTATGTGAATGCATTATTATAGATTAAATGGGAAACTACTAAAATTATTAATAGTTTACCGATGCCTTAGCTTTGAAACAATCATCTAACCTATTCTGTCCTATCTAATGGTCGAATACTGTTAAAGGCCAACTAAGCCCAGAGATAGTTACATTCAGCATTGCTGCTGGCTAGCTGAATCTCATGCAAGCCTCATATATCCACTGTTCCACTCAATTGTGGTTGACAGTGTCAATCTTCCCCAATGGAAACTACAAAACAAATGAGCCTTCATTATTAACTTCACAATAACCTTCATTTTCACTTTTTAGGCCGGGTACACATATGTGCTGCCACGGGTTCATGCCTGGGGCCCGATGAGTGTCTGTTCACCGGTTCAGGTCTGAATTTTTGCCTGAATTCGCACCTGAACCGGACCCAAACACGCACAGGACCCTTTTACAATTCACTCCAAGGCCGCCCTGGACCTGTGTGAACCGACTCCACGAAAGCTGGTCACACTCGCCTGTCATGACGCAAATTTTAATGCGGATTTCCCTGCAATTCGCACATATGTGAACCCAGCCTCAAAGTTAACCTTTCATGAGAAAATTATGTCTGTTGCCAATGCTGTCTCACTGGTTACCTGGTTGTGCTTGGCTTTAAAGCTGAACTCCACATACAATTTTTAATGCATGACTACATTTGTCCAGCTTGGACCAATGTAAGTATGCATATCTCACGCCTAAGGAATTGCTGTGGAAGCTGACAATCACTGTACTAGTTAGCACTACTACAGTAATTGCTGCAGTCTTCTAGGCCAGGGATCTCCAAACTACGGCCCTCCAGCTGTTGCGGAACTACACATCCCATGAGGCATTGTAAAACTCTGACATTCACTGACATGACTAGGCATGATGGGAACTGTAGTTCCTGAACAACTGGAGGGCCATAGTTTGAAGACCCCTGTTCTAGGTCCTGTGCCAATTGATTGTCTAACGGCATATTGACCTAAGGGGGGCATTCACACTGCACTGCTGCCATTTACAGAACACCCCTGTATTTTTTTCGTTGCATTTTAAGATGTTCTCTGATTGGATGAGGTGGAGAGGGAGCTGACGTCACTGGGTTTCAAATCTATTAGTTCGGAGTTGCAAACCCCCAAACAAACATGCAGAATATGAGTGGCAGAAACGCATTATAATTCATCATCAAGACCATATCAAATTTGTGCTGCTCCAAGCCTGCAGTGTAAGTCTCCCAGGTTTACACTCTGTGTTCAGGTGCTGGCAGAAATATAGAACATCTTACTCCAAAATGTAATATAGCATACAGATACCTCTGCACACTGTATTCAACTCCAATGTAAGGCGAATGAAAAATTAGCTGCAGCCCAGATCCCAGCCCATCGGTCACGCCCCCCTCTGACATGTTTCACCCACATTGGGGTTAATCTTATATAAACCCCAATGTGGGTGAAACATGTCAGAGGGGTGTGATCGATGGGCTGGGATCTGAGCTGAAGCTAGTCTCTCAGGCAAAAATTCAGACCTGAACCGATGAACAAACACACAGCGGGCCCCAGGCATGAACCCGTGACAGCACATGTGTACCCGGCCTAAAAAGTGAAAATAAAGCTTTATAGTGAAGTTAATCATGAAGGCTCATTTGTTTTGTAGTTTCCATTGGGGAAGATTGACACTGTCAACCACAGTTGAGTGGAACAGTGGATATATGACGCTTGCATGAGATTCAGTTAGTCTTAGCTAATCTTAGATTAACCCCAATGTGGGTGAAACATGTCAGAGGGGTGAGATAGATGGGCTGGCATCTGAGCTGATGCTAGTTTTTCAAGCAAAAATTTAGAGCTGAATCAGTGAACAGACACGCAGTGGGCCCCAGGCATGAACCCGTGGCAGCACATATGTGGTATGGGCTGGGATCTGAGCTGAAGACAGTTTTTCATTCGCCTTACATTAGAGTTGAAAATAGTGTGGGGTGGTATCTGCATGCTATATAATACCTCATTAGTTTGCCTGTCCTGGGTTAGTGACCCAGAAAGTAATGAAGCCAAATAATCAGCATGACAGCCAGAGAACAAAATTTCCTGAAAGGAGAGGTCAGTAATGGAAGCGTACACATTTCTTTCTTGACAAGTTCCCTTTAAGAGATCAGAGGGCTAGACTTTCTGGCAATGTTTTTATAGCTGCTTGCGCTATAGTTGTCCTGACGACAACTGTACCCCTTGTTTCTTCTCTAGGTGTCACTGGAACAGGAAGTGCAGGAAAATCTTACCTATTTAGTCACAGACAAAAATATAAATCTGCAGAATATTTGCTTTTCCACAGTCTAGCTAAAACAGAACAAAGAAAACTGACTGGAGTTAGGCTATAAGGCTACCAAAGTAAATGTATATGTAGATTTACTCTATGTATATGAGCTAAGCAAGAATGTCAGGTGATTTTACACCGGCCATATACAACTTGAATGTCATCCGTTGTCTGAGCACATTTGTGGGGCGCTTGCAGAGCAGCTAAAGCATGGCACAAATGTGAGTTTTTTTCCACCCCTCAACCGCTAGTGAGAATGAGCCCAAATGTCAATCAGATCAGTGAAGTCAGAGAAATGTCAGAAATCCTTATCTGTGCAATTGTTCCAAGTCATGATGGTCATTCACACAATTAGACATTCAAAGGGACAGATCACTAATTGCAGCCTCCTTCTCTCATGTCAGCTTTCCTTTCTTTCTAATGAACAGGATTTTAGTAAATCTACTTGCCTGGTCCATCCATGTTTACAGGGTCCATACTTCAACTATGGATATGTGAAACACGGACTCCAAACTTCTAATACAGCAATGTAGATCTGTAGGATGGGACTTGGTACACTCATATTGTCAGCAAATGTCCAGTCATTCTATAGAAACTGCAGCAACACAATGAGGCTTGGCCAGCAGATGGACTGCATGCAATAAACTCTCTGTATACATGACGGTTTCCTTCGTCTATACATTGCTTTTTGTTACTTATTGTCCAAAATTAGAGAATACAGCTCTCCTCCTGTACACACACTTCCTAGCCCGATCAGCCAATGTTTTGCTTCCTCTATGCTCCTCTCCTCCTTGCATGGGCTGAGGTAAAACTAGCTTTTACTTTCACTTTCATCTTCCGCACTTTCGCCATTTATTGAACGAGACTGGTGATGCTCAAGCCTTTGCAAGGAACATTTCAGAAAAGAATTAATGTTCCACAGGCTCCAAAAATGCATTTAAAAAAAAAAAAGGAATAATATAAAGCAGAATAGAGATTTTAGACTAACTATGAAAAGAGCTGATCTGTAATCCAAGTACGTTGCTGCATGTGAAGCCTTTGAGCCTGTCCAGTACTATGAGTGAGGCTGTGTTCACTTATTGCTTTTTTTGCAAAAAATAAATAAAAAAATCTATGTGTGTACATAGCTCCCAACTGTCCCTGATTTTGAGGGACTGTCCCTGATTTGAAGCAATGTCCCTCTGTCCCTCTTTCCTCCTCATTTGTCCCTCATATTGGTCTGATCCTCATAGTTGTATATAAAATTTACTTTTTATCTATCAAAAAGTGTTTCCCAGTGCTAAACCTTTCATCCAATTTCTAAATTGCTGCATTTGTACATTTTAAGAGTCAATATAAAGGAATAGTAGTGGTAAAAAAAAGTCCTTGTGGATTTGAGTAACCTTTTTTTTGGTTAATTTTCCTTTAAGGGGTGTGGCAGAGGGTGTGTCCTATGCCTACATAAGTTTGTTAGTAAGTGTCCCTCATTCTCATCTCAAAATGTTGGGAGGTATGTGTGTATATGTATGTGTGTATATATATATATATATATATATATATATATATATATATATATATATATATATATATATATATATATATATATATATATATATATATATATTAGGGGTCAACCGATTATTGGGGGCTGATATTCACATTTTTCAGATAATCGGTATCGGTCAGAAACTTACCGATATTGTGCGGCGGGCAGCTAGATTCGCCACCTCATCCCTTTAAAACCGAACACATATTAATTACACTGCTGCCCATAAACCCTATGGGCAGCAGAGAGATGACATCATCTCTCATTGGCCGCTTTGCATCACCGCTGTTCTGCCCCTACCACAGGGAGCAGAGAGATAGTTACGTCGTCTCTCACAGTCACCGCATGTGGAAGTTTACCCGCTCAGACAACGCTGGGGAGAGGCTACCAGATAAATACTTTTATTCACACCCTATTTGCGCAGCGATCTTGCAAGCGCACTTTTTTTAGAAAAACTTCACTTCTTTAATAAAAAAATAAGACAACAGTAAAGTTAGTCCAATTTTTTTATATATTGTGAAAGATAATGTTACGCCGAGTAAATTGGTACCTAACATGTCACGCTTCAAAATTGCGCCCGCTCGTGGAATGGCATCAAACATTTACCCTCAAAAATCTCCATAGGCGATGTTTAAAAAATTCTACAGGTTGCATGTTTTGCGTTACAGAGGAGGTCTACAGCTATAATTATTGCTCTCACTCTACCGATCGGGGCGATACCACCGTTTTCATATGCGGGCGCTACTTACGAATGCAGCACGTATGCAGGAATGTATGCAGGAATGTAAACATCCCTTGTAATAGAAAAAAAGCACCACAGGTCCTCTTAAATATGAGATCAGGGGTCAAAAAGACTTTAGATCTCATATTTGGACTTAAATGCAAAAAGAAAAAAAAAATGTCATTTAAAAAATGACATTTGTAAAATGTGCCTTTAAGACGTAGGGGGCGAAAGTGACGTTTTGACGTCGCTTCCGCCCTGCTATGGTATAGAGACGGGTGGCGGCCATCTTAGCCTCACTCGTCTCTATACCCAGCCACGGACAGGTCCCAATCGCCTCCGCCGCTGCCGACGGCTCCGGTAAGGGGCGGAAGGCATGGGAGAGCGGCGGGAGGGGGGGCACCTCTCCCACCGCCGATAACGTTGATCTCGCGGCAAATCCGCCGCGATGACCACCATTATCGGAAATACGACCGGCGCCTGAAGAGATGGATATCTCGGTTGTGGCAGCAGCTGCTGCCGTTACCGAGAGATCCCTCTTCAAAATCAGGACGTACATAGTCGTGCGCTGGTCGTAAAGTGGTTAAATAAATAACTCAACAATCACAGCAAAAAGACACCACGTTGTGGTGCCAGTAAAAATGAATGGCCCACAAACACATGGGCCGCGTTTTGCCAGCATTGCAGTGTGATTTGGAATCGGGGCCGTGTGGCGGGCAGAATCACAGCAATATTCTGCCCACGATCCCAAATCGCTACATGTGCCTAGCAGGCTAACACAACAGCAATTATAGAAGACTCAGTCCAGTGCCTCAATCACCAACTTTGCCAGCAGTTGCCACAATCTCAGATACCAGTAGAATGACTGGAATTAATTCTGCAGCACTGCAGTTCTAAGCTAGCCTGACTAAGGAGGACACAAGGGAAACAGGGACACACCTACTAACCCGGGATGGACTGGGTCATCGGACAGCAGCAGCAGCACTTCAGAACATCATCCACATCTACGTCCTCGTGGCAGGCTGGTGGCTAACAGCACCCTTCAGGGTCCAGCTCCTTACCCAAGCGGCAGTCAAAGGTGGGAAGCGGCACTGCAAGTAGGCGGAGCCAGTGGAAATAGAGAGGATCGGTGGGCGGGTAGGTGCCAGTCGCTCCCAATCTGCTCAGTGTTTCCTCCTGTCCTGGTGACTGTGGCTGGACAAGTCAAGAAGACATGATCTCATATAAAGGAGCCTAGAGGCACGAGGTGAGGAGGAGGAGCAGCAAGAGCCAGGATCCTCTTTAAAATTAAATGGACCCTGGAAAAACATTTTCAAAATCAGTTTACTGCAGCAGATCAGGCAGCAATTGTGATTGGTTGCCAGAGGTTACAGCACACGTTACGGCTCACTGATTATTTGCTAGAGGTTACTGCACATCATTTCTGCTTGTTGATTGGTTTCTAGAGGTTACTGCACATTACTGCTCACTGATTGGTAGTGATAGATTACTGTTATCATTACCGCTCACTGATTGGTTGCTAGAGATTACAGCAGTGTGACAAAATACCAGCCCTCCTGGGATACAATTGAAAAATAAATTCTGTTGAGTATGCCGCAGAGAGTAGTGGGCATGACCTCACATTGGAGCAACTTATGCGATTTGACCTGTCAAATTGCATGACAAGTCACATTCTATTGCTTCCATTTGTGGATGGACATTTTATGGTTAGACAACCTGATCACATTGCTATAATCTTTTTATATGGGCTATAAACTGAAGGACGTATGAATAAATGGTTGTGGATCTAATCATTTGAGTTTTAATTATTTCTTATGGGGAAATTCGCTTTGATATACAAGTGCTTTGGATTACAAGCATGTTTCTGGAATGAATTATGCTCGCAATCCAAGGTTTTAATGTATATATAAAATAATATACAAAGTGGTTGGAGGAAAGCTTCAGAATGACAAAAATGTTTTTATTACAAATTCTGTGAGCAGACTGCAGTTCCTCTTTAAAGACTGTATAATTCATTGACAGACCTTTGATGAAAACTGATGAATTAATTTGTTGAAGGCACATTTCATATATCCTCTCATAATTCTTGCCCGTAAACATCTTGACTTAATCTTAGGATTTGCAGCATGTGTTTTCAATGATTTAACCTTTTATTACTTTAATAGGATAACATATTTCAGGTTTGTGGCTGTGATCTTTCAATTAAAGTTATATAACCAGGTGTATGACACTCTAAAAATGAAAGAAATCCTTAATGTAGAAAATGGGGCGTAGCATACACTTTGTAAGAACTGAAATCCTGCACTCTTTTTTTTTTTTTTTTCAACATTTTTATTGTACATTTTAGGTCACAACATTTGGCTGTTAACTCATTTTAATCTGTTAAAAAGAAAGATGGCATTGGTTCTACTCTTAAGGGATATATGTGGTGTGGTTTTATCAGTGAGTGCCCCCAGACACACAGATTGTCAAACGTTTTGTTTACATTTGGATAGAGTAGGGAAAGAGTAGGGTCTAGTAAACTATTAAACTAAGCTATTCAAAGTCAATAGGGCCACACCACAACTGCAAGCCAAACACTTGTTTGTGGAGCATTAGCACCATTTTGAACTGCAATTTGGCAAAAAAAATATGGAATTCAGGGGGCAATAGGACCACCTCCTGAACAGCTGACAGCAGCTGCTTAGCCACACTCTGAAAAGTCACGGATAATTTTTCAGAGCTCCTATTAGAACGGTTCCATTGCCCTTAAGGCTGCATTCACACCTGAGCGTTTTGTAGCTTGAAGCCTGAAGCTACAAAACGCTAGAGGGGAAAAAATACATTATTCTCTATGGAGATGGTTCACATCTCCACTCCAAAACGGCTGAAGCCCTACGCCTGAAGCTCAAACAAGTTCCGGACCCTTTTTTGTCACTCGAATCGGGCAGATTTTGGCGTTCTTCATCTTTTTACATTGGTGACCTTTTGCTCTGCACAAAATCATGGCAAAATGCAGTAAAAAACGCCGCAAAATTGCGGTAAAAATCGCGGGAAAAACGCTGCAAAAAACACTGCAATTTGCGCGATTTTCTGCCTGAAACGCTACGCTCAGGTGTGAATGCAGCCTAACGGGGCGCGACTTGTCATGCGACTTGTGCTCTGAAAGTGGAAGCGCATGTCGCATCAGTGTGAATCGGGGCTAACCGTCATTGTAATGCCACCCATATTCCATGATCACAGTAAGCTGACACCTATGCTGCACAAGTGTCAGGTTGCTGTCACTCTGTTAAAAAGGACAGGAAAATGGGTAGCATTACAGTGACTGTTAATAAAGGGGGGTGCAGGCTATGCATTGTACAGGCACTTCTAACATCCCCCTGTTTTTCTCTAATTTTTACTGGGAAAACTTTCTTAATCTCTCCTCCCTCACCTCCATCATTGCAGGAGTTCCACTTGCAGACAGTTTAGGCGTTTGTGTCTAGTCTTCTCACCTCATCTGTGCCACCATTCAGACCAGATCTATCCTGCACTCTCACTACAGGAAGCCCGCGGAATGAAGATTGGGTTCCAGTGATTCACTACCACAGTTCTCTATAGAAGCCCACAGCTTTATTGATAAGGCCGCAGCTGATGATATTATTACCACATCTGAAGTAGCATTTCTTAAACACGAATTCTATAAACGGCCCTATTTTTATCATGTTCCAAACATGCATAAGGACCTAGTTCATCTGCCTGGAAGACCGATTGTTGCAGCAATGGAAAGTGTCAAGAGTTACTTTTCCATTTACAGTGAGCACTTCTTGCAACCTAGAGTACAGAATCTCCCCTCATACATTAAGGATAGTACCCAACTGCATAACATGCTACTGAAATACTCTTGGGAACCTTCATATAGTTGGCTCTCATGAGATGTAGTATCACTCTACACCTCCATACCCCATAACGTTGGGCTACAGGCTGTACAGCATTTTCTTAACGAGGGACCCACATCTTAATCTTCGCCAGGTAAAATTTCTCATGGAAGCTATAAAATACTGTCTTATCCACAATTACTTTGAATCCAATGGTGATTTTTACATTCAGACCCAAGGCACAGCTATGGGGGCAAATTTTGCCCCCAGCTATGCAAATCTCACCATGCGTCATTGGGAATACCTTCATATCTGGCAAATAACCCCTACACTTCCCATTTAGATGTTACATTGATGATGTGGTCATCATTTGGGATGGCCCAGAGTCCTCCATTCCTGCATTCCTACAACACTGCAATACCAATACTTTGAGTTTGTCTTCCACTTCAGTATCTGATAGCAATAAGCTGGCTTTTCTGGATCTTGAATTGTTCCATCATAACAACATGATCTGTGCACAAAACTACAACAAACCTACCTCTGGCAACTCTTATTTGCACTATAAGGGTTGTCATCATCTGCGTTGGGTCAACAACATCCCCAGAAGTCAGTTTTGTTGTCTTAAACATAATTGCACTCGTGAACAGGACTATAATACCCATAGCCAGCTATTAAAGACCAAATTCATGGAAAAAGGCTATCCTGATGAAATAGTCAAAGATGCCTTCCAATTTTGTATCCAAAAAGATGTGAGGAGCGACAGAGAGGCTAAAGCAGTTGAAAGTACACAACCTGTTCGATTCATCACGCAGTTCCACTCCCAATTTAGGAAGATGAAAAAGATCTTCTCAAAAAGCTGGTCCATATTGATCGAGGAGCCTCACTTGAAATCAGCACTTACTGATCGACCTGTAATCACCTATAGACGAGCAAAAAACATAATATCTCAAATAGCCCCAAGCAAAATTAAACCTCTACGTCCCACTGCCAGTGTCTCCTTAACCTTTTTTAACATCAAAGGAATGTATCAATGTAGTAAACCCTTGTGTCTCACGTGTAAACACTTGACACATAGGCAAAAAGATTTTACATGTAAAGGGACGCAATACAATATACCTGATTTTTTTACATGCTCTTCGAGGAAATAGTGTATTGTTTGACCTGTCCATGCGGCTTGCTGTATGTAGGTCGCACTATACGTACACTCAGAAAAAGGTTTGGTGAGCATAGGAATTTTGTGGGAAAAGGTTCTAACAAACACAGCGTCCCAAGACATTTTGCAGAGTTTCATAACCGGTCCTCCTTAGGATTACGTGTTTGGGTTATAGAAGCTATCTCCAATAATCTCCCCAAAGCCGAATGTTACAAACGGTTATGTGAGAGAGAAAATTATTGGATTTATCAATTAGACACTTTATCGTCTAAATGAAGGTATCAAAATCAACATTCTTCTGTAATCCAACTTGCTTTCCAAATTTTTAAGGTAAGTAGAGAAATTATCTGATATAGCTCTTATCGGTTGGGTTTGTCGTTCAACATAAGCCCATTAAGCAATACTAATATTTTATAAACATAATACTTGAATTAATTACTAACCTCTGTATCGTGATTAATTAGCCACATTATAATGAATTTTTATTATTTATATTACATATTATATAATCATAAAATTTCTCATAAATAGTATCCTCTTTTAAATATATAATTTGCACATATAAAATTATTTTAATATATCAAAATTATTTTAATATACTGGTTTACTGGTTTTAATAAAAAAAAAAAAAATATATATATATATATATATATATAGATATATACTTTTTTTTTTTTAATTAATCAATTTACATTACACTTATTAGATACATAAGTCTGTGTGTATATGTACATGTAATTTTATTGTATCCATATTATTGTTTTTAACTCACATATATTTTCCATCCAGTTATGATTATATTAGTCGCTTGCTGGAACTAACACTGTTTACATTATTTGTCATGTACATCATTTGTTTATTAGCAAGTAATGCTTTTAGTTTTTGTATATATGTTTCCATGGTTATCCGCCCTGCCGGACAACATATCCTTGCATGAGGTGTATATATACCCTTTCTAAGATGGCCCCCAGCAGAGCCTGAGGAAGGAGTATGCATGCTCCGAACGCGCGCACCGCCCATTGACCCTGTACCCGGAAGTGACGTCACCTCGAGTGCCCCGCTGTCTTCCATCTCAGCCTTCCGGAAGTGCTGGGATCCACCAGTGTGATCAGATCGCCCACAGCTACAGCCAGCCACAGCAAGCCATCAACACTCGGCATTATCCCGGGACAGAGCGGATGTTTTACACACAATTCTGGAATTATTTACCCGTTTGTTAGTGCTATTCTTATCTTTTATGCATTAAAGTATATACCTGCTACACTTAGAAGGCGCTGCTTCTTGTCCCTCTTTATGATTTCAGAGTCTCTTCTAGCTTTCTCTAGCTGGCAGCCTAATCTAAGGACAGCATAATTGTCATCCTTACATGGACTCACTTTAAGGGACCTGATCTTTTGAGCCGCTCAGTGCCCATAGCGTTATTTTTATTTTAAACGTATGTACAGCCTTATCCAGAGTGCGCCATATAACTCCATTGTCTGTATGAACTCTAAACATGTAACCTGTAAAAAAAATTAAAGTGTCTCCTATGGAGATTTATAAGTACATTAGTAAATTGATAACCAACATGTCGCGCTTCAAAATTGCGCCCGCTCATGGAATGGTGACAAACTTTTACTCTTAAAAATCTCCATAGGCAACGTTTAAATATTTTTACAGGTTGAGTTACAGAGGAGGTCTAGGGCTAGAACTACTGCTCTCGCTCTAACAATCGCAGTGATAACTTACATGTGTGGTTTGAACACCGTTTTCATATGCAGGCGCTACTCACATATGTGCTTCTGCACGCTAGCTCGTCAGGACGAGGCACGTTAAAAAAATATATTTTTTCTTATTTATTTTACTTTTTATTTTTTATTTTTACACTGTTCTTTTAAAAATAAAATGATGTCACTTTTATTCCTATTACAAGGAATGTAAATATCCCTTGTAATAGAAAAAAGCATGACAGGACCTCTTAAATATTTAAACTAAAATGCAATAATACAATTTTTTATTTTATTTTGTTTGAAAAAAAAAAAAATTCCCTTTAAGAGCTATGGGCGGAAGTGACGTTTTGACGTTGCTTCCGCCCTGCAATGGTATGGAGCCGGATGGGGACCATCTTCCCCTCACTCATCTCTGTGCCAAGCAGGGGAAAGGACCCGATTGCCTCCCCCGCTGCCGCCGGCTCCGGTAAGCGGCAGAGGGCACCGGATCGCGGCGGGAGGGAGGCCCTCTCCCGCCCTGATAAGTGTGATCTCGCGGCGAATCTGCCACTGAAATCACTTTTATCTGAAAGCGGACCGCCAGCTGAAGAAGTGGATAGCTAGCTGCTGCCATAACAACGATATTCCACTTCAAAGAGCCGTCATATAATGACTGGCGGGCGGTCTGTAAGTGGTTAAAGTAGGACATATTAGGTATCTATTTACTCAGCGTAACATCATCTTTCCTATTATACAAAAAAATTGGGCTAACGTCAGTGTTGTTTTTTTTTATTCATTAAACATTTTTTTCCCCAAAAAAAATGCGTAAAAAAATTGCTGCGCAAATACTGTGTGACATAAAAAGTTGCAACGATCACCATTTTATTCCATAGGGTCTGCTAAATCAATAAATATAATGTTTGGTGGTTCTGAGTAATTTTTTAGCAAAAAAATTATGATTTTTACATGTAGGAGAGAAGTGTCGGAATTGGCCTGGGTGGCAAGGGGTTAATTACCATAAGTAATGTACAAATAATTATTATATATTGTTTTTAAGGTAATTTACTGTATTTTCAAAATCTGTACTCAAGCAGGTGGCTTAACAGACACATTACTGAAGTTTGAAGTTATAACTTCCAACCAGTAATTTCACAGTAAATAGATAAATAATAAATTATTATGTTGTTATTATTATTATTATACAGGATTTATATAGCGCCAACAGTTTGCGCAGCGCTTAACAAAATAAAGGCAGACATTACAATTACATTACAATTTGGTACAAGAGGAATCAGAGGGCCCTGCTCGTTAGAGCTTACAATCTAAAAAGAAAGGGTCAATTGATACAAGAGGTAATAGCTGTGGGGGATGAGTTGATGGAGGAAATAAAACAGTGTTAGTTAGAAGCAGGATAGGCTTCTTTAAAGAGAAAGG
This sequence comes from Lithobates sylvaticus, assembly GCA_028564925.1. Classification (NCBI taxonomy): domain Eukaryota; kingdom Metazoa; phylum Chordata; class Amphibia; order Anura; family Ranidae; genus Lithobates; species Lithobates sylvaticus. The sequence goes on from CM053026.1 coordinate 288,128,190, forward strand.
TTTTCAGGGATCGTCTAAAGATGGATAGATTAGGGGACAGTCGGACAGATTGGGGTAGAGAGTTCCAAAGGATGGGAGAAGCTCTGGAGAAATCCTGGAGGCGAGCATGGTAGGAGGTGACAAGGGAGCTAGAGAGCAGGAGGTCTTGGGAGGACCGAAGAGAGCGGCTTGGTTGGTATTTTGGTACTAGGTTAGTGATGTAGCTGAGGGCAGAGTTATGGATGGCTTTGTAAATTGTTATAACATATAGCATGATAATATACGATTTAGCTTGTACCTTTTCAGCAGGCAGCTGATTTTCATTCTCCCTCTTAACTGTGTGAGAAAAACATGGGATTGTGGGTAAATCTTATACACATAAACACATGTTTTTTCCTTATAGTTAAGAGGGCTGGGCTGGAAGGGAGCATTTGTCTTTTAGACACATGCCCCTTCTATGACACTTCAGTCAGATGCGTGCTTCCACTGCAGCATTTTTATTGGACAGCTGGGACCAATGGTACTTTGAATGAATGAATGAATGAATAACTTGTATAGCGCTACAATGCGAACTGAATCGCTTCAAGGCGCTGTATTGACGTTTGGTTATCAAGCTTCTAGAAGAGGTAGGTCTTGAGTTTCTTCCTGAAAGCCTGATGGTTTTCTTCCATGCGAATGTCGGTTGGTAGAGCGTTCCATAGCCATGGTCCCTGGACAGCGAATCTCCGTTCCCCCTTTGATTTGTAGCGGGATTTACAGTGGTGTGAAAAAGTGTTTGCCCCCTTCCTCATTTCCTGTTCCTGCATGTTTGTCACACTTAAGTGTTTCGGAACATCAAACCAATTTAAACAATAGTCAAGTAAACACAAAATGCAATTTGTACAACACCAAGTAAACACAAAATGCAATTTGTAAATGAAGGTGTTTATTATTAAAGGTGAAAAAAAATCCATCATGGCCCTGTGTGAAAAATTGATTGCCCCCTAAACCTAATAACTGGTTGGGCCACCCTTAGCAGCAACAACTGCAACAAGCGTTTGCGATAACGTGCAATGAGGCTTTTACAGCGTCCTGGAGGAATTTTGGCCCACTCATCTTTGCAGAATTGTCCTAATTCAGTTACATTAGAGGGTTTTCGAGCATAAACGGCCTTTTTAAGGTCATACCACAACATCTCAATAGGATTCAGGTCAAAACTTTGGCTAGGCCACTCCAAAGTCTTCATTTTGTTTTTCTTCAGCCATTCGGTGGTGGACTTGCTGGTGTGTTTAGGATCATTGTCCTGCTGCAGAACCCAAGTTCGTTTCAGCTTGAGTACACGAACAGATGGTCGGACATTCTCCTTCAGGATCTCTTGGTAGACAGCAGAATTCATAGTTCCTTTTATCACGGCAAGTCTTCCAGGTCCTGAAGCAGCAAAACAGCCCCAGACCATCACACTACCACCACCATATTTTACTGTTGGTATAATGTTCTTTTTCTGAAATGCAGTGTTCCTTCTACGCCAGATATACTTGGAACACACCTTCCAAAGAGTTCCACTTTTGTCTCATCGGTCCACAGAATGTTGTCCCAAAAGTCTTGGGGATCATCAAGATGTGTTGTGGAGAAATTGAGACGAGCTTTGATGTTCTTTTTGCTCAGCAGTGGTTTTCTCCTTGGAACTCTGCCATGCAGGCCATTTTTGCCCAGTCTTTTCCTGATGGTGGAGGCATGAACGCTGACCTTAACTGAGGCAAGTGAGGCCTGCAGTTCCTTGGATGTTGTTGTGGGGTCTTTTGTGACCTCTTGGATGAGTCGTCGCTGCGCTCTTGGGGTAATTTTGGGCGGCCGGCCACTCCTGGGAAGGTTCACCACTGTTCCATGTCTTCGCCATTTGTGGATAATGGCTCTCACTGTGGTTCGCTGGATTCCCAAAGCTTTGGAAATGGCTTTATAACCCTTTCCAGACTTATAGATCTCAATTACTTTCTTTCTCAATTGTTCCTGAATTTCTTTGGGTCTCGGCATGATGTGTAGCTTTTAAGGATCTTCTGGTGGACCTTACTGTGTCAAGCAGCTCCTATTTAAGTGATGCCTTGATTGTGAACAGGTGTGGCAATAATCAGGCCTGGGTGTGGCTAGAGAAATTGAACTCAGGTGTGGACAACCACAGTTATAGTATGTTTTAACAAGGGGGGCAATCACTTTTTCACACAGGGCCATGATGGATTTTTTTTCACCTTTAATAATAAACACCTTCATTTACAAATGCATTTTGTGTTTACTTGACTATTGTTTAAATTGGTTTGATGTTCCGAAACACTTAGTGTGACAAACATGCAAAGGAACAGGAAAGGAGGAAGGGGGCAAACACTTTTTCACACCACTGTAGGAATGAGGAGAAGATTTTGATTAGCCGATCGAAGACTGCGATTCGGTGTAGTGTTTTATTTTCTCGCAAAGGTATTGCGGAGCGTTTCCATGTGTGCATTTGTGGGTGAGGCAGAGGGTCTTGAATGCGACCCGATTCCTTACGTTTAGCCAATGTAGGTTCCTCAGGGAAGGGGAGATGGATTCCCAGGGTTTTTTCCCTGTTATCAGTCTTGCCGCCGTGTTTTGGATAAGTTGTAAGCGCGCAAGTTGATATTGGGGTAATCCTATGTAGAGGGAGTTAGCGTAGTCCAGTCGAGAATTGATGACTGTTCCAACTACCACTGCTTTGTCCTCCTTTGGAATGAAGGGGATGAGTCTGCGTAGCAGGCGGAGCAGATGGTGTGATCCACTGACTACTGCTCCTACTCGGGCATCTATTGACATTTCTGAGTCAAAAATGACTCCGAGACTCTTGGCCTTGGTCCTAGTGGTAATGGTCCGTCCAAAGATGGTAGGAGGTGTCCAAGGGATCTTGGCTCGGGTGTTATGCTTTGCATGTAGAATAAGAAGTTCTGTCTTTGATTCATTAAGTTTGAGGGAGCTAGTAGTCATCCAGTCGTCTATCATAGTGAGGCATTTTCCTAATTGCTGATGATGGTCTTTTTGTCCGGTGATGCGAAAATATAATTGAGTGTCATCAGCGTATGAGTGGAAGCAGAGGTCTGATCTTCTGATGATGTTGAGGAGTGGGCGAATGTAGATGTTGAAGAGCACTGGCGACAAGGGTGATCCTTGAGGGACTCCACAGGAGATTGCCCGGGTTTCAGAGGTGAAAGCTCCTAGTTTCACCGTCTGAGAGCGATTTCCTAAGAAGGATCTGAACCATTGTAGATCTGAGCCGGTGACTCCTGCTACTTCTGTAAGGTGGATGAGTAGAGTATTGTGGTCCACAGTATTAAACGCTGCACTGAGGTCCAACAGTACCAGGAGACATGATTCTCCGTCATCCGCTGCTTCGAGGGCATCATCCCAAATCTTCAGTAGTGCGGTTTCTGTCCCATGGCCTGGGCGGAATCCTGATTGTAACGGATCCAGGAGTGTGTGTGTGTCCAGGTGGTGTTGTATCTGTTGTACTACCGCTTTCTCCATAATCTTGGAAATGTTGTTCAAGCTTGTTATCGGTCTTCGGTGGTTGGGGTCCCGGGGGTCGAGGTTGGGTTTCTTTAGCAGGGGTTTGATGATGCCTTGTTTGAGGGCGCCTGGAACAATCCCTTCTTTGAACGATTGATTTATGAGGTGCGTTATGGTGGGAGCCAGGATGTCGGAGCATTCTTTCAGGAGTTTTGTGGGGATGATGTCAATAGAAGATGTACTGTCTCTGAGATTTTTGATGATGTTTTTAGTGGTCTCCGTGGTGATTGGGATCAGAGAAAACCTTGGTGGTTGTGGGATATTTGTGTCAATATCGACTTTTTCCTCTGACTGCCTGCCGTCGGATGTCTTTTTCTGATCAATTGTTTTCCTAATGTTGACGATTTTATTGATGAAAAAATCTGATAATTCATTGCAGAAATCTTGGGTTTCATTAGCGGGGGGCTCTAAGCATGCTGGGTTCATCGACTGAGCGACTATTTTAAAAAGTTCCCGGGACAGGAACTTCAGACAAAGTTTTCGTGGGTGAGTGTCAGCTGTGCCCGCATCTCCAGCCCTCTATTTGTCTTAGCATCATTAGTGGATTGTTTCATTCATCCCCTTTTTTTTTTTTTTTCTTCTTCCCCTTTTTCTTTTCCCCCTAGAGTTGGGGGGGGGATGGGGGTCCTGGGTCGGGCATCCATAAAGTTTACAAAACCAAGAATACACACATGCATCTGAAATCCCACCAAGCCTCCACTACCCCTCCACATCCTTTCTCCTAAATCCCGTTTCGTCTCAGTTCCAGTTTACCCCCCTAGGGGTTTTTTTTTTTTTTTTTTTCTTACTTGTGCCTATTTCTAATTGTGTTCCTAGATCGCTTTCCCATTTGATGAAATATGGTGGCTTCTCTGGTCTATCCCTTTCTAGTAAAAGTTTATAGATTCTAGATATTCTTTTTTTGGAGCATTCTGCTGTGAAGATTTTCTCTAGTTTTGTTAGATCCTTAGCCTCCCTTAATGGGCCAGGGAGAGAGCCCACGAAGTGGGTTAGCTGACGATGCCGCCATCCATCTATGGAGAAAGCCTCATTGTTCTGTAACTCGTGCAATGTCATCACCTTCCCCTTACTAATAACTTCCCCTAATCTCGTGCAGTCCTTTCTAATCCAATCCCCTCCTATTTCCTTTAGCCCTGGCGGGAAAAAGGGATTTTCTTTAAGTACTATAAGTGGCGAGTTGTATTTTTTGTTAAATGTTTTATAAGTTTTATCCCAAATTTTTAAAGTCGTGGTAGTGATTATATGTGTTTTTTCTCCTAGTGTCCGGCTTTTCGGAGGATTCCACACAATCCTCCCCAGCCTAACTTCACTCAGTGCTTCTTCCAAACTCACCCATCTTTTGGTGTTGCCTATTTTACCCCATTCTGCGATTCTCAATAGTGCTATGGCGTGGTAGTAACTTTCTATGTCTGGGACCGCGAGGCCCCCCTGACTTTTGTCTTGTTTTAAAACTTGGAGGGATATTCTATGTTTTTTGTAATTCCATATAAAATTCATTATAATAGCTCTTAGTTTACCGAGGTACTGTTTTGGGAGCGGGAGGGGGAGCATCTGAAATTTGTATGTGATGACTGGTAAGATCATCATTTTTACCGAGTTGATCCTGCCTGTCCAGGATAAAATTTTTCCCTTCAACTCTTGGCATTTTTTTTTTATGTCTTCTAGGAGCGGGATATAATTTATCTTGTATAATTTCCTCGAGTTGTTAGCCAGTTCTATTCCTAGGTATTTTATCCTTTTTTTCCACACGAAACTAACTGTTTTCTGTAAGTTCTGTTTCTCTATTCTATTGAGGTTGATATTAAGGATAAATGTTTTTGAGGCATTGATTTTAAAGTTTGTTAATTCCCCGTATTCCTTTAAGGTTTTGAGCAGTGTAGGGATTGACTTCTGAGGTGAGCTTATGTAAAAGAGGACGTCGTCCGCGAAGGCCGCAAGTTTGTGCTCTTCGCTGCCGACTTTACAACCTTCCATCTCTGGATTTCCGTGAATTGTAGCTAACAGCGGTTCCAAAGATAAAATAAAAAGGAGAGGGGAAAGTGGACAGCCCTGCCTGGTCCCATTAAACAGTTCAAACTCGGCAGAGGTCGTTCCATTGACCTTAATGTTTGCTTTTGGATGATTGTATAGAGTTTTAATTTTTTGAATAATTCTGGGTCCAAAGCCCATCCTCTGTAAAGTGTTGAACATGAACCCCCAGTCTACCCTGTCAAATGCTTTTTCAGCATCTATCGAGAGAAGTAGACTGGGGGTTATCGATTGCCATAAAGACTATCCAGCTTTCTGCCTGTACCCGACCCCGGCTTCCAGTGACCATCCTCCTGCCTGATCCATTGTACCTTGCTCTAAGTTCAGATTCATTACCTGACTTCTTTGATGAACTCTGGTTCCTTGTTAAGCCTTTGTCCTGTCTGCAGTCTGGCCCTCTGTAACGAGCCTGTTCACCTGTTGGTTCCAGTCCATTCAGTGGTTCCGTTTCCTGTGTCCAGTTCCTGTCAGCTCTGCTATCCAAGCTTACCTGTGAACCTGTTCGCCAAGCCATTGTCCAGTTCCTGTCAGCTCTGCTATCCAAGTGTACCTGTGAACCTGCTTGCCAAGCCGTTGTCCAGTTCCTGTCAGCTCTGCTATCCAAGCTACCTGTGAACCTGTTCGCCAAGCCATTGTCCAGTTCCTGTCAGCTCTGCTATCCAAGTGTACCTGTGAACCTGCTTGCCAAGCCGTTGTCCAGTTCCTGTCAGCTCTGCTATCCAAGCTACCTGTGAACCTGTTCGCCAAGCCATTGTCCAGTTCCTGTCAGCTCTGCTATCCAAGTGTACCTGTGAACCTGCTTGCCAAGCCGTTGTCCAGTTCCTGTCAGCTCTGCTATCCAAGTTTACCTGTGAACTTGCTTGCCAAGCCGTTGTCCAGTTCCTGTCAGCTCTGCTATCCAGTTTACCTGTGAGCCTGCTTCCCAGCGATCCTGCCAGCTCTGCTATCCAGTTTACCTGTGAGCCTGCTTTCCAGTGATCCTGCCAGCTCTGCTATCCAGTTTACCTGTGAGCCTGCTTTCCAGTGATCCTGCCAGCTCTGCTATCCAGTTTACCTGTGAGCCTGCTTTCCAGTGATCCTGCCAGCTCTGCTATCCAGTTTACCTGTGAGCCTGCTTTCCAGTGATCCTGCCAGCTCTGCTATCCAGTTTACCTGTGAGCCTGCTTCCCAGCGATCCTGCCAGCTCTGCTATCCAGTTTACCTGTGAGCCTGCTTTCCAGAGATCCCGCCAGCTCAGCTAACCTGTTTCCTTCCCACCGGTCTGTTGATCCTGCCAGGCACCCGTGCTCCTCCTCACTCCTGGCTCTCCTGTTCCCACACCAGGGGACCAGGAGTGGGAGACGCAAGGGAGGCCTCTCCCTGCAATTTCGGGCTCGCACCACCAGGTACGTGACAGTAGCAGACAGCCATGTCTGAGCCCGAGCAGGGAGCCCCCGCCATGGAGGGGCTATGCCAACACCTGGCAGGTCTGACCGAAGCGGTGAAGAACCTCCAGCAGGGGTACACCCGGCTGGAGGAACGGGTACTGGCCCTGTCTGGTCCATCCAGTACCCAAGGAACTCCTCACCCAGCAATACCCCCAACGGGGCCTGCACCTACCCAGACTATAGTGATGCTACCACCTGAGCCCAAGGTACCTACTCCAGAGAAATTTACGGGTGCCCGTGGTAGCTTCAGAACTTTCCGTAACTCCTGTGAACTCCATTTTGCCCTGCAACCTAGGACCTTTTCTCTAGAGACCACCAAGGTAGGTTTTGTGGTAGCCCTACTGACTGGGGATCCCCAAATCTGGGCCCACCGTCTCGTGGAACAAAAGGATGCAGCATTGGCCAGTCTCTCCACCTTTTTTGATGCCATGGCGCAGCTTTATGAGGACCCCCAACTCTCAACCACTGCGGAGGCCGCCTTACGTTCTCTCCAACAGGGTCGAAGACCAGCAGAGGACTATGTGGCTGAGTTCAGGCGTTGGGGTGCCGACACCGACTGGAACGATGCTGCTCTCCGTCACCAATTCCGCATGGGCCTTTCAGACGCACTCAAGGACGAGCTCGCCAGAGTGGGGGTACCTCAGACCCTGAATTCCCTCATAGACCTAAGCATCCAAATTGACCGGCGCCTACGGGAGCGTAGGGCCGAACGAACCTTGGGGTCCCCAAGACCTACCTGGATGCTTCCCAGGGGTCCTAGTCACTTCCGCACTGCTCCCCCTGTTAAACCTACTCATGCCTCTTCAGCATCAGAACCTATGCAACTTGGACTCCTGCGGCCTTCTCTCACCCCAGCAGAACGCCAGAGACGCCGCAGCAACAATCTGTGCCTGTATTGTGGAGAGCCTGGTCATTATGCCCGGAACTGCCCGGCTAAACTCCGTAAGTTCCCCACTATTCTCTTCAGTTATGTGGATCCTGTGACCGGGGTTTCATCTCATCTTGCCCTTTCTGTTTCCTTCCAGTTCTCAGGAAGGACCCTACAAACCACAGCTATCATTGACTCTGGTGCCTGTAGTTGCTTCATGGACTCTGCTTTTGCTGCCCGGCATCGAATTCCTCTCCGTCCAAGAGAACAGGGTCTGTCCGTCCACCTGGCGGATGGGTCCACCATCAAATCTGGCCCAGTGACTCAGGAGACTGCCCCATTGCACACAGTGATCTCAGAGTCACATCAAGAACTGTTATGTTTGGACATAATTTCTTCTCCCTTGTTTCCAGTCATTCTAGGGATCCCCTGGCTGCAAGCACACAACCCGGTCATCAACTGGTCCACAGGAGAGGTGGCCTTTTCTTCTCCCTACTGCCAAAGGTCCTGCGGCTCCTTGGCCCCCGCAGGACCCTCTGCTTTGCTCTGCCTCGAAAACGAGGCAGGTCTACGTCAGTCCATCCCTGAAGTCTACCATGCATACCTGGATGTGTTCAGCAAACGAAGGGCAGATGTGCTGCCACCCCATAGGCCCTATGACTGTCCCATTGAACTCCTTCCCGGGGCCAAGATTCCCTTCGGTAGGGTTTTTCCGTTAACAGAGGTGGAGCAGGGAAAACTAAAGGACTATATTGATGATAACCTGAAAAAAGGGTTTATCCGCCCGTCTACGTCTCCTGCAGGTGCAGGAATATTTTTCGTAGAGAAGAAGGACCATTCTCTCAGACCCTGTGTGGACTACCGTGCCCTAAACGAGGTCACAGTCAAAAATCGCTACCCGCTTCCCCTGGTACCTGAACTATTTCAGAGGCTTGGCACGGCCTCCATCTTTTCTAAACTGGACCTCAGAGGGGCATACAATTTAATACGTATAAAGGATGGGGACGAATGGAAGACGGCATTTCGGTCTCGATTTGGGCACTTCGAGTACCTGGTGATGCCGTTTGGACTCTGTAACGCCCCCGCTACCTTCCAGTCTTTCATAAATGATGTGCTTCGGGACTTCCTTGATGTTTTTGCTGTTGTTTATCTTGATGACATACTAATTTTCTCTTCCTCCCTAGAGCTGCATCGTGGACATGTTAAAAGTGTGTTGGGCCGTCTCCGGCAACATGGCCTCTATGCCAAGGCAGAAAAATGTCTCTTTGAGGTAGAAAGCATACCCTTCCTAGGTTTGATCATCTCCAGTAGAGGCATCCGGATGGACCCCCAGAAAATCTCAGCCATCCTGGACTGGCCTGTTCCCGCAGATAAAAAGGGGATCCAGCGATTCATTGGCTTTGCCAATTTTTATCGCAAATTCATCAAGGGATTCTCGGCCATAGTAGCACCCATTACTCAACTCACCAAACAAGGTACCCGTTTTCATTGGTCCCCTGAGGCCCAAGGGGCCTTCGAGGCCCTTAAGGGGCTCTTTACCTCAGCCCATATCCTGAAGCATCCAGATCCTTCTCTGCCCTTTGTCCTCGAAGTGGATGCCTCAGAGATAGCTGTAGGGGCCATCCTGTCCCAGAGACAGGGCATCAAAGCCCTGCTACACCCCGTGGCATTCTTCTCACGGAAACTGTCCCCAGCCGAGAAGAACTACGATGTGGGGGATCGGGAATTACTGGCCATAAAGACCGCCCTCGAGGAATGGCGTTACCTACTAGAAGGGGCTACTCACCCAATCCTGATCTTCACAGATCACAAAAATCTAGAGTACTTGAAGACTGCCAAGAGGTTGAAACCTAGACAGGCCCGTTGGGCCTTATTTTTCTCTCGTTTTACCTTTCACGTGACATATCGTCCGGGTTCCAAAAACGCGAAGCCGGACGCTCTGTCTCGTATGTATCACAAATCCCAGGATGGTTCCCCTCCAGACACTATCCTTGCCCCTGGAAACTTTCTCCTGCTACAGGAAGACCTACTGTCCCAGCTCAGGCGGGCTTCCAGTGGCCTCATACCCACTCCCGGTCCTGGGTTGCAGGCCAAGGATGGGCTATTGTGGCATGGGGATAAGATTTTCATTCCCGAGGGTCTGCGGGTAACCGTCCTGGAATTGTGCCATGATCACAAGCTTGCCGGACACTTTGGTGTCACCAAAACCACTGAATTGGTACAACGTACCTTCTGGTGGCCTCAGCTAAGGGAAGACTGCAGGAAATTTGTGGAAACATGCACTGTGTGTATTCGGAGCAAAAGTCACAGAACCAAAGCCTGGGGCTTACTCAAGCCATTACCAGTCCCAGATCGCCCCTGGAAAATGCTGTCCATAGATTTCATTGTGGAACTGCCCCCAGCGGAGGACCACACTACGATCTTCGTGATAGTTGATCGTCTGTCAAAAATGGCACACTTTGTTCCCATGAAGGGCACCCCTTCTGCCTCAGAAACCGCACAAGTGTTCATCCGAGAAGTCATCAGACTCCATGGGGTACCAGCCAACATAGTGTCCGACCGAGGGGTACAATTCACCTCTCGGTTCTGGAAATCACTCTGCAAGGCCCTCAACATTGAGCTATCGTTTTCTTCCGCTTATCACCCTCAAACCAATGGGCAGACCGAAAGAACCAATCAGACCCTTGAACAATATCTTCGATGCTTTTCTTCCTTCTCCCAAGACGATTGGATCTCCCTGTTACCAGTTGCCGAGTTTGCATATAACAATGCTATCCACTCGGCCACTCAACAGACACCTTTCTTCGCCAACTATGGCTTTCATCCTTCATTCCTGCCCAATTCTCTTCCTGAATGTACTGTGCCCGCAGTCCAGGAAAAGATTGACTTCTTTGCTTCCAATAACCAACTCCTGCAGGACACCATGGCCCGGACCCAGGAACATAACAAAACAGTCTTTGACCGAAAGAGGCGTGGAGAATTGGTACTGGCACCGGGTGACACAGTGTGGCTCTCCACCTTGAATCTGAAGTTGGCTTGTCCCTCAAAGAAACTGGGCCCTAAGTTCTTAGGTCCCTTTCCAGTCAAACGAAAGATTAATGAAGTAGCCTATGAGTTGGAACTTCCTGATTCCCTCAAGGTCCATCCAGTCTTTCATGTTTCTCTGTTAAAGCCCTCCACTTCCAACCCCTTTTCCAACAGAAGGACTGTACCCCCGGACCCAGTCTTGGTAGATGGCGAGGAAGAATATGAGGTAGAGGCCATACTAAATGTTAGAAAAAGGAGAAATCAGAATCAGTTCTTGATCAAATGGAAGGGATATGGTCCTGAAGAGAATTCCTGGGAGCCCGAGTGTAATATCCATGCTAAGAGTCTAGTTCAAGCCTTCAAAAGAGCTCATCCTGAGAGATTTGCCCAGAGGGGCACCCGGGGGTTGCCCCTAGGAGGGGGGCAATGTCATGAAGATCCTGCCAGAAATCTAAACCCGGGCCGTCCTGGCCCTCAGATTCCATTGCGCATGCGCATGCGCGCCCGTGCTCCTCCTCACTCCTGGCTCTCCTGTTCCCACACCAGGGGACCAGGAGTGGGAGACGCAAGGGAGGCCTCTCCCTGCAATTTCGGGCTCGCACCACCAGGTACGTGACACAGGCTCTGAGGATCATTATTCCAGAGACCTGTTCTGACATTATACAGGTCCTGCAGAAGGACTATATTAGGGTAAGTTTTCTCCTTTAACATCACATTCTTCGTATTTAATGTTTGCTAATATTGTATTTCTTTCATCATTCCCTAATTACCATTATTGTAATATGCTGTGAATGTCCTCTTTGTCCTCATGCATGCTGGAAGATTTTAATGCTCCTTTTTTGTCCTTCATGCATATTTGTCTTCACTAACCTCCCCAGCATGCTATCCTGGGCCCATATACACCTAGCCTAATCACTTAACAATGTATTTTGTCAGCTCCATTGTATTGCTTTACCCTAAACATACCCTAAAATGTGTACAAATGTTATTTGTGTGCTTAAATTCATGCAGAGTGCCAGAGGCTTTTTTTTGGGTGCCAAAATCATTTGGAACCCTCCCTCCCCCAACCGCTAAGTCAACCGATACCAATCCACTATCTGCTGACTTTGCCTAGCCCATACACACTATACCTATCTCTTTTGTGGTCATATTTATGGATGAATTCCCCAAAGCATGTAGTGCAAGGGCCTGCCTGAATACTTTCAAATGGTACTATTTAAAGTTTGGTTCTCCTATTATCTTGATTGCAGAATGTAAAAATGTGCTTCAATTAGGACAGTGTGTATTTATATTTTTGTATTATGCTACTTCTTACCTGTCCAGTGGGCTGCCAATAGTGTGAGTAAGGAGGGGCTGGCCAAAGTAAAACACATTATTTATGCATTCAGCTTTCAATGAAGTGGAGAGGGTTACCTGTCCAAAACATCCCCCCCTAAATTTTTTACAGTGAGCCATCAGAGGGGGGGGGGGGGGGATCTAATAAGTGGACCTTTATACTTTTGTCTTTAAATACTCCTTCAAATAAATGTTATACTGATGTTGGCCAAGAATGTTTGTGTCTAATCTGCTTGCAATGTATATGTGCAAAATGACAATTTTTTTTTTGTTCTTGTTTGACTCCACAGTTTCCTTTGAACGCCACAGGAATGACAGACTGTGGCATCCCACTTTGCTGATCTTTGGGACTTTCCCAACTGTGGAGGGGCAATTGATGGGAAACACGTCCACATAGTCCCACCCCACAACTCGGGGTCATACTATTACAACTATAAGGGATTTAATTAGGGGTGCAACGGATCGTCGCCGATCCGTGATCCGAACGGGTCACCCAGTTCAGATCGGCACACCCCGCAATCCGCGGAGCGCTCCGTGGCCTTGGCCTTAAGAAAAGGCCGCAGCTTCGGCCTAGCTCCGGAGCGGCGGCCATCTTGGTACACCCGGCCACTGTTTACAATGTGATCGCTCCGTCTAATGATAAAACTCTGCATTACCCATACCCTGCCAATAATCTGCATTACCCATACCCTGCCAATACTCTGCATTACCCATACCCATACCCTGCCAAAACTTTGCATTACCCATACCCTGCCAATACTCTGCATTACCCATACCCTGCCTTACCCATACCCTGCCAATACTCTGCATTACCCATACCCTGCCAATACTCTGCGTTACCCATAGCCTGCCAATACTCTGCGATACCCTGCCAATATTACAGTGGGGGAGATGACGTGGATATTACAGTGGGAGGAAATGACGTGGATATTACAGTGGGGGGAAATGACATGGAAATTACAGTGGGGGGAAATGACGTGGATATTACAGTGGGGACTATATGGTGGTGGAATTTTCACAGGTTTTTGCAAATTCAATTATCATTTGCTGATCCGAAAAAATGATCCGTTCCGTGACTCTGATCCGAGGATCGATCCGATCCGTGAGTTTTTTGATCCGTTGCACCCCTAGATTTAATAGTATTGTGATGTTGGCGGTGGAGTCATGACTGGATGTCGGACAGTGGAGTCATCGCCCAGACCGAGTTCTACAGGCATCTCCAGAGTGGTGGCTTGGGATTGCCACCTCCGGAAGAGAACGGGGAAGGACTCTCATTTGTGCTTGTTGCTGATGAAGCATTTGGGCTGGGTGAACATCTGATGCGGCCGTTCCCGATGTGGACCCTCCCCCAGGAGCAGAGGGTTTTTAATTACCGGCTGGCCAGAGCCAGAAGAGTGGTGGAGAACGCTTTCGGGATAATGGCTAGCCGGTTCCGCCTATTCCTCACTGCAATTAACATGGCAGAATATAAACTTAATCACATAATTCTTGCCTGCTGCATCTTGCATAACTTTTTGCGCAAAAATGCAGCAAACTATGTGGCCTTAGTTAGGCCACATACCGGATCCACCACTGACGGCTCTTGAAGCTGGCCGTCCTGGCTTGCCCCCCCAAAGCGCCTGTGAAGTTCTCCAAAAGTATCTAGAGTACTTTGCGGGTAGGGGGGCCATTGATATGCCACCAAATGTCTGAGACATTTTTTAAATAAATATCTTTTTGAAACAGAACTAATATTTCATTTGATTTACTGCTTGGGTTTCTTTTAGCTGTCTCCTAGGTTCTTCAATGGGCTTTTTTCTTCAATAGTGCAAACGTAATTTATTTGATACATGAGGTGACAATCTCTTCTTCAGCAAAATATTATGTTGTGGGTCTGCTACACACACCTTGTTTTTGTTGTTAATGTCTGTAATGCATTAATGATAAAAATATTCATCATTTTCAGCACCATGAATGAGATTTCTGGAATCACGAAAATGGGCTGATTGTGGCAAATTATAAACCACTGTGAGTGTTATTTACTAAAGGCAAATCCACTTTGCAATACAAGTGCACTGCAAAATTGCACTTGAAACTGCACTGAAACCTTTAGTAAATAACCCCCATTTTCACTCTAAACACCAACTTACATTGAAAGAAGAAGCCACACATTGTTGAGTATTAAACATTTCACTCAAAGCACATTCACATGTGCGTGTAGAAAAGGGATTTTGAACAAACCAACATCTTTGGTGTTTATCATTTTTTTTGGTCACATTATAGAAATAGCCTTTTTTTGGTTAAACAGGCATGTTTCAAAACATAACATACACAACTCAGGAACTTACAAAGTTCAACTTTGATAAAGTGAAGGCAATATCAGACATTAGTATGTCCAAAGTGTCCAAGTGTTGATATTGCCTTCATCAGATGGGGTGATGTCACCCCTGTAAAAGTCAAATTTTGAAGATGCACACAAATTGGGATTCAAAATGGGGATTTCCCTCCTGATCCCATGCCTAATGTCAACATGTGCTAGCTCCCATCATGGGGGATCAATGGATGTGTTTTGGGGGTGCAACCCCTTCCTCTACCCTAATTGAGTTGGGAGGAAGGGGTTGCACTCACAAAACGCGTACATTGATATCCTGTGATGGCAGATAGCACATGTTGACACACTGTGTGCATCTTTAAAATTTGGCTTTTAAAATACTTTCAAACTTGTTTATAAAAGCAAAAAGATACAAAACGGTAAAATTTTTGTGTGTTTTAGATTCTTCCTAAAACATCAATGATGTTCTTCATTTTATTTTTTTGAACATCACTGATGTTTTCCTTTTATATTTTCTAAATCATGATTGCACCCCATTATCTCCCCGGTGAGGATCTGGGCACTTTCACTTTAGAAATTAGATTCTTCTTCCACAACATCGACATCTTAAAGAAAAAAAACACACCCTGTATTATAAATATGCAGGCATAGATCTTTTGCCTGAAGCTGTGGTCTCAGACACACACCTGGTGACAATTTTGCCCACTTCATAAACCTCCCCCTAATCATCCTCTGCTTGTGGTGTGGGGATTTCTCCTTCTTTAGGCGGTGGGGGGTGCCTGGTATCCTCAGATGTCCCAAGTCTTTTCTCCCCTATGTGAATAAAAAAAAGGTATACTTAGTACACAGATGTTTGGGGGCAGAAATAGGAAGATGAAACATTGCTTGGAAGTGTCGTGCCATTGTCTGTTTTGGCAGAGTTCCAAGCTGAAGAAATTTTTAGTTCCTTTCTAAAGCTGGAATACTTATCTTTTTTGTACAAGTTTCACACATGGAAAAACCCCTAGTATCCACTGGAACACCTGTGTGGGACACCCTAAAAAGTTTGTTCTAGTGTCCCACACTAGTGCTCCTGCATCCAGATGTGTAAACAGCTGCTGAGTGTCCTCACCTTACACTGAATCAAGTTTGCATTTCATTCTAGTTACAAACCCATCTAGACAACAATGTCATAAACTTATTTGAATACAAATAGGCATGACCAAATGTAGTTAACCTGCATCTGCCAAAAACATCGTATTAGTGGGAGAACGAACGATGTTTCCTACGAATGATTACTGTGCCCACGAACATGAAAGTTGCCATTTTAAACTATACAACAGTAAAGAAAAGCACATGGAGCAGCATGCAAGTAATAATATTAATAGAAACACACGACAAATACTTACTTTTTAGAAGCAGTTTCCAGATCTTTCTGTACTGATTGTGCTCCCTCAATTTGAGGTCTGACCATTGTTTCCTCAGTCGATCCTTGGATCACCGTACCCCAAAATTGTTCTGCAGACTTTTCACAAATTTAGCCATGATCTTGGTCTTTCTGACTTTTGGGTTTGAGTAAGGTCCATGCTTCACATCATAGTCGGCCCTCATCCAAATGTCTACCATCGCTATAAAAGGACATACAGGGGGTCCCCGACTTATGAACGCCCGACCTACGAACATCCCCTACTTACAAACGGGACGCTGCGGGGACCCTCCACCATTTTCCGCCGTCCTCCGGCCGTTCTGCACATGCGCGGCCATACGGAGCCTCGGAAAATGCCGGCAAACTTCGGAAATGTCCGTAATTTGCCGCGCATGCGCAGAACGGCATTAGACGAAACATCGGAAATGTCCGTAATTGTCCGTAATTGGCCGACTTACAAACAATTCCGACTTAAGAACAGGCGGGCAGTCCCTAACGAGTTCGTAACTAGGGGACCCCCTGTATTTGAGGCCTTAAATCTCCTCCGGGATCGGGACGTTCGTGGCTCCGGGCTTTCCTCATTGCTCCTCTCCTCTGCATGCACCTGCTGTGTCTCCGTCATGTTCTCTACCCACTGTGTCGAAAGAGAAGGGGCGGGGAATACACTAGAACGAACATCAGGGGTTTCACGCATGCACAGTGTATATATAGCGTAACACGTGTGCGTTGTACGTACGATCTGTGAGCGGAGTATCTGAAGCGACGATCGTTATAACGAAGGTATCATTTTAACTTGGTGCATCAGTGGCCTATACTGCTTATAGATTGAGGCCTATATTGGGTCAAGATTAGGAGAGTTTCGCCTGACATTAGGGTTTGTCTTGTGTTGTGTCTTGCAGAGAAAATTTATGGGTTCAAAGACCACAGCTTCCTCCCAATATTCATAGAGAAGTACAGGAAGCTGCCCTGTCTGTGGCAGGTCAAACATCCACATTATAATAACAAAATAAAGAGGCAGGCAACGATGGAGAAACTGCTGGAGTTGGTGAAACTGCTGGAGTTGGCGAAGCTGCAGATCCCCACAGCAGACATCCACTATTTAAAAAAAAATTGGTGGCCTGAGGAGCACATTTAATTGTGAGTGTACTAAGGTCCAGAAATCCATGAAATCAGGAGCAGCAGCAGATGACATTTATGTCCCCAGGCTGTGGTACTATGACAGATTTCATTTTCTGGCAGACCAGACTGAAGTCTGGGAATCCCTCTCAACCCTTCCTTCCACGCTTCTTTCCACCCCAGCTGAGGCTTCAGATGCCCACCCTGGGCCTTCCAGCCAGGAAGAAGTAGAGGAACCCAGCTTGAGCCAGGTATAGCATTGTTCAACATATTTATTGTCGTAAAATAAATTATGTGAAATAGATGTTATTATTGATCACTAATTGTGTTAAACTAAAGTTTTTTTTTACATATCAATAGACAGTAGTAGCCAAAAAGGTTTGGGACAAGAATGAAAAATGATGGGGTCACAATGATAGTCTTTTCTATTTGTTAACATTCAATTAGCAACAGTTATGAGCTGAAAATTGTGTGTGATTGAACAAAATACTAAAACTATGTCCCTTTTTCTTACACAGGAAAGCCTCAGCCAGTAGGAGGCTGTGGAATGTGGCAGACAGGAGGAGGCAGGGGTTAGTGGCAGCAGGAGGAGGCAGGGGTTAGTGGCAGCCAGGAGGTGGCAGGGGTTAGTGGCAGCCAGGAGGTGGCGGGGCCCAGTAGCCTGACACAATCTCAGGTCGCCTTCCACAAAAAAGGGCCAGGAAGGGGAGTAATGAGGAGGAGGCAGCGCTCAGGCTGATTAGGGATGCTAATGCTGCCCTCAGAACCCCTCTCAATCCTCAAGAGGCCTTTGCCTCCATGGCAGCCTGCAAAATGCAGGACATGGAGGAGGGCCAACACATCATGTGTGAGGAAATCATTTACCTCACATTAAATAAGGGGTTGAGGGGCCAAATCATACCCAATACCCACCTGTGTGAGTTGTACCATCCTCCTCCTCCACCTCCTGCCACACCTCCAACACCACAGTCACAGACGTGTAAGAAAGACAAGAAAGTGATGGCCTGGGTTCAGTTTGGTCTGGCAAAAGATGCAGGATGTTGTATGACCACAGCCTGGGGACATAGATGTCATCTGCTGCTGTTCCTGATCTCTTGGAGTCCTGGACCGGATTGTGCTCACTATTATATGGACTCCTCAGGCCACCAATTTTGGCTGGCAAATAATTGATGTGTCCCCTGGGGTACAAAGGCTTAGCCAATTTCAGCAGTTTCTCCAGTATTGCCTTCCTCTTTATTTTGTTATAACCCATAATAAATGGATATTTTTTTAAAATAAATACTTGCCTATGTGTTTACCTTCAAAAAGAACAGTTTGTTTGTGAGTAGGCAGGTACATTTCCTAAATACAATGTCAAATTAACAAGGGACACCAACACCAAACAACCTCCTTGAGATTAAAAAATACAAGATAATAATGGTGTTGTGGTAACTTGACACACAAAACATGATATAATTCTTTTTCTTAAAATATATAAAAAATAAAACAGGAGATCTTGATTAACCCCCCCCCAAAAAAGAAATATCACTGTAAAAACAAAAAATTATTCTGTAGATCTGACGAAAAAAAAATGATATTCATGAGATACGAGAAATAATAAAGAAATCAGTTTGTGAGAACTCTGTGTGAATATGAGCAGCAAAACGACTTCATTCTTCTAGCATTCTAAAGAAGAAAAGAATGCGCTGCATTAAACTATTTTAAAAATTGCAGCATGACGAATGTACTATCTCTATTACGAACGATAGTTTTATCAGACCGATCGCTTCCGTCTTGTAATTTATGCAGCCTGACTCCTCCTACAAACACAGGCTGACCTGCGGTCAGCCTTTTTCTTTGTACTCAGAGTCAATCTGTGGATAGTATGGGAAAGGAACAAAGAGCAAACGAGAACATTGACCTGTGGTGTGCCAGGGGTCACGTGGTCAGTATGCCTAAAAGGGGGCAAAAATAACCACAGTAGGATGAAAGCTTACTAACCGAATTGCCGTTCAATCTGCTGAAATTGACAAACGCTTATGACACCTCCAAAGTGGCTCGGGGACGTACCCAGAGAAAACAAGACAACCTCCACCTAACCAAATGCTAATGGTCGGGACCCCCTGGCGCAAAGTCACGGAAGCCGCTCCTATCCTAAATGAATAGCCAAAGTATGCTTGAAGGTCCAGAACCTGATTTGCCCAAAAAGGGGATGGTAATGAAGTATGCATAGAGCTGCAGAGAGGGGAGCACTAGGAAGAGGCAACCGGGGACCCCCCTGGGTATATCAGAAGTGGCACTGACAAGCTGGTTTAAAACCAACACCGGGCCCATGCCTTGCCAGGCTCCAAGAATCCTGATGACGTGCCGCCTCCCGAATGCTGCGTCTTGCGAGCATGCAGATGTAACGGACAAGCCCGGGGTGCCAACCAGTTGATTGACCAAAAGTATGCGAGACCCTGGGCCAGAAGTGCAACTCCCCTGGCCTTAGGTACCATAAAGGTCAGATACAGCGCTGTCTTAAGCATCAAGCTGGTTCACAACAAAAAGGAGACCCTGTCGGATACGTCATGAAGAATTTAACAAACGATGGGAAGACTGCCGAGTACAGCCGGAGCAACTCTTCTGGATCCCTGAGGATGGCTTGACTACAGTGCGCAGACAATGAAGAAAGGCCTGTCGGGGAATGCCAACAACATGAAATGCTGAGTCTCCACCAGATGCGCGCCGATAGTGCTGTAGGCCGATACGAGTTGGAAGGGGCCAAAAAAAAAAAAAAAACAGAAACGCAAAATAGCAACTGGATGTCGACCATCAGGACTAAGCAACCTAGACCGGAAAGCCTGGAAACATCCTAAGCCATGTCACGAGCCTACCTGGTATACAAAACAAAGATTTTGTCGATCAAGGCTGTTGCGTCGGTCCAAGGAAACCTGATCCATCACCAATGCTGGAAACCTGAAGAGAAGGCGTGCCGCCGGAATCTGTGTCCGAGACCTGGGCCTAATGATACAGAGAGGGATCCGGAATCCCCTAAGCCCCAGAGCCAGCAGAAGCTGCTGGAGCTGCAATGGCTGACTTACCAATAGTTCCATACTATTGCGCAACTCCTGGCCAGACAGAGCTAGGACATGGAAGGTAACGTGAAATGACACAGAACTGGGACAGGAACATGAATTGTGAGAGAACTTGAGAAGACTGAGAACCTGCGACTGGAAAGTAACTGCGTGAAAGAACGTGACTGGACAAGAACATGAGTAGCGCGATCAGACTAAGACGTGAGTAGCACACGGACCGAGACTGCACGAAAACGCAACCTGCATAAGAAACGCTGGTCGCACGAGAACGTAAACCGATGAACAACGAGAGAAACCTGGGAAACGAGAGAAACATGAAACGTGAGTTGGCATAGAAACAAACAGTTGCATGAGAAACGTAAGTTGCATGAGAAACGTAAGTTGCATGAGAAACGTAAGTTGCATGAGAAACGTAAGTTTGTACGAAATATGTGAGCAGTGCAAGAAAACAGATGAGGAGACTTGCCACTGAACAAGCCAATTAAAAACGATCATCTCAATCTGTTTAACCCATAGACGTGATGGGAAACCCGCAGTGGAAGAACATGGACAACCCAGCTGTAAAAATTACCAGAGAACATAACAATACCCCTGGTACCTAACAAGTGTAAGGATGTGGGTGCAGAAATGACAAGACCAATCAGCGCCGGAATGTGAACCTAATGACTACCCCCCCTACCGTATGCAGTAAGCGAGCCCGAGCAACCTGCCGCGCTAAGACAGGCAATTAAAAACAAACACTCAGGGCTAAGGTACCCACAGAACGTGGTGGGTAGTAGTAAAGGTGTAATGGTGAACGTGCATGTATGACGTATGGACTACAGGCGAGAAGATTGTGGGACGACAATCAATTAAAAACGAAAACCTCAGCCCGTATGGATCTGTAGACGTGACAGATCCTGGATGTAAGCACTAGCTAACGGAAATGCCGCAAACGAAAGGCAATGACATGAAAAGGCATATGACATGCACGAGAACACAACATGAGACATGCGAGAAACGTAAGAAAACACGAGAAACGTAAGAAAACACGAGAAACATAAGAAAACACGAGAAACATAAGAAAACGCAAGAAAGCATAAGAAACGCAAGAAAACATGAGAAACATACAAAAACACGAGAAACGTGAGAAAACATGGAAACATGCGAAACGTAACAACCATGGAAAACATGAGAAATGTAAGAAAACCTGGGAAAACGTGAGAAACGCAAGAAACATGAAACGTCGGAAACATGAGAACCGTAACTTGCCTGAGAACCGTGAAATTGCATGAGAACCGTAAATTTGCATGAGAACCAGAAATTGCATGCGAACCAGAAATTGCATGAGAACCAGAAATTGCATGAGAACCAGAAATTGCATGAGAACCCTCAGCATGTGACTGAGTTCAGCTCAAACACCCAAAGTTTGACATGACCCCACATCTGCGATTGGTCCCCGACAAGATGCATTCTTCATGATAGGTCTACTTCAGCTCTTCCCATGGTCTAGCACCCAGCAATTCAAATGAGAAACGTAAAAACGCATGAGAAACGTGACATCACCTGACAAACGTAACATCACCTGAGAAACGTAACATCACCTGAGAAACGTAACATCACCTGAGAAACGTAACATCAACTGAGAAACGTAAATGACCCAACACTTACCTGGGAAATGTAAATCGCAAGAGAAACGTAAACCGCAAGAACACCAGTACATGACCAAACTTACCTGAGAAACATAAAAACGCATGGGCAACATAAAAATGCATGGGCAACATAAAAACACCTGGGCAACATAAAAACGCCTGGGCAACATGAAAACGCCTGGGCAACATGAAAACGCCTGGGCAACATAAAAACGCATGGGCAACATAAAAACGCCTGGGCAACATAAAAACGCCTGGGCAACATGAAAACGCATGGGCAACATAAAAACGCCTGGGCAACATGAAAACGCATGGGCAACATGAAAACGCATGGGCAACGTAACATCGCATGAGAAACGTAATTTGCATGAGAAACGTAACATCGCATGAGAAACGTAACATCGCATGAGAAACGCCTGGGCAACATAAAAACGCATGGGCAACATGAAAACGCATGGGCAACATGAAAACGCATGGGCAACGTAACATCGCATGAGAAACGTAATTTGCATGAGAAACGTAACATCGCATGAGAAACGTGACATCGCATGAGAAACGTAACATCGCATGAGAAACGTCACATCGCATGAGAAACGTCACATCGCATGAGAAACGTCACATCGCATGAGAAACATAAATGCCAAACTTACCTGAGAAATGAACTACAACCACCAAGGGGAACACCGGCGCGGGAGGGAGAGGCAGCTCCCTTGTGGAGCCAGCTCCGCCGTCAGGCATCCATGCTCCCCCAAACCCCCCCTCCCCCCGGAACCCAGGGAGAAGCGGGCGGGAGGGGGAAGCGTCTCCCCCGTGGAGACGGAAAAGCTGTTAGGCGGCCATGCTCCCCCAATCCCCCCCCTCCCCCGGAACCCAGGGAGAAGCGGGCGGGAGGGAGAGGCAGCTTCCTCGTGGGGCCAGCGCAGCTGTCGGCGGCCATGCCCCCCCAATCCCCCCGGAACCCAGGGAGAAGCAGGCGGGAGGGGGAAGCGTCTCCTCCGTGGAGACAGCAAAACTGACAGGCGGCCATGCTCCTCCCCCCCGAACCCAGGGAGACGCGGGCGGGAGGGAGAAGGGTCTCCTCCGTGGAGACAGAGGCGGCCGTTTGTCGGGAACAGAGGGGCCGACAGGCGGCCGCAACCCCCCCCTCCCCCGGCGGAACACCGAGAGAAGCGACCCCCTCGTGTGGCTAACCTGACCGGCCCCTGAATGGGGAGAATAGCGGCGGAATTGTCCAGATGGGGGTCCGCCCATGGAACCCCCTGAGCCAAGCTGTGTCCTGCCACTGAAAGCAGGTGGGAGAAGCGGCCCCCTCATGTAGCCAGAGAATCTGATGGTGGCTGATACCCCCCCTCTCCCGGCGGAACACAGGGAGAAGCTGAGCAAGGTAACGCTGCCCCCAGCAGGGAAAGTAAAGCCGCCGAGCGTCCTGCTCGAATGATCCGAGACCCGGAAGTGACGTCAGCGTCACCCGTAAATGATGCTGACACGAGAGCCTCCGACCATGAGGGGAGGAGGCGAAGGAGGGCAGGCTTTATGCAGCCTGACTCCTCCTACAAACACAGGCCTGCGGTCAGCCTTTTTCTTAAAATATATAAAAAATAAAACAGGAGATCTTGATTAACCCCCCCCAAAAAAGAAATATCACTGTAAAAACAAAAAATTATTCTGTAGATCTGACGAAAAAAAAAAATGATATTCATGAGATACGAGAAATAATAAAGAAATCAGTTTGTGAGAACTCTGTGTGAATATGAGCAGCAAAACAACTTCATTCTTCTAGCATTCTAAAGAAGAAAAGAATGCGCTGCATTAAACTATTTTAAAAATTGCAGCATGACGAATGTACTATCTCTATTACGAACGATAGTTTTATCAGACCGATCGCTTCCGTCTTGTAATTTATTCTGAGCATGCGTGGCACATTGTGCGTCAGTATTGTCTACACATGATCGGAATTTGCGTGAACGGATCTTGTTGTCAGAAAATTTGAGAACAAAATCTCAAATTTTGTGCGACGGAAATTCCGATGGAAACTGTCTGATGGAGCCTACACGCGGTCGGAATTTCCGACAAAAGGATCCCATCGAACATTTTCCGTCAGAAAATCCGATGATCATGTGTACCAGGCATAAGGCTGCACTTTAACATATAACAAGCCATACTCCTGGGGCTTATCCTCCTCCCCTTCTTCAATTGTTGAGTACTGCAAAACTCATATGCCTGTTTATGGGAATGGCAGCAACAAGAAGAAGAGGAGAGGATTAATCACATTTGGAGAATGTGGGGGTCAACAATTGCGCTCTGCAAAGGAAAAGAACCCCCATCAGGTGCCTGCAGCAGCTGCAGCAAAAATGGAGCGCTATATACCCCAGTTCAGACACCAACAAAAGGAGGCTCGCAGACCAAAGCACAACAGGGGGCAATGCCGGATAGAAAAAGCCAGGGTCATCCCTCAGGAACAGTACTTGCGGCCTCAACAATAAAAACTGTGAGCAATAATAGTTCAGGCCTGAGTGGACAAAATATAGAGGTACCCCCTGATTCCAACCTATCCTTAGGAAAAGAACCGACATTAAAAGATGTATTCTTGGCTGTGAATTTATGCAAGAACTCATTAAAGGAATCGTGCGACCAGTTGAAGGGAGTGAAGGAAGATCTGATATTGGTAAGACCAGATCTACAAAAAAGAGCAGAAAGAACAACAGCCCTGAAAGGGAGGATAAGCCAGATAGAAGATGATATATACCCAATAAAAAATGAGATTAAAACATGAAAGAACAGATGAGCAGATATGCGTCAAAAATGGATGAGATGAAGAATAGGCTCCGAAGAGACAATGTGCGCTTGGTGGGGCTGCCTGAAAGGAGTGAGGGTACTAATCCCATAGAGTTTCTAGAAAAATGGTTTATTGATCTTTTTGGAAAAGAGAAATTTTCAGCAATATTCTCAATTGAAAGAGCACATAGAGTTCCTTTTAGGGCTCCACCACCAGGAGGATATCCATGGCCATTATTGGTGAAATTTTTTTTTAAAGGCACTAAGATATCACTTTACTTAGATTTCTCGCTAGCACTGGGAGGAACCCAGATCTTTGACTCTGTGGTCAGAGCGGGACATGGTTGGAGGAGAACAAGGAGAAGCTGCAAACAAACTGAGGGGAGGAGAGAGGGGGGAATTGGAAATAATGTTTTCATTTTATTTTTAATATTGCACAGAGGGAGGGTGGGGACACACACATATGATGAGTGGGAGTTGGCTCCTATTAATGAACGAGAAAGGAGCATGGGTTAGAAAAAAAAAATCACTTTATTCTTTGCTGATAATAAGGGGGATGGATGGGAGAGAATATGAGGAACAAGTGGTGAGGGATACAGTCACAGGAAAGCCCCTTAGGGTACACCTAGATAGGTGGGGGGAGGGGTGTTTGGGAGGCAAGGTGGGGGGACAGAGGATAGGGAAGGGGGGAAATAGTGGGACAGTTCCCTTGTTAGTAGAGGGGAAATAAAGACTGAATGAAAACTCAATAATAAAGTATTTACTATGTACTATGAAGAGAATATAATTATGAAATACACACATTGGTTGCAACACAGTGCACAGGGGATCAATGGCAGTAATAGAAAGAGAGTTTCTGAAATTTATATGAAGTTATTTTTTGAGTTATTATTACATTATCACTTGATTGTTAATTGGTAGCGATGACAAAACGTATAATGATAGATAATACCAAGTAGAGATTCACACAGAGGTCACAATATAGAATTGCCTCCTACTTGCCAACTATCCCAGTTTAAATTCCTGTATCGCTTGAAGCTTTAGTCCCGTGCTGTGTCCCGATATCTCAGTATAAAGTTCTATGGCTGCTGCCCAGCTCTGCCCTATTGCCATGTACAGATGATTCACCTACAGACCCCGTGTTTACATGTAAATAACCTGAATTGATATGTAAATAGCGGTGGCATTAATATGTAAATAGTTGTGGACTGCTGCATTCATATGTAAATAGAGGCGGCATTCATATGTATATCATGTCCCCCTGAGGTCATATCTATCATCACTTCTGCTGAATGCGGTAAAGGAGCATGCTTGAAAGTCCTGCCTACAACTGTGGCCATTAAGTCTAACATCAGCCTGTTCTGCAAAGGTAAGCAAATTGGAGGTGGAACCCTTCTTTAACCACCTCAATACTGGGCACTTTCACCCACTTCCTGCCCAAGCCATTTTTCATCGCTGTCGCACTTTGAATGACAATTGCGCGGTCATGCAACGATGTACCCAAATGAAATTGTTATAATTTTTCCCCATAAATAGAGCTTTCTTTTGGTGGTATTTGATCACCTCCGTGATTTTTATTTCTTGCGATATATACAAAAGAAGTGGGACAAGTTTGAAAAAACATAATATTTTTTACTTTTTGCTATAATAAATATCCAATTTTTGATTTTTTTTATATATATATATATACGTATATTGATTGGTTTGCACAAAAGTTATACGTCTACAGAATAGGGGATAGATTTATAGCATTTTTATTATATTTTTTTTACTAGTAATGGCGGCGAGCTGCGATTTTTTATCGGACACTTTTGACACATTTTTGGGACCATTCATATTTATACAGCGATCCGTGCTATAAAAAATGCATTGATTACTGTATAAATGTGACTTGCAGGGAAGGAGTTAACACTAGGGGGTGATGGAGGGGTTAAATGTGTTCCCTAAGGAGTGATTCTAACTGTGGGGGGAGAGGACTGACTGGGGGAGGTGACCAATCGGTGTCCCTATGTACAAGGGACACACCATCGGTCTCCTCTCCTCTGACAGGACGTGGATCTGTGTGTTTACACACACAGATCCATGTTCCTGCACAGTTACTGGGCAATCGTGGGTGCCCGGCGGACGTCGCGGCCGCCGGGCGCGCGCATCGGGACCCAGTGGCCTGGGAAGAAATCACGTCATATGATGGCGGCCCAGAACGAGAGCTGCCTCGTCCCGCCGTCATATGACAGTGGGCGAGCAGTTAGTGGTTAAAATAACATTCTGCCAAAGCACCCTGAATTTTGGAGCATGTGAATACGCACATCTCAGCCGATGTATAAGTGTGCCATTAACAATTAATGGCACTGCTGTGTATCTACTAAAGGGCAGTATGTTTCTGTTTTGTCAGGAAAGCGATTTTGCATGTCTTCCCAACACACACAAATGTGAACACAGGCTAAATGTCTCAGTTACATTGGTGGTCAGTGTAAATCTCTTTACATTGGAGCTTGGTGTACAATTCTTTCATTCACACTAGTGGCCAGTGTGAAGGTCCCCCTTACATTGGTGGTCAGTGTAAATCCCTCTTTACATTGGTGGTTACTATGAATGCTCCTATTAAATTAGTGGTCAATGTAAATCCCCATTACATTGGTGGCCAGTGTAGAAACACCTCTTTATATTGGTAATCGTTAAAAAAATCCAAACTTGCATTTGTGGTCAGTTTCAAATCCTCCCTTACATTGGTGGTCAGTGTAGAAATTCCCCTTTATTGCCTGTTGATGTAAAATCCCCCATTACATTGGTGCAAATTATTCATAACATTGGTGATCGGTGTACATTTCCCTTTACATTGATGGTAAGTGCAGAATTGCCCTTACACTGGTGGTCAGTGTAAATCCCCCTTTACATTGGCGGTCAGTGTAAATCTCTCCTAACATTGGTGGTCAGTGTAGAAGTGTCACCTTACATTGGTGGTCAGTACAAATCTCCTCAACAATGGTTGTCAGTGTAAATTCCCCCTTTCATGGACGTTATTGTATATCCCCCCTTACACTGGTGGTTGGTGTAAATGCTCTTATTAAATTGGTGTCAGTGTAGAAATCCCTCTTTTCTATTGGTAGGTGATGTAAAATCTCCCATTACTTGGTGGTCAGTAAAAATTCCCCCTCACATTCGTGGTCATTGTAAAAAAAGCCATTGGTAGAATTCCCCACTATATACTTGACAGAGATTTCCAGCTTTGCTCTACATGATTCAGAATTTGCCACAGTGTACTGTCTCCTAACTAATCGCATCCCCCACCACTGCCACTGATCCCATAAACCCCCAGCATTGCCACTGATCAAACCCCCCCCCAGCATTGCCACTGATCCCAGGAGTTCTAGGATTCCTAGGAGTTTTCTGTCTATTGGTGGGTCCCCTTACCTCCCCTGTCCATGGTGTGCAGGCAGTGAAGGGATGATGTGCTGTTACCTTTAGAAACCAATCAATGAGCAGTAATGCTGTGAACTAACCTCTTGCAACCAATCATTGAACGGTAAGGATATGCAGTAACATCTAGGAACCAATCCGTGAGCAGTATTTATGTACAGTAATCTCTAGCAACCAAACAAGCAGAAGTCATGTGCTGTAACCTCTAGAAAATAAAGAATGAGCAATAATATGTGCTGTAACCTCTAGCAGCCAGTCAGTGAGCAGTAATGATACACTGTAACCTTTGGCAACCAAACGCATTCGCTGCCTGATCTGATTCAGTAAACTGATTTTGAGTCTAGCTACTATTTATTGTATGTCTCAAAGCATGTGGAGAGCGAAATTGCATGCAAGAGGGGGCCCAAGAAAATGTTTGCCCAGGGTCCAATCATAATTAAAGATGACCCTGTTTTCGACAGATTATTATATTTCTTCCGCCCTTTAGATGCAGGCTAAAACACTCACTATAGGATCTTGGAATGCCAGGGGATTGGGTAATCCGGTGAAAAAAACAGTAGTATTTTCTATGCTGGAGAGATATGGAATTGAGCTGATCTGTCTGTAGGAAACACACCTAACAAAACATACAGCTTCACAATTGAAGAGTAGGAAATATCAACTTCAGTACCATTCGGTAGACTCCTCTTATTCTAGAGGGGTAAGTATTATGGTAAGAACAGGGGTGGCTTTTTCCTGCAGACAGGTCAGCAAAGATGAAGGGAGTCGTTGCATACTATTCTCAATTTAACAATAAAGATATATATGTGGTTGCAAATATTTATATCCCTCCACCTTTTAAAATGGATGTCATGTGCAGACTAAATTAATTTATCTTAGATAAGGAAGATGTATAATAGTGGGAGATTTTAATGAGGTCTTGGTTTGGTTTCCTATCTGGATACAGCAGGGCTGAAGGATATGTGGAGAGCGTGTAACCCAGACGTCCAGCAATACTCTTGCTGTTCAAGTTCGTACTCCACGCTCTCCAGGATAGATATGGCCCTGGGAAATAATAGAGCGCTGCAAATCATAGAACATATAGCATACTTGCCAAGAGGGGTATCCGATCACTCACCGATGGTGGTGACATTGATCCTAGGAGGGAAAAGAGCTCAGAAGGCCTGGAAAATAAGCTCATTCTGGTTCGAATTAATAAAGTAAACAGATGTGGTCCTGCCTAAATTGAGAAAATTCTTAGAGTTTAACGAAGGTACAGGGGTGGCTGGAACGCTTTGGGATACCTTGAAGGCATACCTTAGAGGTATTCTGATCCAGCAAGTTGCCAAATTTAATAAAAAATCTAGGGAATGGGAGTAAACTATCCAAAGGGAGGTGGAAGTGGCTGAAAATAACTATGTAACTGATCCATCCCCGAAGACAAGAAAGATATGGCTAGATAAACAACAAAAATGCAAGATAGTAACTACTAGGGATGGGCCCGGTGTTCGATTCGAACCCACGTTCGAATGCCCAGAACTATTTGGGCCGTTCGCATCACATTCGTGTGATGCGAGCGGCCCGCAATGCATTGCGCCAGGCTCAGTGCATTGCTGGCTGATGATTGGCCAAGCATGCACTGTGACCCCGCATGCTTGGCCAATCACAGCGCCGGCAGCGAGGAGAGCAATAATTGGCTACAGGCAGGATGCCTGTAGCCAATTATAGCTCAGGGGCTTTAGTACATGCCCCACTGTATAAAAGGCCGCCGCGCCGTCGGCCTAGTGCACATGTGTTCCGGCTTTGATTGAGTGAATAGGCAGTCTGCTGATTCATTGCTAAACCATTGCTGATTCATTGTGATTTATGAATACTGATCATTTCTGCTGATTGCACTGCTGCTGAGTGGTGACATTATCTGCTGCTGAGTCTAAGTGCTTTCATTCTGGGGATTAGTCTGGTGTGTGCGTGCTGTTAGTACAGCATTGCAGTAGCACCCATTGCAGTGCTGTTAGTACAGCATTGCACCATAACCTTCTGTCCCATTGTGATCTAAGGCAGGCAGGCAGGGATTTATAGGAGCTAGTGTGTGTGTGTCAGCACACATAGGAGCTAGTGTGTGTGTGTCAGCACACATAGGAGCTAGTGTGTGTGTGTCAGCACACATAGGAGCTAGTGTGTGTGTGTCAGCACACATAGGAGCTAGTGTGTGTGTGTCAGCACACATAGGAGCTAGTGTGTGTGTGTGTGTGTGTCAGCACACATAGGAGCTAGTGTGTGTGTGTCAGCACACATAGGAGCTAGTGTGTGTGTGTCAGCACACATAGGAGCTAGTGTGTGTGTGTCAGCACACATAGGAGCTAGTGTGTGTGTGTCAGCACACATAGGAGCTAGTGTGTGTGTGTCAGCACACATAGGAGCTAGTGTGTGTGTCAGCACACATAAGAGCTAATGTGTGTGTGTGTGTGTGTCAGCACACATGGAAGCTAGTGTGTGTGTGTCAGCACACATAGGAGCTAGTGTGTGTGTGTGTCAGCACACATAGGAGCTAGTGTGTGTGTGTCAGCACACATAGGAGCTAGTGTGTGTGTGTCAGCACACATAGGAGCTAGTGTGTGTGTGTCAGCACACATAGGAGCTAGTATGTGTGTGTGTGTGTGTCAGCACACATAGGAGCTAGTGTGTGTGTGTCAGCACACATAGGAGCTAGTGTGTGTGTGTGTGTGTCAGCACACATAGGAGCTAGTGTGTGTGTGTGTGTCAGCACACATAGGAGCTAGTGTGTGTGTGTCAGCACACATAGGAGCTAGTGTGTGTGTGTCAGCACACATAGGAGCTAGTGTGTGTGTGTCAGCACACATAGGAGCTAGTGTGTGTGTGCGTGTCAGCACACATAGGAGCTAGTGTGTGTGTGTGTGTGTGTGTCAGCACACATAGGAGCTAGTGTGTGTGTCAGCACACATAGGAGCTAGTGTGTGTGTGTGTGTGTGTGTGTCAGCACACATAGGAGCTAGTGTGTGTGTGTCAGCACACATAGGAGCTAGTGTGTGTGTGTGTCAGCACACATAGGAGCTAGTGTGTGTGTGTGTCAGCACACATAGGAGCTAGTGTGTGTGTGTCAGCACACATAGGAGCTAGTGTGTGTGTGTCAGCACACATAGGAGCTAGTGTGTGTGTGTGTGTCAGCACACATAGGAGCTAGTGTGTGTCAGCACACATAGGAGCTAGTGTGTGTGTGTGTGTGTCAGCACACATAGGAGCTAGTGTGTGTGTGTGTCAGCACACATAGGAGCTAGTGTGTGTGTGTGTGTCAGCACACATAGGAGCTAGTGTGTGTGTGTCAGCACACATGGGAGCTAGTGTGTGTGTGTGTGTGTGTCAGCACACATAGGAGCTAGTGTGTGTGTGTCAGCACACATATGAGCTAGTGTGTGTGTGTCAGCACACATAGGAGCTAGTGTGTGTGTGTGTGTGTGTCAGCACACATAGGAGCTAGTGTGTGTGTGTGTGTCAGCACACATAGGAGCTAGTGTGTGTGTGTCAGCACACATAGGAGCTAGTGTGTGTGTGTGTGTGTGTGTGTGTCAGCACACATAGGAGCTAGTGTGTGTGTGTGTGTGTCAGCACACATAAGAGCTAGTGTGTGTGTGTCAGCACACATAGGAGCTAGTGTGTGTGTGTGTGTCAGCACACATAGGAGCTAGTGTGTGTGTGTCAGCACACATAGGAGCTAGTGTGTGTGTGTCAGCACACATAGGAGCTAGTGTGTGTGTGTGTGTGTCAGCACACATAGGAGCTAGTGTGTGTGTGTCAGCACACATGGGAGCTAGTGTGTGTGTGTCAGCACACATAGGAGCTAGTGTGTGTGTGTGTCAGCACACATAGGAGCTAGTGTGTGTGTGTCAGCACACATAGGAGCTAGTGTGTGTGTGTGTGTGTCAGTACACATAGGAGCTAGTGTGTGTGTGTCAGCACACATAGGAGCTAGTGTGTGTGTGTGTGTCAGCACACATAGGAGCTAGTGTGTGTGTGTGTGTGTGTGTGTCAGCACACATAGGACCTAGTGTGTGTGTGTCAGCACACATAGGAGCTAGTGTGTGTGTGTCAGCACACATAGGAGCTAGTGTGTGTGTGTCAGCACACATAGGAGCTAGTGTGTGTGTGTCAGCACACATAGGAGCTAGTGTGTGTGTGTGTGTGTCAGCACACATAGGAGCTAGTGTGTGTGTGTCAGCACACATGGGAGCTAGTGTGTGTGTGTCAGCACACATAGGAGCTAGTGTGTGTGTGTCAGCACACATAGGAGCTAGTGTGTGTGTGTGTGTGTGTGTGTGTCAGCCCAGTTCTTGTCATCTAAGGCAGCCTCTATCTGCCATAAGGCCCTGTTGCTGTCATCTAAGGCATCCATCTGCAGGAGCTAGTGTGTGTGCTGTGTGACTCCAGCACAATATACACTACCCACTACAATGCCTGGAAGACCGCCAAGGAGAGGCAGACAGTCCCGAGGCAAGAACACAGGGCAAGCAGGCTCTGTTTCTAGAGACAACAGTGCTGGTCGTGGACATGGTCATGCATCGTCATCAGCACGTGGCCATGGGACACGCTTGTCCTTGTTTTCGGCAGCTGGACATGTTGAGCCGCATCATGCCGAAGGCTTGGTAGAATGGATGACCAAGCCCTCCTCATCCTCCTCATCCTCTCTCACCCAGGCTCAGGGTACTGGCAGAGCAGCTGCCAACGCGTACTCAATGGCATCATCAGGCACCCCTTCCCTAGGCCCACCATGTCCTCCTGAGGAGTCCCCCGAACTGTTTGAGCACAGTGTTGGGTACATGCTCCAGGAGGATGCCCAACGCTTTGAAGGCTCGGATGATGATACCCAGCTTGAGGAAGGCAGTAGTGTGCGCGCAGAGAGAGGGGATGCTGAAGGACAGCAATCTGGCAGTCATGTTCCACCAGCTGCAGCTTGCTGCCAGGTTTGCTCCAGTGGTGAAGAGGGAGGGGATGATAAGGTCACTGACTCCACGTGGGTGCCTGAAGGGAGAGAGGAGGAGGAGGCGGCACATGTCCAACGAGGCAGGATGCCCTCCGGAGGCCAGCTAGGGGCCAGCACACCAACTGAATCACACCGCAGAGCTCCGCCTGTGCAGGGCACTGCCTCTGCACGTTATCACAAAAGTTCTTTGGTGTGGGCCTTTTTTGAGACGAGTACATCAGATCGCACCACTGCTATTTGCAATATTTGTCTCAAGCATATCTCACGTGGCCAAAACATCAGCCGCTTGGGCACCACAAGCATGACCAGACATATGTCGACCTGCCATGCAGCTCGTTGGCAAGCGCACATTAAAGACCCACACCAAAGAACAAAGCGGACCTCTCCTTGCTCCTCATCAGCTGGGATCTCCAACCCCACTATCTTCAGTCCTCTCTGAAAGCTGCTCTGAGAGGAATGAAGGTGTAGAATTAGGTGTGTCACAGCCAAGTACTTGCAGTACACCGACGTCCGATTGTAGCAGGCAAATTTCCCTGCCCCAGCTGCTGGACCGTCGAAAGAAGTTTACTCCCAGCCATCCACGTGCCCAGCGGTTGAATGCTAGCTTGGCTAAATTGCTAGCACTTCAACTGCTGCCTTTTCAGTTGGTAGACTCGGCCCCCTTCCGTGAGTTTGTTCAATGTGCGGTTCCTCAGTGGCAGGTTCCCAAACGCCACTTTTTCTCACGGAAGGCAATGTCCATGCCTCGCTGGACAGGGCGGTCAGCGGTAAGGTGCATATTACCGCTGACTCATGGTCCAGCAGGCATGGACAGGGACGTTATCTGTCTTTCACGGCCTATTGGGTCACTCTATTGGCAGCTGGGAGGGATGCAGGACAAGGTGCAGTAGTGTTGGAGGTTGTTCCGCCACCACGCCTCCAAAATGCTACTACTGATTGTGACACACCTCTCTCCTCCACCTCCTCTTCTTCTTCCTCCATGGCTTCGAGTGCTCTGTCCTCGGAACCAGCGGTGCTCCGTAGGCGTACAAGGGGCTACGCGAGTACGCAGGCAAAAAAAGATGCCATGCCGTGCTTGCGCTGGTGTGTTTGGGGGACAGAAGCCACACTGGGGGAGAGGTTCTGGCAGCTCTGCAGGGGCAGGCCGAGAGGTGGTTGACGCCACGCCAGCTTAAGCCAGGAATGGTGGTTTCTGACAATGGCACCAACCTCCTCTCCGCCCTGCGACAGGGGCAGCTCACCCATGTGCCCTGTATGGCTCACGTCCTCAACCTGGTGGTGCAACGGTTCTTGGGCAGGTACCCAGGCTTACAGGATGTCCTGAGGCAGGCCAGGAAAGTCTGTGTGCATTTCCGCCGATCGTATAATGCCAGTGCTCGGCTGGCTGAGCTGCAAAAGGAGTTGAACCTGCCCAAGAACCGCCTAATATGTGACATGCCTGCCAGGTGGAACTCAACGTTGGCCATGCTGCAGCGACTGTACACGCAGCAGAGGGCCATCAATGAGTACCTTTGCGACTACGGCACCAGGACAGGGTCAGGGGAGCTTGGATTTTTTCCCCACGCCAGTGGAGCATGATCAGGGATGCATGCACTGTCCTGTCACCATTTGAGGAGGCCACAAGGATGGTGAGCAGTGACAGTGCATGCATCAGTGACACTGTACCTCTTGTCCACCTGTTGGAGCATACGCTGCGTGGGATAATGGACAGGGCACTTGAGGCAGAACAGAGGCAGGAAGAGGAGGACTTCCTTGCCTCTCAAGGTCCCCTTTATCCAGACAGTGTTCCTTCTGTCCCGCCCATCACACAGGAAGAGGAGGAGGAGGAGGATTTTGTGAGCATGGAGGTGGAGCCTGGCACTCAGCATCAGCAGCAGCTGTCTTTTAGGGATGATGTACAGTCCCAACAAACCAGTGGACTTGTACGTGGCTGGGAGGAGGTGGCTGGCGATCATGTCGTCCTCAGTGACCCAGAAGACTCCAGACCGAATGCCTCAGCTAACCTACGTTGCATGGCCTCCCTGATCCTGCAAAGCCTGCGGAAGGATCCTCGTATTCTTCGGATCAAGGAGAGGGACCATTACTGGCTGGCCACTCTCCTTGATCCACGTTACAAGGGTAAGGTTGCGGACCTTATCTTGCCGTCGCAGAGGGAGCAGAGGATGAGACATCTCAGGGAGGCCTTGCAGAAAGGTCTGTGTAACGCGTTCCCAGAGACTGGGAGGTTACAAACTCCTGGTCCTGGATGACGAGTTGCTGAGGCTTCGGTCAGTAGCAGAAGGAGCGGTGAGGAAGGTGGACGTCTGACCGATGCGTTCAGACAATTTTTTAGTCCGCAGCCCCAAGGTATGATCGGTTCCAGCAACCATCGCCAGCGTCTGATATACATGGTGCAGGAATACCTAGGGGCAAGGTCAGACTTGGACACCTTTCCCACCGAAAATCCTCTGGCTTACTGGGTCTTGAGGATGGATCACTGGCCAGAGCTTGCACAGTATGCAATTGAGCTACTGGCCTGTCCTGCATCCAGTGTTCTTTCCGAACGCACATTCAGTGCTGCTGGAGGATTTGTCACCGATCACAGGGTGCGCCTAACCACCGACTCGGTTGATCGACTGACCTTCATAAAGATGAATCAGTCTTGGATCACCACCAGCTACCAGGCACCTGAAGCGGATATAACTGAATAATTTATAATGTCACATCCCTTCAAGACTGCCTATGCTGATGCTCAGTGACTGTCCTGTTATGTTCACTGACTATCCTCTTCCTCCTCCTCAATGATCCATTCCTTGATAGCTTGGAAGAAAATTTTTTGTTTCTGGGTGCCACCACACCAGTGCCTAAGGCACAATTTTCCAGCCCCTGTATAACAGGGGAGTTTATTTACTATTTTTTAAGCAATGCTTCGCAACAAGTCTGACTGCTGTGCTCCAAGTACAGTATCTGTGAGGGGGTGCAGTGTTGTGGCACCAGGGCCTAAGGCACAATTTTTCAGTGTAATTACAATTTTTTAAGCAATGCTTCGCAACAGGTCTGACTGCTGTGCTCCAAGTACAGTATCTGTGAGGGGTTGCAGTGTTGTGGCACCAGCACCAGTGCCTAAGGCACAATTTTTCCGCCCCTGTTTAACAGGGGCGTGTAATTACAATTTTTTAAGCAATGCTTCGCAACAGGTCTGACTGCTGTGCTCCAAGTACAGTATCTGTGAGGGGTTGCAGTGTTGTGGCACCAGCACCAGTGCCTAAGGCACAATTTTTCAGCCCCTGTTGGCGTGTAATTACAATTTTTTATGCAATGCTTTGCAACAGGTCTCATTGCTGTGCTCAGAGAACAGTATCTGTGATGGGTTGCAGTGTTGTGGCACCAGCACCAGTGCCTAAGGCACAATTTTTCAGCCCCTGTTTAACAGGGGCGTGTAATTACAAATCTTGATCTAATAATTCACAGCAGGGCCCATTCCTGCGCCCACCAAGAGTAACTGTGAGGGCTTACAGTCTTGTGGCAACACCGTCCACCACCACCACCACCAAAGGCCCAATTTTTCTGCCCTGTTCAACAGGTGCATGCAATTACAAATCTTGATCTAATAATTCACAGCAGGGCCAATTCCTGTGCCCACCAAGAGTAACTGTGAGGGCTTACAGTGTTGTGGCTACACCAACATCTAATGGGGCAAATTTCTGCAGAGTATATACGGCAGGCCCCTACTTTCAAACATCCAACTTACAAACGACTCCTACTTGCAAACGGAAGGAGAAAACAGGAAGTGAGAGGAAATCTACCCCTAGGAAGGGAAATTCTATCCTGTTACATTTATTTTGGGAAAAAGGTATCTCCTCTCTACTGATGCTTTATCACCAATCCTTGTTTCAATTAAAACCCCATTTTTCCAAAAACATTTGTCATTGGGACGGAAAGTGAGGTGAAATGTTCTGAACAGATGTGCAAAGACAGCAAATGTTACAGGGGTGATAACCCCTCCCTATGTTCTCCAAAAAGCTTAAAAATAGATTTTTTTTTGGATGGAGCTACACTTAAAAATGTACCTGTTCAGATTCTACTTAAGAACAAACCTGCTGTTCAGAGTATATAGGGTTGTAGGTATAGGGTTTTATTTTGGGTGCGGGGTCCCCCTTAATATCCATACAAGACCCAAAGGGGCTGGGGTGGAGGGGGGGGGGGTGGGGGTGATGGGGTAGCCATGCCAGGACAAGACATGACATTAACCACTTCCCGACCGCCCCCTGTTTTCTCAAGGATTTTCAGCCATATGGCGGTTGGGGGGTCCGATCGGAGCTTCAGGAGCGATCCGGGACGAGGGGACATTCTTCCGGCGGTTGGGGGGTCCGATCGGAGCTTCAGGAGCGAGGCACATATTCCACCCCCCTGATCACCCCCTCACCCCCCCAGTCACAGTGTCACTAATTGCAGTGATCATTTTTTTACTGATCACTGCATTTAGTGTCAGTGTGACTGTAATAACTGTCAGGGCAGTTAGTTTTAGGTCCAAGGTAGCCCCCTAGCCCCCCCCCCTAATAAAGGTTTAACCCCTTGATTGCCCCCCAGGTAACCCTTTCACCCCCTTTTGCCAGTGTCACTAAGCGATCGTTTTTCTGATCGCTGTATTAGTGTCACTGCTGTCGCTAGGTAACCATTTTTTTTTTTTAGGTAACCGCCATGTTTATATAGGTTCATAAATAGTTTTATAGGTCAGGTACCCCCATATTACAACCTAAATAAAGGTTTTAACCCCTTGATTGCCCCTAGAGTTAACCCTTTCACCAGTGATCACTGTATAACTGTCACTGGTGACGCTGGTTAGCCAGTTAGTTATTTCGTTATTTAGGTTCCCCGTCAGGTTTTTATATAGCGTCAGGTACCCCCATATATTACCTAATAAAGGTTTTAACCCCCTGATTGCCCCTAGTTAACCCTTTCACCCCCTTTTGCCAGTGTCACTAAGCGATCGTTTTTCTGATCGCTGCATTAGTGTCGCTAGGTAACCATTTTTTTTTTTTAGGTAACCGCCATGTTTATATAGGTTCATAAATAGGTTTATAGGTCAGGTACCCCCATATTACAACCTAAATAAAGGTTTTAACCCCCTGATTGCCCCTAGAGTTAACCCTTTCACCAGTGATCACTGTATAACTGTCACTGGTGACGCTGGTTAGCCAGTTAGTTATTTCGTTATTTAGGTTCCCCGTCAGGTTTTTATATAGCGTCAGGTACCCCCATATATTACCTAATAAAGGTTTAACCCCCTGATTGCCCCTAGTTAACCCTTTCACCCCCTTTTGCCAGTGTCACTAAGGCCCCTTTCACACTGGGGCGGTGAGCCGCGGTGACGGTAAAGCAGCGCTATATTTAGCGCTGCTTTACCGTCGTTTTCACCGCGGTTTTCGGCCGCTCGCGGTGCGGTTTTACCCCCCGCGAGCGGCCGAAAAAGGGTTAAACACCCCCCGCAGAGCGCCGCCGTAGCCGCGGTATTACCGCGGTAACCGCGGTATTGCCGCGGTTTTACGGCGGTCTCCCATTCTTTTCAATGGGAAGGAGCGGTATAGGAGCGGAACACACCGCTCCTATCCCGCTCCAAAGATGCTGCTAGCAGGACTTTTTTTTTCATCCTGCTAGCGCACCGCTCCAGTGTGAAAGCCCGCCGGCTTTCACACTGGAGTTAAAGGGGCAGGATTTTTTCATGCGGTGAACAGGCGCTATTTTTAGCGCTGCACCGCATGAAAAACGCCCCAGTGTGAAAGGGGCCTAAGCGATCGTTTTTCTGATCGCTGCATTAGTGTCGCTAGGTAACCAGTTTTTTTTTGTATTACTGTTACGGGTGACGCTGGTTAGTTAGCTTGTTTTTTATACTGTCAGGGCACCCGCCATTTATTACCCAATAACGGTTTAACCCCTGATCGCCCGGCGGGTGATATCAATTAGGTTTTAGGGTCAAATAAGGTCTGCGTCGCCCCAGGTTAGTGCCAGTACCGCAAACACCCACGCACAAAGCATACACCTCCCTTAGTGGCACAGTATCTGAACAGATCAATATCTGATCTGATCAGATCTATACTAGCGTCCCAGCAGTTTAGGGTTCCAAAAAAAAACGCATTGTTAGCGGGATCAGCCCAGATACCTGCTAGCACCTGCGTTTTCCCCCCTCCGCCCAGCCCAGCCCACCCAAGTGCAGTATCGATCGATCACTGTCACTTACAAAACACTAAGCACACATAACTGCAGCGTTTGCAGAGTCAGGCCTGATCCCTGCGATCGCTAACAGTTTTTTTGTGGTAGCGTTTTGATTCAGTCGCTTCAGTCAGGAGCTTTTTTACCTGTGAATCTCAAAAAAATAAAAAAAAATAAAATAGTTGTCGTTTTATTGTTCTCTCTCTCTCACTCTATTCTCTCTCTATTGTTGCTCTTTTTTTACTCCATTCTATTCTGCAATGTTTTATTATGTTTTATCATGTTTTATCATGCTTGCTTTTCAGGTATGTAATTTTGTTTACTGTGTTTTAGTGTTAAGCATTTTTTTGTTTTCAGGTGCGCCATTCAGTTGCAACGCGGATTTATTTATCTTGACAGCAACAGCGTTTGCTCCCACGATACATAAAGACGCGACTCCAACACTGTAGGAGGTGATT
This sequence comes from Lithobates sylvaticus, assembly GCA_028564925.1. Taxonomy (NCBI): domain Eukaryota; kingdom Metazoa; phylum Chordata; class Amphibia; order Anura; family Ranidae; genus Lithobates; species Lithobates sylvaticus. The sequence continues at coordinate 288,167,733 of CM053026.1, forward strand.
TCACCACCACAGTTAAAAAAAAGAGCATATATGCCGAAGCATGGGGGCAGCAGGGGGGGGGGAGGAGCGATTGGCTCCTAATGCCACGTACATACGGTCGAAATTCCGACCGTGTGTACACGGCATAACTTTTGCGGGAGGATGCCCCCATGCATCGGCATATATAAATGGTGCATGTATGCCCATCATTAGAAGTGGGTGGATGAAGGGAGGTATTCTAATGGTGGGCATACCCACCAATCAATCTCTTTTTTTCGTTCAGCCAAGAGGCTGCATGAAAAAAAAAAGATTACAATATATGTCCAGTATGTTGCTGGACTTTGAATGGTTATACCAGAATGATGCCTGCAGGTTTAGGTATCATCTTGGTATCATTCTTTTCAGCCAGTGATCGGCTTTCATGTAAAAGCAATTCTAGCGGGTAATTAGCCTCTAGACTGCTTTTACAAGCAGTGGGAGGGAATGTCCCCCCTCCCGGATATAAACCGCGCCATTGGGAAATTGGGTCAGATGCTTTGAGGGCAGAGGAAAGATCTAGGGTCTAATAGACCCCAATTTTTTCAAAAAAAGAGTACCTGTCACTGCCTATTGCTATCATAGGGGATATTTACATTCCCTGAGATAACAATAAAAATCATAACAAAGAAAAAAAAATGGAAGGAACAGTTTAAAAATAAAATAAAAAAGCTAAATAAATAAAAAAAAAAACCAAAAAAAAAAAAAAAAAAAGCACCCCCTGCCCCCCCTTCTCTTGCGCAAAGGCGTACACAAGCGTTGGTCTGGCGTCATATGTAAACAGCAATTGCACCATGCATGTGAGGTATCACCGCGAAGGTCAGATCGAGGGCAGTAATTTTAGCAGTAGACCTCCTCCGTGAATCTAATGTGGTATCATGTAAAGGCTTTTAAAGGCTTTTTTAAAAATGTATGTAGTTTGTCGCCACTGCGTGTTTGTGCGCAATTTTAAAGCATGTCGTGTTTGGTATCCATGTACTCGGCCTAAGATCATATTTTTTATTTCATCAAAAATTTGAGCAATATAGTGTGTTTTAGTGCATTAAAATAAAAAAAAGTGTATTTTTTCCACAAAAAATGCGTTTGAAAAATCGCTGCGCAAATACTGTGTGGAAAAAAAAAAATGCAACACCCACCATTTTAATCTGTAGGGCCTTTGCTTTAACATTATATATAGTGTTTGGGGGTTCAACGTAATTTTCTTGCAAAAAAAAAATATGTTTTCATGTAAACAAAAAGTGTCAGAAAGGGCTTTGTCTACAAGTGGTTAGAAGAGTGGGTGACGTGTGACATAGGCTTCTAAATGTTGTGCATAAAATGCCAGGACAGTTCAAACCCCCCCAAATGACCCCATTTTGGAAAGTAGACACCCCAAGCTATTTGATGAGAGCAATGTTGAGCCCATTAAATATTTTTTTTTTTGTCCCAAGAGATTGAATAATGAAAAAAAAAAAAATATATATATTTTTTTTACAAAAAGTTGTCACTAAATGATATATTGCTCAAACATGTCATGGGCATATGTAGAAATACACCCCAAAATACATTCTGTTGCTTCTCCTGAGTACGGGGATACCACATGTGTGGGACTTTTTGGGAGCCTAGCTGCGTACGGAACCCCAAAAACCAATCACCGCCTTCAGGCTTTCTAAGGGTGTAATTTTTTTATTTCACTTCTCACTGCCAATCACAGTTTCGGAGGCCATGGAATGCCCAGATGGCATAAAACCCCCAAAATTACCCCATTTTGGAAAGTAGACACCCCAAGCTATTTGCTGAGAGGTATTGTGAGTATTTTGCAGATGTCGCTTTTTGTCACAAAGTTTTGAAAATTGAAAAAAGAAAAAAAAATTTTTTTTTTCTTTACTTTCTTCATTTTCAAAAACAAATGAGAGCTGTAAAATACTCACCATGCCTCTCAACAAATAGCTTGGGGTGTCTACTTTCAAAAATGGGGTCATTTGGGGGGGTTTTGTGCTATTTTGGCATTTTATGGCCTTCGAAACTGTGATAGGTAGTGAGGAGTGAAATCAAAAATTTGCACCCTTAGAAATCCTGAAGGCGGTGCTTGGGTTTCGGGGCCCCGTACGCGGCTAGGCTCCCAAAAAGTCCCACACATGTGGTATCCCCATACTCAGGAGAAGCAGCAAAATGTATTTTGGGGTGCAATTCCACATATAACTATGGCATGTGTGAGCAATATATCATTTAGTGACAACAAAAAAAAAAAATCTAAAGCCGCAAGTGGTTTTAAAATGTGCGAAATTGAAATAAATAAATTAAAAGCGGTGTAAATTCCAGAAAATGTACTGTTTGTAGACGCTATAACTTTTGCGCAAACCAATAAATATACGCTTATTGGCATTTTTTTTACTAAAGACATGTGGCTGAATACATTTTGGCCCAAATGTTTGACTTCTTTTTTTTTTTTCCTTTACAAATGTCATTTTGTGCAGGGACAGTTCTAAACACGGGAAACACATGCCACTTCACAGGCATACTTTAGACACCCCCCAGGTACCATATTTAAAGGAATATTTCACTTTTTTTTTTTCACTTTATGCATCATTAAAATGACTGCTCCCGAAAAAACTTTAGTTTTTAAAAGTTCTTTTTGCATTGATATATGTCCCCTGGGGCAGGACCCGGGTCCCCAAACCTGTTTTATGACATTAACATGCATATTGGCCGTTATAATTATCACTTTTGATTTCGAACGTTCGCGTCCATTGTAACGAATAGGGTTCGAAAATTTGCACAAACTTTCGGTCCGTTCGAAGGTTCTGGTGCGAACCGAACCTGGGGGTGTTCGGCTCATCCCTAGTAACTACAAGGAAAGTTGAGAACAGATGACTCTTCCAGAAGCAATGTACCTTTGGGGAGGGCGAAAGTGTGGGAGGAATGCTGGCCCAGTTGGTGAAGTCCAATTCACCCCCCTCCACCATCTCTACTATTAGGACAGTAGGAGGAGAGATTACCTCTCTTGCCTCAGAAATAATAGACACATTTAGGGATTATTATGAAAAACTTTACACCTCGAAGGGGGGGGGGAGTAAAGGATAGTTTCTTGGGGAAACAAGAGATACCGACTATTGCACAAGAGGAAAGAGATGAGCTGGAAGCCCCAATAATACTTGTAGAACTAAAGCAGGCAGTAGGCGGAATGGCAAATCAAAAGTCTCCTGGCCCAGATGGACTCCCGACGGAGACGTATAAATACTATGGAGAAATACTACTTCCGGAGTTGCTTAAGGCGTTGAGGGGGGCGGCGACCGAGGGAAGACTGCCCGCCTCGATGCTGGAAGCAACTATTATAGTGATACATAAAGAGGGGAAAGATACAGCTTCATATAGACCATTTCCCTCTTGTGTTCGGATGCTAAAATATTGGCTAAGGTGTTTGCGGCTAGGCTGAATAAAATTGCTTCAAAACTGATCCACCCAGATCAGACAGGATTCATTGCTAATAGATCTACCAGCATGAATGTTAGAAGGACATTCCTGAACCTACAGACCCCGTCGTAGAATGAGGGATCGAGAGCTGTGCGGTCGCTAGATGAGACCAAAGCTTTTGACAGCCTGGAGTGGGGATACATATGGCAGGTCCTGGGGAGGTTTGGGTCTGGTCCTTCTTTTATTGGTTGGATAAAAATGCTATATAATGATCCCAATGCCAAGATTAGAATTAATAATGAGCTCTCGGATAAGATCCACTTGGAGAGGGGAACGAGACAGGGGTGTCCATTGTCACCCCTGCTCTTCGCCCTTGCGATGGAACCATTGGCTATTTCTATAAGAGCATGTCCTGAGATAAGTGGATTCTAGAGGAAGACAGGGGGAGATAAAATCACCCTATATGCGGATGATGTCCTGCTTTTCCTGGGAGATACGGGGCAATCTTTAGTAAAAGCAATGAGTATAGTGGAGGAATTTGGAAGATTTACAGGATTAGTGATAAATTGGGAGAAATCGGAGCTTCTACTGGTGGACCCTATGAGTGGCCCAACTATATCAGGAATGCCACAACTGGCGGTAGTGGATACTCTGAGATACTAGGGGATACTCGTGACGAAAGACCCCAATCAATATATTAGTAAAAATGTAACTCCATTATTGACCAAACTTGGCAGGTAGATGTAGGTTAATTAAAATGACCTGGATGCCACAATTATTATATCTATTACACAATTCCCCAGTCTGGATATGTAATAAATGGTTAAAAAAAATAGAAACTCTTTAGAGTTAATTTGGAAAGGCGGACAAGCTAGGATCCGACTTCGAACTATGCAGCTCCCGACAGGAGAGGGGGGATTGGCGGTACCCCCCCCCCCCCCCTGAGAGTTATTATTTGTCAGAACAGTTGCAACATCTAATGGGATGTGAGATTTCGGGAGGGGGTACCTCTAATGGGAGAATAATGCTATCAGGAGCCTTGCACAATACAATTATTGATGCGTTAGAAGCAAACTCCTTTTGTTGTAGGACCTCGATAATAAAAATGATAACCAAAATATTGAAAACAGTTAAAAAACAGATGGGTTATACTTGGATTTCCGAATATACTCCCCTTTGGAACAATAGGAATCTGCAGGAACTGCTCCAGATAGGAAAAGTTAAAGACTGGGAAGTTGAAGACTGGGAAACACAGGGTATTAATAGGCTAAGAGAACTGTATGATGGTAATAATTTTAAGAACTTCTTGGATTTGAGGCGGGAATTTAACATACCACAACATTCAACATTCTTAGATATTTACAGATTTGGCATGCTCTTGAAGTCCAATTTAGGATTCGAGCATTAGAATGGAATAAAACCTTTCTTTTCCAAAATATACTACAGGCAGGTACAACTAAGGGACTTGTCTCTGAACTATACGGACAGTTGCGTAAAGGAGTCAATACTCAACCGGACTCCCGTAAGAATAAAGAGAGATCGGACGAGGACATTGGGGAAATATCACTGGAGCAGTGGAGGAGGATTCTGGAGATGGGATCGATGATTTCGGTCTCGCCTTCGCAGAAGGTATCCCATTTGATGCTGATATATAGAGCTTATTATACCCCTAAGAGATTGTTCAAGTATGGTAGAAGACGAGATGTAAATGTCCTAGATGCCAGGAGACTGGAGATCTCATACACATGGTGTGGAGATGCCCAAAGCTGTTAAGATATTGGGAAGGGGTTCTTAATACCATGAGTGAGATATACGGGATAACTTTGGGGATGGAGGCCGAACTTTGTACATTGGGATATAGGAAGGAACTAGAGGAAAGGAAGAGTATCACAGTTGCAATATTAAGATGCTTATTCCAAGCCAGAAAGATCATTGCGATGAGATGGCAGTCGAGGACACCTCCGTTAGTGAGAGACTGGATTAGTGCAATCAATGAAACCATATGTAAGGAAAGAGAGGAAATCTTAAAGAATATGACAGGATGTGGATACCCTGGTTGGAGAAAATGTGATTCCCCCCTTATAGGGAAGAGGATAAAATAAGATCAGAGAACCACTAAAAGTAAACTGTACGGTATGGAACTTATAAACTAGACAACTTAATATAGAAACGCTTTTACATACCTTTTTTACATTTAAAGTTAGAAGAAGCAATGCAAATTGAAAGAAATTGCTGAGCGAAATGGTCAATGAATGAAAAAAAAAAAAAAATATATATAGATAGATATAGAGAGAGAGAGAGAGAGATTAATTGGTTAATGAAGGAGGTGGGGAAGGAGGAGAGGGAGGGGGGTAATGTTATATCTTCGCAACATCAGAGTAGGAAATATAAATTGATAGATTTTCTTTTTCTGATTTTTTTTCTGATTGTAATGACTATTTAGCTATTTGTACTTTATTGGAAAAAAATAAATAAAGATTAATGCCCCGTACACACAAGCAGATTTTCCGGATGTTTTTTCCGACGGAATTCCGCTCAAACTTGGCTTGCATACACACGGTCACACAAAAGTTCTCTGAACTTTCAACCGTCAAGAACGCAGTGACGTACAACACTACGACGAGCCGAGAAAATTAAGTTCAATGCTTCTAAGCCTGCGTCTAAATTTTGCGCGTAGGAATTTTGCGCGTCGGAATTGGTACAGACAATCGGAATTCCCGATCGGAACTTTTTCCGACCCAAAAATAGAGAACATGCTCTCAATCTTTTGCTGGCAGAAATTCGGCCAGCAAAAGTCAGATGGAGCATACACACGGTCGCATTTTCCGACCAAAAGCTCTCATCGGTCTTTTGCTGGCTGAATTTCCGATCGTGTGTATGCGGCATAAGAATAATAAAAAAAAATAACTGGTTCCATGCCATGGATATTGGGATACTTCGAGCATGCTCTCAAGCTACAGCTCTGCTCAGAGTTTTAGGACATATTTGTCACACTCTCTAGCAGAATCCGCGTGAATGGGATGTTATCCAGAATTTCTGCTGGATGGGTCATTCCAGCTAGCCATTAGGATTAAAAAGCTTAGGGCTTGGTTCCTATGGTAGTAGTCACCACACACTCATCCAGGTGTGTGTAGGCTTCGTGGACCCCCTGTGAAAGGGCACCAGGAATATTTGTAGGAGGATGGCATGTCCTCCATTAAAGCTGTTCTTTCTCATTGTGGGGTGTAGCTAACTTCCTTATGCTATTAATATCTATCCATAGGGTTTCTGTTGGCTATGATTGAAAGCCTACTTTTTGGATATCCCACCCTTGTTTTTTTGGAATAGTTAGTTCCCAAACGTATGCTGCCATGGAAGTCTGTCAGGAAAATGGGAAATTTACTATCAAATATTTACCATCATTTACCTTTTCTGATGGACTCAATGGCAGCAGGAGTTCCCTCCCAGAGTCATGAGTAGGCTAGTTACGGAGCGTGGCCTCTGGCTTAGCCTGTAAATGTATGTGAGTGGGGTCCTATGGGGTAGGAGCGAGGGTGGGGTTACCCAAACATATGCTGCTATGGAGTCCATCAGGAAAGGAAAATTATGGTAATTATTTGATCGTAAATTTTCAGTTTTTTTTTTTTATATACAATTGTTTATATTGTCTTAAAAATCCCATAATGGGGTAAAGTGTTAATCAGTTTCACAGCCTACTTAGAACTTTGAATTTGAATGGTGATGCTAGAAGCAGAAAAGTAGGAAGCTGCCCAGCACATTTTTAAAGAATTAAAGCGATTGTAAAGGCTCCATTTTTTTTTAATAACAAACATGTTATACTTACCTCCTCTGTGCAGTTGGTTTTGCACAAAGCAGCCTTGATCCTCCTCTTCTTGGGTCCCTCTTCGCTGCTCATAGCCCCTCCCTCCTTAGAGTGCCCCTCAGCCAGCAGCTTGCTACAGGGGGCACCCAAGCCAAGTCAGAGCTCTGTGTATCCATTCAGACACATAGCCCCGACCTGGCCCCGCCCCCCTCTCCCCTGATTGGCTGACTGACTTTGACAGCCACAGGAGCCAATGCTGCCGCTGCTCTGTCTTAGCCAATCAGGAGGAGTGTCCTAGATGGCTGAGGGGATCGTAGACATCGCTGGAGAGAGAAGGGGCTCAGGTAGGTAATTAGGGGGATGCTGGAGGGGGGGGGGGCTGCTACACACAGAAGCAGACAGTTATTGCATTTTTTCTTAAAGCATTAAGATAAAAAAAAAAAAAACTTCTGCCTTTACAATTCCTTTAAATACTCTCTGTCCTATGAATAACCATTTAAAGAGCAATGTGTAATTATTCTGTATGCAATTACACAGAATATAGATGAATGTCGTTTTTAATATAGCATACTTTCTGGAGCAATTAGCTTGTATTTGCGATGCCTCTAATCTCCAACTGATCTGTTCCTGACCTTCACTGAGCTGCTTCAAGCTGCTTTTGTATCTCCTTTGACTTATATAGGGAGCAAAACAGTTCAGACACAAACAGAAGGCTATGTACACTGAAGCCAAGCCACTGTAGAGGAAGGAACATCCTTGAAAGAATAAATTGTAGATTGAAGCCTAAAACCTTGAGTAAATCTTTATTGGATCCCAAATCTACACAAACACACACTACAAAAAAAAAAATATCACACCTCATTTTTTTTTTTTTTTGGTATTGTATGTTTGTATGTGTATATTTGTGATCCAGATTTAAGCTGTCAAGGATTTTCCTAATGGTGGCTTGGCTTCAGTTGTCTGGCATAGTTCAGTGCTACTTGTTGTAATATCTACTGTGTGTGTATTGACTGCCAAACATCACAGTGAACCTGAAAGTTCCAGGTTCACTGTGATGTCTGCCAGTCAGGAAGTGCTCTATTTTGTAGATGTTGTTTATAGGTTACAGCACACCTGTAATCTATTGCAATGCGTAAGGGATTTAGGTTTTGTTTTGTGAGGATGACCATTTTCACACTAGTGCATCTGGAAAGTATTCACAGCACTTCACTTTTTCCACATGTTGTTATGTTACAGCCTTATTCCAAAATGGATTAGATTCATTATTTTCCTCAAAATTTGACAAACAATACCCCCAATGACAACGTGAAAGAAGTTTGCTTGAAATCTTTGCAAATTTATTAAAAATGAAAAAAAATCACATGTACATAAGTAATCACAGCCTTTGCTCAATACTTTTTTGGAAGCACCTTTGGCACAAATTACAGCCTCAAGTATTTTTAAGTATGATGCTACAAGCTTGGCGCACCTATTTTTGGGCAGTTTCTCCCATTCTTCTTTGCAGGGCTTCTCAAGCACCATCAGGTTGGACAGAGCGCGCCAGTGCATAGCCATTTTCAGATCTCTCCAGAGATATTCAATCAGGTTCAAGTCTGGGCTCTGGCTGGGCCACTCATGGAAATTCACAAAGTTGCCCTTTAGCCACTCCTTTGTTATCTTGGCTGTGTGCTTAAGGTCGTTGTTCTGTTGGAAGATGAACCTGCCCCCCAGTCTGAGACCCATAGTGCTCTGGAGCAGGTTTTCTTCAATGATGTCTATGTACATTGCTGCATTCATCTTTCCCTCGATCCTGGATAGTCTCCCAGTTCCTGCCGCTTAAGAACACCCCCACAGCATGATGCTGCCATCACCATTCTTCACTGTAGGGATGGTATTGGCCAGGTGATGAGCGGTGCCTGGTTTCCTCTAGACATGACACTTGCCATTCAGGCCAATGAGTTGACTTTTTTTTCATCAGACCAGAGAATTTTGTTTCTCATGGTCTGAAAGTCCTTCCGGTGCCATTTGGCAAACTCCAGGCAGGCTGTCATGTGCCTTTTTACTGAGGCGTGGCTTCAGTCTGGCCACTCAACCATACAGGCCTGATTGGTGGAGTGCTGCAGAGTCAGTTGTTCTTCTGTAAGGTTCTCCTCTCTCCACAGAGAAACACTGGAGCTCTGTCATAGTGACCATCTGATTTTTTGGTCACCTCCCCTGATTGATCAGTTTGGCCAGGCAGCCTGCTCTAGGAAGAGTCCTGAAGTCCAAACTTCTTCCATTTACAGATGATGAAAGCCACTGTGCTCAATGGGACCTTCAATGATGCAGAAACTTTCCTGTACCCTTCCCCAGATCGATGCCTCGATAAAATCCTGTCTCGAAGGTCTACAGACAATTCCTTGGACTTCATGGCTTGGTTTGTGCTGTGACATGCACTGTTAACTGTGCGACCTTATATAGACAGGGGTATGCCTTTCCAAATAATGTGCAATTAACTGAATTTATTATAGATGGACTCCAAACCTGAGCTAAATTTTGAGTGTCATGGCAAAGGCTGTGAATACTTGCGTACATGTGATTTATTTTCTTTTTTTCTTTTCAATACATTTGCAAAGATTTCAAACAAACTTCTTTCACGTTGTCATTATGAGGTATTGTTTGTAGAATTTTGGGGGAAAATAATGACTTTAATCCATTTTGGAATAAGGCTGTAAAATAACAAAATGTGGAAAAGGTGAAGCGCTGTGAAAACCTTCTGGATGCACTGTAGGTGGTAAGCTTGACCTCTATTTTGGTTTTAATTTAAGGTTTAAACATTTATATTAATATTTACATTTACATGTTTTCTTTTATGAAGAAGTATACTGCACTACTGCACTACCACTTAACAATAGTTTGATGCCATTCAGTATTTACTGTTCTAAATAAATACTGTTGTTGTCTGCTGTATTCGGATAAAAGAGCGGATAAAATAAAAAAATGGAGTTCTTCTGACTGCTTAAATTTTTTGATGAAAAGCATGGGCAGTAATCGAATCTAATCATTGACAGAATAATCATAATCAAATCGTGAGACCAGTAAAGATGCGCACCTCTACCGCCCAGACGCACTGGAAGGGTAGAGCACAGAGTAGTGACTGACAGTCACTGCTCTGTTGTCTGAGTGGACCTGAGAACTGAGTGATCAGCTGTCTTTAATCGCTCAGTTCTTGGTGTAGAGCCAGCGGGGGACAGCTGCAGCCATCTAGGTGAGTATGTGTGTTTATTTTATTTTTTTAGGATTCTGCACTTCTATTTTAAATGAAATTGAGTCAAATAATTCAATTTTAAATTTATACTTTTTTTTTTTTGTGAGTGGATTTTACCAAACTCAAAAGAGTTATAATCATCCTTAGCCAAAGTCAAAATATCTCCCTTCCGTTGCCAGTAGGGCTGCAACTAACGATTATTTTCATAATCGATTAGTTGGCCTATTTTATTGTTTCGATTAATCGGAATAATAACCTTAAAAAAAAGTATGGTGTATAATTTAGTTAATATGTAAAGTTAAAAAAAGAAAAAGGCAATTTAATCTTAAATATCTCTATGCAGTGGTAAATATAAATAATCAACTATATGGTTATGGAGCAAAATCTCTAATCCACTCTGATAATAACAGACAGAAGAGATAAACTGTATATCCTATTAGAGGTTGAATTTGGTAAATATCAGAGTTCAGACTCAAATGGCCCGGTCAGGAAGGGGGTAAATCCTGGGGCTGAAGTGGTTAAAGAAAAAATAAGACTGTTTTGCCGATTTTCAGAACTGTAATATATTATGTATGACAGACTCCCTTGCTGTCACTTATGCTGACCATACAAAAACAATGTCTTCCTTCAAAAAAAAAAAAAAAAAAAAGTTAGACTTACCGGTAACTTGTTTTCCAGAAGTCTTTCAGGACAGCACCTGAGAGATAGTGACTCCTCCTTCGACCTTAGGAAACACCTTCTTCCTCCAAACTTTAAAGGGAGGCACCTCCCTACCACACCTCAGTTGTAGAAGAGAACCTCCGGCCCCGGCTGGAACACATAAACACATACGTTAGTCACAGCGTAGCATAATAAAATACAATAGGGCGGGATGCTGCTGTCCTGAAAGACTTCTGGGAAACAAGTTACCGCTAAGTCTAACTTGTTTTTTCCCAAGGCGTCTTTCAGGACAGCACCTGAGAGGATAACAGAGACTTACCCCTTAGGGCGGGACAACAGCCTGCAGGACCTTCCTGCCAAACGCCTGATCGCTGGCAGATGTGAGGTCCAGCCTATAATGTTTCACGAAAGTGTGAAAACTCGACCATGTTGCCGCCTTGCAAATCTGTTTAGGGGTGGCATCAGCTCTCTCTGTCCATGTAGCCGCCAGAGCTCTGGTTGAGTGTGCACAAATTCCTGTTGGTGGGGATAAACCTGCCTGGGAATATGCCTCTGAGATAGATAATTTCAGCCATCTTGCTAAAGAAACTTTAGAAGTTTGGTAACCCTTTTTATTACCTGAAAAAAATACAAACAGTGAATCTGAATGTCCCAAAGAGCTTTGTTCTTTCTAAGTAACACAACAGAGTCCTCCTGACATCCAAAATGTGGAAAAGAGTCTCCTTCTCCCCTTCTGGGTTAACGCAGAAGGTTGGAAGCACTGAGCTGAGCACGGTTCTGTACTGAAGCTACCTTTGGTAAAAATTTTGCATCCGTTCTAAGAATAACTCTATCTGGAAAAATGGACAGATAAGGTTCTTTAATTGATAGAACATTTAGCTCACTGATCCTGCGTGCAGAGACAATGGCAATCAGAAATACGGTCTTCAACGTGAGATTTCTAAGGGACGCTTCTTCCAGAGGCTCAAAAGGACCCTTTGTTAGAGACTGCAGGACTACCGATAGATCCCATTTAGGAAAACCTTTAAGAGGTGCTGGTCTAGACCTCTTAAGAGCTCTAAAGAATCTGACCATCAGGAGATCTGAGGCCACAGATCTTTCTAAAAATACTGCTAGTGCCGCCACCTGCACTAGAGTACTAACTGCTAGCCCCTTGTCTGCTCCGTCCTGTAAAAACTCTAGGATGGAAACAAGGCTCCCTGGGTCCTGGGTAGATGAGATACACCATGTATTATAAATCTTCCAAACCTTAGAGTAAATGACCCTCGTAATCCTTTTTCTACTTGACAAAAGAGTTGTGATCAAACGGCTGGAAAAACCCTTGCTCCTAAGGAGTTGCTCCTCAGAAACCAGGCGGTGAGTGCCAGCCTAGCCACTTTTGGATGATTTACCGGGCCTTGTGACAGTAGATCGTGCCTGAGGGGCAAATGCCAACAAGGCCTGACTGTCATTCTTAGAATGGTTGAAAACCAAGCCCTTCTTGTCCAAAAGGGCGTGATTAGTATGACTGGTACTCCTTCATACTGAATTTTCCTGAAAATTAACGGAATTAACTGGAATGGGGGGAAAGCGTAACACAGACCGAATTCCCATGGATATTCTAGCGCATCTGTCCCCAGTGACCCGTGGCGATTGTTCAGGGAGAAGAACTAGGGAACCTGAGCGTTCTCCCTTGAGGCGAACAGGTCTACCTCTGGCTGCCCCCACTTTTCGGCAATCATTGTGAAAACCTCTGGGTTCAAAGACCATTCTGCTTCCTGAATAGTGTTCCTGCTTAGGAAATCCGCCACCCTGTTCAGTGTACCCTTCAGGTGGATTGCTGATAGCGACAACAAATGTCTTTCTGCCCACCAAAGAATATCCAGGGCTAGTACTTGCAGCAACCTGCTCCTCGTACCCCCCTACCTGTTTACATAGGCCACAGCCGTGGCATTGTCTGTTTAGAATCTGAACATGCTGGGACCGAAGATCCTGAGCAAAAGACTCCAGAGCTAAGGCAATCGCCCTGAGCTCTCTCCAGTTTGAGGACCTTGCGGCCTCTTCCTTGGACCAGGTTCCCTGAGTGAAACTATTTCCTAGGTGGGCTCCCCACCCCCAGGAACTGGCATCGGTTGTCAGTCTTTTCCCGGCCGGAAAAGCCCAGACTAACCCTTCCTATAGGATATCTTGTCTCTTCCACCACCACAGTGATCTCTTCACCTGGGTTGGAATTCTTACTTCTGTCTCTAGGGATACTACCTTGTGATCCCAAGATCTCAGAAGAAAAGCCTGCAGACACCTGAAGTGCAGCCTTGCCCACTGGATAGCCGGCATTGTTGAGGTCAGAACACCCAAAGTCGACATGACTTGTCTTACCGTCAGACGCTGGTTGATCTGCAGCATTGACACTGCACCGTGAATCCTGTCTTTCTTGTCTAAAGGAAGAAAGATCCTTTGATCCACAGAATTGATTAGATATCCCAGAAACCAAATCTCCTGGGATGGGTTTAGGGAAGACTTTTGGAGGTTTAAAATCCACCCCAGAGCCTCCAAATGGCTGCGTGCTCTGCCTAAATTGATCTGAAATTCCTCGCTTGATGGGGCGAAATATAGCAGATCGTCTAAATAAGGAATAACTGCGATTCCCTGAAGACGCAGCGGAGTCAATGCTTCTGCCATCACCTTGGTAAAAATTTGGGGTGATGATGACAGGCCGAAGGATAAGGCTCTGAACTGTAGATGATGAACCACACCCCCCATCCTCACCGCCAGCCTGTGGAATCTCTGGGACTGGGGTGAGATCGGGATATGCAGATATGCATCTTTTAAATCTACTGACGCCATGAAACAACACAGCGTCAGCAGTTTCCTGACTGAAAAAATCGAGTCCATCTTGAACCTTCTGTACTTGATGGACTTGTTTAAGGGTTTCAGATTGAGAATTAATTGAAATTTTCCTGTCTTTTTTTTTACCAGGAAGACATATGAATAAAACCCCTCCTGCTGCTTCTCTAGCGGCACCTGGACTACTACACCCTGCTGCATCAGTTCCTCTAGAGAGGACTTCCTGGCCAGGGCTTTTACCGAGTCCCGTGGGGTGTTTATTATTAGGTGTAGCCCTGCGAGAGAGTGGTCAGAATAAACTGATTTGAAGTTATCCCTGACCACTGCGGAAGAAAATCTTGTATTCTTCCGCTTACCCGCTGGGACGAGTCATTGTGACTGCGGCCTGTGTAGGAGGACGGAAGAGAATTCTGCCTTTGGTTTCTGGGCGGACCAATTCTTCCTTGTCCCCTGAAATTTGCTGTCTTGATCCTGAGTTTTTTGAGGTTGAAAAAGACGCTTTCTTTTTGACCGGGAAGGATCTCTTTTTAATCAGCCGTCCTGTCAAGAATATTATCGAGGTCAGGACCGAAAAGAAGGTCACCCGAAAAAGGGATCCCACACAGCTTGCTCTTTGATGCTGAATCACCCGGCCAGGTCTTCAGCCATAGAGCCCTTCTTGCAGCATTTGTTAAAGCTGCTGACCTAGCTGACATTTTAATTGCTTCAGCAGAGGCATCTGCAATATAAGCAACTGCAGAGATCAGGGTAGGAAAGGAATCTAAGATTTCCTGTTTAGGGGAATCTGCCGCTATATGCGATTTTAGCTGTTTTTTTTTTTAACATAAAGTTTATTTATTTTCAAAAAAAAAAGAAACAAAAGCAATACAGAAGAAAGGAAAAGGAACAGTGTGGTACACTTACAGCAATCTTCAGTTAGCATAAAATAACAGATTCAACAGACATCTCAGGTTACATTCCGTTATCCGGGGGGGGGTTGTCAAGTTATATGTATCGCAATACACTCTAATCTTAGAACTAGGTTGTTCAGCAGCATTACCACAGACCACTTGATACCGAATGATATGTCAGTAAGTGTCATGCCTCTCTATCACCACAGAGAGTACTTTTTAAGTAAAACAAAAGGGGAAAACATTCCATTGGGTAACATAACCATGGGCATATAAAACGCCTAATAAGCTATCTTAAGAATGTTGTGAGGTATGATTCCTCCCCCCGCCAGAAGTATTATAGAATGGTAGGTAGAGAGGGAGACAGGGGGTACAGTATCCATAAGGCTCAATCAACCTGAACTTGTCGTTCTTTGACCCACAATGCCCAAATCTTCTCGAATTTTTTGTGACAGTTACGTCCCACATAGGTTATCTTGTAGAGTGGCAGGGCGGCATCTACCATGGTTCTCCATTGGTGCACCGTGGGTGGAGCTGGGTCCTTCCATTTCAGGAGGATCGATTTTCGCGAGTAAAATGCTGTGTAGACTACAAATAGTTTTTTGGCTTGTGTAGTTTCTAAGTTGTCCACTATACCCAACAGTAGTGGTAGTGGGTCGCATGGGACCCGGAGTTTGCCTATGGTATTTATATCAGCAACCACCCCCCTCCAGAACATTTGTATACCTGGGCATGACAAAGTAACGTGAAAGAAAGTACCCACATCGGAATTGCATCTGGGACAAAGGGGACTCCTATGGGGATATATTTTAGCTAGGCGCTCCGGTGAGTAATAGACACGGTGAAGGAATCGAAGGTGGGTGTATCTGTCTCTTGCCGAGATCATGAGGGGGAGGTATTGCTGAATACCCTTCTCCCAGTCATCATCTGCCAAGCTAGGTATGTCCGCCTGCCACTTGTCAAACAACCGAGAAACAACAGAGGTGTCCATGCCAACAAATTCAGCATTTAGGGCTGAGAGGGGTTTCAAGTCTTCAGTCCCAGCCAGCATACTTTCCACTACAGTAGTTCCTAGAACAATGGGTTGGGGGAACTGGGTCCGGTAGGCATGTCTCAACTGTATGTACCTAAAGAACATAAAGTTGGGCAGGGTTTGCTCCGCCTTCAATTCGTCAAATGTCCGTAGTCCACTTATGGAGACAATATCTGCCAAGATCACGATACCAAATCGGGCCCATAACACTAGATCCGGGATGGAACCGAAATGCGTCAGTCTCGGGTTCCCCCAGAGTGGAGTGTTTGGTGGCCAAGTGTTGGGCTTCTCCACCTTTGTCTGCACCGTATCCCATACCTTGAGCGTAGTTCTCATAGAAGGGGTAATGTCAGGACTAGAGCGGGGACCCCTATGGATCAGATTCCGCAACTCAGAGTATGAGCCCAGCAGTGCCGCTTCCAGAGTGGCAGCGGGGTTCACAGGTTCGACAGATAGCCACCATCTAACAGTCACCAACACCGCAGCCCAATAGTATTTGATAAAACACGGCATCGCAAGGCCACCCAGGGAGTTGGGAAGTTGAAGGGTAGACTGTGCTATTCTGGGCGTACCCCCATTCCAGACAAATGATATCGATATACTATTCAATTTTCGGAAGAACGAAAGTGGAATAGGGATCGGGGTCTGCCTAAATAAATATACGAATTTGGGGAGTATCGTAATTTTGATAGGGTTAACCCTACCTACCAGAGTAAGTGGCAGGGACCTCCAGGCGGAGCATTTGCGAGTTAGGGAGGACATCACAGGCTCAAGGTTTAAGGGGCTGAATTGGGAGATGTCTCTATGTATAACCAGCCCCAGGTATTTGAATGTGGATACCACTTGTAGCGGGGTGTTCACTGGTAAATTGTCTCCAGAGGGGTGTAAAGCAAACAGGACCGACTTCCCTCAATTGACACAGATACCCGAGTACCTGCCAAAAGAGTTTGAGTGAAAGAGCCTCTCGGAGGGAAGAGTCAACGTTTCTGAGATAAAGAAGAGTATCGTCAGCGTACAAGGAGATCTTCTCCTCCAACGAGCCCATGGAGATCCCACAAACCAGGAGCAGCTCGTAGCAAGATCGCCATGGGCTCTATAGCCAGCGCGAACAGCGCGGGGGAAAGTGGGCAGCCCTGCCTCGTTCCCCTCTGGAGACAAAAGGAAGGTGAGAGAATCGACCCTGTGCGTATTTTAGCTCTCGGGGATTTGTATAATGCTTTCACCCAGTTGATAAATTTGGGACCAAATCCGAAACAGAGCAGGACCTCCCATAGATAATCCCATTCAACAGAGTCGAATGCTTTTTCTGCATCCAGGGAGGCCACTGCATCCGTTGGGGTCAGATGTCTAGTAGAACCCAGAACTGTGTACAGTCTCCTTAGATTGATATCGGTACCTTTCCCTGGCATGAAGCCAGATTGATCCTCATGGACCAAGGTAAGTATGACCGAGTTCAATCTCCGCGCCAATATCTTGGTAAGGACCTTGGCATCGGCATTGAGCAGGGAGATAGGCCGATAGGAGGCATACAGCTCGGGGTCCTTGCCAGGTTTAGGTATAACGACGATGACCGCATCCGCCATGGAGGCAGGGAGATCACCATCCTTCGAAGCTTGGATTATCATATGGTGCAGTTTGGGCGTCAATTGTTCCGCGTACTGCCTGTAAAATTCGGGGGGTATCCCATCAACACCTGGTGTCTTATCCGCTTGTAACTCACCCAGAGCCTGCTGGACCTCCTCCACAGAAATAGATTCGTCCAGAGCCGTACGGGCATCCGCAGATAAAGTGGGAAAGGTAATCTGATCTAGGAACATATTTAATTCTGCCTCAGTATAGTCCGTCCTGGTAGAGTAAAGGTGCCTATAATAGGCGGCAAAGCGCTTGTTTATGGCCAGGGGGTCAACCAGCACCGTGTCATCTGTATCACGGATTCGGGCTATGGACGAGATCGGCTGTTGCTCCTTAACTAACCATGCCAGGAGTCTGCCGGTCTTGCCCCCCTGTTCAAAAATCTGCTGCGACTGTGCCAAGTGTTGCTTATTTGCCTTGGATACCCTGAGGAGCATCACCTCACGGTAAGCCTCCTGCATATCCAGGTATGTAATGGGATTCTGGGAAGTCACATAACAAGATTCCAGTTCTTGAGCCTTGGTCTCGGCCTCAGCCAACGTGACAGTGGCATCATGTCTGGCTTTAGCAATGGAGGATTGGTAGGCACCGCGCACAGAGGCTTTAAAAGCATCCCACGTATGGTGGGTAGCAGCTGTTCCCGTGTTTATGTGCCAAAATTCAGCAATATGTGTGGACACCTCTGCCTCCCTCAGGGGATCCGAGATCCAGTAGCGGGACAAGCACCATAGTCTATCTGATGGGGGCGTCTGAGTTTGTAGACTACACAGCATAGGGGCGTGGTCCGAGATTCCTCTCGGTAAGACAGTGACTTCGCCTACCCTGGAGAGCATCCCCCCACTCATATAGACCAGATCTATACGTGACATAGCGTGATGCGAACTGGAGTGGCAGGTGAAGACCCTGTCCGTCGGGTGTCTCCACCGCCAGACATCAGTCAGGCCATACAGAGACGCCCATTGCAACAGAGGAGAGTCCACACCAGACCCCGCAGATAATCTGTCCAGAGAGGGGTTCGGGGTCATCTTGAAGTCCCCCGCAATAACCAGATTATCCGTAGGGTAACTAGAGATAATTGGGATCAAACCCTTCAAGATAGCCACAGTAGCGGGGGGTGGTATATGTAAACCTACAATAACCATTTCTATAGTGTCAATGATCACATGTATGACCACATATCTGCCCTCCGGGTCTATTGTAAGATAAAGAAGTTCATATGTCAGGGATTTATGGATTAGTATACTGACTCCACGGGCATGAGTGGAGTAGGAAGCGTGATAATAATGCCCAAACCCAGGGCTTTTTTAGGCCTAGTACTCTGCCTCCCGTCAGGTGTGTCTCCTGTAGGACACACACCTGTGGAGTGTATTTCTTAAGATATGCGAACACTAGTGAACGTTTTATCCTATCGTTAAGTCCCCGGACGTTCCACGACAACAATCTCATATGAGTCATCTATGTAGATGTGGTTTGGGAACGCCAGGGGAGTATGACACGTAGAGACCCGGAGAGAAGTACCTGGGGTGCATTGCAAAAATCTAAATTCTCAAGGCCTGTAGGGCCATAGCTAAAAGACTCGACATAACCTGACACGATTGCACATGAAAGCTACCACGTTGAAGAAAAAAAAAGAAAATTATAAGGAAAAAACTACAGAAAAAAACCTTAACAGCATAAACCCCTTCCCCCCCACCCCGCACTACCTTCAGGGAACTAGGCGTGCTCATTCCCTTAACCAGAGCAAGTAACTTAGCTCAACAAGAGCACTTAAGGCGATCCTCCTTTGGGAGCTAGGAGAAGCTGATGGCAACTCAGGGAAGGCTCCTGGGTAGTTCTTGTAAAGTCAGTCTGAGCTCCAGGCTGCCGCCCCAGGACCGGTTATAGCAAACAGGAACCGGCTATACCCCAGAGTTGAATGTGCATAGAAAATTCAGCAAAAACAAGGAAAAAAAAACAAAAGATTCACTCGGCTCAGTGTCAGAGTCGAGGGCGCATACATGACACTGTACCCTGCATCTATCGGGGGGAAAAAAGAAGGGGGGGGTAATCCTACTATCCACCCCCCTTGCAAGAGACCCATGTTCCAATCCTCCCGCCATTGCTCCCCAAAACCCTCCATCAACACACCCCAGACCACAAGCAGATGCGGGCAGTTGGCACCGGGGTCCCATCCATGAAAACTGTGTAGCCAATGTGTCCAGACTGCAAGTCAAGCGGTAGCCACAGTGGGGTCAGGGACTGCAGACGAGGGAGAGTTTGTAGAGGCCAGAACTTCTGATTCATAGCAGGAGGCTTGCACGGTGACAAGGAAGGGTGAGTATCATCGCAAGTGTCTCCAAAAGAAGAGGAGGGGGGAGAGCAGGGAGTCAGAGCATAGGCCAAAGAAAGCAGTAGTACAGCAGGACAGAAGGGAACCTCCATGTAGGTAGCATATATTTACCGGGGTCTGGGGAGAGACTCCAGCCACTGTGATGCCTCCTCCGGTGCAGTGAAATAGCGTGTGGATTCTCCATCGATAACCCTAAGGCGGGCGGGAAATAGCATGCTGTATTTAATGTTTTTTGAACGGAGTTGCGACTTGATCTGGTCGAACATTCTGCGGAGCCGTTGAGTCTCGACCGAATAGTCCGGGAAGATCATGATGCGTGCGTTTGCGATCCGGAGTTCGTTCACCTTCCTGGCTTCCCAGAGTACTAGGTCCCGGTCATGGAAATTAAGCAGACGGAGTATGAATGTGCGAGGGGGAGCACCCGGCGGGCCCCGCATTGGGGGCATCCTGTGGGCCCTCTCCACCGCATAGTGAGGGGAAAACATGGTGTCAGGTAGTAGGGTGCGGAGCGCGTGTTCTATGAAGGCCACCGGATCTTGGCCCTCTGCTCCTTCAGGCAAACCAACCACCCTCAGGTTGTTCCTTCTACTCCTATTTTCTCCATCCTCCGCCCTAGACTCCAGTGCTTTCACTCGTACCTGTAGGGTATGCAGGGAGGCCCGATGGTCTCTGACGGCATCCTCATTGTCCCCCACGCTGCGCTCGGCCTCGTTCAGGCGGTCCCGGACCTTGTCCATGTCCCGGTGTAGCAGGCCAAAATCTGACTGGAGGGAGTCAATTTTTGCGGTGAGGGTGGTTTTACACCCAGAGATGGCCTGCATCAGGGCCTGGAATCGATCCTCCTTCACCGTGGCGGGCTCCACTGCCGGAGTTTGTGTCGCGAGCCGGCGGGAGAGGCCTTCTGGCGCTGCGGCAGTGATGCTGAAGGGGAGGCCTTGGGGATGGAGGAATTCTTCCGTCCTTTGCCCGTTTTGCCCTTGCGCAAGTGTCTGATGCTGTCCGAGGGTATTTCGGTAGTTCAATGCCGGATAATTACGGGTAAAATCCTCCGGTAGGAGCGGAGCTCCAGCGGCGCACATCTGCCTAGGTTGCCAGCTTAACCACGCCCCCGATTTTAGCTGGTTAACCCAGTATTCCAGATTCCTGGCTACACATGTTGTGGCCATTGCTGGCTTTAAATTGCTCATAACTGATTGCCATGATCTCTTGAGCAAAAGATCCATGCGTTTGTCCATTGGATCCTTTAACACCCCCATGTTTTCAAAAGACAGGTCTGTGGATCTTGAGACCTGGGAGAAGGTGGCATCCAACCTGGGCACCTTGTTCGATACTGCAGCAGGGTCCTCCTCGAAAGGAAAATGCCTTGTGGGCTTTGGAAAAAAATGTTTTTTTCTCCGGATCTTGCCATTCTTTTTTAAAGGCCTCAGAGATGACAGAATGAACTGGGAATGTTCGCCCCTTAGGCTCGTCTAACCCTGCATACATGCGGTCATGGAGAGATAATTCCTTATTTTCCTCACTTAAGCCAAGTGTAGCATGAATAGCCTGAAGGAACCCATCTACCTCTTCAAGGGACTGTTTACATTTAGAGGGGACTGCCTCCGTCTCCTCTTCCGAATCTTTAACGGAAGGAGCAGGGGACTGTTCTTCCCTATTTGAAGGGTCTTCAGGAAGAGCTTCCAACACCGGGATAGAAAGAGACCCTTGGGAAGACTCTGAAGTGGAAGGCTGACTAGCAGCTGGGTTCACTAATGAGTCACGAAAAGTTTGAATCATGGCGTATAGCTCCTTCTTTACAGAGGCAACCAGATCATCACAGACAGAGGCTGATTCCTCTTTAACTAAAGAAGGAATGCAAGTACTGCATAGGACTTTTTTCCAACTTTCTCCCATTTTGGCCCTGCAAGAAGGACACCTCTTCTTTGGGTCAGAGCTTTTGGCCTGTGAGAAAAAGACAAAAAGGGGAAAAAAAAAACAGGGGACCTTTAGTGAGACCCAGTCTCTGCTTTGATAAGGACCGCCACAGGTGCACTAAGAAGAAACCGGTCAGCCTCTAGTGCCCAGACAGGCCCCTTGCCACTAGGGGGGGAAAGAAAAAAAGAGAGAGACCAAACGCCAGATATAGGAGAAAAGGCAGACTTTAACCGCTGTCTCCTGCCTGGACTTTGCTGGTGCCTGTGCCTGTCCCCACTACTGCAGACGCTGACTCCTCAATCATAGGTGTGCAGTCTTCCACCTGTGGCTTCACACGCCACTTCCAGTCCGGTGCAGATGCACTATGGGAGTCCGGAAGCAGCACCAGCTCCCGTCCTCCCCCCTGCGTCCACGCCGGAAATTAAATTTTCGCAGACCCAGTGACCCTCTTTGTCACTTCCGGCACAAACGCCAATTAACATGGCGGCAGCGCACGTGCGCCACCACCCCCAGGACCGTGCCGGCCCCCGAATCTTCGGCTCTCACCGAGCACCAGGAGGGGAAGAGGAGCCCGCTTACTACCGCTGCTGAGGCCTGGGTAGGTCGGGAGGGCAGTGGGTCCCTTAAAGGAGGGAAAAAAATGGAAGGAAGCCTTGTCCCTCAGGAACCCCCAAGAGATCATGACTCCCTCCCAAAAGATGTTCCCTCCGGGCCGGAGGAAACACAATAACTGAGGTGTGGTAGGGAGGTGCCTCCCTTTAAAGTTTGGAGGAAGAAGGTGTTTCCTAAGGTCGTAGGAGGAGTCACTATCTCTCAGGTGCTGTCCTGAAAGATGCCTTGGGAAATTTTTATTTTAAGAATGTTCGTTCAATTTTCTAATCGTTAGTGGGGTCAAATCGATGTTCGTTTTCCACCACTGTGATGGGAAAATTCGAAGGGGAAGAATAGAAAACTTCTTGATCAAAGGAATTTTCAGACGGTGTATGTGGTTTTCATTCAGAAATTACATTAATTTTAAAACTGAATGTTAAAAGCAAGTGAAATTTTCAAAAGACATTCTTTCATTTAGCAAATGTATAAAGATTTTTCGTATGAATATTCTCGTCCAAAAATCAATACGTGTAGGGGCAGCATAAGGCTCGGTTTACACCTATGCAGTTTGCTTTTGATCCATTTCTGCAGTGCTTTTTGGTGTGCATTTTGCGTTTTTTGCACACGTGATTTTATTTTTTTGAATTTGTTATGCTTTTTTTTTGCCCAATTTATTGTTGGGCAGATAAAAAAATGCAAATTGTGGCAAAAACACGCTACATGCTTTTCTGCAGCTTCTCTATTGAAGTCTATTGAACCAAAAAAGTAATTGACCTTTCCAAATATGCAGTGGCTGAAAAAAGCATATATGTAAATGTGTCCCATAGGAAACCATCTTAAATTAACTGTAGTGCGTTTCTGCAAAAGCACCAAAAAACACATAGGTGTGAACCAGGCTTAAGACGTTTATTAGCAGCAGCATGTTTTTTTTGTTTCACCTTTCATAATGGGGTTAAAAAAAATTAGCCCTTTAACGTACAAAGAGAGCAGATAATCGATATTTTAGGGGTTCATTTATACTGTGAAACAGTGAAAGTAATATTATATATTACTTATAGCATATATACTGTATAATGATAAATACACCCAGAAGTAGGATATATGGGCATTTTACATAGGGGTCAGACCTGAAGCTATATGAAGGGTGGAAGGGAGATATAAATCTTTTATATTAAAGTAGTACTAAAAGCTGAGAATTTTTTTTCTTGCATATGATCCTTTAAATATAATGTACAATACTGGTAAGAGTTTACCTTTAAATGTACCGTATATACTCGAGTATAAGCCGAGATTTTCAGCCCTTTTTTTAGGGCTGAAAGTCCCCTTCTCGGCTTATACTCGAGTCAATGCGGTCTGCCTACATGAACAGCTTGTCATGTAGACAGACGGCACTGTTCAAAAGCCGCGCCGCCTCCTCCCGCCCGTCCGTGATAGGCGGACACTAATTTTCCCAGCAGCGCAGTGTTCCGCCTATCACGGATGTTCTCTCATTCTCATCTCATGGACGAGGATGAGAGAATATCCGTGATAGGCGGAACACTGCACATGACTGCTTGGAAAACCGAGTGTTCCTCCTATCACGGACGAGGAGGAGGAGGAGGCGCGGCTTTCAAACCTGCAATGGCGCCGCCGCCTGGAGCCTCAGCGCGTACGAGGGACACTGGACACCGCACACTGGACACCGGACACCGCACACCGGACACCGAGGGACAGCGGCCCCCGAGGGACGCGGGACACCGGATCGATCTGTCACAGGTAGGCTGCACTGGGGACACGGGGGGGGGTTGTATAGGACACAGGGGACATGTAGATGGGCATTTGGTGACACACTTTTCCACTTACAGTAGCTGCTCCATTTCCCCCCTCGGCTTATACACGGGTCATTAACTTTTCCATTTTTTTGTGGTAAATCAGGGGCCTCGGCTTATACTCTGGACGGCCTATACTCGAGTATATACGGTAATTTTAATGCCTTATAATGCCTCTTGTCTATCAGCCTCCACCTTCTCTGGGTTTCCGGTGCTTTTTTTTTTTTTTTTAAACAACAAACATGTTATACTTACCTGCTCTGTGTAATGGTTTTTAAATATTTATTGATACCGCCGCACTCGTTTTTTTTGTTCAAGTAAATTTTATATACCGTACTTTCCTATGTATTTACTAATGCTAGCAGCATAAGGATTAAAAATAACCAATGTTGATTGAGAGAATGAATGTCCGTTTTAAGGATTAAAACAATATTTATCAAGTCATTAAATGATAAATGGCCATTTGGAGCTATATCCTTTACCATTTTCATCCCAATTCTCCTAATTAACAAATTTTAGAATTGATTGTAATTGCGAAATGCTAAGGTCTTCATAAAATGGCGTGTGGTGACCTTGTGTAAATAACACCTGTCCATTTTCCAAAATTTGAATGCACTTTTCATAGGGAATATCAGGTCATCCTTAAAAGGGAGATCTTGCCTCTTAGCTATGGCTTTTGTAAAATTACAGAAATTTAAAAAAACAATACATCTGAAATCATGCAAAACCTAATTGCAAATTTAGTAAGCTATCCAGACACAAGTTTGCAGGTGGCATGGGCCTTTCAGATTTATAGCACTACTACCAATTTTCCTCATTGACAAGAACTCATTGAGTAAGTACTTCACCACCTACCTTGAGTAAGCGTGAAATAACAAATAAGGAATGGAAGGAATCTGAAAGCCCCATTTCTTGCTATTAAATTGAGCTCAGGAATTCCTGCCTCTGAATGCCCTACCATTCAAGCCACACTATTAACATAGAAACAGTTTGACCTTAACCCCTCTACATTTCAGATGTTACAAAAGACACTTATATCAATTGAAATACTGGAATCCTATCTCCTCAACCGAACAGGGAATGTGTACAATGCAAAATCTCTACACACTCCCTGAAACATTTTACCTTGCTAACTTTGGGAATTTGTATCTCACATTCATACCACTCTAGGTAAGTTCTTTCATTGCTCATATTATGAATATTCCAGTTTTTAAATATTCCCCCACCTGAGATAAGGTTGGAAAAAAAATTTTGATTAGCAAATATTGGAACAATTCTGATTGAGGGTGTCCAAATGTATCACACAAAGTAGGAAAATAATTTATGATGGAGGCAGATACCAAATTATATAAACAGGATAAATTAGCTTTATTCCATGCTTTGAAAGGATTAGGAGTGATCCAGGCAGGGTAAAAAGTTGGATTCTTAAGAAAAGAAAGGAGCAGTAAATGAGGAGATTGAAGGCCAAGAGAAGTTTTGAATCTGTTCCAGATGGATAAAGAATATTTTGTGATAGGATTGCGAATAAAAGTACGGTTAGTCGGTCTTAACCATAACATGTTAGATACTGAAATAGGGTCACAGTCAATAGACTCAATTGTTACCCATAAAGGAATTTCTTTGATTGCATGGTGTTTTGGTAAATGTGCAAGGTGTGCCGCATGATGGTAAGCAGAAATATTTGGGAGATCTAAACCTCCGAAGCATTGTGGGAGACATAGTTGGATTTAGAGGTTCGAGGTTTAATTTTACCCCAGATAAAGGAGATAATTCTGCACTGTATAAGCCATACAAAATGAGATGGAACTGGGATGGGCAAGACTCTAAAAAGATATAAAAACTTGGGCAATATAGCCATCTTAATTACCTTAATTTTGCCTATTCAGGATACAGGGATAGAGGACAATTGTGATAATAATTCAGTAACCTGTTTTCTTAATGGAGGGAAGTTAGCTGCGTATAAGTCAGTTATCTTAGGAGTGAGTTGTATTCCTAGGTATGGAAGTCTATGAGGTGTCCAAGAGAAGGGAAGTGAATCTTTAGCAAGCTGGAGGTCTGAAGGAGGCAAAAAAATGTTGAGTGAAGTCGATTTTTGATAGTTAACTGTTAAGCCCGAAATGTGTGCAAAACAGTTTAGGACAGAGAGGAGATTAGGTGCTGTGATATGGGGAGATGACATGAAGAGTAAGATGTCATCTGCAAAAAGACATACTTTATGATAGCATCCAGCTAATTCAATACTTTTTATGTTTGGATCAGATCTAATTAAATGGGCCAAGGGTTCAATGAGGAGTGCAAATAGGAGTGGGGGAGAGAGGACATCCTTGACGGGTGCCTCTTCCAATAGGAAAAGGGTCTCATTTAAAACCAGCATATTTTATAAATGCATTCGGCTTGTCGTATAAGGATGAAATCCACTTAAAAAAATGCGGTCCAAACCCCCATTTTTGAAGAATATATTGTAAGTATGGCCATGAGACTATGTCAAATGCTTTTATTATATCGAGCGTTAAAAATACACACAGGTAGATGTCTGTATTTAGCGACATGGGCGAGTAAAGAAGCTCTACGAATATTATCACTTGCTTGGTGCGAGAGGATAAACTCAACTTGATCTCAAAAGTTTGCCTATTACTTGATTCACGCAGGTCACAAGTATTTTAGCTAAAAGTTTAATATCCATATTAAGAAGTGAAATAGGATGGTTATTTGTCCAGGAGCTTGTGGAAGCATGAAAATTATGGCCATTAGGAACTCTGAACGAAAAGAGTATCCCCTCAACAATGTATTGAAGGCCTCTGTTAGGATAGGAGATAATATATCAGAAAATGTCTTGTAGTAGGAGGCAGAAAATCCATCTGGGCCAGGACGTTTATTAAGTTTTAAAGCCTTAATAGCCGCGATGACTTCTGTTGCAGAAATGGGACACTTGCGTTGTTCATAGTGGGTTTGTGAGAGTGTTGGAAGGGTAATTTGTGAAAAAAGGAAATCAGCAGCAGCATGGTCAAAATTATGGTTGGGAGAATATAATTTAGCAAGATTTGAGTGGAATGTGTGTAAAATTTTGACAGGGTTACTTGTGTATTAATTATGGTTTAGTTTGAGTCACATAGATGTCATAGGTTTTTCAGAGTCGGTGAGAAAGAGGTCGACTTCTAAGTGGGCTCTATCGAGCTTAGCTTAGGGAAGGGAGAATTTTTGAATGCACCGTGACACAGATTAAAGTTGTTTTCCAATTTTTGGTGAAGGAGCTTACACTCGCGTTTTGAGATATGATGCTTGACGGATAATGGTACCTCAAATTACAGGTTTATGGGCTTCCCAAAGAGTGAGAGGAGAAATATCTGCAGAAGTGTTATTAATGAGATAAAGGAACAGTAAAGTTGGGACTTTGTATGAAGCACGTGGTTGCAAATTAGTATCTAGGGGGTTGTTCTTATCTCATCCCCTTTATTGATACATGTTAGAACATTTAGACAACTTATTTATAATTTCAGATACCTCACTTGCTTGCTCCTGAAGAGTGTCTCAAAAGCCACAAAATGCATAGAGTTAACAGATAACAGATACCGTGTTATAATTTTCATGTGCTTATCAGATTTTCATGTTTTTTAGCACAAACCCCTACCAATTATGATAGGGACTAGTGAGGCCATAGGTCATGCAGGCATTACCATGTAATTTGTATATGTGTGTACTTATATTCATTTTGGTGAATTGTGGAATTTTAACCTTGTGATACTAATTGATACCAATGTTATTATCTTGTTTAACTGTTTCAGAACCTGCCATTAAGATTGTCTGTACGTCATGTATATGAACTAATAAACATCATGTTATATTCACCAATTTACTCATTTGCAACCACGTGCTTCATATAAAATCCCAACCTTCCTATTCCTTTATCAAATTGATATGGAAGGAGGCACACAGCCTTACCAGGCCATGACTTCATATAGAGTCCCAAACCCCCTTTCCTATTTTTTCTAGTTATTAATGAGATAGTCATTGAGAGCATGTTTAATATGTAGACAATGGGATGGGTGAGTTAGTATGGAATCATTATTGCACCAAGATGAATCCTGGGATCTCGGGATAGGGGAGGAGATGGTAGTACAAACTGCACTATGATCGGACTAAATAAAGGGTGTAATAACTGATGATAGGATTTTTGGGGCCATACCAACACTTAGGAAGATATGATCAATCCTAGAAAACGATTTGTGTGGATGGGAGTAATATGTAAAGCGTTTACGAGCTATAATTGTATTGTATTCAACTTTTTAATAAATATCCATTTAAATGAATATGAATTTATTGTTGGCCATTATTGGCACCTTTAGTGCAAGAAAGGTCAAGAAAAATGCAGTCTGCAGTCTCTAACCATCTCTTGTATCATGTCCTCAGTCTCTAACCATCTCTTGTATCATGTCCTCAGTCTCTGACCATCTCTTGTATAATGTCCTCAGTCTCTGACAATCTCTCGTATCATGTCTGCAATCTCTTACTTAAAGCAGAGGTCCGCCCACCGCTGCAAAAATTAAAAGCCAGCAGCTGCACATACTGCAGCTGCTGACTTTTAATAATCGGATGCTTAACTGTTCTGGAGTCCAGCGATATTGGCACCGCAGCTGATGTTTCCATCAGCTGTCGGGTGCATGCCTCCTCCATTGCGAGTAAGGGAAGCCAGCAGTGAAGCCTTATGGCTTCATGCTGGGGACCCTCCTGCGTGCATGCGCAAGGCTCCGCTCCTCTCTTCTACTGGCCCGGCGGCCAGGAAAGGAGGAGGGAAGAGGAGGGAGCTCGGGCGGTGACGTCAATACCTGTGGCTGAGGCTCCCGGAAGTGGGAACAGGATACCTGTGAAAGACGGGTATCCTGTCCTCCTCCTTCCCAAAAGGTGCCAAATGTGGCACCTGAGGGGGGAAGGAGCACAACAAGTGTAAGTTCCACTTTTGGGTGGAACTCTGCTTTAAACTTAAACACACTGCTAATATTATTAGCAAAATTTCCATTCCGTGCACCTCTAGCAGACATAATACAGGAGATGGTCAGAGACTGCAGACATGATACAAGAGATCAATGCAGCCTTACCAGTGCCCAATCAGATGCAGTCTACCTGTGCCCAGCAGCCTCACCCATGCCCGTCAGATGCAGCCTCACCAGTGCCCATCAGATGCAGACTACCTGCGCCCAGCATCCTCACCAGTGCCTGTCATATGCAGCCTGCCAGTGCCCAGCAGCCTCACCAGTGCCCATTCTATGCAGCCTACCTTTGCCCAGCAGCCTAACCAGTGCCCGTTATATGCAGCCTACCTGTGTTTTATGCAGTCTCACCATTGCCCATCATATGCAGCCTACCTGTGCCCAGCAGCCTCAACAGTGCCCATCATATGCAGCCTACAAGTGCCCAGCAGCCTCACCAGTGCCCTTCATGTGCAGCCTGCCAGTGCCCAGCAGCCTAACCAGTGCCATTCATATGCAGCCTACCAGTGCCCATCATATATACTAACGTGATTTTGCGCAGCCGGACCAACCTGCCACAGTAAAACTGCTGTGGCTGGTCTGGAACTGGTTAAAAAGACTTTTACTTAGTACCTGCAGCTGAATCCCCCCAGAACAAAAAAATTATCTACGGCCCTGGCTTCCTTTGCCAGTTATATTCTTATTCTTATACATTATTTATAATTTACTAAAATGTTATACTTCTATAAGAAATTTAGCCAGCAGTAGAATCCCCAAAACTCCCAAAAGTACCCTGTTAGGTTCACGTACCTGGTTGACATGTAACTAATTATCTTGTGGTTAATGTGTTTATTGCAGCAGTATGATTCAGCTACCTATTCACATGAGAACAAAGCTATGCAAATATACATTTTTTCAAGTTACATTTACATACTTCTTGTGATACATTGTTGCAAATCACAGCTTTGTTATAATTTCATTTTGTTTTTGCTTAACTTTTAGCAGGCACCCGCAAGGTTTTGATGTGTTGCTTGGCCCATTTATACAGCAGTGAACCTCAGAATGCAATAGAAATGAAAGCTAACAGCTGGATTAAGGTAAAAATACTCCACCTGCAGGTCCATTGTTATATTGCTTTATGCTATAGCACTGCGTTATTTATGAATTAGTATGTTTGTAACATTTCTTCATCATGAAGTTAAACAAAGCTGGCTAGTCCACACAATCGTTGATTTTCAGTTAAATGTGTAATTGTGTTAAAAGACTCTGACACAAGTTTGTCTCAAGCACCTCCTATTCCCCTTAAATTGTCAGATACAATTTGAGTGTAAGTTCATGGATTAGAAAATGCAGCTGATGTAAAGGTTACTGAGCCGGCCAGCTTTAAGCAGTTCTGCTCCGCCTTAACCCATTTGTTTATGGCAACAAAAAGGTTAAAGAGCATATGTATAAAATAACCTCAGAAGACATAATTAAGTTGTTTTCACCATTAGTTTTAATTGCAGGGCATACTCCTCAGTTCTTTAATACCTGTCTATATTCTATCATTTATGTTTTTTAAAAAGTCAGCTTACTTTACTCAGTATATTAAACTCGGGTGGTTCCTGCTGAACCGGCTGAGATTTGAACTGTCTATGGTTGCCCTAAGTCAGAAAATCTAATTCACTGCAACCAGAGTATTGATGCAGGGTAACTTGCATTTAGATTCAACAATCCAAGCTAGGATTAAATCTGATTGATGGCTGTGTTTGGGAATACTTTTCTTGCATTGCAAACAGGTCAGCAATACAGTGTCACAGATTACTGACAAAAGTTCATGGGTTGGACTGGTACTCTACATCATTGTGTCAACATTCTGGTAGATAATATAATGGTAAAGCCTTCGTCAGGTTTTCATTGCTGTCTAGGTCCCTGTGCTGTCAGCACAAATCTCTGAGGACACAGACTAACATTTTTGTGCGAGGGAGGGTTCAAGTGAGAGAAAATGTCACTTACGCAGCCTTTTCCCTACTTTATCCTGAACTAATAAAAACTGTTTTAACACAAATGTACATTTAAGTCTTTCGGGTAAAAATGTTCTAGCTTTGTACACCTCAAATGTAGGTAGTGTCTAGGTCGGCTATTCTCAACCAGGGTTTCGTGGAACCATTTAATGGTGCCTGAATTATTCTGGGGACAACACCACTTGGCTAGCTAGAGGCATGGCACCGATGATCTTTTTTTAGCTGTCTGTAAGGGTCACATTTTTTCCATTGACCCTTGAATAAATTGCTTGTTTCAGAGGTTCCCAAAGGGCTCATAATTATTTCAAGGGTTCCTCTAGGGTAAAAAGGTTGAGAAACGCTGGTCTAGGTGTTCCATGTCAACATTGAGTCCACTGAGAGGGGCAAATAGTTGACTACATTACTGGATCCTAATGTAACCATTTACATTGTTTTATCACATGCTCAGTTCTTCGAGATACATTTGAATATTGTGGTTCAAAACATTGTCCAACTAGTCTTTTTTTTGTTATTAAATGGTTTAAGAACCTGCACTGCAGTGCCTTGCAGAAATATTTATGCTGAAAATAATCTTAAAAATGAAAACTGGCAGCAGTTTAGCAAGACATCCAGGTAATCCCCATATCCACCAGGAAGCACCTTGCACTGCTCAGCTCCACTCTGCTTGTATCCCCCTCCCCCAGTTATCCACAAGTCAGGATCAATAACCGAGCAACTCCTGCCCTTATTTCAAAATGTCAACCGCTCAGTTTCGGGATTAGAAAAATACACTTGTAGTGTAACTCATAATATAAAGAGCTTTATTTTAAAATTCTCACAGGATAAAAACAAACTA
Organism: Lithobates sylvaticus; assembly: GCA_028564925.1. NCBI lineage: Eukaryota > Metazoa > Chordata > Amphibia > Anura > Ranidae > Lithobates > Lithobates sylvaticus. The sequence goes on from CM053026.1 coordinate 288,199,651, forward strand.
ATCCCTTTTAAAACTGGCACTTCTGGGTGCGCATGCACGCAACGTCACTTCTGCCAAATGCATTTAGTCATCAGACTTCCTCAGGAAGTTTTTTTGCACTAATATAATTTTTTTTTTGTATGTTAATTTACACTTTACAATTTACACTCTATAATTTTTTTATTGTTTATTTTATATTCCATTATGAGTGCTGGGAGTTGTATATTAAAATATAAAAGGAGTTTAGAAATGATTCTTTAAAGAAACACTCCTGGTTGCAAGCCTGTAATGGAAGCAACTACTCTTTGACTCAAGAGCTGCAAAAAACAGTTTCACAGCAGTGAAAACTGACTTTAGCCACATTCACAGCGAGTTAATTAGTGTCTTATAGTTTGTGGCCTGCAATTATTGAATGACAGCTACAGTGGGGAGAACAAGTATTTTATACACTGCCATTTTGCCACTTTCCTACTTACAAAGCATGTAGAGGTCTGTAATTATCATAGGTACTCTTCAACTGTGAGAGACTGAATCTAAAACAAAAATCCAGAAAATCGCATTGTATGATTTTTAAAAAATGAATTAGCATTTTATTGCATGACATAAGTATTTGATCACCTACCAACAAGTAAGAATTCTGGCTCTCACAGACCTGTTATTTTTTCTTTAAGAAGCCCTCCTGTTCTCCACTCATTACATGTATTAACTGCACCTGTTTGAACTCGTTAACTGTATAAAGGACACCTGTCCACACAATCAAACAGACTTCAACCTCTCTACAATGGCCAAGACCAGAGAGCTGTGTAAGGACATCAGGAATACAATTGTAGACTTGCACAAGGCTGGGATGGGCTACAGGACAATAGGCAATCAGCTTGGTGAAAAGGCAACAACTGTTGGCGCAATTATTAGAAAATGGAAGAAGTTCAAGATGACGGTCAATCTCCCTGGGTCTGGGGCTCCATGCAAGATCTCACCTCGTGGGGCATCAACGATCATGAGGAAGGTGATGGATCAGCCCAGAACTACACGACAGGATCTGGTCAATGACCTGAAGAGAGCTGGGACCACAGTCTCAAAGAAAACCATTAGTAACACATTACGGCGTCATAAAATCCTGCAGCGCACGTAAGGTCCCCCTGCTCAAGCCAGCACATGTCCAGGCCCGTCTGAAGTTTGCCAATGACCATCTAAATGATCCAGAGGAGGAATGGCAGAAGGTCATGTGGTCTGATGAGCTGAAAATAAAGCTTTTTGGTTTAAACTCCACTCTCCATGTTTGGAGGAAGAAGAAGGATGAGTACAACCCCAAGAACACCATCCTGACTGTGAAGCATGGAGGTGGAAACATCATTCTTTGGGGCTGCTTTTCTGCAAAGGGGACAGGACGACTGCACCGTATTAAGGGGAGGATAGATGGGGCCATGTATCGCAAGATCTTAGCCAAAAACCTCCTTCCCTCAGTAAGAGCATTGAAGATGGGTCGTGGCTGGGTCTTCCAGAATGACAACGACCCGAAACACACAGCCAGGGCAAAGTGACTCCGTAAGAAGCATTTCAGGGTCCTGGAGTGGCCTAGCCAGTCTTCAGACCTGAACCCAATAGAAAATATTTGGAGGGAGCTGAAAGTTCGCATTACCCATCGACAGCCCCAAAACCTGAAGGATATGGAGAGGTGGGCCAAAATCCCTGCTGCAGTGTGTGCAAACCTCACAGTTGAAGAGTACCTATGATAAAAATTACAGACCTCTACATGCTTTGGAAGAAGGAAAACCTGCAAAATCGGCAGTGTATAAAATATTTGTTCTCACCACTGTATCAGACAAATTCACTTTGGAATATTGGTTTGGAAGAGAAATATGTCTTCTTTAAGGCAGGAACTGTTAACTGCTTGTATATTTTGGGCATGGAAAAAATGTGCAGGTTATTTGTAATACACCCTGTTCCTCTCCCCTGCTCTTTGCTGGACATGCTCTCTCTGTAGCTACTGCTGTGTAAAACAGAGCTTTTGAAATGTTCCCGTTGGTGAGAGCAGGTGGGTGGTGGCAAATGGAGTGATATGGGCACGATAGATTGGTAAGGGCAGGAGAAGAGTTGTGAGAGCAGGGAATTGTGGTAAGTGCAGGGAAGTGTGGTAAGGGAAAGTAAGAGGAATGAAGGCAGAGGAAGAGTAGTGAGGTCAGGGTAGATTGGTAAGGGCAGGGAAAATTGGTATGGGTAGAATAGAGTGATAGGGGAAGTGAAGGGTCGAAGTGGTGATGGCAAGAGTAGGTTTGCAGAGTGGTATGGAAGTGAGGGAAAATGTGTGTAGAGTGGGGTGTTGTGCTTCAGAGTAGTTAGAGGGGTGCAAGGTCAAGTGGGAAGAGCAGGGGTGGGCGTGTGGCAAAGTTGTAAGTGAGGGGGCCTAGGGTGTGTGCTGATGGCAGAGTGGTGAGAATGGGAAGGTTGGCAGAGTGTTAACAGTATGGGGGACTGCAGAGTGGTGAAGGGGGCAGGGAAAAATGGTAAGAGCAGGGATAGGTGGATGACATGTGGCAAAGTAGTGCTGGTGAGGACAGAGTTTTTAAAGCAAGGGGGATTCAGCAATAGTGAGTCAATCGGCAGATTGGATTGGCATGGGGGATACAGATGGCCATGCATGAGCAGTGAATACATTATCATATGTCATATGTCATAATCGGGAGCACCCGTCAACTAAGTACTGTGGCTCCTGTCCTCTGTATATTTCCACATTCAGATGATCAGTTCTATATGGCGCTTAAATCCTGGGTGTAGACCTGTGCAGAATCACAAATTATATATATATATATATATATATATATATATATATATATATATATATACACACTGTATGTATACATCACCGGAGACAGTGTGGAAGCACAGCACATTACGGGGTCTGCACAATGTACAGTTATGCACACAGTCATATTCAGCGCTGTGCATGTATGGGACACACTTTTGGGAGTTTACATTGATGAATATGGCGGCAATATTACTGCTATTTTATTTCTACATGCAGCAAGGAAACCAAAAATCAAATTGAACTGTCAATAAGACATTTTATTGAAGACCACAACAAAAACGCACTCTTTACAGTGCTTTATGCTACAATTTAGTGCTTTTTACTATAGATTTTTAACTCCCCTGTTGGAAGACTGACGTTATATTCGTGGCTGCTCGTTTGAGTGTTGAATTCCATTAAACCTGCAGGAACACCTGGCTTGACTGGCCACTGGAGGTGCCGGGAGGCCCTGGCCGGGTATAGGCCACAAGCTTCAAACAGCTTGTCTAGCTGGTAAGCCTTCAGTCTGTGTGGCGGTGGATGCACATTGTCCCTATATATAGAAGATCCCTCACAGGGTGTTCTTAACCCTCATTCCCCATTGGGAGACTCCATGGAAGAGACTTATATGCATTTAAGGATCTTTCTTTCTTTTCTTTTTAATTTTATGAGTTATTTTTTATTTTGTATTTTTATATCACTTACTCATTTATTTATTTTTTTAAACAAAATCAAGTTTATTGAGCATTAATCAAACAAGGATACATATACACATTTAAAAGTGCAACAGGCACTATATCAACGGGTTACAGAGTTGACATGTCAAAGGACAAGGATGTCGGCTAACAGGGAAAGGTGTTCCACTTAATGTAGGCTGGTGTCGTCACTTACTCATTTATCATCTTGGATTATAATTTTTTCAATAAGTCTCATGTATGTTTTTTTTTTACCAGATCACCGGATCACATCCACTTGCATTGCTATTTGTAGGTTAAGGTGTAATCATTACACTATGGGGCTGATTTACGAACCGTTTGCGCCATGAGTTGCGGCGCACAACGGCCGTTTTTTGTATTTACAAAACATTTGCGCTATTCCCCATTTACTATAATATTCTAAGCGCATGGGAGATGCCGATCGGTGTACCACTATAGACATAGCGCACGCATTCTTCAACTCAAAATTTAAAGAAGCTGGAAGTGCCAATAATGGGAGTGATGTGGGTGATGTGAGGAAGTATAGTAATAACTGCCCAAGTAACAAATATGCCCAAAATAGAATGATAAAGTAACTTTTTCTAAACAAGCCTGCTGCGTCTGCAAGTACACTTAGAACTGCGTGAGGTAAATGTATGCACTGCGCATGCGCAAGCGGCATTTGCGCACGTTCAAATGCTTTGTTTCACTGCGCCGGCAAAATCTTAGTAAATGTCAAGCAACGTAAATGCATTGGCATAGGTTGAACGGGCACACCTCTCAACTTGACTTTTTTTTTACGCTGGTTCACTTATGTTTTTTTTTAAGAATATTTGCACACAGGTCATGTTAGCATTAAGAAAAAAAACAAAATTTAGAAAAAAAAATGCATGTGGGTCCCCCGAAACTCCATACCAGGCCCTTCAGGTTTGGTATGGATATTAAGGGGAACCCCGCGCCAAAAAAAAAAAAATGGCATGGGGGTCCCCTTCAAGTCTGGTATGGATATTAAGGGGTGAACCCTGCGCCAAAAAAAAAAAAAAATAAGGCGTGGGGGTCCCCCTCAAAATCCATACCAGACCCTTATCCGAGCACGCAACCTGGCGGGCCGCAGGAAAAGGGGGAGACGAGAGAGCGCCCCCCTCCTGAACCGTACCAGGCCACACGCCCTCAACATTGGGAGGGTGCTTTGAGGGTGGCCCCCAAAAAAGAACCATGTCCCCATGTTGATGGGGACAAGGGCCTCATCCCCACAACCCTTGCCCGGTGGTTGTGGGGGTCTGCGGGCGGGGGGGGCTTATCGGAATCTGAAAGCCCCCTTTAACAAGGGGACCCCCAGATCCTGCCCCCCTGTGTGAAATGGTAGGGGGGTGCAAAAGTACCCCTACCATTTCACAAAAGAAAAAATGTTAAAAATGACGAGACCGTTTTTGACAAGTCCTTTATTTAAAGTCTTCTTATTTCCATCTTCTTCGGGTCTTCTTCCTTCTTCCTTCCTTCATCGTTCGGTTTCTTCCTCCATCTTCTTCTTCCTCTGCTTCTTCCTCCGATCCTCTGCTTCTTGCTCCGATGTTTTCATCCGGCATCTTCCTCCACGGTGTCTTCTTCCCCGATTCGTTCTCGGGCCGCTCGGCACCAATGGGAGGCTCCCGCTGTATGACGCTTCTTTTTTTCTGACACTTCTATAATGGAACTGTGCGTCAGAGGGGGGCGGGGTCACCAGGTGGCCCCGCCCTCCGGTATATAAGAACTGTCAGAAGAAGAGAAGCGTCACACAGCGGGAGCCTCCCATTGATGCGGAGCGGCCCGAGAACGAAGCGGGAAAGAAGACGCCGCGGAGGAAGATGCCGGACGAGAACACCGGAGCAAGAAGCAGAGGATCGGAGGAAGAAGCAGAGGAAGAAGAAGATGGGAGGAAGGAAGAAGGAAGAAGACCCAAAGAAGATGGAGAGAAGAAGAAGACTTTAATAAAGGAATTGTCAAAAACTGGCTCTACACTTTTTTTGTGAAATGGTAGGGGTACTTTTGTACCCCCTTACCATTTCACACAGGGGGGGCAGGATAAGCCCCCCACCCGCAGACCCCCACAACCAATCAAGCAAGGGTTGTGGGGATGAGGCCCTTGTCCCCATCAACAAGCACCCTCCCAATGTTGAGCGCATGTGGCCTGGTACGGTTCAGGAGGGGGGCGCTCTCTCTCGCCCCCCCCCCTCTTTTCCTGCGGCCTGCCAGGTTGCGTGCTCGAATAAGGGTCTGGTATGGATTTTGAAGGGGACCCCCATGGCATTTTTTTTGTGGCGTGGGGTTTCCCTTAATATCCATACCAGACCTGAAGGGAGTGGTATGGATTTTGAAGGGGATCCCCAAACCGTTTTTTTTTTTGGGCGCGGGGTTCCCCTTAATATCCATACCAGACCTGAAGGGCCTGGTGTGGATTTTGAGGGGGACCCCCACGCCATTTTTTATTTAATTTTTTTGGTGCAGGGTTCCCCTTAATATCCATACCAGACCTGAAGGGCCTGGTATTCTCTTGGAGGGGAACCCATGGCGGTTTTTTGTTTAAAATTAAAGTCGCCTGGCCTGGGGGCAACCTAAAGTCGTGTTGTAAGTCGCCCCAAGTCGTGTTGAAGTCGCCCCAAGTCGTGCTGTGATTCATACTCAAGTCGTGTCCAAGTTGCCTTCCAAAGTCACGCTGGAAATCGTGTTGCCCCTGTGTGAATGGACTCTTAATGATACGGCGTGCGCTATTATCAATGGCATTTTATTATTGCTGTTGCGCTTATGCGTGCGCCGGTTCACACGCTCAATTAATGGTTTATCTGGCACACCAATTAAGGTATGAAACGGCGCAGCGCATTCAACCTAGTAAATGACCCCCTATGTATATTTGACTGATTATTACTTGTTCACTATATTGTGTGATATCATTTTTTCTCATTATTAGCGCAGCTCTTTTTTCTTTATTTCTGTTTTGGCGTGTATTTCACTTTTGAGTTGCAGCTTTTTTCTTATTTTAGGCATACTAGCGCAGTTTTTTTCTTGAACATTTTTAACTTAGCTTCACAATCTTTCTTTAAACACACCTAAACTATTTATCCTAACTCAGTAATATTTTGCCACTCTATCAATGACAACAATGAACACAAGGTGGAAACATGACCTCCTTACTTTTTGTGTTCTTCCTTTGTAAAACTTATGGATAAGCTCAGATGACTGACTTGCTAATTCTCCCTCTTGCAACATAATAAAAATGGGGCAAGAGATTGCTATTGCATATGTGTTGGCAGTAGCATAATTGAAGGTAAGTTTTTGAATCCGCTTTCTGTCAAAACAGACATTCTGTTTTTGGTAACTAGACATTAAGATTATGCACATGCAAATGAAGCCAGGCTACTTTAATTCAATTTATTGCATTTCATACTTTAATTCAGAACAATAGCTTTTGTTTGTACTATAAAATAAAAAATGTCTATTCTGCGCCCCCTCTATATTTTCTCTAGTTTTACTAGCTATGCTTTATTTCTTCAGGTGTGTGCAAGCTTTATATGTGTAGTGGCATGTCCATGTATAGCTTGTCTTTTATTTTTTTATATATCTGCTTAATACATTTCTAGAAAACATCAAAGTCTTTATTATCTGATAGGGTGTATCTGGGATACATGGGTCTTAAAGCGGAACTTCAGTAATTTTTTCATCTTTCCATCTATTAAATCTTCTGCCCTTGCTGTTTTAACTTTGGATAGTGTCGTGGATATTTCACCACACTCTTGCGCTAATAAGCGCCTTTCAATCTTATGATATAATGCGCCCTCTGATCGTATGCCTCCTTGGTTCCCCATTCCCAAAAACAGACATTACCAGCAGTTTCACGTCATCCTCTCAGCATCAGCCCCCTTCAATGGGCCAGCTTGCTTCTTTTATTCACAGACAAAGGATTGTGACCTCACAGGAAATTGAATGACAATATAAGGATTTGAAACAGTACAATGGAGAAAAAGGTGGTGTCTTCACAGACAGCCAATAAAGACATTTGTTTTCCTTCAAAAGAACCAATCACAGACCTGTATACTTTTAAATAGTTTTAGCAAACTGACAATTCTGTTGATAGTAATTCTTAGTACACATTGTTCGAAGAGAACAATGTGTACCTGGAACAGGTCTCAACCAGCGTCAGTCTGCCCCAGTCAGCTCTTTAGAGCAGGCTGGGACAGAACGAAAACTGGGGACTCTTATGACAAAAATCTAAAACATCTTCATAACATTTTCCCAACAGTTCCTCCTCTTTGTTATATGATCCAATGTGTCCCTCAATGAATTTTGATCTTCTTCTTACACCTGGCCTTACAGTCCATAAAAAGGAAAAACACGGCTTGACATGGAGACTCTATTCTTCAGTACAAATGACATGGTGAGCTGTAGTAGTCGTCGGTCGGTCTGGGATCCTCTGTGTCTTGTTTGCAGGTCAGGCGTCTTGGGCGTCTCGTTGAAGAAGATGTGGTCATCTGCTCGGGCTCTGTTCACGCGTCCAAATCAGGCAACAGGAGCACCTCATCACGATATATATAAGGAATAGAAACAAAAACAACATGAGTAAATATACCCCTACTTCCTTCAACTATGATCCGCTGCAAAAATAAAAATTAAATCCCCACAGATTCCCAGACCCTTAAAAAGGCACACTTGTGGGCTACCTAGTTATCCCGATACCGAAACTGGTGAGAACCAGAGCTTTGTCAAAATTATAATTAATTTTACCCTCTAGAAATGTATCGATAAATTCCATTTACAAGTGTCTGTTTGGAGTCTTTACTAGTTTGTCACAACTCCTCACACCAATATACCTATATGTCATGCACCGCTGTCATCACTGGGGCACTAGAGCTCCGTGGAGACTCAGAGTAGACCCAACCATGTGTCCTGTTCACTTTCTTAGCTAGTTAGAAAATACACTTTAAAAATATAAATAAAGATACTTCTCCTTGTTGTTATCTTGTTCATCAATCTTCTCTGCAACGTCCCAGTCACCTGTCACCTGTCACAAACTTGGCTAGAATTAGAGTGGTTAGTATCATTGGTTTGAAAAATTGTCATTCTCAGCATTTTCATCCCCCTTTTCCTCCTCATTACAAAGTGGAGAAAGACATGCAGGGTTTAGAATGGTGCAGAGCCTCAGAAACTCCTTGGACCTGAAACAATACTTATACACACAAGTTATTACTCTATCATTCTTAAACAATACAACATTCGTATACATTCGTAAATTGTCAATGACATTCGTCTAAACCGATAATAGCTAAACCCTCTGTAACCCTCATTTTTACGTTCTTACTAAAATACAACACCCGCTGTCGCGGTAGGTTCAGACTTATTCTTGTTACCACATACATGACACAACTAAAGCTTGGGACAAACATTTTGATACAAATGTGGGGCAGATATTTCATAGTTCCCAAATCAAAAATTAAAAATAACCAAATGGAATGCTGCCTTTACTCTTAGCGATAGAAAATAATACATACAATGGGACAGACACGAGAGCATCTCAGAATAATGTATGGACCAGCCACACAAATTTCTGAAATGGGCACCTGAATTTTAAGCACAGTTCCTCCTCTGAGAATTACAAAAGCATGTACTACACATCCATCAATGCACTCATCATTACAGATTTCTGAAGCCACAACTGAACTACTTCCAAAATATTTTTTTTTTCTGGGGTCTCGTACCACCAGACATCAAAAATACCTTCCAAAGGAATACACCTTACTGTACCCTCTGACCATATATGTCACACTTTAAGGGAACTAATGTCTGGAGCCCCAAACCCAGATCTCATGTGTAAGGCAGCTGTCTGACTGGTGTGGAGCCTCTTTTTTTTATCTCCAACGCATGGATGGCCAACATTACCCATGACGATTCAAATCGCTTATGAAGTGTCCCTGCGTCCAGGGCACCTTTGCACTAATTTTCGGATTAGTAACTGCTTAGCGACTTATTTTTACAGTACTGGCACCCGGCGTTCTCTGATTATTATACACGGCCTCCCGGTGTGCTAGCGTACTAATCCTCACATTTACATGCTCTACTACCGGTTATCGGCAGCCCCATAAATGTGTTGTCAGACAAACTACAAAACACCATGAAATCCTCCACTATTCAAAACAAATATTATGGCTTCTCTCTGTACCTTGATATTACAATAATTTGAATGCCTCCCCAAAATAGTATTACAATATAAACCTTAATTTACTGTAAAAATCAAAATGATTTTGTCCTTAGTCAAAAGACCCCAGGCCCCTCCCATCAACTTCCTGTTGCACACCTGAACAGGAAGAGGGAGGGGGAGGGGAAGCCTTGAATAGTGTCATATTTTGTCTATCAAGACATTAGAAAAATCTATGGCTAACATCAGTAAATAAAAAAACTTTTTTTTTTTTTCCAGGAGTGGGTGGAATAAATCCCCATATTGCAATCCCCCTTGACTCACATATCCCATGGGAAGTCAAACCACAAGTTTTAAAACCAGAATACCACACAACAGCGTAACAGCCAAAAACTGAAACTTCTGCAAAAAGACGACTGAAAAAGGTCAATCAAAACCCTTCCCTTCCACCGCAGGCCACAAACAATCAAAAACAATACACACCGTTTTAAAAGTATAAAAACTGAAACGATTGAATTCACTTAAAAGGAAACAGTGCCTTAAACTGCGCCTCTATAAACACAAATAGCAATTCCACCCAAAAACAGCGGACACAAAATGGCAGCCGGGCCAAACGAAAATCAAGACCTGGCCCATGGTGAAAAATGGCGCCATTAATTCAGTACAAGATTTCGCTCGGGGCTAAAATTAGCAGAAACAAAAAGGCAGTTGCAGTAATCGAAAATCGGTCAACGGCAAAATGGTGGATGAAATCCGGACTACAGAAAAATGGCCGACATTAACAAATGAAAACCAACACAAAAACTTTTTCTCCCTCCAAAAAAACTGACCATATAATTAAGACACCAATATTAACACTTATCCCTAGACAAACACTTTAGGCTATGTCAATTAGGGTCTATACTAAAATATAGGCATATTCAACTAAACAGTATTGGGTGGCACAGTGGTGTAGTTGTTAGCACTTCCGCCCGGCAGCAAAAAAGCTGCTGGTTTGAATCTCAACCACGACACTACCTGCCTGGTTTCTGCATGCTCTCCCTGTGCCTGTGCGGGTTCCCTGAGGGCAGGGACCGATGTGAACATGTGATGCGCGTGCAGAGCCCTGGGCAAACCGATGGTGCTATATAGGACCTTAAACACATATGAGCATCTTAAGGAGACACAATGCACAGGGACAAACTGCAGACACACACACCCACTCTCTTAGGTCAAATTGGATGGACCGGTGTCTCTACTCAACACCACCAACCATGTAACCATGTAATATATCCAAAAATGCCAAAGTTACATAAAACATGAAATACAATGTCATTCTTGTCCCAAATACAAAACACAATATTTGGCTCTGATAGTTAGGAAGTCAACAGAAACTCCCCCATGTTCTTAGCTAGAAGCCTGAGACCCCCCACAGGGTGTAAACAGATTCTATTGTGTCCCAACAATACATGGAAACAGGTTTTTCAACTTAAAACCAAACCCTTTAAAAATATTTTTACACTTATGGGGACTTGTGTCTTGGTCATAAAGGTAAAAATCACAGTTCATCCATTTCCCATATACATCACAAATATCATACAAAATATAGTTACACAGTCTGCTCGGTCACACACAACATTGTACGCTGATTACACATACACTCGGGCGGCAAATCCAAATCACACACCCTCACCCACACCCACACACACCCACACACCCTCACCCACACATACACATACACATACATACATACACACACACACACACATACGATCAAAATTCCAGCACTATACCAAAAGACAACTCATTTGTTCTTTTTGCAAAGCTGAGTTTCCCCAACACATCAGGCAGAGAAAATGTACCCCTTTTGTCTCAGGACAACAAACGTGTCTTGGACTGGGCTCTGTTCTCTCCCCCTCTCTGCCTGTGAAGAGGGAAAGCTCTGTTTGCCCCGTAAATACCTGGCCCGCCATCTTAACTGTCGTGGATATTTCACCACACTCTTGCGCTAATAAGCGCCTTTCAATCTTATGATATAATGCGCCCTCTGATCGTATGCCTCCCTGGTTCCCCGTTCCCAAAAACAGACATTACCAGCAGTTTCACGTCATCCTCTCAGCATCAGCCCCCTTCAATGGGTCAGCTTGCTTCTTTTATTCACAGACAACAAAGGATTGTGACCTCACAGGAAATTGAATGACAATATAAGGATTTGAAACAGTACAATGGAGAAAAAGGTGGTGTCTTCACAGACAGCCAATAAAGATATTTGTTTTCCTTCAAAAGAACCAATCACAGACCTGTATACTTTTAAATAGTTTTAGCAAACTGACAATTCTATTGATAGTAATCCTTAGTACACATTGTTCGAAGAGAACAATGTGTACCTGGAACAGGTCTCAACCAGCGTCAGTCTGCCCCAGTCAGCTCTTTAGAGCAGCCTGGGACAGAACGAAAACAGGGGACTCTTATAACAAAAATACATCTAAAACATCTTCATAAAATTTTCCCCAACTATAGTAAATACCTTATACAGCCCATTTCCTGTTTCTTGTCTGGTCATTAGTCTAGGCTTATGACATCATGCACAGCTCTCTCTCTCACTCTTGTGAGAGTTTGCCAGGAAGGCAGGGGGAATGAATCATAAGAGGGCCAATGAGGGCTGCAGAGCTGGAAGTGTGCCTCTGTGTAAATCCAGGAAGTGAAAAGGCAGCAGCTTCACCTGCCCACCTTTTAAAATGGTTACAGCCAGACTTAGCGGAGGGAGATTTCCGCAGCGTATTTGACAAGTACAGAATCACATTAAATATAAAATATGCAAAGTGGTCGGAGGGAAGCTTCAGAATGGCAAAGATGTTTTTATTGCAAAGTATGTGAGCAGACTGCAGTTCCTCTTTATTGCTCTTCTCCTCTTGATTCTTGTTCTTATTGGTAAAAAATGCAGTTAATTTGCTACTTTTCCGACATATATAGCATTATAGGTGTTATAAAAACTATCATTACTCATCCATCAGTTTGAAATAAAATTGTGCTTTTACCTTGTCAGGCAAAACAACAGCTTCTAATTAAAACAATATAGATACTTTGCCCTTGCTTCCCTACTGCTCCATTCAGCCTGGGGGCAAAGAGTATTACTTGTGCTTTTGGTTATGGAGAAGCATATGAGTCGCATTCTTCTCTCTCTCATGTGACAACGCTGTTCTTGGTGGTTGGCCAAGTGCTGTCACATAGGACAAGGAGAGAGTACTCAATCCTTTTTGTCCCCTACTGTATTTGGATGGTGCCACCTGCTGACCCTTGTTACTGTGTGTTGTAGTGGTGTAAGGACCAGCAGAAGGAACTACCAAGTCAGTGGGGGGACCCAGGAGACACTCCTAGATCTGTCTGCTCCTGAAGAAACTTATTCTTAAGATTTCTTCTCAGTATGTATTTTGCGATGCAGGTGGTGGAATAGGTAAATGTACACTTCTGTCAATACCAGGACAGTGTTTATGGTCGGTTTTAGTTGATAGATGAAGTAGCTGAATAAAATGTAGGAATCCTGGCCTCAAAATTGTTTGGTTAAAATCTATGGCCACTAATGAAAGTTGTAAGATTGTTAACTTTCTGTAATATAAATAGTGTAATTTTAAACATTGTCCATGTGATAAACACAAAACGTGGGCTACATAGGTTTTTTAACATACCTAAGGGGTCAGCTAAACATACTCTTTCACATAGTTGCATAGTAGGTGAGATTGAAAAAAGACACAAGTCCATCAAGTCCAACCTATGTGTGTGATTATATGTCAATATTACATTGTATATCCCTGTATGTTGTGGTTGTACAGATGCCTATCTAATAGTTTTTTGAAATGATCAATGCTCCCTGTAAAAAAGGATGTTTGTTATGCTGGCCCACCTATATCAAACACCTCTCTGCGCTCAAATGGATATTAATGTCTTACTGTTTAAACTATGTGTAAAGAGCATATAAATAAATAAATAAATATATACACGGTCCCACTGTGCAACCCAAAATCTTGGTGCACTGGTAGCAGCTGCTTAAATAAAAGTCATATGTAAAAATACAATAAGATAGCAGGTATTAAAGGATTTAGACTAAAATAATCAGAAAAAAACCCAGCCTGTTAAAATACTGCAGCAGCGCTTGGATATCAGAAAGATAAAAGACTGATAAATAGTGGATAAAATTGATGCGTTACACGTCACCATATATATATATAAATAATCAATAATAAATAATCAATAATAAATAGGGGGTAAAAAAAAAAAAAAGAGAGATAGATCAATGAGTAAATAAATAAATAAATAAATTAATCAATTAATCAATTGATCGGTATCGACAGAGAGTCCATTAATCTCACGGTGACTAATAAATTAATTAATAAATTAAAGTCCCGCTTTCTCCATAATGAGGTAATAAATACAAGGTGATATTGCAAGCTCAGTATTCGATGTGTCGCAAAAAAACTGATTAGTCCATCCACCAGTGTACTCCACCACGTGATACAAGGTTCCCCTTTGGGGATGCACTCACCAGAGCTACAAAGAATATGGGCATATATACACTCTCATCAGGATACTGTGTCTCTCTCTATCGAAGTCCTCCAATTCTCCTCCACAGCCTCCTATTCAATAGCTCACCATTGGCAGGTAGGTCATATGTAGAAAAAAATTGCACCACATAGTGTGACTCTGCTTAAAACCATTTATTAACCCCCCAATCAGTTGGAAAAAAGGCACCCCTTAATAAAATATGCGTACCAAATAAATTAATCAAATCAGCATGTAAGTAGGATAAATGTAAAGCACTCTGCCTGTGTGCGCCTTCCGGATCCTTTTTCAGCTGATTTCCGCTATGAAGAGCGGTGTTTCCAGCGTCCTAAGAGGCTTCCTGGTCGGTGGACCGCAGGCTGGAGCGCAAACGTCACTTCCTTGGTTCTCTGGTAAACGTCCCTGACGCGCGTTTCGTCATATCCGACTTCGTCACGAGGGCGTGACCAGAGAACCGGAAGTGTCTCTTTTATATTGATAGACTAGTAATCCAGCCAATAGGCGAACGCGCATGGATATCCTGAGTGATTCCGTAGAATAGAGGCACAGTTAATACAAATGATTGCATAGAATAGAAGCACAGCAGCTGCAGCGATCTTAGCAGATGTACTACTGTTTGGTGTATAATGTGTAAACCATTATTTGTTTGTAAAATATAAGCTAATCGCAAATAGTTCAAATGGTTTCCCCTCACCATTTGTTAAAAAAAAAATGGTTTCCCCTCAATAATTGAGTTTGGTATACATCTTAATACTAAGTATAAGCCTCATGCTGGTTATGATTAAAGTGGCTCAATATCGCACTCATTACATGAGTACAGCTATTATTTGGTGCAAATCACTTGCAAAAAGGACATAGCTAAGTGCATATTATGCATCTTGGTACAGAATCACTCTATGCATGCGCGTGCTGTATGGATGTTGTTCAGTGCTTAACACTATACATTATAATCTAGTCTCGGTCTGGTTCCCACTGAAGGAGGGATGTGAATTGCTTGTATTTTTAGAGCCCATGATCAGCGTATACGATTGTAAAACAATATAGAATTATATCAGGGGTAGGTCATGAATGACTTTAATATGGTGCATTAAATTAGATTTCATTAAATTAAATTAAGTTAAAAACCACAAACCCCACCAGGGATTGGGTAAAGCCCGGGGTACGTAATTAAACGCACAGAGAATCGCAGATATATCATAATAAGGCACATATATATAAATTAGCTAAAAGATGAGTTAGCTATAAAATAGTAAATTAAATTGCATAAAATCGCATCAGGGATTGCAGATAAAATTCGCATAAAACCGCATCAGGGATTACAGATAAAAATCGCATAAAACCGCATAATGCATCTCAGATAAGATTGCAGATGGGACCGGGCAGTGAGAAGTCTATAAAAATAGCTGGAAAACAATGTCTTAGGAAAAGTATATATATAGATAAAATTATATAATATATATAAAAGAACATTATATATAAAAGACATATACACATGTGTAAGCGTCATAAATAAATAGGTAAATCGCATTGAGCAATGCGTATAAGATTTCAAAAGATCCTTATCACAGGGAAATTTAAGTATGCACATTTTAAACTGAACTCTATGGGTCTCTAGATGCTCATATGGGTATTGATGTGGGTGGGCTGCATAGGTGGATGTAGCCCTAATATAGCTGCTATGGTTTAGTGTGTGTCTTAAACACATACCTCCTTCCATGTTAACCATCAAGACCCCAACAGATACAGCACCACCACATACGTGGTATACATTATTCCCATATTAAAGATAAACATAAACAAAGGGGCGTACAGTCTCTCTGAGTTTCAGTAAAATCACATGTGTTCGTAGCTAAATCCATAGATATAATAAAATCAGATAAAAAATATAAAATCAGATAAAAATTAGATAAAAATTAAATAAAAATTAAAGGTCAGATGAAATATAAGAACAGATACAGAGGGCAGTTAGGTGTCGCTGATAAAACAGTTAATATCCAACTCTACGTTTAGGCCTCTGGGTGCAAGAACGTCAGTCAAAAAGATCCATTGAGTTTCTTTTTTCGATAATTCACGTACCCTGTGGATACCCCTCCAATGAGGCTGGAGGTGTTCTATGCCCCAAAATTCTAGGCCACTGGGATCACTATCATGCTTCAGTTTAAAGTGCAGAGAAACGTTGTGGTCCTTATATCCTATTCTAATATTCTTGATGTGTTCCGCAATTCTTATACATAAGAGCCTTTTTGTGCGGCCTATATACATTAGGCCACACGGGCATTTTAATGCGTAGACCACAAACATAGTGTTGCATGTAATGAACTGTTCGATATTGAAAGATGCATGATTAGCTGTTGCCGTGAATTTGTCCAACGCTCTTATAGGTTTCTTTACTTCCCTGCATGCCTTACATTTCCTGCATGACTGCAAGACACTCCTAGATCTGTCTGCTCCTGAAGAAACTTATTCTTAAGATTTCTTCTCAGTATGTATTTTGCGATGCAGGTGGTGGAATAGGTAAATGTACACTTCTGTCAATACCAGGACAGTGTTTATGGTCAGTTTTAGTTGATAGATGAAGTAGCTGAATAAAATGTAGGAATCCTGGCCTCAAAATTGTTTGGTTAAAATCTATGGCCACTAATGAAAGTTGTAAGATTGTTAACTTTCTGTAATATAAATAGTGTAATTTTAAACATTGTCCATGTGATAAACACAAAACGTGGGCTACATAGGTTTTTTAACATACCTAAGGGGTCAGCTAAACATACTCTTTCACATAGTTGCATAGTAGGTGAGATTGAAAAAAGACACAAGTCCATCAAGTCCAACCTATGTGTGTGATTATATGTCAATATTACATTGTATATCCCTGTATGTTGTGGTTGTTCAGATGCCTATCTAATAGTTTTTTGAAATGATCAATGCTCCCTGCTGAAACCACTGCCTGTGCAAGAGAATTCCACATCCTTACCGCTCTTACAGTATGAACCCTCTACACAGTTTAAGGTTGAACCACTTCTCTTCTAATTTTAGTTAATGGCTGCGTGTCTTTTTAAATTCCCTTTCGCAGAAAAGTTTTATCCCTATTGTGGAGTCACCAGTACGGTATTTGTACATTGAAATCATATCCCCTCTCAAGCGTCTCTTCTCCAGAGAGAATAAGTTCAGTGCTTGTAACCTTTCTTGATAACTAAGGTCCCAGATCCAGCACATCCTTCCAGAGGACTGGTGCCCAGAACTGTATGACATACACCAGATGCGGCCGGACCAGAGTCTTGTAGAGTGGGAGAATTATCGTTTTATCTCTGGAGTTAATCCCCTTTTTAATGCATGGCAATATTCTGTTTGCTTTGCTTGCATGCCACCGCTGAGCCTATAATCTACTAGGACCCCCAGGTCCTTCTCCATCCTAGATTCCCCCAGAGGTTCTCCCCCTAGTGAGTAGATTGCATTCATATTTTTGCCACCCAAATTAATTATTTTACATTTTTCTACATTAAACCTAATTTTCTATGTAGTTGCCCACCCCATTCATTTGTTCAGATCTTCTTGTAAGGTTTCCACATCCTGCGGAGAAATTATTGCCCCGCTTAGCTTTGTATCATCCGCAAATACTCAGATTAAGCTGGTTATCCCATCCTCCAGATCGTTTATGAATAAATTAAATAGGATTGGTCCCAGAACAGGACAGGACCCAGCTTTCCACACTGGACCATTCCGAGTACTCCCCATTTATCATTACCCTCAGAACCCACCCCTGTAGCCAGTTTTCAATCCATGTACTCACCCTATGGTCCAATGCCGACAGACCTTAGCTTGTACTGTAAACGTTTATGGGGAGCTGTATTAAATGCCTTTGCAAAATCCAGATACACCACGTCTATGGGCCTTCCTTTATCTAGATGGCAGCTCACCTCATAGAAGGTTAATATATTGGTTTGGCAAGAAAGATTCTTCATGAACCAATGCTGATTACTGCCAATGATACTGTTTTCACTACTAAAATCTTGTATATAGTCCCTTATCATCCCCTCTAAGAGCTTGCATACTATTGATGTTAGGCTAACTGGTCTGTAATTCCCAGGGATGTATCTTGGCCCTTTTTTAAATATTGTTGCTACACATGGCTTTTCTCCAATCAGCTGGTGGTACCATTCCGGTCAGTATATATATAATCGGTGTGTGAGTACCTGAATATATAAATGTGCCGCGCTCCTAATCAAATAATACAATTTGTTGTGCTAGAATAAATTAGTAAATAAATTGTGCTGTGATCCTGTTACAATGAGGAAATAATAAATGCTGTGCTGCAAATCAAACCTTCTGAGCACACATAAATATATTGAAATTAAAAAATGCTATGCTGATAATCAAACCCTCTGAACAAAATAGAATAGAATAGATTGCAATAAAATAAATAAATAGAATAAGTCAATAAAAGTGCTCCGTGAATAGATGTGAATGGTATGGGAGTCTGGATCTGCCAGGTGCCTGGACTGACACCCTGCTTAGCCTCTCAGCGAGCCGCTCCGCCCCCTCCACAGCTGAGCGCTCCAATGAGCGAGGAGAAGTGCGGAGACTGACAGTCTGCAGCTCTCTGCTCACGGAGCTGTGAAAAGTATAGAGGCGCCGGGGGACAGATGCAGCACCAGACCGATGCTTCATCCACCTAGGCAAGTATTAATCAGGGAATTTTTTTTCCCCCTTTAGTTCTCTTTTTCTTCTCAGTACTTTTAAAAGTTAAAAGTTAAAAAATGTCTGGCTTTTTATTAGTTGCATTTAAAAAGGGAACAATTAAAGAAATTGTATTAATAAAAGCAAACAATTTAACTGAAGATTGCCTCTCTTCGCCACTCTAGTGGAAACATTTGATGAAATATTATAGAAAATTTAGCTTTTGATCAGCTTATAATTTATGGTGTTGTCCATATTTACTAGGGCCGAGTATAGCATTGGTATACATTGACTGTACTGTGGAGCCTTCATTTTTTACCTTCAAAGTTCTTATTCATTTCAATTACTTTTTTGTTCCTTGTTGCTTTTGCTGTCTGTCACCTGGGTCACTATTCACACCTGAGCATTTTGTAGCTTGAAGCCCAAAACTCCAAAGTGCTCAATATGCCAAATCCAATGCCCTTTTGGCCTCATGCACACTGGATGTTTTTTACAGCTGCTGTTTTTGGCTTTAGACATTTTTTTTTCTATAGTCAGTAAACTCCCCAGCATGTTATCCTAGGTGTCCATGCACACATAGGCTTTTATCAGCAGTTTTTGGCAGGGGCATTTTCTGGCTCGAACCCCCCCCCCCCCCCCCCCCCCCCCCCCAGAACTGGTGGGCTTAAAGAGGAGTTTTTCAGCTGTAAAAATGCTCTAACTCTGAAAAAAGTAGAAAAATTTGTCTATTCTGTGTTTTATTAGTGTTTTTGAGCCATAAGCTTTTGTGGGAATATAGTTTTGCTAAAAAAATAGCTAAGAAACACAAACGCTGCAAAATGCTTAAAAATGCTCACGTTTTTACAGCAGCATTCTACAGCTAAAGCTACTGGTGTTTTTTTTTCTATAATGTCCAGTGTACATAAAGGATAAGTTCACCTTTGTAAAAAAAAAAAAAATGGACATCTTTATTTTTTTTTCTTTTACTATGAGCCTGCAAAGCATTGCACCCATGATCAACAGCTCAATGCAGGGTTCTTGAAGACGGTCTGTGTAAGCTTGTTTGAACTGTTGATGAACTAGTGAGGGGATACATGGGATACCTGTGCTGCCATTGTGCTATTGCTGGGTGTCCAGTGTGTCCCTATACCTTTAATGAGGGGTGGGCTCCCTTCAGGCATACCTGCCTTTAATTTAGTCTAATATATATATATATATATATATATATATATATATATATATATATATATATATATATGTGCTCAAACTCAGAAGACCCTCAAAATTATAGAGTTAGGACTGCAGTACACTGGGGTGCTGTGACATGGCAGCTTATGGCTACATTTACAAATCTGTGCAAACAAATCTCCTTGTTTTTAACATAACTGTTAGACGGGGTCGATTCAGTTTGTTGCAGGCTGGCTGGTGAGTGAGCTGGGAATTGTTGTTTTTTTTACTCTCAAAATTAAAGAGTTAGGACTGCAGTACACTAGGGGGCCGTGATGTGGCCTTCTTGCTGCAAAGGCCAGTTATAGGTTGGGGTGGTTGCCATTTGTTTGTACAGTCTGCGTAAGCTGTCTGCTCATACCTAGAATGAGCAGGCAGTTACACTCTGACAGGAAGACTCAATTAAATATCTAGAGCACTCAACAGCGCCCTGGTAGTTCATTGAGAACTACAAGCAGACAGCTGCAGAGGCTACTTTTCACATTCCCAGAACACTTTTTTTTTAATTTCTGACGGTGAGCGTGGGGGGAAGATCCCCTGCTTGCTGTCAAAACAGGGGATGGGGAGGATGCAGAGTCTGGTTCATCTAACATGTTACACCCTGAATAGGTTTTATTTCTTTTTTGGCCCCAGTGACTTCAGTGGCAGCATGTGAAAAAAAGTGCAAAAACATGTTACGCTCATTTGTCAGGTGCTCCCATAATAAAAATCCATGGAGCCACAAATGTACAATCATGTCCCAAAGAAGCTCCTGTACATTACCTAACTCTTAAAAACGCATGAAAACACATGCCAAAATGCACACAAAAAGCTTTAAAATCACCTACATAAGCCATGATCAAGTGTGAATGGGGACTTAAAGTCCTGGAAGACAAACCTACATAAATATTAGGATTGCTGCTACTCACAAACTGTCTTATAAGTTTGCCATCTCTTAACAGCATGACAGAGCTGGGTTAAGCTCTTCGATTGTTTAGCAAATGCTGCACAGATCCACTGTTTGGTGGAGTCTGGGAAAAGTCTAACGAACTATCATTTTTTCCCAGATCTTTATTTTTCATTTTTTAAACAAATAAAACACACAACCATATGTTCTCTTTTAGTAATTCAATTAATCAAAGCAAAATATCAAAGTAAAATACACAAACTAAGCCTCAGTATAACCTCTATTCACGTATGGACCCCTACAAAAAAAAAAAAAAAAATCCTCTTTCTCTTGTCTTTTTGCACCTCAGCATTATAGGTCATTAAACATTAATTGCAGCTTAGTAATTATTGCTACCACTCATCACCATAGTAAATAGTGGTCAAGAAGACATTAACACCTCATCACATTTTACATTGTCAAAGATATTGGCACCCTTACCCCATTAGGATACAATTCCTCATCTACATTCCCTAGGATAAACACATCTAGAATAGCGTTTGATAAGCTCTATCAATAGTATCTATAATAGACTACAAGTACCTAAATAATTTTGGGCACCGCCAAACCTTCTGCTGGGTGCCCTTGACATCTCATGCAAACTGGGCTTTCCTTCAGACATCATTTAGTTAATTTCAGTGGAATATAATATGTTCCATAGATAATGAAAATCTAGGATGGTCTCTGTGTGGGAGATAAAGATATAGTTTCAACTAGGGTTGCACCAATACTGGTATCGGTGCCGATACTAAGCATTTGCACAAGTATTGGTACTCGCGCAAATGCTCCGATACCTACAACTGATACTTTCAGGCTCTGTTCTTTTAGCTGTCAGTGGGGGAATCTGCAGCTTGCACATTAAAGGGACAGGAGCAGCAATTTTTTTTTTGTGTGAACACTTTAACAACTGATGACTCATTCAGCTGTCAGTGGGGTTCCTCAGTTGACAGCTGAAGTGTAAAGGAAGTCCTGGCAATTGGAGCTGTCAAAAGAAAAAAAAAAAAAAAGCAGCTGGGCTATGTTTATCAACAACATTGCTCAGCCGCAGAAACAGATAGATAAAAAGAAACCTTGTTTCTTTCTGTTTTTTCATCTACAGACCAAAGGGATGAACTTCGATCTGCAGATGAAGTCAGTTTAAAGCAACCTGTCAAACCCTTAATTTACTCTAATCAGCCTTAATTAACTCCTTATTATTTTTCTCCATGTAATTATTGTTTTCCTGCTAAGTTTTCTTGTTCACTTCTATTTTATAAACTATTGATAATTGAAACTTTTTTTTAGTTTGCTTTGTTCGCTAATATTTTTACACCTTTAATAAATATTTACATATTTAACAGATATTTACTTGTTTCACATTGAAAAAAAAAGCACACAATGAAAAAAATGATTGTTTATTTCAATTGTAAATAACTTTTCAATGCTTTGCACCATTGTTGACAGCTGAAGTGTACACAAAACAGTTGCGGTAGGTATCGGTAATAGATATTGGCGAGTACTAAAAAAAAAAAGTACCGGTACTCGTAAAAAAATTGGTATCGGTGCATACCTGGTTTCAACCTGTTCCAGGATATGCTGCAGAGACTCTTAAAGCACCTGTCCCAGGTCCTTTTCCCATCCTTTTGTACCAAGTATGTTAAAGGTTTCTAGATGACTTCCCAAAATGGCTTGATATATCTTAAAGAAATAAAGCCCCTTTTAACAGCCGTTTTCATTAATGTATCTGACTGGATTCTTAGTCATGAACATTTCCTTAAATTTGACTTGCGATGTAAGTGCATGGCGGAGCTGAAGATATTGAAAAAAATCTTTGATTAGGTATATTACTCTTCTGTAAATCACAAAATGCTTTCAGAGTGTTTCCAATGTACACTTGATGAACAAACTAAATTACCATCCAGGACCAGAAACCAAATTCTTTCAGTTTACCACATAAGTTTCACATAATATTCTCCCATAACATGGTTTAAATTGTATAACTTTTATATTTCATGATTTTCCGATCCATATCCTCTGTATAACGGTAATGATCAGGTATTGAGACAGCTTAGCAAAGTTACCTGCTTTCAAGTGCCCTATCAAAAGGTACCTGGATATATAATCTAAGAGAATGGCTTGAATAGAATCCTTTTTAATAATTATACCCCATCCAGCAAATTGCTGTAGCTGAGCCGCTATAAAATACAACTTGGCTTGAGGCACCGCCAGACCTCCTCTATTTTTTGACAACTGTAAGGCTGATAATTTAATTCTGGGCAGTTTTCCTTTCCAAATCAAGGTCCAAAAAAGTGAGTCGATGTTTTTGAACCATGTTTGAGTAACCCAAATAGGGGAGTTTTGTAGAACATCTAGTAAATGTGGGAACCAAATCATCTTAACCACTTCAGCCCCGGACCAATTGGCAGCCAAAGGACCAGGCCCCTTTTTGCAATTCGGCACTGCGTCGCTTTAACTAACAATTGCGCGGTCATGCGACGTGGCTCCAAAACAAAATTGGCGTCCTTTTTTTCCCACAAATAGAGCTTTCTTTTGGTGGTATTTGATCGCCCCTGCGGTTTTTATTTTTTGCGCTATAAACAAAAATAGAGGGACAATTTTGAAAAAAATGCAATATTTTTTACTTTTTGCTATAATAAATATCCCCAAAAAATATATAAAAAAACATTTTTTTTTCCTCAGTTTAGGCCGATACGTATTCTTCTACATATTTTTGGTAAAAAAAATCGCAATTAGCGATTATTGATTAGTTTGCGCAAAAGTTATAGCGTTTACAAAATAGGGGATAGTTTTATAGCATTTTTATTAATATTTTTTTTTTATTGGTAATGGCGGCGATCAGCGATTTTTATTGTGACTGCGACATTTTGGCGGACACATCGGACATTTTTGACACATTTTTGGGACATTTGTCATTTATACAGCAATCAGTGCTATTTAAATAGCACTGATTCCTATGTAAATGACAGTTGTAGTTAGGGGGTTAACCACTAGGGGGCGGGGAGGAGTCAGTGTGACGTGTTGTGTTTTTTTTTACAGTAGGGGGGCGTGGCTGTACGTCTGACGTCATTGATCGGCGTTCCCGATGACAGGGAACCGCCGATCACTGACAGTCAGTGTAGGAAGCGCGGGGAGAGGTTTGTTTACATAGACCTCTCCCCGTTCTTCAGCTCCGTAACCCGATCGCGGGATACCAGCGGCGATCGGGTCCGCTGGTCCCGCGGCCGGGGTCACGGAGCTCCCGACCGGGTCGCGAGCGCGCCGCTAGCGGCGCGCGCGCGACCCACGGGCAGGCACATGCACGATCACGTACAGGTACGTGATTCTGCCTGCCCGTGCCATTCTGCTGACGTATATATGCAGTGGCCGGTCGGGAAGCGGTTAAGTAAGTTTACCCTTTCTGTAACAAAGAGTGGTGGTTTATTCCACTTTCAGTTCCAAGTCGAAATCTGGTAAACATTGGAAATTATAGTGCAAATAATCCTCAATTTTTGGATGTATAATAATCCCTAGATATGTCACTACCATAACTGTCTGTATCTGTCTGCTCGTACCTCATATGGGCAGGCAGTTACACAATGACTGGAAGACTCAATTAACTGTCTAGAGCTCACCAGCTCCCTGGTAGGTCGTTGAGAACTACAAGCCATCAGCTGTAAAGGCTGTCGGTACTTGTAGTTCATTTGTTCACAGATCTCTGTGAATGAATGCGGCAGGTGATTGGACACTTGCAAAGCTTGTGCATACCCCTATTCCTCAATCAACTCTTCACTGCATTCTACTATAACAATAGAAGCAGTACATCCGAATCGGTGCAATCTCATTAATAACTTGGGAACTGTACCTGGACCCAATCCTGTGGGGTGGACTGTAATGTTACTCCAGTACACTCAAACTTGTTTTTGTGCTCACCTTGGCAAATGCGTGTGGTTGGCTGCAGGGTGTTATACAGGTCCAGGGCTGTGGTCCATTCCTATGGTTCCCAGACCCTCCAGTGGTATGCCCACAATGACCAGCAATGCCTGGACCCATACAAGGACCAACGACATGTTTGACCTGTTATCAGTCCATTACTGTAACCTTACAGCATGTATGAGACTACCTGCAATACACTTATTAGTGTCTCTTGAATATTATTTGCTTCTATATGAAATAAAAAACAAAAATCTCTGTGCTAATGGATGATACCATTAATAATAGCAACACAGCTGCTATCACAAATCTCCTGGCAAAAAGACAAAATAGCATAAATCACAAAGTGCAGCGCTAAGAATTAATAAAAAGTCCCAATGTTGAGAAAATACTACATCTCAAAAAATACAGTCCAATAGGTGTAGGTTCACACTAATGCCGCGTACACACGTACGGACTTTTCCCGCTGGACTTTCCAGCTGGGTACGCTGGACTAAAAAGCGAACGGACTTGACCACACACGATCACGCAAAAAGTCCGGCGGTTCACGCGATGACGTACAGCACGTACGACGGGACTAGAAAAAGGAAGCTCGAGATCCCAAACGACACCCTTTGGGCACCGTCAGCTGATCTCGTGTGTATCGCGTGTTAGTTGACGTTTGGTTAGAGACGATTCGCGCTTCTCAGACTTCTGCTTAATTCGCTCGCTTCTGCCGTTCAGTTTGTGCTTGTGAGGTTTGTATCTGGCTTTCAGTGCGTGTGGATCAGTTCCTACCTGTTCTCAGGCCGTTCTGGTCCGCTCGTTCCTGTTTTTCAGGTCGTTCTTCATAGGCCTTGCTGTTCTTCAGTGCGTTCGGTTAAGTTGTTTGTTTGATCAGCCGACCGTTTTGAAGCCATGGAGTGTGGACGTACTCGGGAACGAGTTCGTGCTGTGCAGGGGCTCGGTGTTGCGGTTAACACCTTGGCCCGAGCCCAGTCCATGAACAGGGTGAGGAGGAGTTCATGGACCAAGAATTGGTTGCGCCAGCGTGACCAATTCTCGCATATGCCTTTGCTCCGTGAGATCCGTGAGAATAATCCTGATGATTTCAGGAATTATCTCCGGATGACGGACCCCATTTTTCACCGTCTGTTGGCTTCGCTGTCCCCTTATATTAACAGGCAGAATACCTGCATGCGGCAAGCCATCAGTGCGGAGCAGAGGCTAGTCGCCACGTTGCGTTACTTGGCGACGGGGAGAAGCTTGCAGGACCTCAAGTTCACGACAGGCATCTCCCCCCAGGCTCTGGGGCTCATTATTCCAGAGACCTGTTCTGCCATTATCCACGTCCTGCAGGAGGAATACATTAAGGTAAGTCTTCTCTTTTAAAATTACCTATGTCTTGTATGTTTGCTAATGTAGTGCATCAATGTCATCATTAGCTAATTACCATGATAGGACTATTCTATGAATGTCCCCTATTCCTTTTTTTTTTTTAATTTTTGTTTTTTGTCTAGTATTTTATGGTTGACTTATCGAAATAGCTTTAAGAATGTATTATTTAGTGGGTCACATGCATATTTCCTTGCACCAACCTCCCCAGCATGGAATCTTGGCCCCCTAAACACCCCTAGCCTAGTCACTTTCTTTGGTTAAAAATGTATATTACCAGCTCCATTGTACTGCTTTACTCACCCCCCCTTTCACCCCCCTTGCCCCTCACCCCTTTCACCCCCCTTGACCCTCACCCCTTTCACCCCCCTTGACCCTCATTTTTAAATTGATTGCATGTGGTTTGGGTAAGCTTGTAATTAACCCACCCCCCCACACACACCCCTTTAATTAATTGCATGTGGTTTGGGTAAGCTTGTAATTAACCCACCCCCCCACACACACCCCTTTAATTAATTGCATGTGGTTTGGGTAAGCTTGTAATTAACCCACCCCCCCCACACACACCCCTTTAATTAATTGCATGTGGTTTGGGTAAGCTTGTAATTAACCCACCCCCCCACACACACCCCTTTAATTAATTGCATGTGGTTTGGGTCAGCTTGTAATTAACCCACCCCCCCACACACACCCCTTTAATTAATTGCATGTGGTTTGGGTCAGCTTGTAATTAAACAACCCCCCCACACACACCCCTTTAATTAATTGCATGTGGTTTGGGTCAGCTTGTAATTAACCCACCCCCCCCCACACACACCCCTTTAATTAATTGCATGTGGTTTGGGTAAGCTTGTAATTAACCCACCCCCCCACACACACCCCTTTAATTAATTGCATGTGTATTGTGTGACCTTACAATTAATTACTCCCCACCCACATCCCCATTATTATCTTCTCTGGGCCATCAGAGGGGTCATCAATCAGAGATTTGTCCCTTATCCTTAATCTTTTGGCTTTATTTCAAGGACTTACAAAATAAATACATATGTTCTTCCAAATTGTTTGTTAATTTGTTGCATTTAGTTTGGTGTTTTGCCTGGTTTTTTTTTTTTTCAATATATTTTTATTGAATTTTTAACAACATACAAACAAGCACAACATATAAAACAAAGGTGCTTCCAGTGTATACAAAGGGTCATTGGAAGTCATATCTACATGCAGTGTAAACATGGTACAGCAGTATTATATATCTCTATAGGGGTACATCTCTGGAGGCCCCAGGTTGATAAGTGCGGTAAATTTCGAACCCGAGCCGGAGCCTACTGGAAATAAGTAATGTCGGGGTCCCCCCAGGGGGAGGGGAGGGGGTAGCAGAGCTCTGACTAAGGATCTAGCCCCATCACAACCACTCAGGCTGTTTCTGGTTCAGCCAGCCAATTGTGCCAGACCTTGTCGTACTTTTGTGGGCAGCCCCTGTGCAGGTATGTATCTTTGTATAGGGGAAGACTGTTGTTCACTAGACGTTTCCACTGTACTATAGAAGGGGGTTCGGGCTTTTTCCACTGTATCGCGATATTCTTCCGTGCATAAAACAGCAGTATACTAATCTCTGTGCGTCTAGCGGAGGACGGCACAATGGGTTCAATAAGACCCAGTATGCATACCTCCATAGCCAGAGGCAAAGTGATCGAGGTGACTTTACCAATCAGTTCCAGTACTGTTTCCCAGTATTGTTGGGCCTTAGCGCAGCGCCAGAAAATATGGGAGAAATCCCCAGGCGATGTACCACAACGCCAACACTCCGGAGAATATGAAGGGTTCATCTTGTGGAGCCTGTATGGGGTGTAGTAGGCCCTGTGGACAATTTTAAATTGAACCAAACGGTCTCGGATGGAAACAAGGGAGTTGAAGGGGAGGTCCCAGACATCATCCCAGTCGTCATTGTCTAATGTTGGAATGTCAGTCTGCCAGCTAGTCCAGAGTTTGTCAAGAGATGGTAGTGACACGAAGATGAGGTGTGTGTATAGGTGAGAGGCGGGCTTCCTATCACAGTTGAATCTGAGTGTTCGCTCTAGTTCTGACTGTGCCATTATACAGGAGGAGTTCGGAAATTGGGCAGTGAATGCGTGCGATAATTGATTAAACCTAAATAGGTATTGATTCGGTAAATTGTAGAGGGAAGACAGATTGGAGAAGGGTAGTAGGGAGTTTTGTGACACTATATGTGACATAAGCTTGATTCCGTGCCTAGTCCATGCGTGTGGGTCAGGGACCGTATAAATGTGAGGTAGACTGGGGTTCAGCCATATCGGGGCATTCGGGGAGATTTCAGTTGGCTTGCATTTTTCAATGGCCAGTCCTGCTTTCCATGCTCTCAGGGTAGTGAGCATAGAGGGGGTCAGAGGGTACGGGGCTTTAGGGCCCCGATAAATAAGGAATTGAAGGGCTTCCAGTGAGCCGACAACTGAGGCCTCTAGCACTGTTGATGAGTTCATTTTGTCAGGTTGTAGCCACCAAGCCGCAGTTACCAGCTGTGCGGCCAGGTAGTATTTGTAGCAGTCTGGAAAAGCCATGCCTCCCTGTGTTCGAGGTCTCATTAAGGTCGTCAGACGATATCTGGGTGATAGGGGGCCCCATATAAAGGAGGAAAATACCTGGTTGAGTTTTTTGAAAAACGATTTGGGCAGCCACTGTGGGGAGTGGCGGAAAAGATAAAGCAGCTTGGGGATAATCTTCATTTTCAGGAGATTTATTCGCCCCCACAGTGATAGTGGAAGATTTCCCCATGATTTAAGTTTTGCTTGGGCTTCTAAGAGTACCGGGGTAAGGTTCAATGCTAAGTATTCTGAGGTCACTTTAGATATGTGGACCCCTAGGTATTTGAATGAGTCAACCCAGAGGAGGGGGCTGTCCGGGAGGGAAGTGGCCTTTGCTTCCTGATCGATCGGGAACAGAAGGGATTTGGACCAATTCACTTTAAGACCCGTGACTCTGGCGAATGTGTCCAGAACAGTCAGCACCCCCCGCAGCGATGAGCCCGCATCGTTAAGGAAGAGCAGCATGTCGTCTGCGTACAGGGCTACCCTCTCCTCCAGCAGCCCAATGCGCAGACCTCTGATATGCGGTGAAGTGCGGAGCGCTTCCGCCACCGGTTCCATAGCGAGGGCAAATAAAGCTGGAGAGAGAGGGCAGCCCTGCCTGGTCCCCCTGAAAAGCCTAAAGGGAGCAGACAGACCACCCCCCAAGCGTACCGAAGAAGTAGGACATCTGTAAATTATCTGAAGCCATTTGATAAATAATAGGGGGAAACCCATCCTACGCAGCGTTTCCCAAAGGAAGGGCCATTCAACTGTATCAAAGGCTTTTTCGACATCTAGTGAAGCCACTGCTCTAGTACCTGTGTTTAAATGTTTAGCGTGTATGTTTGTGAAGAGCCTTCTGAGGTTTACATCTGTGGATCTACGGGGCATAAAGCCTGTCTGGTCGGGGTCTATTACCGAGGGTAGCATGGGGTAAAGTCTAAGGGCCAGGAGTTTGGTCAGGATTTTGAAATCAGAGTTTAATAAAGCTATGGGTCTATATGATGCGCAGGAGGTGGGGTCTTTGGGGGCTTTATGGATCAAAGTCAGGTAGGCGTGGTACATGGAGGCAGGTAAACCTCCATCTGTTAAGTAGGTGGAGTATAGTTGAGCTAGCAAAGGCGCCAGGAGGTCTTCATGAGCTTTATAAAAATCTAGTGGAAGCCCGTCAGGTCCTGGGGCCTTCCCAGGAGGGAAGGATCGGATGGCCTTAATGACCTCTAAAGTCGTGAAAGGCTGGACTAGGGTCTCCCGTTCCGAGTCAGACAGCCACCCGAGTGCCAGTGGATCAAGAAGGTCGCTCAGTGACTCAGGTTGGAAATCTGAGGGTAGGCCCGAGGAGTATAGTGTTTTGTAGAAGGTATTAAAAGTCTGCAGTATGTCTGAGGGGGAGGATACAGTTTCACCGTTTGAGGTCTGTAAGGTGGATACTAGGGTGAGGGGTTGGTCATGGTGAGCCAGCATAGCTAAAAGGCGGCCATTCCTGTCACCCTGTTCGAAGGCCCTTTGTTTCCCTTTATACATCTCTAGTCGTGTGACCTCCGTCAGATGCAGTTGCAGGTCCCTCTGTGCTGCCATCAGTAGATCGAAGTGGGCGGGAGTAGGGTCTGTAGCGTATGTGTCCTTACAGTCAGCAATTTTCTGTTGCAGTGAGTGGGACATAGTCGTTTGCTTCTTTTTGATGTCAGCAATGCAGGAAATGTATTGTCCCCTGGTGAACGCCTTGAAGGCATCCCACACAATATCAGGGGAGGAGGAACCTACATTCTGTTCCCAGAACTCAGCTAGGTGGGATGGCAATTTGTCAGAGAGATCTGGGTGGGAGACCCACTGCGTGCCCAGCCGCCAAAGTGCTGCATTACGAGAGGCTGGGGAGCGGAGCACCACCGTCAGAGGGCTATGATCAGACAGCCCACTGGAGAGATAGGATGCCTCCAACACATCCGCTAACAGTGCGGGGTTGGAGAAAGCCAAGTCAATCCGTGAGGCCGTTTTGTAGGAGGCTGAGAAACACGAATATGCCCTCGTGTCGGGGTGCTTCCACCTCCATACCTCAACCAGACCCACCGCCTGAGCCCAGGCGGAGAGATCCATGCACTGTTTTTTTGCTGGGGTAGGCCTATCCAGCTCTGGCGATAGGATGGCGTTAAAGTCACCCATCACCAGTACCCTCCCGGGACAGAAAGGTGCAACTTTTTCCAACACAGCATACAGTATGTCCGATGAAAATGGGGGGGGAATATATATGTTAACAATAATATACCTTTGTGACCATAGAGTAAACACAATGATTGCAAATTTACCTAGTGGATCAGTGCGAATTTCCTCAATTACGCAAGGGAAGTTTCTGTGAATGAGGATCGAGACACCCCTGGCGTAAGTAGAGTATGTGGCATGAACAGTTCGTTGTATCCAAGGCTTTTTAAGAGTTAGGATCTTGCTGCCCATAAGGTGAGTTTCCTGTAAGAGAATGAGCTGGGGGGAGTGGGTTTTTAAATATTGAAATAAAAGAGCTCTTTTGAATTTAGAGTTGAGGCCCCTGACATTCCATGAAAGGATGGTAAATGAGTCAAAAATGTGGTTAGCCATTAGATAGAGAGGGTAAGAAGGGGCTGATAGATCTTGGGGGGCACAACCAGGTGCACCCTATAGGCAACAAGTTCACTATTACACTGCATTCAATACTGTTGGCACTTAAACAAAGACAAACACGTAGAAAAAAAAAAGAAAAAACTGTGGAGACCAAAACTGGACTCAAACTCCCCAGGCACGGTGTGCCTATCCTACTATGTCCCATCTCTCCTCCCAAGAAAAAAGAAAAAACAGGGAGGGGGTCCGGGAATAGTTTTGACCCCAGAAAGCGGAATTATACCTAAGAGGTGTAGGAACCCTGAATTGAGGGTGCTACACTGCCAGCGGGCACCACATACACTCCACTGGTCAGAGTCACTAGTGTCTAGTGTTGGAGGACCAGGAAGTGGGGGATAGGGGTATGTGGTACTGGGCCTGGCTAGGAAAAAAAGACTACAATAAAAACAACAACAGGGTGAGCACTAGCGCTGCGCGCCTTCTGTGAACGGTCTTTTCTTCTTTTAGAGAGAGCTTCCAGCTCCAATTATATTGTAGCCATGAAGCACCGAGCAGCTGCACATGTGCTGCAGCACCTTGAGGGGAATGGTTGCGTGGTGAAGGCAGGTTTTTGGTGTATGCATCTTTGACGAAGCACACTGCTATAACTCTTCAGGAAAAAGTAACTTGGTAAAGGATTAGAAACCAGACATATGTGTCTGCCAGAGTGCAATCGGTCGTTACTGCATCAGGATGTGATATCGCAGCCCCAAAAAATAAAAATAAAAAAGGGCAAAAAACCTTCACCCCAGTGTATCCAGCCAATCCGAGACATCCGAGGGGACCTCAAAAAATTTCACAGAGCCCCGATGTTCAACACGGAGCTTACTGGGGTACAGCATACTGTATGTAAAGCCCTTCTCTCGGAGCCTCTTCCGAACCTCCACGAACATGCAACGGCGCCTCTGCAGCTCCGGGGAGAAGTCTGGGAAGAAATGTAGCGTGGTGTTCTCAAACTTGAGCTGTGGTTTCTTCCGGGCTTCAGCAAGGATGAGATCCCTATCCCGGTAATTCAGAAATCGCACAAGGAATGGTCTGGGCATGGCGCCTTGCGGTCTCGGGCCCGTGGGGACCCTATGCGCGCGTTCAACAATGTATGCTGAAGAGACTTGTTGTAGATTGAGGATTTCTTTGAAGAAGTTTTCGGCAAAGCTGGCAGCGTGTTGGCCCTCTGCGCCCTCTGGAAGGCCCACCACACGCACATTATTGCGGCGCAGTCGATTTTCGGCGTCCTCAGATCGCGCCATCAGGGTTTTTACCGTGCGTTGCAGGTCTGCGACATTATGAGAGGTGGCAGCCGCAGCATCTTCTATGTCTGAGATGCGATTCTCGACCGCAGTGACACGGCCCCTAAACTTGTCCATGTCCTGGCGGATAAGACCACACTCTATGGCCAGTGTATCTATCCTCCCCATCACCATGGTTTTACTCTCCTCAATGGCCGCCAGGATGGCCGCAGTGGAGTCAGTAGCTGCAGATTGCGCCATCTCTAAGGGCCGCTGCGGCTCTCCTTCTTGTTGTTCCATGTCCTTTAGGAGCTGCAGGGCTGTCTGTATGGCCACAGCACGCTCCTCTCCAGAGGGGACATCGGTCACCGCTCGTGTCATTGCCGGGGAGCCTTGTATCTTGGGTGGTGGCTGTTTTTTACCTGGCCGCCTTTTGGATGGCATCTAGGGATGCAAGGGATGCCCCCAAACACCATGCAGCTAACTGCAATGGTGTTCAGCCCAGGAGGTGTATGCAGGGAGTCAGGAAGGATGCAGGGGGATGCAGAGGATGCTGTACCCTGGGGCCCCACAGCCTGTTCACACAGGCAGTCTTTGGGTACTTACAGGGTCCGGATCTGGTGAGCAGCAGAGGACCGCAGCATCCACGTCCTGGATTATAGGCCAGGCCGGCCGCGGTGTCCCGTCCGCGGGCCGGCAGAGCAGGAAAGTCCGGTGTGCGGCAGGCTTCACTAGGCCGCACTAGGCCGCGACGGGCCGCGGCTGCGACCGACGATTTTAGCGGCCCCTCAGGTATCCGGACCCTGCCAGGCACTCAGGGGATCAGGCTGGATGGGAAGGGGAGCCTCTTAGTCCACCACCAGAGCCGCAGCAGCGCCGATTGTGCAGGATGAGGGCCGGGAAGATGGCGGCGGCCGGGAGTACACTGGGCCGGCTTCTCTGTCACCTATCCTGGGCGCAAATCAATCCATAAGGACCCCAGCAGATGCAGGCCAAGTTGGGGAACAGGTAGGCAGGTGGATTTGGGGTGGTTATGAGCTTAGGTGCTTGGATGGCTGAGGATTTTGGCTAGGATTATTGGAGCTCCTCTCCCACACTTCTGTCCCTGTTCACATCCGGACACGCCCCCGTTTTGCCTGGTTTTTAATTTGAATTGTATCTTTCTGTTTGACTTCACAGTGTCCTTCCACGCCACAGGAATGGCAGACTGTGGCTTCCCAGTTTGCTGCCCGTTGGGACTTTCCCAACTGCGGAGGGGCGATTGACGGCAAACATGTGCGAATTGTGCCCCCACCCCATTCGGGGTCTTACTATTGGAATTATAAGGGGTTCCATAGTATAGTGTTGATGGCGGTGGTGTCGGCACAATATGACTTTCTTTATGTGGATGTGGGGAAAAACGGCCGGATGTCGGATGGAGGAGTCTTCAACCACACGGAGTTCGGTCATCGTCTCCAGACTGGTGGCCTGGAGCTGCCACCAGATGAAGATAATGTGGAGGGACTCCCGTTCGTTTTCATTGCCGACGAGGCGTTCGGTCTGGGTGACCACCTGATGAGGCCATTTCCCCAAAGATCCCTCACCCCTGAGAGGAGGATTTTTAATTTTCGGTTGGCCAAAGCAAGAAGGGTTGTGGAAAATGCCTTTGGTATTATGGCCAACCGTTTCAGATTGCTCCTTACATCCATACATCTGGCAGAGTACAAACTGAATACTATTATTCTTGCATGCTGTGTAATGCACAATTATTTACGCAAACATTCTGGAACCTACTCATTACCAATCGGGCCTGAGGCCGGAGTGGAAGGCGACATGACAGGGCTGGATACTCGCCGTCTTGGTTTGGCCACACAATCAGCCCAGCAAGTGCGGCACCGCTATTTACATTATTTTAATGGTAGGGGGGCCATTGCAATGGCAGCAGACCCTTAAAACATCTTTTTTTTTGAAAGAATAAATACAGTTATTTAGGTTTGAAAGATTGGTATTTTCGTATTGTTTTGCTTTTAATTTTGTCTGTTTTATATGTTGTCCTAGTGCACTTCTTAATAGTGGCAAACTTGGTTTGCGTTTAGTAAATAAGCCCCTTTGTCAATGAACCACAACATGTTTTGGTCAAACTGGTAGTATTTAAAAAGAAGAAGCCACACATTGTTTAATTTGTGCAAACATTTTTTTTTTTATTCTAGTGCACATCCAAACCTTTTTATTTATTGTTTTTTTTTGGTTGTTTTTTTTTTTTGTTTTTTTGGTCTTTTTTGTTAATATGTTTTTTTTTTTGTTTTGTTTTTTTTTTAACAACATATTTTTTTTTTTTTTTTTTATCTTTTTAAAAAATTTTTGGTCTTTTTCTCACAACATATTTTTTTTTTTTTGTGATTTATTTTTTTAAACAAACATAAAAACATGTTTTAAAATGGTAAAAAATTTTGGGTTAGCATTTGAAAATATTTACACAATGTAAAAGTCGAGAACTTACAAAGTTCAACAGGTAACCCATGAACAGTAGAAGCCAAATTTAGAATATGCACACTAATTTAACAGGAAAATGGGTAATGTCAACATGTGCTATGTTCCATCATGGGGAATCAATGGACGTGTTTTGTGTGTGAAACCCCTTCCCTCTCACCTACTAGCATTAGGGGTTGCAAACACCAAATGCGTCCATTGAGATCCCCTGATGGCACATAGCACATGTTGACACACCATGTGCATATTAAAAATTTGGCCTCTAAAATGTTAAAAAAATTGCGCATCAAAAGGGGAATGAAGGACATGATTGATGTTAAGAAATGGAAAAGGGGTCTTTAGATTCTCTTCAAAACATCAATCATGTCCTTCATTCCCTGCTGCATGGTGGCCATCTCCTTCTGCATATTTTCCAGCTGCAGATTCCAGGCCATGATCTGGCCAATAAGCCTGTGGGCACTGTCTGTGGAAAATGGCTCCGCAGCTTGTCCTTCCACAAACAGATCAGCATCACCTAAAAGTTGGGTAGATAAAACACAAGAAAAAAAGTGTCAAAAACATGCAGACCTTAATTTATTAGCTCAATCTGTGTTCTGAGACACTCACTTGGTGGGGTGCAGATTTGATCCACTTCAACCACCTCTTCCTCCACATCCACGCGTGGGCTTGGGCTAACTGCCCAATTAGTCTGGTGAGGCCGGGAGGTCCTCGTAGGTTCGGACTGACGTCTGAGTCTTTTGCCCCCTATGGTAATGGAACACAAAAAGGTACACTTTTAATCACACTGATATTTGAGTGCCAAAATAGGATTATTAAACATTGTTTAAAAGTGTTGTCCAATTATTAGCAGTTTGTTAGAAGATCCTACTTGAAGACAGAATTGAAATGTCTATCTAATGAAACTCCAATACTTAAACCGCCCTTCAACCCTAAATTTGAACTTCCGCTCATTGTATCCCTGCACCCCTGTGGTGTCTTATTTGGAACCTTTTAGGGGGAGGGGTTGCAGATACCTGTGTAAGGCAGGTATTTGCACACACATCCGGCCCTAGACTCCCACAGAAGTATACGCCACATCCCGTCCCACCATGCTGTCTGCTGGGACACACAGGGGTCCCCGAGCTCGCGCGGACCAGTCCTATTGCATTGCGCAACTGGCACATGCCCAATAGTGACCCGGGAAGTGAAGCCGCAAAGATTAATTTCATGATTGCAAGATCAGAGATTGTAGCTGCACCATCCAAGGGACAGGTGAGTGTACTTCTTCGAAAAGTCACCACCTACAGTATTTGTAGATGATGAGCATTTTTCGGGAATTGTGAGCTTGACACCCTGCTTAACATATTTATCCCCCCCCCCCAAAACAGCTTCTGGAGTCCCTGTGTAAGTTACCCCTAAAACCCTTACTACAGCAGTAATTGTATAGATAGTGACAATAATAAACAACCTTACAACTCCAACAACCCAAAGCCAGGTAAACTGAATAAACGTTATGAAGACAAACGGAACTTTCATCAAGTCTGCGCAAGTTTCACGTACGAATGCTAAGAACATCTGCGCAAGTTTCACGTACGAATGCTAAGAACATCTGCGCAAGTTTCACGTACGAATGGTAATAACAGCTGCGCAAGTTTCACGTACGAATGCTAAGAACATCTGCGCAAGTTTCACGTACGGATGGTAATAACATCTGCGCAAGTTTCACGTACGGATGGTAATAACATCTGCGCAAGTTTCACGTACGAATGGTAATAACAGCTGCGCAAGTTTCACGTACGAATGCTAAGAACATCTGCGCAAGTTTCACGTACGAATGGTAATAACATCTGCGCAAGTTTCACGTACGAATGGTAATAACAGCTGCGCAAGTTTCACGTACGAATGGTAATAACAGCTGCGCAAGTTTCACGTACGAATGGTAATAACAGCTGCGCAAGTTTCACGTACGAATGGTAATAACAGCTGCGCAAGTTTTTCACGTACGAATGGTAATAACATCTGCGCAAGATTAGACATATCAAGTATAACCATAGTAGCGCACGTGCTTGACTTACTTTTTTTGATGGCTTTTCGAATTCTCCTGTACTGATCGTGCTCCCTGGATTTGATGTCGGACCATCGCTTGCGCAGTTGATCCTTGCCCCTTCGTACGCCGAATTTCTGCTCCAGGGTGCTGACGACTGTAGTGAGAATCTTGTCCTTGCGCAAGTTGGGTCGAGGGTACGGGCCATTTTCCCCGTCGTAATCTTACCTTTGGAGGATGTCCACCATCTCCACCATCTCTTCAAAGGCCATATTGGTGGCCTTATATCTGCTGCTGGATGCAGATGTGTTCGCTTCTGGGCTTTCCTCCGCGCTACTGGCTGAGAATGTGTCCGCCATCTTCATGAATTTATTCACCCACAATGCAACGAGGGGAAGCGGGGTGGGGAATACTCGTCAGGAGGAACGTCATGGGCGGGCGACGCGGAGGACGCAGGCGGACTTCGACGCGTGCGCAGTGTATATAAGGCTGTTTGAGGGCCCCACGTGTTCCCGAACGGAAGTAGCGAGCGCTCTGTACGAAGGTAAGTGTTTTCTAGGATGCATTACTGTGGTTTATTGGGTTTTGGGCCTGCATTTTTTAAGGATATGTGTGTGTTGCTGCCTGTGTGTGGGTGTGTTGCTGCCTGTGTGTAGGGGTTGCTGCCTGTGTGGGTGTGTTGCTGCCTGTGTGTAGGGGTTGCTGCCTGTGTGGGTGTGTTGCTGCCTGTGTGTAGGGGTTGCTGCCTGTGTGGGTGTGTTGCTGCCTGTGTGTAGGGGTTGCTGCCTGTGTGGGTGTGTTGCTGCCTGTGTGTAGGGGTTGCTGCCTGTGTGGGTGTGTTGCTGCCTGTGTGTAGGGGTTGCTGCCTGTGTGGGTGTGTTGCTGCCTGTGTGTAGGGGTTGCTGCCTGTGTGGGTGTGTTGCTGCCTGTGTGTAGGGGTTGCTGCCTGTGTGGGTGTGTTGTGTAATGTTTGGTTCGAAAAACTGGATGTGCGTTTTTAGTAACATTTGTGTTTTTGGTCTTTTGTATTGCCATTACTAACAAAACAGAAACAAACATGTCAGCAGCCCAGTTGAATCCATTCAAGGACCAGCAGTTCATGTCAGAATTCATTGCGCTGTACCGTAAAAATACCAACCTGTGGCAGCTCAAGAACCCTTTATATGGAAATAGGGATGTCCGGAAGGCAACACTGGGGCCACTTGTGGATTTTGTGAAGACTCAAGTCCCCAACGCAGACACCAAGTTTGTTGAAGCCAGAATTTCAAGTTTAAGGCACATGTACAAGCGGGAGCGCAAGAAGATTGAGGAATCAGTCAGATCAGGAGCAGCAGCAGAGAATGTTTATGTACCCAAGCTGTGGTACTACAACCAACTGGCTTTTATAGGTGACCAGATGGAACCCAGGCAATCACTGTCCACTCATCCCTCCACCCTTCCCTCCACTCTTCCCTCCACTCTTCCCTCCACCCCAGCTGAGGCTTCCACGGAAGGAGAAGACCCCTCCACCTTGGAGCAGGCTGATGCGCCCAGCTGGAGCCAGGTATATATTTAGTAGCCTAAATAGTGATTGTGTGAATATTAATGATGTAAACGTTAAAAAGTGAAAAAATTAACACCCTGAACTCAGAATTGTGAAAAAAACTGCCAAAAATTGCGCACACTTCGAAAAAGTGTTGGTGCTACATATCGATACATATATAGTGTATACATACATCCAGTAGTTTTAAAAAATGCCTTATACAACATTGGTGATCTGCTTGGAAAATGCAGGGGTCCAAATGATAGCCTTTTGGATCTTTTTTAAAATTTATCTGCTCGTTCATAAGTTTACAATTGGATGATTGAGGAGGCCATAAACCAAAAAACAGGTGTTTGATTTTTGTTTTTATTTGCACACAGGATGAGCTGACCCAGGATGATGCCGGGACAAGTGGTATGGAGGAGGAGGACATGACCAGCGAGAGCCAGGAGGTGGCTGGGCCCAGCACGAGCCAGACTGTATTAAGAAGTCTACCTCCACCCCTGCCCTTACCCCCAAGAAGGCCCAGGAGGATGACCATTGTTGAGGAGGAATCACTCCAACTTATTCGGAAGGCGAGTGCGATTCTCGAAAGACCCCCCATTCCAGAAGAGGCCTATGGCACCTACTTGGCCAGCAGGTTGCTGGAAATGGAGAAGGGCCAACGGCACCTGTGCGAGGGCCTCATTTTTGAGGCTATTAAGGGGGGTTTGAGGGGTCAATTAAGAGAATCCACCCGCCTGACACATGAAGGCCCGACAGCAACTTTTCCTCCTCCTCCTCCTCCTCTTCCTTCTTCTCCTCCTCCTCCTCCTCCTCCTCCCACAAGTCAGCCTCCAAGGAAGCGTGCAGGGAAGACTGCAGGGAAGAGGGCAGGGCAGCGTGGTGGGAAGAGTCGGAAGTGATTGCCTGGCTTCAGTCTGGTCTCACAGAAGACACAGGCTGTTGTAGTGCCACAGCTTGGGGACATAGATGTCATCTGCTGCTGTTCCTGGTCTGTCTGATTCCTGGTCAATCTTCTTGTGCTCCCTATATTGGATGAAATCTGTCCAAGCTTAATTTTTGGCTTCACAAACTTGATGTCTGCCGTTGGGGCAAAAAGTCTTCTCCAAATCGCAAAGTGGCTCCAGTGTTGCCTTCCTATTTTGTTTTGCCTTGTTTGTTTAAACCAGAATAAATGGTAATTTAATTTTCAGAAAATAATGATATACGTGCTTGTTATTCAAAAACATAGTTTCTTTAGGAGTAGGCAGGTACATGTCTAAATTATATGGAGGGCATTTCCAAAACGCACATTCATTTGACAATACAAGTGTAAAGTGCAACTTCAATGGAACTGCAAGTGCAGTCGCTGGAAAGGTGAGGGTTAAGATCTGAATTAAGGGCAAGCTCTGCTGACTCCACAATTGTATCATGTGTAAGAACAAATCCTTTTGATAACCAACAAATAATAAAATATATCTAAATAGAGATATATGTACATATATATTATAGATATATATATATATATATATATATATACACGTATATATCTATATATCTATATATATAAATATATATATATATATATGTATATATAGATATATATATTTTTTGGTTTATTGAGAAATATAGATATATTTTTAATTTGGTGAATTGGATATATATATCTATATCTATATCTATAAATATATAACTTCACTAAAGAATGCTGAAGAAAAAACGTTCGGGAGTACTCTGCGTGAATATACAAGCAGCAAGGCAAAATCATTCTTCAAGTACGATAACATACAAATTCCGCTGTCAGAAAAAAACAAAAAAAGATCAGCAGCGTGACGATTGTGCGAGCTTCAAAACGAAGGCTAGTTTTACCAGACCGAGCGAGTCCGTGACATACTAGCTAAAGAGCATGCGTCCTTTTTGGTACGCCGGACCATACTACACACGGCGGGATTGTCCGCCGGACTGCCAAGTCCAGCGGATAATTTTAAAACAAAACTTAAAACTTTAGTCCGCCGTACTTTGGCCAAAAAAAGTCCGCCGGCGCCCACACACGAGGGGATTATCCGCTGGACTTCAGTCCAGCGGATAATCCCGCGGGATTGTCCCTTCGTGTGTACGCGGCATTACTCTTACCCCAGTGGATGGACTACTTAATTAAAAGCAGTCAAACACACTTGTAAATCCTCCACTTGGATTTCACCATATACATGGGGAGATAGATTGTATGAACACCAATAGGATCCTTCTTAGACACTTTCATCGCATCAGGACATCATGTTAATAGGTATAAAAAATGTCACTGCGCAGTATTACTGACAAGTACATTTATTGAGTACAGCAAACGCCAGAATACTCACAAACAACGCAGTAAAAAGCACATTTCAATCCAATAAAAACAAACAATGTTTCCAGTGTGGTGGCCGCCTGTCGAGCTTGGCAACGTCGCGTGACCCAACTCCTCCCACTGCGTTTTATCGTAACCAGCTGTCATCAGGAGCGTGGCCATGTATATGAAAGTTGCTATATATGCTGCAAGCCGGAAATGGATTTAGAAAGCAGTCACAGGCGTTCCGGAAACTGGAAGTGGAGAGTCAGAAGTGGAGAACACCAGTGACAAGCAGGAAATTATGTGTCTGCGCTCCACTTGCAGGAAGTAAGATGCTACAACAACTTCCTGGTTGTAAAAGACTGGCCATTAGTAAAGAAAAGCAGTCTGTATAATAGCACTGGAATAGCCAGAATAAAAAAAAATCACCAGCCTAAAGAAGAAACTTACGCTGGTATAGGGAGAGTATTTAGCTAAAACAAATTTTCTTCATATGACACTACCAATATAGACCCATAATGGGTAAAGCTCACAGTGCCCTCTAGTGGATTGAAACATTGATAACAGGTCTGTTAGAATCAACCATGTACAGAATAAAGAATGTAAAAATATCGCTACAAAATTTAAATAGTAAATATAAAACATTCAGCAAATAAACATTTCATCAGAAATGACAGAATATTCAACAAATAAACATTTTATCAGAAATTGCAAATATAAAATAAGACAAAAAAAAATAAAATAAAAAGTGCAAAAAACTTTAAAAGAAACCCGGCTGTTGTTTATAAACGCATTTATATCCCAATCTATATTTAAACCATGGGGCCTATAGGATTTGATCCAGAAGTTCGATTTTGTCTCGAGCTTGGAAATGTCCCTCCTAATATGGCTACCTCCCCAATGGGGAGTATACTGATCTATAGCCATAAAATAGGTCTCTTTCAAATCCCTGCCATGATGGGTATCAAAAAGCCTAGAAAGGCAATGCTTGGGAAAGCCTTTTCTTTTGTTGGCTATGTGCTCCTTCATCCGCACCTGAAAGGATTTGGAGGTAGTGTTGGGCCGAATAGAAGTATATTTTCTGTACTTCAGACAGTTTGCCTGACACACCACACACCTTCTACAAGGATAAAAGCCCTTCAACTGATAAAAAAAACAAAATTTCTTAGGAGGATCAACTATATTCGGATCAACTATATTCGGAGCAACCTGCACTCTTAGAGGGGAAACCCCTCTAAAGATCACAGCTGGAATCTCTGGTAGTGCTGGACCCAAGTCTCTATCATTCCTAAGGGCGTTGTTTCTTGTGTATCTTCTTAATAATAAAGTGCTGTGTGGAATAAGTAGTAAAAGGAAAATTTTGGAGAAAACTTAGATGATTGATCGGTCTGTCTTATTGTAGAAGGGGCTAATAGTAATGTCCTATCTCTCTGTTCAATCTCTTGGATGGTCCTATCAAGCTCTATGGGGTCATAACCCTTATCCAGGAACCATGTTTTAGGGGGACCTGCCTCCCGCAAATAGTCCTCTCGAAAAGTACAGCTCCTCCTCAACTGTAGGAACTGACTTTTAGGTACAGCCTTAACCACTTCAGCCCCTGACCAATTTCCAGCCAAATGACCAGGCCCCTTTTTGCGATTCGGCACTGCGTCGCTTTAACTGACAATTGCGCGGTCGTGCAACGTGGCTCCCAAACAAAATTGGCGTCCTTTTTTCCCCACAAATAGAGCTTTCTTTTGGTGGTATTTGATCGCCCCTGAGGTTTTTATTTTTTGCGCTATAAACAAAAATAGAGCGAATATTTTGAAAAAAAATGCAATATTTTTTACTTTTTGCTATAATATCCCCCAAAAATATATATAAAATTATTTTTTTCCCTCAGTTTAGGCCGATACGTATTCTTCTACATAT
This sequence comes from Lithobates sylvaticus, assembly GCA_028564925.1. Taxonomy (NCBI): domain Eukaryota; kingdom Metazoa; phylum Chordata; class Amphibia; order Anura; family Ranidae; genus Lithobates; species Lithobates sylvaticus. The sequence continues at coordinate 288,242,563 of CM053026.1, forward strand.
TTTTGGTAAAAAAAAAAATTGCAATTAGCGATTATTGATTTGTTTGCGCAAAAGTTATAGCGTTTACAAAATAGGGGATAGTTTTATAGCATTTTTATTAATATTTTTTTTTTTTTACTAGTAATGGCGGCGGTCAGCGATTTTTTTTATTGTGACTGCGACATTATGGCGGACACATTTTTGACACATTTTTGGGACCATTGTCATTTATATAGAAATCAGTGCTATTTAAGTGCACTGATTCCTATGTAAATGACACTGGCAGTGAAGGAGTTAACCACTAGGGGGCGGGGAGGGGCTAAGTGTAACGTGTTGTGTTTTTTTTTACAGTAGGGGGGGTGGCTGTACTTCTGACGTCATTGATCGGCTTTCCCGATGACAGAGAACAGCCAATCAGTGACAGGCAGTGTAGGAAGCACGGGGAGAGGTTTGTTTACACAGACCTCTCCCCGTTCTTCAGCTCTGTGACCCGATCGCGGGACACCAGTGGCGATCGGGTCTGCTGGTCCCGCTGCCGTGGTCACGGAGCTCCCGACCGGGTCGCGAGCGCCGCCGGCGGCGGCGCGCGGCCCCACGGCTAGGCAATTAGAGGGGATGTACCGGTACATGCTTTTGCCTAGCCGTGCCATTCTGCCGACGTAAATGTGCAGGAGGTGGTCGGGAAGCGGTTAAGCCATGCCTTATGATGGCAGCTTTTACTGTCAATAAAACCATTACGGTCGGTGTCCTTAAAATACGTAGAGGTCACTAGCTTATGATCCTGTACCTTCATGTTTAGATCAAGGAAGTGCACCTCCCCCTTACTCATCTCATGCTGGAGAATGATTCCACAATCATTGTCATTAACCACCTCAATACAGTGCACTTTCACCCCCTTCCTGCCCATGGCATTTTTCAGCTTTCAGCGCTGTCACACTTTGAATTACAATTGTGCAGTCATGCTACACTGTAACCATGTGAATTTTTTTTTGTAATTTTCTTCACACAAATAGGGCTTTCTTTTGGCGGTATTTAACCACTTCAGCCCCAGACCAATTGTCAGCCAAAGGACCAGGCCCCTTTTTGCGATTCGGCACTGCGTCGCTTTAACTGACAATTGCGCAGTCGTGCGACGTGGCTCCCAAACAAAATTGGCGTCCTTTTTATCCCACAAATAGAGCTTTCTTTTGGTGGTATTTGATCGCCCCTGCGTTTTTTATTTTTTGTGCTATAAACAAAAATATAGCGACAATTTTGAAAAAAATTCTATATTTTTTGCTATAATAAATATCCCCAAAAAATATATAAAAAAATTTTTTTCCTCAGTTTAGGCCGATACGTATTCTTCTACATATTTTTGGTAAAAAAAAATCGCAATTAGCGATTAATGATTGGTTTGCGCAAAAGTTATATTTTTGTTGTGACTGCGACATTATGGCGGACACATCGGACATTTTTGACACATTTTTGGGACCATTGTCATTTATACAGCAATCAATGCTATTTAAATGCATTGATTCCTGTATAAATGACAATGGCAGTAAAAGAGTTAACCACTAGGGGGAGGGGAGGGGTTATGGGCTGTGACGTGTGTGTGTTTTTTTACATTAGGGGGCGGGGCTGACGTCTGACGTCATTGATCGGCTGACCCACAGCCAGGCAATTGAAGGGCCACGTACCTGTACGTGGTTTTGCCTGGCCATGCCATTCTGCTGACGTATATGTGCAGGAGGCGGTCGAGAAGCGGTTAATCACTTCTTTTTCTGAAAATTTTGAAAAAAATATAATTTTTTCTTAGTTTCTGTCAGTAAATTTTGTAAATAAGTAATTTTTCTCCTTCACTGATGGGCGCGGATGAGGCGGCACTGATGGGCACAGATAGGCGGCACTGGTGGGCACATATAGGTGGCATAGATGGGCACTGATGGGTGGCAGTTATGGGCATTGATGGGCAGCAGTGATAGCCAGCACTGACTGGCATCACCAATGGCCACTGATTGCTGGCATTTGTTGACACTATTTGCTGGCAATTGTGGGCACTGACTGCTGGCAATTGTGAGCACTGATTGCTGGCAATTGAGGGCACTGGTTGGCACTGATTGGCAGTGGTGGGCACTCATTGATGGCATTGGTGGCACTTAATTATAATCAGAGCACTGATGATCAGTGCCCGGATTACATACCTAGATGTCCCCCTGTGAGGAGATGCCGCTGATTGGCTCTCACCTCCTCAAACTCTGTCAGTGTGAGGCAAAGAGCGCCAATTAATGGCATCTCCATGTTTACATGTGACCAGCTGTGATTGGAAAAAGCCGATCACATGGTTAAAGAGCCGCAGTTCTTTACAGAGATCGGGGGCCCACAAGAGTGGTCGTTCTGGGAAGCCATCATATGGCGTCCACCCAGAACGAGAACTGCACGGACGGCAAGTGGTTAAGGACCTCTATGAAGCCGTTAAGGGAATCAGCATCGCCATCCCATAGGAGGACGACGTCATCAATGGACCTCCTCCAGAGGACCAATTCTGGTCTCTGAGGGGCATTGATGACGTCCTCCTCCCACTTGACCATCAACAAATTGGCCATACTGGGTGCGATTTTGGTGCCCATGGCTATGCCACGGCACTGCAAATAGGAACCTTGAGACCAGAAATAATTACGTCCCATGGAAAAATCCAATAGCTGCAAAATTTCTGTTGCAAAAAATATTCCACTTCCCTTCCATGCTGATGGGTAATGATGGTGTAAAGGGAAGCCACATCCGCCGTAGCCAAGATTAAGGATGAGCCCGGTGTTCGATTCGAACCCATGTTCGAATCGAGCACCGGGTGTTCGCTCGCTCGGCGAGCCCAGAACTATTGGGGCCGCTCGCATCAAATTTGTGTGATGCGAGCGGCCCCGCAATGCATTGCGGCCCGCGCAGTGCAATGCTGGCTGATGATTGGCCAAGCATGCACTGTGACACCGCATGCTTGGCCAATCACAGCGCCGGCAGCGAGGAGAGCCATAATTGGCTACAGGCAGGATGCCTGTAGCCAATTATAGCTCAGGGGCTTTAGTACACGCCCCACGGTATAAGAGGCCGCTGCGCCGGCGGCCTCGCATATTATGTTTCAGTCAGTGTCAGCGTGTCAGTGTGCTGCTGACTGCTGACAACAATATGTGCTCTATTTCTGGGGATATGTGTGTGCATGCTGTTAGAACAGCATTGCAGTATCACATCTGGGGGTGTCTATAGGTGGCCTGTGAAGGGGGCAGGTTTCCTGTGCTTAGAACTTTCCCTGCAAAAAAGTGTCATTTTTGCAGGAAAAAAGCTATTTAAAATCACTCGCGGCTAATGAATTGATGGCTCCTGTAACACAGAGAACTGTCATTCATTAATAAAAAACAAAAAAAAAGCGTAGGGGTCCCCCCAAATTCAATAACCAGGCCCTTCAGGTCTGGGATGGATATTAAGGGGAACCCCAGCCAAAAAAAAAAAAATGGCGTAGGGTCCCCCTCAAAATCCATACCAGACCCTTGAGGTCTGGTATGGATTTTAAGGGGAACCCTAGCCAAAAAAAAAATGGCGTGGGGTCCCCCTCAAAATCCATACCAGACCCTTATCCGAGCACGCAACCTGGCAGGCCGCAGGAAAAGAGGGGGGACGAGAGCGGCCCCCCCTCTCGCCTGAACCGTACCAGGCCACATGCCCTCAACATTGGGAGGATGCTTTGGGGGTCTAAGACCCCTAAAGCACCTTGTCCCCATGTTGATGAGGACAAGGGCCTCTTCCCCACAACCGTGCCCGGTGGTTCTGGGGGTCTGCGGGCGGGGGGCTTATCGGAATCTTGAAGCCCCCTTTAACAAGGGGACCCCCAGATCCCGGCCCCCCCCCTGTGTGAAATGGTAAGGGGGTACAAAAGTACCCCTACCATTTCACCAAAAAAGTGGCAAAAATGGTAAAAATGACAGGAGACAGTCTTTGACAATTCCTTTATTAAAATCTTCTTTCTTCTTTCTTCATCCTTCGGTTTCTTCATCTTCTCCTTCCTTCATCTTCTTCCATCTTCTTCTTCCATTTTCTTCTTCCTCCGATCCGCTTCTTCTTGCGCTGGTCTTCTCGTCCTTCTCGTCCGGCATCTTCTTCCGTCGGCGTCGGTGTCGGTGTCTTCTTGGGCCGCTCCGCGCAATGGGAGGCTCCCGCTGTGTGAGGCTCCGCTCCGTCTGACAGGTCTTTTATAATGGAGGGCACCTGGTGACCCCGCCCCCTCTGACGCACAGGGACGTCATGGGGAATTCCATGATGGCTTTCCCCATGACGTCAGAGGGGGCGGGGTCACCAGGTGCCCTCCGTTTTAAAAGACCTGTCAGATGGAGCGGAGCCTCACACAGCGGGAGCCTCCCATTGCGCGGAGCGGCCCAAGAAGACACCGACGCCGACGCCGACGGAAGAAGATGCCGGACGAGAAGACCAGCGCAAGAAGAAGCGGATCGGAGGAAGAAGAAAATGGAAGAAGAAGATGGAAGAAGATGAAGGAAGGAGAAGATGAAGAAACCGAAGGATGAAGAAAGAAGAAAGAAGATTTTAATAAAGGAATTGTCAAAGACTGTCTCCTGTCATTTTTACCATTTTTGCCACTTTTTTGGTGAAATGGTAGGGGTACTTTTGTACCCCCTTACCATTTCACACAGGGGGGGGGGGCGGGATCTGGGGGTCCCCCCTTGTTAAAGGGGGCTTCCAGATTCCGATAAGCCCCCCGCCCGCAGACCCCCACAACCACCGGGCACGGTTGTGGGGAAGAGGCCCTTGTCCTCATCAACATGGGGACAAGGTGCTTTAGGGGTCTTAGACCCCCAAAGCATCCTCCCAATGTTGAGGGCATGTGGCCTGGTATGGTTCAGGCGAGAGGGGGGGCCGCTCTCGTCCCCCCCTCTTTTCCTGCGGCTTGCCAGGTTGCGTGCTCGGATAAGGGTCTGGTATGGATTTTGAGGGGGACCCCACGCCATTTTTTTTGGCTAGGGTTCCCCTTAAAATCCATACCAGACCTCAAGGGTCTGGTATGGATTTTGAGGGGGACCCTACGCCATTTTTTTTTTGGCTGGGATCCCCCTTAATATCCATCCCAGACCTGAAGGGCCTGGTTATTGAATTTGGGGGGACCCCTACGCTTTTTTTTTTTTTCATTTTTTTTATTTTTTATCAATGACTTTTTTTTATGAATGAATTTCAATGAATCACTGTTCTCTGTGTTACGGGAGCCGTGAATTAACATTAGCCGCGAGTGATTTTAAATAGCTTTTTTACTTTCAAAAATGACACTTTGCGCAGAGACAGTTCTAAACACGGGAAACATGCGCCCCTTCACAGGCATACTATAGACACCCCCCAGGTACGAAATTTAAAGGAATATTACACTTTTATTGTTTCAATTTAAGCATTATTAAAATCACTGCTCCTGAAAAAAACGGCCGTTTTTAAAAAAAAATTTGCATTGATACATGTCCCCTGGGGCAGGACCCAGGTCCCCAAACACTTTTTTATGACATTAACATGCATATTAGCCTTTAAAATGAGCACTTTTAATTTCGAACATTCGCATCCATTATAACTAATAGGGTTCTAAAGCTCGCACGGACTTTAGGTCCGTTCGCGGGTTCTGGTGCGAGCCGAACGGGGGGGTGTTCGGCTCATCCCTAGCCAAGATGTAGCACTCCCTCCACTCCATCAAGAAGATTAATCACTTAGGTAGAATCCTTCAGATAGGAGGAGGTGCTGGTGACGAATGGTTGTAAGAAATTATCAATGTAGCGACCCACCCTAGATGTAATGGAGTCGATCCCACTGGTAATGGGTCTACCTGGTGGCTGAAAGGGATTTTTGTGTACCTTGGGTAAGTAATACATTATCGGCACACATGGGGCCATTGGAACCAAAAAGTTCTTCTCCTTTTTAGTGAGAATGTTGCCCTTAAAACCTTCCTCAATGATGGTCAGCAGCTCCTTTTTAAATTTATAGGTGGGATTATTAGGTATCATAGAATAGGTTTCTGCATCAGACAAAATACTACTTGGCTCCTCCAAATAAGATTCCCGATCTAAAATGACAATACCGCCCCCCTTGTTGGCGGGGCGGACAACAATTTCATTATGCTGTTTCAGAGACTCCAAACCCTTCTTAAACTTGGGATGCACACTGGATTTCTTAACCTTTAGGGTTTCCAAATCCTTGAGAACAAGGTCTCTAAAGACCCCATAGGAGGGTGCCAAATGTCCTGGTGGATTAAAAAGGGAAGCATTAGCTAGTGAAGGATGCCTAAATCCATCAGTATTGGCCAGAATGTTTTGAAAGGGGTCTACATTAAAGCTATCAGGGGCTTCTATCTCCTCAAAATACAGAGCACCCCCGTCGCTCTCCTCTGGCTTTATCTGCAATGCCAGAAATTAGCCCTTGCTTTTGGTGCAAGATTTGGAACTCAAAGCCCACCATGTCTACTTTAAGGCTTCCTTTACAATGAAGAGGTGCCATCACCCATAAGGGGAGTGGGGGAGCGTCTGTTACAATTTATAGTCACAAATGTCCCAGACCTAGGGGTTCAATTGGTGCTTTCAAAAGGGGTAAAAATATTGTGTTTTAAACTCTACCCTTTCATAATTTTCTTCTCTCAAATCAACCAAAATCTACTCAAACAGGACAAAATTTACAGACCTCCATGAACCTTGTTCTTGGGAGTGGTTGTTTTGTTCCCTTTGAAAGATGGGTTAAAATAATTCTATTCACACTGGTTAACAGTACCAAAATCCAAGGGTGATATTTGTCCTATCCTTGACCTAAAATCCCTAAAGTACCTTTTGTGTTCTGCTATGCCAGTTATTACCTCTGTAAGACAAGGGTAATACTTGGCATCAGTAGACATTTAAGATGCCTACCTCCATATTCCCATTTACCCACCTCATCAGCACTTCTCCTGTGCTTCTTAGGAGGCATACAGTTCCAATTTTTCGCACTGCCAAATGGCCTATCCTGTGCACCTAGAGTATTCACAAAAGTGCTTGCACCCCTGCTTGCCCTCTTAGAAACCCAGGGAATCCAGGTTATAAAGCAAAAGTTTTTATTTTCCTGCAAACCTGCTTCTCTCTCTCAAAGATCTTATGCTCGGACCTTAACGCATAACTAAAAATGTTACTACATCAAACCATTAAAAAGAGACAGTGCTTAAAACAGCTTCAGTGACTTATATCACATGTATACATGAATATATACATCATATAATATAAGGGAGAATCCATGTAAAAATATAATTAATTCTTAAAAATAAGTCTACATATATTGAGTGTTCCATGTGCTAAAATAAAGTGATAAGTACAGACCATGCTCAGCAGCATGATAACACGAAAGGGAAGTCTCTCTTATGCCGCGTACACACGTGCAGACTTTTGCCGGCGGACTTAGTCCAGCGGACAATCCGCCGGACTTTCCAGCGGGGCTTCGCCGGACTTTCCGAGCGTGTGACTTGACCACACACGCACGGACTTCTCCGGCAGATAATCCGCCGGCCAAAAGTCTGCGGGACTTTTGAAAATGAACGGACTTGCCCACACACGGAGCAGTCCGTTCATTTAGAACGTAACTTCAGGTACGTAGCTAGCGTAGGCAGTAAATGCCGCCGCGCTAGCTCCGTGACCTGGCATGGATTTAAAGGGACTCCCCATGCTGAAAAAACGGCGTGGGGGTTCCCCCCAAATCCATGTCAGACCCTCATCCGAGCACGCAGCCTGGCAGGCCAGGAAAGGGGTGGGGACGAACGAGCGCCCCCCCCCCTCCTGAGCCGCACCAGGCCGCGTGCCCTCAACATGGGGGGTGCCAAAGCACCTTGCCCCCATGTTGATGAGGACAAGGGCCTCTTCCCGACAACCCTGGCCGTTGGTTGTCGGGGTCAGCGGGCGGGGGCTTATCGGAATCTGGGAGCCCCCTTTAATAAGGGGGCCCTCAGATCCCGGCCCCCCACCCTATGTGAATGAGTATGGGGTACGATGTACCCCTACCCATTCACCTAAGGTGTAAAATGTAAAGTACAAAAACACACACACTTTTGAAAAAATATTTTATTGCACTGCTCCGGGGGTCTTCTTCCGTCTTGGGGGTCTTCTCGCCGGACTCCTCAGCTCTCTTCTGCTCTTTTACCTAGCTCTTTCACGAGCGGAGGAGGCCGGCTACCTTCTTGGTCGTGGACGCCGCCGTCGTCTGGGGGTCTCGATCCGCCTTCGGGGGTCTTCCAGGGGTCTCTTCTGTTCTTGCGGCGGTCGTCGTCTTCCGCGCTGCCGCCTTCTTCTTCTTGTCCTTGTTCTTGTTCTTCTTGTTCTTCTTCTTCCGATGTTGACCCATCGCTGTCTCTGCCCGGAATGCCAGAACCGCACTGCGCTGGGACTTATATAGGGACATGGGGACAGGGTCACATGCTCATGTCACATGGTGACCCCGCCCCCTTGTGATGTCACAGTCCCAGCATCCTCCGGGACTGTGACATTGCAAGGGGGCGGGGTCACCATGTGACATGAGCATGTGACCCTGTCCCCATGTCCCTATATAAGTCCCAGCGCAGCGCGGTTCTGGCATTCCGGGCAGAGACAGCGACGGGTCAACATCGGAAGAAGAAGAACAAGAAGAACAAGAAGAAGGACAAGAAGAAGAAGGTGGCGCCGGCGGCGCGGAAGACGACGACCGCCGCAAGAACAGAAGAGACCCCCGGAAGACCCTCGAAGGCGGATCGAGACCCCCAGACAACGGCGGCGGCGACGACGACGAAGAAGGTAGCCGGCCTCCTCCGCTCGTGAAAGAGCTAGGTAAAAGAGCAGAAGAGAGCGGAGGAGTCCGGCGAGAAGACCCCCAAGACGGAAGAAGACCCCCGGAGCAGTGCAATAAAATATTTTTTCAAAAGTGTGTGTGTTTTTGTACTTTACATTTTACACCTTAGGTGAATGGGTAGGGGTACATCGTACCCCATACTCATTCACATAGGGTGGGGGGCCGGGATCTGAGGGCCCCCTTATTAAAGGGGGCTCCCAGATTCCGATAAGCCCCCGCCCGCAGACCCCGACAACCAACGGCCAGGGTTGTCGGGAAGAGGCCCTTGTCCTCATCAACATGGGGACAAGGTGCTTTGGGGTGGGGGGGGCCGCACGGCCCCCCTTTCCCCAGGGCACCCCCCATGTTGAGGGCACGAGGCCTGGTGCGGCTCAGGAGGGGGGGGGCGCTCGTTCGTCCCCACCCCTTTCCTGGCCTGCCAGGCTGCGTGCTCGGATAAGGGTCTGACATGGATTTGGGGGAACCCCCACGCCGTTTTTCGGCGTGGGGAGTCCCTTTAAATCCATGTCAGCTTACGGAGCTAGCGCGACGGCATTTACTGCCTACGCTAGCTACGTAACCTGAAGTCACGTGCTAAATGAACGGACTTGCCGACGAGTGGCAAGTCCGTTCATTTAAAAAGTCCGGCGGACTAGCCTACTGACGGCGGGATTGTCCGCTGGACTGCCAAGTCCAGCGGATAGTTTTAAAACAAAACTTAAAACTTTGGTCCGCCGGACTTTGGCGCCAAAAAGTCCGCCGACGCCCACACACGAGGGGATTGTCCGCTGGACTTGAGTCCAGAGAATAATCCCGCGGGATTGTCCCTTCGTGTGTACGCGGCATTAGTGTAACCAGTTGCATTCCAGCTAAGCAGAAGTGATATACTGGAAGTCCTGACTAATGCGTTTTGTCATAGATGTGTGACATCCTCAGGAGCTTATAACTAAACTTGGCTATATTTTACAGCCAAGGAAGCTTATGCTGGCCAAACTCATGTAGATTTTATTTAAAATTTCAGTTTTTAAGAATGTTTATTCCTTAGATTTTCTAGTGGGGTCAAATCAACATTCATTTTTGACCACACTGATGAGAAAATTCACAGGAGCAGGATGGAAATTTTTCTCGAACTAACAAATTATCATACAGTGCATGTGGTTTTCATTCAGGAATTGCATGCATTCTGAAATAGAATGTTAAAAATTTGTGAGATTTTTAAGCAACGTTTGTACGGTCATCAAATGTACAAATAAAATATTTTTGTCTGAAAATCTGCTAGTATATGGCCTGCATTGTTTGATCTACAACTGCCATAGTACTGTACATGGATCAGTTATGATACCAGCCATTTGCTGAATTGACAGTTCGGTTAAGCGCATAAGCACTTTGTGAGCATGGTAATCGCTGGCTGCGTGGACAGCAGTAAATAGCTGGTGATCTGTCATTATAGCGAATTTCTGATTCCTGTTGCTACAGTATGCACTGACCTAAATCGCCAGTGTGCATGTAGCCTAAAGGAAGACATTTTATATCTGGGAAGTTTTTGCTCATTTAATTTATTTTTCCTAAGTAGATAATGTAGCTTATACTGTGATACAAGTACAGTGTATGTTATATAATTTTTTATGAATGATCCCCTGTAAACCTGAGCTCCCGCCAGATATAAAATAAAATAATGAAGCTTTAACAAGCTTTAATATTTGGATGGCCTTGTTTTTTATGGCAAGGAATCTAAGTGCCTTGATTTGACATTTGACAGTATCACCCCTTTGCAGTACATGTAATGCAGTGCTTGGATTGGGAGGGAGGGAGAAGCAAGTGAAAGAGTCAACCAGTTGTGCTGTAGTCCATGATATATCCTGATAGGAGGAAAAAGCAGAGTGAGAGAGGGATGATCTCATCAGTGTGCACAAGATATTCTCCTGTTTTGCAGTGATATCAGATCTGCCACCATCAGATTTACCTACATTTTCTCCAATCTCGATTGCTACACTCCTTTTGCTAGGATCGCATTCTAATGAATGGGTCTGTCCAAAGCCTAGGACCCTTTTATCAACTCCCTCTGGAGAAGCTGATGTTGCATTTATATACTTAATCATGGAATAACCATTTTATTTATCACTCTGATATACCCCATTTAACACATTTTGGGCTTCCCTTCTTTTATTAAGGTGTGGCTTTTTTTATCCCCTTGAGATAATGTAGGATTCACAGGATGGTGAGCTCTACATATCTACAGTGATATTTAGCACGGGCCGCCAATTTCTGCAGCTTACCAATTCTCTCCTCATGCATCCTCTGTTCTTCTAGTTCTTGGGGCCTCTTGGCCTCCACGTCACTGTGTAACCTTTCTTACTGCTCTATCTTCTTGCGCTCTTCAGCCTCTTTGGGCTGCTGCTTTTTCTCCTGCGCCACCCTTTCTAGATCTTTCTGCAGCAAAATATAATCGCTCCCTTTCTCATTCTGTGTGGTGACACTCTTGTTCTCTTTCAGCTGCAATCTGCAGCTCTTTTTTGTAAATAAATTAAAAATGATTAGTTTACTGTGGGTGTGATTTGGCATTTCTGTCTAATTCACTATGCTTGAAAACTTGGGTTTCACTTTGAGGACTGGTGAAATGTGGACCTTTTTCATGAGCAAAGGAAGTTTTAGGAAGGTTTCCTGCACTTTATGTGGGCTCTGGGTGATTAGCGGTTACCTTTTCTTTGAGCACTGTGCACAATTAAAATTCATAAACTAGCAATTTCTTGTATGGAATGACGGTATAGCCTTGCTTCAAGCTAGTGCCTTGTTTAATCTAAGTTTCATGTTAGTTTTAACAAAAATAAAACATTTATATATTTGTTTTCATGTATAGGATAGTGAAGCCTAAATTCAGTCACATGGTGCAACATTTGGTTACGTTTGCAACTGGTTATGATCATAGTGTATATGTCTGTGTACCTGCATTTTAAATTTATGCATTAAATTAACACATTTGTACTTTAGACTATTGAAAACTAGTTCCCTGATCTATGCCCCAGCCAGATGTAGTGTAGAAAGCTTTGCTAATGTGCTTCTACTAACTTCTCACTCATGGGATGACCCCTGACCTGGAATGAAAACACTGCAAAAGAATGAAGGTGATTTAGACCCCCTCCTTATCGCACATCTGGTGCACACTGAGCAAAGTGTGAGCTGCTTGATTCCACATAAACTTCATGTGATAGTTTGACAATTAGATAAACATTCCAAAGACTTCTTGCAAGCTTTATGTTATATTTGTTTAACAGTATAATATCTAATATTTGCATAGGAATCAGCCAGTACATAAAGAACGATTCCTCCTAAAACCCAGTTGCCTAATGCAAAACAGTAGCTAGGGCACTGAGGCCTCTTGAAACCAATCTTTTGAAATGTACATTAGAAAAGCATCCAAATGTCTTAGTTTTACATACAGGACACAGGATTTTTAGTCTTTAACAAGGGGTTTTGTGCAGTTACCTTCAGGTACTTAAACACTCCAGGGCCTGAAGACTACTTCAGGGGTGTATCCATTGTGGAGGGCAAAACTAGGATGAGGGACTGGTCTCTTAAATCCTGTCGAAAATTGAAGACCTCTGCCGTGGTAAGTACAGGGTTTGCCTACTTAAAAAAAATTTCCCAGGGAGTTAACACTCCTATGCTTTAGGCTGTGGAGGATCGCAGGCTGCAATACTTTTTTTTTTTTTTAAGGAAAACTATTTGTGCTTACAGTTAAATTATAAAACATTACAAATTATATATATCCAGCTATTACCAGATGTCACATACTGTAAGTATATTATTTTACCACAGCAGATGTGAGTCTGTGAATTTCACATTCAGCTCAGTATCTCAACAGTTATATGTACACTTAGAACATTTTTGGTATGCTAACAGTAAAGTTGAGGTCACTTTTGAGATGTAATTCAGTAAAAAAAAAGGGTTTTTACATCCAAATCAGGTGAACGGTGTAGGAAGTACAACAGTTTGTATATGTGCCTCCCACTTTTTAAGGGACCAAAAGTAATGGGACAGATTAACAATCATCCATCAAACTTTCACTTTAAATCCTTTGCAGTCAATTACAGCCTGACGCTGGGTTTCATCCCTGGTGATGCTCTGCCAGGCCTCTTTTGCAATGGTCTTCAGTTCCTGCTTGTTTTTGGGGCATTTTCCCTTAAGTTTTGTATTCAACAAGTGAAATGCATGCTCAATCGGATTCGTGTCAGGTGATTGACTTGGCATGAATTGCATAACATTCCACTTCTTTCCCTTAAAAAAACTCTTTGGCTGCTTTCACAGTATGCTTCGGGTCATTGTCCATCTGCACTGTGAAGCGCCGCTCAATGAGTTCTGAAGCATTTTGCTGAGTATGAGCTGATAATATTGCCCGAAACACTTCAGAATTGTCGCATCATCAATAAATATAAGAGAACCAGTTCCATTGGCAGCCATACATGCCCACGTCATGACACTACCACCACCATGCTTCACTGATGAGGTGGTATGCTTTGGATCATGAGCAGTTCCTTTCCTTCTCCATGTTGATCTTGGTCTCATCTGTCCATAGGATGTTGTTCCAGAACTGTGAAGGCTTTTTTAGATATTGTTTGGCAAACTCTAATCTGGCCTTCCTGTTTTTGAGGCTCACCAATGGTTTACATTTTGTGGTGAACCCTCTGTATTCACTCTGGTGAAGTCTTCTCTTGATTGTTGACTTTGACACACATACACCTACCTCCTGGAGAGTGTTCTTGATCTGGCCAACTGTTGTGAAGGGTGTTTTCCAGCACGAGACAAGCCTATCGAGCTTCTTCCGCAGAAGCTGGTAGGTGACATACTTATCAAGCTGTTTATTTCTTCCTATGTCCTTGAAAAACCCAACGATCCTTCGTTTTGTAAGCTCCCACCACCCTGACTTACTGCTGCAAAAGTTCATGATTGATACCTGTGCCTGAAAAAAATCCTCAAAGGATTGACTCACCTTATCATCCAGGAGTGTGGAATTCAGCTTCCAGGTACCCCTCCCCCTAGGTGGTGTATCTGGGCTATTCAGAGTCACAGACAGAATACAGTGATTGGAAAACTCCACCTCCTGACACACTGGTGTCAAGAAAGCGGAGTTCCCCTTTAACCAGTTCAATACCCGCCCATAGTCATATGACGCCCACAAGGTGGATCTACCATCCTGGGTGGGCGTCATATGACGTCCTCGGGTTCCCGGCCGCCTGGGGGGGCGCGCGCGCGCGCGCCGCCCGCGGCGCGCGCGCGCGCGCCCGCGGCATCGCTCGGGACCCGGTGCGAGTGCCCGGCGGCCGCGATGTCCGCCGGGCACCCGCGATTGCCCGTTAAAACAACGGGACCGGGCGGGACCGTGGAGCTGTGTGTGTAAACACACAGCTCCACGTCCTGTCAGCGGGGAGGAGACCGAACATGTGATCCCAGTACAGAGGATCACATGATCGGTCTCCTCCCCTTAAGTCCCCTCCCCCTACAGTTAGAATCACTCCTATTAGGGACACACATTAACCCCTCCAGCGCCCTCTAGTGTTAACCCCTTCCCTGACAGTCACATTTACACAGTAATCATTGCAATTTTATAGCAACGATCGCTGTGTAAATGTGAATGGTTCCAAAAATGTGTCAAAAGTGTCCGAAGTGTCCGCCGCAATGTCGCAGTCACGAAAAAAAAAAATCGCAAATCGCCGCCATTACTAGTAAAAAAAAAAAAAATAAATTCAATAAATCTATCCCCTATTTTGTAGACGCTATAACTTTTGCGCAAACCGATCAATATACGCTTATTGCGATTTTTTTTACCAAAAATATGTAGAAGAATACGTATCGGCCTAAACTGAGGAAAAAAATTGTTTTTTTTTAAAAAAATGGGATATTTATTATAGCAAAAAGTAAAAAATATTGTGTTTTTTTTCAAAATTGTCGCTCTTCTTTTTGTTTATAGCGCAAAAAATAAAAACCGCAGGGGCGATCAAATACCACCAAAAGAAAGCTCTATTTGTGGGAAAAAAAGGACGTCAATTTTGTTTGGGGTGTAACGTCGCACGACCGCGCAATTGTTAGTTAAAGCGACGCAGTGCCGAATCGCAAAAAGTGCTCTGGTAAGGAAGGGTGTTTAAAAGCCCTGTATTAAAGCGGTTAAAAAAAACGATCTATTCTACTCCGACTACTACCTCGCTGAAAAGTAAATCCTGTGTCGTCTGGGCAGCAATGAATGTGCACATCAACCAGACCTGCCTCTCTAGCTATTTTGTTTTAAAAAAAGCCATCACCATCCAGCCTGGCTCCAGTACCTTTCATGTCCTTAGCCCTAGTAACAGTGTTTAAAGTCACCACCAAAGACAACTTGCTGGGCTGTAAAAAGAAAAGGCTTGATCTTCATGAAGAGGAATTTCCTATCCCACTTTGTCTGGGGCCCATAGATGTTGATCAGGCACAGGTCCTGCCCCCCCCCCCCCCCCCCATGAAGACGTCTAAGACCATGCATCTCCCCATTTCTACCTCAATCTGCCGACAGGTTATTATGCCGAAAAAAAGTACTGCGACTCTAGTGTAAGGCTTGGCCGCAAGAGACCAAAAACGAGGGGCCACGCCTCCACTCCTTCCCCAGATGAATATCAGCCAAACTAGACAACCAGGTGTCTTGCAAAAAGAAAATATCAGCATCAAACCTGCTAAGCAAAAATAAGGCCATGCTACGAGCACTTACTGATTTTATGCTAGGGAAATTAATGGTCGCCACCTTCAGTGGAGTGGGAACCGCCATCAGGATGATTGAGCCTGCTTACCCCCCCTCCCTACTTGGAGACCCTACACAATTTAACGTTTCTTGTAATTCCTCCTCCATCCTTAGAAATCACAGACTCATCACCAGAAGAACTTCCACCCTCCACCTCAGAAAACACCTCAAAAGCATTTGCCACCTCCACTCTCCCAGGTTCAAGATCACTGACATCCTTCTCCCTCCTCTGCCCATTACCCTTTTTCCTTTTAGCCTCCAACCATTCCATATCCTCATTCGACAATCCTGGTGGCAGAAATCCCTCCAAACCCGCCCCCCACCCCCAGGACATCCTCATCCAAAACTCCCCCATTAACCTCTCCCCCCCCACATCATTCCCTCAAACTTTCACATCTTTCACCCCGACTTTCTCATCACTTACCTTGCATTCTGCACCAGCCACTCTCATTCCCTTCCCACCTCCCCCTTCCTATCATCCAATCCATCACTCACTCCACCCCTCTGTGTTTTCTGACCTCCAGCCGCACTTCTGCCAGGCCGCGGAAGGGTGTTGGCACAACAATACTTGCTGGTCCAGCACCCTCCACTGCCTTCACTACACTAGGAGAAACAATAGGTGCAAACACAGACTTGACAACCACACTTTCTGACACTGACTGGGGAACCACAGACTGGGGGGGGGGGGGGGGCACTGACACTAAGGGCCTCACAGACACAGATTCTGATGGGACAGAGACACTAGGATCCCCTGGTGCAACCTCAGCTAACCCAGACTCTTCCCTATCCAGACGGAAGAATTCCTTCACTAGCTCTGGCTTATTGTGCAAAGCTTTTTTTACCGTCCTGCTGGCGCACCGCTCCAGTGTGAAAGCCGGAGGGCTTTTGCACTGGAGTCAAAGGACCCGCTTTTTTCAGGCGCTATTTTTAGGTGTGAAAGGGATCTAAGGGTGACCAACCTTATCACACAAGTTACATTTAATGATCTTACAGTCCCTTGCACGATGCCCCAGTTCCTGACACAAAGAGCACTTCTGTTCTGGACAGGAAGAGGAGAAATGTCCCTTGGCTCCACATTTATGGCACAGCTTAGGTTGACCAGGGTAGAAGATGGTAATCCTATCTCTACCAATAAAGGCAGAGGAGGGCATATGCTAGACCACATTCTCACACACTCTCAACCTCATTTACACCGACCACCCACCCATCCAGATTCCTCTATCATCCATAATCTTTTTTAGGGGACACAATATTTCACCAGACCCATGAATCCTCAGGAGGTATGGACTCAGACTCATTCCTAGTCAGGATAGTCACATTTGTAATCAATGAGACAACTTTGGGGACAAGCCCCTTCCAGTCCGGCTGGCCCCTATACACATGCTCAAACCACTCCCAAAACAGATCCAGTGATTCTGACGCATAAATGACAAATCCTATTCATATGAACCAGCCGGACTGATAAGAGCATAAATATACTCTGCCTTAAATCCCATGGCTAGGATCCTATCCACAACCACCCTCCTGATAGGTGGAATGCCTCCTCCTTCCCACCTGAACTGTACCACATTCCTGTCTCCATGGGTGCTTGTGAGAGAATGGAGCCATCTGTAGACTTATATAATTTCGGGATTATTATCAAACGCAAAACCCAAGCCTCCTTATGCCCAACAAGTATGCTTAGATTGTTGTGCAGCAAGAAAGAGTCTCACAGACATGTATAAACCTCAGCACAATTTTAAAGCTGATGTCCAGCTCTACTGTCATTTTAACCACATGCCGACCTGGCCATAGCCTAAAGATGACTACAGCGCGGTCATGTCCGGTTCCTCTCTCCCCTCCCGTACCTATTGGTACAGTGCGAGGGCAGAGGGGAGAGATTGGGTGCAGCAGCACTGTAGGCTGGCTGTGTAGTGCCCACAGTGCTTATCTGTGCCCATTCCAGCCATCCATGCTCAGAAATACCCATCGATCCCATCCATGCTCAGAAATACTCATCCATCCCATCCATACTCAGAAATACTCATCCATCCCATCCATGCTCGGCAATACTCATCCACCCATCCATGCTCGGCAATACTCATCCATCCCATCCATATTCATCCATACTCATCCATCCATCCATGCTCAGCAATACTCATCCATTCATGCTCAGCAATACTCATCCATCCATGCTCTGCAATACTCATCCATCCATGCTCGGCAATACTCATCCATCCATGCATACTCAGCAATACTCACCCATCCTCAGCAATACTCATCCATCCATGCATACTCAGCAATACTCACCCATCCTCAGCCACCTATACTCACAATACTCATCCATCTATCCATACTCAGCCGTACCCACCCAGCCATACTCACCCAGCCATACCATCCATACTCAGCCATACCCAGCCATCCCATCCATGGCTCAACCATGCTTAGCCATCCCCATCCATCCCATGCCACTACAGTGCCTCAAAGTGTAATAGGTAGTCAAATTAGATTTGAAATGTATGCCCCTAGAACACCTCATGGTGCTCCCTGCATGTATGTGACCAGGCTGTGTAAAAGTCTCACACATGTGGTATTGCCATACCCAGGAGGAGTAGGAGAATCTATTTTTGGGGTGTAATTTTGTTTTTTTTTGGTATGTACATGCTATGTGGTAAAAATATTGTATAAATGGACAACTTTGTGTCAATATCAGAAATAACCTGATAATATGACAATTTTGTGAAAAAAAAAAAGAATTGTGGGAAAAAAATTACAACTTCAAAAACTCACCATGCCTCTTTCTAAATACCTTGGAATGTCTACTTTACAAAAAGTGGTAATTTGGGGGGGGGGGGTATTTGTACTGTCCTGGCTTGTTAGGGTCTCAAGAAATGAGCTAGTACATCAGTACATGAGGTGTGATCAATTTTCAGTGATTTGCACCATAGCTTGTGGACTCTAATGCCGCGTACACACGGTCGGAATTCTCATCGGAAAAAGCTCTGATGGTTTTCCCCTCAGAATTCCGACGGAATTTCGCTTAAACTGTCTTGCCTACACACGGTCACACCAAATTCCGACGGTCAGTAACACAGCGGCTTAAAACACATTCGACAGCACTATAAAGGGGAAGTTTAATGCTTTTGAGCATGCGTCGGAATTTTGTGTGTCGGAATTGCATACACACGATCGGAAAATCCGATAGAAAGGTTTTCCGTCTGAAAAATTGAGAACAGGTTCTCAATCCAAAGTCCATCGGAAATTCCGACAGAAAAAGGCCGATGGGCATACACACGGTCGGAAAATCCATTGAAAAGCTCCCATCGGACTGTTTCCATCGGAATTTCCGACCGTGTGTACGTGGCATAACTTTCACACAGACCAAATAATATACACTGATTTGGATTATTTTTACCAAAGATATGTAGCAGTATAAATTTTGTCAAAAATGTATGAAAAAAAAAATAGTTTGCAAAATTTTATATCAGAAACTGAAAAAAATGCATTTTTTTTTTTTTTTACAAAATGTTCATTTTGTTTTAATTTATAGCCCAAGAAATGAAACACCTAGTGGTGATTAAATAACATTTTGTCTGAGGCAAACTTGGGGTAGGTTTAAACTAGTACGGTGCGACCTAGTGCTTTTTTCATATGTGGGTTAAGCATGTTCACATGATATATGCCAGGAAAGAAGTCCTCAACCCTTTTGCTGCAATGCCATGCAGTTTGGCACTTGCGAAAGCACACACGTGTTTCTGATGTGTGGGGATGCTATTAAGAATTAACACCCTCACGTGCCTGCTAAAGAGCAGTGTATTTCTATGTGCGTCTGGAAAGCTTGTGATTTTGCATGCATTTCCAACACGCATAGATGTGAACAAAGCCTTGGCATCCACTCTGTTCGATTATTCCTTGTCTACGATTATATACTGACTCACATGCCTCCTCACTCTTTACACCTCCAGTTTATGATCAGCTATTGGCATGCATTGTTTCCCAGTGGAAACAGTCAGTAGCAGCTTTTCCCTTCACTTCAGCTCTTAGCAACAATCAGCTGACACTCTACCTCCTCTCTCTCTACTGTCTGTCAACTCTGGGGGCTCTGATTTAAGGAGGAACAGGAAGAACTCTGATGTGAGGAAGGAACTATGATGTAAAGGGGAACGCTGCAGACTCTTGTGAAAAGGGGAACTCTGATATCAAGGGGTCTCTGTTAACCAGAGCCCCCATATACATCATAGTTCCCAGCATTTCCCTTTAATCAGGGTTCCCAGAGTCCCTCCTACATGAGTCCAGAGAGCCCTTCTTATATCACAGTCTGCAGAGCCCCCCTTACATCACACTCTGCAGAGCCCCCCTTACATCAGAGTCTGCAGAGCCCTCCTTACATCACAGTTTGCAGAGCCCCCTTACATCAGATTCCACAGAGCCCTTCTTACATCAGATTCCACAGAGCCCTCCTTACATCAGATTCCGCAGAGCCCTCCTTACATCAGTTTCCGCAGAGCCCTCCTTACATCAGATTCCGCAGAGCCCTCCTTACATCAGATTCCGCAGAGCCCTCCTTACATCAGATTCCGCAGAGCCCTCCTTACATCAGATTCTGCAGAGCCCTCCTTACATCAGATTCCGCAGAGCCCTCCTTACATCAGATTACGCAGAGCCCTCCTTACATCAGATTACGCAGAGCCCTCCTTACATCAGATTCCGCAGAGCCCTCCTTACATCAGATTCCGCAGAGCCCTCCTTACATCAGATTCCACAGAGCCCTCCTTACAACAGAGTCAGCAGAGCCCTCCTTACATCAGAGTCAGCAGAGCCCTCCTTACATCAGATTCCGCAGAGCCCTCCTTACATCAGATTCCACAGAGCCCTCCTTACATCAGAGTCAGCAGAGCCCTCCTTACATCAGAGTCAGCAGAGCCCTCCTTACATCAGAGTCAGCAGAGCCCTCCTTACATCAGAGTCAGCAGAGCCCGCCTTACATCAGAGTCAGCAGAGCCCTCCTTACATCAGAGTCAGCAGAGCCCTCCTTACATCAGAGTCCGCAGGGTTATGTGCGGATCCCATCCATATTGTCACCATCCTTCCCCAGCCTCGTCTGACTGTTGTTGGATGACAGTGGGCTTTAGCTGTCTGCTGAAAATGGATCACAGGTGTGCAGAATGAACTGCACTCTTGTGATCCACAAGAGAAATACAGTCATACAAGCTTTGGTTGTACTTCTCCCTTTAAGCAATTTTCTTTCCTTCAACTATGGGTTGAAGGAAGTAAAATTGTTTGATTCCCCCATCATCGCAGTTAGAATTCCACTTTATTTAAAGTTCAACATTTTTAAAATGTGATAAATTTAAAGTATACAGTATTTCTTCTTGACCCCCTATTTTATTTGTCAACAGGTTTAGTTTTGAATATCTGTTTGCTTTGGTTGGTTAAGAGGATTCTCTCCCAATTGTAACCCATGGTTATGTAGCATTATGCAGGGTTATTCAAGAAAACTTTAGCAGGCCAGATGAAATTATTTACTGGCAATTAAAGCAGGGTATTTGAGTTTGTATTGATGTTCTCCAGGTGACCTGCTTTTTTATGATCACCTAGACTTTTTCATTGACTAGCTATATTTTTTTTTATAAATCTTTATTTTGTCTCCATTTTCACATTTTAACAACATTAAACATTGCAATTTCATATATAATATACATACATTTTACAGTTGTATCTATTTACAGATTTTTAGTTCTTTATTCCTGTACCCGTGTATGTTGACTGTATATTATTAATATTGCGTTCATTCTCTATTCTAATCATATATTCATTAAAACTTATCAGTCGAGCCACCATTTTCTATTCATTCATACAAACACAACCCAAAAAAAAAAAAAAGGGGGAAGATCTCGCCCCCCCCCCCCCCCCCGTTCCTCCTCCTCTCTCATATTGTCCGCAATAGTGAGGATGATGTCCTATACTTCTCCCATTTTTGCCACGTTTCTCTTATGTGGTCTTTTGGGCCTTCTTCTTTTGTGATCCTCTCTTCCAGTGAACGCATCTCATCCATTTCTGTTATCCATTCCTCAATTGAGGGTGTTATATTATTTTTCCATTTTCTTGCTATTACTGTTCTAGCTGCGGTTAAGCAGTGTTTTGATATCCCTTTTCTTATCTTTTTAATCGTTCCTGGTATCATTGATAATATAGCGATCTTTATATCTGGTTGTATATTTATGTCTGTCATCTCGCTATATATTTTGAATATTTTTTCCCAAAATATATAGACTTTTGGACACAAGAACCAAATGTGTGACATAGTCCCAATTGCCTTCTGACATCTCCAACAGATGCTATCATTTTCTATATTGATCTTATGCATGTCAGTTGGGCATTTATACCATCTCACTAGTAATTTATAGTTTCTTTCCTGATGCCTATTGGAGAGAGACATTTTGTGTGTTAATAGAATTGCTTTGTCCCATTTTTCTCTAGGTATGACCTCCTCTAATTCTTGTTCCCATTTTCTTACATATTTTAACTCCTGTATATTACTATTTGAGATTAAATACTCGTATATATTGGATAGATTGTGTGTAGGTTTTTGTTCTTGTAGTAATAGTGTTTCCAGTGTTGTAGGTGTTCTATCCAATGTTCCTGTTTTCTCAAGGGTATTTATATATTCCTGAAGCTGTCTGTGTTGTATCCATTTATGTGCGTGCTCTCTACCCATGTCTTCTAATCGAATGAGTTTCTTATTCTCCATTGTTTGTATGATTCTGATGTTGTCTTTTTTCTCCCATTTTAAAAAAGTTTTGGTTTCGCTTGCTGGGGGGAATTCAGGATTGCAGAAGAGGGGTGTCATTAGGCCTATATACGATGACCCTATTCCCCTCTTCATCAATCCGTCCCACATTTTCAGTGTTGCTTCGATCAAGAGTGGCATCTCTTGTCTTAGTGGTCTATTCTCTTTCTTTATCCATGGTAGCACTTTTAAGTTTATGTTCATAATTTGTTCCTCTAGTTACACCTATTGTTTAGTTCTTATATTATGAAACCAATCTAGAATCCTAGTTACCAGGGATGCTTTAAGATAGGCGGATAGATCCGGAAGAGCTAGACCGCCATCTTTTTTGCGTCTAATAAGGATTTCCCTACTAACTCTCGCCGGTTTACCCGCCCAAATAAAACTGCCAATAAGTCTTCGTAGGGAGTTTAATATGTTTTTTAAGGGAAATATTGGGATTGTTTGGAACACATATAATATTTTTGGAAGTATATCCATTTTTATAATATTTATGCGACCTGTCCAGGAAAAAATCCCTTTGTTGTAGTTTTGAAGTAGCTTCGTTATTTTTTGTATTAATGGCAAATAGTTACTCTCTTGGAGTTTTCTCATGTCATTGGGGATAAATATTCCCAGATATTTAATAGCACTATTTTGCCATTTGAAAGAAATTTTTTTTTTAAGTGCATCAAGAATATTTATGGGAAGTGAGATATTTAAGGCTTCTGTCTTGTTATAATTAACTTTGAAGTTACTAACTTCAGCAAAGCGTTTAAATTCTTTAATTAGGTTGGGTAATGTCACTATGGGGTTTGTGATGTATAATAATAGATCGTCTGCGTATCCTGACAGTTTATATTCTTGGTCTTTTATTTTAATTCCCTGTATGTCTTTATTTATCCGGATTGCTGTCATCAGGTGTTCCATAGTTAGGACATATATCAATGGAGATAAGGGACATCCCTGTCTGGTTCCGTTCAGTATTGTTATCGTATCCGATAGCTCCCCGTTTGCCCGAATTTTAGCCGTTGGATTCTGGTATAGGACTAAAATTTTTTCTAGCAGTCTAGGGCCCAGTCCCCATTGCTTCAGTGTCTCTTCAAAGAATCGCCATCCCACCCTGTCAAACGCTTTTTCAGCGTCCACTGCAAATAGACAGGATGGGATGGCGTGTCTCTTGGCATATTCGACCATGTCAAGGTTTTAGAGGTGTTATCCCTCGCCTCTCTTCCTTCCACGAATCCTACTTGGTCTAGATGTATCGTTCCTGGCAGTTTGGGCGTGAGCCTATTGGCTATAATCTTAGAGTAAATTCGGAGGTCAATATTCGTCAGAGAGATTGGTCTGTAATTTCCACATAGTGTATGGTCTTTATCGAGTTTAGGTATAAGAGATATGTATGCTTGCATACTCTGTGATACAAAGGGCTGGGCTATAGACACAGAGTTAAATGTGCGTTTCAAAATTGGAGTGAGTAAATCTTTGTATATTTTATAAAACCGTGGGGTAAATCCGTCAGGTCCTGGGCTTTTACCTACTGTCAGTGAGTCTATTACTGTTTGAATTTCAATTTCTGAAAATTCGTTTTCTAGTTGTTCAATATCGTTGTCGGGCAGGGGTGGTATCGGGGTTTCTGTTATGTATTGTCTTATCTTTTGATCAAAGTCTTCTGGAGTTTGCTTTGTTAGTTGATTGGGTATATTATACAAACCAGAGTAGAATATATGGAATGTTTCCATAATCTTCTTTGGGTCGTATGTCAATTCCCCTGAGTCTGTTTTGATTTTGGCAATTGATGTAGTTCTTGTTTGTTGCTTTAGGGCTCTGGCTAATATTTTGCCTGGTTTATTATCTTGGTGATAATATAGGGTGCGTAGTGATTGTTCATTTAATAATGTTCTCATCTCTGTTCTTTTGTCCAGGAGAACCATTAGCGTTTCTCGTGTTGTATTCTGTTTATGTTGTTTCTCTAGTTCTGTGATTTCTTGTATCAACTCTGTTGACCTGTTACTTTTAATTTTCTTCAATCTGGACCCGTGTTTAATAAAGAGGCCCCTTACTATACATTTAAGAGTTTCCCATTGGTTTGGGAGTGATGTATTGTCATTTATATGATCTAGTGTAAAATTCGATATCGCAGAGCTAATCTCGGTTTTACAGGTTTCATCGAATAGTAGATTGTCATTTAGTTTCCATGTGCCTCTAGATGTGTTTTTATTTGTTGTATCTATGGTTAAGTAAATGGGTGCATGGTCTGACCATATAAAATTCCCTATCTCGGGGGCAGATATTGCTGTAATTGCCGAAGAGTTTATCAAGAAGTAGTCCAGTCTATGGTATGTGTCGTGTACCTGAGAATAAAATGTATAGTCTTTTGTACTTGGGTTTGTTATTCTCCATATATCTACTAGTTGATGTTGCTCTAATAATTTTTTAAATGCCCTTTTTTCAGTTTTCTTTTGAGGTCCTGTTTTTGCTGTAGTGTCCATATTTCGGTCTAGAACGAAATTAAAATCGCCACCTATTATGATTGTCCCTTCTGCTTTAGTCATCATCTTTGTTAGTAATTGGATACCTGTTTTAATTTGGTCTATATTCGGTAAGTAAATATTAATAAAAGTATAATTCTGTCCGTATATATTCAATTTTAACATTATTGCTCTGCCATCTCGACTTGTCCATTTTTCTATAACCTGGTGAGGTATCGAATTATGGATTACTATTGAGACACCTCTAGATTTTGAGTATGGATACGTATCATGGTACCAGTTAGAGTAATGTCTGTTCTGTATATTTGGTATGTGGTCCTTGCGGAAATGCGTTTCCTGGAAGAGAATAACACCTACGTTTTGTTTCTGGAGGGAGTATAAAATTTGTGTTCTTTTAGTTGTTACATTTAGTCCTCTTGTGTTAAATGAACAAACCTTGATGGTTGTCATAAATCCAAGAGTAAGGGACTCAGGGGGAAGGAGAGGGCAGAAAGAGGGAGGGGGGAAGGAGAGGAGGAAAAAAAAAAGGAAAAGGAAAAGGAAAACGAGAAAAAAAAAAAAAAAAAAAAAAGGAAATTATAACACCCACTCACACCGTGAGCTGTTTGCTCTTCTTGTGTCTCCTATCACTTGTTACTTTAAACTTTCATAGCTCTAGCATTCTCTAAATGACTCGTTGAGTCATTGACTAGCTATATTTGAAATGGTTTTGTTTGTTACATGAAGCAGGGCTTTAGGTTGAGCTCACGCAGTCTGGATACAGTTCCTAATTTGGGACACTGAAAACGTTGCTTAATTTATTTTGTTTTAGTTTGTCTTATATATTTTATTTTTCCTCTTTTATTTTTATTTTGTTTCAGAATTTTTTAAATGTTTATCAGGAAAAACATAAAGTAACAGTCGCAATAGAACACCCTGTCCAAAGAAAGTACCTGATAAAACTCTACCTCCTATAGATGTTAAATGCTTACCTAATACATAAACTTCACACGGAACTGCCGCCTAATCCTAGTTTTCCGAAGAACATTTCTGAGAATAAGCTTTAACTGTTTCTATACATACATAGTAGAGCTGCACAATTAATCGTCAAGAATCGCTATCGTGATCTTGACTAAAGGGTTTCACAATTCTTTCTATGCAAAGAATTCTCTCTGCTCTTCTGAAGCCACAGCCATCAAAAGAAGGAAAGAAAAAAAAAAACTGGGCAGTCTGCCAAGAATCACAACATACAATACACACACACAATTTTTTTTAGTAGAGACCCTAGAGAATAAAATGGTGGTTGTTGCAATATTTTATGTCACACTGTATTTGCGCAACGGTCCTTCAAATGCAATTTAAAAAAAAAAAATGACTTTAATGAATAAAAAAAAAAAAAAACTAGCCAGTAAAGTTAGCCCATTTTTTGTATAATGTGAAAGACTTTACGTCGCGAGAATTCTGATCTTTTTATTCTAAGCAAAAAAATTTTGATTCTCATTTTGGCCAGAATCGTGCAGCTCTAATCGGATCTAAACTACTAATGATTTTTTTTATTTGGGGATTTGGATCTTGTTTAGTTATCATAGTTCCGTACAACTATAGGGTTGCTGAGCATTTCTCCATAATGAATAGTATGAAGATATGGGGAACATGAATATGTAGTTCTCAGTACACTATTTTAGATGGCCCTTATGTTTAGGATAAGAGGTTTCCTATTATGAAATATGAGTGGTGCAAACTTTTTCCTCTAGGTTTAATAAAAACTGGCTTGACTTCTAAGTCTAAAAGTCAAATGTCTTAACTGCTTCCCGACCGCCTCACACAGATATACTGCGGCAGAAGGGCACGTACAGGCAGAATCACGTACCTGTACGTTGCCCTTTAAGAGGTGGTCTGCTGGGAGCTTCGTGAGCGAGATCGCGGAGGGCCCACAGACTCGATATCCGCGAGGGTTAAAGCGATCGTCTCACGGAGAGGAAGAACGGGGAAATGCTAATGTAAACAAGAATTTCCCCGCTCTGCCTAGTGACACTGATCACAGCTCCCTGTAATCGGGAGCGGTGATCAGTGTAGTGTCACACACAGCCCCTCCCTCCCACGGTTAGAATCACTCCCTAGGACACACTCAACCCCTACAGTGCCACCTAGGGGTTAACCCCTTCACTGACAGTCACATTAAATTTTTTTTACAGTAAATAGTTTTTTTATTTAAAAGTATTAGAGTTGACAATGACACAGTACATGGACATTACATTGTACATAAGGTCTCAAGATTCAGAAATAACAAGCAAGCTGGGGGTAAAAAAATTAGTGCAGGCAGTTAAACATTCCTGAGGCAATCGTGGTCCTCTGGCTTAAGCTGAGTCTCCCAGTAAAAGGCAAATGGGGCACGAGCAAAGGAGGGTGCGGGGGAGGGTGTTGGTGGGCCCCCATCAACAGGGAGGCGCTGGGTTGTGAGACTCCGTGTCTTCAAGAAAAGGAGAACAGTTGGGGTAAAAGGGGGGTCACCCCACCCTCTGGAGCCATGATGCCACAAGGGGTGGTAAAGTCCATCATCAGGGAAAGCCAGAAAGTCACAAGTGAATGTTCAGCCTGGAAAAATCAATTGAAACAGGAACTGTAAGACATATACTTGCTTTATCCTGCACGGATCATGTTGAGCCAGGAAGACGCCTCCTCCGGTGAGGTAAAGAATTTCCCTCGTTCTCCATCTTGGACACGGAGTCTGGCGGTAAATAGAATGCTGTACTTCAGATTTTTGGCGCAGAGGCGGGAACGCACCTGATCGAATGATTTCCTTTGATGCTGCGTTTTGATGGAATAGTCTGGAAAGATTAGAAGTTTAGCATTCTCATACTTCAGGTCCCCCACCCCTCTGGCCTCTCTCAGGATAAGGTCTCGGCCCCTGAAAGTTTAGCAGTTTAAAAATAAACGTGCGTGGGGGGGTTCCTTGTGGACCTCTGACTGTGGGCAAGCTCCACCACAAAGTGAGGGGAGAAGGATGCATGGGGTAGAAAAGACCACAGCAGCTGCTCCATAAACAGGGTGGTGTCATTGCCCTCTGCACCCTCAGGCAGCCCTATGATGCGCAGGTTATTGCATCTGTTGCGATTCTCAGCATCTTCGGCTCACGATTCGAGGTGTTTGACTTTGACTTTTAAGGAGTAAAGGTCAGCCGTGTGCTCCCTCTGTACATCCTCAACTGCAGACACGCTGTTCCACCTCTGTCACTGTGCCTCTGAAAGCATCAATATCTCTCCTAATCAGGCCCAGCTCTGTATAAACACTGTCCATTTTTTCAGTCAGGGCTGTTTAGCAGCCATTGATCGCTTCCAGGAGTGCATTGTGCTCTGGAGGGGCCTGAGGAACTGCAGCCTCGTGACTCACCTCCTCTCCCTGGGATGCCATGGAGGAATGGATGGCTATGGCCTTCCCTCCGGCGTGGTGTGCGCTCCCGGCTTGTTTGTGGGACTATCGGCGGGCTGCACCCCTCCGGTTGTAGCCGGGCATGGTCAGGCGGGTCCGGGGGCTTAAGTGGATGTGTTTGAGTGGTGCATGGGCTCCCAGCACCACGGGAATGGAGGATGTATGATCCAGAAAGCGGAGTGGAGCTAAAACACGTCCGCTCCCGTCGCCATCTAGGACACACCCCGCCAGTCACATTTACACAGTAATCAATGCATTTTTAATTGCACTGATTGCTGTATAAATGTGAATGGTCCCAAAATCGCGCCAAAAGTGTCTGATCTGTCCACCATAATGTCGCAGTCACGTTAAAAAATAAATAAATAAAAATCGCTGATCGCCGCCATTACTAATAAAAAAAAAAATGATTAATAAAAATGCCATAAAACTATACCCTATTTTGTAAACGCTATAACTTTTGAGCAAACCAATCAATATATGCCTATTGCGATAGTTTTTTCCAAAAATATGTAGAAGAATACGTATCAGACGAAACTGAGGAAGTGGTTAAAGTTGTCAGAAACCATGAAATCAGAACGAGACAGAAGTACAGTTAAATCACACTTGTTTAATAATAAAAGTAAATACAACAAACATAGTCAAAACATAGCCAGAGTTCAGGAACCGGAATGGATAGTCAGACAAGCCAAACATCAGGGAGCCGGAGATGAGCGTAATAAAACGGCAAGCGGGATCTGGAGCCAGAAGGGATGTCAGCCAAGCAAGTCTTTTAACAGGAATGCAAGAGAGTGTCTGTGATGTTGACTAAGGCGAAGGCAGAGATCCTCTGGGTTGGACGGCTTTAGTAGGCAGGACTGACGAGCAGGATATCTTCAACAGCTGAGTACCTGTGGAGATATAGGAGCTGCCAATTAGCCGACAGCTGAGCGGCCAGCGTAGAGAAGGAATGGCTGAGCCCAGCCCTGACAAAAGTGTATGTTCATCCAAACGTTTTTATTTTTTTGGATAGTGTAGGGGAGGCTTGAAACTGCTACCTTGTTTTTACTGCTATCAAGTGCCCTTTTAGAGAAATTAGCCACATTTTCTTACCTGTGGACAGATATTGAGGGGGCTCTCCAACAACACAGAGAAATACTTTTCTTAGGTAACTTAGGGAAGGCCTTGAACCTCTGTCAGATTATTATTTCTTTTTATGTCCCCGTTTCATATTTTCCTGTACTTCCTTTCTTGTGAAACTATGTCAGTAGGGAAGAAATTGAGGGTAAATTCTTTCCCACTCTGTGCTAAACTAGAAAAAAAAAGCTTTTGGCCCAACAAAGTCTTTAACCACTTGCCTACCAGGCACGAACACCTCCTTCCTGACCAAGCCATTTTTCAGCTTTCAGCGCTGTCGCAATTTGAATGACAATTGCGCAGTCATGCAACGCTGTACCCAAATAAAATTTTTATTATTTTTTCCTCCCAGATAGAGCTTTATTTTGGTGGTATTTGATCACCTCTGCAGTTTTTATTTCTTGCGCTATAAACAAAAGGGGAGGGACAAGTTTGAAAAAACATATTATTTTTTACTTTTTATTATAATAAATATCCAATTTTTTATTTTTTTTAAAACAAATTTTTTCCTCAGTTTAGGTCGATACGTATTCTTCTACATATTTTTGGTAAAAAAATAAAAAAATAAAAATAAAATCGCAATAATAATATTGATTGGTTTGCGCAAAAGTTATAGCATCTACAAAATAGGGGATAGATTTATAGCATTTTTATTATTATTTTTGTATTACTAGTAATGGCGGCGATCTGCGATTTTTATCGTGACTGCGACATTGCGGTGGACATATCGGACACTTTTGACACATTTTTGGGACCATTCACATTTATACAGTGATCCGTGCTATAAAAATGCATTGATTAGTGTATAAATGTGACTGGCAGGGAAGGGGTTAACACTAGGGGGCGCTGCAGGGGTTAATATGTTCACTATGTTAGTGATTCTAACTGTGGGGGGAGGGGACTGACTGGGGGAGGGGACCAATCGGTGTCCCTATGTACAAGGGACACACCATCGGTCTCCTCTCCAGTGACAGGACGTGGATCTGTGTGTTTACATACACAGATCCACGTCCTGCTCAGTTACTGGGCAATCGCGGGTGCCCGGCGGACATCACGGCTGCCGGGCACGCGCATCGGGTCCCCAGTGACGCGGCGGGCACGCGCGCCCCCTAGTGGCCAAAATGTTAGCGCCGTCATATTCATATGACGGCGGCCCGCCACAAAAGCCGAACCGCTCCGCCGTCAATTGACAGTGGGCGGTCGGCAAGAGGTTAACCACTTCACTACTGCCATACGTTTATGAATGATGGAGTGGTGAAAGTTTATTTATGCAATGCAATTCACAGACCACAGTGTACAGAGCTGATTCAAGTGGCTCTGTACTTCGTGACCACTGTGATGACCAAAGCAATCACAAATATACACAGTACTGCTGTTCTACATTGGAAAGCCCACCCCTTCCTCCCATAACATAGGGAAGAAGAACTTATAAATACATAAATCATTTGATTGATTCCAGATCACAGGCAGCAGCAGATTTTGAGTGTGTTTTTTTTAACCCTTTCATCACCCTTCCATCTTCTTTACATTTGAGAACACTTTACCTCCATTATCCTGCACATCTGCTTATTACCCTCTTTACCTCCATTTTCCAAGTGTTTGTGACTTGTATAATAACTCCTCACCTCCTCCTTCTGTGTACAACCTGTACATTTAATGATGCACTGCACCTAGTCCACCCATACCAAGTTACATGTTTTAAGTATACTATATTTTCCTATTGCATACTGGTTCAGTTAATTTTTTTTACCTTATGAATTAAAGCAGATGTCTCCAAACTTTCCAAAGAGCCAGTCCTTACTGTCCTTTAGGCCCCTTTCACACTGGGGGGGTTTGCAGGCGTTATTGCGCTAAAAATAGCGCCTGCAAACCGACCCGAAACAGCTGTTGCTGTGTCTTCAGTGTGAAAGCCCGAGGGCTTTCACACTGAAGCGGTGCGCTTGCAGGACGCTGGAAAATGTCCTGCAAGCCGCATCTTTGGCTCGCTGCAGGAGCGGTATATTTACCGCTCCTATAGCGCCCGTTCCCATTGAAAACAATGGGGCAGTGCTCCGAACCCGCCCGCAAAACGCAGTTTGCGGGCGGTATTAACCCTTTTTCGGCCGCTCGCGGGGGTAAACCACCCCGCTAGCGGCCGAAATGTGCCGCTAAAACGACGGTAAAGCAGCGCTAAATATAGCGCCGCTTTAACGCCAGCGCCCCCACCGCTCCAGTGTGAAAGTAGCCTAAGACTTTAACCACTTCAATTTTTATCATTTTGTTCCAACAAATAGAGCTTTCTTTTGGTGGTATTTGATCAGCGATTTTTATTTTTTGCGCAACAAACAAAAAAAGACCGAAAATTTTGCAAAAAAAAAAACAAGTTTTTCTTTGTCACTGTTAATTTTTTTTGTAAATAAGTGCGTTTTCTTCTTCAATGACGGGCACTAATGGGCACTGATAAGGCGGCACTGATGGGCACCGATGAGGTGGCACCAATTAGGGGGCACCGATGAGGTGGCACTGATGATGGGCACTGATAGGCGGCACTGATGGGCACTGATAGGTGGCACTGATGGGCATTGATAGGTGGCACTGGTATGCGGCACTGATGGGCACTCAGGTGGCACTGATGGGCACTCATAGGCGGCACTGACGGGTACTTATGGGTGGCACTGATGCACACATATAGGTGGCACTGATAGGTGGCATGGATGGGCACTGATAGGTGGCATGCATGGGCACTGATAGGTGGACAAAATGTCCCAGTGATCGGTGGGACTAAACAATGCCCTAATTCTGGTTGGGATTGTGAGGAAAAGTGCCCCATTGTTGGTGTCAGATGGAGTAATATAGTGCCCCATCATTAGTATCAGTCAAACGAATTGTGTCCCAATGTTGGTGTCAGTGAAAGGAATTGTATCCCATCATTGGTGTCAGTGGAAGGAATAGTGCACCATTGCTGGTGTCAGTGGAAGGAATTGTGCCCCAAGGCTGGATAATAGTTAGCAGAGTGCTGCATCTGGCCCCCGGGCTAATTAAAGTAATATCAAGCCCAAAAAACTAATATGTCATACACATGTATGTATGTATTGCAGCATACCAATGTTTAAAATGTGGTGGATGCATTTGTTTTGTCCCCCCCATCAGGCTGGTTGTACAGAAGTCGACTGAGAGATTGACTTCTGTACAACTTCCTGCGCCTAGATGGATTGAAATGTGTCTGGTCCCTGCTGTCCAGATTTCGATCCATCTGTGGCCAGCTTAAGTTTTTACCTTTGATTTTCCTACTTTAGGCCATCGTTCTCTTTATTAAAGGATGTATTTTAATGAGCTGATGTTTTTAAGTACCCCCTGGTGTGTAAGTCACCTTATCTCAAGTACCTTTTGGCATGCATACATGTATTAACTGTACCCACAAATTATGTCTAAATGGTTTCTAAACAATCCCTTATGTTTTCAATAGCTAGCAATACTTGGTAAGATTAAAGCACATGTACCAATAGTTAAAAGCCTGCGTTGTAAGTATCACATGTGATGTTTAATGCTGCTAAGCTATAATCAACAGCAACAGATGATCTAGTTGATCGGGGACAGGGGAAGGTGGGGGCTGCTAGGAGAAGGTATTCTAACTCAATTTAAATGTGGTATTTAAACTCAAAAAATATTTTACAATTCTTTAGCAATTTTAATTTATTTTGAAATCATTGTTCATGGGTGGCTAGATACATATATTCGATTTTCCCATAAAGTCATGTTGATCTGAGTATCTAAGAAGCCAATCAAAGAGAACCTGCAATGGGAAAAATATCCATGCAGTTAACATCAAAGACAAAAACAGAGATCATTCCATAGCTCAACTCACCAACCAGTCTGCTGACCAACCAAATTAACCTGTCCAACAGTCTGCGTTAAAAACAGGGGCATTTGAAAACGCAAGCATAAGCTGCAAGGCCTCTTCACTGCATCCTGTGTATGCTTTCAGTCCTAACGCTACTGAGTTTATGAGCATCTCCACAGTGGGAGCACATGCATTCTAATAGATAGATGAGAGGCAGGTGGGCTTGGAGGCAGCCCAATCCCCCTTAAAGGAACAGGAGCACACTGGACACCCAGCTCGTAGCACATTAGCAGCAAATGTGCCCAGTGTGTCCCCTGACCTAATTTACACCAGTAACAAACAAATGGTCCCTGCCCCACCTATAACTAGCCTTCACAGCAAGGAGCACATGGAAGAGCAAATGCATGAAAGACAAAAACAGAACAGGGGTTTAGTTAGCATGCATTTGCAAACGCATGCTTAAGTTGCAAGGCCTCTTTACGGCACCCTGTGTATGCTTGCAGTCCTAAGGCTCTTAAACTCAGTAGCCCTAGGACTGCAAGCATACACACGGTGCCGTGAAGAGACCTTGCAGCTTATGCATGCGTTTGCAAATGCGTGCTAACTAAACCCCCCATTTTTAACGCAGACTGTTGGACAGGTTAATTCGGTTGGTCAGCAGACTTGTTGTTGAGTTGAGTTATGTAATGTTCTCTGTTTTTGTAATTCATGCGTTTGCCCTTCCATGTGTGCCTTGCTGTGAAGGCCAGTTATAGGGGGGAGCAGAGGCCATTTGTTTGTTAATGCAGTTAACATCAGCCATCTTGTAAAATGCTAGTCCCATTTTGTTTGTTTTATTTTTAGGGCAAAATATGAATATACAGTAGATAAATCACATACTTTCACTAGTAGCCTATGTTATTAAAATATGAATACCAGTGAAACTTCAGCACTACCTATTTTTAAAATGAATATATTATAAATATATAATGTCATTTCCTATACATTTTTCAAAGTGAATTAAATGAAAATGAAGGCTACTGCTCATATCCACAAGCGTTCCCGCAAGGTTAGGTAAACAATTATCAATTATGCCGCGCTCCCTAAAATATGTGATCATGTATAAAACTCACTATGCAACATCAAGCTCCATACATTCATATCCAGTGTAGACTTTGGGGATAATAGCTCCACGGGATTAAGTGCATAAACCATTTAAACTTGAAACAAAAGACTTTTTCTATTTATAAGCAAATCAAAAATAAGGCTTCCTTCAGCACACAGGTCAAAAATATAAAACAAAGCCCACTTATCGTCAGCACAAAATAAAGTCTGCTTATCTTCAGCACAAAACAAAAATCAAAGAAAAAGCACATACTGTTTCGTAGCCGGGTCTTCACCCCAGAGTTTAAAGTCCTTGCTGAATCTTTAGCAGCCTCCAAACAGCAACACAGCTCATCAGGCAGGTGTAATCACCTACTCCTCCTCACCACCACCACCTCTTCACTACTTCCTGTCTTTTTATGAGCTGTTTCCTGGAGGCCTTTAACCCCCTGTGTGCTGAATCCCTGTGGTCAGGGAGGGAGGCTCTTTCCCAGCCGAATGTCACTTCAGAGCCTCCCAAATTCCGAGTCCCAAACAACTCTCTATTAATATAGAGAGGACTGCGAGTCAGTCCTCTCCTAATTGACTACTCCCAGAATTTCTCACCCATTCTGGGTGACCCCCTGAAGACTACTGCAAATCCCTTAAAGGGACCACATCCCAAATACTGGTGCTATAAAGCACCCATCCAGGACCCAACCTTGGCGTCCTGTACACCAGATATACATTTTTAATGTGCATAAATAACAAAATATATAATATCTGTCAATATGACCAATACTAATAAAAAATACTAATACTAAAATACTAATACAAAACTTAATGTAATGCATGTGATCAATATAATTCTAAAAAGTCTGTGAATATAACTATTATAATCCCAGAACAATGTGTATAGTCCCAAAATGTGTTTTTCTGTGTCCAAACAATATCTTGCTCCACTGTATATTCAAATAGTTCAAGATACCACACCAGCATGCAAGTGGGTCCCACCACCTTTTCTCCAATGCGTTCACCTCAAGATATGTACCTAAGAACATACGTTTTAGGTCTGATGGGGTTTTACCCCTAGAAGGTAAAAGTATGATCGCTTCGATTTTCCTGGATATCCTTATGGATGATAATCGTCTCCTTTTTTATTAAACCTGGTGAGTATCTCTTTAAGAGACCACCAGTCTCTACCTTCTCTGCTGCTAATATGCTCAGAAAAACATAGGATGGCCTCTCATAGTGTGGTAATCTAAGTAGGATTTCAATGGGGGTGCCTAGTTGCAGCTAATTGCAGAAATCCCCCCTAAGGTTCTCGCATATAATCACAGGCAGGGTGCATTTGCAATAATAAGCATAATTGTCACAAAAAGTGGAAACCTTGTTTTTTGGATAAAATCTTACGGCTTCTTCAGCTGCTGTATTGAAGACAGCAAGATATGAGATGATGCCCACTAAAGTGGTTAAGTGATAAACCATTTTTTGCAGTGATTATCTTCAATATTCTGGTATAGTTTCAATTTGTCCATCAGGAAAAAAACATGTTTACTGTATGTCTGTAAGCCTTAGCCTAGGTTAACACTGTAGTGGGTTTGGGGACTTGTGTAAATCGCACACAATCCTTGATCTGCAAGTAACAGTGCCTGTTTCTTTTGCTGTTGCTTACTTGCATTTAGGCTCATTTCTGGAGCTGGCACCACTCTCTCCTGCCTCCTGACCTCTGACTGACATCAAGCCAGAGGCAAGGACTAGCAATCATCATGCATTCTACACTAGTGCCATGTGCAGGAGCGCATTCAGTACCCTGCTGCAGCTCTGCAAGTGTACCATGTGCACAGTGTGTTCTGAGCCATGACACTGATGTTTGGGCACTGCTGTGCATCTTCAAACACCAGACTTTAGCTTGGTTTGGCTGTTGTACATAGCCGCTCTGATCTTACAGATGGCAGGCGCGGTCAAGAGCTGATGGCATGTTGGGTCGCGATCGACATGTTGCTAACCCTGGCTTTAGAAGAATAAATCTTTTACATTTAAGAATGGGGTGCCTTGAGACTGTCCATACTTTTAAAGGGTTTCTTGACTGAAAAACACACAGCAGTAGCTGATATTCCATAGCCAGTTTTTTTGGAAAAAGGCTAAAACTGATTTACAAATCTGAATGACAAATTTTGATAAATACTTTTTTTATCTCAGGTCATACATTACTACATTATGTAAAATATATACTAACACACGAAATATCAAAATAAAACCTAATGTGGAGATCCTAACCGCTTCAAATTATGGTCAGCAGCACCTAAAACAAAATAAGTTGAGATCTTGGAGACTTGTTCCTGTCACTGTACTGATTGCAGCAGTTTGTCTACTTATTTTGTTTTGTAGATGCAAGTTATTTCCTTTGCTGGCTGAAACACTATTACCATAGGACATATTTATTTCTTTTATTTAGTACTGTTTTTCATTACAGGCATGCTTAAGTTCTTTTATTGGTAGAATGACTGCTGCTTTTTATCTTTGCTTTTCTTTACAAGAATCCTTAAAGCCATTACAGGAAAAAGTATTGGAATTGTAAATCCATGGGTTAATCAATAATGTACAATTTGTGTAATCTCTTAACAAAGTGACAGATGCATTTGACTGTTTTTACTGTTCTCCTGCTGCATTCTTAAACCACAACTTACATGGTTTCAGGCTTTTTAAGACCAAAGTTAATGACTTGGCTCATTATTAGAAGGGGGACAAGGAGGGGGAGTGAACAAAACCAGTTCATTAGACGACAAGCAGCAAAATAAAAATTTTAACCGCTCCTCTCCTTTTCTTTATATCTTTTATGAATAACAACATTTGAAAACTTAGTTTTTGTTATATAGTTAACATAAACTTTGCAGAATCTTTTTTTCAGCTGTGTGTGTGCATATTAACAGTATTACCTTGTTTTTTTACACAGGATGGGTAATGTAGGGAGACTTGCCACAACACATGCAAAAGATTATGAGAAGGCTGCAAATATAATAATTACAGCATGGAGCAGACTGTGCTGGCAGATATTGGAACACAGAACTCCCTTTAATCATAGTGCTTCCCGTAATGTGGGTGGTCACAGGCTAAAGGCTTTCAGTCATTCCTCTCCTCATGTGATTTTAAAGCACAAATGGCATAAACAGAATTCAATATAGTTTTCAATGGTTCAGGAAAATAGGATACTTACTGTACACATGTACCCTTTTAAGCTTTTGTTGCTATTATATCATTAATATTTGAATAGATTTGGAAATTAAATCTTGACTTCCATTTTTTATCACTCTACAAACACTGAATGATCTCTTACAGCGCTTCCAGCTACCAGTAATTATCTGCAATTCAAATCTTGCACACAGTACCACCTGCAGGGGGAACCTGATATCGCAGCCCAGTATTTCATATATAATAAGTAGAGATGGGCTCGGGCGTGTTCGTGATCCCACCTGCCCTTTCCCGCCAGGAAGCCAACACTGCACACAGCTAATCACAGGCAGTGAGACATTTCTCAATCTGTGCAGCTGCGGATCGGGAAATGTCTCACTGCCTGTGATTAGTTCATCTCTGAACGTTTGACCTTTAGTCCAATTCATTTTCTGTTTCTTAGTAATTAGCATAGGAGGAATATCCTATATTTTGCAACAGAGTAGACATTGTTACTTTTAAGCTGGCCAAACATTACTCTTTATTTTTCATTCAGCCAGCGGGTTAGATTAAAAAACTGACCTGATACCCCCATCCACACATTCAATGTGGATGAAGGAATCCTTTGGCTGTATCATTGTATTCCGACAGCAGGACCCTCTGGCCATCAGATTACACTGATCAGCACTGCATCCGATTAGCTGCAAGTGCTAATTGGATGGAAATTTTCCAACAGGACCAATTATGAAACCTCAATTGATAGAACAACTTCTCATGAACAGGAACGGCTATATACATGAATCAAAGTTTAACAGGAACTGGCCAGAATTTCGATCCATGTATGGCCAGCTTTACTTTACTGGCACCAGGAACAGCAGTTTCAGTTTTCTTTTACCAAATTTTATTGAGATAAAGAGAACTGTATAATACAATGCAGATGGCATACAGGTTGGGGAACAGCAGCACTAATTTGATACATCCTAAGATAATATACTGTACTGTAGATACAAGCTTAAAGAGCATTTCCACTTTTGCAGCCAAATTAGGATACTACCTACTTTATATGTGAAACAGTTCAAAAGTGCTGTAAATTCAGATAGTTCAATAATAGCACATACACAAGCAGGACTGTTGCCAGAACAGGCTGGCTGGTACTTGTGGTGCACCACCGCAGATGTCAGCAGGCAACAAGGACTGGTGCAAGGGTGAAGCAGGTCAGAGCAGACATAAAGGTAACAAAGTCTGATATCACAGACGGGTCAGGGAGAAGTGTAGTCTAGACAAGCCGGGTCATACACGAGTCAGTCCAAAACCATACAGAAGCACAGTGGAGAAAGCAGGATCAGAGCAAACCAGGTTATACTCTTTTATCCACAAAACAAATGCAAGCTGGATCAAGTAAGAGCACACCAGGTAGCATCCGCTATCATGAGCACTTGTGGTGTGTGAAAAAGGTACTTTAAACATGGGCAGCAAGGAGCTGACCAATCAGTTGTTTCTGGGTAAAGGCTGGCACAGGAGAGTTTTGCTCAGCCTTAAAGGGTCCGTGCAAGTCCTGGTACAGACAGTGACAGAAAACAGAAAAATTATTTAGGAGTATAAAACAGAAGCTGCCAAAGGGAAAAGAAACTAAAGGCTAGTTTTAAAAATAATTGTGGGATAGCAGTTTTAGTTTTCATTCATACCAGCTACAAGTGGAATTTACTATTGCAGGCCATCCATTCAGATATGTTGTAATCACAGTCAGTGGGTGAAAGAACAAATGGACTTTGTAGTCATAATTAAATACGTTTTTGTACAAATTTTATAATAAAATCTCAACAAAGACAGATATAAAATACACATACTGTATATTGGTAGGTATGATTAAGGCTAAAATTGACCAACAGATGGTCTAGAGTCCTGAAAGGACTACATATAACAAGTTTGTTAAACCACAAGACATCCCTAAGTTGGATAGTTGCCCCAATATAATAATCAGAACGGTAACCTGGACAACGGAAGTCCTGCTGAAGGTAATAAGGGGGTAACAAGAGCCAGCTCAGGGTCACTTCTGCGTTGATAAAGAATAAATTTGTGCTTGACTAGTTTCGCGCAAATGCGCTTCTTCTGCAGCTAAATATATCTACTAAAAATACAAAGAAACAGATTGTTATTTTTGTTCATATAAAGGGTATATGTACAACAATTCGCTTACCCAGTACAATATAAATACAATGGCAAATGAACGGTCATTTACAAGGTTAATAGCAGCTTTTTGTCAGTTAGGCAGAGGGATGCACACAGGTCAGAAAAAGCGGGTATAGGGGCACTGGTATGATGATCTTCTCATTCAGATATGTTGAAGCTCTGTAAGCATTTATTATAGATTTTTTATTACCAGAGCTAATGGTCACCAGAACAAACTGAAATGGTAAATCTACAACACAGGCAGGGAATCTAACCCTTCCCTAATCTATTACAAAAAGCTTTTAGCTTTGGATCTATCTAAAAATGTTTTCACACAACTATTATTATTATTATTATACAGGATTTTTATAGTGCCAACAGTTTAAGCAACGCTTTACAATATAAAAGGTAGACAGTACAGTTACCATACAATAAAATACAAGAGGGCCCTGCTCATAAGAGCCCCTCAATCTAAGAGGGTGTGGCAAGTGGTAGAAAAGGTTCTAACAGGGGGATGAGCTGATGAAAGTGATAAAAGATTAGTTGGAGGCGTGATAGGCTTCCCTGAAGAGATTCGTTTTCGGGAATCGCCTAAAGATAGCCAGACAGATTGAGATAGAGAGTTCCAGACAATGGGAGAGGCTCTGGAGAAGACCTGGAGATGAGCATGGGAGGATGAGACAAGGGAGCTTGAGAAGACTGGGTGATATTTGGAGACAAGATTGGTGATGTAGCTTGGGGCAGAGTTGTGAATGGCTTTGTATGTTGTAGTTAGTATTTTAAATGAAATTTGCTGGGCAATCAGAAGCCAGTGTAGAGATTGGCGGAGAGGGGTAGCAGACACTACAGCCATTGATAAGGTATACAAGCCTGGCAGCAGCATTTATGATAGACTGAAGAGGGGATAGCCTATGGAGAGGTAGGCTTATGAAAAGATAGTTGCAATAGTGGGGAAGGGGAGAGATAATAAGGGAGTGAATGAGTATATTGGTGGTTTCATTAGTTAAAAAGGGGCAAATTTTAAAGATTTTACGAAGGTAAAGTCTACAAGGTTTTGGCAACGATTGGATTTGGGGCTGAAAGGACAGGCCAGAGTCTAGGATTACACCTAGTACCCTGGCGTGAGGGGAGGAATTGATGGTTGTATTATTGATTTTGATGGAAAAGCCATGGAGATGGGCAGGGGAAGGGGGGATTATCATCAGCTCGGTTTTAGAGAGATTTCGTTTAAGGAAGTGGTGCAACATCCATGCTGATATGTCAGTTAGTAATGCAAGAGGAGACTGAAGGAGTGAGGTGAGGAGTAGAGAGATAGATTTGGGTGTCATCAGCATAGAGATGGTATTGGAAGCCGTGGGAGGTTATCAAGTGACCAAGGGAGGAGGTTTAGATGGAGAAGAGAAGCGGTCCAAGAACAGAGCCTTGGTTGACCCCTACAGAAAGGGGATGGTGATACCTCTCTTAACCAATATTAGAAGATGAGTATCAAAACATCTACGTGGAGTGGGAAGTGCATAACATGCATTGTGTGGAAGGATATATCTTAAACCATACAGCAGAAAGGTTACTGCAGGGAGATCCTCACTGGAGTATGCCACTAAGAACAATTGTGGGAGACCTGATGAATGTCACTAAGTACACTAGGACATGCAATTGCTAAAAAAATATTATTTTCCCATAAGATCCACCTGCAGGTTTCAATCAATGAAGCAGCTTCCTCTGACCATAGGTGTAGGTACAGGTCCTTATATATTGCAAAGCCACTTGTACACTTGTTAGCTCATCATTATCAGTGCATATTAATGTACATTAAGAAGTGGAGTGACATCCACCACATCAAAAAGAGTAATGGAAGCAATGAATTGGTCAGCTTAACACTAGCAGTCACAGACCACTAACTTTTAAAGGGACATTGTACATGTTGTACATTGTCCATTGTGTATTGTTTTCATTGCCTTTCCTGAGAGTTTCTTATGATTTTATTTTCCTTTACTATGCCAAACAAAGTAGGTATAGATAAAGGAGAGGAGGGGACATGACAGGCTACTCTCTCTCTCTCTCTCTCTCATATATATATATTTATATATATTTGTACTCGGAGTCAATCTGTGGATAGTATGGAAAGGAACAAAGAGCAAACGAGAATATTGACCTGAGGTATGCCAGGGGTCACGTGGTCAGTATGCCTAAAAGGGGGCATACCCAAGAATGTAATGAAATGAAAGGGAATGGGTGGGTGGGACACGAGAGCCTCCGACCACGAGAGGAGGAGGCAAAGGAGGGCAGGCTTTATGCAGCAAACGAGAACATTGACCTGAGGTATGCCAGGGGTCACGTGGTCAGTATGCCAGGGGTCACGTGGTCAGGGGGCAAAAATAACTACAGTAGGATGAGAGCTTACAAACAGAATCGCCGTTCAATCTGCCGAAATTGACAAACGCTTATGACACCTCCAAAGTGGCTCTGGGACGTACCCAGAGAAAACAAGACAACCTCCACCTACCCAAATCCCAAATGATAATGGCCGTTACGCAAAGTCACGGGAGCTGCTCCTATCCTGAATGAAATAGCCAAAGTATGCTTTAGGGTCCAGAACCTGATTATCCAAAAGGGGACAGTAATGAAGTATGCATTGAGCTGCAGAGAGGGGAGCACTAGGATAAGGCGACCGGGGACCCCCCTGGGTATATCTGAAGTGGCACTGACGGGCTGGTTTAAAACCAACACCGGGCCTACGCCTCGCCAGGCTCCAAGAACCTGATGACAGTGCCGCCTCCCGAATGCTGCATCTTGCGAGCATGCAGATGTAACAGAAAAAACCGAGGTGCCAAACCAGTTGATGGCCAAAAGTATGCGAGACCCTGGGCCAGAAGCGCAACTCCCCTGGCCTTAGGAACCATAAAGGTCAGATAAAGCGCTGCCTTAAGCATCACGCTGGTTCACAATGAAAAGGAGACCTGGAGAGCATGTCGGATATATCATGAAGAATTTAACCCATGATGGGAAGTCTGCTGAGCATAGCAGGAGGGCAACTCTTCTGGATCCCTGAGGATGGCTTGAATAGAGTGTGCAGAAAATGAAGAAAGGCCTTTCTGGGTATTCCAACAACATGGAATGCTCAGTCTCCACCAGATGCACCCGATAGTGCTGTAGGCCGATACGAGTTGGAAGAGGCAAAAAAAAACAAACAGACAGAAAAGCAAAAATAGGAACTGGATGTCAACCATCAGGACTAAGAAACCTTGACCTGAAAGCCTGGACAACATCATTCATGAGCCTACCTGGAATACAAAACAAAGATTTTATCGATCAAGGCTGTAGCGTCAGCCCAATGGAAACCTAATCCATCACAAATGCTGGAAACCGAAGAGAAGGCGTGGCGCCGGCATCTGTGTCCGAAACCTGGGCCTACTGATACCGGCCCAGGCACCGAGAGGGTTCCGGAATCCACTAAAAGCCCCTAAGCCAGTAGAAGCTGCAATAGGCTGACTTACCAATAGTTCCATATTATTGCGCAACTCCTGGCCGGACAGAGCTAGGAAATTTAAGGTAGCGTGAAAATGACACACAACTGGGTCAGGAACATAAATTGCGAGAGAAGCGTGAGCAGACTGAGAAAGCTTGTGACAGGACTGTAAGCTGCGTGAAGGAACGTGACTGGACGAGAACATGAGTAGCGCGATCTGACAAAAACGCGAGCAGCATAAGAACCAAGGCAGCAAGAAAAACGCAACCTGCATAAGAAACGGTTGCACGAGAACGTGAACTGGTGAAACAACGAGAGAACTCTGGGAAAACGAGAGAAACCTGGGAAAACTAGAGAAACATGAAACGTGAGTTGGCACAGAAACAAACAATAGCATGAGAAACATAAATTGCATGAGAAACGTAATTTGCATGAGAAACGTAAATTGCATGAGAAACGTGAGTTTTTTACAAAATGTGTGAGCAGCGCCAGAACAGATGAGGAGACTTGCCACGAACAAGCCAATTAAAAACGATCACCTCAATCTGTTAAACCCATAGACGTGATGGGTAACCTGCAGTGGAAAGAATATGGACAACCCAGCTGTGTAAAATAATGACCAGAGAACATGACAGACAACCAGCCCATGACATAACAATACCCCTGGTACCTGGCAAGTATAAGGATGTGGGTGCAGAAATGACAAGACCAATCAGCGCATGAATGTGAATCTAATGACCACACCACCCTACCATATGCAGTAAGCGAGCCTGAGCAACCTGCAGTGCCACGAAAAATTTAAAACGAACACTTAGGGCTAAGGTACCCACAGACCGTGGTGGG
Source organism: Lithobates sylvaticus (assembly GCA_028564925.1). NCBI lineage: Eukaryota > Metazoa > Chordata > Amphibia > Anura > Ranidae > Lithobates > Lithobates sylvaticus. The sequence goes on from CM053026.1 coordinate 288,286,417, forward strand.
TAGTAGTAAAGGCGCAATGGTGAACGTGCATGTATGACGTATGGACTACAGGCGAGAAGATTGTGGGACGACAATCAATTAAAAACTAAACCTCAGTCCGTATGGATCTGTAGATGTGACAGATCCTGGATGTAAGCACAAACTAATGGAAATGCAGCGAACGAAAGGTAATGACATGAAAAGGCATATGACATGAAACGTAAGATATGTAAGAAACGTGGGAAACGTGGGAAACGTGAGAAACGTGAGAAACGTGAGAAACGTGAGAAACATGGGAAACGTGAGAAACATGGGAAACGTAAGTAACATGGGAAAGTAAGAAACATGAGAAATGTGAAATTGCATGAGAAACGTAAAATTGCATGAGAACCATAAACTGCATGAGAACCATCAACTGCATGAGAAACCGTAAACTGTATGAGACCATACCTACCTGGAACCCCCCACCCCCATCCCCTAATCATGTCTGATTAGGTTGCAGCACATGAAACACCTGGCCGTACAGGCTGCAGAAATGCTGAACTGGGTGTAGTATGCCCTGGATGGCCGTGTTACATGGCTGGTTACAGCTTTGTCAGGGCGGACTAGTGAAACGGTGGCGCCGGGAGTGGACTATGTCGCTATGAGAACATTGAATTGGGACACATATTCAGCTGCAGAGGAGCCTAAGCAGGAGACACTAGCACTGGTACAGCTTACCACATACATTGAAAACCTCGCCCCGTACCGCCCCTGGGCGTGTTCATGTAAATGGGTCCAGCTCCCAACGTCCTCTAGGGCCCTCACCCCCCTCCCATTCGCCTCTCATACTGTATGGGAGAGGTGACAACATGCAGCGAACACCCCCCTCCCCCTGATGCTGGCGTGCTATGGAGAAAGAAGGAGGACGGACGCCCCCCCTTCCCCCGGCGTGAGCACAGGTGAAATAAGGCGAATTGCTCTCCCCCCGAAATGCCGGGTGGAGCAATGAAAAGTGAGCAGGCGGCATCGGGAGAGTGGGCGGCCGGTCACCCCCCCTCCCGGCGTGAGCGTGAGCGTGAGCGGCGTGAGAAGGATGAAAAATAGTACAAGGAGAGGGGAGCTGAGGGGCGGGTGACTGAACACCCCCCCGGCATGAGCACCGGGAGAAGCGGGCGGACGCCCCCCCCGTTCTGTCCGATAACCCCAAGGGGGTGATGAGAAGGTAGGTAGACAGGCGGTCAGTCTCCCCAGTGAGAGAGGAACCGCCACCATTACTGCAGCAAACTGAAGCACAGCAAGGACCCGGTAATGACGTCACGAAACACAAGAGCCTCCGACCACGAGAGGAGGAGGCAAAGGAGGGCAGGCTTTATGCAGCCTGACTCCTCCTACAAATACGGTCAGCCTTACTTATGCTAAACTGGCTGTGGAATACAAGATAGATAGATCAAAAACTCAACATAGATCTATGATGGTTTATATATAATCAGAGTCTTTCAAGGGAAGAGATAGAGTCAGGAGATAGATAAGCATAGGAGAGTATCATCTCAATTTAAATTTTCTAGGAATACCTGGAGATTCAGTTCAGTGTTAAGTCCAATAGGAGTGAGGGACTTCAACCTATATATCCACCACTTTTCCTTCTGGAGCAATATACAGTTGAAGTCCCCCCTTGGTGGTAATTTAAGGGTAAAGAATCCCTTTGACCTTCATGCCAGCAGGGCTACTGCCAAGGCATGACGAAAAGTGTTTTGCCAGAGGTTTCTCTGTGTCTTTCTCATCGAATTCCCTGAGGTGTTCCCCTATCCTGACCTTCAGAGATCTCTTCGTTTTACTAATGTAGATCTTTGGGCATGGACATGTGATCATGTAGATCACCCGTGTGGTAGAACAATTCACTAGAACTTTAATTTCATAACTTTTTTGTCCTAAGGCATCTATTGAATACATTGGCACCTATTACAGGGATACATTCCCTTTGTTCTGGGGTATACTGATAACCAGCTCGAACTCGGTTCTTTTACAAATTCAGACCATATCAGCATATCTCCCAGGTTTTTAGCCATTTTGGGAGAAGGTCCCACTATGGCAGCTATACTTGTGGTTCTAATATAAGATAGATGTTAAGATATTCCAGTGCTTCTCTAGGACCTGGCGTACATTATTCCATTGTGCTCCATAGTTCGTTATCAATCTCACTGCAATTGAGTTCAGGTGTTTGCTTCTCTTTTTTATTCTCCATAGACAGATGGCTCGCTCTACTACGGCCTGCCAATTTTTGTTTTGCCTTTCGTATAAGTTTATGGAAGTATCCACATTCTCGGAATCTTCCATAAAGATCAATCTCTTCTTTTTTAGGGTCACTTTTTTTCAAACTTTTTACTTTTGAAACTAGTGATATGGGACTTCAGTAAAGTCATCTTGGAAGTTAATTTGGAGTTTGGATTTTGGAATTTGGATTTAGCCACGCACCCACATCTACAGACAGTGTCTATGAGATTTGTGCAATGTGGTTTGTTCTTTTAATAAATTCTAATATACTGTGCTATTAACAACTAAATTAAACAGCTGCAAGCACAACTTGACATTGAAAAACATTGTGTAATACTGTGAAATAGAAAAAAGAGTGCTGCACTATAAATTATGATATAAAGTGACTTATACTAGTAACTTGAATCAATATGTCACAATATGGATTCACTTGCATGCCTCCATATAACATTTCGACATACATGTAGTGCAATTGGTGAAAACAGTGAACTCAAAGTCCATGAGTGAAATAGTCTTTAAACAAGGAAGTCCATATAAGTAAAGGCCATAGGTGTTTTAACTTCAATATTGATAGGAGAGACCCTAAGGATCCATTTAAAAGATCACCACGGTGTACATGTCCGCCACCCACACAGAGGGTTAATTGTGCTTACCAAAATTCATGGAATCCAATGCTGACAGCACTGAGTCAAGCAGGCATTAGGAGAATAAGCTCTTCCAAATTATGTAATGGGCCAACCAATCCGATTCCACATAATTCAGGATAGAACTTCTCTTTTAGTCCAGGGCTGGAGCTGGCATGGTCAGGAACGCTGCTGAGGCTGCCGCTGCTGTCTTCTCATGCGTTAACGTAAAGGTAGTGCTTCTAATCTCAGCTAGTTACCTGTATAAAAGACACCTGTCCACAGAAGAAATCAATCAATCAGATTACAATCTCTCTACCATGGCCAAGGCAAAAGAGCTGTCGAGCTTGGTGCGATTATTCGCAAATGGAAGAAACACAAAATAACTGTCAATCTCCCTCGGTCTTGGGCTCCATGCAAGAGCTCACCTCGGGGAGTTTCAACGATCATGAGAACGGTGAGAAATAAGCCCAAAACTACAGGGGAGAATCTTGTCAATGATCTCAAAGCAGCTGGGACCATAGTCGCCAAGAAAACAATTGGTAACACATTACGCCGTGAAGGACTGAAAACCTGCAGCGCCCGCAAGGTCCCCCTGCTCAAGAAAGCACATGTACAGGCTCGACCGAAGTTTGCTAATGAGCATCTAAATGATTCAGAGGAGAACTGGGTGAAAGTGTTGTGGTCAGATGAGACCAGAATCGAGCTGTTGGGCATCAACTCAAATCGCTGTGCTTGGAGGAGGAATGCTGCCTATGACCCCAAGAACACCACCCCCACCAAACATGGAGGTAGAAACATTATGCTTTGGGGGTGTTTTTCTGCTAAGGGGAAAGGACAGTTTCCTATTCCCTCTGATTCCTCTGTCTTTTTCTGTCTCACTCTTATATCCCCCAATAGTCTTTGGAAAAGGTGGCACTGATGATACCTTTTGAATTCCAACCATTACGGTTACTGCCTTTCTTTCACGATCATTCGCAGTACTTCTAGAATCAGTTAAGCCCATGTCGGCTCTTGGATCGTTTTTTTTTTTGTTTTTTGTTTTTACATCCTTAACTGGACCCAATTAGCGAAGCTGCCCAAGTGGATGCTTGAACCTCTAACTTCTGGGGAATATTACAGTTTGTTTTATTTTTTTTGTTTTCCATATCTGCAAAGTTTGTTACAATATGTTGATGTTGGTCTCAGTCACTTAATGTACCATCATTATTGCTGTACTATGCCCAAAGTTTCTTGTTTTGGTTTCTACCATTGTCACTATGCCACATTTATCAATAAAAATTTAATTACATTGATCATGGGTGCATTAAAACATGCCAGGCCCCAATGATTAAGCATACCAGGCTACAAAACATGTCTAAGGTAACTCTCATGCGGATGGAGAGGAGAGCTGAATCTTGTCTTATCTGGTTTTGTTTTGGTCACAATGAGTTGGCATCCTGTGTGCGATCGGATGCCATTTTTCTGTAGCACATTTTAGCCTGAAAATGTTATAGTTTTATATTATATATAAATTATATATTTTATATTTTACCTCTTGTATCAATTTACCCTTTCTTTTTAGATTGTAAGCTCTAGCGAGCAGGGCCCTCTGATTCCTCTTGTACCAAAATGTTATGTAATTGTAATGTCTGCCTTTATTTTATTAAGCGCTGCGCAAACTGGCGCTATATAAATCCTGTATAATAATAATAATAATAATAATATTATCTGCACCAGTTCATTACATAGCTGATATCAGTGATAGGGGCATTAGAGCATTACTTTATTTGTCTACATGAATTTGACCAATGTTGTGGGATAACATTAGGCAATTGCCACGCTTAGGAAGCTTTGACATGTAAGCCTTTTTAAATTTTATGGGAACAGCTACCTTTTATGAAGTAATGTTGGATTATTTGATATACTGATTAAAAAATATGTATTATGTGGCTGAGCATGCATCCAGTCCTGGGGTTTCATTTGTATTTACCGTATATACTCGAGTATAAGCCGAGATTTTCAGCCCTTTTTTTGGGCTGAAAGTACCCCCCTCAGCTTATACTCGAGTCGCCGCCGTCTGCCTACCTGATCAGTGTGTCATGTAGACAGACGGCGGCCTTGGCAGTGATCAAACGCTGCGCCTCCTTTTCTGTGATAGGCGGAACACTCTATTTCCCAGCAGTCAGTGTTCCTCCTATCACGGACATCCTCTCATCCTCGTCCGTGGTATGAGGATGAGCGGATGTCCGTAATAGGCGGAACACTGACTGCTGGGAAATTGAGTGTTCCGCCTATCACAGACAAGGTGGAGGCGCGGCTTTTGAAAACTAGAATGGCCGCCGTATACACGCTGATCGGTACAAATGCGAGGGACAAGGAGGCTGCAGAGGGACAAGGAGGCTGCAGAGGGACACTGAGGCTGCAGAGGGACACAGACGCTGCAGAACGGCACACGGGGGCATGCACAGGACACAGGTAGGCTGTGACCCTCTTATCCACTTACAGTAGCTGCTGCATTTCTCATTCTCGGCTTATACTCGGGTCAATACGTTTTCACAGTTTTTTGGTGGTAAATTAGGGGCCTCGGCTTATATTCGGGTCGACCTATACTCGAGTATATACGGTAGTTAAATAAATGCAGGAACATTTCATAATTCAAATGCCCTGGCCTTTTCATGTAATGTTAAATTATTAAGTAGGAGGTAACAAACTAAATTTATACTTGCCAGCAACAGTAGTAAAATGAGACAAGCAATATTACAAATTGACCACGTGCCGATCGGCCAGTAGTGATTTTACTGCTGGCCGGTGGCTCCCCTTGGCACTGGGACATATTCGTTCATCACGCCAGACTTCCTGGTTTACAGGCATGTGTATGCCTACCCCCGCCTCTTATGCTGTGGTTGGACACAGCACGAGTTTGTCAGCAGGCTCGCAGCCAAGTTTTTTTTAGCGATGAAGCTTCTGATTGCTGTGGCTAATCACAGCACAGATCTTTGTGTGTTAGTAAACACAACCCAGATCTGGCTGTTTTTTTCTTCTTGATTTCACTTACCGTTCAGAGTTGAAATCAAGAGGAAAAGCCACCCAATTTTATAAGTGAGTAAAATCAGCACACATACACTTATTAGGCACACAGTAAACCCTTTGATTTCCCTCCTTATCACCGCTTTCATCCAGCCAGTGTCATTAGTAGAGTGGCTTTGTACAGTATTTTCACTGATTACTATGCTAGTGTCACTAGCGACATTAGATGCCAGTTAAAGTCGGTTAGCCTCCCTCCCAGCCAGAGTAAATTAGCGCCAGTTCCTGATTGCTCACCACACTATCACAGTCACTATAAATCGCTGATCATTGCCATTGCTAGTATAGTGTCTGTATCCTGGTCATGGTCAGAACTATACTAGTGTCCCCAAAAACGCAGTGTTAGCAGGATCAGCCCTGATCACTGCTAGCACTTGCGACGTGTAGCAGAATACATTTTGGCCTCAATTTATGAAGAAATTCGATTTTATTGGCTATGTTTTATAACAGAAAGTAGAAAATATATTTTTTATTATATATAAAAATAAAAAACCCAGTGGTGATAAAAAAAAACAGCAAAAGAACCGCTGGCAAAGCCTTTTAACCCTTTTCCGGCCGCTAGCGGGGGTTAAAAGTGCCCCGCTAGCGGCCGAATAGCGCTGCTAAAACGCAGCTAAAAATAGTTGCGCTTTACTGCCGACGCCCCCAAAGCCTCAGTGTGAAAGCAGCCTGAATGTTTTAGCGTTCAGATAATAGATTTATGTTATATTCCAGCAAGTGCCAAAGTGCAAGTTACCATGCCCGCTTAGCGATATCACAAAAATTAAAATTATACACAATCAAACCAATTATTAATTCATTTATAGGTTACACAAGACAGTTCAGTAGTCAGAATATTTATTTTTTAGAAATAATATTAGAGAATTATTAGAGAACTGTCGTCATGACCACCTAGTTATTGGCAAAGTTGACATTTAGCTTTGGGTCTCAAAATTTTACCCTCTGCTTGTTCTCATAACACAGTTTTGTGGACAGAAGCTTAAAAGGCACAAATACGCTGTATACTGCAAGTTTACTTCTTATTTGTATAGTTAAAGAAGTGACAAAGAATCACCAAAGAATTTTTATAAGTGAGCCTATAGTGAAAGTGACATTTTAATGAAAATCTATGTAAAGAAAATAAAGCTTTGGTACAGTTATTAATGCTGTAATGTGCTAAATAAAACCCTTATTTCAATCCTAGTGGTTTGGAGCTTGGCATGGGTTGATATTGGGATACACTTTCAACCACAAGGCAGCTAAGCGCTATGTTGCTGCAGATGTCTGTCTGGCATTAAATATGTGAACTCTCTCTACAAGTCCTCAGTAAGAAAGATCAACAACTCTGGATGTCTAATTATTTGGTATGGATTCCACAATTGGTGTCCAATTTCTTTTTGGCATCAACAAAAATACTGTATGTATGGATTGGGCAGCATTGCTGTGATCTGAAAGGTTTGAAGATATTTATATTGAAAGCAATATTGCAATCTTATGCACATTGCATATACGTAATAGAATTGGTATTCCAGAGCTGAACAGTTAACTAGCCATTGACTCAGCTGTATGTAAACCTTAAAACCTAACAGATCTAATACATGCGCAAGTGAAACTCATTGCATTGCTCAGCGTGACTCACTAATGGAACTTGAATGTTTTCCACCACAGAGTTGTGTGGTCTTAGCCACAGTAGCAGCACAGCATAAGTTTTCCTATCCTAGTAACACTGAGGTACAAGGAAATGAGCTGGAATCTGTAAAAGGAATATAGTAACAGAAATGACAGCCTTTTTTTCTTCTAGTATTTTTGGCTCTCCCTCCATTCCAACCCAGGTTCACTGTGGTTAACCAAAATTTTGAAAGAAACACAAAAACATTTGACATTCAGAACACTGGTTTCCTTAAAATGAAACCAGAAAGGGCATTTGCTTATTTTAATTACAGTAATTTCTATTTTCCATGTTATTATGTCTGGATTTTAGTTAATTGCTAGTGTGATAGACTAGACTTTTGCCCAGAAAATTCCTAATATTTGTTGTTTTTGTTTCCACAATTTTTCTGTACTGTTTTGAGTCCAGTGTGCTAAAATCATGTTCCTTCATTAAAGTCTTCATCCATTTATTTCGATTTCATCTGTTCTTTACTAACATAGAGCTAGAAAGGATCTTAAAGTGGATGTAAACCCAAATTATTTTTTTTTTATTGTTCAGTTAGAGAAATCTTGACAAAGTCTTGAAAACGTTGTCAAAAACGCCCCCTTGCTGTGAGTGACAGGTGATTTACATATCTCATGCACTAGCCTGAGACAGGTTATCATCAGATCACTGGATGTTCTACTCTGCCCAGCTCTGACTACATACATGTCTCCTAAATCACTTGTCTATCTATAGTCTGCTGACTGTTCACTGCATCCCATGATGAGAAACATCCAGTCAAATCACAGTAAAGCTGGGAGAGCTGGAGGGGAGGGGAGGGGGATGTGAATTGTGACCTGATTGGCCTGCCCCTGTGCAAGGGCCCTTCATTTTATCTATTTATTTCTTTTTTTGTGACCAGAGCTTTTATAAGTAGGCCTCTGGGACCACTCCTCCCTCACTTTTTTTTTTCTCTTCTCCCTTCCTCTTTTTCTCCTCATACCTATGTCTGCTATTGATGAATACTGTATAGAGGTTTTACAGTACACTATAGTGTTCTGTTTACAGGATTCTGATGCCATATTCTTTCCTCATACCAATTGTATGATTAAGTCAACCTCCTTTGTTCATTTGTCTTTATCACGCTTTGGTATATATTAATACTTAATGCTATACTATTTGTACTTGAACAGTAATAGAGGCAAAATCTTTGAATGGGGACTCTGATTCTGGAGACCCTGGTGACACCCTGGGATTCCCTTACTCCTCTCACTTCCTGTTTTGGATATGAGACAGGAAGTGAAAAATTCCCCATAGGACAAAGTAACAAGTAAACAAATTGAGGGGGATTGTAACCCTACCTTACGCTATTCAAAATAAAAATAAGGTTTGCCTTTAGTTCTACTTTAAGGTGCACACAGTGCATTGCTGTACCCTTAATTTTAAATAGCATCCCAATGCACTATTACAAAAGTGGGTAAAGCAACTGCACTGCAGTGCACCACATCATTTATACTGCACATTGTGCTGCAGTGCACTGTGTTAAGAAAAAAATAAGGTATTTCCAGTCTTTGGATGTTACCATGTACAGGCAGTTGATTCAAAGTGAATGTACTGCCTTAACACAGCAAATATTAACAGGCGACATAACACATATTTTTGCACTGCGATGGCTCAAAAATATGTAAATAAGCCCTAAAGGGTTGTTGCATGGGCACTAGATGCTAGATTTCAACTAACATGATTAGCAATGTAGTTATAATGAATGATCAATTGTTTATGGCCAAATCACCACTTACTATGCAAGTGCCGGACAAGTCCTGAGAGAGAAGCTCCTTCAGATTTTGCACACTGCAGTAGACTGGTAGGTAAATTAATAATTTTATTCATAATTCATCCTATGGCATGGTCAAGAACGCATTTTGATCAGAAGTTAAAGCAAAACATTAGGCAAAAGATATCTTAGGCTCCATTCCATTCTGGATGTTGTATCGCATTTTTTTTGGTGCATTTATGTGGCTGAAGAGCATGAGTCACATGTTTGAGCATCATTATTAATCTATTGATGGGTAAAACAATTCACATATATGTATTTGTTCCTAGCTATTTCCCTGGAGTTTAGCTTTAAAGCAGGATGGGTAAAGATGACAAATTATTCTAAGTATCTTTTTTGCCTATTAGCTGCCCCACCAGCATCAGAACCTGAAACCGAGTTGTTGGTAGGGTAAACCTAGAGACCTAAAAAAAACTTGCCATCAGAAAATGTGGTAAAGTTTTCCCAGGCTCTAGTGCATGTGTGTGCTGCTAGTAAGTCAGCTGCAGAACACTTGATTGCCCACTGTCTCCATTGATGTAAATATGATATCAAGTCTTCTGATGTTAAATACATGTCCTCTTGTGCAAGTTGTCATGTTCTGTGTTTTCAAAAACTAGTGTAATAGAAGTCAGCAAGCACCCTGCTAAGTGGAATCTTATGGATGTAACTCAGCCCAAAGAATCAATTTTGAGATTATTTCCACATTTACTTGGGAATGATTCCAGAACCATGTTCTCTGAAATATTGCCTTGTAGCAACAACTCAGTGGCTGAAGTTTCCTTGGGGGTCAGAGGAGTTTTCTCTCATGATGTGAACCTTTCAATGCATTTTAAGACTTGCCGGAAAACCAATCTCTACATTTATTGTGTCATTTGATTTATGTGTTCAGAAATAAAGTATAGCTGCCTTATGGGAGATTGAGGTTTCTGCAAGTAGTGGGTGGCCCATCTCTTACTCATTTATTTTTTTTCCTTTTCCTGACCTAGCCAAGCATATCGAATAGGCACGTAATAGGTTGGTTCTGGTGACTTAAGCCTATGCTCCAACACAGAGTACATATTATTTACTAACATTCAACAGTGGCCACACTACTTTTCTTATTGTTTGAAAAGACATTGCAAATTACATAAACTGTAAATTAGTTGATATTATGTTTGTCTTACAACTCTTCCCTTTACTATGTTGTTTCACAAAATGGTATACTGTATGTTGATCTAGCCGTATTTATTCGTCTTTTACCAATGTGTTTTATAAGAATTTCAAATGTACTAGTTATGTTTGTTGGTAAATAATATCCAATCTCTATTAATTATAACACCGCCAACTAGCCACTTTTTTGCACAAGAGTGGTTAAATGCAAGCTATTTGCTGCATCAAGCATTCTATATCGAGTGCTGATACTTTCAGTATAGGTAAAACACAGCTCATACAGAACACTGACCCTGTCACATGACCAAAGCAGATTACAATGAGATAAGCTCAAGAAAAATCTGTTAAAACAAGATAAACAAATGCGGTATACAGTATTGCAGTTAAAGCGGAACTACACTGCATCTGAGCATCACAAACCAAAAACACTATTTAATGCATTTTTAATATTAAAAGCAATCTCACCCCTCCATCCAAAGTCTCTATGTTAGAAAAAAAAAGTTTAAAACAAGTAAATATGATGCACCTTTCAATTATTTATCTACTATATACCATTCCGATTACTTTCCCTCAGATCTTTTTCAGATGTATAAGGACACTCTTTACTACCTTTATGTGGCACAGGAAGAACCCCAAATTAGCATATCCATTATTGCGCAGATTGAAAGTAGATGGAGTTTGTGCCTTCCCGATATTGCTTTGAATTGTAAAACCATGGTTCTTGTATGTCTTTTGAATTGGACTCGTAACATCACTGACAAACTCTGGGTACCCTTAGAAAAGTCAAAGGCAGGTAGGAATCTAGCAGGAGTGCTGTGGATACCGGCATCACATAGAGGCCTCTTGACTTGAAGGATGGGATAGACGGAATACTACTGGTGATTTGGCACCTAAAACCTCTCTTCTGGCCTCGTTAGGGGGCTTTCCATGGTTTGAGCCTGGAGAGGTTACTTGTTTTTTTTTAGAATCTTGGGGCTTAATGGGAATAGCACTTGTACCTAGGAGACTTATAATGAAAAATTACTCCTCTTGGAAACTCTAAGGGATGCATTTGGGGCTTTTCCAATGGATCATCTGAGAAACCAACAGCTCTCTGATTTCACTAGTAAGGCCACCCCTAAAATATGAGAAAAATCCTCTTTATCCGCATTTGAATCTTTTTGGCATACAACCCAAGATACTAGACACCCCTGTCCCAGCTTTATAAATTACTTAATACTTAAACTAAGGGATCTGCTGCTCCATGTACCCCATATTTGCTCAAAGAATGGGAGAATGAAGTTTGAGTTGAGTTCTCCCCACCCCAATTGCAAAAGATCTTAAGACTTACACATGCCTCCTTTATAAGCTCTAAAGTGCAAGTGCGAGTCATGCTACAAATTCCTAGCCAGGTGGTATAAAACTCCTGCTCGCTTGGCACAAATATTTCCAGGTTCTGACTGGAGGTGATGTAACCAGAAGGGTACATTCTTACATATATGGTGGCCATGCCCTCAAATTAAAACCTTTTGTGATTCTATTTACCCTTTAATACAAAAGACCACCCTTAAACCCATCAGGAAAACATCCCTCCATTACCTTTTTTTCACAATACCTCTTCCCCTTTAAAGCATATAACAATAGCTTATCCCCACAATTGCTTAACACAGTTAAAAGCTTGATTCTGGAAATAAGCCGCATGTCTAACTTTTAAGGACGAGAAAAAAGGAGGTGGATCAAATTATGTTGAACAATGGGTACACACCACTAAGGACACCATGGAAATACAGTGCCTTGAAAAAGTCTTCATACCCCTGGAAAGTTTACACATTTTGTCATGTTACAACCAAAAACGTAAATGTATTTTTATTGGGATTTTATGTGATAGACCAACACAAAGGGGCACATAATTGTGAAGTGGAAAGAAAATGATAAATGGCTTTCAAGATTTTTTCCAAATAAATATCTGAAAAGTGTGGCATGCATTTGTATCCAGCCCTCTTTACTCTGATACCCCTAACTAAAATCTAGTGGAACCAATTGCCTTCAGAAGTCTCCTAATTAGTAAATAGAGTCCACCTATGTGTAAGATTAATCTCAGTATAATTACAGCTGTTCTGTGAAGCCCTCAGAGGTTTGTTAGAGAACCTTAGTGAACAAAAAGCACCATGAAGGCCAAGAAACACGACAGACAGGTCAGAGATAAAGTTGTGAAGACCACCTCCGCCCCGGAAGGATTTACCCCCTAAATGACCAGGTCATTTTTTGCCATACGGCACTGCGTAGTTTTAACTGACAATTGTGCGTTCGTGCGACGTTGTACCTAAACAACATGGATGTCCTTTTTTTTCAACAAAATAGGGCTTTCTTTTGATGGTATTTAATCAGATCTGCGGTTATTATTTTTTGCACTATAAACAAAAAAAACCTGACAATTTTGAAAAAAAAACAATATTTTTTACTTTCTGCTATAAAACATATCCAAAAACAAAAATATATAAAAAATGTATGTATTCATCAGTTTAGGCCAATACGTATTCTGCTACATATTTCTGTTAAAAAAAAATCGCAATAAGCGTATATTGATTGGTTTGCATAAAAGTTATAGCGTCTACAAAATAGGGCAAAAATGTTGAGACTTTTTTTTTATTGTTTTTACTAGTAATGGCAGGGATTAATGATTTTTAGCGGGACTGCGACATTGCGGCGGACACATCTGACCCCAAGTTACATAGTTACATAGTTAGTTAGGTTGAAAAATGACACAAGTCTATCCAGTTCAACTACAAATAAAAAAAAATAAAAAAAATACATATCATACAATCCCATATACCCCATTCTATACCCACAGTTGATCCAGAGGAAGGCAAAAAAAAAAAACAGCAGCGCATGCTCCAATTTGCTAAAGCAGGGGAAAAAAATCCTTCCTGATCCCCCGAGAGGCAATCGGATTTTCCCCGAATCAACTTTACCTATAAATGTTAGTACCCAGTTATATTATATTATGTACATTTAGGAAAGTATCCAGGCCTTTCTTAAAGCAATCTACTGAGCTGGCCAGAACCACCTCTGCAGGGAGTCTATTCCACATTTTCACAGCTCTTACTGTGAAGAAACCTTTCCGTATTTGGAGATGAAATCTCTTTTCCTCTAGACGCAAAGAGTGCCCCCTTGTCCTCTTTTGTTGACTGTAAAGTGAATAACTCAACACCAAGTTCACTATATGGACCCCTTATATATTTATACATGTTGATCATATCCCCCCTTAATCTCCTCTTATCAAGGGTGAATATATTCAGTTCATCTAATCTTTCCTCATAGCTGAGCTCCTCCATGCCTCTTATCAGTTTGGTTGCCCTTCTCTGCACTTTCTCCAGTTCCCCGATATCCTTTTTGAGAACTGGTGCCCAAAACTAAACTGCATATTCCAGATAAGGTCTTACTAATGATTTGAACAGGGTCAAAATGATATTTCTCTCTCTGGAGTCCATACCTCTCTTAATACAAGAAAGGACTTTGCTCGCTTTGGAAATCGCAGCTGGGCATTGCATGCTATTATTGAGCTTATGATCTACCAAAACCCCCAGATCCTTCTCCACTACGGATCCCCCCCCCCCCCACAGTTGTACTCCCCCTAGTATGTATGATGCATGCATATTCTTAGCCCCCAAGTGCATAACTTTACATTTATCAACATTAAACCTCATCTGCCACATAGTCGCCCAATTAGACAGTGCATTGAGGTCGGCTTGTAAATTGGAGACATCCTGTAAGGACATTATCCCACTGCATAGCTTGGTGTCATCTGCAAAGACAGAAATGTTACTTTTGATCCCAGACCCAATATCATTTATAAAGATATTAAAAAGTAAGGGTCCCAGCACTGAACCCTGGGGTACACCACTGATAACCTTAGACCATTCAGAGTAAGAATCATTAACCACTATTCTCTGAATTCTGTCTTTTAGACAGTTTTCTATCCATTTACAAACCGATATATCCAAACCTGTAGACCTTACCTTACACATGAGCCGTGTGTGGGGAACTGTATCAAACGCTTTTGCAAAATCCAAGTATACCACGTCCACCGCCACCCCTCTGTCCAAGGTTTTACTTACCACCTCATAAAAAGAAATCAGGTTTGTCTGACAACTTCTGTCTTTCATGAATCCATGCTGTCTGTTGCTTAAAATATTTTTTTCCTGCAAGAACTCGTCTATGTGGTCTTTTATTAATCTCTCCAGTATCTTCCCAACTATAGAAGTTAAACTAACAGGTCTATAGTTACTTGGTAAAGACTTTGTTCCCTTTTTAAATATAGGCACCACATTGGCCCTGCGCCAATCTAGTGGTTCTATTCCTGTCACTAATGTGTCTCTAAAAATTAAATACAATGGCTTTGAAATTACAGAGCTCAATTCTTTTGGGATCCGTGGGTGGATGCCATCAGGTCCAGGTGCTTTATCCACCTTTATTCTGTCTAAATATTTCTGGACCATATCACTTTTGAGCCATTGTGGATTTGGGGCTGTGTCACTACCACCCCCATTATGGACATGAGCTCCCCCATGCTCCTTTGTATACACAGAGCTGAAGAAAGTATTTAATAAATTAGCCTTCTCTTTGTCCCCAGTCACCCACTCTAGATTATTTTGTAAAGGGCCTACATGCTCAGACTTGACCTTTTTACTATTAATATATTTGAATAATTTTTTGGTGTTTGTCCTACTTTTTTTTGCAATCTGTCTTTCGTTTTGAATTTTTGCATCCTTGATTTCCTTCCTACCACCCCCTTTATGGACATGAGCTCCCCCATGCTCCTTTGTATACACAGAGCTGAAGAAAGTATTTAATAAATTAGCCTTCTCTTTGTCCCCAGTCACCCACTCTAGATTATTTTGTAAAGGGCCTACATTCTCAGACTTGACC
Organism: Lithobates sylvaticus; assembly: GCA_028564925.1. NCBI lineage: Eukaryota > Metazoa > Chordata > Amphibia > Anura > Ranidae > Lithobates > Lithobates sylvaticus. Next base: position 288,301,823 of record CM053026.1, read on the forward strand.
TTTTTACTATTAATATATTTGAATAATTTTTTGGGGTTTGTCCTACTTTTTTTGCAATCTGTCTTTCGTTTTGAATTTTTGCATTCTTGATTTCCTTTTTACATATTCTGTTATATTCTTTGTAACATTTAAATGACACTAGTGATCCTTAATTTTTATATTTTTTTGAAGCTCTTTTCTTATAGTTTATAGTTTTTTTAACTTTGGCCGTGAGCCACATAGGTTTTATTTTTAGCCTTTTAAATTTATTGCCAATGGGAATATACTTTGCAGTGAGTTCACAAACAGTCTCTTTGAAGAATCCCCATTTCTGTTCTGTGCCCATTGTTGTCAATATTCTCTCCCAGTCTACATTCTGGAGAGCAGCCCTCATCCTTGGAAAATTTGCTCTCTTGAAATTAAGTGTTTTTATCTTTCCCGTGTGTGATTTTTGCTTACAGCTAACATCAAATGAAATCATGTTATGGTCAGTGCTACCCAGATGTTCCTTTATCTGAACATTAGTAATACGCTCTGCATGGTTTGAGATTACCAGATCCAGCAGAGCATCATTCCTAGTTGGGGCCTCAATAAACTGGACCATAAAATTGTCCTGTAATAGGTTTATAATTTTTTGCCCTTTAACTGTCCCAGCAGTGGCATTATTACAGTCAATTTCTGGGTAGTTAAAATCCCCCATTACTATCACTGTCCCAGCCCTTGCAGCCCTTTCCATCTGTGCAAGGAGCTGAGTCTCCACCTCCTCATTAACATTGGGTGGTCTATAACAAACTCCAATGATTAACTTTGAACTACGCACATCTGTATGCAGTTCCACCCATAATGCTTCAGACTCATCACACTCTCCATCCACCAGGTCCTCTTTCACACTCGCTTTGAGATCACTTCTCATATACAGACAGACCCCTCCACCTTTCCTTTTAACTCTGTCTTTCCGAAAGAGTGCATAGCCAGGAATATTTATAGCCCAGTCATGTGAGGAATGAAGCCAAGTTTCAGCAATACCGATTACATCATAGCTCTCACTTTTTGGTGACCAGTGACACCAATACAGTGATCAGTGCTATAAAATTGCACTGATCACTGTATAAATAGCACTGGCAGGAAAGGGGTTAACACTAGGGGTGATCAAAGGGTTAAGTGTTCCCTAGGGGGGTGCTTTCTAACTGTCACAGGGACGGACTGACTGGGAGTAGAGAGATCGCTGTTCTAGATCACTAGGAACAGGTGAGTCTCCTCCCCTGTCAGAATGGAGATCTGCTTTGTTTACATAGGCAGATCCCTGTTCTGCCTCTGTTTACCGCGATTCTGGGTGGCTGGCGGACATCGAGTCCGCCGGACAGACAGGAGAGCTCCAACGGCAGGCGCGCGCGCTGTATCTAATGCAGGGACCGATGTACAAGTACGTTGGTTTGCTCAGCTGGTCTGCCCTGCCACAGTATATGTGCGGTGGGCAGTCCGGAAGTGGTTAAAGCAGGTTTAGGGTATAAAAAATAAATATCCCAAACTTTGACTTTGAGCACATTTCAGTCCATCATCCGATAATGGAAAGAGTATGGCACAACTGCAAACCTACCAAGACATGGCCATCCACCTAAACTGACATGCCGTACAAGGAGAGCATTAATCAGAGAAGCAGCCAAGAGGCCCATTGTAACTCTAGAGAAGCTGCAGAGATCCACAGCTCAGGTGGGAGAATCTGTCCACAGGACAAGTTTTAGTTGTGCACTCCACAAATCTGGCCTTTATGGAAGAGTGGCAAGAAGAAAGCCATTGTTGAAAGACAACCATAAGAAGTCCCGTTTGTACTTTGCGAGAAGCCTTGTGGGGGACACAGCAAACATGTGGAAGGAAGGTGCTCTGGTCAGAGGAGACCAAAATTGAACTTTCTGGCCTTAAAATGCATATCACCCTGAACACACCATCCTCACTGTGAAACATGGTGATGGCAGCATCATGTTGTAGGGATGCATTTCTTCAGCAGGGACAGGGAAGCTGGTCAGAGTTGATGGAAAGATGGATGAAGTCAAATACAGGGCAATCTTAGAAGAAAACATGTAAAGCCCCATACACACGGTCGGACAATCCGCGGACCAGGTCCGTCGGATCATGTCCGTCGTACTTTGTCCGATGTTGGTTTTGCGTACACACGGTCGGACAAAGTTGTCGGAAAATCCGATCATTCTGAACGTGGTGACGTTTGTTGCCTACGACGGGACAACGTAGAGGCTAGTAGCCAATAGCTTTGGTCTTGTAATGTGATCTGAGCATGCGTAGCACTTTGTCCGGTCGGACAACCGTACACACGATCGGGTTTGGTGTGATCGGACCGGGTTGACGGCAAATCTTTCCAGCAGGAGATAAGACTTTGTCCGTCGGACAAACCGACGAACACTGTCCGATGGTGCATACACACGGTCTGATTTTTCAACAACATTGTCCGATCGGACAGAATCCATGAAAAAGTCCGACCGTGTGTATGGGGCTTTAGAGTCTGCAAAAGACTTGAGACTGGGTCGGAGGTTCACCTTCCAGCAGGATAAAGACAATAAACATACAGCCAGAGTTACAATGGAATGGTTTAGATCAAAGCATATTCATGTGTTAGAATGGGCCAGTGAAAATCCAGACCTAAATCCATTTGAGAATCTGAAAAATCTGAAAATTGCTGTTCACAGATGCTCTCCATCCAATCTGCTAGAGCTTGAGCTATTTTGCAAAGAAGAATGGGCAAAAATTTCACTATAGATGAGCAAAGCTGTTAGAGACATACCCAAAAAGACATGCAGCTGTAATTGCAAATTGAAAGGTGGTTCTACAAAGTATTGACTTAGGGGGGCTGAATACAAATGCACGAATGCACGCCACACTTACTCCACATATTTATTTGTAAAAAAATTTGAAAACTATTTATCACTTTCCTTCCACTTCACAATTATGTGCCACGTTGTGTTGGTATATCACATAAAATCCCAATAAAATACATTTACGTTTTTAGTTGTAACATATAAAAATTTGGAAAATGTCAAGGGGTATGAATACTTTTTCAAGGCACTGTATTCAGAAACATATGGAGGGGGTGGATATATTACTTAATCAAACCAATAAATATGTAAGCCACATGCTGGGTGGAGAGATAATCTCCTCACAAACTCCCCCAGATCTCTAATCGAGAGAATCTTGCACACATGGCACACTAACATACTCTTATGCCCCGTACACACGATCGGATTTTCCGACTACAAATGTTGGATGTGAGCTTGTTGGCTGAAAGTCCGACCGTGTGTATGCTCCTTTGAATATTTGTTGTCGGACTTTCCGCCAACAAATGTTGGCTAGCAGGTTCTCAAATTTTCTGCCAACAAATGTTTGTTGTCGGATTTTTTTCGATCGGGGTTTACACAAGTCCGTTGGACAAAAGTCCATGCATGTTTGGAATCAAGTACGAGCTGGAGATATAACTAGCGTTCATAATGGAGATATCACGTACGTCTTGTACGTCACTACGCTCATAATTGTTTGCCAACATTTGTATGACCGTGTGTATGCAAGACAATTTGGAGCCAACATCCTTCAAACAAAAGTCCACGGTTTTGTTGTCGGAATGTCCGATCATGTGTATGTGTGTATTAAACTCATTCATTTGTTATGCTTTTATTTACTATAAGCACATGGTCCTGTTTGTGTTTTAAATGAATCCTCCTTTTTTCCCTTGTTTTTGCTCTGATATTTTATTATGTGCTAATTTGATTTTGCTCCCTCCAGCTCCAAGGGTATTGTTAATGTCCTTTGAGCCATGGTGAAAACTTATGGGCTGTTTTTGCATTGTTAACCTGCATTATCTTTGATTCAACTTGCTTGATGTACTCTTGGTACTCTTATGATTATCTTTGAGACAGATGTTGTATGACAATGCATTATTATTATTATACAGGATTTATACAGCGCCAACAGTTTGCGCAGCGCTTTACAACATTGGGGAAGACAGTACAATTACAATTCCATACAGGAGAGATCCGCTCGTTAGAGCTTACAATCTAGCCAATGATACCTGTGCTTTGTTCTCATTTCTTCAATAAAAATGAAAACTTCAATAAAAATGTGAATAAAAAATGACATATTTTTGTATCTATTTGCCAATTCTAGCAGCATAAGAATTTTAAAGTGGTGTTGCCACCAAAAAAATAAAAATTGCTTAAAATTCATGAAAAAAATAAATAATTGGAAAAAACATTTTTTTTTACTCACCTCTAAATGCCTGTTGCTAGGGGGTCCCTCGTAGTCTGCCACCTTCAGTGCCCGGGCACTGACATCACCCCTCGGCGCCGCACAGTCATCTGGGACCTGTCGCGTGTCCCAGATGACTGAGCGTCGTATCACGGCGCCGCTCACGCATGCGCAGTGGGTGCCCGGCTGTGAAGCCACAGCCGAGTACCCACAGTAAGGATGCCGGCGCTGCGAGAGCGGAGCGGGGAACGAGGGGGGGCTTCGTTCCCCCGCACCGCTGGACCCTGGGACAGTAAGTGTCCGGTTATTAAAAGTCAGCAGCTGCAGTATTTGTAGCTGCTGACTTTTAAACATTTTTTTTTTTTTTAGTGGGCACTCCTCTTTAAAAAAGTCAATGTTGATTGAAAGTGAAGTTCCACTTTAAGAATAAACCCACAATACATTGTAACCATTGGCTGATATCAAAAAGAAACATGTATATATAGGAATCTGAAAATGTTAAAATATCCCATAAAAAAAACACTAGTTAAAAGTACAAAGTAATTTTACAGAATCAAATGCAAACAATGGTCTTTATTAAGGTACAATATCTGAATGTGATGCATTTAATATGCCTATTATTGTTTCATGCCTGACTGCTTCTTTACTTTGAACATCGATGTGTCCCAGTATCTAATATCTCTCCTAACTGGGAGACTGGCTTTTTCCAAAAAAAAAAATCATTTTTTTATACCAGTTTAATGAATACTGTTCATGTTTCAGTTGTGGGTTGTCTTACCCTAGACTGCAGAGGCACAGACATACCAGTGCCAACTAATGAGTTGGTATCCTAATTTTGGCCTTATTGAGTCACGGACTTGGAAAAAGCATGCAGTCCACAAAGTCTAAATACTCTCAACTCCTATCCTGTATGGTCAGAGACTCATTGGTATTGCAAACAGGATAAGGATGGCAGCCCTAGAGCCTGCACCTTTAACCCCGTCATGCCTAAGCCTTTTCTGTCACTTGTTCCTTACAAGTTAAAAACTGTATTTTTTGCTTAGAACATTATATATATATATTTTTAGCAGAGACCCTAGAGAATAAAATAGCAATCATTGCAATATTTTATGTCACATTATGTTTGTGCAGCAGTCTTTCGGATGCAATTTTTTTGGGAAGAAATCACTTTCATGAATTAAAATAATAATAAAAAACAGTAAAGTTAGCCCAATTTGTTTATATAATGTGAAAGATGATGTTACGCAGAATAAATAGATACCTAACATGTCATTTAAAATTGCGCACACTCGTGGAATGACGACAAACTACAGTATTTAAAAATTTACATAGGCTGCATTTTTAACAATTCTACAGGTTACCAGTTTAGAGTTACAGAGGAGGTCTTATGCTACAATTATTGCTCTCGCTCTAACGATCGCTGTGATACCTCACATGTGTGGTTTGAACACTGATTACATTTTCGGCAGCAACTTACGTATGTGTTCGATTCAGCGCACGAGCACGGAGGGATGGGGTGCTTTAAATGTTTTTTTTTCTTATTTATTTTTATTTTCTTTCCTATTTTTACACTATCCCCTTTATTTATTTTTTTGTTTTTCTAATCGCTTTTATTGCTGTCAGAATGTAAACATCCCTTGTGACAGTAATAGGCGCTGACAGGTGCTCTTTATGGAGGGATCTTGGGTCTATAAGACCCCAAATCCCCCCTTTGCACTTAAAAGCATTCAAAACGGCAAGTTTGGTTGTTTTGAATGCTGCTTGTGATTACGGCCAAGCGGCTTATAGACGCATCGTTGTTTTAATAAGAAAGCCGACCGTTGGCTATAAAAAAAAACGTATATCAGGATGATGCCTGCAGCTGCAGGCATCACCCCGGTACCACCCCTTCAAGTCGAGGCCGCATATTTGCATATGGTCGGCGTGAAGGGGTTAAATATGGTGCGACAGAAAGTATTGCAACGACCGCCATTTTATTCTCTAGGGTGTTAGAAAAAAAATGTGTAATGTTTGGGGGTTCTAAGTAATTTTCTAGCAAAAAAAACATTTTTTAACTTTTAAACAACACATCTAAAAAAGAGGCCCGGTCTTGAAGTGGTTAAATGAGCTAAGGCAACCCATTCCATTGCTGTTCAGGAACAGCTGTCAAGTTGTTACTCCATGTGGCAAGTTTACTACTGGGTCTTATATAGATTTGTGAAGGAACTGTTTTCTATAAGTCCATCCAAGTTTTATCCTGTGTTGAGCCCCGATGAAGGGGGAGTGGTGTTGCCCCCAAAACGCATTGAATGTTTTCATATGATTTTTTTTTTTGTTTTACCAACATTTAAAATGATCTTGGACTCTCATTCGGTTTTGGTCTGCCCCTCCTTTATGTAGATCTATGGTTTGAGTGCCCATCAAAGGAAGCTATGCTGTGTGGGGGCTACCTTACCAAAGCTATTGAGTTAGTTTGAAGTTTTCCTTCATCTGACTACACAAGCAAGTCTTAAGCCTCGTACACATGATCGGATTGTTGGCCAACAAAACCGTGGAATTTAGTCCGAAGGGCGTTGGCCCAAACTTGTCTTGCATACACATGGTCACACAATTGTTGGCCAACAATTACAAACGTAGTGACGTACTAGACATACTACATGTTTTTTCAGCTCTTTTGCGCCACCTTTTGGGCTCCCTCTGCTAATTTCGTGTTAGTAGAAGTTTGGTGAGTGATTCATGCTTTTCATTTCACACTTTTCAATTCGTGCTTTTCAGTTAGTTTCTGAATGGCCGTTCGTCAACCAGACATGTTGCGGAATCGGAGGAGATAACGTGTTATCATTGACCTTGGAGTTATTGCTTTGATATCATTTTTTGGGTTGAATAATGATTTGATTTGATTTGGTATATTTTCAATATTTTGGGATGCATAGAATGTACTTTTTGGTTAAGTTCTATTGGCAGATAGCAGGTCTAATTTAATTTTTTCAAATTTTTGTAATGCACAATAAAAAAATTGATGAGAATAATACTTGTGTTTTACTTCAAATGACAGTTTGGGAGTAGGCAGTTACATTTTAAAAAATTACGGGATAATGGTGTTGTCCAAATAAAAAAAAAAAAAGCATAATAATATTATTCTTGATATCACTAGAAAAAAAAAGCCTTTGAAAATTCTTTGCAATAACTCCATCAGTATCACCAGAAAAGCAGCTTCATTATCATACCATTTAACCACTAGACATCCAGCCATGGCCGAATGACAGCTTTGGCACGGATGTCAATTCCCGGGATCATATGACGTCCTCCCCTTTCCTCGCTCCCTGTGCGCGCTCACGAGCGCGCAGCAGGGAAATTCTGTGTTGGCCGTGTCCCTTGGACACAGCCAATCACAGATCGCTGTAAACGGCCAATCACAGCGGCCATTTACAGCGCAATCGGCGTGTCAAATGGGAGATGATCTCATATGTAAACATAGGAGATCATCTCTCAGCGCCGCTCTCCCTCCTCACACAGAGACAGCGTGTGAGGAGGGAGAGATGAACGGCTGCAGCGGCCGTAAGTAGAAAAAATAAATATATAAATAAAGTGCCATCTGCCCCCCACTGCCATCTGTCCCCACTGCCACCACTGCCATCTTTCCCCAGTGCCATCTGCCAGTGCCATCTGTCCCCAGTGCCATCTGTCAGTGCCATCTGTCCCCAGTGCCACCTGTCCCCAGTGCCATGTATAAGTGCCATCTGTCATCAGTGCCACATAGTGCCATCTGTCATCAGTGCCATATCAGTGTCACGTGTCATCAGTGCCACATATTAGTGCCATCTGTCATCAGTGCCACGTATCAGTGCCATCTGTTATCAGTGTCACCTGTCATCAATGCCACGTATCAGTGCCATCTGTCATCAGTGTCACAAGAAATTAGACCACCATGAGGTCACCAGTACATCAGGTGTGATAAATTTTGTATGATTCGCACCACAGTTTGTGGACTCTCTAACTTTCACAAAGACCAAATAATATCCACTAATTTGGGTTATTTTTACTAAAGATATGTGGCAGTATAAATTGTGGCCAAAATTTATGAAGAAAAATTAATAATTTCCTAAATTTTATCACAGAAACAAAGAAAATTTCTTTTTTTTTCAAAATTTTCATTTTTTTTTTCATTTATAGCGCAAAAAATAAAAAACCCAGATGTGATCAAATACCACCAAAAGAAAACTCTATTTGTGGGGAAAAAAGGACAAAAAAATTCATTTGGGTACAGTGTTGCATGACTGAGTTATTGTCATTCAAAGTGTGAGAGCACCGAAAGCTTAAAATTGGTCTGGATAGGAGGGGGGTTTAAGTGCCCGGTAAGCAAGTGGTTAAAGAAGAAGAGAATTGTGCGCTGCATTTGGAGATTTCATAATTTGCCATGTCACAAATGTTAATTATCCATTACGAACGCTATTTCAAAAGAGCGACCGCTTCTGGCTCGTCTTTTGCTTCCAAGCATGCGTGTTTGTACTTTGGACTTTTGTCCTACGGACTTGTGTACACACGCTCGGAAAATCCGACAACACACATTTGTCCGCGGAAAATTTGAAAACCTGCTAGCCAACATTTGTTGGCAGAAATTCCAACAACAATTGTATGATGGAGCATACACACGATCGGATTTACCGACAACAGCCTGTCATCGAACATTTCCAGTCGGAGAGTCCGAACGTGTGTACAGGGCCTAAAAGTTCCCAGTGCCTCTTTGAGTATGTTATTTTGGAGTCCATTCCTTTAAAGAGACTGCCAAAGCACCACAACACAGCAAAAACTGGACTTGAAGCAATTTTTTAATACAACGCTAAGTCGGAATGAATGACACCATACAGAGTGGCATGCAATACTGTGTTGCATTAATGCATTATAAAACATTTTTTACCATGTGCCATTGCAAAGCATAAGCGTGAAGCTGGCCTAAGGGAATGTAAACCAGAACACTAATTTCATGACATGATTTCCATATATAAATGGGGCAACTGCTTTTCAGGACATAATTAAACCATATCTATAATAATAAAACAGTTCCAATGCCCAACAGACTATGATTTAATGCATCCTAAAGAGATGTGGCCCTCCTATATAATACTTAAAAAAATATTCCTAAATATTTATTTTTATAAAAAAAAAACTAAGATTTACACAAAAAAACAACCACTTCAAATCAATAGCTCTCAAAAATATAAAATTGAAATATGTCAGAAACACCTTCGTAATGGATGTGTCAAACCTGGGTTCAAAAAACATAATAACCATATATTACTGAGCTTCATTAAAAAATACCAACATGTACGAAAACTAAAACTGAAATCCAATATTTCAAACTCTAGTAATGGCACAGAAAAGATCTAAAGGAATAGCAATTAAATTATGTGAGATCCCCAAAATCAATTGCTGATGAAAGATAGAAAGGCAAGCATTTGTGAGCAAGTACGGTACTTATAAGAGCATAAGCAATTCTTCTAAGCTGCATCTGCTAGTCTTCCTCTGATTAGCTGGCATAAACACACCCTTACATTGTGATTGTTGGAGATCTATCCAATAAATAGAAAGTATTAAGTGTGGTATGTAAATTTTTTTCAAGCGTGATAAAGAGCCACATATGGCATCAAACATTGCTATGGGTTGGTGCAACTAAAGGGACCAGAAAAGAAATACCCTTGCAGATTGGCCTCCCTGCACTGCAAGGGTTATATTCTCATTAGGTCTAGGGTTTGCAGAATAAGCTGTTGTACTACTATATTAATTTTACTCGCTCCAGCAGCCCTTCTCCATGCTGTGAGACCGCTCCCTCGCCACCTTTTTTGCGACATGGCTGGCAATACAATGCTGATGTCATCGTATACAATGCAGGGACAATAGTCCTGTATTGTACATTAGGATGGCAAGGGCCCATCCACAATATGGAGTATGAACGACTAACACAAGAGTGTTAGAGGACGGGAGAGTGAATAAAGATTGTTTTTTCAATCCCCTAGACATTATGAGAATGTGGGGCCCCCACTGCAAACCAAATTATTTATTTTTCCCGCTATATTCTATATTAAATGTGGGTGCAGATGAGAAGTGTTCCTCCACTCAACGGGATACTGAATTGCCCAAAGTGGTCTTTCTTCTGGTATCAAGAATCTTAAGGTGTTCAGAAAATCACCTGAACTACCTATTCAGATAGAAAAAAAGTTAGTGTCTAAAACACTTTTTACATTTTGGTTAAAATACCTGAGGATTTAGAACCGTTGTCAGGTTTTTATTGGTCCCGGTTATGGAGATTTACATCTCTTTTTGTCCTCAAGACCATTGTCACCTGGACTTAAAAGATGAGGAAAAAATCACTGGAGTTGTCAACAGAATATAAATAGGGAAACCTTACAACTGGAACTTTTCTTCAGGTGACATCTGTCTAAATGTTTTTTTTTCTCACTTTCTGATGTGTCTAAAGGACAGGACAAAGTTATGCTTATAAAATAATAACATTTCTGTATAAATAATAAAGTTATACTTCAGATATTAAATAGATAAGCAAGAGAATGGGTGTAAGCTCATTGTTTTTCAAGGTTCTACCAACCATTTCAACATGTATACATGTATTTGTCTTCACCCCTCCATATGTCTTTTCACCAAATGTAAGCATTTACAACCACTGTAACAGCATCTAGCAGAGGAAATAACACTGCTTGGGAGCAATTGCCAAAAATAAACATCTAGGCTGAATACAATCTACTGCTACCTGCAGATTACAAAAAAACATAAAAGTAAATGCTGTGAAATTGCCAGATTCATACAATTACCTATACATTTGTTGTTTTATAAAGCTCTATTTATTCTCCTTAAAACTGTGACAATATCAGAAATATTTTTTTTAAATGCCATGGGTTTGCACAGGCAGGGATTGCATTGGCAACTATCATATTGGATTAAGTATTACACTTCGGCTCAGCAAAATCTAAAACAACTCTTCTCTACCCCTTCACAGGTATGTGTCAGCTCAACCACATCTTCCACCTTTAATTTAAACTGGGATATTCTTGCTATTTCTGTGTATGTGTCAGCTCAACCACATCTTCCACCTTTAATTGAAACTAGGATCTGAGACTTCCGGTTCCGGAATCAGCTCCCGCAGCTAGACTCCAAAAACGTCCTATAAAACTCGCACAACCTGCCCAAAAGCACCGGCACCCTCTCCGGATCACACCCGGCCACAATATGGACCAGTTTGCAGAAAAAAAGCACAGCCGCAAATCGAGACCCAGGCTTTGGCCTACACGGTCCCCTCCACAGAAACTGCACCTGACATGGAAGTAAGCGGTGGCCTGGCCCCCTCCTCCTCACATCTTGACACGGCTGCTCAGCACAATGGAGACCAGACCACAGAGATTATTGCCCAGGCTGTAGCAGCTCTCCTCTCCCCCATAATAACTTCCTCTGTGGAGAAAGCAGTCAGTGCAGGCATGCAGCAGCTCCAGGCCCAGCTAGGGGAACATGCCTCCAGACTGAATGAGGCTGAGCACCGCATATCTAACAATGAAGAGGAACTGTACCAGGCACAATCCACGGAACAGGCCTAAGATGAGATGAACAAATATATTCTATAAAAATTGGACGATTTGGAAAATAGAACCAGAAGGAGCCACCTGCAATTCGTGGGCATCCCAGAATCGCTACAACCTTCAGCCCTCACAGACCTTTAAGCGAGGCACATTCCCGAAGCATTAGGCCTCCCAGGCCCCTGCACCGTGGAGCATGCCCACCCCATGGGAACCTTTTAACTCTGATCGCAAATTGCCCTGACCAATTATCGCAAAATATCTGAACTACTCAGACAAAGCTTTCATCCTACAGAAATTCCGGCAATCCAGATCTCTTCAGATCGACGGAATAAACATCCTGGTCTTCGCAGACTAATCCATAGAAGTTTCCAAGAAAAGGAAAGCTTTTCAACAAATATTTCACCCTAGCCTTCCCGGCCACCCTTCGGCTCAAAGCCCCTAATGGCGTCTAATGCCATCTGAGGCGGAGGCCTTCCTAAGATCTTTACACACAGGACCGCACCTCAGCCCCACTTCCAGAATAGCTCCTATCAACCGTGCTCTGGACCAAAAGCGCCCACGCAAAGGCTCTCCAAAACGATTCAGGTCCTCTGGCCGGGACCAACATTGCTCCGCGCTTCGCTGAGAAAGCTCTTACAGCACCACTATTGCCTCTACTGCAATTGCCCCTTAACCGGCCTTGCGGATCAACCCAAGCTGAGATACCTCTCACTAAATTTTCTCTCCGTTTTGTTCTCTCTTACTCACGTGTACTCCACTTACTGATAGGCCGAACCTTTTATTGATTTACATACTGTTATGATGTTATTACTTGTTTATCTTTTAAATCACAGTTTCATCCCTGGCCTCCCTGCGTAGATCAGATCGCTCTCCCCATACACAACCCAAACTGGCAGCATCCACCGCTCTCCAATTCCTGGGTTTCAATGCTGCAGTCATTGGGTCTTGTAATGGGAGCTGGCCTACACAGTGACTCCATGCGGAAAAAAGTGAATTTTTTCAGATATGCTTCATTGTTTCTACCTTTTGCTTCCCTCCTTCTGAACCTCCCCCTTCCTCATACACTCCCACCCTTGCACCAATAGACCCTAAGCCGCTATTCTCCTATAGCATAGAATCCTCCATATCCCCGATTTATATTTACAGCTCACCACCATATGATACCCCAAACAACTCATGCAACGCCGGCTCATATCCCCTTATGCCCCCCCCCCCAATATGAAAATAGTCTCCTGGAATGTTAAAGGGCTCCGTTCCCCCAATAAGAGAATGAAAATCCTTTGCCACCTCAAAAGGCTTAAGACCGACATTGCCCTACTCCAGGAAACCAACCTCTCCACCCCAGATTTCCAACCCATGAAAAAACTATGGGTGGGCACGGTCCTAGGCTCTGACTCAAATGGTCGCAAAGCAGGGGCTCTCATACCCATACATAAAAATCTTCCCTGCACAGTCATATCTATTGACTCGGACTCCCAGGGACACCTCTTATCAGCACATGTCCAAATAGGAACTAGAGATTTGATAATCTCAAATGTATACACACCCATTAACCCCACTAAACAGTTTTTTAGTGAACTATCGACCTGGCTCCTTCGTGACCCACACCTTCCACATATAATAGGCGGGGACTTCGATACTACCCGACATCTGATTGATGAGAGATATTCTCCCAAATGCCCACGATCCCTCCCTGATCCCTGTACTCCGACACTTCTAGCCTCCATGATGGAATCCCTCCATCTTCATAACATTTGGCACCTCTGACACCCAGCTGACAGAGTTCAGATTCTACTCTAACCCCCAAAATGTTTTCACTAGAATCAACTACCTTTTCTGCTCAGAAACTGGGATCTGCTTGCTATTTCTGTGTATGTGCTTTTGGTAATCTATGCTGCCTTCAAATTCTTTACCTCTGTCCATATCACTGTGATGTTTATTTTGCTTTATTATTGTCTATACCTAATCTATGAGCTGTTCTTATCTTTATGACCGTGACCCTTCTGCTCTCTTGCTGTGTCTTGTTGTCTGCCTTGGTGTGAGCAGTTCATTCTGTTAGCCATGTGTTCCCCCTATGCAATCCTGACGAATTAATTGTCAATTCCCCCACACAAACTCAGGGATTGCATTGGCAACTATCATCTTGGATAAAGTATTCAAATTGGATTAAGTATTACACTTCGGCTCAATATTCATATTGGATTAAGTATTACACTTCGGCTCAATATTCATATTGGATTAACCACTTGACCACTGGGCAGTTAAACCCCCTTCCTAACCAGACCAATGTTCAGCTTTCGGTGCTCTCACATTTTGAATGACAATTACTCAGTCATGCAACACTGTACCTAAATGAATTTTGTGTCCTTTTTTTCACACAAATAGAGCTTTCTTTTGGTGGTATTTAATCACCGCTGGGTTTTTTATTTTTTGCGCTATAAATCAAAAAAATCTGAAAATTCGGTAAAAAAAAAAAAAAAATTCTTTGTTTCTATTAAAAATTATTGCAGAGTATTGGCAGAGTATTGGCAGAGTATTGGCGAGTGTTGGCAGATTATTACAGTGTTGCACAGTATTGGTAGAGTATTGCACAGTGGTTGCAGAGCATTGCACAGTGGTTGCAGAGCATTGCACAGTGGTGGCAGAGCGTTGCACAGTGGTGGCAGAGCGTTGCACAGTGGTGGCAGAGCGTTGCACAGTGGTGGCAGAGTATTGCACAGTGGTGGCAGTGTATTGACCAGTGCTGTGGGCACTACACATCCAGCCCACAGTGCTGGTCCCGTCTCTCCCCCTCTCCGCTTCTCCCTTCTCTGTACCGATCGGTACAGAGAGGGGAGGGAGGAACTGGCGTCATGACGTGACGACTATAGCGCGGTCGGCATGTGGTTAAGTATTACACTTCGGCTCAGTATTCATATTGAATTAAGTATTATACTTTGGCTCAGTATTCATATTGGATTAAGTATTACACTTCAGCTCAGCACTTCAGCGCATGCACAAAGCAAAAATCCAAAACAGACGACTGCAGAACACTAAACAGACTACAGGTAACCTGATTCTCCATCAAACTTTTTCATCTCTCATCCAGGCTTCCACTCAATCTCACCACTCTGTATCATGCACTCCCTACTTTTACTTCTCACAGTTGACTCCATAACGAATGCCCCTGCAAGACTCATCCACCTTACTAACCATTCAGTGTCCTCCACCCCTCTGCCAATCCCGCCACTGGCTTCCACTCACCCAATAAATAAAATTCAAAGCACTAACAATAATTTACAAAGCCATCCATAACTCTGCCCCAGCTACATCACTAACCTAGTCCCAAAATACCAACCAAGCCTCTCTCTTTGGTCCTCTCAAGACCTCCTGCTCTCTAGCTCCCTTGTCACCTCCTCCCATGCTCGCCTCCAGGATTTCTCCAGAGGTTCTCCCATCTTTTGGAACGCCCTACCCTAATCGGTCCAACTGTCCCCTAATCTATCCATCTTTAGACAATCCCTGAAAACCCTTCTCTTTAAATAAGCCTATCCTGCTTCTAACTAATACACTATTTTACTTCCTCCATCAGCTCATCCCCCACAGCTATTACCTTTTGTATCAATTGACCCTACCGTTTTAGAGTGTAAGCTCTAATGAGCAGGGCCCTCTGATTCCTCTTGTACCAAATTATAATGTAACTGTAATGTCTGCCTTTATTTTGTTAAGCGCTGCGCAAAATGTTGGCGATATGTATATAAATCCTGTATAAAAATAATAAATGTATGTTTTAAACCTCTGTTTGTGTGCTACTTTACTTTGAAGGAGTAGGAACTTTAAGTCCTGGTTCACACTGATGCAATTTCAGATGGGTTCCAGAAGGCATGGAGTGACAAGTGACATACCCTGATTTTCTTTGGAGGCTGTTCTCATATAGGCACTTGAAATGCGTGCCCTGTGCGTCTTTACAGCGGAGCGGACCTCCATAAAGTTGAATGTAAATCACATGCCAAACACTTATCTGATAAGACCATTCCTGTGTATTTTCTGCAAGTCCCTTCTGTGTTCATCACTTGTTTTTGAGAAAGAGATATGCGCATGAAAACCACATTGGAATCGCATCTGAGCCCCATCAACCTGCACTGGACATGCTCCTTAAAATCGCACTAGAAAACTCATTCAAATCGCACTGCATTGTGAACTGCAATGTGAACCTAGCTTTAATGTTATTTCATTCAATTTCATTACTTTTTCTTAGTTAATCAATATTGTGATCAGTGGCTGTAATTCCTTTCATCCAGATAATGTATTTGTGTTGCTTGTAAAAATGTGATACTTGTTTCAAAGGGCAGGCCTGAATTTGAAAAATAAAATGGTGCCAAGTTATCAGTTGCACCACATTGCCCTCTTGTGTCTACTGGAAGGATACACTGTTGTTTCCAAAACCAACATAATAAACACTTTGATTCTTGATTACCCTTATTAATTAATAAAATGCAGTTAACCCTAATTGATGCTTTTTTCTCATTTTTACAACATTTTATTTTTGAGATACCCATCAGTTTATGTATCATATTTTAGGCCAGTTAATGTGCTAAAGAAGTATTTCCTTTGTTTATGAATATTGTTTCCTCATCTTATATTAGCTTTATGGATATGTGTTGCATTTATTTATATTATTATATATTTTTATTGTTTAGTAGCAACTCATTGTTTTTACCTTCCTGCTGCTACTGCACATATGCCAGGTATTGGCGCCAATTTGGCTTATCCCACAAAGACACTTTTAAATTTAAACCAATTATAAGGCAATTATTTAGTTCCATAGTAATGTTGAATAAAGACACAGGTACATCCAGTTTAACTTACATTGAGAGTCTATTGCTGCCTACTGTACCTGTGCATTATGATGCCATTCTAATTAACTGACATTGCAATGCACAGCACAGAATACCCTATGTTGCATAGGTTTAAAAGATGCCTAAAGGCTAACTTTACTTACAAACAATATACTCCTAATGACCTTTCTCCCTATGTTAATTAAACCCCTTTGCATTAGCCTTAGATCAGCCGGTGATGCAGTTTAGATGGCACTTGGTCAGAGGTGCTTCCCTGCAGGATTACAAGTAGACAGCTCCTTTGACTCTGAAACTTCTTGTCTCCCAGCTCCCCTGTCAATGAACCCCAACTCCCCAGACACTGCACCTCTCTGCTAGCTAGCAGCTCTCTGCGTATTCCCTTACTTCTCCCCCTGTTCCTGTTCTCTCCTATTAACTTTGCAGGGACAGACAGAGAGGTGGAGCCTGGAGTTTCTTGGCTCACTGCCCACTATCTATTCACTCTGGTGACATCAACTTCTCACTCCTCCTAAACTATTGAATCATTTTATTATTATTTTGAACATGCAATCTCTACAGCTTCATTCATGCAGGCATACCTCTCCATACACCTATGCGAAAGGCCATCATTATTATTATTTATTATATATTAGATGCATAGGTGTTCCGTGAATTTGTGCACAGGCAGTATGATTCATGTCTATTGGCACAACTGCTGGTTTCAATTTGACAGCTGCGCAGGTGCCTGTCTGTTCGGGGACACGCACCCGCACCTGCACGGTTGTCAAATAGAGGTAAATGCGATTGCCTGCATGCGGATGCACAGAACACGTGTGCATCTCGTGCAGGCAAATACGACCCTTCACATGGGTGTACATGGATAGGTACACCCATGTGAATGCTGTCTACATCTGGCTGAAATTAAGAGGATAACTAAAACTCAATCTTACTTTCTTATAGGTTTTTTAATCTGATCACAATGAGGTATTCGGACAAATTTTGAAAGCAAATGTCCTTTGTATGTGTCGGCATAGGGATGTTAAATCAAACAGTTGCTATTATGGTGAGAAAGGGAAGGCATAGGGGTGCAGATATGTGAAGAGGGATTTGACCCCTTCGTGACCAGGGTCAAAACAAACCTTAAAGAGGGAGTCCGGCGAAATATTTTTTTTTTAAAGTCAGCATCTACAAATACTGCAGCTGATGACTTTTAAAATAAGGACACTCACCTGTCAAAGGGTCCAGCGATGTCGGCACCCGAGGCCGAACCATCCCTCGGATGCTGCTGCCACCATCTTGGGTCTGGGAATCAGGAAATGAAGCCTTGCGGCTTCACTTCCCAGTTCCCTACTGCGCATGCGCGAGTCGCGTAATGCAATGGGAATGGTCCGCGCTGTCTCTGGGACCCGTGTGTGTCCCAGCAGACAGAGCGGCAGGACAGAAAGAGGCATAGACTCCCGTGGGAGTCTATGCCCGGAAGTGGGTGCAAATACCTGTCTTAAATATTCCTTATTTCCACAACTGCAATCAAATCGGTGTTGTTTGTAATAATAAGATCTAGCCATGCATTATTTCTAGTCAGGGCATCCACCAATTGACACAGTTGTCCTGCAAGCCATTTAAGATATGCCAAGATTTAAATGAGTGAGCAGTTCTGTTTGTCCAGGGATGGAGCCATAAATTATTGTTAATGCTAAGTGGGGAGCATTGTATTGTATCTTTACCCACCCAGAGTGATGTGAGAAATGTGTGTTACTTCAATTTTTTCATAGTGTATAGTTAACCTGACAGAGATTTCTTTTCTAAATGAACTGCAATTTAACTATAACAGAGGATAACCAAATCCACTTTAGTTATAAATGAATGCTTGTAGAAGTAAACCTACAAATTTAAATAATGGTGTTTTTGTTTGTGTTTTCTGTCTTCTCAAAGAAACTAGTTTGTCATCTGTTTTCCTCATCTGAACAAAAAAGAAATGGAGAAACGGAAATCATTGGCCAGCTGGGATGTTCAACTGCTGAATACTATGATATACTTTTTAAAAATGTAAGCATTTCTTGTTTTAAAATTGTAACTGTTCAACCAATGTGCTATTGGCTATAAGGTTACCATCTTAGAAAACCACTGATTAAAAGCTAAACTTCAGACCATTATCTGAATACACAGCTAAAGTACATCTATGTGAGCTGGTTTACCTGCTGAAGGATTTGTCATTCTGTTCATTTTCTCTTGTAATCCTAGTACTGTGACAGTCAGCACAGCCAGGTCCCACTGTAGACTACTCTACCGCTAAGTATTGAAGCCTGTTTAAAGGAGTTCTATTCTATGCATTAAGGTGAAAAACCGTCTGTGCTGCAGCACCCCCCTTATTCTTACCTGAATCCGATCGTTCCAGCGACGAGAATGAGCACAGCAGCTCCAGCCGCTGTTTCAGGCCCTCATTGGACAGATTGATGGCGGCGGGGGCCATTGGCTCCCACTGCTGTCAATCAAATCCAGTGACACGGGAGCTGAGGGGCAGGCATAGTCCTGCTGTCTGTGTCAATGGATGAAGCAACAGGACTCGGAACCTTTCCAGCACGAGTGCCCCCATTGAAAGTGGCTCTCTGTCAGGGCCATCTTAAGAGCATCATAGGCCCCCGGGCAATACAGTGCACTGAGACCCTGTCTACACAATTACGCACGAGAATAAAAATGCAAATTATCAATAAGGCTATATTTATTGGTACTTCCAACAAAATCAGTGTTTAAACATTAACACAACGTTTGGACAATATAACACGAGTTTGATGGGCACAGTGGCAGCGTTTGGGCATAGTGGCTGCATTTAATGGGCACAGTGGGAGCTTTTGATGGGCACAGTGGCAGCTTTGATGGGCACAGTGGCTGTTTGATGGGAAATGTGGCTGTTTGATGGGCACAGTGGCAGCTTTTGAGGGGCACGGACAGTGGCTGTGTTTGATGCACAACTTGAACTTACTTAAGTAGACATTGTTAGACTTACTTGAGGCCGCCGGCCTGGTGCAGTACAGTGTGTCACTCACAGCAGCAAGGCAGCGCCAGCTATAAAGGGCCGTCTTTCCGCTCCCTCTCCATGCTGTCTGAAGAACATGGCAGAGGTGGGCGGAGCCTGTTCACTAGCCACTGGGGCAGCCGCGGTGCGCTATAAATGTTGGGGCGGCCTCTGATTGATGTCACTGGTTGCTAGCTATATTCCGGCCGGCGAAGTGAGCAACCAGTGCAGTCAGTCAATTTAAGCAGCAGATTGCAGTGCTGAGGATCAGCCCTGGATGGGGCCCTCCAGACAAGTGGGGCCCCCGGGCAACTGCCCAGCATGCCCAGTGGAAAAAACGGCCCTGCTCTCTGTGGGGCACTCGATGAAGAGGAGGAGCCAGGAGAGCTTTCGGAGGACCCCAGAAATGGAGGATTGGGGCCGTTTTTTTTTGTTGCAAAACCCATGCACAGAGCAGGTAAGTATAACATGTTTGTTATTTAAAAAATAAAATAAAATGAACCTTAACAATCACTTTAAGTACCCCAGCCCCAGTCTGTGAGTGGACTATAAATGAGTAGCAGCACACTGATTTAAGTTCTCCCACTACTCTTACTGCTTGTAAGCATGTTGACAGCATTATGCAAAGCAACAGCATACAAATAGTATTTTGTCCCATCTTCCATGGGCTGTCTAAAACTAGTTATGAGGCTGGATGGGGCATCCCTTCTCCCTCCGCAGCTGTCCGACAACGCAGCTAACGGGAACATAGCTGCTTTGATGGCTGCTTGAAAAAAAAATGATTATAAGAACTCCCTGCTGTTGTAAGACCTTTTTGCCCACATAGAAGCCCCACAGGGCCTGATTCTCCTCAAATTGTCACAGTTGGTATGCATATTGGGCCAGAATTGGCTACTATTTGACTCATTCATTTTGCAGCACCCACATTATCATTTACCTTTTTCAATGTACTGTTAAGTGCTGCAGTGCATTGAGATGTTTTACAGAACATAGCTATGCAGCATGTTGGCATGAACTGAAACAATAGGACATAAGGCGGTTAGTTTACTCTTACATCAGGACTAAGTTAGCCAGCGCAGCACTGGTGTGAATGGGCCCTTACAGTGGAGTTTAAGTTTTAAAAATAATATATTGGGGCAGAAATGTGAGTTGCTGTGGCTGACTTGTTTTTAAAGGTGAACGTTCTGAAGCTGTGTCTCTAATCCTGGTGGATATCACTTTGCTGGAGGACATTGTCATAACACTGCACCTGCACTTTATGTTTAATCCTATGGTCTTTTGCAGGTATAAAGCTGTAGAGGAGAAGAACCCTCTCACAAAGTCATGTAACAAAATTCCAACCCCCCTCCACACACACACACCAATTAATTAAAATGAATTATGCAGAAATTGCTGAGTTTGATTAATGTGCTATAGGATTTTTTTTTAAAGCAACAATATTGTTACATTTAGGCTATACGACTGCTTTATTAATGGGCCCCAAAGGGTTAGTATGTGGGGTTCATAAGCCAACAAATAACCTGTGTAATACTATTTATCAAGAAGTGAAAAAAATATACAATGTAGCTATTAATTTTCTGAAAGCATTGTAATATTGACAGTTTATATATTTTTTTCTATTTTCAAATTGTGACTATAAAAAAAGGGCTATATGTGGCTATTAAATAAATTACATATAGCTGTTGTTTTTACAAATGTGGAGTCTGCCTTGAATGTGTGTGACCTTTTGGCACTGGGCGCTGCTTGTGGCAGTTTTAAGACCTTTTAGTTCTGTGTTACTTAGTCTTTAGAGCGCTTTCCAGATCCAAAGCTGTGGCACAGCCTCCGGTATGATTCTATCTCTGAGGACTTATTTATGAGTATATCAAGTTGGCCTGAGCATCAGGAGCCACTGCATATATTAGAACTATTGGGTGTTATTATTATCCATATTTCCTGTTGGTTACCATGGAAAGACTAATTCCACTTGATAAAGGCGGCATGTGAACTGTCAGTGGGCATGAGATCAAGCACAGCGGTGATTGCATTGGACCTAGGACTGCTACCATATCCACACTGTCAGCTGAAGCTCCTATCAAAAGGTGGTGAGAGGATTTTGGTGCACAGTACTGTGGTGGGGAGATGTGATTGATAAGCCCTGATTTCATTTTTTCTTGTGGGTGCATATTTATCTAGTTTTTATGGTATTGCACCAGCACCTGTGCACTTGTCTCTCTTGTTTGTGTATTTCACCATATTGCAGCCTATGGACTCACTCACACACTGCCCACCCCCCGCCACGTGGACTGGCTCCCAGCCCTGGCCCGTGGACCTCTGTGTTAGTGCTTCTTGGGCTTTTCAACATCAAGCAACTGTTTTTCAGATTTGTAATGCTGTCACCTGGGTTTATGTTCACATGTTTTATCAGGTGGATGTTCAGGTCTCATCTGAAGCTAATTTCAGGTACCCCTTTGAGCTGCAGGATGTTTTTTCTGTTTATTTTGTGAGCCTGTTTGCATTTTTTTTTTTTTTGCCGTGTTGCCCTTTCTTTAATTGGACTGCTTTGGGACATCCTAAATGTCTCTAAATCCTGTGTCCCTCAATGAAGGAAAAAGAAAATATGATTTTTTTGTAATTGTGGTAAAATACATTTTTTTTTCAGTTCATTGAGGGACCCCTCTGTAGTCTTGGTTTACTCTCTGCATTGCATTGTTACAAAATTAAAGCGTGCTGGGAATGGGAAGGGTTATGCCAACCTGGTCACTTTTTTTTTTTTTTTTTGCCAGTGTTCAAATCTGTCTGTAAGCTGCAGTATAACTTGTATGTCTCTAAATCCCATGTCCCTCAATGAACTCCTATTTTTTAAAGGGAAAGTCCAGCCTGAGCTTGTTTTGCCTGGGCTTTCCCTATGGTCACAGTAGTGCAATTCGTTTGTGACCTGTTTTCAGCATCGCATCATCCTGACTTAGGAAGTCAGGATCAGCCAGCTGCCGGGACTGATGGCAGTCTCAGCCTCTCAGCTCCCCGCTGAGACGGCCACTCCCCACCCTTTCACAGCTCAGCGCACCAATGAGCGTGGAGAAGCAGAGCAGGAGAGATGCTGGCTGACAGGCAGCAGCTCTCCGCTCGGGGAGGTGAGAGAACCGAGCCATCGGCGATGTTCGTGGCTCGGTTCTCAGTGAAGAGGCGGTGGGGGACAGATGCAGCATCGGTCTGATGCTGCATCCACCTAGGTAAGTGTGAATAGACAAAAAATAAAAATAAATTACTTCTCTTAGCTTAAATTGTTAATTGTACTTTTGAGATACATTGGCTCTTTTGAAGGCAAATTGTACTAAGGAACAATGGAGGTGGACACTGCTGATCTCTGCTGAAAAATCTTCTTTCCTGGCTGTTATACATACCCAGCGGCTTCAGTAGTTTGAGTCACTGACCTTGAAGATGTATGCAAGTCAGGAGTTTTGGATTCACTCTGGCTTTTCTGACCTGGGGTTGGAGCCTTAGCAAGTGCCAGAGCCAGAGACAGCCAGGTAACCAATGGCTGCCCTTAGTATATACAATCAACGAAAACAGATTTAACCTTTTACCTTGTATTTTGTATTTTCTTTTTCTTTGCAAGCTTTCATCAAATGCTAAGTCATTTGACATTTTCTGCACAATCCTTTTAACATGTGAATTTTTCTAAAAGCTTGCTCACAGTTGACTGGCCAAAGTCATATGGGATGCTCTCTGCTAAAATGTCTGTGAAGTTCCTTTTTCTTAGGCCTGTTTAACACTGGTTTCAGCTTGTATAAGAGCAGTGTGAACAGCAAGCTTTGACAAAGCATTTGCAGAGCTTTCAACAAACTTTGTTGAAGCTATTAATGCACCATTGAGCTCCAGTTTCCAAATGTTGAATGCAGATACTAATGGGAGTGTTGATTGCCACCTTAAGCAAGTTGCGAACAGGCTTCAGCACTTTTTGAAGTTTTTTTTGAAGCCTGCTGAATCCTGCTAGCAGCTTGCTTAAAGTGGCAATCAGCACTCACATTATTAGGATCTGTGTTCAGCTGAATGGTAATATAAAAGCTTCAACAAAGCTTGTAGAAAGCTTTGAAAATGCTTTGTCAAAGCTTGCTGTTCTGTTCACACAGCTCTTATACAAGTTGAAGCCCGTGTGAAACAGGCATTATAGCTTTTCTACTCTATCACCTGTGTAAATATGCTTCCTGAGACTAAACTGAAAACTTGTGCTGTGCAAATGTAATATTTGTTATGGTTCTGGGGATTAAAGCACTGAATGCAGCATACAGTTTAATTGTATTTATTTTTTAAGTAACTAATCTTTTAAAGTGGTTGGATTGTGTCCACAATCTTCTCTTATGTCAAATACATAATCGTATATTTTTGCTTAGGGATAGCAACATTAACATATTTTTTTTCACAGATCATTTCATCATTAATTGTTCAGATTAAGAGAAGCTGGTCAGATGAAAACAAAAAAGAGTAAGTGTTTTACTTTTTATATTGATAATATCAGTATGCAATAGTTATCAGGCCTTTAAATACTACATTTCTGTCTGCAGTCACTGTTATTGTTGTGTTTATTTGTAATATAATAATGCAAGACACATAGATTTTGATTAAGTTTACATTCTGGAATAATTAGTTGTTTAGTTACAGTTTATTATACCTTGGATAGTCGCTGCAATATGGCCCTTTGCATTAGCTGGGAGACTACTTACTATAAGGGGAAATTATTGGAAGGATAGCTATGCCTATTAAGATATAAGCACCCACTTCCCCTCACCATTTCCATCCTTCATATACCCTCTTTTATTTACCTCAGATTAATCGTCCACTTCATACACCAGCTTTGGCCTATGCCAGCTCTACTTCTCTTTATGAGCCTGGAGAAGGCATCTCCTTGCTTTTTTGCTGTATGCTTGCAGGGAGATGACTTCTTTTTCAATTTTATTGGAGAAAATAAAGCTGGATACCTACTGCCTGAAAATTGGCCGATTCAGCAGGAATCGACTGACTTTCGGTCAGTGTCTAGGACAGTCAGAAGCCAGTCTAATGACCAGCTTTTGTTGAAGGGACATGCTAGTAAACCAGCATCCAATCATTGGCTGCGAGTGCTAATCGGTGTATTCTGGCAGGAGGGAGTACCCCTGTCAAAATACAATAGCACAGCATTAGAGATCGCTGCACCAACATCCCTTGTGTCAGTTTTTTTTAGTTCAACCCAGTAAAAACTTGCAGTGTGTACTGGGTTTATGTACAGTAAACCATGGTTCACTGTGTCAGTTAGAAGAACTGGATGCCTTGGGGGATTAAATGCCTTAAGGGCATTTTGATCATGCCTGCACATTATACCATTCTCTTTTATCTGTGAGCGACTTAAAGGATAAGTTCACCTTTTGGCAAAAAATAATAAATGCCCATATTTTTGAAGGAAACAAATGTGCATTTATTTTTTTCCCCTAAGGAGCCTGGAAAGCATTGCATTTGTGATCAGTGTATCCATTCTGAACTACAAGCCATCAGCTGCAGTGGCTGACGGTAGGTTTAGATCATGCATTCACAGGAAACTGTGAATGAATGACGAGGCCCTGAGGGTAGAGACCCACACAACCGCGTTATTTTCAAATAATGACCGCGGGCATGGGGGGAAGATCTCCCAGCTCGCTATCACAGGAAGGGGGGTGGGAGAGGTTGCAGTTG
Source organism: Lithobates sylvaticus (assembly GCA_028564925.1). Lineage (NCBI taxonomy): Eukaryota > Metazoa > Chordata > Amphibia > Anura > Ranidae > Lithobates > Lithobates sylvaticus. The sequence goes on from CM053026.1 coordinate 288,327,127, forward strand.
CTGGAACATGTTACATGTTGATCCCTAAATAGGGGTGGAACATGTAACATGTTCCAAAAGGTGAATTTATTCTTTCAACATTTTATCAATTATCTTGACTACAGCTTCCTTGTTTACAATACAGCAGCTGTCAGACTGATCAAGAGAACTATACTGTAAGAGTAATAGCATTCTGCTTTGACACTATAACAACACATGCTGTAATGACTAGAAATGTAATGATTAGAAATAGTGTAATTAGTAAAATATTCTATGGTCTTTTGCACACTGTACTGATAAATGAACATCAGACATTCCTGTCAGAAAAAAACCCAAGCATAGGCAGTATAGCACTTGGGCATATTTACTTATACATGGAAAAAAGGGGGGAAATACTTACTTATACACACACATATTTTAGCTTTATTTTAATGAAGAAAATGTGGTGTATATTATTTTTCACGTATATGCGCAAAAATGCTCACTGGTAACACAGATTTCTGTATTTTATTTTTACTGATCTTTGCACAGTGCATGTTTACACCCATTTGTGTACAGGCATATTGAAAATAATGGTCTGCATTTACATCAGTAAAACAAAAAAAAAATCCCTGAATGCCTCAAAAAAAGCTTTGTGTTTTTTTTTTTTTTTTCCTTTTAACAGGTAAGTTTTATTAGGTTTACTCAAAGAAAATGAGTACAGTGACATAAAACATTAGTGGCATGTACTTGGTCAAACGGTGAGAAAGTTACAACAAATTACGTAGTGATCTGGGACAACGTATACAATAACAATACACTAGTTAGTATACCAGTTCTTCCTATCCACTCCAACTAAGCTACCATAATTCCCATCCATAGACAAAACATCCTGCAATCAACCCTCAGACCATACAAGTAATAATCTTGGGAGATGGGAGACAGGGGCAGCGAGGTAAGAATACCAAAGGAGGAGTGCAAGGAGGGGGAAATAAAAGGGGGGGGGAGACAAGGAGTAAGGTTAAGATAGGGGGAGCAAGGAACCAAGAAGCTACAAGGAGTTCTGCAAGTATTGAGGAGCAACCAACCAACTCAAAATTCAGGTGAACACATCATGTGAAAATGTGAATGAATGAAAAAAAAATAAAGCATCCAGACAAAATCTAAGCAATATACTGTCCATCCCTTATGAATATTGATACAATATTGTGTAGTCGGTGAACCCTCCACCTCTGCATACACAGCCTCTTACAAAAGCATGAGAACCAAAATTATAGGATGTCTATCAAAGCATGATCCTTAATCACAGGGTTGCTTGTGGCATAATAAGACTGTAATCTACTTCTCACATTCCACGGTTACACCCGGCAAGAGCATAAACAAGTCTCCAATAGTGAAGTACCGCAGGTGTTTACTAGTACCATCTACTCGAAGAAAATCTTTATGAATGACACATGAATGCATATGACCGCCACTGGGGCCGGCTCCAGCGCAGTGTAGGAACTGCCAGCACAAACACCACCCGAGTCTAACAGCAGCAGCATTTGATATATGTATACACTACATTTGTATGTATATGCCTCTGAGTGCAGCTGTTTATGGATTAGCAATGCTATTTATGCATGGTTCAATTTGAGGAGTTGCACCGTGGGAGGAACCGATACTTTCCATTTGGTAAGACTGGACTTCCAAGTGAAATACACCACAAAAATTATAATATAGCCTCTTGTGGTGAATAGTGTCAGTCGTATCACATATTCCCAGCGGGGGCAAGAGCGGGTCCATGGCCACCACCAAGCCACTTACTGCACTAACATCAGCCACCACTTCCTGACCAAAAAGCTTACACAGGAGGGCAAGGCCAAACCATGTGAATAAACATACCCTATTCAGTTTGCCATTTAGGACAGGAAGAGTCCGTAGTAGCATAAAGAGCTGAAAGCCTTTGAAGGGAGTAGTAGTCCCCATGCATAAATTTTAATTGTACCCATCTGTCCCCAGCCAAAATCATAAAAGGGAGCAGGTTGTATACCCTCTCCATCTGTCAATGTAGGTATGTCCTGTTGCCACCTTCGATACAATTGAGAGACCCTAGATGTTTCAGCCTGGGCCAGGCAGAGGTAAAGAGTAGAAAGAGCTTTAGCCATCTGTTTGGCTATCAAGAGGCGCTCAACCGCATGGGACCTAAAAATGTTTGTAGGCAGCAGTGTGCAAAAGGCCTATGGGTTCCCTTTTAAACATACTGTATGTTTTTTCTTGCTTCCTGAGACATAGATGTTTCATGCAAAGACACGTTTGTAGTTATATGTTAACATGAAATGCTTTTATTTTCTCACCCAGTGTTTCGGCTGAGCATGTACACGCACTATCTGTGACCTGTTTATGTTTTCTTACGTTGCCTGAAGTAGCCCCATTGCTGGAAGCACTGCTTCTCTATTATTGGTCTGGGCCAAAAGAGGTTCTTGACAACTACTTCTTAGAAGCTTTAAATAATGTCGTGTTGAGGTAAGTCAGCAAAAGCTTATTGTGCTTAAAGATTAAAGGGCTTGTGACAAAATGAAAGAAAGGAAGCTTATATTGCTCACAAGTTTGTTGCTTTAGCCAGTGATCCCGTATCTGCGGTGCGGCACATCGCAGGTAATTCACACAGGAATCACACCACATTCCTGTGCAAATCACATGCAATGTGTGTGCAGTGCGATTTGAGCCATTCATTTGCATGGCTCAAATTGCAAAAAACCAACACATAAAATGGTGCAGGACCCTTTTTTTTCCCGCACTGAATTCAGATCGCATGGGTGTTCACACCTATGCAGTCTGTTTCTGTCAATCACACTGCATTTTGCGTACCGTTTTGGGGTGTCTTTATTTTAACATTGACACGCCCTGCGGTTCACATCATGCTGTGCGATTTCAATGCGGTGCTGGAAACCCGCAGGATTCGCTGCATTTCCCACACTGCAATGTTTTTTTTTCTTCTCTGAAAGTTGTTTTTTGCTTTAATGTTTTTTTACTTGCTATGAAAATAAAAATGTTGGTAATGTAAACAGTCCTTCTACTTTTTTATCTGATGTCTAGTGGGTAATATTTTAATATTTTTGCTATACAGTATAACAAAATTTTTTTTGTGTTTGAGTAAGGAGACGCATTGAAAATAAGTAAATCAATCCAGTCTCATTAGTAAACTTGTTTCTTGTCAAAAAAGTTTATTGATTGCACAATAAAATGAAAGTACATTGGTTACATGTACAAGGATGTATAAACATAAGCTCTTTGTTAAACAATAAAACAAATGATATATATAGGTAACATAGTATGTTATTGTTTGCATTAAACTTCATCACATACATTTAATTAACCACTTTCAGACCGGACCATTTTGCTGGCTTAAGACCGGACCACTTTTTGTGGTCCACAAATAGAGCTTTCTTTTGGTGGTATTTGGTAACCTCTGCAGTTTTTATTTTTTGTGCTATAAACAAACAAAAGAGCGAAAATTTTGAAAAAAACACATTATTTTTTTACTTTTTGCTATAATAAATATCCCCCAAAAATATATAAAAAAAAAAAAATTTTTCCCTCAGTTTAGGCCGATACGTATTCTTCTACATATTTTTGGTAAAAAAATTGCAATAAGCGATTATTGATTGGTTTGCGCAAAAGTTATAGCGTTTACAAAATAGGGGATAGTTTTATGGCATTTTTATTAATCTTTTTTTTTTTTTTACTAGTAATGGCAGCGATCAGCGATTACAAATGCACTGATTCCTGTGTAAATGACACTGGCAGTGAAGGGGTTAACCCGGGGGTGGCAGTGTAGGGGTTAAGTGTGTCCTAGGGGCGTGTTACTAACTGGGGGGGGGCGTGGCTGTGTGTTAGTGATCACTGATCTCTGCTCCAATCACAGGGAGCAGAGATCAGTGTCACTTGTTGCTAGGCAGAACGGGGAGATGCTGTTTACTTCCGCATCTCCCCGTTCAGCCTCCCTGTGAGACTATCGCGGGTATCCCCGCGGTGATCGTGTCCACGGGACCCGCGACCGGACTCACGGGGGCCCTGACCAGCGGCGCGCACGCGATGGCATGGCGCCATTTTCAAAGGGACGTACCTGTACGCCCTTATGCCTGTCGGTGCCATTCTGCCGTTGTACATCTGTGTGCGCAGGTCGTGAAGCTGTTAACTAACTGCTCAATTACTTTATCTTATAAGTATGAAAGTTGTAACTATAAATATCTAACAGAAGATATGTGAGTACATATATTGGTCTAGTGTGTATAAATATAGAGCAGATATGGATGATCAAATATTGAACCATAACATAAAATGAGATAAAAAAGAAAGGTAAGAGAAAAGGAAGGAGAAAAAAGAATAGATAAAGAGTAATGCCCCTTACACAAAAGTCCAAACGGATTATGTTGTCGGAAAATCCGATCGTGTGTGGGCTCTAGCGGGCTTTTTCCTTCGGAACTTCCGACGGAAAAAATTTGAGAGCAAGATCTAAAATTTTCCGACAACAAAATATGATCAGACATTTTCCGATCATGTGTAGAGAATTCCGATGCACAAAGTGCCACGCATGTTAAGAAGAAATTTGGAGACGAAAGCTATTGGCTACTGGCCTCTACGTAGTCCCATCGTAGGTTTTATACGTCACCTCGTTCGAAACGATCGGATTTTCCGACAACTTTGTCCGACCGTGTGTGTGCAACACAAGTTTCGGACAAAATCCGCCAGAAAAAATCAGACGGATTTTGTGGTCCGAATGTCCGACCGTGTGTACGGGGCATTAGTTCACAAGATCGGTCCAGGTACCAGAGCATGATTCTGCGTATTTATTCCATGTATGAATAGAAATGTGGTTACACAGTTTTGTTAAGTAATCAGGTAATCAGTTAAATAATCAGTTACCATGGCTGAAGAACTGAATCATTGAAATTTGGGGGTAAATTAGTCTTTATCCATGGATTCCATATTTTCTTGAATTTTGGAAATTGGTTGCCTTCAATAGCAGACATTTTAGCATGAGATATTGCAGAATTCATTCTGCTCTTGGTTTTAGCCAATGACATTTTTGGTGATTTCCATGCTTTTGCCATTGTTTAGCAGCGGTTTAAAGTTGAACAAAAAGCTTAAATTGGGAGAATGTTAAATGGTCTGGTTTTAGATTAAGTAATGCAATGAAAGGGTCTGGTGTTAGCGGCGTTTGGAACATTTTGGAGGCTAGTTCAAATATTTCCCCTCAATAAGATTTTGCTATTGGACATGTCCACCATATATGTAGGTGTGTACCTGGATCTGTACAACCCCTGAAACAGAGGGCTGAATGGTTGGAAGTGTATTTAGCTATTCTGGCAGGTACAAGGTACCAGGGGGTTAGAACTTTATAATTTGCTTCCATCGCAGTAACATTGGGCGAGGAAGATTTAGTAGTTAACCATATTTTAGACCATTCTGCATTGTCCAGTTTTCGTCCCAAATCTTCCTCCCACTTTTGGACATAGGTTATTTTATCAGATTTTGAGTCAAAAGTTGTGTGTAAAGAGATGGTATCATTCCTTTAGCAAGTGGGTCATTTTTGCACATTGATTCAAAAATGGAAAGGCGAGGTAAGGGTGATTCAGCATTTGTAAGGGGTGCAAATTTTTTTTTGATTTGTAGATACCTGAAAAGTTCAGACTGCGGTAAACCATAGCTTTCCCTAAGTTCTTGGGAATGATCGGAAGGAATTAGGAGTAATGTATTCATGGTGCATTAAGAGGTTGGCATTTGACCAGGCTTTAAATGATTTTGGATATATCCATGCCGGGTAGAAGGCAGGATTTTTGAAAACGGATAATAGGGGGTTATGTTTTGATTGTAGTTGATTTTTAGTTTTCAGGCTGTCCCAGAGAGATACAAAGTATTTCGTTATAGGGTTACTTAGTGAACGACGGTCTTTAGGCTGGAGCCATAGTAAATTAGAGATTGAAAGTGGCTCACATTCCAAGGCTTCTATTAGTACCCATAATGGGATTTCCTTTATTGTATGATACTTGGTGATACTGGCCAGGTGGGCGGCTTTGTAGTACCTGGCAACATTGGGGAGACCAAGCCCTCCATTAGTTCTAGGGGCAAAAAATATACATGCCAGTATGCAAGGTTTGATAGGGCCCCAAACAAATTTTGATACCCTTTGTTGCACCAGTCTTAGATAATAAGATGGGATAGAAATTGGTAGTACTCGAAACTTGAGAAGGATGGTAATTTTAGTTGCATTTGTTCTTCCTATCCAGGATAATGGGAGTTGTGACCATTGTTTTAATAATGACATTATTTGTTTTAATAGGGGGGGGGGGGGGTAATTGACTGTGAATAGATCTGTATAAGAGGCTGTTAAGTCTATCCCATATTTGGGAATCAACCTATCTGCCCATATAAATGGGAGTGCGGCTTTTGCTGGAATCAATTCTGCATTAGTTATTAGTTAGGGAGATATCAAGAGCCAGGCTTTTCTTAGGGTTAATGGCCAGGCTCAATATTGACGCAAATTTACTTAGAATGGGCAAAAGATTAGGGCCTGAAATTTGAGGGGATGACAGGAACAAGAGGATATCATCCGCAAATATGCAAAGTTTATGCTGCAGACCTCCTACTTCAATGCCAGTAATCATAGGGTTGGTCCTAATAAATTGAGCTAAGGGTTCTAAAATAAGAGCGTATAAGAGAAGGGATAGTAGGCATCCCTGCCTTGTACCTCTTTCGATTTTGAATGATTCAGATTTGTATCCTGCATATTTTATGTATGCCATAGGCTTATTATATAATGCCGTTATCCATTTTATGAAATGCGGGCCAAATCCCCATTTTTGTAAAGAGTAATTCAAATAGGGCCATGAAACCGTGTTGAATGCCCTCTTAATGTCAGAGGAAAGAAAGCAAGAAGGGATACGTTGTTTTTTGGCGATATGTGCCATAAGTACCGCCCTGCGCACATTATCGCCCGCTTGTCTATGCGGCATGAAACCTACTTGATCTTTATGTATTAAATTACTAATTATTTGGTTAAGGCGTTTTGCTAAAACTTTTGCTAACAGCTTAATATCTAGATTCAGCAGAGAGATGGGGCGATAACCTGTGCAGGAGGCAGTAAACTTGTTTCAGCAAGCACATACAGCCATGGACAAATTTTGCTGGTACCTTTCCAAAAAAGGAAGAACCCATAATTTTCTAATAAAAAAAAAAACTTGAAAATGACAAAAGTAATTTCCATCAAACAAATCCAATGCTTTTGTTGCACAACCTTTAGAAGCAATCACTACTATTTTGTTTCTGTAGCTCTCAGTAAGACTTCTGCAACAGCCAGCTGGTATTTTGACCCACTCTTTATGAGCAAACTGCTCCAGCTGTCTCAGATTTGAAGGGTGCCTTCTTAAGACTTTATGTTTCGACACTTTCCATGGATGTTTGATATGATTCATATCATAGAAGGCCACTTCAGAACAGTCCCCTGTTATGTTATTAGCTATTCTTGGTTGCTTTGATCTGTGTGTTTTGGGTCATTATCCTGTTGGAGGACCTATGATCTGCGACTAGGACAGAGCTTTCTGGCATTCTGCAGTACACTTTGCTCCTAAATTCCTTGGTAGTCTTGACATTTTAAATGTGTTCTGTACCCTATTCAAACACAGAAAAGCAGTCTCAAAACATTACCGAGCCTCTTCCATGGTTTACATTATTTAAAGCAGTGTTCCGCCCAAAAAAAATAAAAAATTAAAAGCCAGCAGCTACTTATACTGCAGCTGCTGGCTTTTAACAATAGGACACTTACCTGTCCTGGAGTCCAGCGATGTCCGCACCACAGCTGATGTTTCCATTAGCTGTCGGGTGCTGCCGCCGCCATTGTGGGTAAGGGTACCCAGCAGAGTAGCCTTACGGCTTCACGCCGGGAACCCTACTGCGCATGCGCGAGGCCCAGCTCCTCTCTCCTGCTGGCCCGGACTCCCGGAAGTGGGAACAGGATACCTGTCAAAGAGAGGTATCCTGTCCCCCCTCCCCCCCCCCCCCCCCGAAAAGGTTCCAATTGTGGCACCGGAGGGGGAAAGGAGACAAATGAGCGGAAGTTCCACTTTTGGGTGGAACTCCGCTTTAAGGTGTTATTGAAAATTTTAGGTTTCACCTGTGACTATAGAACTGATGTGACTTGCAGATAGCTCCTGTTCTGTCTCATCATTCCAAAGAACATTCTCCCATAAAAAAAATTTTGTCAATCTGCATTTTAGTAAATTCCAGGCTGTTTATGTTAGGTTTTTTTCCTCCTGTGTCTTCTTTCTTTGAGTCCACTGCCAAAGATGGATAGTGCAATCAGACACTAATTTGTCTTTACCTTGTGGTTCAGTATCTCTTTGGAAGTTTTCCTTGGCTCTTTGCTTACCATTCCCACAAAATTTCGGCTCAATGTGGGGAGGATTACTTCCATGCATTTTATATTTCCTAGTAATATTTGCAACTGTGGTCACAAGAACACAATGCTTGGAGATGGTCTTATATCCTTTCTTAGGCAACTACCGTAGTTATTGGTGTATAACATGCACTGGCGTATAACACGCACCCCAATTTTATGAGGGAAGTTTAAGGAAAAAAACTTACATTTTAAATAAAGAACTTTGAAGCAAAATTAGGGTCACAGCTCATCAATGCACCCTGCTCAGTGCCCATCTGCAGCCTCTAAATTGCCCATCAATGCACCCTGCTCAGTGCCCATCTGCAGCCATTAAATTGACCAACAATGCAGCCTGTTCAGTGCCCATCTGCAGCCTCACCTTTCCCATCATTGCAGCCTCGCCAGTGTTGGATTATCCCTGCTGTCTCAGAGGGAAGAGGAGGAGCGAGCGCCGCTGAACTACACAGAGCCACAATCTCCTGTGTACCCGGCGCTCCGTCACTCACAGCCACTCCTCCTCCTGGCCCTGCTCATATGATAGACAGAACAGTGACCCAATGCGGGGCCAGGAGGCGTGGCTGTGAGTGACGGAGCGCCGGGTACACAGGAGATCGCGGCTCTATGTAATTCAGTGGCGCTCGCTCCTCTTCCCTTAGACACAGCAGGGATCGGTGTATAACACGCACCCACAATTTTCCCCTGATTTTAAATCGCAATAAGTGTATATTGATTGGTTTGCGCAAAAGTTATAGCGTCTACAAAATAGGGGATAGTTTTATGGCATTTTTATTATTACCGTATTTATCGGCGTATAACACGCACCTTTTTCCCCTTAAAATCAGGGGGAAATCGTGGGTGCGTGTTATACGCCGATACCCGCCAATCTCCCACTGGTTTTTGCATTAGGGGAGCGAGTGGAGCCGATATTCCGAAAGCCGCGTGTATTTTCGGCTATTTTCAGCTCTTCTCGCAGTTCCGCCCACCTCCACTGATTGCGAGAGGAGCCGAGCGCCGACAACATAAAGAAATCCAAGTTCGGCTATTTTCGGCTCCTCTCGCAGTCCCGCCCCTGTCTGCGAGCAGAGCCGAGACTAGCCGAACTCGGATTCCTGTATGTTGTCAGCGCTCGGCTCCTCTCGCAATCAGTGGAGGTGGGCGGAACTGCGAGAGGAGCCGAAAATAGCCGAAAATACACGCGGCTTTCGATATGTCACGCGGCGCTCGTCCTCTGCGCCAATTTTAAATGGGCAACGCTGCTAATGTACTGGGCAAGCCTGCAAAGGCACTGGGCAAGGCTGCACTGGGCAAGGCTGCACTGGGCAAGGCTGCAATAGCACTGGACAAGGCTGCACTGGGCATGGCTGCAAATGCACTGGGCAAGGCTGCAAATGCACTGGGCAATGCTGCACCGGGCAAGGCTGCAAGGATGGACAGGGCTGCACTGGGCAAGGCTGCAAGGATGGACAAGGCTGCACTGGGCAAAGCTGCAAGGATGGACAAGGCTGCAGATGGACACTGGACAAGGCTGCAATGATGGCATTTAAATGTAAGTTTTTTTTCCTTAAACTTCCCTCCTTAAAGTTTTTTTCCTTAATATTCCCTCCTAAACTTGGGGTGCGTGTTATACGCCGGCGCGTGTTATACACTGATAAATACGGTAATTTTTTTTATTTGTAATGGTGATCTGCGATTTTTTATCGGGACTGTAACATTATGACGGACACATCGGACACTATTTTTGGACCATTGTCATTTATAGAGCAATCAGTGCTATAAAAATGCACTGATTATTGTGTAAATGGCAGTGAAGGGGTTGATCACTAGGGGGCGATGAAGGGGTTAAGTGTGTCCTAGGGAGTGATTCTAACTGTGGGGGGAGGGGCTACAAAACACATGACTGCGATCACTGCTCTTGATGACAGAGCAGTGATCTCTGTCCTGTCACTAGGCAGAGTATGGAAATGCTTTGTTTACAAAAGCATCTCCCTGTTTTACCTCTCTGTGACACGATCGCGGGCACCCGGCGGACATCGAGCCCACGGTCACAGAGAACGCGTCGCGCACGTGCCGCTTCTTAAAGGGGACTTGCCTGTATGCCCCTTTTGCCCACCAGTGCCATTCCGCCGATGTACATCGGCGTTCGCTGGTCAGGAAGTGGTTACAGTGGTTCTAAAGAAAATAATTTTTTTGCCTTAATGCATTCCCAGCATTAAAGTGATTGTAAACCACAGACATGAAAAATGGGCAAAGTAACTCTCTCTATAGTGTATACTTCTCTCCATCCAGAGCACTTAGAGGTTGATTTACTATAACTGGGGAGTGCAAAATCTGGTGCTGCTTTGCATAGAAAGCAGTCAGCCTTTAGGTTTTATTGTCAAAGCTTAATTGAACAAGCTGATGTTAGAAGCTGATTGGCTACAATGCACAGCTGCACAGTGCTCCAGTTTTAGTAAATCTCCACCTAAGTGTCATTTCTGTCTGCTGCTGCCTTTCTCTGCTATCTGCACGAGTCACTTCTGACAAGTTTTCTGGACAAAAAGAGATGATGAGCTGAGAGGGGAGGGAGCTGCAGCACACAGCCTGTGATTGACAGCCGCAACTGCACTTTTGCACTTTGAGCTGCTGTAAAAAAAAGATGGCTGCAGATAAACATAAACTCACGTAGGAGGAATTGTTTCATATCTGTGTATCACCTGAGGCCATTCGCTTCACTGGATATACGTAAGAGTTTAAAACCAGTTAAAGGTAAAAAAATGTTTTATTAGTTGTATGCCCCCCCACCTTCCTATATACTTACCTACCTCGATTTAGCACCGTGCCTGTCTGCAGAGCTGTTGGTCTCTGTTCCTTTGCTCACAAGACACAGAAGCAGCAGTGGAGGAGGGGGGGGAGGGCAGTTGTGCTGTGTGTCTAGATATGGGGACACACACAGAAGAGGACAACCAGAAGTGCTACTGGGGGACCCCAGAAGAGGAGGTTTGGGGCTGCTCTTTGCAATACCATTGCAGAGAGCAGATACATATACCATGTTTATTATACAAAGAAAAAATATTAAGCCTTTACCACCACTTTAAGACTTTATCTCTCACGGTTCCATGAAAGCTGGCTGTAGACATAAGCTAGGTAATGATCCAGCCCCTAAAATATCTGTATTAAACTTGTCCTTTACATTTGTATGCTTAATTTATATTCTATTTGGGTGATGCCTGCTCTTCAGTATATAGATATTGATGCAATCTACTTGAGACTGTTGCAATCTTTCTTAACATTCTTTGCAGCCACACAAAAAACACAATAGTTTAAATTTGTTATAATAAAATATATTGATAAATGACTACTATATGGGTTTATTTTACAAGCACTGGAAAAAAAAACGTATGAAACCTTGAACGATCAGCCATTCTCAGTGTTATTTCTGATTCATCTTATCAGCCCTATATTATTTGCTGACATTTTTCAACATGATTGAAATCTTGTGCTACTTGAATAAAAAACTATTTAGAAAAATAGTTTTCACTTACAAAATGCAAGAAATGTCTAAAACAGCTATACTGCTAGCATGCGTTGGAAAGGCAGCAACCTGCCAAGTCAGCTTCTTATGTCAGAAGTAATTTTACAGAATAAGAATAATGAGGACATGATAAAGAGATGATTATGCAGATAAGTCGTTTAAATATTATTCAGATTAACTATGAATCTGTAATAATAATACGAGTTTGTAATACATATGCTAACTTTATTTGGATTTGTGCTTGGTAATATTGCCATCTAGTGGCATACTTTAAAACTAGATAAAGGAACACTTTTAGTTATTTTTCCTGACTTTAAAGACGTGGATTTACAAAGGGTGGACACAGAAGCATATCCAGCCACTTTGAAAAAAAATGCACCATGTTTCTTGAATCTTTTTTAGATGAAGTGGACCCCAGGGAAACAGCATGGAAAAATATGAGTGAATTGTAATTTTGACATATAGCAGTAAACTACAAGCCTATGTTGCATGTTTATGTAATTCCAATGATCTTGGTGACTGTATATGTCTCTGTTGCACTTTTTTTTATTTATGCCATTGGGCAGATGTACTAAATAGGGGAGTCTTTCCACTTTTCCTCCCATCTGTACTGTAAATGTCTTAAAAATAATTGAAGAAGAAAGGCTTTAGCTGTATAGTCTGCTGTTAAAACACCACAGCTAAATGCACAGTGCATTTAAAATCATCAGATATAATTAAGGGTATAATATTAACACAGTTAAGCAGTGTGCATCACTTGATTAAAGTGTGTGTAAACCCTAACAATTACCTTCTCTTTTGGTTTGTTAAATGTATTATTGAATGTGTTTTTTTTTTTTTGTCTGTCCAGTTAGTGAAAAATACTTGATAGTACTGCCAAAAATCCATTGAGCTTGAAACTTTGTGTGCACTCTGTCTCTGCTGCACTGAGATCTTAAACAGTAGTATCACCTTCGTAAACTACAAGCACCTCCTGCCTATTTTAGAAAGATGAAGAAAGAGGGAAGTGTTCTGTAGCCAAAATTATGAGGGGACAGACTAGGGTGACAGTATGTGACAGTATGCCTCCTGAATAAGCATTGTCACACCAGGGCAAGAAGTTTACTATTGGCAGGATAACCAGGTAAAAATAGGTAGAGAAGTCTGAAATAGAAAAAAACAAATGCAGCTACCACATCTAAGAACTGGTAAACTGCAATATATTTCTTTAGTTTAGATACACTTGAAATGGTTGATTTAAGTATCTCATCATACACTGCACGAAGACCTCTATCTAAAGTGCAGTGTTGCCAACCGCCGTATTTTTACGGGCAACCAGTAAAAACTGCACTTTTTTCCCCGCCCGTAAATGCCAGTAGTAGCGGGAATGTGCCAGTAAAAAATATCCGTGACCGGGCCGGCTTGGAACTGAGCTTGCCGAGCAGATCCTGTATTCGGCCGGCGGGGGAGCGGATCTCACAGAGGCTGTGCGGCGCAGGCGAGGCGAGTGATGTATCAGCATATCCCGCCAGGCGCGCCAGCATTTAAAAAATGTGTAACACTAACCTGGAGCAGCAGGACTCGAGTCGGAGGCTAAGCAGCACGCAAGGGCAGAATGGAGGAGACCTGCATCCAGGGCCAGGCAATCCAGAGTCCACGGGAACCGGGGGGGGGAGTCGGGGACGGAGTGACAGTCTGAGCCCAGCCAACGGTGACAGCAGGTGATGGTGGCAGAGGGGGATGGAGGCAGGGTGTGATGGAGGCAGTCTGGCAGAGGGGGATGGAGGTAGGTGGTGTTGGTGGCAGAGGGGGATGGAGGCAGTCTGGCTGAAGCACATAGCTCCACTCCAAGTTGCCTGAAGCCAAACACCTGAAACTCCAAAAAGTTCTGGAGCTTTTTTTGTACCACGAATTGGGCTGATTTGAGTGTTTTTGGCACGTTTTTATTGTCATAGTTAGGAATAGAAATGTGCCATTCGATGCCAACTATGACAATAAAAACGTTTTTGCGTGATATTCTGTTTAAATTAAATAATGTAAAACATAAAATAGTAATAATATTTGAATAAATGTAAAATAAATACACAGATAACCAAAAATCATCATACATAAGTAAAATAAATAAAACATGTGTAATAATAAATAAATAATAACCCCTAACTTTAAAAAATATTAAATTATTATTAACCACTTCAATACAGGGCACTTAAACACCTTCCTGCCCAGACCAATTTTGAGCTTTCAGCGCTGTCGCAATTTCAATGACAATTGCGCGGTCATGCTACACTGTACCCAAATGAAATTTTTATAATTTTTTTCCCACAAATAGAGCTTTCTTTTGGTGGTATTTGATCACCTCTACGGTTTTTATTTTTTGCTAAACAATTTTTTGTTTCAGTTTCAAAACGTTGTAAATAAGTACGTTTTCTCCTTCACTGATGGGCACTGATGGGGCTGCACTGACGGGCACTGATAAGGCGACACTGATGGGCACTGATGAGGTGGCACCAATAAAGTGGCACTGATGAGGTGGCATTGATGGGCACTGATAGGCGGCAATGATAGGTGGCACTGATGGGCGACACGGATGGGCACTGATAGGTGGCACAAATTGGCACAGATTGGCATGGATAGGCAGCATGGATGGGCATGGATAGGCGGCACAGGTGGGCATGGATAGGCGGCATGGATGAGCATGGATAGGCACTGATAGGCTGCATGGATGGGCACTGATAGGTGGCACGGATAGGCACTGATAGGCGGCATTGTTTTGTACTGATGGATGCCAATCAGTGCCAAACAATAATGCATGCCAATCAGTTATGCCCATTGTGGGCACTGATTGGCATCCATTGTGGGCACTGATTGGCATCCATTGTGGGCACTGTGTGTTGTCCCTGGTGGTCTAGGGTGGCATACCTGGTGCTCGGCATCCCTGGTGTCCTCGGGGGGGGGGGGGGGGGGGGGCTGCGCTGATTATCGATCAGCACAGACCCCCCCTGTCAGACGAGCAGCCGATCGGCTCTCCTCTACTCGCGTCTGAGGAAAAGCCGATCACCGGCTCTTCCTATTTACACTGTGATAAGCCGTGATTGGACATGGCTGATCACGTGGTAAAGAGTCTCTGTCGGAGATGACCCAGACTGACACCCCTGCAACAATCGCTGCGATGCGTGCCCCCGCGAGGACGTCATATGACGTCCGGTCAGGATTTTAAAACCACTTTGCCGACGTCATTTGACAATAGGGCGGGCGGCAAGTGGTTAATAATAATATTAATAATAAAATAATAACCCCCCCCCCCCCCCCTAAACCCGAAAAAAATAATAAGAATGTACTTATTTATTTTGTTTTAGGGTTAGGGTGTTTTTTTTATGTTTTATATTTTATTTTTTTAAGGTTAGGGGTTATTTTTTTTATTTATTATTACCTAGTATTCATTTATTGAATTTATTTATTTATGATTATTTTTATTTATTTGGGGGGGGGGGGGTACATATATTTATTAATTTATTATTATTTTGTAGTAGTAGTATTTATACCCCAACAAAAAAAAAATAAAGATAATTAAATAACCCTAACCCCTACTCCTAATCTAAACCCTACCTAACCATAACGCTAAACCCTTACCCTAAAAAAATTATAAATGAATAATAAAAAAAGAAATAAAAGCTAATGGAAAAATGAAAAAAGCTGAAATATCTAGCAACAAATGATGCAACATATGAGTTTTCCCTATTGGCTAATAAAAAACTGCCAAAGGTCAAAATCGCACGTAAAAACACCTGTTGCGTATAAAGATGCGCCAAAATCGCGCATAAAAACGTGCAAAAAAAACAATGACAGCTGATCATGTGATAATAACAGAGCCGGTAATCGGCTTTTTTTCCTGCTCGTGCTGATAGTGCGAGGAGAAAAAAAAAGCCGGCGGCAGTGAGAGGGACATCACTCCCCCTCACTGCAATGTGCCCAGGGTCCATGGTGCCCACCTGTGCCCTATAAAAGTGCTGCCTACCAGTGCCCTATAAAAGTGCCGCCTACCAGTGCCCACTAGCTCCACCTGTCAGTGCCCACAGTGCCATCTGTCAGTACCCACAGTGCCATCTGTCAGTGCCCACAGTGCCATATGTCAGTGCCAGTGCCCACAATGTGCCTTTACAGCGCTGCACATCAGTGTCACCTACCAGTGCTCATCATTGTCCCCTATCAGTGCCCAACAGTGCCACCTATCAGTGCCCATCAGTGCCATCTATCAGTACCCATCCGTGCCACCCATCCGTGCCACCCATCCGTGCCCATCAGTGCCATCTTTTCTGTGCCCATCAGTACCGACTTATCTGTCCCCATCAGTGCCCACCAGTGCCGCCTCATCAGAGCATATCAATGAAGCAGAAAAATTACCTGTTTGCAAAATTTTATAACAAACTATTAAACATGATTGTTTTTTTTTTTTTTAATTTTCCATCTTTTTTTGTTTGTTTAGCAAAAAATTAAAAAACCCAGCTGTGATTAAATACCACCAAAAGAAAGCTCTATTTGTGGGAAAAAAATTATAAAAATTTCATTTGGGTACAGTGTTGTATGACCGCGCAATTGTCATTCAAAGTGCGTCAGCACCGAAAGCTGAAAATTGGTCTGGGCAGGAGGGGGGTTTAAGTGCCCAGTAAGCAGGTGGTTAAAGGAGCAGGATCTTTTTTTTTTTTTTTTGGGTTAACAAACGCTTTAAACTGTTGCCTCCAGTCATATGCATAAATATAGCAGCACCAAGGCTTTTGGAACACTGTTTTGCCACATATATGCATACAGAGTCTGACAGGCTGTGGGCAGGAGGACTGGACAGTGCACCTCAGCCCTTCGCTCACAGGTAAATGCTGGAACCTTGTTCATCTGGGATACATGGTGAGTGTACATGAGGCCTTCAAGGACTGTAAGCTTTTTTTTTTACAAGTATGTGTTTAAGCCATAGTCCCACATCATAGAATGATGAAACTAGAATATATTTGTATTGCACGTCTTTATGCCCATTTATAGTTTTGAACACACAGGTGCTTTAATGTAAAGTTTGCGTGCAGTCTGTTAATTTGTGTTGTAGTGTGTTTATAAGCACATTCAACACTCTTTTCAACACATGCAGAATGGTGTAAAAACATTTCCAAAACACCATGCAATATATTTGAAATGTACAAAATAAGCGCTGTATGTATTTTATTTTTTATTTACACCTGTCTTTGAATACAGAAGCATGGCCGTACCTGGATATTTTACATGTTTTTTTTATTTATTTAATTATTCTTTTGATGTATGTGCTATTCTAACAATTTTCCAAAGATTTCTGGAAATGTGCTTTTGATGTCACAGGGTGTGTACAGTAACAGACTAGAAATGTCGGTCTTCATTAGCTATGTTGTCTATCATAAGACAAAATTTGTTTTAAATTGGTTTGTGTTTTCCTTGCAAATAAAGGAAGAAGATTGTGCTAAGTGAATCAGCAGTACTTAGCCTGTGGCTTCGTCATTTACCGAGCCTTGAAAAAGCCGTGCTGGATCTATTTCAAAGATTAATTGCCCTCCAAAGCAAATCAGTGAAAGAAATGGAAGAGATTATAAAGGATTCATTCTTGGTAAGTGCTTTAGCCTAACAGAAGTTTATATTTATCCCAAGATTATTGTAGGAATAAATGTTTGCAATATACAGGATGCCTATAAATATATGTATATGTCTAGAATATGTACAGTGGATATAAAAAGTCTACACACCCCTGTTAAAATGTCATGTTTCTATGATATAAAAAAATGAGACAAAGATAAATCATTTTCAAACTTTTTACACCTTTCATGTGACCTATAAACTTCTTCTGGTGAAGCCATTCCTTTGTTGATTTGGATATATGCTTTGGGTCGTTGTTATGCTAAAAGATGAAGTTCCTCTTCATGTTCAGCTTTCTAGCAGAAGCCTGAAGGTTTTGTGCCGATATTGACTGATATTTGGAACTGTTCATAATTCCCTCTACCTTGACTAAGGCCCCTGTTCCAGCTGAAGAAAAACGGCCCCAAAGCATGATGCTGCCACCACCATGCTTCACTGTGGTTATGGTGTTCTTTTAGTGGTGTTGTTTTTGCGCCAAACATATCTTTTGGAATTATGGCCAAAAAGTTCAACCTTAGTTTCATCAGACCATAACACATTTTCCCTTTTTTGGGAGACTTCAGATGTGTTTTTGCAAAATTTTGCCGGGCTTGGAATTTTTTTTTCGTAAGAAAAGACTTCCGTTTTGCCACTGTACCCCATAGCCCAAACATATGAAGAATACGGGAGATTGTTGTCACATGTGCCACACAGCCAGTACTTGCCAGATATTCCTGCAGCTCCTTTAATGTTGCTGTCGGCCTCTTGGCAGCCTCCCTGACCAGTTTTCATCTTGTCTTTTCACCAATTTTGGAGGGACGTATAATTTTTAGTAATGTGCCATATTTTCTCCACTTGATGATGACTGTCTTCACTGTGTTCCATTGTATATCTAATGCCTTGGAAATTATTTTGTACCCTTCTTCTGACTGATACCTTTTAACAAAGAGATCCCTCTGAAGCTCTCTACGGACCATGGCTTTTGCTGTAGGATGCGACTAAGAAAATGTCAGGAAAGACCTACTAAAACAGCTGAACTTTATTTGCCGTTATTCAGAGGCACTTTAAACACTTGCTTACCAGGCACTTAAACCCCCCTCCTATCCAGACCAATTTTCAGCTTTCGGTGCTCTCACGCTTTGAATGACAATTACTCAGTCATGCAACATTGTACCCAAATGAAATTTTTGTCCTTTTTTTCCCACAAATAGAGCTTTCTTTTGGTGGTATTTGATCACCTCTGGGTGAGAGAGTCCACAAACTGTGGTGCAAATTATACAAAATTGATCACACCTGATGTACTGGTGACCGATCTCATTTCTTGTGACCCGAACAAGCCAGGAAAGTACAAATACCCCCCAAATGACCCCTTTTTTGAAAGTAGACATTCCAAGGTATTTAGTAAGAGGCATGGTGAGGTTTTTGATGTTGTAATTTTTTCCCACAATTCTTTGCAAAATGAATTATTTTTTATTTTTTATTTTTTTCCACAAAATTGTCATTGTAATAGGTTATTTCTCTCACATGGCATGTGTATACCACAAATTACACCCCCAAATAAATTCCGCTACTCCTCCTGAGTATTACGATACCACATGTGTGGGACTTTTTCACAGCCTGGCCACTTAGAGAGGCCCAACATGAAGGGGGGGGGGGGCAATCACGTGTTCTAGGAGCATAAATTACACATCTAACTTGTTGACTACCTATTACACTTTTGAAGGCCCTGGAGCACCAGGACAATGACATGTGACACTGATGTGGCACTGATGACACGTGACACTGATGTGGCACTGATGACAGATGATACTAATACGGGGCACTGATGACACGTGACACTGATGACAGATGGCACTAATATGTGGCACCGATGAGAGATGGCACATATACGTGGCACTAATATGTGGCACTGATGAGAGATGGCACTAATACGTGTCACTGATGACAGACGGCACTAATACGTGGCACTGATGACACGTGACACTGATGACACGTGACACTGATGACAGATGGCACTGATACGTGGCATTGATGACATGTGACACGGATACCAGATGGCACGTGACACTGACAGGTGGCACTGATGACAGATGGCACTAATACGTGACACTGATGACAGATGGCACTAATATGTGGCACTGATGACTCGTGACACTGATATGGCACTGATGACAGAGGGCACTATGTGGCACTGATGACATGTGGCACTGATGACAGATGGCACTGATGACAGATGGCACTGACGACAGATGGCACTGGGGACAGATGGCACTGGCAGATGGCATTGGGGACAGATGGCACTGGCAGATGGCATTGGGGACAGATGGCAGTGGGCACAGATGGCACATTTTTATTTTTTTTTTTATTTTTTACACTTACGGCGCTGCAGCCGTTCATCTCCCCCTCCTCACACGCTGTCTCTGTGTGAGGAGGGGGAGTGGTGCTGAGAGATGTTTACATATGAGATCATCTCCCATTGGACACGCCGATCGCGCTGTAAACGGCCGCTGTGATTGGCCGTTTACAGCGATCTGTGATTGGCTGTGTCCGAGGGACACGGCCAACACAGAATTTCCCTGCTGCACGCTCGTGAGCGCGCACAGGGAACGAGGAAAGGGGAGGACGTCATATGACGCCCTCCCGGGAATTGACATCCGCGCCGAGGCCGTCATTCGGCTACGGCCGGATGTTAAGTGGTTAAATTATGTCATCCATTCCCCATCCATCTAGCAGATCGGATCGGATGGCATCCGATGGAAAGACAGGAGGTCCCGTTTCCATCCGACCGTCCCATAGATAATAGAGAGCTGTGTCCGCTCTGCATCAGTGGAGCGGACATGGACCGTCATCCGCCTGCTCAGCGGGGATCAGCAAACAGATCCCCTGCTGAGCAGGCGGATCTGCTTTTTCAGAGTCTGCTCCATGTGAAAGGGGTCTTACCAGGAGCAGGCAGTCCATTAGGGGCTCTGGGGCACCGCTCCCTTGCAGGGCACCGGACTCATACGTTTGTATGAGTTTTTATTTTTTTTCAAGCCACATGATTAAAGCCTGAGGCTCTAATTGGCTTGAAAAAGGTTGGGCTAGTGCGCATAGCATTGCACCCCGAACCCACCCACTTGTGAGTTGTAACAATAGCGAATTAATAGTCACTATTGTCTTCCGGTTTCTCTTCCTGGCCAATCAGGACGGATTCGGGCTGGCCGGGTGGAGAAGCTGAGGTATCCATGGAGGGGTGAGGGGACCGTCACAGTGGAGGGGTGAGTGCAGGTGGACCTGGGGGGTCTTACTATGTTTGACCCCTTTCACATTGGAGGCGTTTTTTTAGGCACTTTAGTGCTAAAAATAGCACCTGTTAAGCGCCTGAAAAAAGCCTTACCTGCCTTCCCAGTGTGAAAGCCCGAGTGCTTTCACACTGGGGTGCTGCGCTGGTAGGACGTCAAAAAAAAGTCCTGCAAGCAGCTTCTTTGATGCGCTTTAGGAGCGGTGTGTACACCGCTCCTAAAGCACCCCTGCCTCTTGAAATCAATGGGCAGCGCTGCTGAAGCTCTTTTAACCCTTTATTTGGCCGCTAGCGGGGGTTAAAATCGTCCGCTAGCTATCGCCTGAAAAGCACAGCAAAAAAAAATTAAATTTTTGTTTTTTACTCTTTAAAATATATTTTTTTTGTATCTCTTTTTTTGATACAGAGAAAGGTACTGAAGATAGTCCCTTTTCTCTGCAGCACTTTACTTGAATGAATGAGAATCTGTATAGAGTAAGACCTAGGGGTCTTACTATGTTTGACCCCTTTCATACTGGAGGCATTTTTTAAGTGCTTTAGTACTAAAAATAGCGCTTGAAAAAAGCCTCACCTGTCATCCCCAGTGTGAAAGCCTGAGTGCTTTCACACTGTGGCCCTACGCTAGCAGGACGTCAAAAAAATTATGGGTTAATAAGAGTCTGCTGAACAATTCTGATATAAGCTTATGGACCATAAGACTACAGGAGAGGGAGAAATGAGGTCCGTAGACCATACTGACCTGGCCACCTGCGGGCACTTCTGTACGTCCATATGGACCTGGCAGTGGAAGGGTTAAAATGTATTTAGTTAGTTTTGTGTCTTTGCTTGAATTTGGAGAGTAGTAACTGTACATACCTATAAGTGTTTATTAAGTTTTTCCTAAAGTTCACCACTCACATTACAATCTGACAGTCCAGTCTCCTTTAAATCTACCAGCAACTATGTAGTACCTGTAGGTCCTAATATTACACCTGTTTCTGGAAGGGTCCAGAGTTTGACATACTGAATGTGCACAGACAGTATCACAAAGACCACGGCGCTATCACTAACAAGTCTGAGATAAAGTTCTGCTAGACCACCAATCAGAGCTAGGTTATAAAAAAAGAGATTTCAAAGTTTAAAGTGATTTAAACGTTTTTTAGTTTTTCTCTAAAATAATAAATGTGTTAGGCTGGGTTCACATATATGCGAATTGGATGCTTTTTAAACTGCATCCAATTCGCATGACATGTGAATGTGATCGGCTCTCAATGGAGTTGATCCACACAGGGTCCTGTGCGTTTTTGGTTTCAGTTCAGGTGCGAATTCAGGCAAAAATTTGCACCTGAACCGGTGAACAGGAACGCACCGAACCCTGGACTGCAAACCACAACTGCACATATGTGAACCTGGCCTTTCATACATACTTTCATGCTTTTTGCAATGGTATTGCACAGAGCGACCCTGAACCTCCGCTTTTAGGGTCCCTCGCTAATGATTTTGGCTCCTCCTCTTCTGTATGTGGCCCCCATAAAAAGCCGTCTGCTTTGGGAGCAAACCTACTGGCTTGCTCCCGAGCTGGGCTGTGTGCGTCCATAGACACAGACAACATGTCTCGGCCCCACCCCATGCTCCCCCCTCACAGGATTTGATTGACAGCAGCAGAGGCCCATGGCTCCCTCTACCTTTAGTGAGGAGAGGAACACAAACCAGTGCAGCTTCAGACGGGCACAGCACTGGATCAAGATAGAACTCAGGTAAGTATAGGGTGGTGGGGGGGGGGGGGGTGATACTACTACTACTGAGACATTTTTTACCTTATTGCAGGGAATGCATTAAGGTAAAAAATAAAATAAACACTAAATGCAGTGACCAGGTAAAGATGGCACTTGTCAAAGAAGCAAGCAGGCAGGAGGACAATGGTAATTCTGCTGTGGAAATCTACATGAAAAACATTAATTTAAAGTCTGGATGCTCCCCAACATCTGGCTTTTTGGAAGAGTGACAATAACTGCCATTGTTCATAAAACCCAAATCAAATTCTGTTAAGAGTAGCCAAAACTTGGAAAAAAAATGACACGCATGGGCTGGTAAAAACAAAATGTAACTTTGTGATCTGAGCGTCAAACATTATGTATATTGGAAAGCCAACTCTACTCATCTAAGAACAACAATTCCCACTGTGAGTTATGGTGGTGGTAGCATCACATTGTATAGTGGTTTTTCATCAACATGGACTGGGGTCGATCAAGATTTAGGTCAAGATGGATGGAGCCAAATACAGGACAAAGCAAGAAATAAACCTGTCTCAGCCTGCAAAAGGCATGAGACTGGGCCAGCATAACAATGTCCTAAACGCACAGCCACAATTGAAGAGTTTTAAAAAGAATCACTTGGATGCATTAGAATGGCCCTTTCAATCCAACTAAAATCTTGCAGGGAAACATATAGAATATTACTATGTTGTTTACATTTTTTAATAAGTTTTACTTTGGGTTGATTTTGCTGTTATTCTCAGATGAATGTATATGAAGAGGAGAAAGTATCACTCAAATCTGTCTGGGACACATCTAAGGGTACACACAAAACAGACATCAGATTGCATTACAACACACGTGTGGAAAGTCTCACACTTCTCACTTGTGGGAGTTGAGATCTCAACCTAGCTTCTTTAATGAAAGCAACCTCTCTTGTCTTTTTTGTGAACGATTCGGATTCTACAAATGGTGTGTTAGATATTCCATATGGTGTTAGGTGATTAGTCTATGTGGGAATGTGAGTCATGCATTCTTTGAGATTAAATTATGCTCTATAATCATGACTGTGGTAGTGTAAGGCAAATGTATAGTTATTAAAGCTAGAACTATCTGTAGGATCTGAACAGTGCACATTCTGTTTGAGCACAAAGTGGAAATGTGATCTTCTCTGCATTATATTTCGTTCATGAGAGTAATTAAAGTGTGTGATGGTCTAGTAACTCCTATTTTATAAGGTGTGCAGTTAATTTTGTTTCCTGTCCCCTGAGAATGAAACAAAATGAACTGTAGGAATTCTAGAATCTCTGGGGAGTTATAAAATAGTTGAATAAAGATACTGTACATTTGTGCTTCATCTGAAATAATGTTTCCCTCTGTATATTATCTGTAGGATGGGGGTCTGTTCTTTTGCATTTTAGTGAAAATACAAAGGAGAACATTAATGAAGGCAAAAAACAATCACTAGTATTCTATATAAGGCCAATTACACTTTTTAAACCTACATAATAGGTATAAATCTTATGGTAATGAATGTTATTCAATATAGCATTTTGACCATCAGGCCAATGTCCAGACACATGTGTATCATGATGCCTGGCATGTAATGATGCTAACATTGCATGGACAAATAGCAAGGTAATAAGTCCAGCTCTAATCTGCTCATTAGTAGATCACAAAGTAGTAAGAATTGCAGATCTTACAACTACAAGTTTGTGAACTGCAAGTGTGTTTATTAAATTGAAAAAATTAAAGGTAAGAAAATGTGAAGGATTAAAGCTGAGCTCTGAGCACAAAAACTTTAACTGAAATATACAGTCAGGTCCATAAATATTGGGACATCGATACAATTTTTTCTTTTTGGCTCTATACACCACCACAATGGATTTGAAATGAAACGAACAAGATGTGCTTTAACTGCAGACTTTCAGCTTTAATTTGAGGGTATTTATATCCAAATCAGGTGAACGGTGTAGGAATTACAGTTTGTATATGTGCCTCACACTTTTTAAGGGACCAAAAGTAATGGGACAGATTAACAATCATCCATGAAACTTTCACTTTTTAATACTTGGTTGCAAATCCTTTGCAGTTAATTACAGCCTGAAGTCTGGAACGCATAGACATCACCAGACACTGGTTTTCATCCCTGGTGATGCTCTGCCAGGCCTCTACTGTAACTTTCTTCAGTTCCTGCTTGTTCTTGGGGCATTTTCCCTTCAGTTTTGTCTTCAGCAAATGAAATGTATGCTCATTTGGATTCAGGTCAGGTGATTGACTTGGCCATTGCATAACATTCCATTTCTTTCCCTTAAAAAACTCTTTGGTTGCTTTCGCAGTATGCTTTGGGTCATTGTCCATCTGCACTGTAAAGCCCCGTCCAATGAGTCTGAAGCATTTTGCTGAATATGAGAAGATAATATTGCCCCGAAACACTTCAGAATTCATCCTGCTGCTTTTGTCAGCAATCACATCATCAATAAATACAAGAGAACCAGTTCCATTGGCAGCCATACATGCCCACGTCTTGACACTACCACCACCATGCTTCACTGATGAGGTGGTATGCTTTGGATCATGAGCAGTTCCTTTCCTTCTCCATACACTTCTCTTCCCATCACTCTGGTACAAGTTGATCTTGGTCTCATCTGTACATATGATGTTGTTCCAGAACTGTGAAGGCTTTTTTAGATGTTGTTTGGCAAACTCTAATCTGGCCTTCCTGTTTTTGAGGCTCACCAATGGTTTACATCTTGTGGTGAACCTTCTGTATTCACGCTGGTGAAGTCTTCTCTTGATTGTTGACTTTGACACACATACACCTACCTCCTGGAGAGTGTTCTTGATCTGGCCAACTGTTGTAAAGCGTGTTTTCTTCACCAGAGAAAGAATTCTTCAGTCATCCACCACAGTTGTTTTCCATGGTCTTCTGGGTCTTTTGGTGTTGCTGAGCTCACCGGTGCGTTTTTTCTTTTTAAGGATGTTCCAAAACGTTGATTTGGCCACACCTAATGTTTTTGCTACCTCTTTGATGGGTTTGTTTTGTTTTTTCAGCCTAATGATGGCTTGCTTCACTTATAGTGACAGCGCTTTGGATCTCATATTGAGAGTTGACAGCAAAAGATTCCAAATGAAAATAGCACACTTGAAATTAACTCTGGACCTTTTGACCAATTGTCCCCTTTACTTTTGGTCCCTTAAAAAGTGGGAGGCACATATACAAACTGTTGTAATTCCTACACTGTTCACCTGATTTGGATGTAAATACCTTCAAATTAAGATCCTGAGGTGCATACGTGAACTGGAAGTCCAAGAAGCCAGGCCGAGGGTCAAGCACAGGTAAGTCAACAAGTGGGTATCCAGAATGCAAGCCAGGGGGGTCAAACACCAGTAGCAACAAGAGAGTGTCCAGAAGGCAAGCCGGGGGTCAAACACAGGTAAGTAGCTCAGAGAATGTCCAGGAGGCAGGCCAAGGGTCAAGCACAGATGATCAGGCAGAAGGATATCCAAGAGGCAAGCCAGGGGTCAAACACAGGTAAGTAACTCAGAGAATGTCCAGTAGGCAGGCCGAGGGTCAAGCACAGATGATCAGGCAGAAGGATATCCAAGAGGCAAGCCAGGGGTCAAACACAGGTAACAGCAGCGGTGGTCAGGAGAGGTCCGGGTCAGGCACAGGTAATCAAGCAGATACAGGATACAGGTACAGGATACAAGGACTGGAGCCAGGGACTCAGGAAGTAGAGACAACAAACCAGCAATTAGTGAAGGGAAAGAGAAGGCCTTTTATAGGCCAGGTAACTGGTCAGGTGGGGTACCCGGACGAGTGCGCATGCGCACTAGTCTTCTGTCAGCGCTGTGCATAGCAGTGAGCCGCCCTGGGTGAGCTACAGCAGATACCTGAGCGCCGCAAACCCGCGCATGCGCACCCGCTGCCCCGCGTACCTGTGCTGTTTGCCGAGCCGCTCTACCGCGCGTGCGCATTCTAGGAACCCGGCGCCGAAGTACGGTATTTCCCTGACACCACCCCTACTGTTGGGGGCAAATCGCCCCTCCACCCCTGCCCCCATGCATCGGCATATATGCTCTTTTTTTTCAACTGTAATGGTGAAATCACCTCCTACAGCGCTCGAGTTGCTGATTTATGTATCGTGAGAGGAAACACTGTTGCTGTCAAGATAAATAAATCAGTGCTGCAGCTGAATGGCGTACCTGAAAAGAAAATAATGGTTCACAATAAAACACAGTAAAGTATAAAAGAATTGCATAGCTGAAAAGCAAACTTGATAAAACATAGTAACAATAAAACATTGCAGTTAAAAAATACAGTAAAAAAGAGCAGAACAATAGAGCGTAAATCAGAAACAATTTTTGGCTTTTTTTATTTTATATATATATATATTTTTTTATTCTACACTTTTATTTGTAACTGTAAGGGTCCCAGGTTTGGGTCTCTAAACATGTGATGGCATCTTTGGAGACCCTGTGAAAGTGTGCCTTAGACTATGCAGTGCTGTACCCTACACTAATACTCCACTAGTGTGTGGTAGCGTTCAAAACCGATACAAAGACCAAGTTGGCCAGGACAGGAGGGACAACAATAGCGGGTGTCACGCCTATATTCACGCTTGCTACAGATACAACATCTTCTTTGAGGTGTTCAGTGGGTAGGGGTACCAGGGAGGGCATACGGAAAATGCCTCCCATGCAACCGGCTCACTGCATTTAGATTGGGAAGTTGGCCCACCGCACCATCTTGAAACAGAAGAGCTGTGATGATCTCTTCCTGGAATTTAAGGTAGGATCCAGTTCGTCCTGACGCTTTGTATAGCACATAAGTGTTCAACAGAGCCAATTGGTATAAGTATACAGGCACTTTTTTGTACTAGCGTCTGGCCTTATGGGCAGTTAAGTAAGGCGCAATGAACTGGTTGTTGAGGTCCACACCTCCCATATTAAGGTTGTATTCGATTGCACGGTGCCACGTGCACCAATTCCATGATCAAACAAGTGACTATAAAGTGGCACGCTTGTGTAATAATTGTCCACATACAAGTTGTACCCCTTTCCAAATAAGAGTAACACCAAGTCCCACACAATTTTTCCAGCGCTCCCTATGTAGTTTGGGCAGTTTTCCGGCTCCACGTAACTATCTCTTCCCTCGTAAACTATAAAACTATATTTATAGCCTGTTGTCCTGTCACAGAGCTTATACATCTTGACCCCATATCTGGCACGCTTGCTGGGAAGATACTGTTTGAATGACAAGCAGCCAGAAAACTTAATCAGGGACTCATCAATGCAGACAACTTGATCTGGAGTAAACAAGGCTGCAAACTGTTGGTTGAAGTGGTTTACGAGGGGCCGAATTTTGTAGAGCCAATCGTATTCAAGGTCACCCGGAGGACGACAGAGTTCATTG
Organism: Lithobates sylvaticus; assembly: GCA_028564925.1. Taxonomy (NCBI): domain Eukaryota; kingdom Metazoa; phylum Chordata; class Amphibia; order Anura; family Ranidae; genus Lithobates; species Lithobates sylvaticus. The sequence goes on from CM053026.1 coordinate 288,355,051, forward strand.
TCATTAAAATGCATGAACCACAAGATCTGCTCGTATCATGTCCTGGTCATGGAGGCAGAGAACACGGGCATATGGTGAATTGGGTCAGTGGACCAATATGACCGCAACTCACTTTTTTTTAGTTATGCCCATGAGGAGGGATAGGCCCAGGATGGCCTTAAATTCAGAGACCGTAATAGGTCTTGACATGGGAATTTATAGATAGGCAACTCCTATCCTCATATTGATTAGTGGTGCCAAATTAATAATAACTACTGCAGTAGGGAACAGACACAAAAGATACGCTTAGTATCTTTCCAAATAACCGTTCTGCTTTATAATGACGCAATTGAAGGTTTTTATACACATGATTACGTAGGTATCACATTAATATTAAATTTTTCCCAGTTGTACACAACACATGCATATCATTCTCTCACTTTCTTTTAACTCTTTTAAATACTTCCTTGCTTAATTTCTGCTTTCCTTATTTTGTTCTGATATCCTTTGCATTCAATGTATTGTAATACCATACTTCACATACTGTACCTTCTATGATCAGACGGGCATCCATAGTGCTCATCCCATCTTCCCTCTCTGACAACATATAAAGTATTCTGTTTTAACTCTCATTTCTCTGTTTCTTGACTTTACTAGTTGTAGTGCCTGACCCCAAATTCATCCCACAACTTAACATGAAAATGTCCCTTTCTGTCTAGTGTTAATTGTCACCCTTGATCCATCCTGCTCACATAGATAGCTGTTTCTCTAGCTGTGTACTCTGCATGATTCTTAGTCCCTGTGGACTTCGGTGGTAACCCAGTTACCCATTGTGGATCCATGTCCACTTTAACCATTAATCTAGGGGCTCAGTAGAGGCGGAACCGCACCTTCGGTTCATATATAGCGCTCCTCTTGCACTGGGCATTTTTAAGGGTCCCTTACCCTTCATTCCCTTACTTAATTTAATGCCCATAATGACTGGCCAGTCTTCTCTACGTGTGCCTATACCCTCTTGCCTCTAAACTACTTTATCTAGCAGATGTACTACATATGCCTGTGAACAGCACTATTCTTCCCTTTCTTATCTATAACACTCCGATGGACAGTAGACAGTGACAACATAACATATAACCACCAATCAATACAGTTCGATTAAGGGGAGTAAAATAGGTACCCTTTGTCCCGAAAATGCCTTACTGATCAAGGAAGTCTGATAACTCAAATGTAAGCAAAAGGCTTACCTCAGCCGGCTGATTATCAGAAATTCGCGGATCGTCTCAAGCTCCTCGTTTTGGATACTCAGGGTCACCTGGAAACCCCTCCTAGGCAAAGCTCGCCACCTGACATGGGAATTTATAGATAGGCAACTCCTATCCTCATATTGATTTGTGGTTCCAAATTAATAATAACTACTGCAGTAGGGAACAGACACAAAAGATACGCTCAGCATCTTTCCAAATAACCGTTCTGCTTTATTATGACACAATTGAAGGTTTTTACATTAATATTACAATTATACATTTATGGTAACAAGGGGCGTATCATAGGCAGGCTAATTCTAATCAGGACTCAAAAGTATGTAAACATGTACTGAAAACATTATTAGTGCCGTGTGCACAGTAAGGGCAGTGTGCAATACATACAAAATAGAATACAATTATATACAGAACTTACAAATTTCCATTACAGTCTCCAATCTCTGGCAAGGGTCAACTGGGGATTAGCGGCGATGAAGTGACCAGCATACAAATTGCATTGGTCCACAATAGATCTATAGAGATCTTCGGTGAAAAACAGCGAATAAAAATCAAGTGATGTAAAATCAACTGTTTCCACCTGAATTCTGGGTTGGCCAGTGAATGGGGGAAGTACGGGTGCTGCAGAAGTGGTGGGCTCTCAATTCAGATTGGCAAATGCAGCAGGAAGGGCACTATGGGCTCGACGGGCCTGTGTTTGTCTTCTTGGTGGCTGCGGGACACTACTTGTGCTAGCCACCGCACCAGCTTGAACTGCACTTATGGGACTCATTACATCACCAAGTGTTAGTGCAGTGCTGGATGTACGACCAGGATGTACTAGGCCACTGGTGCTTGCCAGTTCACCAGAAGGATGAGCGGCACTAGTACCGGCTCTCTGCTCCATACGAGAGCCATGGGGTTCTTGCACCTCAACAACAGCAGAAGAACGTTGTCGAGTACGCCTGGCCTTAGCAGGGACCACTACTCCGTCATCTATACAAAGATAAGGTACCCCCCAAAAACATGGGACTTTTAAGGCAACTTGATAAAGAGATCAAAATATGTATCAAAAAAATTATCAAAATTAAGTGAGATAATATGAAAAACTAATAGGTGCATACATCACCACATAGGACATGAAATTGAAAAGAACAATACAGTTGATGTGGTTGAGACTTGTTGGTCTCCTTTGTGTTTCGCCCGACGCGTTTCAGGATTTCAGTATTAATCCCTTCATCAGGGACATTTCTTTTAGGAGAAATCAATACAAATGACAATCTATAATAAAACACAATACATGTTTTGAGCATGTAAAACCATGGATGGGAAATGACTACTCCGTTGTCAGAGCTATCTGTCAGGGTGCCGCTGCTGTCTACAGTTGTATTCTGAGCCTGAATCTGACAGATGGGTGACTTCCTCTTCACTCTCATCTGTCATGCTCAGAAACGTGTAGGCCTCTTCACTAGTGTACCTTCAATTGGACATTGTGGCCTCTAAATTTAATGGTACAACTAGTGAAACTCACAGGCAAAAAGAGCACCTGATTGTCAGCGACTGCTTCAAACGCTACCAAAAAAAACAGTTAGCGTTCGCAGGGATCAGGCCTGACTCTGCGAACGCTGCAGTTATGTGTTTTGTAAGTGACAGTGAACGATTGATACTGCACTTGAGTGGGCTGGGCGGAGGGGCTAAATGCAGGTGCTAGCAGGTGTCTGGGCTGATCCTGCTCACGCTGCATTTTTTGGGGGGGCGATCGGGGGGGTGACAAGTGTGCCTACGTGTACTAGTGTTAGTGTAGTGTTTGTGCAACTTACAGTTTGATGTCTCCTCTCTCTGGAACAGAAAAGAGTTCCACAAGGGGACATGACATCACTTCCCCTGCCTGTATTTACACTTACAGGCAGAGGAAGCATTTCATTCGCCAGAACCGATCAGCAGGTCCAGGCCAGAAATCATTGGCCTGGACCTGAAGATTGATCGGTTCCGGAACGAATCTGATGGTCGCGAGAGCACGCCCCGTACAGGCACAGGATTTTGCGCAGCAGGGCCATTGTGCCGCAGTATAAAGAAGTGAGCCAGTCGGGAAACAGTTAAAGTTGATGTAAACCTTAAAAAAAACATTTTTAATGAAGACTTCTACCTGGTACAGTAGAGGATGTCAAGTCATCTGTGCCCAGTCTTTCCACAAATAAATTATCCAGCTCTGAACAATCCTCTTGTCTTTTTTTTTTAGTAAGATAAAAAAACGACACAGATAAGTTTGTGTCGCCACATCACCCACTGCTGTGGCTGACATCTCATTTCTTTATCTCATGAACAAGCAGAGAACAGAGTGTGTGTTACAATTCCAGCTTCACACCCCCCCCCCCTCTTTTCTTCTCCAGCTCTTCCAGGATTGGCTGCTCCACACCTCAGCATGTTTGGGCATGCTAAAGTCATGTGGTGCCTTTCCTGAGTTTTGACTTGTTGTTACTCATCATGGGGCATGATCAGTGTAACTGAAAAGTAGGAAAGTGTAGAGGTGGGCGGGGAGTCATGTGACATCATGACACAGAGCTCCGGCAAAGAGACCCACCCATTGCTTCCAGAGTTTTGTGGGGCTCCTGCTGCTGAAGGGGGTGACATTTGCAAAGTAGGGATACATGCAAGAGGCTTGCATGTATATTTACATTAACCACTTCAGCCCCGGACCAATTGGCAGCCAAAGGACCAGGCCCCTTTTTGTGATTCGGCACTGCGTCGCTTTAACTGACAATTGCGCGGTCGTGCGATGTGGCTCCCAAACAAAATTGGCGTCCTTTTTTTCCCACAAATAGAGCTTTCTTTTGGTGGTATTTGATCGCCCTGCGGTTTTTATTTTTTGCGCTATAAACAAAAATAGAGCGACAATTTTGAAAAAAATGCAATATTTTTTACTTTTTGCTATAATAACTATCCCCAAAAAATATATAAAAAAACATATTTTTTCCTCAGTTTAGGACGATACGTATTCTTCTACATATTTTTGGTAAAAAAAAATCGCAATTAACGATTATTGATTAGTTTGCGCAAAAGTTATAGCGTTTACAAAATAGGGGATAGTTTTATAGCATTTATATTAATATTTTTTTTTTTTACTAGTAATGGCGGCGATCAGCGATTTTTATTGTGACTGCGACATTATGGCAGACACATCGGACATTTTTGACACATTTTTGGGACATTTGTCATTTATACAGAAATCAGTGCTATTTAAATAGCACTGATTCCTATGTAAATGACAGTGGCAGTGAAGGAGTTAACCACTAGGGGTCGGGGAGGAGTCAGTGTGACGTGTTGTGTTTTTTTTTCACAGTAGGGGGCGTGGCTGTACGTCTGACGTCATTGATCGGCTTTCCCGATGACAGGGAACAGCCGATCAATGACAGGCAGTGTAGGAAGCGCGGGGAGAGGTTTGTTTACACAAACCTCTCCCCGTTCTTCAGCTCCGTAACCCGATCGCGGGATACCAGCGGCGATCGGGTCCGCTGGTCCCGCGGCTGTGGTCACGGAGCTCCCGACCACAGCCGCGGGACCAGCGGACCCACAGGCAGGCACATGCACAGGCAGCGGACCAGCGGACCCACAGGCAGGCACATGCACGATCACGTACAGGTACGTGATTTTGCCTGCCCGTGCCATTTTGCCGACGTATATCGGCGTTAGGCGGTCGGGAAGCGGTTAATACTGTATAATTAGTTTATACTGGGTGAGTGGTGGGTTTACATCCACTTTAAGGAAGGGGTGTTTTTTGTGTTAACAGCTATCACATAACAATATTGTCCAGATATTTTATTACATTTTAGTCTGGGGTAGAGTGAAATTACATGATATGTTTGCATCTGAGATCTCTAGAAAGACAATAAAGTACTAAATACATCTTGGTTATTTTATTTTGCATGTATTTTTGTAAGTGTTAGCCAGAGGTAAAATATTGAATTTCTATTTCTTGATTCCTTTTCCATATATAATGTGAGCACAAAAAGGTAGGAACGCCATATACATTGCTAACAATCTGTATTCAGATGAAAACATTAAAGTGGTTTTAAACCCACTTTAAATACAAAACAAAAAACTAACACCTGCAAGACAAAGGCATAATGAGCTAGTATGCATAGCATACTAGCTCATTATGTAATACTCGCCTGAGATCGAAGCCCTCGCTGCGGTGCCTGTACGGCTGTCGACATCACTCCCGGGTAACCCCCACTTCCGGGTATCGCGGCTCTGGCGCTGTGATTGGCCGGAGCTGAGATGACGTCACTCTTGCGCATGTGCGTGGTAACGGCACACATATGTGCCATTGCTTCAGTTAGTGTCAGTGCGCATGTACCGATGACGTTGGCACATGCAAATACAGGGGATAGCTCCTAAACCGTGCAGGTTTAAAAAATATCCTGGGTAGCTACAGGTAAGCCTTATTATAGGCTTACCTGTAGCACAAAGTGGTCTGTGAGGGTTTACAACCACTGTAAATGATAAATCAGTGGGGTGCTGAAAGTAAAATGTATTGTTCATGTAAATGGGCATTATTTAGTGTTTAACATGGGTTTGAAAAGCATTTAAAATGCCGGTCAGCAAATTCCTATTGATTTCAATGGATTAGTGTAGATGCGTTTGACCTGTGTTGCGTTTTATTTGAAAAGCAGCATGTTGAATTGAGGGCTGTTTAAATGTGTGGTCATTTTTGCTGTGTATTGGTTTATTCCCAGTTATGTTGGAAGGTAAACCTTCTTCCCATTGACAACCTTCTGGCAGAGGGCAGCAGATGTTGCTCACAAACTTGATGGTATTTTGCCCCATCTATTTTTTTTTCTATCCTGACAAGTGCTCCACTCCCTGCTGCAGAGAAACACCCCCATAACAGGATATTGCCAGGATGATTTACTGTAGGAATGGTGTTATTTGGATGGTGCTCTGTATTGGATTTCCACCAGAAATATGGTTTGGTGTTGAGGGCAAATAATACAATTTTAGTCTCATCTGACCATCTTAAAAGCACATTGAGGATTCTGAGGCCACATGGAAAAATATGTTATGGTCAGATGAGACTAAAATGTAATTATTTGGCCTCAATACCAAGCAATGTCTGGCGGAAATCCAATACAGAGCACCATCCAAATAACACTATTGCTACAGTAAAGCATGGTGGGGCTAATATTCTGTTATGGGGATGTTCTTTCTGCAGCAGAGCACTGGTCAGGATAGAAGAAAAATGGATGGGGCAAATTACCAACAAATTCTTGAGGAAAATCTGCTGCCCTCTGCTAGAAGGTTGTCATTGGGAAGAAGGTTTACACATATCCCAACAGACTAAAGGCTGTGATTAACTACTTAAAGCGGACCTTCAGTAATTTTTTCAACTTTCCATATATTAAATCTTCTGCCCTTGTTGTTTTAACTTTAGATAGTAAAACATTTTTTTTTCTGCCAGTAAATAACTTATACAGCCCACTTCCTGTTTCTTGTCTGGTAAAAAGCCTAGGCTTATTATTTATTATTATTTAAGGTACTTATATAGTGCTGTCAATTTACACAGCGCTTTACATATACATTGTACATTCACATCAGTCCCTACCATCAAGGAGCTTACAATCTAAGGTCCCTAACTCACATTCATATACTAGGGCCAGTTTAGACAGAAGCCAATTAACCTACCAGCATGTCTTTTGAGTTTGGGAGGAAACTGGAGTACCTGGAGGAAACCCACGCAGGCACAGGGAGAACATGCAAACTCCAGGCAGGTAGTGTCGTGGTTGGGATTCGAACAAGCGACCCTTGTTATTGCTAGGCAAGAGTGCTACCCACTACATCGCTGAGCCGCTCCATTATGACATCATGCACAGCTCTCTCTCTCACTCGTTAGAGTTTGCCAGGGAGGGGGGTGAGTCATAAGAGGGCCAATGAGAGATGCAGAGCTGGAGGTGTGCCTGTGTTTGTCTGTGTAAATCCAGGAAGTGACCAGGCAGCAGCTTCAGCTGCCCACAGTTAAAATGGTTGCCTCGAGACTCAGTGGAGGGAGAATTCTGCAGCATATTTGGCAAGTACAGAATTGCAGTATATATAAAATAATATGCAAAGTGGTTGGAGGGAAGCTTCAGAATGGCAGAGATGTTTTTATTACAAATTATGTGAGCAAACTGCAGTGCCTCTTTAAGGACCAGGCCTATTTTTGACACCTGTTTTTGCTAGAAAATTACTTGGAACCCCCAAACATTATAATTTTTTTTCAGAGACCCTAGAGAATAAAATGGCTGTCGTTGCAATACTTTGTGTCACACCGTATTTGCGCAGCGGTCTTACAAACGCAATTTATTGAAGAAAATTTAATTTTTTGAATTAAAAAATAAGAACACAGTAAGGTTAGCCCAATTTTTTTCTATATTGGGAAAAAAAAAAGTTACACTGGGTAAATTGATACCCAACATGTCAGGCTTCAAAATTGCACCCACTTGTGGAATGGCGACAAACTTTGGCACTTAAAAATCTCCATAGGCAACGTTTAAAAACTTCTACTTGTTACCAGTTTTGAGTTACAGAGGTGGTCCTGTGCTAGAATTATTACTCTTGCTCTAACGATCGCCGCGATACCTCACATGTGGTTTGAACACTGTTTGCATATGTGGGCGCGACTAACGTATGCGTTCACTTCTACACTGTCCTACAAAAAATTCTGGATCACTTTTATTGCAGCAGGCATCATTCAGATATAATTTTTTCCACTTGCGATTCCCTGCACAGTAAGAACAATGATAGCAGCTGTTCAGTCACTTAAATGTGCTTACAGGCGGCGGGAGGGGACGCCCCCCCCCCCCTCCTGTCGCCATCCGGTGCTTCTACCGGCTCGCCTGTGCGATTAGCGAGCCAGAGAACGAATCTGCCAGCGACGGAAGTTCACCATAGAAAATACCAAGGACCAGATCCCCCGCAGTCTCTATGACTCTCGGAGGCCCGGGCGCGGCATTATGATGTCATGTCCGGCCCGGCAGCTGTAAACACTGCCGTATACTCGTCTGGAAAGCCGAGATCGTTTTGTTTTGTTTTTTTTATCTTGGGCTTTCCAGCCTGGAGGAAATATGTGGGGTCTTATTGACCCCAGATCTCCCCATAAAGAGGACCTGTCATGCAGTATTCCTATTACAAGTGATGTCTTGTAATAGAAATTAAAGGGAAAGTGTAAAAATAATATTTTTTTTAATAAACAATAAAAAAAATTGAAAGCGCCCCCACACGCAGGAGCGAACGCATATGTACGTCACGCCCACATATGTAAAAGGCATTCAATTCACATATGTGAGGTATCGGCGCAAACGTTAGCGCGACAGCAGCAATTCTAGCCTAAGATCTCCACTATAACTCTAAACAGGTAACCTGTAAAAAATGTAATGCGTTGCCTATGGAGATTTTTTAAGTACCGAAGTTTGGCGCCATTCCACGAGTGTGCACTCTTTTAACGCATGACATGTTAGGTATCTACTCAGCGTAACATATTTCACATTATACAAAAGACCCTAGGATCTCTGCTAAAAAAACATATAATATTTGGGGGCAGTGAGTAATTTTTTAACAAAAATTATGATTTTTACAAGTAGGAGCAGTGTGCCAGAATTGGCCAGTATGGAAGTGGCTAAAGGGGGGTGATTCTTTTCTATACCCACTGTATCTGGACCCGAAAATGGCATTAACAGCTCTAATATGCAATTATATTACAATAAACCATAACATAGTACACTGTATGAACTATAGCTTAAATTTCCCCTACTCGGAAACTTGAATTTTTACTTTTAGAAAAAAAATTTCTAAAAAAATTAAACAAGAGTATCCTCTAAAATGGAGGCAGATAAAAATGGCTATATCCATAACAAGTAATTGGATGTCTGCTTTCATTTTCTAACCTGTGCTAGAAGAATGAAATGTTGAATCTGATCAGTTGCTAGGGCAACACATTGGCTTGCTATTTCCTAATTTTTTTTTTATTGAATAACTTCATAGAAATGGAGCTAGTGTCATTGTAATGCTTGCAAAGACAAGTAATTTGCAAAATACACTGCTTTCATACCCACTCTTTCCATTAGTATTCTCTGCAATACTTTGATGTTTTTTTTTTTTTGTTTGTTTTAGCATTATTCCTACAAATATAAATGCAAATGTAAATAATTGCTTGAATAAAAATGGGGCAAAATATTTTGATTTATATGAAAACATGAAACCGAAGTGCGCCAATGTTTCAACAGCTCTGGTTTTCTCCAGTTCTTATAAAAAGCCCCACCTGAACAGTGCCATAAAAAAAAAAAAGGGGTTCTATGTACCAACCTATTGAACCATTTATCTTGTTTTCCAGGAGTGGTAGCATGAAAACCACCTCACCATGATGAATTTGTTAAACTTGTAAAATTCACTTCATTCTCACAGACACTAGATGGCAATATTTTAAAGGTTTTTTTTTTTTGTTTCATACATGTGTCTTAGTGCAGTTTTTTACTCCTTTTCTTTGTATGCAGGAAACATAATTTATAAAGCTGTTAGGAGGGGATATTTACTGAATATAATCCAGCAAGAGATATTTTTTTGCAGAAAACGTGGACAAATTTGTAAAACAATTTTGTAATTTTCTGACACTTTTGATAGAGGTTTATGGTGAATAATCTATTTATACATTTTCACACAAAATTTAATCAGCTTTAAGTCAGTGAAATCAATTAGAAACCTGTGTAAATCTTAGCTTAAAGTTGTATGAAAACTTTTATAAATAGACCCTGTCATTGTTTATAGCTATTTTCAATGCTGGAAACCTGGAGTGCAACGTTTTCGAAAACTTATTTTCTGTCGCATCATTTTTTAGCTTTTTTTTTTTTTCTGTTTCAAAATATTTTAACTTTTTTTTTTTTGATTTTTTTCACTTTACCGTGACTTTAAAATTGTATTAATTCAAGAAAAGTTTAGAGGCGAGTTTGGTTGAAGTGCAAATAAAGAGCATTTTTTTTCTTATTGTTGAACTTCTGTTTGTGCCATGAAGGTAGATTTTCAGTATAACAGACGATTACCAAGTGTGTAGTGTTATGCCCCGGTCGGATATCCAGATGGAAAAAGTCAGATCGGATTATGTTGTCGGAAAATCCGATCGTGTGTGGGCTCTAGCGGGCTTTTTCCGTCGGAATTTCTGATGGAAAAAATTTGAGAGCAGGATCTCAAATTTTCCGACAACAAAATCCGATCAGACTTTTTCCGATCGTGTGTAGGGAATTCCGACGGACAATTACGAGACCAAAGCTATTGGCTACTAGCCTCTACATAGTTCCGTAGTACGCAACGAACGTCACCACGTTCGCAACGATTGTATTTTCCGACAACTTTGTCCGACCGTGTGTATGCAACACCAGTTTCAGACAAAATCCGTCGGAAAAAACGGACGGATTTTGTGGTCGGAATTTCCGATTGTGTGTACGTTGGCTAAGTCTACCCGATATGATGAAATTTAAATTAATTCCCAGGTAGATTGCATCCACACTGTGAATTTGGATCATGCAGCAGTATCTAAACCACTCCGATTTGCAAGTCGCTGTTATTTAGCATCTTATACACAAGTTACCAAAATGTGTCAGAATGCTTCAGGCTGCATCAAAGTCACTCCATTCATATTTACTCTGCATAAAACAAGCTGTTTTTATTTCAGAGCAGAAACGGGTAGGAATCTAAGGTTTGGTAAGATCCCTGCAAAGTACATTGATCACCCAGAGGGGATTGTTTAAGTTTAAAAAAAAATATTCATTTTATATTACATGTCCCTCAAAGACAAGCAGTGCATATATGCAGAAATTACAAAGCATTCCAAAGAATAAACACACAAGCAAAACAGTTTTCTTTAAAAAATACAGAAATATTTCAGAAGTATTCAGGTGCTGGAACGAATGTCTAGTCATATTCCAATCAGCAATTGGCCCAAGAAAATGAACAACTGTTACATTTCAAACCTCAAGTATATCCTGTCAGAGTAAAAAAAAGTGCTTACCAACCTCCTACCAGCCCTAGCAATAAGATGTGCGGGGGTGGTTACCTAATATACACAGGCATGTTTTGACTTACACCCTTATAACTGCACAATTGATAGATACAAATCTGCAATTATGGTTACTTGGCACACATTTATCTATACATGGATACAGAGAAACATAAATATTAAACATGACATAAGCACACAGAGAAAAATTAGTAACTCTCTCAATCTGAAGATTTACGATTCAGTAATGTACAACAAGGTATAGAACTATTGAGTCATTTTTGAGATTTGGGATCCGGTATTTTGATAAAAATATTTGCATCAAGATACATGATAAATGGCAACAGCTATGGTTACCTGGCCATTAAGTCTATTAGAAATATTAATGCAAGCTTTGGCTAATCATTTCTTTTATAAACACATCTTAATTAAGCATATACATTTTTGAGTACTGTGCTGATAAAAATAATGTGGTTACCAGCAGGATTTTGTTTGAGGAATAGGTGCTAGTATGCATCCCCCTCCCCCAAGCTATCCTTGTCTCTTTCACTTCCCAGCACAGTTTTTTTTATTTATTGTTTTAGATGATACAAACCAAGTATCATTTAGTTAAATAAATGGATATAATCTCTGCGCTATAGAGAGTCACCCCCCTGTGACAAAGTCGGAAGTGATGAAACGCGTCGGGCGTGGCTACACAGCGACCGAAGGAGACACCAGGGCTGGAACAAACGGCATCCGGAGGTGATGAGACAACACAGCCTCACTGAGCAAGATGAATCCTGACACAAATTTGTATTGCATATAACGGCATCCATATAAGGAGAGAGCTGGTGTACTGATATATAAAGTGTGTCATGCTAACCATGAGAGTGGGAGGCATGATTATCTTTTGAGTTCTTTTCTATTGGGAGAGGGATCACCTGTGCACACAAGGAGGTGTTTTTCATTGATTTGGAAGACATCCTAAATAGGGAAGACTGGAAACACCATTCGCCTCAGAGAGTAGCACTTGGTGGATGTTATCAGTACAACACTTTGTGTTATTTTTATATTTATAATTACATTTTTATGTCATTTTTATTTTAACCATCTCAATACAGTGCATTTTCACCCCCTTCCTGACCAAGCCATTTTCAGATTTCAGCGCTGTCACACTTTGAATGACAATTGCGCGTCGTACAACACTATACCCAGATGAAATTGTTATCATTTTGTTCCCACAAATAGAGCTTTCTTTTGGTGGTATTTTATTACCTCTGCGGTTTTTATTTTTTGCGCTATAAACAAAAGAAGAGTGACAAGTTGAAAAAAAAAAACATATTTTTTACTTTTTGCTATACTAAATATCCCCAAAAAAATATCTAAAACATTTTTTTTCCCTCAGTTTAGGCCGATACGTATTCTTCTACATATTTTTGGTTAAAAAAATCGCAATAAGCGTATATTGATTGGTTTGCACAAAAGTTATAGCACCTACAAAATAGAGGATAGATTTATAGCATTTTTATTATTTTTTTTTTTAACTAGTAATGGCGGCGATCTGCAATTTTTATTGTGCCTGCGATATTGCGGCGGACATATCAGAGACTTTTGACACATTTTTGGGACCATTCACATTTATACAGCGATCCGTGCTATAAAAATGCATTGATTACTGTATAGATGTGTCTGGCAGGGAAGGGGTTAACACTAGGGGGCGCTGAAGGGGTTAATATGTTCCCTGGGAGTGATTCTAACTGTAGGGGGAGGGGACTCACAAGGGGAGGAGACCGATCTGTGTTTCTCTGTACTGAGAACACACCAACGGTCTCCTCTCCTCTGACAGGACCGCGGATCTGTGTGTTTACATACACAGATCCACGGTCCTGCTGTGTTACCGGGCAATCGCGGGTGCCCGGCGGACATCGCAGCTGCCGGGCACGTGCATTGGGTGCCCAGTGACACGGCGGGCGTGCGCGCTGCCGGCGGCGCACGCTCCCTGGAGGGCCGGGAAGGGGAGGGCGTCATATGAAGCCCTCCGGCCATGAGAGCTGCGCCGCCTGGCCGTCGATTGACAGCCAGCAGTCGCAAAGCAGTTAATTTTACAAACGTTTTTGATGGACACAATTTTTTGTATATCACAGCGCTACTGATAGAGTGATAAATATTTGCATTTTGATATTTTTGGTTTATCGTTTAGTTATGATTAGTGATGAGCTACCGGTCAACTCTGAGTCCACTGGGACCAAGCTGTTAGCAGTCCACTGAACGGTCGAGCTGAATGCATGGATTTTGCTACCTGCCTGAACCACCGGCTGATGCACCTGGAAGTAGGTCATTGACAGTATTACTACCACCATTAGCTGGCAGCTTCTAGTCACCTGTTGGCTTGTTTCAAATTGTAAACAAGCTAGCAGTCATAATGGGTGGTGTCATTATCCAAATAAGGTCAGTGACATTAGCCAGAATCACCAGGTAGTTTGTTGACAGCCAGGGAGCTGTCATTTAACAATGGAAGTACAGTGGGAAAGGATCATTGTGGTATGGGTCATCATGTCAGCGGGGGAACCTTCAATGTGATTTGATGGACTTACATTGGGGAACAATGTTTATTTTCTTCTTTTTTTTTAATAAACACTTTGTTAGGCTGCTTTCACACTGGGGCGGTGCGGGGCGGCGACGGTAAAGCAGCGCTATATTTAGCGCTGCTTTACCATCGTTTTACCCGCGGTATGCGGCCGCTAGCGGGGTGGTTTTAACCCCCGCTAGCGGCCGCAAAAGGGTTAAAAACCTCCGCAAAGCGCCGCTGCAGCGGCGGTTTGCGGGCGGTATCCCCGCGGTTTCCCATTGATTTCAATGGGAAGGAGCGGTATAGGAGCGGTAAATACACCGCTCCTTCACCGCTCCAAAGATGCTGCTAGCAGGACTTTTGTTGCGGTCCTGCTAGCGCACCGCTCCAGTGTGAAAGCCCGCCGGCTTTCACACTGGAGTGAATGGGGCCGGTTTTTTCAGGCGGTGTACAGGCGCTATTTTTAGCGCTGTACCGCCTGAAAACCGCCCCAGTGTGAAAGCAGCCTTATAGTAAGTGTGTATATGTTTATTTACTTTGTAATTTTTTGTGAATGAATAACAAGAGGTAGCATTTACTGATTTATTTACATAGGGACTTTCAAATTTATGTAAGTCATCCCCCGTATACCCCACATCTTCCAGGCCAGGTATGTGGGTATGAGGCCCTTATTACCATCAACATATGGACAAAGTGCCTCGTCAGAAAGGCCCCCATATTTCACAAGTTGTGCTTTTTTGTGTGCCTGGTGCAGGAGTAAAAATGTATATGGTTAGTCTCTTTGTTGCTTAACTGAAATCCCATGTATTGTTAACATTGTCTTAAGGTCAATTTAACACATCCAAAAAAAGAACAGAAAAAGTCTATTGCACTAGAGTTTGATGTCCTCAGATTCTGTCAATAGTGACATTGATGCATTTTTCATGGCATTGGACAGATAGGATATCTTTCACTTCTAGAGAAGAAGCCTGTTTAAAAAATCTCCTTTTTCTGTAGTCTTGAGGAGTCATGTGAGCTGCATCCTGTTTTCAGCAAAAGGTCATTGTATTTGTCTTTGGTATGGGTATCAAAAGATCCCCTTAAATGTAGTAGACTTTAAGTCTGACTGAAATGCTACTTATTACAATGATATTTACACTGCTGAGAATACTTCTCAGATGTACACTTAACAGGAAAATATGACAGAAATGAGCATTATACTTTCAACTTTTACTGGCCCGTTGCCATGGTTGACTCTTTATTTTAAGTAAGTTGCACAGTCACATTTATTTATAAAATAGTGCATTTAGAAGAAGTTAAAATCCTAGTCCATTAACCATGCTTAAATTGCGTTGTATTTCCTTTTATATTAGCTGCATGTACAGTATATTATTAGGACACTAAGGCTTCATGTACACTGGAAGTTTGAGTTTAAGAGCTTTTGGTATTTTTTTGCCAAAGCTAGTAAACTCAACTCCATAAAAGCCTATGTGTCCAAGTACATGCGTTTTTGCCATGTTTTACTGCAGCCGCGGTCATGAGCTACCAGTGTACATAAAGCTAGTTGTTCTAGGATACTCAAAGTATTGAAGCTGGCTAACTAACATTTTTAGGAGTAGGTCAACAGTGACAGTCTAGGGCAGGGATATGCAATTAGCGGACCTCCAGCTGTTGCAGAACTACAAGTCCCATGAGGCATAGCAAGACTCTGACAGCCACAAGCATGACACCCAGAGGCAGAGGCATGATGGGACTTGTAGCTTTGCAACAGCTGGAGGTCCGCTAATTGCATACCCCTGGTCTAGGGGGTACACACATACATTAACCACTTGACCACTGGGCAGTTAAACCCCCTTCCTAACCAGACCAATTTTCAGCTTTCGGTGCTCTCACACTTTGAATGACAATTACTCCGTCATGCAACACTGTACCCAAATAATTTTGTGTCCTTTTTTTCACACAAATAGAGCTTTCTTTTGGTGGTATTTAATCACCGCTGGGTTTTTTATTTTTTGCGCTATAAATCAAAAAATACAGAAAATTCGGTAAAAAATAAATAAATAAATTCTTTGTTTCTATTAAAAATTATTGCAGAGTATTGGCGAGTATTGGCGAGTATTGGCAGAGTATTGGCGAGTATTGGCAGAGTATTGGCGAGTATTGGCAGAGTATTGGCAGAGTATTGGCAGAGTATTGGCAGAGTATTGGCAGAGTATTGGCAGAGTATTGGCAAGTATTGCAGAGTATTACAGTGTTGCACAGTATTGGTAGAGTATTGCAGTGGTGGCAGAGCATTGCACAGTGGTTGCAGAGCATTGCACAGTGGTTGCAGAGCATTGCACAGTGGTGGCAGAGCATTGCACAGTGGTGGCAGAGCATTGCACAGTGGTGGCAGAGCATTGCACAGTGGTGGCAGAGCATTGCACAGGGGTGGCAGAGCATTGCACAGGGGTGGCAGAGCATTGCACAGTGGTGGCAGAGCATTGCACAGTGGTGGCAGTGTATTGACCAGCGCTGTGGGCACTACACATCCAGCCCACAGCGCTGGTCCCGTCTCTCCCCATCTCCCCTTCTCCCCTCTCTGTACCGATCGGTACAGAGAGGGGAGGGAGGAACCGGCGTCATGACGTGGTTTGTGTACATGTGATCGCCCCGTCATTTGACGGAGCGCTCACGTGGTAAACGGCCGCTATCAGCAGCTGTTTACCGTGATCCGTGATGCGCCGGGTCCTCGGGACCCGGCGGTTACGGATGTTCCCGAGTGCGCGCCCCAAGGGGCGCGCGGGAGCAAGTTTCTGGGAGGACGTCCGTAGGATGTCCACTTAGAACAAGCCGACCGCGCTGTGGCCGTCTTTCGACTATAGCGCCGTCGGCATGTGGTTAAAGTGATTGATGCACCGTAAGTGAATGTTTAGTGAAGATCACATTTACAGCTTTATAAATATGCAGTGCGGGTTTACCTAAAAGTGTAAGTATAAACATAAAATATTTGACATTATGAAAAAACAAATTCATCTGCCTTGGTCTTGTGTGTATATATATATGTGTATGTATGTATGTATGTATGTATATATATATATAGTTATTATTATTATTATTATTATTATTTGTGCTTGATTTGTTAATTTTGTTTTGTATTTTTTTCTTCCCTAGTTACGAGCTGCTTGTCACCCATCTATTTTCAGAGTTATTGATGATATCTTCAGGTAAGTTCTGCATCATAAACAATAAAAACGTGTGGTACTGGCGCTGGTTAGTGTGTTCAAAAAATAAAAATAAAACTGGGAGTAAATAAAGTAAAAGATTTTAGTGAGCTGCAGTTCCGTGCAATATAACCACCCGTAGGTGGCTATTCAGAATAAAGAAAGGGTTGAAGTGGAAACCGCGCTAATTAGTATTCAAAACACATGTGGGTTTCCCCCGCTAGTGTATGCTGTGCTGTGGTGTCCCCACAGACCTTCAATCTCAAATGTGCAGGTGCTAACCTATAGTGTATTAATACCTTGTTCAAATAAGGAAACAAAATACAAAAATGTGTCAGGTGCCTAGTGTTGATTGTATGCCATGTTGAGGCTATTTAAAGTGCTTAGTGCATGCGGATATCATAGGTTGCTATCCTGTAGTGTTTGGGCTTAATATGTGCTGGTTACAGGGTTTGGTGCTCTTTTTTAAAAAACAGATATGTTCCATCAGTAGCCCATCTTCACTCCCCCAAAAATAATAATACAACGGGGCATCTATAGCAAATATCTATTACATGTGGTCTAGGTTTTCTAATAGCGTAATCAATACCATAGTACCATCAGTTTAACCATATAGAAAACAATTATTCAATTTTCCAATATCATGCAGTATAATATAAACAAACACAAAAAACAGAGCTAGAAACTGTATAAAGAGTCCGTGCCAACACCGCTTGTGCTTAATAAAAGTATATAACTTGTGCAGATTTCTTGCTTAGTGACCGTCACCACCTATGGAATGGATCACTTACCAGAGCTTGGTAAGTGTAAGGCCTGCGGTTACTTTAGGATAACCAATCCCATCAGTGGCCTCCCTCTTTCTCTCACCTCCTGGTCAGGTATTGTATGGGTGTTTTGCAAACGGACTCCACAGCAGGTGTCCCCAAAAATGAAATAATAGACAGGGGGCTTCCAATAGTGAAGTATGTTGATCAAAGGGTGTTTATTAAAAGAAATAGTTTAAAAAGACTCACATGGTCCAGGTGCCGCAGCTGGCACCAAGCATATCCAGCCTTGTGTTTTAAAATTGCGTCCTGACTTCCCTTCCTGGTCTGAGGTCCCTCTCCCGGAAGTGATGCAAGCACGTACGATTACCCAGCAGCCTCTACGCGTTTCGCAAAGGTTATTGCGTCATCAGGAAGCTCTGCATCATAATAATGAATCAGTTAAATATTCCATGAAATGTGGTAGAGAAAATAATATACAACCCCAATTTCAAAAAGTTGGGACGCTGTGAAAAATCTACATAAAAACGGAATGCAATGATTTGCAAATCTCAGAAACCCATATTTTATTCAGAGAAAAATAGAAATGATATCAGATGTTTAAACTTTAAGAAAAACATAAGGTAATTTTGAAATTGATGGAACCAGCACATCTGAAAAAGTTGGGACAAGGCAATAAAAATCTGGCAAAGTAAGTGGTACTAATGAGGAGCTGAAAGAAGATCTGGTTAAAAAAAAGGCCATCTTAGAGAGTCAGAGTGTCTCAGAAGTAAAGATCTGGAGAAGGCATGGACCCCATCAGCAGGCGACATCAGCAAGGATGAGGCATGGATCCCATAAGGAGGAGGCATGGGCCCCATCAGCAGGCGGCATCAGCATGGAGGAGGAATGAACCCCATCAGCAGGCAGCAACATGGAGGAGGCATGAACACCATCAGCAGGCGTCAACATGGAGGAGGCATGGACACCATCAGCAGGTGGAAACATGGAGGCGGCATGGACACCATCAGCAGGCGGAAACATGAAGGAGGCATGGACACCATCAGCAGGCAGCAACATAGAGGAGGACTGGATTCACATCGGCAGCAGTCATCAGCATGGAGGAGGACTGGATCGCATCAGCAGCAGTCATCAGCATGGAGGAGGACTGGGTCGCATCGGCAGCAGTCATCAGCATGGAGGAGGTCTGGGTCCCATCGGCAGCAGTCATCAGCATGGAGGAGGACTGGGTCGCATCAGCAGCAGTCATCAGCATGGAGGAGGACTGGGTCGCATCGGCAGCAGTCATCAGCATGGAGGAGGACTGGATCGCATCGACAACAGTCATCAGCATGGATGAGGACTGGATCGCATCGGCAGCAGTCATCGGCATGGAGGGGGACTGGATCGCATCGGCAGCAGTCATCGGCATGGAGGGGGACTGGGCACCATCAGCAGGCAACATAGATAGGGGCAGAGTTGTAAGAGCAGGAGAAAAGTTTTGTTACCTTTTGGGCTTGGATACTGGAGTCCTGCACGTAGTTGCATTTTGCTGACCAGAGTGTACTGCTGATGGGAAGGTAGTAACAGTACTGGGGGAAATAGAGGAAAGAGTAGCAGTAGTGCAGGAAGAGGCCTGAGACGTTGCTATGGACAACGGTACTGCAGGGGGAGCTTTCAATGAATTACATACAGAGGAAGTGTGGTTACTGGTGGCAGGATACTGATCTGATTTTATGCGCCTCATCCAGCACTGGAGATATGATCTCTGACCAAGCTTGTAGCAGAGGTTGAATTAAAGTCAGTTTCTCTCCCTTGCTCACATTGCTCAATTATACAGTGCACATAAGCAATACAATACAACACAACCTGTTGTGAATAGGCTGAATACTGCTGGAAAAAAGAACCTGCACAATGTTTCAGCAACCATCCCAAAAATCCAGCCTGGTACATGGGGGATTAAAAACATCATGGCCCTGAGAGGTAAACTGAAATAGCAGCTCAGAACAGACCTGAATCAAAGGTTGTACTTCACTAAGGGAAAATCTACCCTCAACAACTAAGGCATGTGCAGTCAGAATGCATCCCAACAGCTGCTCCTCAGTGAGATCCTGCCAAAGAGAATGACAAAAATCTTTATACTCTACTGCAAGTTGCACACGGCAAATAACCTTAACTCTCAGCATTCTGACAAAGACAAAATAAACTCAAACAACTGACTCTCAGTCCCCAAGTGTAGCAGATCTGGGCGTCACTATTATGTCAGGAATCAGCGGCTAAAGAGACCAGACACGTAGCTACACGTGGAAACTGAGACCAAACAATGTATTTATCATTAAAGTGATATTTACAGTGAAACACACAAATACACACCAGCAAACAGAACATAAACAAACCCCAAAAGACAAAATAACAAACAAACCTAACTACTATCTAAATACAATATCTACCATTAAGGGACAAAGGTAACAGGGATGCAAGGAAGGGAAACCTGATTGGGTACAAGAGCAAGGCAGAGGGGTGCAGGATGGATCGGGATACAGGAGGCACAAGGAACTGGTAGCAAGGGGGCAATCAACAGGATAGTGACACGCTGGGGGAGGGGAGGAGCAGCCTAAATATCCACCTGGCAGCTGGAGCCAGGTGTGGCTGATCAGAACCTGCTGGCTTCTGGGAGACACCTTCTGGTGGACATTGGAACTGCAGCCATCGGCCCAGAGAACCACAGTGCCACCAGCAGGTGAACTTAGTCCTGACAGGCTATTAAAGGTAACCATCCTTACCTGTGATCTGTTTGCTTGTAATTAGTGTGTGTGTATAAAAGTCAATGCGTTTCTGGGCTCTCGACAGACCCTTGCATCTTTCATCCAGTGCTGCACTGACGTTTCTGGATTCTGAGCAGTGGCATCTCCAGCTTTCATATTTAGGGGGGCACATGGGGGGACATGGACAAAAGTAGGGGGGCAACTATAAAATGCAATTATATATCCTGGGGGCCTTTACTACGATCCCACAATGGGCCCCTTTCACATGTTCTGCAGTGAGCTCCCTTCCTACTGTATTGGGGTGCCCCCAGGGTGGCAGAAAACAAGAGATATATGTCAACAGCATACCAAGAAAATATAAGGGTCCAAAGCAGTGGGAGAACTATCAGGGTTGCAAAAGTTGTCTTGCCACCAGGCCTTGGTGTTCTGCCACTGTGGGGTTCCCCAGCCTCCTCTTGCTGTCCTGCCCCTGCTATTAACAGTGCTGGTCTGGCATCTGTCTCCTTGGCAACGGCGGCAGTCTATTAGGACCTAGTGCTGGTGACGTTATGGGTGCATGTAGGGGAAAGCTGGCACTATTGGTTGTAGAGAGCCAAGCCCCCAGCTGGTCACCTAGCAGCAGTAATTCTGTATAACCTTCTCTGTTGACATGCTGATCGGGATTTGATCCAGGTGATGCTCCCTGTCACATCTAATAAACACAGTGTTTATTAGCATCAAGAGTACAACCACATCAACCGTATGTTCAGCAGCCATGTGGGCTCTATGCCTGTAAGGTGTGGGCTTTGATGAATAAAATCACTATGATATTTAACACTAGGTTTTGACTAGGAGCATCACCTGGATTGCATCACGATCAGCATGTCAGAGAAGGCTGCACTGCTGCTAAGCAACCTGCAGGGAGGTCAACTGTCTGCTCTACAACCATTAGAGATGGGCTTGGGTGTGTTTGAAATCCCACATGCCCGATCCCGCCAGGAAGCCGACACTGCATACGGCTAATCACAGGCAGTGAGACATTTCTGATCTGTGCAGCTGCAGACCGGGAAATGTCTCACTGCCTGTGATTAGCGCTGTGCAGTGTTGGCTTCCTGGCGGGCTTGGGCATGTGGGATTTTGAACATGCCCAGCCCATCTCTAACAACAAATTGTGCTGGCCCTCCTGTACATCAGCCCCATAAAGTAACCAGCACTGGGTTCCAATGTGCCACCACTGCCATGGAGACAGAGACCAGCTCTGTGAATAGCCGGGACAGGACAGTAACCCTGGTAGTTCCACCACTGATCCACACTGGGAGGATTCCCCCATCCACCCATAATGTGTAGATGTGAGAATTGGATCATTTCTTATTTTTTTTCATTCAACCTACTAGTTCAATGAAATAAGTGATCAATGTATGGGCTGCTTAAGTGCTAAGACCAGCCATAGGCAGTTTAAATCTCAGCTGGTTCAGCAGGAACTGGCTGAGATTTGAACCATTATTGAGCAGGCTGAATGTACCAAGTTGATCGATCAAATTGGAAACAACCAGCCTGCCAGATACTCTTATGATTATCACTAGTGGTTGCTATAGCCACTAGTCATAATCACTGTTTGTTGGGAGAATACAATTGCTCGGCAGGAAGGATATTCCCCTGTCAGCACTGTCTGTGCTGATGGGGGGAATCATGCAAGTTTCTTTCCTGCAATCTGTGGATACAAATTTGCACCATCTATTACCTGCCTAACTGAAAGTGAAAGTAAATTGTGAAGGTCTTGAAAGAACAGGAGAGGGGGAGGGACAGATGGGGGAGAGAAAGGATGGAGATAATGCAGTTCAGTTATTACAGTGTACTGCAGTGCACACACTTACCCATGGGTCCAGGCTATAAGCTCAGGCATCATTGACACACAGCCAGGAATGCTGCTGATTTTCATATTTCCCGCCCACACATCCCCTCTCTTCAGATACAGCTGCACACCGGGGATAGTGTGGGTGGGACTGAAAGACTCAGGAGGAACGGGGGAGGAGGAGGAGCTGTATTCATCTCTGCTCTAACGTACATGAGGAGAGTGAGGGGGGTAGACTGACACTCGGCTCAGCTTGCAGTCACCACTCAAAACCTGCCTGGCCCTATGTGAAAAAGTAATTGCCCCCTCCCATGCCGAATCATGAATGAACTGTGATTAACCACAATTTTTTGGAAAGCTGAGTTAAATTTCACTTACCACACCCACACCCAGGTCTGATTACTGCCAGACCTGTTGAATCAAGAAATCACATAAATAGAAGCTGTCTGACAAAGTGAAGCACGCTAACGAATCACAAAAAGCCACACATCGTACCACAATCTAAAAAAATTCAAGAACAGATTAGAAACAAACATGTAGGTCTAGGAAGGGTTTCAAAGCCATTTCTAAGGCTTTGAAACTCCAGTGAACCACAGGGAGAGACATTATCAACAAATGGAGATAACTTGAAACAGTGTTGAACCTTCCAAGGAGTGTCCGGCCTACAAAAAATAAATCCAAGAGCATGACAACGACTCATCCAGGAGGTCATAAAAGAACCCAGAACAACATCTAAAGAACTGCAGGTCTCACTTGCCTCAGGTAAGATCAGTGTTCATGATTCAACAATAAGAAAGAGACTGGGCAAAAATGGCATCCATAGGAGAGTTCCAAGGCCAAAGCCACTGCTGACCAAAAAGAAAACAAAGGCATATCTCACATTTACCAAAAAACATCTTGATTATCCCCAAGAGGCAAATTTTAGGCAAATATTCTGTGGACTGATGAGATAAAAATGTAACTTTTTGGAAGGTGTGCATCCTGTTACATCTGGCATGAAATTAATACAGCATTTAATAACAAGAACATCATACCAACAGTCAGACATGGTGGTGGTAGCGCAATGGTCTGGGGCTGCTTTGCAGCTTCAGGACCTGGATGACTTACCATAATTCATGGAACCATGAATTCTCAGCTGTACCAGAAAATCCTAAAGGAGAATGTCCGGCCATCAGTTCGTGACCTCAAGCGGACTTGGGTTATGCAGCAGGACAATGATCCGAAACACAACAGCAAGTCCACCTCCAAATGGTTCAAACAAAGCAAAATTTAGGTTTTGGAGTGGCCTAGTCAAAGACCAGGCTTAAATCCAATTGAGATGCTGTATCATGACCTTACACAGGCTGTTAATGCTGGAAAACCCTCTAATGTGGCTGAATTGTAACAATTCTGCAAAGAAGAGTGGGCTAAAACTGCTCCACAGTGATGTGAAAGACTCATTGCCAGTTATCGCAAAACCTTGATTGCAGTTGTTGCCGCCAAGGATGGCACAACCAGTTATTAGGTTTAGGCAGGTTTGGACAGCTTTTTTGCCTTAATAAATGAAACCATCATTTAAAAACTGCATTTTGTATTTATTCGGGTTATCTTTGTGTAATAATACATTTTTTGGATCTGAGTCATTTAAGTGTGACAAATATGCAAAAAAATAAAAAGTCAGAAAGGGGGGCAAATACTTTTTTTACACAACTGTGTATATATACAGTCTCACATTTTTGTAAATATTTTTATTATATCTTTTCATGTGACAACGCTGAAGAAATTACACTTTGCTACAATGTAAAGTGTAAGTTTGCTGTCCCCTCAAAATAACTCAACACACAGCCATTAATGTCTAAAGCGCTGGCAACAAAAGTAAGTACACCCCAAGTGAAATTGTCCAAATTTGGCCCAATTAGCTATTTTCTCTCCCCGGTGTCATGTTTTGCAAGGACTCAGTTGTGAATGGGGAGCAGGTGTGTTAAATTTGGTGTTTTATCGCTCTGATGCTCTCATACTGGTCACTGGAAGTTCAACATGGCACCTCATGGCAAAGAACTCTTTGAGGATCTGAAAAAAAGAATTGTTGCTCTACATAAAGATGGCCTAGGCTATAATAAGATTGCCAAGACCTTGAAACTGAGCTGCAGCATGTGGCAAAGATCATACAGTGGTTTACCAGGACAGGTTCCACTCGGAACAGGCCTCACCGTAGTCAACCAAAGAAGTTGAGTGCATGTGCTCAGCGTCATATCCAGAGGTTGTCTTTGGGAAATAGACATATAAGTGCTGCCAGCATTGCTGCAGGGGTGAAGTGGTGGGGGGGTCAGCCTGTCAGTGCTCAGACCATACACCGCACACTGCATCAAATTGGTCTGCATGGCTGTCGTCCCAGAAGGAAGCCTCTTCTAAAGATGATGCACAAGAAAGCCCACAAACAGTTTGCTGAAGACAAGCAGACTGAGGACATGGATTACTGGAACCATGTCCTGTGGTCTGATGAAACCAAGACAAACTTTTTTGGTTCCGATGGTGTCAAGCATGTGTGGCGACAACCAGGTGAGGAGTACAAAGACAAGTGTGTCTTGCCTACAGTCATCATGGTGGTGGGAGTGTCATGGTCTGGGGCTGCATGAGTGCTGCTGGAACTGGGGAGCTACAGTTTATTGAGGGAATCATGAATGCCAACATGTACTGTGACATACTAAAGCGGAGCATGACCCCCTCCCTTCGGAGACTGGGCTGCAGGGCAGTATTCCAACATGGTAACTACCCCACATACACCTCCAAGACAACCGCTGAAGCAGCTGAGTGTAAAGGTGATGGACTGGCCAAGGATGTCTCCAGACTTAAACCCTATTGAGCATCTGTGGGGCATCCTCAAACAGAAGGTGGAGGGGCGCAAGGTTTCTAACATCCACCAGCTCCATGATGTCGTCATGGAGGAGTGGAAGAGGATTCCAGTGGCATGAACTTCATGCCTAAGAGGGTTAAGGCAGTGCTGGAAAATAACGGTAGCCATACAAAATATTGACACTTTGGCCCCAATTTGGACATTGGCTGTGTTGAGTTATTTTGAGGGGACAGCTAATTTACACTGTTATACAAACTGTACACTCACTACTTTAAATTGTAGCAAAGTGGCATTTCTTCAGTGTTGTCACTTGAAAGTTATAATAAAATATTTATAAAAATGTGAGGGGTGTACTCACTTTTGTGAGATACTGTGCGTGTCTATATATATATATATATATATATACAGTGGTGTGAAAAAGTGTTTGCCCCCTTCCTCATTTCCTGTTCCTTTGCAAGTTGGTCACACTTAAGTGTTTCGGAACATCAAACCAATTTAAACAATAGTCAAGGACAACACAAGTAAACACAAAATGCAATTTGTAAATGAAGGTGTTTATTATTAAAGGTGAAAAAAAATCCAAACCATCATGGCCCTGTGTGAAAAAGTGATTGCCCCCTAAACCTAATAACTGGTTGGGCCACCCTTAGCAGCAACAACTGCAACCAAGCGTTTGCGATAACGTGCAATGAGGCTTTTACAGCGTCCTGGAGGAATTTTGGCCCACTCATCTTTGCAGAATTGTCCTAATTCAGTTACATTAGAGGGTTTTCGAGCATGAACGGCCTTTTTAAGGTCATACCACAACATCTCAATAGGATTCAGGTCAGGACTTTGGCTAGGCCACTCCAAAGTCTTCATTTTGTTTTTCTTCAGCCATTCGGTGGTGGACTTGCTGGTGTGTTTAGGATCATTGTCCTGCTGCAGAACCCAAGTTCGTTTCAGCTTGAGTACACGAACAGATGGTCGGACATTCTCCTTCAGGATCTCTTGGTAGACAGCAGAATTCATAGTTCCTTTTATCACGGCAAGTCTTCCAGGTCCTGAAGCAGCAAAACAGCCCCAGACCATCACACTACCACCACCATATTTTACTGTTGGTATAATGTTCTTTTTCTGAAATGCAGTGTTCCTTCTACGCCAGATATACTTGGACACACACCTTCCAAAGAGTTCCACTTTTGTCTCATCGGTCCATAGAATGTTGTCCCAAAAGTCTTGGGGATCATCAAGATGTGTTGTGGAGAAATTGAGACGAGCTTTGATGTTCTTTTTGCTCAGCAGTGGTTTTCTCCTTGGAACTCTGCCATGCAGGCCATTTTTGCCCAGTCTTTTCCTGATGGTGGAGGCATGAACGCTGACCTTAACTGAGGCAAGTGAGGCCTGCAGTTCCTTGGACGTTGTTGTGGGGTCTTTTGTGACCTCTTGGATGAGTCGTCGCTGCGCTCTTGGGGTAATTTTGGGCGGCCGGCCACTCCTGGGAAGGTTCACCACTGTTCCATGTCTTCGCCATTTGTGGATAATGGCTCTCACTGTGGTTCGCTGGATTCCCAAAGCTTTGGAAATGGCTTTATAACCCTTTCCAGACTGATAGATCTCAATTACTTTCTTTCTCAATTGTTCCTGAATTTCTTTGGGTCTCGGCATGATGTGTAGCTTTTAAGGATCTTCTGGTGGACCTTACTGTGTCAAGCAGCTCCTATTTAAGTGATGCCTTGATTGTGAACAGGTGTGGCAATAATCAGGCCTGGGTGTGGCTAGAGAAATTGAACTCAGGTGTGGACAACCACAGTTATAGTATGTTTTAACAAGGGGGGCAATCACTTTTTCACACAGGGCCATGATGGTTTGGATTTTTTTTCACCTTTAATAATAAACACCTTAATTTACAAATTGCATTTTGTGTTTACTTGTGTTGTCCTTGACTATTGTTTAAATTGGTTTGATGTTCCGAAACACTTAAGTGTGACAAACATGCAAAGGAACAGGAAATGAGGAAGGGGGCAAACACTTTTTCACACCACTGTATATATATATATATATATATATATATATATAATCAAAAGTATTTGGATACCTCCCTTTACACGCACATGAACTTAAAGGAGAAGTACAGCCAGAGGGTTCAATATTGAGTTGGCCTACCCTTTGCAGCTATAACAACTTCAACTCTTGTGGGAAGGCTGTCCACAAGGTTTAGGAGTGTGTCTATGGGAATGTATGACCATTCTTCCAGAAGCACATTTGTGAGGTCATGCACTGATGTGGAAAAGAAGGCCTGGCTTGCAGTCCCCACTCTATTCATCCCAAAGGTGTTCTATCGTGTTGGGGTCAGGACAGTAAAGTTCCTCCACCTCAAACTCGCTTATCCATGTCTTTATGGACCTTGCTTTGTCCACCATGTTGGAACAGGAAGGGGCCATCCCCAAACTGTTCCCACAAAGTTGGGAGCATGAAATTGTCCAAAATGTCTTGGTACGTTGACACCTTAAGAGGTCCCCTTACTGGAACTAAGAGGCCAAGCCCAACCCCTGAAAAACAATCCCCCCTCCACCAGTGCACAAAGCAAGGTCCATAAAGACATGGGTGAACGAGTTTGGGGTGAAGGAATTGACTGGCCTGCACAGAGTCCTGACCTCAACCTGAGAGAAAACACCTTTGGGAGGAATTAGAGCGGGGACTACGAGCCAGGCCTTTTTGTCCACATCAGTGTCTGACCTCACAAATGCGCTTCTGGAAGAATGATCAAACATTCCTATAGACACACTCCTAAACCTTGTGGACAGCCTTCCCAGAGGAGTTGAAGCTGTTATAGCTGGAATGGGTGGGCCAACTCAATTTTGAACCCTGCAGACTAAGACTGGGATGCCATTAAAGCGCAGTTTCAATTACATTTTTGATTTTTTTTTTCTAATGCCTAACTCAGGATCATAACATATACTAATGCCACTCACGATTATAGTTAATTTTGCCGCTAGATTGAAGATTTTATATAAAGAAATACCTTATATTTTTGCTGTCTTGGCCGTGCAGCTGAGTGACCAGCATGCACCGCCCGTTCTCGTGCATGTGCAGTATGAAAGGCTTGCATCGCCGTAAACGTCTCACGTTGCCATCACAATAGGTGTCATCACTGGAAGTGCCTGCCCCGTTGTGATGGCAATGAAGATATCTTGCGATGGAATCTCGCAATGCTGAGCGGCGGCGATCCACACTGACTTCTGGGAATTATGACACCAAGCTCCCAGGAGACAGTGCGCCGCAGGAAATTACGGGATTAGCCGTGGGTGGGAGAAGGAGGAAGTAAAAGCAAACGGCTTACAATCTTGGTAAGCTGACTGAAAAACATAAAATAACGATCAATGAAGAAAATATTGCCATTTATATAAGAATTAAGATTAAGTTAAAAAAGTGGGTGCAACTCCGCTTTAAAGTTCATGTGTGTGTAAAGGCAGGCATCCCAATACTTTTGGTATCATAGTGTGTGTGTGTGTGTCTATGTATATGTGTATATTAGTGTGGAAAACAAAATGAGGCTTATCCGTTCATTCCATGAAGTTAATACCGTTAAAGAAGAAACTTAAGCTGTTTTTTGGAAGAACAGTTACATGCAAGGTGTTCATTCTACATCAACATGGCCTCTCACAAGCAGAAATTTCACAGGGTGTCTCCAGAGGTGCTTTTCAAGGCATTTTATTGCTTAATCGCAAAAAACATCAAGCTTACATCCCATCAAAACAAGGTGTCCAGCACCGCTATCAGCTAAGAACTGTCAAAACGGACCAAAAACTCATTCATCTGAGGTAGAAACAAAGCCAACCCACCTAAGCACAAGAAAAAAACACAAGATTGCAAAAAAATAAATTGCAGCAGGTGTTCTTGCCTGAGGAGTTCAGATTTTTACTATTTTGGTCTAACAGAAGGCAGTTTGTCTGCCAAACAATGGAGAATTATCAATAAAAGAATGCCTGCAGGCAACAGTAAAGCATTGTAAAGATTCCCTGCATATTTGGGGCTGCATTTCTGTAAACGGAGTTGGTGGATTGATGGCATACTCAATTCATAATGCAGTACCATGAGGGAGTCATCTGACTTCTTCCAACTTGTGTAGCATGACAATCACTCCAAAGAAATTACCTAAATCATTAACAACTGTCTGCAATGAAAATAAGAACCAGCTATTGTACAAGTTGGTATGCCACCACAGAGCCTTTGTCTCCACATCATTGATCTATTCTGGAATTACTTGCAGAGACAAAAAGAAGGTAGTCAAAGTTTGTGCCGGAAAAGTGGTTCTCTAGGATGTTTGGAACCGCCTACCACACAAGTATCTTCATGTAAGTGTACCTAGAGGATTGTGGTTGTGTTAAAAGCAAAGGGTGGCCACGCCAAATATTGATGCTGTATATGGATTATTTCTGTTTTCTGCACTTTCTGGGAAGTTACTTGATTGAAGTGATTGTAAAGTCTTGTTTTTTTTCTATTAAAATAACAAATATCTTATACTCACCTGCTCTGTGCAGTGGCTTTACACAGGACAGCACAGATCCTCCTCTTCTCTGGTCCCTGGCTGGAGCTCCTGGCCCCTCCCCTCTATTGAGTGCCCCTACAGCAAGCAGCTTGCTATGGGGGCACCCAAGTCGAACTGCAGCTCCTTGTATCCATTCAGACATGGAACCCTGGTTCGGCCCCACACCCTCTCTCTCCTGATTAGCTAACTGAGTTTGATTGACAGCAGGGGGAGCCAATGGTGCCACTGCTGTGTTTCAGCCAATCAAGAGGGAAAGTCCCAGACGACCAAGGCACTTGTGGATATCGCTGGATAGAGGTGGGCTCAGGTAAGTATTAGGGGGGCTGGGTGGCTGCTGCACACAGAAGGCTTTTTATCTTAATGCATAGAATGCATTGAGATAAAAAACCTTCTGACTTTACAATCACTTTAAAGAAAAGTTTTTGAGTGTACATAAAGATACAGAGAGCTTCTGTAAATGTAAAAATAAATTAATTCAAGTGTAGGAATGGTGAGAGCTGCCAGGTTGTTATCCCAGATCGCAGATGTTGTATAGCTTTATACATATTTGATTATGGTTTATGGTAAACATTTATTTTAAAGTGCCCCTTAAAAATTACATAATTTAGTGCTATCAGGCAAGCACTATTCATGAAGGAAGACCAGAACACATTTTACAGGAAGTAGTCTTGCTTGGATATATGTATAAGCTAAGCAGAGGTCATATATCTTCATTGTTTATGCTATTTGGACTTCTTGGACTTGACCTTCCTTTCATAAATTCTTGAAAATAATACAGGTCATTTACTGCAGATTATATTAAGACAAATCTATCAATGGTTTTTCCTGGTAAATGCTTTTATAAGGATAGTTGATTTCCTGAAGGCAAAAAATGCCTTAGTTGGTTCGTTCTCCATTGCAGTTACATGTTTTCCTATCCAGCAGTAATTATCCTAAATATTCCTTGCACTGTTGTTTTAAAAGCTGATGCCAGGACTATAACATTGCCACAAAAAAGAGTTGCTAATTGCAAATTAATTATCAATCTATCAGCAACCAAACGCGTTTTTGATCAAATAAAACGTATTTATTTTTTAATACACAAGCTACTTGCTTGGCTTTTTAATATATAAAATACTCTACTGTGCAAAAATTTTAGGCAGTTGTGAAAAAATGCTGTACATTAAGAATGCTTTCAGAGATGAAAGTGTTAATAGTTTATTTTCATCAATTAACAAAATGGAAAGTAAATAAAGAGAAGAAAAATCTAAATCAAATAATATTTGGTGTGACCACACTTTTGCCTTCAAAATAGCATCATTTCTTCTAGGAACACGTGCACACAGTTTTTGAAGGATCTCACAGGTAGGTTGTTCCAAACATCTTAGAGAGCTAACCACTGATCTTTTGTGGATGTAGGCTGGCCCAAATCCTTGTATCATGTAATCCCAAACAGGCTCTATGATGTTGAGATCAGGGCTGCTGTTAGAAATCAAGGGGCCCCATACAGCCTGACAGGGCCCCCCCCCCCCTCACCCGGGCTGAAAGTGACTGAGGTCATAGAGTTCAGCCACCAGCACTGCAGGGGAAATGGGCAGACGGGGGGCCCGGACAACAGATGGAAGGGGCACACATGCTAGAACCAGAGTGGGGGAGAGGAGAAGCTGGCAGCACTGCAGTGGTAGACAGAAGAGGATTGGTGTCTGCAATAAGACAGTACAGCCAGCCCTCCTGCTCAGCAGGTGCCTGCCCCCACCCCTTTTGAGCCCATTAGATATACCATGGAGGGCTGGCTGTACTGCTCTATCAGTGGCCCTGTCTGTGGTTGCCAAACCATCACTTCCAGGACTCATTTTTCTTTACGTTGAAGATAGTTCTTAACAGCATTGGCTGTATGTTTAGGGTCTATTGTCCTGCTGCAGAATAAATTTGGGGTCAATCACACACCTCCCTGATGGTATGGCATGATGGATAAGTATCTGCCTATATATATATGTGTGTGTGTGTGTGTGTGTGTGTGTGTGTGTGTGTGTGTGTGTGTGTGTGTGAGTGTTTAGTAATTTTAAGATCTGTCTACCATTTCCATTATGATTTTAACCATTATTTCAGCAAAGGAATGGTCATTTAAAATCATGTGGGCATTGCTTTTAGGTCTGTGTTTATTATTTAAAGCACCATAATCCATGCATGAATCATTATGAATTGACTTTTATGGTCTATACACCTAAAAATTTTAAATTAATGATGTGTGTGTAGTTATGTCAGCTAAAGGCTAAGCTGAGTCCTCCATTGGCAGGGTGATGTTTTTAGCTAGGCGCACCACTGCAGCATCGACCACCGGAGGAGTGTCCAAGAAAAACAGAGTTAGACTTTGCTAAGGGGTACAGTTTTTGAAGTCGGTTAAAGGAAAAACATTTGTCCATCTTCCTCCATTTTCCCTCTATAAGATCCTTTAACTCCTCTATAAGGGGGAAAAAGGAAAGTATTTTCTTTAGGAATGGAAAAAAGGACTTGGATTTCTTAGGCGGTTCCTCTGTCTTCTCCCAGCCGATGGCTTGTTTGACCGCTGAATCAAATGGCTGGACTAAAGAAATAGTTGAACCCTGAGGGCTCAGATTCATCCGTAGATTAATCTGACTCATCCTTGTCTCATGTGGTTGGGGAAGAGGCCCTGATGTGGCCACTGCAGGACCCGCCATGGATGGGCCTGGAAGGGTTGAATCCGAAGGTTGAACCTGCCCACTAGCCGTGACCTGTTGCGAAGGAGATGAGTCCATTAGCTCTGCTAATGAGTTTTTGACGACTTTTTTTATTAAATCCGTCACCTGCTGAACTTCAGCTTTTTCTTGTTCAGCATAACCCCGAAGACAGTCTTTGCTGATCAGATTATCTGCCATAGGGGTGGCTCCACATGCCTGACACTTCTTGGAGCTTTCCAGCCTGGGGGGGCTAGATGACCGATGTATTTTAGAAGCCGACCTCCCATTGGAATGGTGTCGAGAACTAGTTGAATGACTGTGATCAGAACTTGGCTGGGAATGACAACTGTGATGGCCAGAAGTCTTATTAGACATGTCTTGGTGTATAGGGCTGAAACGAGAGTAACAGCGTAAAGGGACTCTTTTGTTCCAAAAAAAAATGTTTCTCTTTTATATATATATATGCTGTGCTGTGTTCTCTGCCTACAGTGCAGTACCCAGCAGGAAGAGTTAAAGTGGATGTAAACCCGATTAATGAAATTTGAGCTGGGCACATGTATCTGCAGTGTTTTGTTATCTCTCTTCAAAGCACTATGTCCCGTAGCTGTCTCCCACTCCGTTCTTCTGTTATCAGCCTGATAACTCCTGACAAGTACTCCATCACATATGATAAAATAAGCCTGAGTTTTGTGTTGGGGAGGATGCTATAAATAGATTAGTAGAGCCCTGAACTATTCAAAAAACAGAGCTGTGACCTATAAACTTTACAACTCAATTGAAAAACAAACTGAAATCTTTTAGGGGGAGGAGTAAAAATAAACCCTGTTATAACTGGGGATGTAGCTGTGTTCAGAATTAAACAATCACATTCAAACTCATGTTAAATAGGAGTCAGTACACACCTGCCATCATTTAAAGTGCCAGTGACATTACCAAGAACTGGACGTTTCTTCAAAATTGATGAAAAGAGGAGAAGACAACAATCTCGTATTCTTCATATGTCTGGGCTATGGGGTAGAGTGGCAAGACGGAAGCCTTTTCTTACGCAGAAAAACATTCAAGCCCAGCTAAATTTAGCAAAAACACATCTGAAGTCTCCCAAAAGCATGTGGAAGAATGTGTTACGGTCTGATGAAACCAAGATTGAACTTTTTGGCCAGAATTCCAAAAGATATGTTTGGCGCAAAAACAACTGCACATCACCAAAAGAACATACCCACAGTGAAGCATGGTGGTGGCAGCATCTTGCTTTGGGGCTGTTTTTCTTCAGCTGGAACAGGGGCCTTCTCAAGGTAGAGGGAATTGTGAACAGTTCCAAATACCAGTAAATATTGGCACAAAACCTTCAGGCTTCTGCTAGAAAGCTGAACATGAAGAGGAACTTCATCTTTCAGCATGACAACGACTCAAAGCATACATCCAAATCAACAAAGGAATGGCTTCACCAGAAGAAGATTAAAGTTTTGGAATGGCCCAGCCAGAGCCCAGGCCTGAATCCGATTGAAAATCTGTGGGGTGATCTGAAGAGGGCTGTGCACAGGAGATGCCCTCGCAATCTGACAGATTTGGAGTGTTTTTGCAGAGAAGAGTGGGCAAACATTGCCAAGTAAAAATGTGCCACGCTGATAGACTCATACCCAAAAAGACTGAGTGCTGTAATAAAATCAAAAGGTGCTTCAACAAAGTATTAGTTTCAAGGGTTATTTTTTATTTTTACTTCCCTCAATCTAAAAGATTTCAGTTTGTTTTTCAACTGAGTTGTACAGTTTATGGGTCACATTAAAGGTGAAAAAAGTTCTGAAATTATTTATCTTTGTCTCATTTTTTTACATCACAGAAACCTGACATTTTAACAGGGGTGTGTAGACTTTTTATATTCAGTGTATGTGTGTATGTATGTGTGTTGTAAAGGACTAGCATCAAATGTAGAGCTTGAAGGACATCGCGACTCGCTGGTTCTTCTTTTTAAGGGCTTTGTTTGCCCATTTTTATTAAAAGAAAGTTCAACAAACAAAGCTAGGTTTCCCTCGCAGGGGTTTCAGCATTCCTTTTCATCAACAAAACTACATTCAGCTTAGTTGGCTCTCACTTACAGCACTGCTGCTCTGGCCTTACACACCAAGCCCTTGTCTCTCTCATACAGACTGTTTCACTGACCACTTTTGTGCACACAGCCAACAGCCTCTTGCTGCACTGGCTCCCTCGTGGAGCCCTCCTGACTCCTGGTACTCAGACTTCCTGTCTGCTGGGGTGGAGCCCAGAACTATGCTCCGGTTACTACTAAAAGCCCAGCACACACCTGACCAATCAGTATGCTGGCTGTTTTCAAAATCAGGACCCAGGACTGGGGATTTCATCCCACCCGGATCTCTCAGAAATCCCCGGGCTACAGGTCCCAAAGTGGACCTTTCTAAGAAAGGAGGAAACTGAGAAGACAGTTTCCTCTTCATGTTACAAGCTCCCTGGAGCCCCTCAACTCATCTGGTTGAGAATTCTGGTTCACATCCTCCTTCTAGACCCTGGCAGGGTAACGCTCTGCCACAGTGTGCATATGTGCATTTATATATGTCTGTGCGTTTATATAAGTTTGTGTGCACATGTGTGTTTACATGCGTGTGTATGTATGCACATTACTTTTAATCCTGACTGATTCGTGTACAATCAGAACTTCAGTGGACAGAAATGAATGCATTTTTTGCTCATTTTTTTTACATATACCTAGTGCAGACAGTTCAGACGGGAAACACATTAACCTTTTAATTTATCATTCATTCGGCCAAAAATTTCCAAACTTGTCCTTCGTTTTTTCGGCTCAAAAACATCCCAACAATTATCGATTTTTGTGCCCATTAACTAGCCGAAAAACAAACAAACTGTCCTAATGACCGAATTTCAGTCGATTTTTCGTATAGTGTATTGCCAGCATTAGACTGGGGGTCCCTCCAGACTGAAAATACTTTCAAGGGTGCTCTGACTGGAAAATGTTTGAGAAATACTGGCATAGAGAAACCAATCTTTCCATTTTCCTTCTGCAGCCACTAAATGCCGGAGGGAGGGAGGGGAAGCGGGGGGGAATGGAAAGATCCGTTCCTTTATATGCAGCTGCCCCCACAGGTTCGCCTATGCAGCTTCTTCCTGCTGCTCCCCTGTGTGCTTTCCAGCCCCCCTGTGCTTTTTTTCTGCCTCCCCCTCCCCACAGTTCTTCAGGGTTCTCCCCTCTCCTGCCGGCTGCTGCGGGGGATCTGTCAGGATGAAACATTTTCTGAATGGGGAGTCTGTGATCCGTACAAATCACTGACTCTGTCTATTCATAACTGAAACATCTGAACAGTGTTTACAATGCTTCAGATTGTGATTGAACAGGGAGCTTTGTATAGAGCTATTATTGTCCATTTATTCTGTGCAGCTCAGGCTGCAGAGAAGGAGATGGAGGGCTGTGTCCTCCATCTCCTTTCTCTGTCTAAGGCTGGGTTCACACTTGCTGCAGGGGGTCCGGTGCATCCATGTTCTCCCTTTCAGGGCTGAATTCAGGCAAAAATTCAGGTGTGAAACTGAGCCAAAGATGCACAGAACCCTTTTCCAGTGTGGACCTTGGCTGCCTCAGAGGTGTGTGAACCAGCTCCATTGCGAGCCGGGCACACTCTCCTGTCATGTAAATTGGATGCTGAGAAAGCCACATCCAATTCATATGTAAGTGTGATCCCAGCCTCAAAGATTGAACATCTGAGGTCTTTTTTGACTCCTGATTTCTCACCAAAGCCCCCAACTCCTAAAAAAAATTAAAAAATATATATATTTTTTAATTATATTGTAATCAAAATGAATTAAACAAATGATTGAAAAATAAAAGTAAAAATCTACTAACACCAGTAGCAAAACTACCACACAAATGTCACACTTGCGACCGGAGAGTGG